>CM048744.1:61733314-63036648 GCA_026315105.1 Locusta migratoria | reverse complement strand
TCCAAGTGTACTTGCGTCTGTGTAAATGTGTGGGTGTGTGTGTTTTTGTTTACCCTCTTTTTTTCCCCCCAAGGTAAGTCTTTCCTGTCCCGGGATTGGAATGACTCCTTATCCACTCCCTTGAAACCCTCATCATTTCCTTTTCCCTCTCCTGCCTGACGAAGCAGCTAGGCTGCGAAAGCTTGTATGTGTGTTTGTGTGTGATTTTATTTATTTTATTTGTTTCTATCGACGAGCCGGTCCTTTTGGTAAGTCTTTTACTTCTATTTTTATTTTTATATATATATATATATATATATATATATATATAGGTATAAAATAAAGATTTTTGACTTACCTAAAGTACAGGCTGGTCGATAGGAACACTAAACACACACAAAAACACACAACCATTCGAGCTTTCGCCACCAGTGGTGGCTTCTTCGGGAAGAAGAGGGAGGAAGGAGAGGAGAAAGGGGAAGGATACGGGTTTTAAGGAAGTGGAAAAGGAGCCATTCCAATCCCAGGAGTGGAAGGACTTACCTTAGGGGACAAAAAGGAAGGTAAACAAATACACACACACTCACACATATCCACATCCAAACACACTTAGGCAGACATTTGTAGAAACCAAAGAAGTTGGACAGAGATGCCACTTCAGGCAGAGGCTCTGTCCACAGAACCGAGGCAAAGATGTTAAAGATGGCGGGCGGGAATTAGAATTTAGCGGAGGTTGAGACCAGGCGGGCAACGGGAAGAGAGAATGTGTTGAAGGGCAAGTTCCCATCTCCAGAGTTCTGAAAGATTGGTGTTGATGGGAAGTATCCAGATAACCCGGACGGTGTAACACTGTGCCAAGATGTGCTGGCCGTGCACCAAGGCATGTTTAGCCACAGGGTGATCCTCATTACCAACAAACACTGTCTGCCTGTGACCGTTCATGCGAATGGACAGTTTGTTGCTGGTCATTCCCACATAGAACGCTTCACAGTGCAGGCATGTCAGTTGGTAAATCACGTGGGTGCTATCGCAAGTGGCTCTGCCCTTGATCGTGTACACCCTCCGGGTTACGGGACTGGAGTAAGTGGTGGTGGAAGGGTGCATAGGGCAGGCAACTCCTTTGGTCCCATCAAATTCACCTGGTCCTATTCCAAATCCCATGCCACTTTCCTTGATGTCGACCTCCATCTGTCCAACGGCCAACTTCACACATCCGTCCACATCAAACCAACCAACAAACAACAGTACCTACACTATGACAGCTGCCATCCATTCCACATCAAACGTTCCCTTCCCTACAGCTTAGGTCTTCGTGGCAAACGAGTCTGCTCCAGTCCCGAATCCCTGAACCAGTACACCAACAACCTAATATCAGCTTTCACATCCCGCGGCTATCCTCCTGATCTGGTACAGAAACAAATTTCCAGAGCCACTTCCTCATCCCCCCAAATTCAGAACCTTCCACAGAAGAACCCCAGAAGTGCCCCTCTTGTCACCGGATACTTTCCGGGACTGGAGCGGACTCTGAATGTGGCTCTCCAGCAAGGATACGACTTCCTTAAATCCTGCCCCGAAATGAGATCCATCCTTCATGACATCCTTCCCACTCCACCAAGAGTGTCTTTCCGCCGCCCACCTAACCTCCGTAACCTCCTAGTCCATCCATATGAAATCCCCAAACCACCTTCCCTACCCTCTGGCTCCTACCCTTGTAACCGCCCCCGTTGAAAACCTGCCCTATGCACCCTTCCACCACCACTTACTCCAGTCCCGTAACCCGGAGGGTGTACACGATCAAGGGCAGAGCCACTTGCGATAGCACCCACGTGATTTACCAACTGACATGCCTGCACTGTGAAGCGTTCTATGTGGGAATGACCAGCAACAAACTGTCCATTCGCATGAACGGTCACAGGCAGACAGTGTTTGTTGGTAATGAGGATCACCCTGTGGCTAAACATGCCTTGGTGCACGGCCAGCACATCTTGGCACAGTGTTACACCGTCCGGGTTATCTGGATACTTCCCATCAACACCAATCTTTCAGAACTCCGGAGATGGGAACTTGCCCTTCAACACATTCTCTCTTCCCGTTGCCCGCCTGGTCTCAACCTCCGCTAAATTCTAATTCCCGCCCGCCATCTTTAACATCTTTGCCTCGGTTCTGTGGACAGAGCCTCTGCCTGAAGTGGCATCTCTGTCCAACTTCTTTGGTTTCTACAAATGTCTGCCTAAGTGTGTTTGGATGTGGATATGTGTGAGTGTGTGTGTATTTGTTTACCTTCCTTTTTGTCCCCTAAGGTAAGTCCTTCCACTCCTGGGATTGGAATGGCTCCTTTTCCACTTCCTTAAAACCCGTATCCTTCCCCTTTCTCCTCTCCTTCCTCCCTCTTCTTCCCGAAGAAGCCACCACTGGTGGCGAAAGCTCGAATGGTTGTGTGTTTTTGTGTGTGTTTAGTGTTCCTATCGACCAGCCTGTACTTTAGGTAAGTCAAAAATCTTTATTTTATACCATTTTCCTACCTGGAAGGTCTCCTTCTATAATTATATATATATATATATATATATAACTTCTTTGCTTTCTACAGTGTGTCTGCCTAAGTGTACTTGCGTCTGTGTAAATGTGTGGGTGTGTGTGTTTTTGTTTACCTTCCTTTTTTTCCCCTAAGGTAAGTCCTTCCACTCCTGGGATTGGAATGACTCCTTTTCCACTTCCTTAAAACCCATATCCTTCCCTTTTCCTCCCCTTTTTTCCTCTTTTTCCTGAAGAAGCTGCCAGTGGTGGCGAAAGCTTGTATGTGTGTTTGTGTGTGATTTTATTTATTTTATTTGTTTCTATCGACGAGCCGGTCTTTTTGGTAAGTCATCTGTTTTCTATTTTTATTTTTATATATATATATATATATATATATATATATATATATATAGAAAACTTGTGTCTGTGTAAATGTGTGGGTGTATGTGCATTTATTTACCTTCCATTTTTTCCCCCAAGGTAAGTCTTTCCTGTCCCGGGACTGGAATGGCTCCTTACCCCCTTCCTTAAATCCCTCATCATTTCCTTTTCCCTCTCCTTCCCTTCTGCCTGATGAAGCAGCTAGGCTGCGAAAGCTAGCATTTTTGAGTGTGTGTGTGTCTGTGTGTTTATTTGTTGCTATTACTGCCTGTGCCCCTTCGCCTGGTAAGTGTTCTTCATCTATTTTTTACGTATATATATATATATATATATATATATGTGAATGCTTCATATTCCTGCTAGGAATTTTTCCTCTATAATATTTGTACAATAAATAAATAAATAAAACACACACACAATTCTAAATTTTCGGCCACAGCCTCCTCAGAAAGAGAACACTTATCCACACAATCATTCAGGGACACTCATCGACACACGTCGGCCATCTCTAGCCGCCCAACACAGACTGCCACCTCATCTGCATAAATTTGTGATTTGATGAATGATCTACATAACCCAAAAGAAAAGAGGGTCAGCACTAACTTATACATAACAAAATTAAAAATAGATCAGCATTATAAAAACATAAATAAAAATCAATTAGATTAAAGACAGTATACATGGAACGAGTTTATACAGTACTCACAATGTGCATTACAATGGTGTCGATATATGTCTGCAATAGTGCAGACATGTACAACATTTAGTAGCAGACTTTTTATTGATATGGTGCTGCAAGCTGTAGTTACCTTCAGGGTCATATACTTGATTGTTGTGATAAATAGACTTGCAAGTAGGGTTCTTGTACATGTGCTGCGGAGTGAGGACAAGACGATCAATGTAACCTGCAGCTCCGCCTGTACAGTTTGAATACTGTCCATGCATATGCCATCCACCAGGTCCCAAGTAGCCACGTGGGCAGCCAGGAACAGGTAAAGCTAGTGAGATGCCAACATGGGCTCCTGCCAAGGCTAATACAATCAGCCACTGACGCCAAGATTCTATAATATCTGATAGTACTATGTAACGTCCGTACCTACAAGGGAAAGACAGAATTAGCATAATGCATCTTTTAGATACTCAAATTTATAATGATAGAAAGCCTAGGTTGGAATTCAATGATATACTCAGAATAGCTTACAACTCACCACAAAGAAAATTATCAAGCCACAGCCAGACACATAAAAAAGACACACACACACTTACAAGTTATAGCTACTGGCCACAGCCTTCATAATTACAGAACACAAACTCAAATTGCATCCCGGCTCAAACTCCATTATCTGCTCTCCTGGCACTGTGGAAGATGAACTCTGCCTTGACCTTAAATAATAATCATGCTGGTGGATACCTTGTTCATTTGCTTAACTGAAGGGCAGCACAAGCCGCTTTCTGACAACTGTAGATAACAGGCATGTTGGTTCCCAGTTATGTCTGACAACATCAACAAAGAGTTTCTGAGCCACTATTGAAGCTCATGTAATTGAGCTTACTGTTAGATTAAATTAGATGAATACTTGTTCCATAGATCATGAATAAGAGATTTTGTAGTAACGTGAAATGGTCAGTTTAGTAAAAGACAACATTACACAACACACTTTTTTTGTAAAAGTACTAATTTCTGTATAAAAATTCATCTACTAAGTAGAAGAAACTGTCATTCATAAAGTCTTTCAATTTGTTTTCAAATGCTGATTGGCTATCTGTCAGATATTGGATGTTATCTGTTAAGTGACCAAGGACTATTGTTGCAGCATAATTCATCCCCTTCATGCCAAAGTTAGATTTATCCCTTCTCTTTTCATCACTGACCTACACATTTAACACTGGACACTGCCTTGCAGATGATCAGCGCTGCCTTATAAAATTAAGTGAGCAGATTCTGCCAGTAGAATGCGCTACAGTCCTCGCTAACATGACAAAGTGTATTGTCTTTGTAGCATTTTTTTTTTTCCAACAACATAGATTGTGTAATATTTGTTGGCATCCTTGAACAAATATTAATACAAAAAATGTAACTGAAAGTGTTTGATGAAGGGTTAACCTTGTATAGTGTAGGTCGCCCTTTCTCCTAGTGTTGTAGCTGTGCACACTGTTATCACTTTTGAAATGAATTGGGTGATTTATTACAAATTTCAAGGTGAATATATATATATATATGAAGCTACTTGGACCTTTAAATAAATGTCTGCGAGATGTTCTTGGGTGGGTGCCAAAAATTATTCTAATTACACACTTCCCACGAACCACAGACATTGCCGAGGTGGGGTGGCTTGCGTGCCTCAACGATACAGATAGCCGTACCGTAGGTGCAACCACAGCGGAGGGGTATCTGTGGAGAGGCCAGACAAACGTGTGGTTCCTGAAGAGGGGCAGCAGCCTTTTCAGTAGTTACAGGGGCAACAGTCTGGATGATTGACTGAGCTGGCCTTGTAACATCAGCTAATGTGGCTTTGCCACACAGCTACTGCGAACG
This sequence comes from Locusta migratoria, assembly GCA_026315105.1. Taxonomy (NCBI): domain Eukaryota; kingdom Metazoa; phylum Arthropoda; class Insecta; order Orthoptera; family Acrididae; genus Locusta; species Locusta migratoria. The sequence continues at coordinate 63,031,238 of CM048744.1, read as the reverse complement.
GCTGAAAGCAAGGGGAAACTACAGCCGTTATTTTTCCCGAGGACATGCAGCTCTACTGTATGAACATATGATGATGGCATCCTCTCGGGTAAAATATTCCGGAGGTAAAATAGTCCCCCATTCGGATCTCCGGGCGGGGACTACTCAGGAGGATGTGATCATCAGGAGAGACAATACTGGCATTCTACGGGTCGGAGCGTGGAATGTTAGATCCCTTAATCGAGTAGGAAAATTAGAAAATTTAAAAAGGGAAATGGATAGGTTGAAGTTAGATATAGTGGGGATTAGTGAAGTTCGGTGGCAGGATGAACAGGATTTCTGGTCAGGTGAGTACAGGATTATAAATACAAAATCAGTTGGGGGTATCACAGGAGTAGGATTGATAATGAATAAGAAAATAGGAATGCGGGTAAACTACTATGACCAGCACAGCGATCGCATTATCATTGTCAAGATAGATACGAAGCCAACACCGACAACAGTAGTACAGGTTTATATGCCAACTAGCTCTGCCGATGATGAGGAGATCGAAGAAATATATGAGGAGCTAAAGGAAATTATTCAGACAGTTAAGGGAGAGGAAAACTTAATTGTTATGGGAGACTGGAATTCGGTAGTAGGACAAGGAAGGGAAGGGAAGATAGTGGGTGAATATGGTCTGGGCAAAAGGAATGAAAGAGGAAGCCGCCTGGTAGAATTTTGCACGGAACATAATTTAGTTATAACAAACACCTGGTTTAAGAATCACAAAAGAAGGTTGTATACGTGGAAGAGACCAGGAGACACCGGGAGATACCAGATAGATTTTATAATAGTAAGACATAGATTTCGGAACCAGGTTTTGAAGTGTAGGACATACCCAGGGGCAGACATAGACTCTGACCATAACTTGTTGGTTATGAACTGTAGGCTGAAACTGAAGAAACTACAGAAAGGTAGGAAAATACGGAGATGGGACCTAGATAAATTGAAGGAACCTGAAGTTCTTAAGAATTTCAGAGGGAGCTTTAGGCAACAATTGACAGAAACAGGGGAAAATAAAACAGTAGAGGAGGAATGGGTAAAATTGAGAGAAGAAATACTGAAGGCAGCAGAGGACAAAATAGGTAGGAAGGCAAGACCTGCAAAAAATCCTTGGATATCCCAGGAGATACTAAATTTAATCGATGAAAGGAGAAAGTATAAAAATGCAGTAAATGAAACAGGCAAAATGGAGTACAGACGACTAAGAAATGAGATTGACAGGAAGTGCAAAATGGCTAAGCAGGAATGGCTAGAAGGCAAATGCAAAGATGTAGAAGAATGTATAAATAGGGGAAAAATAGATACAGCCTACCGGAAAATAAAAGAAACATTTGGCGATAAGAAAAACAGCTGTATGAATATCAAGGACACTGATGGAAAACCAGTTCTCAGCAAAGAAGGGAAAGCTGAAAGGTGGAAAGAGTATATAGAGGGGCTCTACAAAGGAAATGAACTTCGAGACACTATTGTAGGAAGGGAAGAGGATGTAGATGATGATGAAATAGGAGATACTATACTGAGAGATGAATTTGACAGAGCACTGAAAGATCTAAGTCGAAACAAGTCCCCTGGAGTAGATGATATCCCGTCAGAGCTACTGAAGTCTCTGGGAGAACCAGCCATGACAAAATTGTTTCACATTGTGTGTAAGATGTATGAGACAGGTGAAGTACCCTCAGACTTTAAGAAAAATGTTATAATCCCCATTCCAAAGAAAGCGGGTGCAGACAGGTGTGAAAACTACAGAACCATCAGTTTAATAAGTCATGGTTGCAAAATATTAACACGAATTATATACAGAAGGATGGAAAAGCTGGTAGAAGCCGACCTCGGGGAAGATCAGTTTGGGTTCAGGAGAAATGTAGGAACACGGGAGGCAATACTCACTTTACGGCTTATCCTAGAAGATAGATTAAGAAAAGTCAAACCAACATTTCTAGCATTTGTAGATTTGGAGAAGGCTTTTGACAATGTTGATTGGAATAAACTCTTTCAAGTTCTGAAGCAAGCAGGAGTAAAATATAGGGAACGTAAGGTTATTTACAACTTGTACAACAACCAGACAGCGGTCGTCAGAGTTGAAGGGCATGAAAGGGATGCAGTGGTTGGAAAGGGAGTAAGACAGGGTTGTAGCCTTTCCCCAATGTTGTTCAATTTGTACATTGAGCAAGCTATAAAGGAAACCAAGGAGAAATTTGGAGAAGGAATTAAAGTTCAGGGTGAAGAATTAAAAACATTGCGTTTTGCCGACGACATAGTAATTCTGTCAGATACAGCAAAGGACCTGGAAGAGCAATTGAACGGAATGGACAGGGTGCTGAAAGGTGCATATAAGATGAACATTAACAAGAGTAAAACTAGGGTAATGGAGTGCAGTGTAAGAAAATCAGGTGATGCTGAAGGAATTAGATTAGGTAACGAAACAATAAAGGAGGTAGATGAGTTTTGTTACTTGGGCAGTAAAATAACAAATGATGGTCGCAGTACAGATGATATAAAATGCAGAATGGCAATGGGTAGAAAGGCGTTTTTGAAAAAGATAAATTTGTTAACATCGAATATTGATTTAAGCCTAAGGAAGTCCTTTCTGAAGGCATTTGTATGGAGTGTTGCCTTGTATGGGAGTGAAACATGGACAATAAGCAGTGCGGACAGGAAGAGGATAGAGGCTTTTGAAATGTGGTGCTACAGAAGAATGCTGAAGATTAGGTGGGTGGATCGCGTAACTAATGAGGAGGTACTGAACCGAATTGGGGAGAGAAGAAATTTCTGGCATACCTTGACTAAAAGATGGGATAGATTGGTAGGACACATTCTTAGACATCAAGGAATTGTGAATTTAGCGTTGGAGGGAAGTGTGTGGGGTAAAAACCGCAGAGGGAGGCCAAGAGACGCGTATAGTAAGCAGATTCAAGTGGATGTGGGTTGTCGTTCTTATGAGGAGATGAAAAGGCTTGCTCAGGATAGAGTAGGGTGGAGAGCTGCATCAAACCAGTCTCTGGACTGAAGACCACAACAACACAACAACAACACACACTTTTGTGCAAGGAATTCTTTTTTTGCTCAGTGATGAATTACCACAAAATATTATGCTATATGAAACAGACATAGTAAGCTAATTTACTGATTTACTAACCCTAATAGCATAATTTGCTGAACTCAAAATGTTTCAGTAGATCGTCAATGTGCTGTTCACAGACTATATTTATTAATGGTGTCATGTCATTTACTGTATGGAACTGTATGATTTGTGTTTTATCAGAGTTTAATAAGAGTCCAGTTGCAGAGAACCACTTAATTATTTTTTGAAAGACAGTTGAAGTGGAAGTGGGAGAGGTTGAGTCTCGAACGCCGAGGTGAAGACTAAAGGAGAAGAGGAAGGCTAGAAGAGTACAGAAAGGAGGGAAAAGCGGAAGCAAAGGTTAGGAGAAGAGAAACCAAGAAAAGAAATAAGCTGGTACATGAGATGAGATCACTTCAAACTCACACAGGACACCAGTCTCCGGGTGAAAGGCATAAACCGGAGGGGGGGGGGGGGGGAGACTGAAGAAGCCTGGGATGGGAAGGAAAACTGCTTCAGCTCAGGGCCCTGTGTGCGCCACACACATACCCACAAAAGAGCTGTGGGCCCCCTGGGGGGGGGGGGGGGGAAGGTCAGGATGAAAGCACTGGTGGCAACCCTGTTATCTCTTGGCCCAGTATACACAGGCCAGACGAAGTGAACACCTCTTTGCTGCAGGTTTGCTTGCAACTCATCATCAGTCTGGGACAGGAGATCTCAGTGGTATATCCGACCCTGGACCATGTTGAGCATCTTGTGGGGTGTTATACTCATGGCCTCACCACCCAGCTTCTTGCAGGCAACTAATGCCTTTGACTGCGCTGAGGATGCCGTATGTATCACTTCTCATCTTTGAGAGAGACGGTACCTCGCCAACACGTATCTTCGAGCTGTTCAATGAAGAATTGTAGCTTGGTCAACTGGAACGATTCTCCAGCAGTACAGGCACAGACAAGGTACTGGGGCGAGTATGGCTCTGATCGGTTGAGCGCCCTACGTTCCTCCCATGGCGTGGCCAGGGCTAGGAACAATTTAGAGTCGTATGTCGTGGCATTAAAGTCAGTCTTTCCCTGCTTAGAGACAGCAGTTTGGCATCCACCAACGCTATTCTTTGCTCACTTCATTTTTGTCCCATGAGCAGGTAGGGAACTATACGTCCACCCAGGCAGAATCCTACTTGCCTGGGTAAGCCTTATGCAACTGAGGTGCGGCAGGTTCCCCAATGTTTGCTTGTTAATTACTGTTAAACCTCAACAGCTATGCATCTCCTTGGCACATAGCACACCTTGAGATTGAGTGTGTTGTTTTTTTTTTTTTTTTTTTTTTCTTAAAGTTTGTACCGTCCTCCTGACCCAGGTGATTAAGCCAAGATCCCTGTGTGGGGGACCGTTGGCACAACTCAGTCCACAACTCAGGACCCCGGGTTTGCCAAGCCTGGACTCAGAAAATTAATGCTGAGACCCTGAGGGGGTGTAATTACTCTTCTCAGTGACATGTGCACAAGCATTTACAACTGATTGCTCAACATTTTTCTGTATTGGCCCTTTAAATCTTTGGAATTGTGTGGATGACACTTTCATAAATATGTACATCTATAACTCCAGTCTAAGAAAGTCTGCACACCAACTTCAACTGTCACTTCGTTTCGACTTCTTCCAACGAGTTTAGAAATATTGAAGAAATATTGTCTGGGCCTACTGTCTTGATCGCAAGTCTTCTACAGCGCTATAAAACTCTGACCACAGCACCTGAGCCCCTGTATGTTCCTAATTAATTCCCCTTTCTTCTTTCATCATGCCAAGCAGACAGTTCATCTGTCTTGTAGAGGCTTTCTAATACTGTTTTCCATGAAACCTCACTCTACATTGCATTTATTAGTCAAATTCCTCCTACTATTGATATTGACACCTTTGCTTTTACAGCCATTTCATCTCAGCTTTCTTACATTTTCTATATATTTAATTTGTTAAGAAAGTTACAATGTTTAATAATTGCCTTTCATGTGCATTTCTGTACCTCCTGCTTTCAATGATCAGGTAACATTTTTCTTATGATACTCTAGATTTCCTTGCTGTTAACTTTTGTTTTTAGACTCCTCTTCAAATGATACATGTATCGCGGTATTCACTATAGCAGTATCTGCAGTCTGGGAAAACTCCAAACAGCACTTCACCACACCACAGTCCTGCATCATAACTATTTTGACATTATTCTTCTTGAAGATTCTTCCTCCTCTCTCTCATTCCAACAACTGAGTTCCTATTCTCCTGTAACACTGTCTCGCTTATCCATAGTTTCACCTCTCTTCATATACTAAATTACCCATTCTATGTCCCTTTATACTTTCCCTATCACTTCATATTCAGCGCATACCAATATGTACAGCTGAACTTACAGGAAAATGATTCCATACATAGAGTCCTTTCACTGGTAGGCACAAGAGGAGGATGTTTTTTACATGACTGACAGCTGGGTTAAGGGGAAGAAGATGGTGCTGCAGGAATGAAAGGGAGGGGGAGAATGCCGTCTCTCTCTTCCATGAGCTTGTGCCACTGCGAGAATTTGACCCAGAGGGAGTAAATACCCAAGATATTGCTTATGACCTCACTACAGTAGGGTCGAAGGTCAATAATGTAGGCCGGGATACAACATATAATACTTTTTCCATGTTTCAAAACATTAAGATTTATTGGAGACTAAGTTCCTGGTTTTTTCCACCTCTTACTTAGGATAGCATACTTTGGAGCTCAGGGAGGGTGGCTCATCGCAACTGAAACAGAAAGATGGTTAATAAAATTGTGAGTTTCCATGAAACAGCTAACCAATTCTCCATAAATTTGTATACTCGTGCAATGAAGGAAGGAAAAGCAAGATTATATTTAAAATCATGTCAACAGTATGGTCATTAGAGGAGCTCAGCTCAGATTTTTGTGATAAGGATGGGAAGGAAAATCAGCTGGCAGTGGTCTGGAATGATTTATGGAAATTACAGATAAATTTGGATGACTGGTGGCAGATTTGAACTTCCACGTTCCTGAATGCAAGTCCTGTGTGCTAACCACTGTGCTACCTTGCTTGGTCTGTGCAATGCAAAGACATATGCACTCAGTATTGGTATTGAAAGTACTGCAGTAAGGAAAATACAGCTTTATATCACAGCAGCATACTAGAGTTTGACTACTCAGGGGAGCAAATCCTGCTCAGAAATGAGGAGAAATGTTAAGATATCAGTCACTTTGTCTGGCATCTCTTGATGTACACGACTTCTAGCTACTTAGTGCTTGTAATTTCTTATCTCTCTGCTGCTTTTTAAGTCTCAGCAAAAAATTAATTCTTCAGTTTGTAACTGGATGTTACACTTGATGTGCCTCTCAATATTTCAAAAGATGAGTCAAAAAATTGCAAAACATCATTGACATTAAATATTTGAAGTGAACAGTTATAAGGTATATTTCTTATTACAACTGGAATTTCATATGTACACAAGCATTAATTTTCTGACAATTTAAATTAAATAATAAAAATTTAAAAAAAAAAATCGATGAAACTTCCAGATTGCAAAATGATTCTAGAAACTTGTAAATACTGCAGTGGGTTACCTGAAAGCCCCTTCTCGGGACATTAGCAAACTTTCTATCATGCCAATCACCATGTAACAAACACCAAGCCTCTGCAACACTCCAGGCAGTCGCAGGGTCTTTATGTCAGGCTGTTTACCATGGTTACCACATGAATTGAGTATCACTCCTAAAGCTATAAGGAAAAGTGATCTACGTAGTACATGTCCAAGAACATGAGGCCTTGGTTTACTGGAGCGCAACTGTGTCCGCAGCGATATTGCCAGACTCAAACCCATTATCCACATAAACCTGTCAACAAAGAAACACATTCAATAATAATCTAAAGACATGAAGTAGAGAAATGAAGTTATTTACACCACACTTTTCTCTCTAAAACAGAGATGGGAAGGGGGGAAGAGAGAGAGAGAGAGAGAGAGAGAGAGAGAGAGAGAGAGAGAGAGAGAGAGAGAGAGAGCTCACCTGACCACTGGATGTACTTCCTTCACACAAATACAATCCAATGAACAACTTTTATATATTATTACTCATTATCTCCATTCTCTTCTACCTGTCAACAGCCCAAGAGCTCACTCATCACTTTGGCTACATCAAATTTCTCTCAAAATAACATTTATTGCTTTCTTACTTCTTTTAATTCCAGGCAATGGAGACTAGTCTGTTAGCACTTACTAAACAATCAGGTACCAGTACAAAAGAGTTGCAGCATAAGAATGATACTTGTCCAAGTGTGTGTGTGTGTTTTTTTTTTCTTTTTTCTAATGTGCAAGAGCAGTGCTGTTCATTAATATTTTTCTATTTACCTCCCATTACATTCTTAATTTCAGCATTATAAAGCAAAAAATTACGAATATGGAAAAGAATATCATTCCATTTGCTTTCAGTCATGAGAAATCCTCTCCTTATAGCTGTAGATATTAATACTTGTATAGATTCTGCTACACGCAACATCAAAATAGCAAGTTCAAATGTAAGTGATAGAAATTTACAGAGCTGAGCCTAATTGATGCACCCTGTAATCGGGATGCACTTTTCTGTAACACTTTCTTCGTTGTCTTATGGAAAGATAAGATTCAAAAAAGTGCAACCAGAAAGAGATATTTAAAATGATTTTAACATAACAATAGCAGACATTTTGGATTGAAAATTTCATTTCATGTAGAAGCAATGTAGAATACAGCTTGTTGAAGAGATGAGCTCAGGCGACAGCAATGTTTCAGCTCATCTTCTCAGACTTACCTCCCTGTCTCCATTTATCTCCTTCTTCCCTCACCTGACTGTGCATTACCTCCACTCTCCTCTCTATTTCTGACTGAATGTTCAGTAGAATATCATGTAAAAAATTGAACCAAACCAATGGAGTACTTACTCAGATTTGTGGTGACTACTCATCCATTATATATAGGGTTTCAGAAATTCTCATTACAAACTCTGAGCGTTTGCAGATGGGGGAATGAATACATAATAATTTTATAAGGAATGCAAGTCCACTGTTGTTATCCACTGGCCCTATGAGCAGTTATTTACTTTTTGAGACTGAGAATGAAAACAGAAACACTGCAAGTTCTCTGCTTTTCATATTTTACAAGGAAGTAACATGGACCAAAACAGAACAAAATATCTAGTAAACGTGGGCAAAATGCATACATTAGAGCTTTCAGCAATGTCTTCATGTTCGGTTGTCTAGTGTTTATGTTATGGCCTAAGGGCCATTCATATCGCACGCGCCGTCATTGGGCTCTGTGGCAGGCGCGGGCCCGGCCGTGGTAGTTCCCGGCCATGCCACAGGAGGGCACGGTCAGCCTAACAGCTGACGCGAGCTGCGCGCCGTCTGCTGGCGGGCCCCGTCGAACGGCCGACGTGACAGCCGTGTCAATCAACAAGTGTACGGCGAACGAGACATAGCGTGCTTGGACCAAGAGTGTTTACTTCAGTGGCGACGAGGATATTGGTTGCGTGGTCTTCCTGCCGCAGTCATGGCAGAACAGTTTAGCGCGTTGCTGACGAATCTTCAGTCGTTACCGGAAATTTTGGCTCAACAGAATGCTTCTCTCACGGCGGCTATTGACACATTGACTAGGGCTGTGACACAACAGGTCGGGTTGCGGTCTTCGGTGCCCGTTCCTCCGTTTCCTCCATTTGACGACTTTGCCGAGGATTGGTCCGACTACGAACAGCGTTTACGCCAACACTTCGTAGCCTTCCAGGTGTGTGATGAAGGTAAGCAAAAAGCTTATTTCCTTTCGTGGCTCTCGCCTCGTCTTTTTCGTTTGCTGGGCGATTTAGCGCCGCTTCAGACGCAGGCATCCCTGTCCTTTCAGGATATCTGTTCTCTTTTTGCGGCGTATTTTCGCCGCCACTCTCACGTGGTGTTGGCCCGCATATCTTTCTACCGTTCGCGGAAACAGCCGGGTCAGTCGTACCACGCGTGGGCCACGGAACTGCAGGGGCTAGCCCGTCGTTGTCTGTTTCGGTCCGAACCGCACGGTGATTCGTATGCGGACTCTATGGTCCGCGATGTTTTGGTTTGTTTTGCTCCCGACCTGGACGTTCGCAAGCAGGCTCTTCAGTCTGACGATCCCTTATTAGCGGAGGTTTTGCGTATTGCGTGCGCGCATTTGAAGTTTCGGAGGCCGTGGGGAGTCAACTTTCCGCTTGGGGGGAGGTATCCTCAGTTGACGATTCGGCCCCGTTATCCGCGGCGCCGGTTTATTTGATGGCTGTTGTTGCGTCGCCCTCCCCTCCCTCCCTTCGGATGCCGCGGCGCTCGCCTGCGTCGTATGGGCGGGGGGAAAGGCGGCGCGCGTCGCCCGCTTTAGAGAGCGAGCCGATGTCATGTCTTTCGTGCGGAGCATCCCATTCTCGGGAATCGTGCCCGCACAGGCGGGCCACCTGTAATCGTTGTGGCAAGTTAGGACACCTCGCCCGAGTGTGCCGCTCCTCGGCTAAGGGCCGCAAAAGGACCTCTCCCCCTCGCGATTTCGGCGCAGCGCCCATGGATATTAATAAGGTGGTTCCCGTCGGCGTTCAGCCGCCGAAGTTGTTTATAGACCTTCGCATTCCGCAGAAAACGGTTACGCTTCAAGTGGACACAGGCGCGACGACATCGCTTCTAAGTGCTGCAACTCATCAAGCTTTAGGCTCCCCCACTTTAAGTCCAGCGCCTCGCGCGTTGGTGGGCTACGGCGGCCACCCTATTCCACTATTGGGGTCGTTTGTCGCCGAAGCTACATATCAGAACCTTAGCCGCGCGGTACCGTTTGTGGTAGTAAACAGTGCAACGGCTATGAACATTTTCGGCCTCGACGCTTTCCACGCTTTTGGCTTTTCTATTACCGATTCTGTCTGCTTGGTTTCCGATCAAATTCCGTACGAGAGTCTCAAGCAGCTTCGCGCGGAGTTCTCGTCCCTGTTTGCGCCGGGTCTTGGGTGTGCTACGAATTTTCGGGCCACTATTACACTTAAAAATACGGCTCGCCCCATCTTCTGTCGGGCTCGGCCTCTCCCGATCGCCCTCCGTGGCGCTGTTAAATCGGAATTAGATCGCCTGACGGCGGAAGGTATTTTGCGTCCTGTCACAGCAAGCGAGTGGGCCTCCCCTCTAGTTGTCATACGCAAGCCCTCGGGTGCCCTGCGTTTATGTGGCGACTTTAAGAAAACCGTAAATTCTCAATCCGTCATTGATTCTTTTCCCATGCCTCGCCCAGCGGAATTGATAGATCGGTTGTCGGGGGGCCAGTATTTTTCGAAAATACACCTGGCAGAGGCTTATCTCCAGTTGCCTTTAGACGATGCCTCCAAACAGGCGCTGGTGATTTCTACGCCTTTTGGCCTATATCAATATCAGAGATTGCCATTCGGGGTGGCCAGTGCCCCAGCAATCTTTCAGCGTTTTTTGGAGCAGTTGCTAGCGCCGGTCCCCTGTTGCATGAACTACATGGATGATATTGTGGTGACGGGGTCCACAGCTGCTGACCATATTGCCAACCTCCGTTCCTTGTTTTCCGTTCTGGAGGGGGCTGACCTCCGCTGTAATTTCCAGAAATCTTCTTTCTTCCAACCGACTATCGAGTACTTGGGCTACGAGGTATCCAGGTCGGGGGTACGTCCCATGGCCGAGCACGTGCGGGCGGTCGCAGATCTTCCCCGTCCTTCTTCCGTTCACGAACTCCAAGTATTCCTGGGCAAGATCGCCTATTATCATCGCTTCCTCCCGCAGGCAGCCACAGTGGCTTACCCCTTGCATCAACTGCTACGTAAAGGCGTCCCGTTCCGCTGGTCTCCTGCGTGCGAGCGAGCTTTTCAGTCACTGAAAAGGGCCCTCCTGGAGGCTCCATGCCTCACTGCATACACCCCGGGGGTCCCACTTGTGGTGGCAGCGGACGCCTCCCAGCATGGTGTGGGGGCGGTGCTGGCACATCGGTTTCCCGATGGGTCAGAGCACCCGTTGGCGTTTGCATCTAAAACTCTTACGGATGCGCAGCGCCGGTATTCCCAGGTGGACAAGGAGGCCCTAGCCATCGTTTTTGCTTTAAAAAAAATTTACGTTTATCTCTATGGGTCAAAGTTCACGCTTTACACGGACCACCGCCCGTTAGTGTCATTGTTCCACCCGTCAGCGGCTCTTCCAGACAAGGCAGCCCATCGTCTTCAACGCTGGGCCTTGTACCTCTCTCGTTTCCATTACGAGATACAGTACCGCTCGACGTCTCATCACGCCAATGCCGACGCCCTATCGCGCCTCCCGGTAGGCCCTGATCCAGTCTTCGATGCTGAAGAGCTTTTGTGTTTTGCAGTTGACGAGTCCGCTAAAGATGTAGTCTCCGGTTTTCCTATCAATAGCTCACGGATCGCGGAGGCTACCGCGGCTGACCCGGTCCTCCGGGTCGTCCTTAAACGGGTGAGGCAAGGCTGGTCAGAACGTCCTCCGGGCCGGGCATCAGACCCTCTCCGCAATTATTATGCTATTCGGCACCGCCTTAGCACCTACGAAGGTGTTTTACTGCTGTCCACGGAAGACGGCTCCCATCGAGTGGTGGTTCCTGGGTCCTTGCGCCGCCAGATTCTCGGTCTTCTCCATCGGGACCACTGGGGTGTCTCTCGCACGAAGATGCTAGCTCGCCAACATGTATATTGGCCGGGTATAGATGGGGACATCACGCGCCTCATTGCAGGATGCTCTTCGTGTGCATCCCAACAAGCGGCTCCACGCTCATCTCTGTCTCCATGGCCCACTCCGTCGGCACCTTGGGAACGACTCCATGTCGATTTTGCGGGGCACTTCTTAGATAGCTACTGGCTTTGCGTCCTTGACGCATACTCCAACTTCCCATTTGTTGTTCGCCTGACCTCCACGTCTGCGGAAGTTACCACACGTTCCCTGTTAAAGATATTTTCTATTGAGGGTCTCCCGGCCACACTGGTGACAGATAACGGGCCACAGTTTACTTCACAACACTTTCACGATTTTTGTTCTACCCATGGGATCCAACATATCCTGGCCCCACCTTTCCACCCGCAGTCCAATGGGGCGGCGGAGAGGTTCGTCCGCACTTTCAAGACGCAAATGCGCAAGTATGTGGCACATCTTTCAGTGGAGGAGGCCCTCCTTCGATTCCTGACATCTTACCGGTCCACTCCGGCAGGTCAGCAGAGCCCCTCAGAGCTCCTTCATGGCCGCCCTCATAGGACACTGTTATCCCTTGTGCATCCAGGCCCTCCCACACCTCTTCTTCGTCCTCGGTCACGTTTTCCCCCAGGCTCGGCTGTCTGGGCTCGAGGCTACGGCCGCCATCCTCGTTGGGTCCCAGCCGTGGTCGTTCGGGAGCGTGGCCGACGTCTCTGTGAGGTCCGTTCTCCTACCGGGGTCCTCACCCGCCACCATGATCAGCTGCAGGTCCGCCACCCTCCTCAAACGCCTACAGTCCCTTCCTCCTTGTCCAGGTCCAGCCCCCCACTGTTGCGGGTGCCATCAGGGGACGGTTCTCTCCCGACTACCGCTTCGCGGGCATTGGCTGGGGGGCAAGGGAATTTCCCGTCACCGTCGGGGTCCGGGGCCCGCTTCCCCGCCGCAGTCCCAGCGGCCAGCTACAAGGAGTGGACAGCTCCGGTCGCCGGCAGTGGGGGCACCTTGCAGCCTGCCGACGGAGGCCCCGAGTTTCCAATGGAGGAGCCACAGGAGGGAGGAATGGAGGACCCGCCGCCATCGCCAGTGCTGGGAGCAGCAAGACAGCGCTCGCGTGGGCGAACCCCTCGTCGCTCGAAGGGGTTCCGCCCGTATGCGGTGGTTCCGGCTAGGGGGTGGATGGAGCCGCCAGACGATCGGATGGAGGTGGAAGCGTCCCAGCAGCCAGACCTCTGCTCCGCCGTTCAGGGGTCCGGCTCCTCACCCCAAGGGGGGAGGGATGTTATGGCCTAAGGGCCATTCATATCGCGCGCGCCGTCATTGGGTTCTGTGGCAGGCGCGGGCCCGGCCGTGGTAGTTTCCGGCCGTGCCACAGGAGGGCACGGTCAGCCTAACAGCTGACGCGAGCTGCGCGCCGTCTGCTGGCGGGCCCCGTCGAACGGCCGACGTGACAGCCGTGTCAATCAACAAGTGTACGGCGAACGAGACATAGCGTGCTTGGACCAAGAGTGTTTACTTCAGTTTACATCTCTCTTCTACTGGTGAAGTGCTAATAACTCATAAGGTATTTGTTGTAGACTCCATGTTTAAAGACTTTTATTCTTGTTTTAGAACATGTTAAATCCTTACAAAATATGGAAAGCAAAGAGCTTGCATTGGAAGAGATTTGTTTCTCAGTGGCAGAGACTTTATGAACTACTTATTTGTATTGATGAAATAAGATTCCTCTAACCCTATTGACATAATTTGCCTCTCTGAACATCATGTGATCACTGGTATGGATATGTTAAATATTTCAGGATTTCATTTAGCTTCATACTTCTGTAGAGTAGATATGGAGGGAGAAGGAGTTGCCACATTTATTAGAAACTGCTATAAATTCATGAATAGTGATTACATGAATTCTATCTAGATAGAGAAGCATTTAGAAGCTTGTGCAACAGAAGTAGAGTTCCATAACAGATGCTATATAATAGTAAATATTTACCAGGCACCTGCAGGAAATTATAATCAGTTCCTAAATCATCTAGAAGCTCTACTGGATTATTTAATAGGAAGAAACAAAGAATTTTGGTTGCTGGTTTCTTTAATATAGATCTTCTGATTCAGTCATCCAGTAAACATTTATTGTAGTCAATAAATAACATTGTCTTTCAATCTAACTCATACTATAAGCTTTCCAAATAGGATAACTTAATTGTCTAGGACAGCCATTGATAGTATTTTTATAGACAAAGGAACAAAATCATATCATAAAAACCAATATTTAATTGCATATCAGATCATGAGACACAGCTCCTCCTTTTCAGTACATATGCTAAGCAGATTATGAAGACTGTTAAAACTGCATACAGGAGAGTAGGCAATCCACCAAAAATTCAGAATTTTAGAAAACTGTTTAAAAATATGAAGTGGAAAGATGTTTATAGTGTTCATGGCATGAATGAAAAATATAATATATCCATTAATATTATCTTTGAAAACTGCTTTCCTCTAAAAGTAACTCAAGCAAAAATCTCTAATAAAACCACGGATTACACAAGGAATAAACATTCCATGTAAGACAAAAAGGAAAATATATCTATCAGCCAAGAGTAGTTCCATTGATGACGACTTTGCTAAATATAAGGAATATTGTAAAATATTTTAAAAAAGTAATTCAGACATCTAAACAAATGCACTATGAGAAAAAGATAGCAAAATCAGGCAATAAAAGTAAAAGAAAATGGGATTATAATGAAAGAGGAGACTGGTAGGACCAGAAAGGAATAGGAGCATGTAGCATTAAGAGTAGACGAGGCATTAGTAACTGATGGGCATAGTGTGGCAAATCCACTTAACATGTACTTTATATTTGTTACTGGTAGTATGGGATTGTCAGGGTCAGTAAATAATGCCCTTGAATATTTGAAACTACAATTTACAAATATCTTCAGAAGACTTGAATATGTCGCTCACTTCACCACAAGAAATAACTTCCATAATAAAATCTTTAAAAACAAAGCATTCTCGTGGTTACAATGAAACATCAACAAAGTTAATTAAAGTGTGTTCTTGTAAATTTAGCAGAATTTTAAGTTATTTGTGTAACCAGTCTATAATAACTGGAACATTTATGATTGGTCAAAATATGCAGATATTAAACCTGTACACAAGAAAGGGGATAAAGAGATACCACCAAACTACAGACCAGTTTCACTTTTACCTGGATTCTCAAAAATTCTGGAAAAGATAATGTCGAGGCAGTTTCTCAACCACCTAACCTCAAATGACATATTGTCTAGAACACAGTTTGGATTTTTGAAAAATTCTGACATTGATAAGGCTATTTACACCTACAGTGAGAATGTACTTAATTCATCAGATAATAAATTACAAGCAATTGGTATTTTCTGTGATTTATCGAAGGCAGTTGACTGTGTGAACGACAACATCCTTTCAAGTAAATTACAATTCTATGGTGTCACGGGCATTGCTCTAAATGGTGTAAGTTGTACAGTAGAACCCCGATTTAACGAACCCGCATTTAAGGAAAACCCGCTTTTAACGAATATTTCCGTCGGTCCCGGCGAAACTCCCATTAGAATAAGGTTATTTTTCACCGCTTTTAACGAACCCTGCTTTAAGGAAAAGTCCGCTTTTAAGGAACAAACAAGAAAAAATCTGCAAATTAAAATTTTGTTTTTACGCAATTCCTAACTGTGGGCAAGTTAATTTTTTTTTTTTGTTTCTTCCACACAATTATGAATTTGTGTTTACGTGACGTCGGTTATCGATTCATTTTAGTCAATGCATATCGAACATCTTTGCAGCAATACCGGTATAAGCAGCGGTAATCAATTCTTTCCATCGATAGGTTATCATATCGATTACCAGTGCAGCGATACCGGAGAAAGCGTTTGACGAATCAGCTAGCTATTTCCCTCTCGTCTTCAATGTGTATGGTCACGTGGTCTGACATCATTCGAAAATTACAAAGCGCGAGCTGTGAAGTGTTGTCTTGTGTTAGTTTCTTCAGATTCACTTTTTCAGAATTGTAGGAGTGGAGAGAAGCTGACGACTATCCATGCTGTTGAAGACTATCGTAACATTAGGTTGTGTGATAATGGCAAAGAACATGATTTTGCACTGTCTTCTTTGTGCGGCTTTTAGAAACAGGGACCATTGTTAAATGCCAAATCTAGTGGTACCTTTGGTTGCAAAAAGATGAAAATTTGTGTGACAATGTTCAGTTGTACTTATTAGATGTTTTAAAGACGTGCGAATTATGTAGCTGCATTCCTGTAAGTGAAAAATTTATGCAAAATAGGTTCGAAAATCACCTTGTTGGATTATTTTGGAAAATGCACTGCTTAGAAATCTCTCGTTTCGGAGTTTAAGTGCAAAGTGTGGAAACTGAACCAGTGGAGAAAACATTAGTACTAATAAAATTTTATGAGTCCAGACATTAAGTTACTCCTACGTATAATACAGAAATTAAAAACCCCAATACGATTAAAAAATTACCTCATATAACAAATGCCTGGATGACTTCGATAATTTTCAAGTATTTAGCCCCAAAGACAGATTGGTTAAAAAGCAAATTAATTGTCGGTGGCTGCCGACTGAAGTGTTACAGCGCGATGACCCGTAGTGAAGGCACGCAAAAAGCTAATAACAACGTCTTTAGGCTACGTTTTTCTCTTTGTAAACAATTTGGTGTTGCGGATTAATTTTTACGAGTGATATATCGTAAAATCGTGACACACTTGCAGAGGATACGTTTAAGTTTTGATGAATTTACACCATAATGTTATTGCTGCTCCTTTAACTTGCAAAAAGAAAAACTGTGCTATTTTAGTTACCGGCGTAACAACATAATCGAAAATATTAACATATTTTTAAAAGCGCTAAAGACCTATTTGTCGTGCGCCCAAACTCCCTACACATCAATATTTATGACGAATTAATAATGGAAATTAATTTTGAAGAAGGCACAGGTCGTTAAAAAGGTATTTATACCTCGAACCAGGGGGAAGGCAATGACGAAAATTTTGAAACTGATGCATTAGTAAAAATTACAGATTGCATATTCTGCGGTAAAGAAAGTGCTGGAGAACTTTAGAAAAAGTACATTGAGTATCAGTCCTCGGGTATAGTGTTTTTTAAGGCTGATGTAAGGCACCAATTTTTGCATCTTTAGTCAGCTCTTTTAAAGTAGCTGAGTCAATAAAAACAAACATCAACCACATAGTGATAACTTTGGTCATTACAGTATGCCGGAAAACAAAATGGTCATCTCTTTTTGATTTAATAAAAAATAATTTTTTTCTGCAGAAAGTGTGATATATTTAAAATTGTAGCACATTACTGGTATGTTTGTAATTAAATAGCTCCTATAACGCCTATACTTGCTTGAATTATGTCTCCGAGTCACTCCTCCTGTGTACCTAGTCAAAACCCCCATTTAAAGAAACCCCTATTTAAGGAATAAATATTTCGGTCCCCTGAGATTCGTTAAAAAGGGGTTTTACTGTATGTTGCTAACAGGAAAGAGAAGGTGTCAGTGCAAGGGACTAGTGAATTAAGCTCTTAGTCATCATCAGATTGAGTAGAAATTACAAGTTGTGTCCCACAAGGATCCATCTTATGGCCATTGCTTTTTCTTGTGTACATTAATGACCTCTCATCAGTTACACTACCATTGTTTGCAAATGATATGAGTATTGCAATAAATTGCATGTCAAGCATACTTCTAGAAAGGACTGCTACTGATATTTTCATTAACATCAATAAATGGTTTAAAACCAACTCACTGACATTAAACATTGAAAAGACTCACTACATGCAGTTCAGAACATTTAAGAGATTTCCATCCAGTACATGCATAAAGTATGAAGAAGAGCAGATAGAAGAGGTTGACAGTATTAAATTCCTGGGATTACAGTTTAATAATAAAAACACCATAGAGCTGCAGAAACGACTTTAAAAATCTATATTTGCAATATGAGTGGTATCAGACATAGTAGACATACAAATAAAAAAGCTTGCACACTTTGTTTACTTTCATTCCATAATGTTATATGGTATAATATTTGGGGGTTACTCTTCAAGTCAAGCTAAAGTTTTCAGACTCCAAAAGTGTGTAATACATATTATTTTTGGTGTAAATTTATGGATATCCTGCAGAAGCCTCTTCAAAGAACTGGGTATGTTGACTACTGCCTCACACACCCAAACCTTCATTTGTCAGACATTCAGATTGGTACCAAACATTGTATATCGATAGAATATCAGCCGAATCTTCTATTTAAGTCATACTATGTGCTGTCATCCAGGAGAATGTGCGTAAACTATAATAATAAGTAACACCTATCCTACGGAGCAGAGGAAAAGCATAACTGTGTGAGCTTATCATGTTGTGCTAGCGTGGGATTGTTGGTAGATTGTTAGTTCCTCAAACAGAGGGGCGTGGGTCCAAGCAAGGCCTAGAGACTTTTTTTTAAGCTGTATTTCATTAAAAATTGTTAAAAGAGAATGTCTATAACATTCCATGGGTTAATTTCCAAAACAGCAGTGTCAGCTGCAGCAGTAGCAGTAGCAGTAGCGCGCAGATTGGACAGCAACGTCAGCCACACTTGATGGTGTGGACAAACACACGGCACTCTAACCACAACACACACATATGTTGAACGGCGGTGCTGCCTATCCAGCACAGTCATTTATTATTATTATTATTATTATTATTATTACTACTACTACTACTACTACTTTAATACTTCCGCACTATGGTGCAATTGTTTACTTCTGCTATGAATATACTCTACTGGTTTGCTACTTTCAAATAAAATGAAGCAGAAGCAAACTGCCGATTATACAGTGCTATGAAATCCGAACAGACCTTTTACTTTCAGGAACATGTTGTCCCACGTACATTTGTCAATGTAGAACAATTTGCAACTTCATACAGGAAAAGAAAAAATAAATAAATAAATCGTGCCACCAGGATTTGAACCGAGGACCCTCGTAATGACAATTCGCTCTTTGAACTACCCAACGGGATTAAGCGGGGCAGACCCCCACAGATATACTTTTCCTATGCTCCTTAGGACAGGTGTTACGTATTATTTCCTGTTTTCGCACATTCTGCTGGGTGGCAGTAAACAGCACCTTGTTTTTGGCCACAGTTTGGCAGTGACCATTCATACTAATGGACAGCTGGTTAGTGGTCATGCCAATATAGCAGGCTGCGCAGTGATTGCAGCACAGTTGTCTGCTTTCACAAGTGGCCCAACACCTGATAGGGTACAATAAGCCTGTGACAGGAATGAAACAGGAAGTGTTGGTGTGTGGATTGGACAGGTCTTGCAGAGGGGTCTTCCATGGAGATATGATCCCTGTGGCAATGGGCTGTGTTTTGGGATGGCATAGGGATGGACTACGATATTATGGAGGTTGGGAGGGTGATGAAACACCAGTTTAGGAGGGGTGGGAAGGATCTTGGCCAGAATGTGTCTCATTTCTGGGCATGAGGACAGGCAATCAAAACCTTGGTGACGGATGCAGTTTAGTTGTTCAAGTTCAGGGTAGTACTGGGTGACAAGGGGAGCGCTCTTTTGTGAATGGTTACTGGTGGTAGAGGTGGGATTTGGAATATGTTGGAATAAGACGAGGGAGATCTGTCTGTGGACTGCAGGGTGACCACCAAATCTTCATTTTCAAATTAAGGTTTTTTTCAGGTTAAAGTAATTACTTTCCAGATTGTCATGGAACTTAATTTTACTCAAAGGGGTTAGCAAACAACTACACTGGAAAAAAAAGAAGTTACATATTTTTAAAACATGTCATCTAAGTTGAATCACGTCATGTTGTAATATACACAATGCAGAGGCAAATTCAGTTGTTGGGTGGGGTGGGCGGGGGGAGGGAGGGAGGGAGGGGGGTAGGTGTTGGGAGAGGGGGGACGGGGGAGCAGAGCTCAAAAGTTCTTGCACTGTACGTCAAACTGATCTTAAAAGAACCATATCATAGCATGAGGTTTTTACTCATGGTCTGTGGGGATCTGCAGCCCCATAGAACCCCCCCCCCCCCCCCTGGATTCGCCACTGACACCATGATTGTATAGTATAATGGACCAAGTTCAGTTCAAGTAGCTGGAGGATACTATACATTGTACACCATACTTCTGAGCATAGTATACACATAAAACTTCAAATTATGATCTTTCCTTTCTCTAATCCGATTTTGATTAAATGAAGCCTATGTTCCTCTCCAAATTATTCTCAATTTACCTGTGGAAAACCAGGAAAGTTTGTGTAGTACTTTTGGAGCTCATCCTCAACAAATAAACATCCACAAAGGCTTTTAAAGAAATGATTAAATTATGATATGTTAATTTTCTCTGATGTGATTTTAATTATTAAATGCTTTATGTAACCACACAATATGATCAAGTTACATGTGAAAACCCCAAGAATATTCATCAAGTACTTTTGGAGATAAATGAGTTCAGAGAGACAGACATACATGACTGTCTTAGATAAAAAATTTCAAATTACGATATTCTTTTTTTCTGGGATCCAATTTTTATGAAACGAAGTCTTTATGTTGTCCAGAGTTATGCTCAAGTTACCTGTGAAAATCGCATGCAAATTCGTGAAGTAGTTTTGGAGATAAGAGGTTTTTAATAGTTGAACAAACAGACACAGCGGTTACTGAAAACACTTAAATTTGTGATATCTTTTTTTGCCTGTAATCTGATTTTGATAAAATTATGCCTATATGTTGACCCAAATGTTTCTCATGTTTCCTGTGAAAACCGCTTCAAGATTCGTCCAGTAGTTTTGAAGATTGAAGTAAACAGCGAAAGACCTACATTTACAGATTTATTATTAGTATAGATATATTGGAGTTTGTCCAAATATAGTTGGCAGCTACATACCACATGTGGGGCTACTGGTGTCTGCTATGGGGAGTATGGAGCTGCTTCATATTCTTTGCATGCTACCGATACAAACTTATGTTGGAAATTGAAAATTTACTAAAATGAAAAGTCACTGGGTGTCGTCACATGATGATGTAACAGAAAAGTTTTTTCTGTCTATTCTTCTTGGTTCCAGGAAAATTTGTTAGAGTTGTTCTACAACTTAGAGCAAAATTCCTGTTATTCTTGAATGAAAAGCTTGGTGAACCGAGAAGGAGATGTGTTTCTCATCTCTTCCATTTCTTCAAATACATTGCTTACCCTTATGCAGACTTCAGCAGCCACTGCTACACAATTGGCGGTAACAGATTAAGCTTCAAATTCAGCAATATTTGTTGTTGTTATTCCTCAAACTGAATTACTGTGGAAATACTACCCTAGCTTTGTTAATTTATAACCATTACTTATACATGTAGCACATTGACAAGAGTAATATGTTAGGTTTGCAAATTATTGATAAAGGAAGGGCAGGAAAGAGGATAGGAAAGAAAGGATTGACAGTAACTGCATTTGGGCATTGAAATTAAGCAATAGCAACAAGTGAAAAACTGAACCACGCCATGAATCAAACCCGGGTCTCCTGCTTCGGGCCAGTGGCCACCTTAACAACTTAACTACCCGTGCTCGCCTCCCATCCATCTAAAACTTCCACAAGTCGCATGCTATGGTTGTAGCGCCCCTATCGTCCATTCCCTCTTACACTCACCATTATGGATTCCCGTGTGAGGTCAAACATATGACTGCATCTGCGGTGAAATAATTTAAGCTAACGTCATCTTCACGTGTAAATACTTATTTTATTGGTGTGGTACCTGTTCTTTCAGAAATCTGAAAGAACAGACACCAATATAACAAATATGTTACGCGGTCTTACTAAAAGTAAACTTTTCACAGTAGCATTTTTAATGTCACTCAAACACTTGCCCACTTTGTTTTTGTAATGAGTGGCTTCTCAATGCAAGAAATAGCCAAATCTGAAATTGTATGCTATTTTGCCAGAGTAGCTGATACTAGTTGCTCTAGAAATTTGGAAGTGTCTGGATTCAATATGTTGAAATTGTTAAAAGATACCACAGCTGAACAATGATAGATATTTATAGTATTGTAAAGGTGTACCTAGTATATCCTTTTCTTTTTCAGTATATTTAGCTTTAAATAAAAAGCCACACCTCTCATAAGAGCTCATGATTCTGACTGAAACATAAACATGATTTATGCTGTGTTATGCCTTTGCTATGGGCACTGTGCACTGGACCTAGAAAGAAAGCAGCCATTCTATTTAAAAGAAACCTAAGAGAAAACATGAAACAATTACAACACATCCTTGCCATAGCCAATTTATATCTTTCCTTCCTATGTAAGCCCAGCTTCATAACTGCTGTTGTTATCTTGCTCAATGCACACCTGAATGTTTTATGCTGCATAGCTTTTGAAATCAAACTACACTTACTTAAATAAAATGTTCTTCATAATTATTTGTTATGACTTATCTGATGATCTGTTACCTAAATTATACTAGAACACTTTTTCTGTGCAGTCAGCTTGTTTCATTCTTCTTTCCTGTAGCACTTTGAGCGGTAGTACATTAAGAGTTTTACAGTCTGAGAACCTAATGATGTGCCATCCTTCAGTTCATACCACCTGCAGTCTAACTAAAAAATATGCCCCTCAAGATGTATAAAACAGTTTGATTATATTCTCTTGAGAAAACAGTGAAATTACAAGACAGAACTACTCGCCAATGCTTGGTTTCAGAAGAAATGTTGCATTGCAAATAAACACACATACAAGCAAATACACTATCCTAGCTTTGGAGCCAGTATTTTTCTCAGAGGACGAAGAGATAGAGTGGGAAAGGTTAACAAGGAAGGGCAAATGCCTCTGAACCCAGTAGCAATACTGAAAACAACTATTATTACCGCTGCCCTCACCCACCCCTGCCATAACTTAAATGGTAATAATAGTACACTACCTTGCCAAAAGACAGTGTTGCAGCCTTTCCCAAATATTATTCTATACACACATTGAGCTAGTGGTGAAGCAAAGCAAGGAGACATTTGGAGAAGGAATTAAAGGACAGGGTGAAGATATAAAAGCTTTGCAGTTTGCTGATGACATTGTCTTTCTGTCATAGACAGCAAAGAACCTGAAAGAGCAATAGAAAGAAATGGACAGTGTCTTGAAAGGAGCATATAAGATGAACATTAACAAGAGCAAAAAAAGGATAATTGGATGTACAGTCTAAGAAAATCAGCCCATTCTGGACGAATTAGTCATGCTGAATGAATTAGTCATGCTGAACAAAGTTGACTAGGCAATGAAACAACAAAGATGGTACATGAGTTTTGTGACTTGGGCAGTAAAATAACATATAATGGTTCCATTACAGATTATATAAAATGCAGGATGGCAATGGGAAGAAAAGCATTTCTGGAATGAGAAATTTGTTAACATCAAATATTGATTTAATTGTTAAGAACTCTTTTCTGAAGACATTTGCATGAAGTGTTGCATTGTACAGTAGTAAAACATGGACAATAAATAGTTCACACAAGAAGAGGATACAAACTTTTGAAGTGTGGTCTTAGAAACGTATGCTGAAAATTAGGTGGATAGATTGTGTAACTAATGTGGTGGTACTGAACATAATTGGGGAGAAAAGGAATTTCTGGCATACGTTGAGTAAAATAAGGGATCAATTGGTAGGACAGATTCTCAGACATCAAGGAATCATGAATTTAGCTTTGGTGCAAAGTGCAGGGGTAAAAATCACAGAGGGAGATCAAGAGACAAATTCAGTAAGCAGGTTCAAATTGATGTGGGTATGTCAGTTTCATTCTTGTGAGGAGATGAAGAGGCTTGCTCAGGATAGAGTACACTGGGGAGCTGCATCAAACCAGTCTCTGGACTAAAGAAGATGACAACAACAACAACATGCAAAATTAATTACTTAGTATTTTGTCCATATCAGTAACTGTTATACAATTGGTTTTTAAAATAGTAGCAAGCAGATACAATGAAATTGATTTTATTATAATCAGTTTTGGACACTCAATGCCATTCTTGAAATATATACTGACACCCTTATATGTTCAGTCTGAACTGCTTGGTTATCAGTGTCCTTCAACTATGCTGAATGGTCCCCAAAACAGTTACAATAAAGCCAACTGAGCTGCAACTGGTTGTTGCTATAATAAAGAATTAAAATTAAATACAAAGGTTTTATGATTTTCTAGAAGCAAACATACATACCATGGGAACACAAGATCTGCTACTGTAAGTCCATTCCATACAGAATGCTTGAAAACCCAGTAGTGACCTCCTCCATAGTTGACAAATATCATCAGTGCTATACATAATCTGAAAGAAAGAAAAAAAGAACAAAACAGTGAAATAGTCATATCAACATTCTTTATTAAGTCTGTAATAGTGATAGTAAATTCCCTTCTCCCGCTATAGAGCTAATAAGAATAAGAACATATCACCATGTGATGTTACATTGGAAGATCTAACCAAGTTTATATTATGCCAGAGTGCATTTTGAGTTATGTTTGTGGTTCCTAGTCCCCCCCCCCCCCCCACATCCACGTAAGGAGGGAAATGAAGAGCCATGGCCAAAATTTACGTTTTGTGGATATGATTGTCTATTCTACATGTCTGTATGTGGCTCAATGATTACCTTTATAGTGCCAACTTTCTCAAAAGTTTATAAGAGCAAAATCTCACAAGTGAGCTGTCATAAAAAGACTTTAATTGAGAATTCCGGATTTGTTTTACAACTGGTCCAACAGGGCATGGCTACAACCACTAGGTGCTGAAAGTCACCCCATCACTATATAAAAATCTGGCACAAAAAGAAAAAATTTACATCAATTTTGAGGCATTCAGAGTTGTAGATTACACAGTGCTCAAACAGTGTTACAACTGCTTTGACCTAGGTCATCTACGGGAGGGCTGCCGCAAAACACAACCCACTTGCACTAAGTGTGGACAAGGTCACAAACACAAGCAGTGCAAGTTGAAATCCAGTGTTGCTTCAAACCCACAGACAGCCAGTAGCTCAATTAATAGATAGTATCAATTATGGGAACTAACTTTGAAAGTACCCCTTACACAACTTAACAACCACAATGGTCCCCGATAATAAATACATACTAGAAACAGAGGTTATCAAAGGAAAACCTCCTGGCACAGGCAAATGGGCCTTCTTCCCCATTAGCACAAATGACCAGGGTATTCCACCCTTGGGACAAACTGACCACACTAATAGGCACCTTCGAATCGCCTCAAAATATATCAAATGACCTTATCAGAGTCAATATACTATGAATTAGCAAAACAACTGAAAAGACAACTAATGTATTGGATCAATTTCCAAACATCATTAGTGCATCATATAGAGGAGCCAGAGGATGAACTAGTCTATGCTGCTAGCAGAACACGTCAAACTATATAGCAAAGGGATATTAAGGAAGAACACACAAACAACAAAGGAAGTAAAATTTGTGTTTGGGGGAATCTTAAATCCTATGAACACAAATGAACTTCAGATACTGACACAAAAATCAGAGGAAACAATAAGCACCAATAAACATTAACAAAACAAAGGTTAATAAAATTGAACAGAAAGTTTATCTATGACTCAGATCCACCAACGAGTGATGATGAGGTTAATGCAGCCAGTGAGAATGCAATGGTGATGCCAAGGTCATTAAAACCAGGTTCAAATACCAAGGCTGCAAACCATGTAAATAATACTCAAGAACAGATGCCAAAAAGCAACATGAAAACATACAGAACTTGTGAGAAGATACATATGATAGTAATGTAAGTCATGTGACAGTTAAGAGGAAATGCCAAGTGACATGTTAGATAATGAGCCAGTGCAGCCACAAATAATGGTGACAAACCTCATCATGCAGCAATCTACAACTTTACAAGCCAACCTTCCCCCAAGTTACTCAGAAATATGACATATGATGCAGCTGTTGCCACACCGACAACGAAAACAGCACATACTAATTATGGAGATAAATTTAAATTTAAAATTATATAAACTAGAGGAAAAAGACATTATGCAGATGGCACAACAATTAATAGTAAAGCTGTTGCATCCACAGTGCAGTTATGTCTGTTTCTAAAAGACGGATCATGTGAACAGAATCAACCTGTGGGCTGAAAACCTGCCAAGTGACATGGGTGTGCTGATAGGTCTACTACTTACAAGTCTGTATGCCCAAGGTGTGAATCTTTTGATTTGCAAAATATGTACAAAGATCACATAAGAGCTCATGGATGAACATACTTTGATCATATGCAGACAGGGAGTAGATACTATATTCAAGTTAAACCTCCTTAATGAATATACTCCAATTAAATGCTTAGGGCAGCATGCAGTTTGTGATGAAACCTCAAAAGTAATGGCAAATCTAACAAGGGAAACTCCCTATTGCACCCCCACTCAGATTTAGTGGAAAGCTGGCGCAATGGATAGTTCATAAAAAATTGAAGACAGATCAAGCACAAAAACAGGAAAAAGGTATATGGAACTATGGGGAAAAAGCAAAATAAAAACTGAACACTCCAACCATAGGCTACGCCACATTAAGAAACAGCTGCAGCAAATTTGTTGTTCTGTGGTCATGGTGTTTGGCCACAAAATAGAAGACCCTGCATTCAAATCCCACTCCTGAACAAAATTTTTATTTTGATTCCGTCACTATTTTATGAACTGCCCATCATGTAAGTGATGTCTCTGTTCTCTTTTTGTAGTCCTGGCAATTTTTATGCTATATGTTAGTTGCAGAATATGAGTAGAGCTATGTGAAATTCCCATTTGCAAGAAATGCAAAATAGATGCAAAATCGGCGTATTTTGACAAAATTTCTTGAAATTAGTATATGTCAACAAAATGTTGATAAAAATAAAGTTTGTTTGACTTACCGAAAGCACAGGCTTGCCGATAGACACAAAAAACACAAATGAAAACACACACAAACAAACATTCAAGCTTTCAGAACCTTTTCAGGCAGAAGAGAGGGAGAGGGAAAAGGAAAG
Organism: Locusta migratoria; assembly: GCA_026315105.1. Taxonomy (NCBI): domain Eukaryota; kingdom Metazoa; phylum Arthropoda; class Insecta; order Orthoptera; family Acrididae; genus Locusta; species Locusta migratoria. Next base: position 63,004,431 of record CM048744.1, on the reverse strand, counting down.
GATGAGGGTTTTAAGGGAGTGGGTAAGGAGTCATTCCAATCCTGAGAGAGGAAAGACTTACCTTGGCGGAAAAAAGGAAGGTAAAAACACACGCGCACACACACACACACACACACACACACACACACACCTTCCTTTTTTCCCCCAAGGTAAGTCTTTCCTCTCCCGGATTGGAATGAATCCTTACCCACTCCCTTAAAACCCTCATCCTTTCCTTTTCCCTTTCCTACCCTATGCTGCCTGTAGAAGCAACTAGGTTGTGAAAGCTTGAATGTTTGTTTGTGTGTGTTTTCATTTGTGTTTTTTGTGTCTATTGGGGAGCCTGTGCTTTGGGTAAGTAAAACAATCTTTATCCTCATACATATTTTTCCCACCAGGAAAGCCTCCTTCTATAATATTCTTGACAAAATGTATTACTCAAGTGTTGAAACATCCTGATACACAAGCCTTAGCACTTTTAATATGTCCAGAATTATACGTGAAATCGCCAAGTAAATATTACAAAAGAGCAAAAATTACAATTAAAAACAAATACTCGTATAACTACACACTACATGTGAAAATTAAGTTGTCACTCGGCACGTTAGCATGTGAGAGCAAACGTAAATGAGAAATGCTAGTACAATCGCTCCCATAATCCACCACACCGAGAGTCAACTGAATTTGCGTGAACAGTATGCTCTATATATGTCATTCTGCTAACCTAGTTTTCATTTTTCTATGGACCTATTTGCTAATCTATACAACACACATGTTTATGCATTACCATGAAGTAAATAAAAAGATACATCTCTATGACATTTTACACCAGGAAAAGAGAACACTAAGCCAAGGATATTTTATTTATACCAGATACAATAATGAGTAAATAAAAGTGAGGCAAGACACAATATTAAATTCGAGATACATAAAAAAATCACCATCTGCACATTTGAAAGTTTTACTTGATGAGATTGAACAGTATGTTTCCTATTTTGATGCGTGTGTAAATACAGTACTGTAGAATTTTTATATTTAATGATTACAGCATCACTTTTCCTTCATTTTTTTATTCGCTTCATTCCCTATTTGGAGGTACAGCACCCTTGCACTAAAAATGTTTGATATGAAGGCATTATAATATATGTCTGTTGAATGTTAATGTGTATTTTTTTTCTTCTTTTTCTTTTTTTCCTCCCCCAGACGTCTGCTGTGTTTAATGACTGTCTTGCTCAAAAAATTGTGGCCAAGTAGGTTAGAATGAATTGATCATGGCAGCTGTTTTCTAAATGAAATAAGTATCCACACATTTTTATTAGAATTATTTCCCTTTATTTTTCATAATTATTGAACAAAAGATTCTACAATACGAGTGAACTACATTTTTCATAAATATTTACGCAAGGTAGATATGTTACCTTTGGAATGGTGATGTGTTAATCAAACAGTTTAGCATGAGGATTCTTTAAACATGCTTTTTTAATCAACTCTCAAGTGCTATGTCTTCTTGATTTGTGAACATTGTGAAGTAATCAGAAGTGTTCTATGAAATGTAAATGTAAGTGTATGAGCACGATGCAGTACGTATCCGAAAGTAGAAGCATTTTATGTTCAAGACATACATCTGTAATGTGCCATTTTTGTAACGTAAAACTCGAGTGGGATAAGACAGTTTAGACAAACATTTAAAAAGTGCTAAACATGTGACAAACAAAGCAAGTACAGCGGCTTCTTGATCATCGTCTAAACTGCCGAGATGCTGGTCAGTGCAAAGAAAGCTAAAACTGAGAATGAAACTTTACACTACAATATAGTGAAAATGTACTTAAAAGCAAATATTCCACTGACAAAACTAAATAATGTTGACGTAAGGTCATTCTTAAATAAATATATACCCGATGCTGGATACATACCCAGCCCAGGCAGACATTGACAAGAATATGTAACTAAGTGCAGTGAAGAAGTGCAGGAAGATATATAAAATGCAGTGAAGGACCTTCCAGTTAGGATTGTCACCGACTAAATGTGCGACAAAATGGAAGATGTCCTTTTGCTGTTTTATTTCACACCATGACTGCAACATCAGAACAAAAGATGTATCTGGCTTCTTGCTAATAGAAGCACTTGCACCCAGGCCATTGTAGACATAGTAAAAAACTACAATATTAAATATGAAGATATTGTAGGTTTAGTTTCAGACTCTGCTGCAAACATGGCATCTTGTTTTCATGCCCTGAAAATACTGATTGGAGAGCATGTAATTCACTTTGAATGCTGGACACACAAAATAAATTTAGTTTCACACGTTTTTATGAAAGAATTGAAGGATCTCAATTTTTGTTGTTAGTAAGGTTAAAATGGCATTTCTACATTTTGAAAAATGAAAAGTCCATACCTACAGTTCCTAGAAGATAAATTTTCTCACCTAACAAGAAAACTTTTCCCAGATCCAGTAATCAACAGGTGGAATAGTTGGTTTCATGCCGTGAAGTATTTGGACACACACTTACCTGCCATAATAGAATATTTCAGGTCATTTGAAAATAAAAATGCCTCAGTTACCCTCATTTTGTATCATTTAAAGAATGAAGCTAAATTGTATTTAGTATGTTTACAGTGCAAATTTGTAAGCGACACATGTTCTATAGTCCAATTAAAATTATTTGCAAGTTGACGTTTGTCAGCTGCAGCTACAGTGTTGCCACAACAGCTGCTGCCTGAGAGATGGCGCTCCATACAGGCGGCACTGTGCCCAGTACTGTTGGCTATTTGCACACGTTCAGTACCGGTAGTTGTTGACAATACTAAGTAGTCAAGCTTTAAATGTACTCAGTTAAATATTGTTAACATTGCCCACATCAATAATACTGTTAACATTTACTGTTGATATTGCGATTTTACAAAGCTATGATGTCGAACACCAAAAAGAAAGCATGTACCACAATTATTTTTGCTGCAACAAGTTCAATGAAAAAGACGGAATACTTCTGAGAATAGATGAAGGGGTGGGAGTCTTGAATGGATGTAAAAGAACAGTTGTTTTGTGTTATTTACTGACTAAAATGTTGATGTGATATACGAGAGATAAACAAAATTCGTTAATGGGATGAGTGATAAACAAAAATCTTTAATGGGATGAGAGATTAAGTGTAGCGTAACTGAGATTATTGGTGACAAGCAGTTTAGTGCTGCAACATCAGCCAACACAATTAGCAAAACTGTTATTAAAACAAGTGAAGTAATTATAGTTGTGCTACAATGATACAGTTAGGTAACAAATGTAAAATATACACTCGTATTTTTACATTTTTTAAATCTGGTAACGCTGATTCATATTTAGCAGTCACTGAATATTTACATATATACTGCAGGGACTTCCATGTTTCCAAATTAATAAAGAAAGGCATGCCAAAGTGAATATGCCATTCACCACTGTAAATTGTTAATAACCACTATTCCATAGTTTTATTAAAATTGCCCAGAGTTAAAAGACCCCTTGAAAAACTGGATCTGACAGTCGTTGTACTTAGAGATTAAGTGAAATAGTGAACACACAAACGTTTTGTGGCTGGTTCAGGAAGCTTTGACAACATTTAAATGTAGAATGCTGTCAACATGTCAATATTCAATTATTAAAACTAACATCTACGAGAAAATTTGAAACAAAAGTCAATGCTAAAAACAAACTATAATTTATCGCCTTTCACCTTAATTAGTTACATGAAACTGTCCTAAATTAGCTGACGCGTTACAGTTTATAGACGACACAGTCAAGACACATACATTGCAAAATGAAGCTCACCGTTTAAAATTAAGGAAATTTTCTATATGTACATACCTTCACCGACTGCTAACTGCAACTGTTGCATCATCAGAAAGAGGGTAGATACTACTCATTTCCGAATCACTAGAAGTTTCCGAGGTGGATGAACCGCTGAAAGTAATGATAGTTCCGTCACACTGTCTACCAGAAGACCTTCATTTTTCCATGCTTCATCTATTACTCGCTTTGTATGCATCATAATAACCGTCCAGCCCAGACAACACCTAGGCAGATATACTGCAGAAAGCTTGTTTGTGTGTGTGTGTGTGGGGGGGGGGGGGGGGGGGGGTGTTACCTTTCTTTTTTTCCCCCAGGGTGGGTCTTTCCTCTCCCGGGATTGCAGTGGCTCCTTACCCGCTCCCTTGAAGCCCTCATCATTTCCTTTTCCCTCTCCTTCCCTCCTGCCTGAAGAGGCGACTGGGTTGCGAGGGCCTGCGTTTGTGTGTGTGTTTTATGTTACTATCACTACCTGTGCTCCTTCGCCTGGTAAGTAAACTTCATCTATATATATATATATATATTCACAAATGTCTGTCTAGGTGTGTTTGCGTTTCGATATGTCTGAGTGTGTGTGTGTATTTGTTTACCTTCCTTTTTTACCCCTAAGGTAAGTCTTTCCACTCCTGGGATTGGAATGACTCCTTTTCCACTTCCTTAAAACCCATATCCTTCCCTTTTCCTCCCCTTTTTTCCTCTTTTTCCTGAAGAAGTTGCCAGTGGTGGCGAAAGCTTGTATGTGTGTTTGTGTGTGATTTTATTTGTTTCTGTCGACAAGCCGTCCTTTTGGTAAGTCATCTCTTTTCTATTTTTATTTTTGTTCATCCCACCGGGAAAGTTTCCCTCTATAATATATATATATATATATATATATATATATATATATATATATATATATATATATGAAACGATTATTAAGACGAAAAATTCCTAGCAGGAAAAATAAAATATAAAAAATAGACGAAGATTACTCACCAGGCGAAGGACCACAGGTGTGACAGCATCACAAATAAATAAATGAATACACACACACACACACACACACACACACACACACACACACACAATCGCAAGCTTTCGCAACCCAGTTGCGTCTTCAGGCAGTAGCGAAGGAGAGGGAAAAGGAAATGATGAGGGTTTTAAGGAAGGGGGTAAGGAGCCATTCCAATCCCGGGAGAGGAAAGACTTACCTTGGGGGAAAAAATGGAGGGTAAACAAATGCACACATTCACACAGACACAAGTACACCTAGGCAGACATACTGTAGAAAGCAAAGAAGTTAAGTTATGTCTCTGTCTAACTTCTTAACTTCTATAACTTAACTTCTTTGCTTTCTACAGTATGTCTGCCTAGGTGTACTTGTGTCTGTGTGAATGTGTGGGCATGTGTGCATTTGTTTACCCTCCATTTTTTCCCCCAAGGTAAGTCTTTCCTCTCCCGGGATTGGAATGGCTCCTTACCCCCTTCCTTAAAACCCTCATCATTTCCTTTTCCCTCTCCTTCCCTACTGCCTGAAGACGCAACTGGGTTGCGAAAGCTTGCGATTGTGTGTGTGTGTGTGTGTGTGTGTATTCATTTATTTATTTGTGATGCTGTCACACCTGTGCTCCTTCGCCTGGTGAGTAATCTTCGTCTATTATATATATATATATATATATATATATATATAAAATATAAAAAATAGACGAAGATTACTCACCAGGCGAAGGAGCACAGGTGTGACAGCATCACAAATAAATAAATGAATACACACACACACACAATCGCAAGCTTTCGCAACTCAGTTGCGTCTTCAGGCAGTAGGGAAGGAGAGGGAAAAGGAAATGATGAGGGTTTTAAGGAAGGGGGTAAGGAGCCATTCCAATCCCGGGAGAGGAAAGACTTACCTTGGGGGAAAAAATGGAGGGTAAACAAATGCACACATGCCCACACATTTACACAGACCCAAGTACACCTAGGCAGACATACTTTTTTTTTTTTTTTTTTGGTCCCCTAAGGTAAGTCCTTCCACTCCTGGGATTGGAATGGCTCCTTTTCCACTTCCTTAAAACCCATATCCTTCCCTTTCCCATATCCTTTCTCCTCTCCTTCCTCCCTCTTTTTCCCGAAGAAGCTACCACTGGTGGCGAAAGCTCGAACGGTTGTGTGTTTTTGTGTGTGTTTGGTGTTCCTATCGACGAGCCTGTACTTTAGGTAAGTCAAAAATCTTTATTTTATACCATTTTCCCACCTGGAAGGTCTCCTTCCATTTTATATATATATATATATATATATATATATATATATATATATATATATATATAATAGACGAAGATTACTCACCAGGCGAAGGAGCACAGGTGTGACAGCATCACAAATAAATAAATGAATACACACACACACACACAATCGCAAGCTTTCGCAACCCAGTTGCGTCTTCAGGCAGTCAATATATATATATATATATATATATATATATATATATATATATATATATATATGAAATATAGATTTCGGACATACCTAAAGTACAGGCTCGTCGACAGAAACATAAAACACACACAAAAACACACAAACATTCGAGCTTTCGCCACCACTGGTGACTTCTTCGGGAAAAAGAGGAAGGAAGGAGAGGAGAAAGGGAAGGATACGGGTTTTAAGGAAGTGGAAAAAGAGCCATTCCAATCCCAGGAGTGGAAGGACTTACCTTAGGGGACAAAAAGGAAGGTAAACAAATAGACACACACTCACACATATCCACATGCAAACACACCTAGGCAGACATTTTGAAATAAACTTTATTATACTTTATTTATTATACTTTCATACGTTTTTAATCATATTATTCCTTCCTCAGATTATTGTCTATCTCATAGTCGTAATCTGCCACTACTGATCAGTCATTATAATACGCTTTACTTTGATTTTCTCCTCCCTGTAACTTGTTTTGGACGCCAATACAACCACCAAACCATTGTGCATTATGTTGTTAACCAATTGTAGTTGACCTCAGTTTCCACCAGGTTCAACTTCAACAACTCACTTGAACAACTTTATAGATTTCTATTTTCTTTGCTGAATTCCTTTCGCTATCTATCCACCTTCTTATTTTATAAATTATTTATTATAATTATAAATTTTTTATTTTATTTTTCTTTCCTTTCTAATCACTTTGTAGTCATTTATTCAACGCATAGTTCTCACTTTTCCATTCCATACATTATGTTACCCTACCTTGACCCCATCAAGTTTTACCTACATTCCCTCCGCAAGCATGCTTTCACCCTAGCCAGAGTACGGTCCCACATTTTGTTTATTCAGGCATGTCTAACATTTGGCATTACCCCCAAGGGCCTGAAAATGTCTGCCTAGGTGTGTTTGCATGTGGATATGTGTGTGTATTTGTTTACCTTCCTTTTTGTCCCCTAAGGTAAGTCCTTCCACTCCTGGGATTGGAATGGCTCCCTTTCCACTTCCTTAAAACTCGTATCCTTCCCTTTCTCCTCTCCTTCCTTCCTCTTTTTCCCGAAGAAGCCACCAGTGTTGGCGAAAGCTCGAATGTTTGTGTGTTTCTGTGTGTGTTTTATGTTTCTGTCGACAAACCTGTACTTTAGGTAAGTCCAAAATCTTTATTTCATACCTATTTTTCCCACCTGGAAAGTCTATATAACCATCATCACATACCTAAAACACCAGAACTAAAAGAAGCACTGACCGCAGCACTTGTTGGACCCAATGTAAAAGGCAGTTCCCGAGTGCAATGAACTGAGGCTATATGTACTACATTTGAAGCTACAAAACAAAGCATGGCTAACACAGCACTTCTCACACATTACAAGCAGGATGTGCCCCTACTGTTAGTTGTTGATGCGAGTCAAATGGCTATTGGTGCGACACTGCAACAATGGACACTAGCTTTTTACTCACATAAACTGTTGCTTTCACAAAGAAAATGGAGTAAATGGGGAACATATGACTGCAGGTTCCTGGCCGTGTATCAGGAAGTGTAATAATTCCATCCGCAAGTGGAAGCACTAGTGTTCACTATATACATGGACCATAAACCATTGACATTACCATTCAAGTGAAATTATGCTAATTGTTCACCCGGGCAATTTAATTACCTAGAATTTGTGGCCCAATTCACAACAGACATTTGGCACATATCAGGGATTAGCAACATTGTTGCAAAGTCTGTCATTAATTAACAGCATTTCCTGTTCTACTAATTACTCCACACTAGCAAAAGCCCATCAAGAAAATGACGATACCCTGGCGTACATGAATGATGCCTATCATCATTAAAGTTACAGCTCATTGACTTTCCAGGGGAAGCAACACTGCTGTTCTGTTATGTCTCTCGTGGCCAACCTCATTCCTATCTGCCACCAGCTTTCAGAAAACAAGCCTTTAATTTTGTCCATGAGTTAAGTCATCCAGGGGTATGTCCAACATTTTGTCTGGTGTCTCAGCCCTTCATGCAGTCAGGAATGCAGAAAGATTGTCAGGAATGAGTCAGGTCTTGTCTCAAGTGGGAACACAGCAAAATTACCCATCACGTGCAAGCCCAGATACAAATTATTTTGCCCATTTGGATGTCATCAGCTACCTCTCACCCCCCCCCCCCCCCAAATTAACAGAGGTATTTATTAACAATGATTGACTGTGACACTTGTTGGCCTGTCAATAACATTACAGCTGATATATTAGCTTCTGATTTTGCTTCCACATGGTTGCAAGATTCAGATGTCCACTACAAATCACCACGAACAGAGGCCATCTGTTGAGTTGGATCTTTTTGCTCAGCTAGCCAGATTTTGTGGTTATAACCACCATAAAAGAACTGGCTACCTCCTGGCAAGCTACAGTATGACTGAATGTCGACATCATTGTTTGAAGGCAGTGCAAATGTGCCATGATGAAACCTGGGTATCAGTATTAACTGTGGTCAGTCAGCCAGCTTGAGAAAGCACATTTCCAAAATCCATCCTCCAAAAGCATCGTGACATAGTATACCACCTTCCTTCATATCTCAAGACCTTTAACATTGTACACATGATGCTATGCATAGAAGGCACTAAACCTCCACTACAAGCCCTTTATTTCAGTCCATACGAAGTTCTCTAGCATCAAACACAAACAATGGACATTCTAATCAACAATGGCTAGAGGTGTTTCAGCTTGAATCAACACTTGGTATTTCTGTACCACTTGAGCAATTTATCTGTAAATGTAATCATTTCGTGTATCCTATATCCACTGTTTTCATAGTAAATCTTGAATGAATTGGATAACTCAAAGACGGTGTACTAATTTTCATTTCTGGCAGTGTATTTATGTTTCAAATATTATATATCGTTGAAAAGAACTATCTTTTTTATTTTTTGCAAATAAATAATCAGTTTACAAAATGTTGTATTATAAGAACAGTATAGGAACAAACCAGGGGCTCAACTTTAATAATGGACAATGAAAAGTGTACCATTAATTAACATATTAAGAAATGTTGCTTTGGACAAATGAAGAACTGTTAATGCTGACTGGTATGCAATAATTGTTAGCCAAGCATCATCAGAACAGTAATTGAAAATGTTGCCTCATTTTCCATCATGAGAATGTCAGCAACTAACAATTGATTATTCAAGGGGAAAAACTGTGAATTAATGTCTCATTGCCTGTATTCACATAATTTTTCATCTAATAACTTCTTACATTTCTTGTAAGTCAAATAAAAATGTGTGGAATTTTATTTTTGTTAGCTCAAAACATGCTGAATTTTCCTGAAACCACATGAAGAATGTTGTTTAACAATAACAGGGTTATACAGTATTAAACTGGCAAAAATGGGAACCTTGAACTTACAAAGCAATGGTGCAGTCCCTTCACTGTGGACATTGAAACAGCATTAAAGTAATCTGTAGTTGATAGTTCCTGTGTATTCTAAGTAATGTTTTCCTGGAATGTTTTGTTGAAATCATAAAGTTTAATATTAAATACCTTCAAGGACATACCTTCAAGGATTCAACAATATTTTGGAAAGGATAGGTTGCTACTAACCACAGAGACACCCACTGAGCCGCAGAAAGGCACACATAACAGAATAAACAAAACTGAAGCTTTTGGCTGTTAAGCCTTCATCTGACACACACACACACACACACACACAAACCAAACCGCCGTCTCCAGCTGCTGCGGCTGGACTGCAACAGACAGCACAGCTGAAGTGAGAGCAACCAGTGGTGGAGGTGAGGAGGTGGCACGGAAATGGATGCCGGCAGGGATGGAGCAATATGTCAGTGCTGACTAACAGTTAGGAAGGGACTGGAGTGTGTGACGGAAAGGGAGATGTACGTAAGCTGGAGTGTGGGTATGGAGTGTGGGTAGGGAAAGGAAGAGGAGAGGAGAGTGGTGGGGGCAGGAACTAGCAAAGGTTTAGTACTGGGGGATTGCGGGAGCATAGGATATACTGAAGGGAGAGTTCCTATCTGCGCAATTCAGACAAGTTGGTGTTTGTGGGCAGGATGCACATGGCACAGACTGTGTAGGAGTCCATTCACTTCACATGGTCCTACTCAACGCAATGAGCCACCTTCCTTGACATTGACCTTCAACTCAAAGGTGGCCTTTTCAGTACCTCTGTCCACATCAAACCTACCAACCATCAGCAATACCTCCATTTCAACAGCTACCATCCATTCCACACCAAAAAGTATATAATAGTAGCAACAGCAGTAGTACTAACAGGAATAATAATGTTAGTAACACAAATAAAAAAACCAAAGAACATCTTATTAAATTGAAACTTCAGCTTTTTACCATTGTCTATATTTGTTTCAATAGAAAACAATAATTGTTCCTGTTATTTTATTTTATTTAGTAGTGATACAACAGTTATTCACTTACCCTCTGAAGATGTCAAGAGAGACAACTCTATTCTGTCGACGAATTATTTGCAGTACCTCATTTCTGATGATTGGAGGAGCATCGCCAGGGTTTGGGCTACCAAGGTCCTAAATGAAATGCAAAATGAACCTCTTATACCATCCTATAAGTATGTGCAAATTGAATATATAATTTATAACCGATTTTATTTGACAATGATTCATAGTGATATTTACCAAATTTCCAATAATGCACTAACATATATCAGATTGAAAAATGCTTCTTCCACAGCATAATAAAAGGAGACTATGTGTTGGTCAGAGTCAAAGATGTAAAAGAGGAGAGTTGGCGTCTTAACCAAAAATTGTGATATACTCAGTCATATATAAAGTAACACAATACATGTTGTCATGTTGCACAACTTTGCACAGAGCATAATGTCATCCAAAATGGCAGGTTTTTGGATGGGTGAAAGTAAGTGAATCAGTTGTCAAATTTGGCAGCAGCAGTGGAGGAGGAGGAGGGAGTTGTTCATTTCAGTAGCACCATTTGAAGCTATGTTCAGTCCCTCCCAAACCACATCCTAAAAGACTTTGATATTCTAAAGGTTATTGTAAACAAAATATTTTAGCTGTGTTATAGTGTTTGTCTTAATAACATGGTAGAGAACAGTGATATACTTCATGACAAATAATCAGTGTTTCAAATTATTCTATTGTTGATTGCGGGACTGTATTTTTTATGATTATGTGTGTGCCAGTTACCTTCACGATAACATTTTGCTGTAGGAAATTTCAGTCACACATTCTTATAAAGGGCATGAAAATGGTGTAGACATTGAAATAAAAATAATAAAATGAGAGCATAACCAAACAAATGTACAATTATAGTATAGTTACACACTATCGGCGGTACAGCACAAAGGTAAGTACTGGCCAGCCATTCTATCTCGTTTCAACAATATTTTCATGCTGTTTTCTTAGACAACCTGAGTGTATCTTGAGGTAACGTATAGGCCTTATTTCATAAAAATCACATCACCAAATATATATATACATATATATATATATATATATATATATATATATATATAAAAATTATAGAGGGAAACTTTCCCGGTGGGATAAACAAAAATAAAAATTTCTATTTTTATTTTTATATATATATATATATATATATATATATATATATATATATAACGAATATTATAGAGGAAAAATTCCTAACAGGAAAAAAATATACGTAAAAAATAGATGAAGAACACTCACCAGGCGAAGGGGCACAGGCAGTAATAGCAACAAATACACACACACACACACTCAAAAATGCTAGCTTTCGCAGCCTAGCTGCTTCATCAGGCAGAAGGGAAGGAGAGGGAAAAGGAAATGATGAGGGATTTAAGGAAGGGGGTAAGGAGCCATTCCAATCCCGGGACAGGAAAGACTTACCTTGGGGGAAAAAATGGAAGGTAAATAAATGCACATACACCCACACATTTACACAGACACAAGTACACTTAGGCAGACATACTGTAGAACTGTAGAAAGCAAAGAAGTTGGAAGTTAGACAGAGATGCCACTTGAGGCAGAGGCTCTGTCCAGAGAAACAAGGCAAAGATGTTAAGATGGTGGGTGGGAATTCGAATTTAGCGGAGGTTGAGACCAGGTGGGCAACGGGAAGAGAGAATATGCTGAAGGGCTAGTTCCCATCTCCGGAGTTCTGAAGGATTGGTGTCAGTGGGAAGTATCCAGATAACCCGGACGGTGTAGCACTGTGCCAAGATGTGCTGGCCATGCACCAAGGCATGTTTAGCCACAGGGTGATCCTCGTTACCAACAAACACTGTCTGCCTGTGTCCATTCATGCGAATGGACAGTTTGTTGCTGGTCATTCCCACATAGAACGCTTCACAGTGCAGGCATGTCAGTTGGTAGATCACGTGGGTACTATCGCAAGTGGCTCTGCCTTTGATCGTGTACACCTTCCGGGTTACGGGACTGGAGTAAGTGGTGGTGGAACGGTGCATAGGGCAGGTTTTACAACGGGGGCGGTTACAAGGGTAGGAGCCAGAAGGTAGGGAAGGTGGTTTGGGGATTTCATAGGGGTGGACTAGGAGGTTACGGAGGTTAGGTGGGCGGCGGAAAGACACTCTCGGTGGAGTAGGAAGGATGTCATGAAGGATGGATCTCATTTTGGGGCAGGATTTTAGGAAGTCGTATCCTTGCTGGAGAGCCACATTCAGAGTCCGCTCCAGTCCCGGGAAGTATCCGGTGACAAGAGGGGCACTTCTGGGGTTTTGTGGAAAATTCTTAAATTGGGGAGATGAGGAAGTGGCTCTGGCAATTTGCTTCTGTACCAGACCAGGAGGATAGTTGCGGGATGTGAAGGCTGTTATCAGGTTATTGGTGTATTGGTTCAGGGATTCAGGACTGGAGCAGACTCGTTTGCCACGAAGACCTAAGCTGTAGGGAAGGGAACGTTTGATGTGGAAAGGATGGCAGCTGTCATAATGCAGGTACTGTTGTTTATTGGTAGGTTTGATGTGGACGGATGTGTGTAGTTGGCCGTTGGATAGATGGAGGTCGACATCGAGGAAAGTGGCATGGGATTTGGAATAGGACCAGGTGAATTTGATGGGACCAAAGGAGTTGAGGTTGGAGAGGAAATTCTGGAGTTCTTCTTCACTGTGAGTCCAGATCATGAAGATGTCGTCAATGAATCTATACCAAACTTTGGGTTGACAGGCTTGGGTGTCCAGGAAGGCTTCCTCTAAGCGTCCCATAAATAAGTTCGCGTACGAGGGGGCCATCCTGGTCCCCATGGCTGTTCCCTTTAGTTGTTGGTATGTCCGGCCCTCAAAAGTGAAGAAGTTGTGGGTTAGGATGAAGCTGGCTAGGGTATTAAGGAAAGAGGTTTTAGGTAAGGAAGTGGGTGGTCGGCGTGAAATGTCTGCCTAGGTGTGTTTGGATATGGATATGTGTGAGTGTGTGTGTATTTGTTTACCTTCCTTTTTGTCCCCTAAGGTAAGTCCTTCCACTCCTGGGATTGGAATGGCTCCTTTTCCACTTCCTTAAAACCCAATCCTTCCCTTTCTCCTCTCCTTCCTCCCTCTTTTTCCCGAAGAAGCCACCACTGGTGGCGAAAGCTCGAATGGTTGTGTGTTTTTGTGTGTTTCGTGTTTCTATCGACAAGCCTGTACTTTAGGTAAGTCAAAAATCTTTATTTTATACTATATATTATAGAGGAAAAATTCCTAACAGGAAAAAAATATACGTAAAAAATAGATGAAGAACACTTACCAGGCGAAGGGGCACAGGCAGTAATAGCAACAAATAAACACACAGACACACACAAACACTCAAAAATGCTAGCTTTCGCAGCCTAGCTGCTTCATCAGGCAGAAGGGAAGGAGAGGGAAAAGGAAATGATGAGGGATTTAAGGAAGGGGGTAAGGAGCCATTCCAATCCCGGGACAGGAAAGACTTACCTTGGGGGAAAAAATGGAAGGTAAATAAATGCACATACACCCACACATTTACACAGACACAAGTACACTTAGGCAGACATACTGTAGAACTGTAGAAAGCAGTAGAAGCTTTCTACAGTTCTACAGTATGTCTGCCTAAGTGTACTTGTGTCTGTGTAAATGTGTGGGTGTATGTGCATTTATTTACCTTCCATTTTTTCCCCCAAGGTAAGTCTTTCCTGTCCCGGGATTGGAATGGCTCCTTACCCCCTTCCTTAAATCCCTCATCATTTCCTTTTCCCTCTCCTTCCCTTCTGCCTGATGAAGCAGCTAGGCTGCGAAAGCTAGCATTTTTGAGTGTGTGTGTGTGTCTGTGTGTTTATTTGTTGCTATTACTGCCTGTGCCCCTTCGCCTGGTAAGTGTTCTTCATCTATTTTTTACGTATATATATATATATATATATATATATATATATATATATATATATATATATATATATATATATATATATATAATTTAGAGTTTTCGAATTCTGCTCTGCTAGGTAGGAGGGCTGTTGATATTTTTAAAAATATCAGGAATCCTCTATATCAATATTTTAAAAAATATTAATATTGGACTGATACATATCAAAGAAAAAATTGATATATCAGACGTAAAATATTGAAAAATTGGCCTACAAAAATATCAGCTGCACATTGTAAATATACTACTGGTTTTAGAACTGTATATTTAAATACTGATTAATAATTAGATATTCCCCTCATAGCATGAATAAGGACAACATTTAATGAGAAATATTTATAGACTCTTCCATTGGTTCTTGATGGACCATTGTGGCAACACGCGGTGAGTATATTTGAACAGGGTGCCACCTGTTACCAGGACTGGCCGCTGTGCGGCACTGGCTGAACTATCGCGCTGCACCCTACCGGCCACGTGGCCATTTAAAAGAGGTGCTGGCCCAGCTGCAGCTGCTTTGACTCAGTGATTCTCGCCATGTACACTAATGTGTATGTGTGTTGCATAACTGTACTGATAGCAGGGACGGGAGTGATAACTGTACATAGTGTACATCCTTGGACCCGGTTGAGACAACTCAAGACCTTGGTGTTATTCGCAGCTTACATAGCATGCATAGGTGTGTTATTAGCAGGGCCCGGATTTTAATGACAAGTCATATTTTTTTCTGAACTTCAGGATGAATTTTAGAACAATTTATACACAAATCTAGGCATTTTCGTGTAGAAAAGATGTATTTTAATTGTGCGTATTAAGTCATTTCAACATATTTTAGTAATAGGTAACATTGTGGCTAACTTTTATTATAACAGGTCATATTGCCGCCAAATTTTGCCAAAATGCAAATACTGTTTCTCTTGTATCTTTCGGGATATAGGAATAAGAAAATGAATATGTTAATATGTTGCTCATGAGACAATATTTAAGGTGATATTATGAAACATAAACAGATAAATTAGGTACAGAGCTTTATTTCTTAGGACTCTAGTAGAAAAGCAGTGTAGCACAACAGTCGTTTCACGAACATAAAACACTGTTGCGCAGAGTTGACAATACGCTCATGACCAACAAAGGCGGCTTCTGTCGTAATAATAACCGCAGTTGTGCAGGTGTTCACAGTAACCAGTTAGAATACAGCCTGTGCCTTGTTCATCATGCCTAAGTACTCAGACAGCGTGAAGTTGTGAGGATTTGTTCGAGAATTTGGAGAGAAGTTCTTTAGTACTGATGGGAAAATACTATTTTGTAAACTGTGCGAAGTTAAAGTTAGTGCAGAAAAGTGCTTTAATGTGCAACAACACTGTAATACCGCCAAACACAGCAAAGAAGTGATGAAAATAACAGCAGACAAATGTTGTCAAGGTCAATCTTCAACCGTGCAATCATTCTGCAAGGATTTGTGTGAGCTGATGGTGTCCTGCAACATCCCATTGGAAAAGCTGAAGAATCCATGCTTCAGACGATTCTTGGAGAAGTACACAACACATCCAGTTCCAGATGAATCTACACTGAGAAAGAACTATTTATTGGTATGCCACAATGATGTGCTCAACAAAATATGAATTACTGTTGCTTACCTTTTCTTATATGATGGGGTTCTTGGCTTAATGCTGCTGAGTATTACTGCACCAACTACAACCAAATAAAGACAATCTTCTGTGAGCTTGATAGCGATGAATCAAGTGCTATCAAAACTGTGAAAGACGTATTTTACAGATACGTTGTCTGGAAACTTGGCATACATCAACGCCAATTTTTCAGTGATGTCAAAAGCCATCAAACGACTGGAAGCTGTTGGCACTCAGCTATGTGAGGCCCTGAGTATTGCGCAACATGTGCAGAGTGAGTTGGATCGAGCCCAAGGTCATATGGCTGACAAAGTGAAAAACAAACTGCAAAGTGTTCTACAACGAAATCGTAGATATTCTACAATGTGTAAAATTAGTGACAGTCTTTCTGGGAATGCCGCAACATTTGAAGACAGTGAAGCAAAGCTGACCTGTAGTGACCTGGCTGCCTTCAAATACGCTCCAGTGACATCTTGTGAAGTGGAGAGGAGCTTTTCCAGGTACAAAACTATCCTCAGCGACAACCGTAGGTCTTAGACAATGGAAAACATGAAAACGCACCTCGTGATCCAGTGCAACTTTGCAGATACTGAAGATTAACAGACGGTATTAAATAATGTAAAGTGCTTTAAATAATTTGTGTGCAGAAATAAAAATATTGGTTTACTGTTTCAATAGATGATCTCCTGTTCACTGTACTTTGTGTTAAGAAAATAAAAGATTCAGACGTTTAAAAAATAGGTGCTAATTAGCCTCAAACCTACAGAAAGAAAGAACTATACTTACAATATTTTGAGAAGGGAATTTTGTATTATTTTATGGTAAATAAAAAATAAAATTAAGAAACAAGAATACTTGAAATAAACTTCTATTAAGTCATACTTCTTTAAGGTCATATGTATATAAGTTTTAGATCATAAATGCTTCAATATTTCACTGTTTTTTAGGTAATTAAAATCCGGGCCTTGGTAATTAGTTATAACACAATTGCCGACGAGTGTGGTATTTGCCTTCGCGCATGCTCAGTCATGGACAATGGTGGAAAACGAGGGACTGGGTCCGGCAGACTCTCAGCTGCCCCCATAGTGCCAAATTCTCCAGAAATCTCTACAGTCTGTGGTTTAGTCTATTAAATGATTAACTATGATCGTGTTGTCAGCAGGCATCTGCCCTTTGCTGGATCGCATGGCCACGGTACAGTCTCTGCCACATCACGCGTCTGTCAAAGATGTACAGGCTTTCTTGGGCAACATTGCCTATTACCACCGCTTTTTACCAGGGACTGCCTCAGTGGCACACCCCTTAAACTGTCTACTTCTTAAAGGTGTCCCCTTTGTCTGGTCTTCTGAGTGTAAATGTGCATTTTGCACCTTAAAGCGCTTATTCATTTCTGCCCCTTGTTTAACGGCATATTTTTCTGCGCAACATTTGGTTCCGTCTAAGAATGCTTCTCAATATGGCATTGGTGCTGTTTTGGCTCATACGTATTCCGATGGGTTGGAACACCCCATTGCATATGCATCTAAGACATTGATGGCTACCCAGCAACGATAAACCCAAATTGAAAGAGAGGATTTAGTCATCATCTATGCTTTGAAGAAATTTCATGTTTACTTGTATGGGGTCAAATTCCATCTCATTACTGATCATAAGCCCTTGGCCTCTCTATTTCACCCTACAGCAGCTCTTCCTGACAAACAGCTCATAGGGAAGCAGCATTGGGCTCTCTTTCCCGTTATAATTATGAGATCCATTTCCATCCGACAGCGCAACATGTTAACGCGGACGCATTATCTCACCTCCTGACAGGTCCTGATCCTGACTTTGATAGACAAGAACTTTTGTGCTTTTATCTAGATGAGGAAGCTCAAGCTACTGTTAATGGTTTTCTTATCACTGCATCTTGGCTAAGACAGTGACATTCCATCCAGTGCTAAGGCACATTCTTCACTACATTCATAAGGGCTGGCCAGACGACCCTCCGCATAGGGCTTCAGACCCCTCCGCAACTATTATTCTTTCCATGTTCATCTGTGTGAATGGGACAGGGTTCTCCTTTTGGCTACATACGGACAATCTCCGCGGGTACTGATCCCAACAGAACTTCGTTCAAAAGTACTTCAGATGCTTCATGAAGGACACTGGGGAGATTCCCACACAAAAACATTGGCTTGCTGACATGTGTTTTGGCCCGCTATTGATGGTGAAATTATGTGGCTGGAGGCTAAGTGTTCATTGTGCGCTTCACAATAGGTGGTGCCTCGGGCATCTTTCTCTTCTTGGCCACACCCCCAACAGCCGTGGGAATAAGTGCATATGGATTACGCAGGACCCTTCCTTAACTCTTACTGGTTTCTTCTTGTGGATGATTATTCAAATTTTCCACACAATTTTTGATGTATACCATGTCCACTGCTGTAACTATTCAGTCTCTGTCTGAAGGTTTCACCTTGGAGGGTTTTCCGTTTCAGATAATGGCACTCCATTCACTACTTCTGTATTTCAAGATTTTTGTACTCGTCTGAGCATCTCCAACATTATGGTTCCTCCGTTTAATCCTCAGGCTAATGGTGAAGTGGAACAGCTTGTGCATACTTCTAAAGTTCAAATGCGTAAATATGTGACCTCCTACTGTGTGGATGATGCCATTATCCATTTCTTGATGTCCTATCGATTCACTCCGGCGGGGGAATGCAGCCCAGTGGAATTACTTCATGGCAGGCAATTTGATATTCTCTTCCATTTGTTGTGGCCCCGGTCGTTGAGTGCACCAGTTAGCTTTAGTTCCTCTGTGTGTGTGTGTGGGGGGGGGGGGGGGGCTTCCTTATTAATCTGTTATGCCTTGCTAATCTGAGTGGCACTGAGATTGATCTGGATCTTCATTCGACTAAGGAAGTCTGCTACCAATTGGGTTGTGTCACTTCTGCCAGGATAAATCACCACATACAACTTTTACTAAAACCTAGATCTACTTCTACATGCTACTTCCATATGTCAATAGAGGTAAATTATTTGCTGTTGTGAGGTGTATGGGTAAGAATGTATTCACGTATTTGCATTTGCCTACTGATAACATGTTTACATCTTATCCAGTGTCGATGAGGTAGTAACATTCCATTTTCGCACCTTTCACAAGTAAATGTCATGATAGCATAGACAAGATTGTTAGATTACTCGCCCTTTTGTCTCCTGCACTGTACTTGTATGTACAAGGTGACGAGCAACTCGTAGCCCTGGGGCTGAATTGCTGGTAATACCAGCAAATTATTGTGTTACCTGGTTCATCGGTGCTTTCCGCGCTCTGTTTCGGCATGTTTGATTTATTTTCCAATAAACTTGCAACCTGTTTTCGCAACTTTTCAATCTGTTCTTTCAGTACAAGTATCTGCTTACTGACACCCAGTCATCATGCTCTTTTGATTGTCACAGTCTCATATATGATTGATTCTTCCATGACCTTTGTTACTTTCACCATGGATGTGATGGCTAATGTCGTGTAAATTTTGTATGATGGTGTTAAAACTCTGTAGACCTCATCTTCATCACACACTATAGAGACTTTTACTGCTCCCAGAAGCTGTGCCATTCATATATAGCACAGCCTCATATCTGGTACCTCTGTTTCCTATACAATACTTCTTACATGTCCCCAATATCCTGATAGTGTTCTAATGCAGATTTGTTCATTCTTCAGTATCTGTTTGATTTATTTTTCTGGCATCTTAGATGCTCTGTTGACTAGTAGTTTCTTTAGACACAAATTTTGCTTCTCCCATGGCGGTAAGTATCACGTCCACCACTACAGTGGCCGCTCAACCGCCTAATCTGTTTACTGCTACCGTGAACCTCACATTCTCATCAGTTATTTCATTCTGTGCAAATGCTAGTTCAGGCATTCCGAAGCCAAGTTCCGGGTTTTGTGACAAGAATTATGGTGTATGTATCTGCATTTGTGTCTTCCTATTCACTTGAAATTTGCTGATGATTGCTGTAGACAGACTTGTAGTAGTATCTTCTTGTTCTTCTATCACTTACTGGAGTTTTTCAACCCACGGTTGTAAACCCTGTTGCAAATCTGCTAGCTGTCTGTCTGAACACATCTGACCCAATTTCTGTTCTGATTTGATGACTCTGAAAATCATCTTGCATATTTTCTAACTTTTCCAGCATCACCACTATATAATGGTTCTGATTATCCAAATTAAAAATATGTTGAGCAAAATAGGATACTGGGGAAAAAATGTCACTTTATTTCCACAAATTCAAAGAAATAAAGCTGACAATGAACTGTTTTCAAAGTGCAGTTTATTTCCTAAATAAAATCAAAGAAATGCAACTGTAAATTCCTTCCATGGAAAACAAAATATTACAGTGTAGAATTAATCTTCTGTTGGTGGTTCCAACATAACAAAGTAATAAATATTTTAATATGTTTCATTTCTAAAAGATCATTTATTAAAACTATAATACTAACCAGTGACGTAAAAACTATATGAATAATTGAATAATTTTCATACTAACATTCTCTAGTTCTGTGAAGGAGAGACTCCTCCTCCAAAGGTTTATAAACCATCCAGATTCCACAATGGTAGCAAATGCGTACGATATTATACTAAGGAGCAGCAGCAAGGAAATTGCCACAATGAGTGCTGTAAGAAACAAAAAGAACTGCAAAAATACTCTGCAGGCAGAAACAAAATTAGGGAAGAGAAAACAGACAGAATTTATTAACTTTACAGAATTGTTAACAGTTTTGACACAAACATGAAAACACTTCACATTATTTAATCTCTCATTTACACAACGTGTATAGATATACGTACGAAGAAACTGTGCCACAGGCTTCTTAATAATGTATAAGTCACTGCAAGCATCATCGGAGATATTCCACCCATATACACCATACTCTTTGAATGTAACATTTCTCCTGCAACAATCAAATCCAGGTTATTCAAATGAAGACAGTATTTTCCTCTATATAGTGAAAAATGACTAAGGGGGAGAAATATTAATACTTACAAACACCATTTAGAGACATTGAAAGAGTAGCGTAGTAAAATAGGGAATGTTGTTTTTACTGTAAAAGAAACATTTTCTAGTGCCCCAACTGTGTACCATGGCTGATAGTCACACTGTAAAGGAAAGAGGCATAAGTGTGATTATTTTTGCATATTTGGAAATTGTGTGAGAATTAATTACATTTCAGGGACCTCATGATTCAATGCCACCACTTATTTCACTATAAAAAGTCTACATTCAGTTGCATAATAGAATTATAAACAAACTATGCAGAAACATTAACCTTGGTGTAGTCAGACAATAATAGCTATACATTAAGAGGAGAACTGAAGCAATACACTACAACAAGACACCACAATATTCACATGTTTCTTAACTTTTTCAGTAATTATCTCTTCCTTTGAAACATTGTTTTCCAGAACACACCAGAAAGCACTCTTTTGCTGTTCCTTTTACACCTACATATGACGGTCACAGTACAGAGGATATAAAATGCAGAATGGCAATGGGAAGAAAAGCATTTTTGAAAAAGAGAAATTTGCTAACATAGAATATTAATTTAAGTGTAAGGAAGTCTTTTCTGAAGGTATTTGTCTGGAGCATTGCTTTGTATGGGAGTGAAACATGAATGATAAACAATGTGGACATGAAGAGAAGAGAGGCTTTTGAAATATGGTGCTGCAGAAGAATGCTGAAGATAAGGTGGGTAGATCGCATAACTAATGAAGAGGTACTGAACAGAATTGGTGAGAAAAGGAATTTTTGGCATACCTTGACTAAAAGAAGGGATCGCTTGGTAGGAGACATTCTTAGACATTGAGGAATCATTAATTTAGCATTGGACGGAAGTGTGTGGGATAAAAAACACAGAAGAAGACCAAGTGACGCATATAGTAAGCAGATTCAAATGGATGTGGGTTGTCGTTCTTATGAAGAGATGAAAAGGCTTGCTCAGGATAGAGTAGGGTGGAGAGCTGCATCAAACCAGTCTCCAGCCTGAAGACCATAACAACAATTATGCCTACTGCTTGTAGCTTTTTAGTAGCCAATGTGGTTAACAGTTTCAAAAATCTAAGAATATGCTTGTAACAGTCATTTTTTGATGTGAAAACAGGGCTAACAACTTGGATAACACAAAATCTGTACAGTAATTGTACTACAGTTGAATTTTATTGTCTGGAGACTAGTTTCAAACTGAAAATTTCATTATGATGCTAGGGCTATTGAAGCTGTAACACCTGTACTTTATTATTTGTACGCTATCTACATGTAAGTATTAACTGCTTGTTACCAACCAAGCAGTGTTAGTGGATGTGCAACAGATCATAATGAAGTTTACAGTGTGAAACTAGTTGCCAGATTATAAAACCCAACTGTAACAGACTTATAATAAAGATATGAGAGTCATTCTTGATAAGAGCTTCAAATACTGGTTTTGTTAACTCGTTAGTGGTTAATATTGTACTTCTTCCACTTCAAGTAGTAAACTATGCTTTGTTAAGGTGGTTTTATTTATTCAGGTAACTCCTTATTCTATCTTTCATTGCTAATTATGTTTTAGAATGCTGAAAGTGGAGAAACATAACTACAGTTTTCTGTACTCACCACATTACTTTTCTACACAACTACTTCTTGTTTTTGTTACCCCCAGAAAAATAATTGGTTTAAAAGACTCCTTTATCTTGTGGGAAACATCACCATGCAAGTTGTGTAATTCACTTTGGGTGCTCCATGTGTTTTTGGTTAGTTTAGACTAAATTAAAACCTGTTCCATAGATCATGAAAACAATATTTCAAATAATGAGGAAAGTGTCAGTTTAAAAAACAGTACCTCTGCATGATATGACATCTCTCTCTCTCTCTCTCTCTCTCTCTCTCTCTCTCTCTCTCTCTCTCTCTCTCTCTTTTTGTAAAATTTTTGACACTGTGAGATTATGGCAGCAAAATTCACCCATTTCTGTGCCAAAGTTAGATTCAACCTTGAACATGAAGATCATCCGTTCTTCTAGTGTTGTAGTTATGCATAATCTAAGTTATTACTTTTGAATTAGTTTCAGTTATTTAAATCGCCTGAAACAAATTTTACTATGTACAACAGATACGCAGACATCCAACTCACAGGGAGGACTAGAACCTCTGATGGGAGCTGGTGTTCAATGCATGACTTTCCACCTCAACAATTGTGGCCATTCCTGGGCGGCTTCCCCCATCTATATTCATGTTTATTACCTCTTTGTCCTCTTAGGTGCACTCTGTATTAGCTTCCTGAAAACCATGCTTGGGTATTCATTTATTCCAATATTTAGTTAGGTCATGCACTCCCTTCCTCCTATCTGTCTATCTTCTCCTCCCTTCTTTCTGTGATGCACAACACAACACAACACGTGATGCTCTCTCTGCCAAGTCTGAACTTTAACTGCCAACGCAACGGCACATGCCTCAGCTCTGCTCACTGTTCTGTCAGGTAGCCTTGTCAAGCACTGAGCGAAACCTCTTGCGGACACAATGAGTAATGTCAGCGGAATTTTAACTAGTCTGTGTCATGGTCAATCATGCTTTTCAGCGTCCCTCCCCCTTTGGGAAGTAGACACTCTGCCCTAGATGAAGTATATTAGTCATCAATTTTTATTCATTCCATGGAGAAAGAAACAGGCCCAGCCATGCTTGGTGAAGAAACGTTCCTAGCTGGTACTGAAGAGTATGGAACAAAGTGACAAGGTTAGGGTAATAGTACATTTGTCCAAGGACTGGTGAGGTTGGTGCAGGCGGGATCTCAGCATCTGACACTTCAGCTCCTTGTGTCTTGTTCTGATGCAGGTTTTTGCTGGAACACTGACAAATGGACGGAAATGGAGAACTTCGGGCAGTGACGACTTTTAGCGACAACTGGAGATAGTGGATACTGGTGGTCATTATTCTCCGGAGCTTCTGGAAGGGGTGTCACATCACCTGGGAACAGGGGTGCAATGGCCTCAATGCTAGGAGATGGTCGGTCTGTCGCACAGGCCCAAGGGGACAATCCCCTTGGCACCTGGAGTGGTGGGAGCCGAAGTGGTGGAGTTGCAGAGGTGACCACAGGAGGCAGCAGTACACAAGAAGGTAGTCGCCTCTCCACAACTGGTGTGCCACTCGGGCCAGAAAGAGGCTGTGAACCCGAGACCCAACATGGCCCACCAGATGGCCCAGCCAGTTGCAACCTACCATCATTACACTGTTACATTCCAACCAAAATCTTGTCATATGTGTATAATGACTTGGCAGAGATCTTATTAATGGTACAAAGCAATAAATAACTGATTACACTGGTCAAAACAATTAGAGTATCAGTTGAGATACCTAGGTTCTGATTTACTGTCATCGGCAGAATGAGCTAAAATGGTTCGACATCTTTCTGTCAATTCTACAGAGTGAAGATGACAACATTACGGTACCAAGGTAGTGGTAATGACAAAGTTGTTGCAGAGGGGGTTGGTGTTGACTTCTGTTTACACTACCAAACGAATTACACAAGCAGTTGGATTGAGATGTATAGTGAGCAGGTAGTGCAATGCAACTACAATGTGACTTATCCAAAGTTATGGCATGGCGAGCCATAGAAAGGTTGGAAGCAGGAATGGCAGAGGCAGGTGGCTCTAGCTATTGGAGTGTCCCAAAGTGCAATTTTCAGGACCTGGAGATGATTTCAGACAAAAGGAATGGTCCTATAAAAGAAGGCAGCCATGTCCTCCATGGGTAACAGTAGCAAGAGGCGACCATTATCTCCGGTTAAAAGTCTGCCGAAAAAGGAGGCTGAATGCAACTTAACTGCAACACATCCTCCAGTCAGCAACAGTACATGCAATATCAACACAAACAGTACAAAATCACCTTAGGAATGTGCTTTATATGCACAGAGGCCTACTATGTGTGTCACATTACAACCACGGCATTATAATTTCAAATTTACAAACCCTGACATTGTTTTGTAACGAGGAGGGAGGTAGTACTTAGACTATTCCAAGGTGCCTTAATTGCTAATGGTGCAGCAGTCTAGTGATTACGACATCAGCCTAGGGAACATAGAGGTCGAGATCTGATTCCCGGCCGCATCACAAATTTTAGTTCAATTCTTCACCTTTAATGTCTTTAACCACGAGATTGTTTAGCCCACAGAAACTAGGCAGAGGGACATCAGGATTGGAGTCTTAACGAATGGCGCTGGCTTCTGTTCACAGATGGGCCGGACAATCATTGTTCCCTCATCTGGAATGAACATGGAACTCAGAACAATCCTGCTTTTGTCCAGGGAACATCACCATAACATGGTGGTGGATGAATGGAGTGTATTGGCAGATGTATGGACCTCTATGTCATTTTTAATGGTGCTTTGACTGCTCAGAAGTATAAAAATGAAATCCTCAACCTTTCGTTTTGCCCTACACTGGTGCCATATGAGATAGATTCCATCTGGTGGTTGAAAATGCTTGTCCCCACAGAGCTGCACTAATGGACAACATAGGCGTACTGTTCGAGCGCACCACTGCAAGCCGCGTCCCGTCCATCCGCGGCATCTGAAAGACGTGCCACAGCAGAGTCCGCCGCACGATGTCGCCACCTCCGAGGGCCTGCAGCGCCGCCACAACCGGGCGAGCACGCGGTGTGCTAGGTGTGCCTCAGTTCATGTGTAGCTCTTGCCGGTCTCACATGTAAACATAGCTGTGTCCATGACTTTCCACCACAGTACCGTGCATTTGTATATCTGTTGTACCGTCCATGAGTATTCAATAAATTATACTGTTACAACAGTATAATTGGCGACTAGTTTCGTTCTT
The DNA here is from genome assembly GCA_026315105.1 of Locusta migratoria. Taxonomy (NCBI): domain Eukaryota; kingdom Metazoa; phylum Arthropoda; class Insecta; order Orthoptera; family Acrididae; genus Locusta; species Locusta migratoria. Next base: position 62,978,384 of record CM048744.1, on the reverse strand, counting down.
ACGCGTGTATTTGTGTTGCGGTGGTTATGGATCCGGCGTTGCTTCAGTTACTGCAAAAGCAGCAGCAACACCTAGATTTGCTTACAGCGTCTTCTCATTCCGCTGCGGCCCCTTCGCCGCCGCCGCCCCAGGCTTACCCCCCCCCCCCCCCGCCCCTCCGGCTTTTCAAGAGTCTAAGGAAGACTGGGACTCCTACGTGCGGCATCTACAACAGCATTTTGAGGCTTTTAAGGTAACGGATCCTGACTTACAAAAGTCTTTCTTCTTGTCGTGAATCAAGCCCGATACTTTTCGTTTACTACAAAAACTAGCTCCGCTGTCAGAGCCCGCCAAGTTGTCTTTTTCCCGTATGCTGGAATTGCTTAGTTCTTATTATCGGCAGCAAACACCCGTGGTGCTGTCCCCCCTGGATTTTCATCAAAGCAGAAAGAAACCTGGTCAGTCGTATCAGTCCTGGGTGGCAGACCTCCGTGGTTTGAGTCGTAAATGTGGTTTTGTGTGTGAAAATTATCAGCAGTTGTATGCAGATTCCTTAATTCGCGATGCCGTTGTCCGTTCGGCTCCTGATAGGGCTGTGCGTCGCGAGGCTTTGCGGTGACAGGATCACACCCTAGACGTGGTTTTGTCTATTGCACAAGCTTTTGAGATGTCTAAGGTGGCAGCGGATCAGTTTGAGGAAATGGTACAGGTGGCGGCGGCACAGTTCTTGCGTTCCCACAGGCTTCGTTCTTTGCCCAGCTCTTCATCGTCTACGTGTTCTTCATGATTACCTTCTGCCGTTCCATACCGACGACGTGACTTTCCCTCTTATCTGGGTTGTTTTCATGCGCACGATTGCCTGCGCTGCCTCTTCCGCCGCACGCGGTGCACGTCCTGCCGTAAAAAAGGCCACGTGATGGCTGTTTGTTGGACTTCTGCACGCGGTAGGCCGCCGTATTCTGACGAGTCCCAAATGGAAGTAAACTGTCTGTCTACCGCACCTGGACAGGAGCAGGTCACTTCTTCAAAGATTCATGTCACACTTCTGATTCAAAATCGTCCGTTCAGTTTTCAAGTTGATACCAGTGCCTCCGCCTCTCTCGTAAATTTGGATACGTATTTGGCACTTGGGAAGCCGCCTCTTGTTAAAACTTCTCATTGTTTGGTCGGCTATGGTGAACGGCCGATTCCAGTGCTCTGTCAGTTTACGACTGAGGTGGAGTACCAGCACGTAGTGCGCGCCATCACGTTTTTGTCTGTCACAAGTGCGGCTTCAGAAAATATTTTTGGCCTGGATGCATTCGCGGCATTTGGTTTCAGCGTTCACGACGCTGTTCATCTTGTGTCTGACGCCATACCGTTTAATGAATTGGATTCCCTTTGCCGCGAGTTGGAAGCACTTTTCTCGGTGGGTTTGGAATGGCCATTGGTTACGAGGCGCACATCACTCTCAAACCTACAGCAGTTCCGAAATTTTGTCGCGCCCGGCCTATTCCTTTTGCTTTGCGCCCAGCGGTTAAGGACAATTTGGATCGGTTGCACGGCTTGGGTATCATCGAACCAGTTTCCTCTAGCCTGTGGGCGACACATCTGGTGATAATAAAGAAACCCACTGGAGCCCTTCAGTTGTGCGGTGATTTCAAGTCTACGGTTAACTCGCAGTCAGTGATAGATTGTTTTCCCATTCCCCACCCGGACGACATTTATGCGAAATTGGCAGGCGGTGAGTGTTTTTCAAGAATTGATTTGGCGGAAGCGTATCTTCACCTTCCCTTAGATTCTGATTCTCAACAATTCATGGTTCTCAATACTCCTTTCATGCTGTACCGCTACAAACATCTGCCTTTGGGGTCGTGAGTGCGCCCGCGATATTTCAACGGTTCTTGCAACAGTTATTGGACGACATTCCGTGCTGTGCGAACTATCTGGATGATATCATCGTCACCGGTTCCTCCCGCACAGATCACTTAAACAACCTGTGGCTCTTGTTCACGAAATTGGATGAGACAGGCCTCAAATGCAATCTTCAAAAATCACAGTTTTTTCAACCTGACATTGAGTATTTGGGACACCTGGTGTCACGAGATGGCGTCCGTCCTAGGTCAGAATTGGTTACGGCTATTGACCATCTTCCTCATCCTACGAATTTGCAAGAACTCCAATCCTTTTTGGGTAAAATCAGCTACTACTCCAAATTTCTACCTAACATGAAGGAGGTCACACATCCTTTGAACGCACTGCGAAAGAAAGGTGTTCCGTTTGTGTTGTCTGCTGCTTGTGAGGCGGTATTCCCACTCATTAAATCAATGTTAAAGTCTTCACCTTGTCTCGGCACATTTACTCCAGGCTGACAGCTAGTCCTAGCTACAGATGCTTCTCAGCACAGGCTTGGAGCGGTGTTTGCCCACGGACTGGATGATGGTTCCGAGCAGCCCATTGCCTACGCGTCTAAGACGTTGCCAGATGCCCAACGTAATTATTCTCAGATTGAGAAAGAGGCTTTGGTGATTGTTTACACTGTTCAGAAGTTTCATGTGTTCCTCTATGGCATTAAATTCCACCTTATCATGGATCACAAACCCCTGGTGGCACTGTTTGGTCCGCGTTCTCATCTTCCAGACCGGACTTCGCAACGTTTCCAATGTTGGGCTCTGGTTTTGCGTGCCTATCACTACGAAATTCATTATCGGCCCTCGTCGCACCATGCCAATGCCAACGCCTTGTCCCGTCTGCCGACCCTTCCTTTGACAAAGACGAGGTGGTGATTTTTCAGATTGACTAACGTTTGCACGACGCAGTTCAGCGACTTCCGATTACAGCCGATAGAGTCGCACAAGCCACTCGTCGGGACCCTGTGCTCCGGGAGGTGCTTAAGCATGTCACTGCTGGGTGGCCTGATCGATAGTTATCGATAGTGTTCTCCTCCTCAGTACCGATTCCAACGAGCCTCGTGTCGTTATTCCGTCCGACTTACGGGCTCGTATGTTAACTCTGTTACATCGGGGTCACTGGGGTATCACACGCATGAAGGTACTTGCACGCGTTTTGTCTATTGGCCAGGAATCGATGCCGCCATTGAGCAGTTGATTCATATTGCACTCAGTGTGCTACCCAGCAAGCTGCCCCCCGGCGCACTTTTTCCCCGTGGCCTACTCCGGAGCACCCCTGGGACCGCATTCATGTGGACTTGGCCAGCCTTTTTCTGTCAGTCAAAGTGGTTCGTGGTGGTAGATGCACTGTCTAATTATCCGTACGTCGTGTCTATGCGCTCCACTACAGCAGAAGATGTGGTCAGAGCCCTGGTACAAATCTTTGCGATTGAAGGCCTTCCTCATATGCTCGTCTCTGATAATGGCCCACAATTCACGTCTTCTTATTTTCAACAATTCTGCACTAATAATGGTATTTTCCACCTCACCTTGGCTCCTTTCCACCCCCAATTCAATGGGGGAGGCAGAGCATATGGTGCAAACTTTTAAATCACAACTTCGTAAGTGCCTGGAAAAGTCATCTGCCGAGGCGGCGCTCTCCTTATTTCTTAGTACTTATCGGACAACACCAATTAATGGTCGGAGCCCAGCATAGGTCCTCCACGGCCGCCAGCCCTGGACGCTGTTGCACCTGCTGTGCCCAGAGCCCTGACCTGAGGTGCCCACACACACTCGTGGTGGCACCCCTGTCTGGGCACGCACTTTTGGCTGCCGCACAGGGTGGAGGCCAGGGGTAGTACAGCATTCGCGTGGTCGACAGATGTGCGTGGTAGATGCAGACGGGATGACAATCTCCTGCCATCTCAACCAACTACGTCCTCAGTGGGGCCCCACCCCAGCGCCTTCAGATCTCAGGACTGTGCCTCTCGGATACCGTAGATTTGGAGGTCGAGAGAGGAATCCATCCGACATCACAGTGGCACCGGCCTCCTCCCGCCGACGGCTGTTACACGGCAGCCTCTGCTGCGTTCTCGCCCGCTTCCTACCGCCACGACGACGCCTTACCGTCGGAGCCGATGCTCGACGAGGCTCAGGGAAGTGGCGCTGATGATGATGTCGAGATGCGGCCTCTCTCCCCGCGGGTCAACACTCCGGCCGGTGCTCCTCCGGCGCCCCCACCTCCTGCCTGCTCGGGGTCCTGCTACGGACGCGGCCTTGTCATTTCCCGCACCGGTGGTGGTGGGGAGCGCCGGCAGGGGAGGGCAGGGGAGACGTCTTCCTTCAGTGGCGACGTCGAGATGCGACCGGCCTCTCCGCCACTGTCACCTGTGCTAGCGGGGGCCCTGCCACGACCTGGTCGCTGCCGGCGTGGGCACTTCCGACCCTACGTGCCCCCGGACTGGCTGGCCGCACAGCGACGTGCTGACGACATCCACTCGGACACAGATGAGGCGATTGAAGTGCTCGCCGTCTCCGGCTGGCTCCCGCCCCGCCGCGATCGCCACCACCGCAGGGTTACGTGGGCGACTCCCGTGGCTGCCACAATCCAGCAGCGCCAGCCATCTTCCGCCTCCACCTGCGATGTCAGCTTCCCGGAAGAGTGGGAGGGATGTTGGAGCGCGCCACTACAAGTCGCGTCCCATGCACCTGTGGCATCTGATAGACGCACCACGGCCGAGTCCACCGCACGATTGCGCCGCCTCTGAGGACCTGCAGCGCCGACACAACCAGGCGAGCACGCGGTGTTTTTTTTTTTTTTTTTTTTTTTTTTTTTTTTTTTTTTTTTTTTGTGGTTTTAGGGCGCACAACTTCTATGGTCATTAGCGCCCAGCTAAGAACATTGAATCGCTATGATCTAAAAAAATGGTGACTGTCAGAACATCAGCAAGAGGCTAAAAAACGAAAGATAAAAGACAATTAAAAGGGTTAAATATCCTTGGATAGGTTGGCCAAGTTGATAAAACGCAAAACTCGAGCAGCTGCTCGTGTGTCATCAGCTAAAATTTCCTCCAGAGTAGACGGAAAGTGAAGGGCTACACGGAGGTGATTAAAATTAACACAAGTCAGTAAAACATGTCGCACTGTCAACAGTTCACCGCAGGAGCATAGCGGTGCAGGTTCGGCGGACAGCAAGTGACGGTGGCTGAAACGGCAATGACCGATCCGCAACCGAGCCAGGATGACCTCCTCCCGCCGAGAGGGGCGTGAGGATGTCCTCCAAGCGGTCGGGATCGGTTTGACAGTTCGCAATTTATTATTGTACAGTGAAAGCCACACACTGTGCCATTGCGACACGATACTCCGGCGAAGAGCCCGTTGAACATCGTCCGATGGGACGCAAAAGGTAGCCATGCGAGGCAAAAGAGCTGCTGCCTTGGCTGCTGTGTCGGCGGCCTCATTCCCGGGCACACCCACATGGCCAGGAACCCACAGGAAAGAAACGTGACAGCTGTCATCAGCCAGCAACTGGAGGGAGCGTTGGATCCGATACACGAGAGGATGGTTCGAGAAAGGGTCCTTAAGACTCTGCAGGGCACTAAGGGAGTCAGAACATATGGCATAGAAAGGGTGGCGGTGGCGGCAGGTATACAAAACGGCCTGGTGGAGGGCGAAAAGCTCAGCCGTGAAGTTTGAGCACCGGTCAGGGAGCTTGTATTGGAAACGGTTGTCCCCGACGACGAAGGCAGATCCGACACCGGCAGTGCTCTTGGAACCATCAGTGTAAATAAATACGGCATTATCGAACCGCGAACGGAGTTCGACAAGCCTCGAGCGGAATACCAAATCCGGAGTGCTCTCCTTGGGGAGCGAACTAAGTTCGAGGTGTGTGTGAACCTGGGCCTGATGCCACGGTGGCAATGGGCTTTCGCTCAACCGAAGGGTGGAAGGAAGGGTAAAATCGAGCCGCTGCAGCAGGCGGCGAAACCGAACTCCCGGTGGAAGCAAGGCAATCGCAGACAACTGATATTGGCGATCGAGTGAGTCGTCAAAAAATAATCTGTAAGATGGATGGTTGGGCATCGACCGTAGGCGGCATGCGTACCGACACAAGAGTATGTCACGTCGATTGGTCAAGGGTAATACAGCAGCCTCGGCATACAGACTTTCAACAGGGCTGGTATAAAATGCACCGGTCGCCAAACGTAATCCACGATGGTGGATAGAATTGAGACGGCGGAGAATCGACGGCCGTGCTGAAGAGTATACAAGGCTTCCATAGTCGAGCTTCGACTGAACAATGGCCTGGTAAAGGTGAAGCAGGACGGTACGATCCGCTCCCCATGACGTGCCACTGAGGACACGAAGAACGTTAAGGGATCGGGCACAACGGGCAGCCAGGTAGGACACGTGTGTGGACCAGCAAAGTTTCCGATCCAACATGAGTCCCAAGAATTTTGTAGTCTCCACGAAAGGGAGAGCAACAGGGCCGAGACGTAGAGAAGGTGGAAGAAATTCCTTGTATCTCCAGAAATTGATGCACACAGTTTTCTCAGTGGAGAATCGGAAGCCGTTTGCGATGCTCCAGGAATACAGACGGTCAAGACAGCGTTGGAGAGAACGCTCCAAGAGACACGTCCGCTGGGCGCTACAATAAATTGCGAAATCGTCAACAAAAAGAGATCCGGAGACGTCGGCTGAAAGGCAGTCCACGATCGGATTGATTGCAATGGCAAAGAGCGCCACACTCAAGACGGAGCCCTGTGGTACCCCATTCTCCTGGCAAAAGGTATCTGACAAAACAGAGCCCACCCGCACCCGGAACTTGCGATCCGCCAAAAACGCTTGAATGAAAAGAGGAAGGCGGCCCCGAAGGCCCCATGTGTGCAACGTGCGGAGAATGCCCGCTCTCCAACAGGTATCGTATGCCTTCTCCAAGTCGAAGAACACGGCTACTGTTTGACGCTTCTTCAGAAAGTTGTTCATAATGAAGGTCGACAACGTAACGAGGTGGTCAGCAGCAGAGCGGTGTCGACGAAAACCGCATTGGATATTAGTCAGAAGGCGGCGAGATTCGAGGAGCCAGACCAACCGAGCGTTAACCATGCGTTCCATCACCTTACAGACGCAGCTCGTCAGAGAAATAGGACGATAACTGGAAGGAAGGTGTTTGTCCTTCCCTGGTTTGGGGATGGGGACAACAATGGCTTCACGCCAACTTGTGGGAACATGACCTTCAGTCCATATGCGATTGTAGGTACTAAGAAGAAAGCACTTGCTCGCAGGAGAGAGGTTCTTCAGCATTTCAATGTGAATGGAATCGGGCCCGGGAGCAGAAGACCGGGACAGGGCGAGAGCACGATCTAGCTCCTGCATGGTGAAGGCGACGTTATAATTTTCCCGATTAAAAGAGTGGAAAGAAGGCGGCCGTGCCTCCTCTACCTGTTTGCGAGGGAGAAAGGCAGGGTGGTAATGGGCAGAGCTCGAAACCTCCGCAAAGAAACGACCCAATGCGTTTGAAACATCAGCTGGGTCCACGAGGACCGCGTTCTCCACGGTCAGGCCAGGAATCGGGGAGTGGACCTTGATGCCGGACAAACGGCGTAGGCCACCCCAGACAACCGTGGAGGGAGTAAAACGGTTAAAAGAACTAGTAAAAGCTGTCCAGCAAGCTTTCTTGCTGTCGTTTATGATACGACGACACTGCGCTCTCATACGTTTGTAATTGATGCAATTCTCCAAAGTTGGGTGGCGGCGGAAGGTGCGTAAAGCACGGCGCCGGGCTCGAAGCGCGTCGCGGCAGGCTGCAGTCCACCAAGGGACCTGGACACGACGTGGAGAAGAGGATGTACGAGGTATGGAACGTTCAGCAGCAGTGAGGATAACCTCTGTGAGGTATTCGACCTGACTGTCACAGTTGGGAAAATTCTGATTGTGAAATACAGCCATGGAAGAATAAAGCCCCCAGTCGGCTTTAGAAATGTTCCAACTGGTGGGACGTGGAGATGGGGAATGATGTAGGAAGTGGATGATACAAGGGAAATGGTCACTCGAGTACGTGTCAGAAAGTGCATACCACTCAAACCGACCGGCAAGCTGAGGAGTGCATATTGCGAGGTCTATATGGGAATAAGTGTGTGTTGTGTCAGAAAGGAAGGTCGGTGCACCGGTGTTGAGGCAGACAAGATCGAGGTGGTGGAGAATGTCCACCAAAAGGGAGCCTCTCGGACAAGGTGCCGGAGAGCCCCATAGGGGGTGGTGGGCATTAAAGTCGCCTACCAACACGAAAGGTGAAGGGAGCTGGTTAACAAGGTTTAGCAAATCTGCCCTAGTAAGGGCAGATGACGATGGCGAATATATATTACAGAGGGAGAAGGTAAATGTGGATAAGGTGATGCGGACGGCAACTGCCTGTAGGTGAGTGTGCAAGGAAATGGGATGGAAATAGACATCGTCTCGAAGGAGCATCAGAACCCCTCCATGGGCTGGGACACCTTCCACAGGTGGCAGGTCGAACCGCACAGAGGTGTAGTGTGGAAAGTCTGCACGATCACGTGGACGCAACTTAGTTTCCTGGAGGCAGACTAGAAGCGGGCAGTGCAATCGAAGGAGTAATTTTAACTCCTCCCGATTAGAACGAATGCCGCGAATGTTCCATTGAAGGAGCGCCATGATAAAAATGAGAGAAGAAATAAGGATAAAAACCAAGTAGCGAGCGGGGTCACCTCGACGGCCGCTGAGGACCGGATTTCGAGGGAGCACTGCTATCGCTGTCCAGGGGCAAAGGGTCGTGGTCCATAGGTTCGACCGACGCGCCTGCCACCTCCCTGAGTTGATCAGGAGGGGCAGTTTCCACCGCCGGTAAAGGGCCGGGCGCCCGGCAAACGGAGCGTCCCGGTGAAACAGAAGACGGCCGAGGCCGGCAACTGTTGGACGGCGCGACAGATGGGTCACGCCTCGGCGGGGAAGGAGAGGAACTCTTTTTCTTGTCAGCTCTTCTGGAAGAGTGACGGCGGGAAGAGGCAGTTGACGGTTGGGAAGCCTGAGAACGCAGAAAATCCTCGCGGACGGGTTCCTTTTTCAAGGTCCGGGCATCTTGTTTAGGTGCCCGCGGTTTACTAGATGTTGACGAAGACTGTACCTTAGAAGCAGCAGGAGGAAGCGGGGACGTGGAACGGGCAATCTTCGGGCTGGCGGATCGCACAACTGTGTCAGCGAAAGTGAAATCACATGTCTGGGTACTGGAATCTTTGGTAGGTCGAGGTGAGATGAGTACCTTACTGTATGTACCCGCTGGGAGGACAGTGGGCTTTCGACTCGCCAACAACTTACGAGCGGCAGATGTTGATACCTTCTCCGTAACCCGGATTTGCTGGATTACCTTCTCATCCTTGTATACAGGACAGTCGCGAGAGGAAGCCGCATGGTCACCGTTGCAGTTTAGGCAGTGAGGGGACGGAGGTGGGCAATCCCCCTCATGGGCGTCCCTACCACAAGTGACACACTTTGCTGCATTTGGGCAATGTTCACGGGTATGATTGTACCTGTGGCATTGAAAACAGCGCGTTGGGTTAGGCACATAAGGTCGGACAGAGATGACTTCATACCCTGCTTTGACCTTCGACGGGAGGTCAACTCTGTCGAACGTCAAAAACACAGTACGAGTCGGTGTCAATTGGGTATCGACCTTTTTCATCACCCTGTGGACGGCTGTCACACCCTGATCGGACATATACGATTGGATGTCTTCATCAGACAGCCCGTCAAGGGATCTCGTAAAAACTACCCCCCTTGACGAGTTGAGTGTGCGGTGTGCTTCTACCTTAACGGGAAACGTGTGCAACAACGTAGTACGTATCAGTTTTTGGGCTTGGAAGGCACTGTCCACTTCCAGCAACAATGTGCCATTGCGCTGACGTGAACAGGTTTTAACAGGGCCAGCAATTGCATCTACACCTTTCTGTATAACGAAAGGATTGACAGAATTGAAATCCTTTCCGTCGGTGCGAGAGACAACCAGAAATTTAGGCACATTAGGCAGAGTCTTTTTAGGCTGAGGCGAGTCTAACTTACGTTTGTGAGTCAACGTCACGAAAGAAGATAAGGAAGTCATCGCGGAAGTGTCCCCCGTGATTACCGGCGTCTCCGATGGCGCGCTCCTTCCTAGTGGGGGCCCTCTCCGAGGGCTTACCCGCCTTAGGTGATTGTTCACACCTCAGGTCACACCTCCCGAGAACTGACGGAGGGACCAATCGGCACGTTCGGAAGGTACCAGCTCGGGTAATCACCCCTCCCTGGGCCTGGCCTTTACCAGGGGGTACGTACGTGCCCTACTTGTCTACCCGGGGCGGGGAATTACGCGTTACCCCCGTCACCTGCTACGCACGATAATGCGTGGGTCGGCCTTCAGACACGCACAGGGAGGAAAGAAGAAGAGGATAGGAAATGAAGAGAAAGAAGGAAGAAGTGTCTCAAACGCCGAAGCGGAGACTAATGAGGAGAAGAAAGCCAGGAGAGTACAAGGAGAGAAAGACAGAAAACAAAGGGTAAGAAGGGAAGGAACGAAGGAAGAAAAACCACAACAAGAACCACAGTAGCGCACGAAATATGCCCGTCTCCGGGCGAAGGCATAAACCGGGAGGGACAGTGAAGCAGCCTGGGGCAGAAGAAAGGCTGCTCCGGCTCGGGGCCCCGTGCGCGCCACACACGTACCCACAAAAGAACTGTGGGCCCCCTGGGGGGGAGCACGCGGTGTGCGAGGCGTGCCTCAGTTCATGTGTAACTCTCACCAGTCTCACATGTAAACATAGCTGTGTCCGTGACTTGCCACCACAGTACCGTGCATTTGTATATCTGTTGTAACGTCCATGAGTATTCAATAAATTATACTGTTACAACACCTACTTGAATCATTGTGATCTAAATCTACAGTTGAAGGTGAGGCAATTGAACTATGATTTACCATAATCCTTATTACTTAGTTCAATAATATTAATTAGTATGGTAGGCTATGACATCTCTGTTGTTGGCACTCTCAAAACCAGCAAATGCTATCACAGTACTGCCATTACAACAAAGAATAGCATCAGTTAACCCTACAGTTCGATGTTGAGCAACCGTATCCTTGCTAAATATAGCTAAATATATCCAAAAACACTGATGGACCTTGGAGAATCACTTGTGCACCTATATTCGTTTCAGAATCGATCTTGAGATTGTCAATAGCTTTATACATCGGCAAACGTGATCTTCTATATCTTCTGTAGCGAGGCATGTTGTTCACACGGTAAACAGCCGGTGACTGATGCTGTCTTTCCAGTTTCATTAGTTATATACTGCCATCATAATGTAAACACTGCACTTAGAAAATTTTCATATTGAGGTCGGGAGGAACATCCCGTATGCGTGCTGAGGAAAATCAAGCAGTACGCGTACCCGCTAGAGCGCCAGCCAAAACCAAATTCTCTCATTAGTCAACATCAGAGGCTGAGCGTCAAACAAGGCCTACTTTTGATATGTAATCAATGACAATGCATAATATAACTTCATCGTGCTCCCCCCCCCCCCCCCCCACACACACACACACCCAATAACGCTCCAATTTAATGTTAATAAAACAAACTGTTGCCTCCTTGAGCCCCTGGTTCATAATGTGCTTCAATGGTTCTCAGCTAACGCAAGAGTTTTGTGTCACTATGCTTTATTTTACTTCATGTTCTTGCATCTGCAATGATTTATTACATATATGATTTTTTAACTTAATTTAATTTAATTGAGTTTCATAATAATGTGTTACATCACCAATTATTTTTATCTTCGAACACACACCAAATCATTTATACCAGATATAGCAACAGACTCCATCTCATTAATTTTGCAGTGATTCATTGTTCTGATAACAAGAGGCATATTTTATGTCAGACATGATTTACCATAATACTTATTACCTATATCAATAATATTAAAAAGCACACCAACTTGACTATAAGACCTTTGTTTACATCATTGAGGGAGTCATAACACCCCGCATATCTCTGTTCAAAGTTCTATCTTTTGTATATTTTTTCAAACTGTTGCATAGGCCTATTGTACCTTACCATTATTAAATGTACAAACCTCCAAAAGTGAGTTCGACATCTACTATGTTACACTGGTTATTAGAACGACAATATGCTCATATCTCGTACAAATTCTTACATAGACTGGGGCATATTTTTTTTTCACTGCTGATTTGTGATGAATTGTTTTTACAAATTTTAAAAATCTAACCATGGTGTGTCCTATTTATTTCTAATGGAGAATGCTTATATGAAATTTGGTGGGTTATGTAAGAATTTCTATGAGAGAAGAGCATTTTCTCATGCTACTAACTAGTACATAACATAGTAGATCTCGAACTCACTTTTTGAGGTTTGTACATTTACTGATGGTAAGGTTAATTGGTGAAATAAGTATGCCACAGTTTGAAAAATATACAAAAGATAGAGCTATGAAGAGAAATATAGAGGGGGGGGAACCCTTTGGTGGGGGATGGGGGAGTTATGACTCCCTCAATGATATAAACAAAGGTCTTATAGTCAAGGTCATGAACTTTTAATATTATTGAACTAGGTAATAAAGATTATGGTAAATCATGTGACATCAAATATACCTCTTGTTATTAGAAGAATGAATCACCACAAAATTAATGAGATGGAGTCTGTCGCCATCTCGTATAAAGGATTTGGTGTGTGTTCAAAGATAAAAATGATTGGTGATGTAACACAATATTATGAGAAGCCAAGGGAATTAAACCTCTCTCTCTCTCTCTCTCTCTAAATCCACTGTAAGGTATGTGCTGGAAGGTATACTGTACCACTACTAGGCATTTCCATTCCTATTCCATTCCCAAATAGAACGAGGAAAAAAATGTCTATATGCCTCTGTATGAGCCCTTATTTCTCTTGTCTTTGTGATCACTACACGAAATGTCAGTAGATGGCAGCAAGATCGTACTACACTCAGCTTCAAATTCAGGCCCTCTAAATTTCCTCAACAGAAATTCATGGAAAGAACTTTGGCTTTCCTCCAGAGATCCCCAATTGAGTTCCCAGAACATTTCCGTGACACTCGCGCATTGGTCGAACCTACCAGTAACAAACCTAGCTGCTCGCCTCTGAACTGCCTCTATATCTTCTTTTAAACTGATCTGCTGCGGATCCCAAACACTTGAGCAATACTCAAGATGTGGTCGTACAAGCATTTATATGCAGTCTCCTTTACAGATGAAGTACATCTTCCCAAAATTCTCCCAATAAATCAAAGTCAGCTGTCCGCCTTACTCATAACTGCCCTTACATGTTCGTTCCATTTCATATCGCTCTGCATTGTTCCACCTAGATATTTGAAGGACGTGACTGCATCAAGAAGGTCACTACTAATGCTGTATTCTAACATCCACAGGGAGGACTTCCATGCCACCATAGAGGACTTCATCACACGAAGTTCGTTGGGAATGCTCAAAGTAGACCACTCTGACTCCCAAGCAGCAAGGACGTGCGGCATAACCCCAATCCGATATCCCTCTCTGGGATACCAATATTGAGGGGCCAGGAGGTGCTAGCCTGCTTGGCCAGTCGATCGACCTGCTCAATACCCGGGATGCCAACATGGCCCGGGGTCCACACGAAGGCAACTGAACTGTCAGAAATAGTGAGCATGATGATGGAGCTTTGGATCGATCTCATCACAGGATGGGTAGGGAAACATTGGTGGAGTCACTGCAGATGACAAACGATATCCTGGGGCACCTGGTTAGGACGTCAAGAGCATGTGATAGAGCGATTAATTCTGCAGTAAAAATGCTGCAACTGGGAGGCAAGGAGTATTTTTCAATGTGTTCTACATGTATGAATGCATACCCAATGTGCCCATCTACTGGGAAGCCATCAGTGTAGATGCTGTTAGCACCACGGAATGCATAAAGAATGGCCAGGAACCGACGATGGAGAGACCGTGACGAAACCAATGCCTTTGCATTGCAAGACAATTCCAGGTGGAGCTGCAGGCTGCGGATGGACCAAGGGGGTGTATGAGTTGGTAGGAGAAAGCAGGAGGAAGAGGGAGGGACTCGAGGGATGAAAGGAGGGTATGAATCCGGACCGCAATTAGAATACCCGACCTGGGCCGGTGAGGTGGTATGGGAGGTGCAGGAGCTAGAAAAAGTAGCCCACGATTTGGGTGGTGTGGCGAGACATGGACATGGGACGTATGAGAGAAGCGGTTGGCGGCGGTGAAACTCCAAGAGAGGAATCCTAGCTTCAGCAAGGAGGCTTGGTGCAAGGCTTTTTCGGAAAGCCCCCGACAGACCCTACCGTGGAGAATAGGATCAAGAATCTGCAATGGTGAGGGAGCTGCAGAACAATAAACCAAGCTCTAATAGTCGAGCCGTGACTGCACAAGTGCCTTATAAAGCTGCATAAGGGTTGAACGGGTAGCCCCCCAACAGTGTGGCTGAGATGGCGGAGAATATTTAGGTATCGCTGGCACTTGAGCTTCAGCTGTCGGATTTGTGGCATCCAAGTGAGACATCAAAGAGCGGTGCATCTTTTCAACACGAAGCATGTCGTCACCTGAGTACAGTTCGGGTTCAGTGTGTGCCGCCCGACAATGACAGAAGTGCATGACCCTTATTTTGGCTGCAGAGAACTAGAACCCATGGGCTAGGGCCACTTTTCAGATGGCTCCCTGCAGATGCCTTTCAGTGACACAAATGCTGACAGATCAAAAATACACACAAAAGTCGTCATCAAACAAGGAAGATGAAACAGAAGACCCCACAGCTGAACCAAGATCGCTAATAGCTATTAAAAACAGGGATACACTAAAGGCAGAGCCCTGTGGGACACTATTCTCCTGCACATGGTGTGGACAAAGAGATGCACCAACCTGGACCCGAAGAGAGTTGCGCAAAAGGAAATTTTGTACGAAGATCAGGAGTGAATCCCATAAGCCCAAATCGTAGTGTTGCGAGGATGTGATGTCGCCAGGTGGTGTCATATGCCTTGAGGTGGTCAAAAAAGACTGCAACAAGGTGCTCACCCTGAATAAAAATGGTACAGATGGCAGACTCCAGAGCCACTAGGTTGTCTATAGTGGAGCGGCCTTGACGGAGGCGCCCCCCCCCCCCCCCCCTGCTGCGGGGCCAGGAGGCCCCGATGCTCAAGGATCCACATGAGTCGCGGAATCACCATCCGTTCAAACAGCTTGCTCAGAACATTAGTAAGGCTGATTGGGCGGTAACTATCGACTGCCAGCAGATAGGCACCTGGTTTTATCACCGGGACGATGACACTATCCCGCCACTGTGATGGGAAGACACCATCGGCCCATAGACAATTTAACAGGGCAAGAAGATTATGTTTAGAGTCCACTGACAGATGACTGAGGAACTGGCTATGAATTCGGTCAGGTCTAGTGATGTATCAGGGCATGCAGTGAGGGCACTGTGGAACTCCAGTCGGTAAAGGGAGCATTACACAACTACTGGCGACGCATGCGACACAACAACGGCTTTCATTCTACTCGCTGTTTGATGGCATGAAAGTCAGCACTGCAAGCTGTCATCACAGAACTGCATGCATAGTGTTCCACCTTGTGCTTGGCGATAGTAGGTAGGTTCGTACAGAGAGTACCATGGATGCGGAGACAATGAATGCCTGCAGACAGACAGTACCCATAAATGGGCCGAACTTCGGACCACACCTGAGAGGAAGAGGCGCAAGGACCAATGGTGGCAACATACCTCTCCCACAAGCCCTTCTTGCTCAGTTGAATAAGTCGTCGAGCTCGGGTCCGGAGATGCTTAAAAGTGATCAGAAGCTCTGCAGAAGGGTGGCAGCACTGGCAATGAAGTGCTCTCCGGCGATCTCAGATGGCCTCAGCAATCTCTGGCGTCCACAATGGCACGGACCTATGTTGCAGTGGACCAGGCATGCACAGGACAGTGGCTTCAGTGGTGGAAATTATGGCAGCAGTAAGCGCATGAACTGCAATATCAACGTCAATGGGAAACTGATCTGGAAGCACAGAAGATGAGGTGTAAGATGGCCAGTCAGCTCAGTGGAGTGACCATTGGGGCAGGCGATCTGCAGGCCGAGACTGTGGGAGCGATAGAAAAATGGGGAAATGGACGCTGCCACATAGGTCATCATGGACCCTCCAGTTAACATGCGGGAGAAGGTTGGAGCTACAAAGAGACAAGTCAATGGTGGAATATGTGCCAGACGAACAATAAAATGTGTGGGGGCACCATTGTTCAAAAGGCAGATATGTTGTGACAAAAAGGTTTCTATGTCCCTACCACGACCTGTGGTGTATGCCCCTCTTCACAAAGGGTGGAGGGCATTAAAATCCACCAAAAGGAGGAATGGTGAAGGAAGCTGGGCGACTAAGGCAGCAATTTCTGTCAGAGACACAGCTTCACCTGGTGGAAGGTAGATGGAACATATTGTGAGTTCTTGAATGGCCTTTATGCAAACAGCCACTGCCTCAAGAATCAGTTTGAGTCATGATGAGGGCTAAACAGATCACAGGGAAGTGGCATAATAATTGTTGCAACTCAGCCAGATGGAAAACTCCCCCATAATTCCACAGGACAATTCTTTGTTTGCTGAAAGGCCACCATAAAGGTGATAAATGGATTTAAATTTCTGGATCGCCTGTCACCAAGGCATCAGAGTCTAAAACCATTCGTTCTACTTAGCTGATGAGGGCCAGAGCCTCAACAGACATGAGGATCTCCACCTTATCTTCTGAAGCAAAAGATGTGAGTGATTGTAGCTTTGAAGCATCAGGAGAGTCTTTTTTCTTGTTTTTCTTGGTCTTGTTGGCCTCTCATTGACCCTTTTGCTTCAAGGGCTGGGAAGGCTTCTCTGCAGTGGCTTCAGAGCCTGGTAAGGACTGGGAAGCCCTGCAACCAGCAGCATTAGGGTCCACCAGCTGTCGGCTGGGGTCCTCTATGACACTTTTAGAAGCCTTGGAAGGGAGCATCCCGAGGGACACTTTCCGAATGATAAAAGAGCTAGAGACGGCTGTTCCTTCTCCAGGTGTGAGGTGGGGACCAACGTCCCCGGTGATGCTGGGGGAATTGCTCCCACAAATGTTATGGAAGCAATGGATAAAGAAGTGTCCCCACCCATCAAGGGGGCAGTTTGACATTTACAGACGACCTACAGCAGGAGGTTGCACTTGGGGAGTGATCGTCCCCGAGGAGACGAGTGACAATGCAACAGTTGCAAATGATGTTACCATGCGAATGGGGTGGAGTCGCTTCTTACCTCAGAGTAAGACGACTTCTCCAGGGTCTTTATTTCCATTATTTTATGCTCAGACTGGCAAACAAGGGTGGATGATACTGCCCTCAGTTCACACACACTGGAGGTGGGGTGCATGGAGTGTCCAGGTGTGATAGCTGCTCACATTCCCAACATGTGGGGCTAGACATCAGGAGGACATATGCCCGTACTTCCAGCACTTGAAACACCTCATAGGGAGAGTGACATATGGCTTCACGTCACACTGGTAAATCATTACCTTTACCTTCTGAGGCAGTGTATCTCCTTTGAAGGCCAGGATGAAAGCACCGGTGGCAACCCTGTGATCTTTTGGACCCCCATAAACGAAGTGAACACCTTGTCGCTGCAGGTTGGCACAAAGCTCGTCATCTGACTGTGATAAGAAGTCTCTGTGGAAAATTACACCCTAGACGATGAGAGTTTCATGGGACGTGATACTAATGGCAACATCACCCAGCTTTTCACAGACAAGTACAGCCTTCTACTGAGCTGGTGATGCCATGTGTATCAGGACGGACCCACTTCTCATTTTGGAAAATGAAGTAACCTCACCAAACTTATCCTCAATATTCTCCACAAAGAACTGTGGTTTCATATGCATGAAAGACTCCCCATTGACACGTGCATAAACAAGGTATTGGGGTGTGTATGGCTCAGATCTATTGTGAGCCCTATGTTCCTCCCATGGTATGCCTAGGGAAGGGAATGATTGGGGGTTATACTGTGCATCACTGTATTCACTTCTTTGTGACAGCTTTGCGACAGTGTTTTTGTGTGTTCCAACACTATTAATTGCTTGTTTCATTTTCGACCCACGAGCAGCCAGGGAACTATATGTCTACCTAGGCAGAGCTCCGCTTCCCTGGGTAAGATTTATACAACTGAGGTGTGGCCAGTTCCTCAGAGGTTGTTCACTAGTGACGATTCAACCTCAATAGTCATGCATTTCCTCGGCACATAGCACACCTCGAGATTGAGAAGGTTTTTTATAGGGGTCTGAACCATCCTCGCTACCCGGGCAATTAAGCCAAGCTCCCCGGGCTTCGAAACGTACAACATTCCACCTCCGTGCCGAACGTTGGTCGATGAAACACGCTCAGAGCTAATCATGTGGCGGGACACAGTCCACAGCTCGGGACCCAGGGTTCACCAAGCCCATACACAGCAAATTAATGCTGAGCCCCTGACGGGAATTAAACACCCGCCCCCTTTTTTTTTTTTTTTAGGGCGCACAACTGCATTGATTATTAGTGCCTGATTCTGACCCTAGATTGAATTAAAAAAAAAAAAAAAAAAGGATAAAAAAGGAGCCAACAATGATAATTTCAGAATATCACTAATACAAAGAATAAAAAAAATATCAATAGAAGGAATGAAATATGCTTGGACAAATTAGTCATATGTATAAAACGCAAAACTCTAGCAGCTGCCCATGCATCATCAGCTAAAATTTCCTCCAAAGTGGTCGGCAGATTTACTGCAATACGAACATGATGAAAATTTGGGCAGAACATTAAAACATGGTGCACCGTCATCAGGTGACTACAGGAACACAATGGTGGGGGTCACATGTTAATAAGTGTCGGTGGCTGAACCGACAATGACCGATTCTCAGCCGGGACAAAATGACCTCCTCCCGCCGAGAAGGGCGTGAGGAGGTATTCCAAGCCGTCAGGATCAGCTTTATGGTTCTTATTGTCATGAAGCGAGGACCACAGCCTATGCCATGATGTGAGAATGCACTGGCAAATAGCCCCTTGAATGTCGTTTGACAGGACACAAACAGCAACTGTCCGAGGGAGGAGAGTTGCAGCCCTGGCCACAGCATCAGCAGCTTCATTCCCCGGCACACCTACATGGCCAGGTACCCACAGGAAGTTAACATGAAAGCCGGCTTCAGCTACCAATTGAAGGGAGCGTTGGATTCAGTGTATGACAGGATGGACCGGATATGAGTCTCTAAGACTCTGAATGGCGCTGAGTGAATTTGAGCAGATGACATAAGAAGGATGGTGGTGGTGGCAAACATATTGGACTGCCCAATAGAGAGCAAACAGCTCAGCTGTGAAATTTGAGCATCGGTCGATGAGCTTGTATTGAAAGCTGTCGAACCCAATGACAAAGGTGGATCCGACACCATCAAGTGTTCTTAGATCCATCTGTTTAGATGAAAATGTTATCATCAAGCTGTGAACAAAGTTTGACAAAACTTGAGCGATACACCGAATCTGGGGTACTCTCCTTCAGGAGTGAGCTGAGTGCAAGGTGGACACGAACCTGGGCCTGAAGCCACAGTGGTGTTAGGCTCACATCCATTTGAAGGGTGTCAGGGAGGGTGAAATCGAGTTGCTGAAGCAGGTGACAAAAACAAACTCCAAGAGGCAACCATGCAGATGCAGACACCCCATATTGGTGATCGAGGGAGTTGGGTAAGATGGGTGTTTGGGCATCGATAGCAGTCGGGATGCATACTGACAGAGTAATATATCACGCCGGCAGTGCGATGTTAATTCAGCAGCTTCTGCATAGAGGCTTTCAATAGGGCTGGTATAGAAGGCTCCAATCGCTAGGTGTAACCCCCGACGGTGAATTGAGTAAAGACGGCACACGATGGACGGCCATGCGGAATAGTAAACCATGCTTCCATAATCCAGCTTCGATCAGACTATGGACAGATAGATGTGATGAAGGACAGATCTATCAGCATCCCATGATGTACTGTTAAGAACATGGAGGACATTAAGGGAAATGTACAATGGCCAACCAGAGAAAACACGTGTGGAGACCAACAAAGTTTCCCATCCAATGTTAGTCCTAAGAATTTTGTTGTCTCCACGAATAGGAGAGCGATGGGGCCTAGATGTCGAGAAGCTGTAAGGAATTCTTTGTAGTGCCATAAGTTGATGCAGACTGTTTTCTCATTGGAGAAACGGAAGCCATTTCCAATGCTCCAAGAGTAAAGACAGTCAAGACAACAATGGAGACAGCGCTCCAATAGACACATTCTTTGAGCACTGTAGTAGATTGTGAAATTGTCCACAAAGAGGAAACCAGAGGCAGTCCATAATTAGGTTAAATGCTATGGCAAAGAGTACTACACTCAAAACAGAGGCCTGTGGCACCCCATTTTCCTGGCAAAACGGGTCTAACAAAACAGAGCCCAGTCATACCTGCAAACTTCGGTTCGTTAAAAATGCACGAATAAAGAGGGGGAGGCGACTGCAAAAGCCCCTGGTATGCTTGGTGCAAAGAAACCCCACCTTCCAGCAGGTGTCGTAGGCCGCCTCCAGATCAAAGAACACAGGCACCATCTGTTACTTTTTCAATAAATTATTCAAAATGAAAGTCAACTAGGTGACAAAGTGGTCAATTGCAGAGCGACGCTGGCAAAAACCACATTGGACATTGGTAAGAAGGCAGTGGGATTCAAGGAGCCACCCAAACGACCATTAACCATATCTCCCATCACCTTACAGACACAACTGGTGAGAGAAATGGGGTGATAACTGGAAGGAAGATGTTTGTCCTTCCCTGGTTTAGGGATGGGGACAACAATGACTTCACGCCAACATGTGGAAACCCGACCGAGTCCATAAGTGATTATAGGTGCAGAGAAGGAGACATTTACCCACAGGAGAAAGCTTCTTGAACATCTCAATATGAATGGCATCAGGCCCCAGAGCTGAGGAGCTGGACATGGCAAGAGCATAATCTAGTTCCTGCATAAGTGAAGATTTAAAGATTGGAAAGAAGGCGGCCGTGCCTCCTCTGTCTGTTTGCGAGGGAGGAAGGCATGGTGGTAATGAGAAGAGCTCAAAACCTCCGCAAAAGAGCAGCCTAAAGCGTTGGATACATCAATGGGGTCCACAAGGACTGCGTTCGCTACCGTCAGGCCGGAAATCGGGGAGCGGACCTTAGGGCCAGATAACTGGCACAGGATACTCCAGACAACCGAGGAGGGAGTGAATCTGTTAAAAGAACTAGTGAAGGCAGTCCAACTGGCTTTTTTGCTTTCTTTTATAACACGACGGCATTGCGATCGCAGTCGTTTGTAATTGATGCAATTCTCCATCGTTGGGTTGCGTTGAAAGGTGCATAGAGCACATTGCCAGGCTCTAATAATGTTGCTGCATGCTGCAGTCAACCAGGGGACTGGGATGCAATGTGGAGAAGAGGAAGTATGAGGTATGGAATATTCGGCAGCAGTGAGAATAACCTCTGTGAGGTACTGGACCTGACTGTCGCAGATGGAGAAATTCTGATCATGGAAAACCGCCATGGAAGAATAAAGCCCGCAGTCGGCTTTGGAGATGTTCCAGGTGGTGGAATGCGGAGATGGGGTATGATGCAGTAGGTGGATTACACATGGGAAATGCTCGCTTGAGTATGTATCAAAAAGAGCATACCACTCAAAGCAAAGTGCTAGCTGAGGAGTGCATATTGCGAGGTCCAAGTAAGAATAGGTGTGCGCTGTGTCTGAAAGGAAGGTTGGTGCACCGGTGTTTAGGCAGACAAGATTAAGATGCTTGAAAAGGTTCACTAGAAGGGAGCCTCTTCGGCAAGATGCTGGAGAAACCCATAGGGGATGGTGGGCGTTGAAGTCGCCAAGAAAAACATAAAGGTGGAGGAAGCTGGGCAACAAGTTGCAGCACCTATGCACTAGTTGAGGCAGATGATGACGGCGTACAGATATTGCAGGGAGAAAAGGAAAGGGGGGAGAGTGATGCGAATGGCAACTGCCTATATGTGAGTGTGCAAAGAGATGGGATGGTAATAGATGTCGTCCTGAACGAGAAACATAACCCCTCCACGGGCTGGAATACCATCCACAGGAGGTAGGTCATACTGCACAGAGGTATATTGAGGGAAGACTATACAATTGTGTGGGCGTTAACTTGGTTTCTTGGAGGCTGACTATGAACTAACAGTGCAATCAAAGGAGTAATTTTAATTCCTTTCAATTGGAACAAATGCCTCGAATGCTCCATTGAAGGAGCGCCATGATGAGAATAAGGGGAGAAAAGAGAAGAACAAGGCAACGGCAAAAGGGAGTCACCTCAATGGCTGCTGAGGGCTGGACTTTGAGGGGGCACTGCTATCGCAATCCATTGGTGGAAAATCTTGTTCCATCAGTGCGACTGGAATTTCTGCTGCCTTCCAGAGTTGATCGGTGGGGGCAGCTTCCTCAGCCGGTAAAACGCAGGTTGCCCGGCTAACAGTAGTGCATCCTGGCAAGACAGGGGATTACCGAGGCCAGCTACTGTTAGGCGGCGTGACGGATGACGGGGAAGGAAAGTAACTTTTGTTTTTGTTAGCTTTATTGAAAGAGTGACGGTAAGAAGAAGAAGCAGCTGATGGTTGAGAAGGCTGAGTGCATAGAAAATCTTCATGGACAGGTTCCTTTTTCGAAGACTGGGCATCACGTTTAGTTGCCCGCAATTTATGAGAGGTTGACTAAGACTGAACTTTAGAGGGAGCAGGGAGGTGTAACGGGCAATCTTCGGGCTGGCCGATCGCACAACTGTGTCAACAAAAGTGAAATTGCAGGTCTGTCTACCTGCCTCCTTAGTAGGTCAGGGGGAGGTGAGGACCTTACTGTATGTACCCACTGGGAGGATAGTGGGCTTCCAACTCGCTAATAACTTTTGAGCAGCAGAGGTTGAAATCTTTTCTGTGACCCGAATTTGCTGAATAACCGTCTCGTCTTTATAGACATGGCAGTCCCTAGAGGACGCAGTATGGTCAACTATGCAATTAATGCAGCGAGGCGATGGAGGTGGGCAGTCGCCCTCATGGGCGTCCCTACCACAAGTGACACATTTGGCTGTATTGGGGCGAGACTGTGGGTGAATCTGTGGCATTGAAAACAGCGCATAGGATTTGGTACATACAGGCGAACGGAGATGACTTCATATCCTGCTTTGACCTTGGATGGGAGTTCAACTCTGTAGAATGTCAAATACACAGTATGAGTTGATGTTAACTGGTTTTCGACCCTTTTCAACACTCTATGCGTGGTTGTTACACCCTGATCAGACATGTAGTGTTGAATCTCCTCATATGATTACCCGTCAAGGGATCTTGTGAAAACTAACCCCCGTGATGAGTTCAGTGTGTGGTGTGCTCGTACTTGGACAGGAAACGTGTGTAGGAGTGTAGTGTTTATTAGTTTCTGCACCTGGAAAGCACTGTCCACTTCCAGCAACAAAGTTCCATTGCGCTGCCGGGAACAGGCCTTCAAAGGGCCAGCAATTGCATCAGCTAGAAGAGTACAGCAAGGAGTGAAAGACAGAAGCAAAGGTGAGGAAAAGGAAGAACCAAGGAAAGACAACATATATTACAGGAGACCACCTTGACTCGCAATGGACGCCAGTCTCCGAGCAAAGGCATGAACCGGGAGAGGAATTGAAGCAGCCTGGGGCAGGAAGGAAGGCTGCTTCAGCTCTGTGCCCCTTGCGTGCTGCACACGTACCCACAAAAGAGCTGTGGGCCCCCTTGGGGGATTAAATCTGATACAGTATGTATGGGATACATTTGGCAGATGCATTGAAGCCAGACCAGCACCTCCAAAATGTTCAAATGTTTGTTAAGCTTATGGGACTTAACTACAGGGTCATCAGTACCTAAACTTACAAACTACTTATGAACTACTTACGAACTAGGATGGCACAAATATCCGTGCCCGAGGGGGGATTCGAACCCTCGACTATAGTGGCCGTGCAGACCGTGACTGGAGCGCCTCAGTCCCCTCGGCCACTGCGGCCGGCACCAGCACCTCCCACAATAGTTGCAGCACTGGATATTGCACTCATGGAAGAATGGACAAATATCCTTCAAGTTATAATAGATAATCTCATACTGTCAATGTCATGCAAATGTGCAACTGCACTGACCATCGAAGGTCGTCATACACCATATTAGAAGGCAATGAGAACAACGTTTTTACTATTATGGTAGCCCCATACTACCTTGTTCCTAGTAAACAACATGTAAACCTCAACTAAAAAGTTAAGACAGCAAAATATCATACTGTATCACACACAAATTACAGTTGCAACTAATATCTGAATAATACATGTTACCATATGTATAATGGAGTTGCCATACATGGTGGTTGTGTGTGTATACTTGTCCAAGTGATTTTGTGAATGTATGAGTTTCTTTTTCTGATGAAGACCATAGCCAAAAATTTAAGTTTTTTTGTATTGATTATCTAGTTTTGTGCCTGTTAGTAGCTCAGCGAGCCCCTTTATGGCGAGTTGTTATCTATCCTGCATTATTGACATATGTATATTGTGTGTGATATCGCATCTGATCACGTAATTGTTTTGAGCAGTGTACAAGTACCGTAGTATCTTTGACTCCTGAAGCATCTAGATTTACAGCCATACTCTGCAATCCATCCTAAGGCACATGGTGGAGGGTACCTCATACCACTACTATTCATTCCCCTTTCAGTTCCTCCACCCAGACAGAATGAGAGAAAAATGAATGCATGTATATCTCTGTATAAGGGCAGTTCCATGAGTAATGGAATGACTTTCAGGAATTTTTTGTTACTTTAAGGATAATGGAAAGACCAAGAATAATTATGACAGCCAATTTCTTTTACTGTATATTCAACATAAGCAAAGAAACATAATTTCAATAATGTAAAAGTTTATATTCCATTCACATATTTAGACTTATGTTAAAAAAAAACTACCTGGTAATGGAATGATATAATTTGGACATGCCTAGTGTTATAATTTATAATACAACAGTAATTCAGCCCAACCATTTATTACAAAAAATTACAAAAATTATTATATGAAGCGGAATAAATGGAAAGCGCAATGGTATAGAAGAAATATGCATCAAAAAAATATTTTAACAATGAAAGTAAAAAATTCTCCAGTAACGGAATGACACTTCATAGTAACGGAATGACACTTTCACTTGAAAATTACTAATTTCATTCTGCATTGCTCACTGGGTGGAGAGAATGGTACTTTTTCCTCTAATCTACTGTAGGTGTAGCCATTTCATGTACAATTTGATTTTTTTTCTACCCAACATTTATCTTTGTGTTTACAAAATGTAAATACATATCCATCTGCGTCACTCTTCCTAAGAAATGAAATTTTGTAACTGTCTTCAACATATATCACCTGTATACATGTGGCGTCTGTTCCGAAGGAACAGACGTCACTTCTGATCCTGCAGTTGTTATTATTATTTAATATTCATAGAATATTAAATATCGCAGTTGATGTCATATATTCTATGAATATTAAATATATCACCTGCCCCACAAAAAATCTTGCTATAAAATTGCAATCTCTCTTACATAAAAAAATAAGTAAATAAATAAAAAATATTTTCACTCTAGTGAACATATAGCAACGCAATGCAGCAAATATGCTTTAAATATCAGGCCTAATTGGTAGTGATCTTCAACAATATCCAACATTCTATTGTAGTAAATAGGAAGTTAGTAAAATGTTTTCCTTTGGTCATTAGCAGTGTTTCCCAGCAAAACTATTTATTTGGCTAAGTTTATGGAAGAAGAAATAAATAACTAGATTCTAAATGTAGCGTGAATCCATTTAGTCATTTCCTCATACATTTCGACTGAAGAGGATTATAACCTCACCTTTCAGCAGTTGCTCTTCAGACAAACTGAATATAAGATCGTTCTCCCTAAAAACTATGTCATTGCTTCACAGGACTTTCCACCTTTGCATACACATTTCCTTTAATTTTTACCAACTCTCCTTTCTCTTTGGCCATGTGCCCGCACATGCAGGGTCGGCCTTGTTAATTCGGATTAGGCGTGTGTTAAAATTTACGGGGATGCCCTTCCTATCACTACCCTATGTCCCCCCTACCCCTGGAGGAAATGTGTACCCTAAATGTCTGCATATAGTGTCACTGGTGTGAAAGTGTTATCAAAATGTTTGTGAATCGTGTAGCTGAGACAGGACTTGGGTACCAGCCCGGTATTCACATAGGCGGATGTGGAAAACCTCCTAAAACCACATTCAGGCTGGCCAGCACCCTGACTCCTTCGTTAATCTGCCAGACAGGGCCGGTACGCCTCCCCGTCTTGTAAAGTGGTGTGTTAGACCACACGGCTAACCAAGCGGGTCATCCAATTTTTACCAACAATATAGTCATTATATAACTGCCAACAATTGCAGCATAGCCAACATACAGCTGCCTACAACTGTAGTATAAACAAGAAGAGGGTACTGGGTCATTCCATGCCAAGTGGTCTAGAGGCTCCCACATGACCCTCATGGATTTTGATGAAATTTTGTATGAACATTCACACATGTTCTCAATGAACAGTGGTAAAGTTTCAGTTTCAAAAATTCAATACTTCCGGAGATACAGTCACTTGTTTAAGACCACAGCACAGCTTCCAATAGTGCGTCCTTGAATTTTCAGCAACTTTGAGATGATATATCTCTGGGAGTTTTTGCATGAAAGAAACAAAACTTGGCCATCTTATACAACTTTTAGAGCTCTTTAAAGTAAAATATTAAGAACAGGATTTCTGAGCAATTTTCATATAGAAAATTTGGGGCAAACTTGGGCGAAAAAATTGCTGGTTTAAAAAAGTGCGAACTTTAGTTTTTTATATCTCCAGAAGTAATTGTGGGATGTACATGAAACTTTGCACACCACAACTCACCAACAGAAGGTCTTAGAATATAAAGTTTCATTCTCCTAATGCTTCCCATTATTTCACAAATCTAGGGTAAAGTTGACGATTTTTCAAAAAGTGCTAAAAATGGGTATTTTTAATCAAATTTTTCAAAAAAGTGTTTTCTCCAAACTCCTTTAAACTATGCTCATTAGAAAGAGCATATTCTAAACTATCTAGAAAAGTGGATTTGGTTTTGCAATGCAAGCATATAAGGCCCTAAAAAGTAGCATAATCCTAGAGGCGCACTGGAAGTTTGAACCCATTTTTCTGGCACTCAAATTATACCTAAAATCTTTTATTATGTCTAATAAATATTTGTTAATGCCTGGGATAAGTGAAATAAGAAGTCCTGATGAATAGGATGTAGCTAAAGTCCGAATAGTAAAAGAATAAAAATAGAAACAATGTTATTTCTTAACTGTCCCCACATCCCACCTCTCTCTCTCTCTCTCTCTCTCTCTCTCTCTCTCTCTCTCTCTCTCTCTCTCTCTCTCTCTCTCTCTCTCTCACACACACACACACACACACACACACACATTCACAAAATTATAATTTAGAATGAATGTAAATTGTAAAATTTATTTGCACAATCCTTATCTAATTATTATTAGCATTTTTAATGAACACCACCAGCTTACTGAAGGAAAATAAGTATATAAATGAGTTGTTGTGGTTTAACCACTGCTAGATTCATTTCACCTGAGGAAACCAGTATCTCCATCACCATAGGGGCTACGCTCGAGCATCAACAGCTATGGGTGAGTTTCTTTACACAGGTTTCCAAGCCTGATGAATGTCAACACAGACGAATTTACTGACAGAGCTGGAATAACTGCAATAATGTGATGTGATGGAACCCAGCATTTGTCACTCATTGGTGGTCAATACAATGAATCTGCTGGACCATGAGGGTGCATAAAGTTTATTAATGCACCCCTTTGCTCAGTGGAAGTCTCACAGATATTCCCAATCCAGCAAAAAGTTTCTTAGATTCATGCAACATATTGTCCAGGTTGGAGAGCAGACATTAATATGCCGTCTTTAGTTCTCTGACCCATTGTAGCTAGAAAAGATGATCAATCGTTTGAAACTCTGCTGGCCTGAATTATTGTTTCATCAATAGGTAAAAAGTGACGATTTTCTCTAGTGCCTGTTACAGTTTGTCCAAGTTTAAACCTCACTTCTTGTGACAATTCCCCCCCCCCCCCATTTCATCTTTACTGAGGAAAACAAATATGATTTGATTAATGTTTTCAGAGAAGAAATGAAACAGGTCTAGGTGAGTAAGTTTGAGCACTGGAGCCATCACTGAAATTATGCATGTGAGATATCTGTGCAAACTGTGCTTTTATATATATTTGATGAGCTCCTTGACAAAAACGTTAACTGTACCTGTGTCATGCCACAAACAAGAACTGATAATGCAGAAACGTAAAGATTCCACTTTCTCATTTTGATGAAAGTAGATAACAAATGGATGAATTGTTGCTTTCCAGTGGAAGCTTTGCACAGCATCCTGAATAATAAAAGAATAATTTTCAAAAATTCCATTAGGACAACAAGCTCTTTGTTTTTCAGGTAACATTTAAGGCCTTTAAGGTGCAGTTATTCCAGCTCCAACAGTAAATTTGTCTGTCTGACAATACACCATTCCTCTTGATATTCATCAGAAAATTACTGTAGCATAGGGTAAGGTGGTACAAATTCAATATAGGTACCATTCCGATCAACATAAGTTTTCAGTCTCGTATTGTTGCTAGCACTTGCCTTTGAATGGCGTTGCAGTGTAGCAGGTTTCTACAGCTCCTCCTGTCTTTTTCAAGAATACAACACTCTGTGTTAAGGAGACATAAATTTTTTCCTGTAAAGATGTACTTGTAGCTACTTCGTCGAACGTGCTCTTATAAATGTTCTAGTTTCCACGTGCTTGTAAACTCGTTATTGTGCAACGTTTGGTACAGTGAAGTATGCACTGGTGTCCAAAGGGAAAAAGTGCTTTTTATGTGGAAAAAGTCAGTGATTAAAATTGTACGAGGAAGTGATCATAATCATACCTAGTGTGGTACATTTTCTATCGATTTTTCTCAATTCTGTAACCTTTTTTTGTGTTCATACCAACATATGTAATTGTCTAATATTTGTGTTACATATTCATTAAACATTCAAGAACAAGTGCCATAGTTGAAATTATTTCTTTTCTCAATATGTTTGCAGTTACAATTACATTTGTCCGAAATGATTGAAATTGAACCACCATACCCTATCAAAAATTGAAATAGGTTAGAGGAAACTAAGCAAACTATGAGTGGCTTCTAATTTTACCCAGGACACTTCAATAATTTTATTATCAGGCTTGGGAACCTGTGCAAAGAAATGCTTATCACGCTTGGGATATCCTGTGGTAAAGGAACCCACCCGTGGCTGTTGTTGCCCCTGTGGGGTTGGGGATGCTGGTTTTCTCAGGTGAAATGAAACTAGCAGTGGTTAAACCATAGCAACTCATTTATACATTTCTTTTCCATCAGTAAGCTAGTGTTTGTTCATTAAACAGGCTACTAATAATTAGATAATGATTATGGAAATAAATTTTATGAATTAAATTCAGTTTTGTGTGTGTGTGTGTGTGTGTGTGTGTGTGTGAGAGAGAGAGAGAGAGAGAGAGAGAGAGAGAGAGAGAGAGAGAGAGAGAGAGAGAGAGAGAGAGAGAGGTGGGATGGGGGGACAGTTAAGAAATAACATTGTTTCTATTTTTATTCTTTTACTATTCGGACTTTAGCTACATCCTATTCATCAGGACTTCTTATTTCACTTATCCCAGGCATTAACAAATATTTATTAGACATAATAAAAGATTTTAGGTATAATTTGAGTGCCAGAAAAATGGGTTCAAACTTCCAGTGCGCCTCTAGGATTATGCTACTTTTTAGGGCCTTATATGCTTGCATTGCAAAACCAAATCCACTTTTCTAGATAGTTTAGAATATGCTCTTTCTAATGAGCATAGTTTAAAGGAGTTTGGAGAAAACACTTTTTTGAAAAATTTGATTAAAAATACCCATTTTTAGCACTTTTTGAAAAATCGTCAACTTTACCCTAGATTTGTGAAATAATGGGAAGCATTAGGAGAATGAAACTTTATATTCTAAGACCTTCTGTTGGTGAGTTGTGGTGTGCAAAGTTTCATGTACATCCCACAATTACTTCTGGAGATATAAAAAACTAAAGTTCACACTTTCTTAAACCAGCAATTTTTTCGCCCAAGTTTGCCCCAAATTTTCTATATGAAAATTGCTCAGAAATCCTGTTCTTAATATTTTACTTTAAAGAGCTCTAAAAGTTGTATAAGATGGCCAAGTTTTGTTTCTTTCATGCAAAAACTCCCAGAGATATATCATCTCAAAGTTGCTGAAAATTCAAGGACGCACTATTGGAAGCTGTGCTATGGTCTTAAACAAGTGACTGTATCTCCGGAAGTATTGAATTTTTGAAACTGAAACTTTACCACTGTTCATTGAGAACATGTGTGAATCTTCATACAAAATTTCATCAAAATCCATGAGGGTCATGTGGGAACTTTTCTCGATATTAGACCACTTGGCACGGAATGGCCCTACTGTAAAGATCCAGGTGAGTCAACAGTTTTTATTTAAATATTTACACCTAAATATCTCTTCCTGTTATTAAAACAATCACTCAACAATCATGGTGAGTAGGTCATAAACATTTTATATAAATGTCACAAGAAAAATAACAAATGTAGAATGACAACAAGCAAGATTATACAGAACTATTTTTATTTAAGAACAACCATCAAGCACAATATTATTCAAATATACCATGTGGCATGCTATTAACTTATTTGGAAAATGTATTTTTCGATAGCCTCATAAGGATTAAATGATTCATCTCCATTTTAATATACATGTACGGTATTACAGGGTCCTGTAGAATGTTGTCAGTTTCTCTTCTGTATCTAAATAGTTTTAATTCGATTTGAGACATATGCCTTTTTTATTATTCTTAGTTAATTTCAATTTGAAATTCTTTTTAAACATAATCGTCCAATTGAATGCATTTTTTTTTTTCAGTTTTTTTGGAGAACTGACAAATAAGCAATGCTTGATGTGAAGAATCTTTATTTTAGGTTTTGTTTTAATTGGGTGGAAAAACATAAATGGAAATAATAACAATGCGAGAACTCCAAATTTCATAAATATTTGTAAATCTATCGGACCAAATTGTGTGGTCATCAGTCCATAGCTTACAAACGACAAACCGTAAACTAAACTAACTTAAGGACAACACACACACACACACACACACACACACACACACACAAGCCCCAGGGAGGGCTCGAACATCCAACGGCGAGCAACCTTGCGCTCCGCAGCGAGGCGCCTTAGACCGATCTGCTACTCCACAGCGGCTTCAAATTTCAGTTTTCTTTTGTTGGACAAGATGAAACTGTTCTAGAATTCAATTTGTCAAGTGGTGACTATAACTTTTATTGTCGCGATTATGCAGGCCTCTCTGTATTTCATTACATGTCGATTTATAACGGTTCAGTAATAGTTTAAATAAGTGAGTAACGTGCTGTCAACAAGCTGAGAAAACTTTTGTCATGCAACTCAAACGGTTTTCCGTCGTCCACGCGATGTACACATGAAGTAAAGCTGTTAAACAGTTTCATCTTACCGAAATGCATTCTTCAGATTGAGCCCAGAGCTGAATGTCTTTCTCCGACGCAGAATTCACAACGAGACATGCTTCATCAATGTTGAGCACTGAAGTATTGCAATTTATAGTGCGGGTTAAAATATTTAATGGCGTCATTCTCGTTGGAGAAGTTCAACCGTGCGTCATGAACAAATACAACCACATAAAGATATCGCTGATTACTGTGCGAAAAAACATGAACCTACGCATCACATGCTTTTACATGATACTACTGTCATTCTGTCAACATGCATATTTCACAACACTACTGTGACTCAGTGACTGGACTCAGCAGGAGATCGCAGGCTGGCCAACAGTAATAGCAGCTGTTCGAGAAGCATGACACTTTCCTATATCATTTCCATTGTTTTGACGGGCATGAATTTCTCACATCAGTCCCACAGCACCACTCCACGTCAAGATCGTTTACACCGAAGCGAACACTGGCGTACAGTCCAAATCGTGTTTACATTGGAGCAAACAAGCAAATGTGTGTTTGTTATGAACGTGTTATTGCAACACTTGTGTAAGGTGAGGGGGGGGGGTAGCAAAACTTGGGGCCGATCGGGTATGATCGGCCAACTTCGTATCTATAGTTCATACAGTGGCATCTGGTGATATAGAGCAAAAGCTGTTAGCGCGCTAATTTTTGTCTGGCTTTCTATAGTACTGATCGAACCTACTTAAAAAAATATGTAGAAGTATAGTCGCGATTTGTGCACCGCAACATACGTCAATAATAAAGGCTTGTATCGCCACATCCTTTGCAAGCATTCAGTTGGCGATGTCGAAATATTTACGTATGTTTTGAGAGCAGGACTTTCTCAAGCAACATGTTTCTTATATGTTTATGCACGAATATCTGCATTCATTAGAGTGGCATAGATTTCACATTAAAGGGAACTGGGCTGTAGATTAATACTTAACATGGGTTCCAAACCACAGTGTTACTCGGTATTTTGCACATCAGCAACGCTGCCAGAGGTAAAAGAAGGGGAAAGTGATAGATAAAAATCCTAGGACTTGCCGGGGATCGAACCTGCTACCTTTGGGTTCACTCTACCACAGCACACTTTGAATTAACACATGGTAATAAAAGAGGCTCTTTAGTAGCAGCTGTGCAGTTTTCTGTCAGATGTTCAAAATCAAATTATATTAAGTATTAACTAGATTCCATTTTTGTGCTAGCCCACCACAGAATTATAATGAAATAAAAGGTTTTCGCTTGGTAGGCGATGTGAGATGTTTCTTTTATTTAACTTCAAAACATATCGAATTCGTCCCTATGATGGAACATCATCAGTGCAGAATTGCAAGTCATGATGACCTATGTGCTCTGCTTAAAAACATATTTATCGGTCATGTCATAAAAAACATTTAACAGGTCTTGCCGGTACAAGTCACAACAATAAAATCAGGTAGCCGCTTACCGTTATTGTTGTGACTTGTACCGGCAAGACCTGTTAAATGTTTTTTATGACATGACCGATAAATATGTTTTTAAGCAGAGCACATAGGTCATCATGACTTGCAATTCTGCACTGATTATGTCCCATCATAGGGACGAAGTCGATATGTTTTGAAGTTAAATAAAAGAAACATCTCACATCGCCTCCCAAGCGAAAACCTTTTATTTCATTATAATTCTGTGGTGGGCTAGCACAAAAATGGAATCTAGTTAATACTTGATATAATTTGATTTTGAACATCTGACAGAAAACTGCACAGCTGCTACTAAAGAGCCTCTTTTATTACCATGTGTTAATTCAAAGTGTGCTGTGGTAGAGTGAACCCAAAGGTAGCAGGTTCGATCCCCAGCAAGTCCTAGGATTTTTATCTGTCACTTTCCTCTTCTTTTACCTCTGGCAGCGTTGCTGATGTGCAAAATACCGAGTAACACTGTGGTTTGGAACCCATGTTAAACTGTAGGTACCCCTATATCTGGCTGGGTAAGTCAGTTCGAAGGAAGGCAACGGCATACCACCTCCAAACAGGACCATACCTAGTAAAGCACTGTGGTGTTCAAACCAATCTTCGGATTGTTGACTGCTTTACTCCATAATTATAACCATCAGAATCCGTACTTGTAACTCACTGAACAGAAATTAAAAACGTACAAGACTTAAGCAAGAACTGCATCATTTCCTTCTTTAGTCTTAAAAACCACCCCCATGAACCACAGACATTGCCGAGGTGGGGTGGCTTGCGTGCCTCAACGATGCAGATAGCCGTACCGTAGGTGCAACCATAGCGGAGGGGTATCTGTGGAGAGGCCAGACAAACGTGTGGTTCCTGAAGAGGGGCAGCAGCCTTTTCAGTAGTTACAGGGGCAACAGTCTGGATGATTGACTGAGCTGGCCTTGTAACATCAGCTAATGTGGCTTTGCCACACAGCTACTGCGAACAGCTGAAAGCAAGGGGAAACTACAGCCGTTACTTTTCCCGAGGACATGCAGCTCTACTGTATGAAAATATGATGATGGCATCCTCTCGGGTAAAATATTCCGGAGGTAAAATAGTCCCCCATTCGGATCTCCGGGCGGGGACTACTCAGGAGGATGTTGTCATCAGGAACGACAATACTGGCATTCTACGGATCGGAGCGTGGAATGTTAGATCCCTTAATCGAGTAGGAAAATTAGAAAATTTAAAAAGGGAAATGGATAGGTTGAAGTTAGATATAGTGGGGATTAGTGAAGTTCGGTGGCAGGATGAACAGGATTTCTGGTCAGGTGAGTACAGGATTATAAATACAAAATCAATTGGGGGTATCACAGGAGTAGGACTGATAATGAATAAGAATATAGGAATGCGGGTAAACTACTATGAACAGCACAGTGATCGCATTATCATTGTCAAGATAGATACGAAGCCAACACCGACAACAGTAGTACAGGTTTATATGCCAACTAGCTCTGCCGATGATGAGGAGATCGAAGAAATATATGAGGAGCTAGAGGAAATTATTCAGACAATTAAGGGAGAGGAAAACTTAATTGTTATGGGAGACTGGAATTCGGTAGTAGACAAGGAAGGGAAGGGAAGATAGTAGGTGAATATGGTCTGGGCAAAAGGAATGAAAGAGGAAGTCGCCTGGTAGAATTTTGCACAGAACATGATTTAATCGTAACAAACACGTGGTTTAAGAATCACAAAAGAAGGTTGTATACGTGGAAGAGACCAGGAGACACAGGAAGGTATCAGATAGATTTTATAATGGTAAGACATAGATTCCGGAACCAGGTCCTAAACTGCAAGACATACCCAGGGGCAGATATAGACTCTGACCATAACTTGTTAGTCATGAACTGTAGGCTGAAACTGAAAAAACTGCAGAAAGGTAGGAAAATAAGGAGATGGGACTTAGATAAATTGAAGGAAAGTGAAGTGCTGGAGAATTTCAGAGGGAGATTTAGGCAACAATTGACAGAAACAGGGGGAAATAAAACAGTAGAAGAGGAATGGGTAGCACTGAGAGACGAAATAGTGAAGGCAGCAGAGGACAAAATAGGTAGGAAGGCAAGACCAACAAAAAAGCCTTGGATATCACAGGAAATACTAAATTTAATAGATGAAAGGAGAAAATATAAAAATGCAGTAAATGAAACAGGCAAAATGGAGTACAGACGACTAAAAAATGAGATTGACAGGAAGTGCAAAATGGCTAAGCAGGAGTGACTAGAAGCCAAATGCAAATCCGTAGAATAATGTATAAGAAGGGGAAAAGTAGATACCGCCTACAGAAAAATAAAGGAGACGTTTGGGGACAGGAAGGGCAGCTCTACGAATATCAAGAACTCGGATGGGATACCAGTTCTCAGCAAAGAAGGGAAAGCTGAAAGGTGGAAAGAGTACATAGAGCAGCTCTACAAAGGAAATGAACTTAGAGACGATGTTGTAGGAAGGGAAGAGGAAGTAGATGAAGATGAAATAGGAGATAGTATACTGAGAGATGAATTTGACAGAGCCTAGAAAGACCTAGGTCGGAACAAGGCCCCAGGAGTAGATGACATACCCGCAGAGCTATTAAAGTCTCTGGGAAAGCCAGCCATGACAAGACTATTTGAACTGGTGTGTAGGATGTATGAGACAGTCGAAATACCCTCAGACTTTAAGAAAAATGTAATAATCCCCATTCCAAAGAAATCAGGCGCAGACAGGTGTGAAAATTACAGAACCATCAGTTTGATAAGTCATGGTTGCAAAATTTTAACACGAATTATCTACAGGAGAATGGAAAAGCTGGTAGAAACTGACCTCGGGGAAGATCAGTTTGGATTCAGGAGGAACGTAGGAACCCGGGAGGCAATACTCACTTTACGTCTTATCTTAGAAGATAGATTAAGGAAAGGCAAACCTACATTTTTAGCTTTTGTAGATTTGGAGAAAGCTTTTGACAATGTTGACTGGAATACACTCTTTCAAATTCTGAAGTCAGCAGGGGTAAAATATAGGGAAAGGAGAGTTATTTACAACTTGTACAAAAGCCAGACCGCAGTTATTAAACTCGAAGGGCATGAAAGGGAAGCATCAGTTGGGAAGGGAGTAAGACAGGGTTGTAGCCTTTCTCCGATGTTATTCAATTTGTACATCAAGCAAGAGGTGAAGGAAAGCAAGGAAAAATTTGGAATAGGGATTAAAATTCAGGGCGAAGAAATAAAAACATTGCGTTTTGCTGATGACATTGTAATTCTATCAGAGACAGCAAAGGACCTGGAAGAGCAGTTGAATGGAATGGACAGTGTGTTGAAGAGAGCGTATAAAATGAATATTAACAAGAGCAAAACAAAAATAATGGAATGCGGTCTTAGAAAATCAGGCGATGCTGAAGGAATTAGATTAGGTAGCGAAACAATGAAGGTGGTAGATGAGTTTTGTTACTTGGGTAGTAAAATAACATGCAATGGTCGTAGTACAGAGGATATAAAATGCAGAATGGCAATGGGAAGAAAAGCATTTCTGAAAAAGAGAAATTTGCTAACAACGAATATTAATTTAAGTGTAAGGAAGTCTCTTCTGAAGGCATTTGTGTGGAGTGTTGCCTTGTATGGGAGTGAAACATGGACGATAAGCGGTGCGGACAGGAAGAGAATAGAGGCTTTTGAAATGTGGTGCTACAGAAGAATGCTGAAGATTAGGTGGGTAGATCGCATAACTAATGAAGAGGTACTAAACAGAATTGGCGAGAAAAGGAATTTTTGGCATACCCTGACTAAAAGAAGGGATCACTTGGTAGGACACATTCTTAGACATCGGGGAATCGTAAATTTAGCATTGGAGGGAAGTGTGTGGGGTAAAAACCGCAGAGGGAGACCAAGAGATGTATACACTAAGCAGATTCAAATGGATGTAGGTTGTCATTCTTATGAGGAGATAAAGAGGCTTGCTCAGGATAGAGTAGGGTGGAGAGCTGCATCAAACCAGTCTCCGGACTGAAGACCATAACAACAACAACAGTCTTAAAAAATTGTATGCATATGCTATCATTGGCCAAACATTAGGATCATTTTCACATGAGAGAAAAAAAGTATGCAAACTCACTTTTAAAATCTACAGTTGTGTGAAATATATCTGTAAATATTTTCATGAACCCTCAGATTAAAAGTATTTTGTATTGGTGACAGTATGCTTAGAGAAGACATTCGACTTTGTGCAAAACACGCTAATACAAGATAAATGTGTGAAAAATTTATTTTGCTTTATGTGTAAATAAAAAATTTCACGTCTGACAATTTATAAGTGCACAAATAGTATGGGCTGTCAAAGGAACATTGCTATTTATTACATCATGATTCTCACCATAACAGATTGTACTTTGACAGTTTTACTTGTTCATCTTCGTCTCCACCATTATTAGTAAAAATGTTCGCTCGCTTCTTATTTAGTAGCAAAGTTGACATAATTATAGACTGGGATACCACCTGTCTGCTTTGATCCATGACATCATCAGGATGTCGGAAAACCAGTACACGGGATATCTTAATACTTCTGTATTGTAGAAACAAGTAATCTGTAGTTATTATAGATAATGGAATGTACCATCAATCACAGGTCTTAGCCCAAAAATTTGCGCCTTCGGTGCTCACATACAGGGGGGGAAAAAAAAAGGTCTCTCAGTTAACCGACATCTAACCATCAGAGAGAAGCTACAGATCACTTTTTAAACAGAAAATATTAATCTGTTTTGTTTGTAAACAGACTATCATCTTTAACTTTATCACCACAACACGCCTTCTACAAACACGCACGCACCTAAAAACTACTGCGCTGCAGTGACATCATGGGTCAAAGCTGATGGGTGGTGTCCCCTTCTACAGGTGAGCCGCAAAGTCAATGGGCAATCAATAGCGCAGGCGTCTGTTATTCTCAACCTACAATGCTGTAGTAATGTAATTGTAATAATTAGAGATATATCCGAACCAGCAACATAAGTTTAAACTTTTAAACCACAGGAAATTTCTCAATCTAAACATCTCTAAAAAATATTTCACATACTAACAGAACTCAATTAATAATGGTCCTGTGCATTTCTTGCTTGCATAAGGCTGTTCAAGATAAATAAATAAATAAAATTTTATTGTTGTTTAGCTGTTACAGCAATTGACAAAGTCTAGTTACAAATGTATAGAAATATACAGCATTATAGAGGGAAACTTTCCCGGTGGGATAAACAAAAATAATAAAAATAGAAAAGAGATTACTTACCTGAAGGACCGGCTCGTCAATAGAAACAAATAAAATAAATAAAATCACACACAAACACACATACAAGCTTTTGCAGCCTAGGTGCTTCGTCAGGCAGAAGGGAAGGAGAGGGAAAAGGAAATGATGAGGGTTTTAAGGGAGTGGATAAGGAGTCATTCCAATCCCGGGACAGGAAAGACTTACCTTGGGGAGAAAAAAGGAGGGTAAACAAATACACACACACCCACACATTTACACAGACACAAGTACACTTAGGCAGACATACTGTAGAAAGCAAAGAAGTTAACTTCTAACTTCTTTGCTTTCTACAATATGTCTGCCTAAGTGTACTTGTGTCTGTGTAAATGTGTGGGTGTGTGTGTATTTGTTTACCCTCCTTTTTTCTCCCCAAGGTAAGTCTTTCCTGTCCCGGGATTGGAATGACTCCTTATCCACTCCCTTAAAACCCTCATCATTTCCTTTTCCCTCTCCTTCCCTTCTGCCTGACGAAGCAGCTAGGCTGCGAAAGCTTGTATGTGTGTTTGTGTGTGATTTTATTTATTTTATTTGTTTCTATCGACGAGCCGGTCCTTCAGGTAAGTCATCTCTTTTCTATTTTTATTATTTTTGAAATATACAGCATAATATACAAAATTACTTTATATAGGTTTTCCATAAAATAAAATATTATAATTTGAAACATTGCATCATAAATGACTCCATTAAAGAAATTATGGTGCACTCTCCTAACAGGTACCACTATGATATTTTACATTCATAAAAGTCATTAAGTGAGGAGCAGGGATTTGCAGCTAACCAACAGTACAATTTGTGTTTAAATAAATCAAATGGAGCTTCTATTGATTTTAGTGGCAGTTTGTAAAACATCTTCATACCCCACCACTTCATAGCTGTTCATTGATTTCGATAACCTGTAGTAAGGTGTGTCAAGATGGCTACTATTTCTAGTTCCATGAGAGTGCACATCTCTTCTACGCTGGTATTCTGATAAGTTGCCCTTTATATGCAGTAAAACAGTGTAATGAACAAGTTTATGACAGTTAATATTTTATGTATAAAAATAAAGATCGTTTGACTTACCCAAAGCACAGGATCGCCGATAAACACAAATAACACAAATGAAAACACATAAAAACAAACATTCAAGCTTTTGCAACCCTTGGCCGCTTCATAAGGAAAAGAGGAAGTAAGGTGGGGAAAAAGGAAAGAATGAGGGTTTTAAGGAAGTGGATGAGGAGTCATTTCAATCCCAAGACCGGAAGGACTTACCTTAGGGGAAAAAAAGGAAGGTAAACAAATACACACACACATGCTAACACACCTAGCTACTTACAAATGTCTGCCTACATGTGTTAGCATGTGTGTGTGTGTGTGTGTGTGTGTGTGTGTGTGTGTGTGTGTGTGTGTGTGTGTATATTTGTTTACCTTCTTTTTTTCCCCGAAGGTAAATCCTTCTGGTCCCAGGATTGGAATGATCCCACGTCCACTTCCTTAAAACCCTCATCCTTTTCTTTTTCCCCTCCTTCCTTCCTCTTTTTCTGATGAAGCGCCCAATGGTGCGAAGGCTTGAATGTTTGATTGTATGTGTTTTCATCTGTGTTATTTGTGTCTATCGGCGAACCTGTGCTTTGGGTAAGTCAAACGATCTTTATTTTTATACATATTTGCCCCACCAGGAAAGTCTCCTTCTAAAATATTAATTTCATCAATTTGAAGTTAATATTTTTAAGTTGGTAAACAGTGGCTTGCAGTGGACACATTTATCAGAGTTTGTAATGATTCTAATTACTTTCTTCTGGAGTACTAAAATGTCCTGAACATGTGAGCTAGTGTCCCATATTAAAAGCCCATAGGATATAATACCTTGAAAGAAAAATTAAAGTAGGTCGATCTTACATAAGCCACAGGTACATGACCTTTTAAATTCTTAGTAAGTACACCAATTTAGACAGCTTTGCACTAATATATTTAATGTATGGCTCCCAAGACAATTTACTATCTATAACAATAACTAAGAACTTAACACTATATATGAAGTTTTCTACTGGCAAATCTCTTAAACTGAATACAATCTTTTGAGTTTGACTCTCGTTACGCAGAAACCCATTAGCTCAAAACCAGTGACTGTGATAGGGTGTCATTTGTTTGAAGCATATCAAAGTCTGAGCTGATATTGAAATCACTGATATCATTTGCATAGAGAATGGAGTTCGTAAGGTGGTAAATCATTTATCATTAGAATAAATAGCAGAGGTCCTAAAACTGAACCTTGGGGTACACCACACTTCAGCAAGCAGTGATCTCTGTTTACCAATACAAACAATTTGCTTATGGTTGCTGAGAAAAGATTAAAAATATGTTATCAACTTCACTGTTAATGATTCCGTAATCAACTAATTTGTTGAGAAGTGAAATATGCTCCTCACAATAGAAGACTTTGCTAAGATCACAAAAGATAGCCTGAGCAAAATTTTTCTTCATAAGAGTTGAGCACTTTTTTAATCGGGAAGTCAATGTCATGAATAGTAGATTTGCCCTTCCTAAAGCCAAATTGTACAGCATAAATAATGTTATTACATGTCAAATAATAACACAACTCGTAATAGATGATGGATTCTAAAACTACAGATAAAATAGGTGTGTGAGATATTGGGCGATAGCTAAATCAGCAATTTCTGTCTCCTTTCTTGTAAATGGGCACTACCCTAGATAATTTTAATACATCTGGAAATACTCCTTCAATTAAACATTTATTTATACATTTAGTAAGAGGATATACTACGTAGCCAATTTAACATAGTACAGGAAATATCATATATATCTACATTATCAGGGGGCCAAGAATTATTTACAATAGTTAAAACAACATCTTGTGTGACCACTGATAAAAAGAATTTATCTTTCAGGGTAACATTTAATAAGATCAGCTACAGTCTCATGAGGCCTCACAATGTTTTCACTAGATTGATTAACAGATTTTATACAGAAATTATTAAATTCATCTGCTGATATTACTGCATCAACTTTCTTTTTTGCTTTTGAACACTGAATTTATTATAGTCCATGCTGTTTTGCATTTATTTTTGACGACACAATGCTGACTAGGTTATGTTGTTTTTTGGCCTCATTAACAGCATGCTTATAGTCCTTTTGTACTCTTGAGTTCCTTTGTTTAGCCATATCTGTTTTCTGGTGTCTATAAGAATCTAGATACAACAACTACCTGCTTTTCATAATGGCTAGTCAAGCAGTATACAGTGTTTTATTATCCATATGTTTACTAGTGTTACTTTTAGGATTAACTTTACATTTGTATTGAGGACAGTTGGTCTCACAAATACTTAAGAAAGAACGAAAAAATCTATCAAAATATGTATTAGCAGAGTCATGACCATAATTGTTAAACATATGTGATCAATCATAATTACTGAGTGAAACCATGAAATTAAAAAGTTTTTCCTGTGTTATTTGCTATGTGACACTTTCTGGTGGAGGTGCTGGGTATTCTGCAATACATCTGCATCATTGTGGCTCCAATCAGGCAGCGTAATCGCTGTCCCTTACACAGACAAGAACTGGTAATACAAAGGATATACTGATTACCTCCATCCAAATGTCGGTGTCATCAAAAGAACCATGTATGCCAAAACACCGTTAAGCCAGTTGCACATCAGACACACATTGGTGTTCTTGGGAGATGCTGGACAGCACCCAAATAAATGGCTGAAAGGATTTGAATGAGTCACCAAGTATAATAGGTGGGATCACATTATCTGCTTGGCAAACATACATTTCTACCTGGATGGGACGGCCCAGCAGTGGTTTGTAAATAACAAGGACAAGTGCAATAGCTGGGAAAAATTCCAGACAGAACTTAAGATGACATTTGGAGACCACCAGCGGCAAGTCCATTTATCTGAAGAGCAATTGAAGAACAGGGTCCAGCAACAAGGAGAGTCAACACAGTTGTTTATACAGAGTGTTTTGGCCCTACGTCACATAGTTAACCCGACGTTACAAAGGCCAATAAAGTTTCACATCTGATGAAGAGCTTTGCAGAAGACATGTATCAAGCTCTTCTGTTAAAAGACATTTCGACGAAACAAGAGTTTATCCAATGGTGCCAAAATACTGAAGAGATGCAACACAAGAAGGTTGGACAAAAGAATTATGGCACACTTCCGAATTGTACCTATGGCCATAGTGGAAGAGCAGCATGACTTTGATTCTCTCATATGTCAAATTGTGAGAGAAGAATTACAATAGTTTATGGTAGCTGCGACTGTTGGATCAAGCGAGCATCAGATTATGGCCATAGATGTCTGTCCTGTGTGTCGTGAGAATCCAACTCTGCTGAGGAAGAGGTAACTCAAATATCAGCGACTGTCAGCCCCTCC
This sequence comes from Locusta migratoria, assembly GCA_026315105.1. Taxonomy (NCBI): domain Eukaryota; kingdom Metazoa; phylum Arthropoda; class Insecta; order Orthoptera; family Acrididae; genus Locusta; species Locusta migratoria. The sequence goes on along the minus strand of CM048744.1, from coordinate 62,935,690 downwards.
AGTCACACCCAATGTGAAGAATGGCCTCGCCCTACTATTACTTACGCCGCAGCTGCCAAACGGCAGCCCAGGAACTGACTGATACAGCCACAACAAAATCCTCTAGCAACTATGATGCCTTGCAGGAGGAAAAAAGACAACATGCCATTGTACTTTCACTGTGGCCATCCCGGACATGTCGTACAATACTGTAGCAAGAGAAAATGGTATTTGACAATTATTATGCCACAAGATGCCAACCATCACAGCAGTCCTTTCTTCAGCAGTCAACTGCAGATGATTACTGTCGACTTATGGGACAAAGCCCGTCGTCGTAAACTGAATGTGATCACTCTGCAACACGATGTCGCCATTCACCGTCGCCTTGCAGAGATACCAGCCACTTGCCTAGCTGCCATGTTCAGGAAAACTAGGTGAGACCACCGAAGATGAACATCCAACATGGATGACAGTCACTAAGATGTAGGAAATTCTCATTGACGGCCAACCTGTTCAGGCACTGGTTGATTCAGGAGCTTCCTTCTCTGTGTTGTCGAATGACTATCACCGCAAACTAAAGAAGATAATGTTCTGTGATACAAGAGCTACTGTACTGAAGGTCACAAATGGAAAATACGTCCAGCCGGTGGGAACATGTGTCACAAGAATAACTATTAACAACAGAATGCAGCCTTTTGAATTTGTTATTTTAACAGAATGTAGCCATAACGCCATCCTTGGATGGGACTTCCTTCATGCTGTCAATGACTGTGTAAGATCCGAGCTACAAATTGAGGAAGCCATTCTGACAAGTACATGTAACATGTACTCCCCTGGGAGGTTGTTTGCTGTCAAGTATGTTGAGATCTCACCATTAACAATGAGAAGAGTTCCTGTCTAAGATGACCAGTTGAATGGTGAAGTGCTTATCGATCGCAAAAAGCTAATCAGTATAACAAAGGAAATCTACATACCAGTGGCTATCATTAGCATTACAGGTGGTTGAGAACTTTGGATCACTAATTTTCACGAGCAATCACAACTCATTCCCAAAGGAATATGTATTGAAACAGCTGAACCAGTCCGGCATGGTGAGCTCGATGTCAGTGACAAAGTCTCATGCTCTGCTGTTACTGCCAACAATGCACTAGAAGAAACTACAATGGAATTGCATATAGGGCCTGGTCTGATGCAGGAACATCATCATCAGGTCTTAACCATAATACATCAATTTTCAGGTGTATCCCAGGCCAGGCAGGAGAAGAGCCAGATGAAACGGGCCACAGTAAAACACCATATCAATACTGGGGATCATCCACCAATTAGCCAGTGTTCGTACAGTGTCGCCAGCTGAAAGATGGATAATTCTGGAAGAAGTGGAGAAGATGTTGCACGAAGATATTATTCAACCTTCAGGAAGTTCCTGGTCATCTCTGGTGGTCCTTGTGAAGAAGAAGGATGGTACCGTAGCATTTCTGTGTGGACTATCAGCGGCTGACCAAAATCACAAAGAAAGATGTCTACCCACTGCTGCACACTGATGACACGTTAGACAGTTTGAAAGGAGCTACATAGTTCTCAAACATGGACATGCAGACAGGTTACTGGCAAATTGAGGGTGACGAAGCTGACAGGGAGAAGAATGCTTTTCTTACACCTGATGTGCTCTATGAATTCAAGGTCAAGCCATTTGAACTATGTAATGCCCCGGCCACATTCGAACAGATGATGGTCAACTTGCATCTACAGCTTAAGTGGATAACATGTGTTTGTTATCTAGATGACATTGTCGTTTTCTCAAGGACATTTGCGGAACATCTCAGCCATCTGTCGAATGTGTTGAAGTGTGTTCAGACAACCCAAAGAAGTGCCTCTTCGTCACCAAAGAGATAAAAATCTTGGGGGCATCTAATGAACAGAGATGGTGTGCATCCTGATCCAGTAAAGTAAGGGTAGTCACAGAATTTACAACTCCTCAGCACATCCATAATACGAGAAGTTTCTTCGGGCTATGCTCATACTACTGTTGGTTCATAATAGGTTTTTGTAACAAGGCACGTCCATTGCAAGAACTTCTGTAGGGAGATGCCAAGTTTTACTGGGATGAGACAAAAATAAAGCTTTCTGGGCACTTAAGATGGATCAAACTTCCACACAAGTCCTAGCCTTATACGACAAGACTGCGGAAACTGAAATTCACACAGACGCTAGCGGTTATTTGAATTGGTGCAGATTCAGGAAGGTGCTGAAAAGGTGATAGCTTATGCATCAAGAGTTATCTCAAATTCCAAGATGAACTACTCTAGAACCGAGAAGGAATATTTCGCCATTATCTGGACAAGCACTAAGTTCTGACTATATTTATTGGGTAAACCATTCACTGCCGTGACAGACTACCATTCTTTATGTTGGCTGACAAATTTGAAAGATCCATCAGGTCGACTAGCAAGATGGACACTAAGATTCCAAGACTACAATGTCACAGTGGTGTTCAAAATGGGTGCAAACACAAGGACGCCGACTGCTTTTCGAGGAATCCATTCTACATCTACATATATACTCCGCAATTCACCATAAGGTGCGTGGCGGAGGGTACACTGTACCACTACTAGGCATTTCCTTTCCTACTCCACTCCCAAATTGAACGAGAAAAAAAATTCCTATATGCCTCCGTACAAGCCCTAAATTCTCTTATCTTGTCTTTGTGATCTTTACGCGAAATGTAAGTAGGCGGCAGCCAGATCGTACTACATTCAGCTTCAAATTCCGGCCCTCTAAATTTGCTTAATAGAAATTCATGAAAAGAACGTCTTTCTTCCAGCGATCCCCAATAGAGTTGCCAGAGCATTTCCGTGACACTCGTATATTGGTCAAACCTACCGGTAACGAATCAAGCTGCTCGTCTCTGAACCACCTCTATGTCTTCCTTTAAACTGATCTGCTGCGGGTCCCAAACACTTGAGCAATACTCCAGATGTGGCTGTACAATCATTTTATATGCGGTCTCCTTTACAGGTGAAGTACATCTTCCCAAAATTCTCGCACCAACTAGAAATTTTATCTAAGTCATTCTGTATGCTATTACATAATAATTGAAAGTCCAGGTTGGAATAAATAATATAGTGAGGACAGTTACAACTCACCGCAAAGACGTGGCGACGAGATGCGACAGGCACATACAAAAGACACACACATACAACACATTCAGCTATCGGCCATGGCCTTCTTCAGAAATAGAGCACTCACGCAATCACACAGGCACACAACACAGTCATACAACCATCACCTCCGACTGCCACACTTCGAATCACGCTCTGCAGCGAATCGGGGACGGGAGAGGAGAGGAGGGGGAGGGGATAGAAAGGTTACGTCACGGTGGTGGGGATGGGTTAGATGGGAATAACGAGATGCAGCTTAGGAATGGAGTGGAGAGGCGGGTGAGGGGAGAAAAAAATAAAATAATATATATATATATATATATATATATAACGAAAATTATATTTTTATTTATATATATATATATATATATATATATATATATATATATAGAGAGAGAGAGAGAGAGAGAGAGAGAGAGAGAAAATTCATGCACACTGCAAGTGCACAAGACCACATACACACACACATACACATGCACGCGCGCACACACACACACACACACACACACACACACACACACATACACACACACGATCACACATTCACACACCACTCAAATCAGGCGAGGTTTGGGATACAAAGGTAGGAACTGTAAGGTAAGGAAAAAAATATATATAGGGAAATTATCGTAGGTTGAGGCCTGGTTGATTTCGGGATCGGAGAATGTATTGTAGGGATAACTCCCATCTGTGCAGTTCAGAAAAGCTGGTGGTGGATGGGAGGATCCAGATGGCCCGGGTTGTGAAGCAGCCATTGAAATCAAGCATGTACTCCGCTGCATGCTGTGCCACAGGATGGTCCACCTTGTTTTTGGCCACAGTTTGGCGGTGGCCATTCATCCTAATGGACAGCTGGTTGGTGGTCATGCCAATATAGAAAGCTGTACAGTGCTTGCAGCACAGTTGTCACAGGCTTATCCTACACTATCAGAGGCCGGGCCACTTGTGAAAGCAGCCACGTAATTTACCAACTGTGCTGCAAGCACTGTACAGCTTTCTATATTGGCATGACCACCAACCAGCTGTCCATTAGGATGAATGGCCACCGCCAAACTGTGGCCAAAAACAAGGTGGACCATCCTGTGGCACAGCATGCAGCGGAGTACATGCTTGATTTCAATGGCTGCTTCACAACCCGGGCCATCTGGATCCTCCCATCCACCACCAGCTTTTCTGAACTGCACAGATGGGAGTTATCCCTACAATACATTCTCCGATCCCGAAATCAACCAGGCCTCAACCTACGATAATTTCCCTATATATATTTTTTTCCTTACCTTACAGTTCCTACCTTTGTATCCCAAACCTCGCCTGATTTGAGTGGTGTGTGAATGTGTGATCGTGTGTGTGTATGTGTGTGTGTGTGTGTGTGTGTGTGTGTGCGCGCATGCATGTGTATGTGTGTGTATGTGGTCTTGTGCACTTGCAGTGTGCATGAATTTTCTCTCTCTCTCTCTCTCTCTCTCTATATATATATATATATATATATATATATATAGGTTCTACAGTATGTCTGCCTAAGTGTACTTGTGTCTGTGTAAATGTGTGGGTGTATGTGCATTTATTTACCTTCCATTTTTTCCCCCAAGGTAAGTCTTTCCTGTCCCGGGATTGGAATGGCTCCTTACCCCCTTCCTTAAATCCCTCATCATTTCCTTTTCCCTCTCCTTCCTTCTGCCTGATGAAGCAGCTAGGCTGCGAAAGCTAGCATTTTTGAGTGTGTGTGTGTCTGTGTGTTTATTTGTTACTATTACTGCCTGTGCCCCTTCGCCTGGTAAGTGTTCTTCATCTATTTTTTACGTATATATATATATATATATATATATATATTATTTTACTTTATTTTATTTTTTTCTCCCCTCACCCGCCTCCCCACTCCATTCCTAAGCTGCATCTCGTTATTCCCATCTAACCCATCCCCACCACCGTGACGTAACCTTTCTATCCCCTCCCCCTCCCCTCCTCTCCCGTCCCCGATTCGCTGCAGAGCGTGATTCGAAGTGTGGCAGTCGGAGGTGATGGTTGTATGACTGTGTTGTGTGCCTGTGTGATTGCGTGAGTGCTCTATTTCTGAAGAAGGCCATGGCCGATAGCTGAATGTGTTGTATGTGTGTGTCTTTTGTATGTGCCTGTCGCATCTCGTCGCCACGTCTTTGCGGTGAGTTGTAACTGTCCTCACTATATTATGTATGCTATTACAGCCAGTTACAGATGACACCCTCCCATACACCACAGCATCATCAGCAAACAGCCGCTAATTACAATTTACTCTGTCCATCAGATCATTTATATAGATAGAAAATAATAGCGGTCCTACCACACTCCCCTGGGGCACGTCTGATGATACACTCGTCTCTGATGAACACTCGCCGTCGAGAACAACGTACTACGTTCTATTACTTAGGATGTCTTCCAGTCAGTCACAAATCTGTGAACCTATTCCATAAGCTCGTATTTTCGTTAGCAGTGTGGCACCGCGTCGATCGCCTGTTTGAAGTTGCGAAAAATACAGTCCGCCTGTTACCCTTCATCCATAGCTCGCAAGATGTTATGTGAGAAAAGGGCAAGCTGAGTTTCACATGAACAATGTTTCCTAAACCGGTACTGATTCATGGAAAGAAGCTTTTCCGTTTCAAGGAAATTTACTATATTCGAACTGAGCCAAACACAAGAGCATGGATGAAATTTCAGTCCTCACTGAGTTAGGTGACATTACAGCAGAACAGAGGAGAGATCCAGCATTATTACAAACCATAGAGGCCTTGGAGGAAGAATAACCGACCAAAGAAGAGTTTCAAGTTATAAAAGGGATATTGTATAAGAGCAACTACGATCCACTGGGCCCCAAATGGCTACTGGTTGTTCCAGCTCATCTCCGGCCAGCTGTTCTCAAGTATTTTCAGGATTCTCCAATAACCAGTCATCTGGGATTCGTGAAGACCCTAAACAGCACTATGTGAGTCACTGTAAGGAGTGCCAGAGACAGAAGCATGTGCCGCAATTACCTGCAAGTCATCTGGTACCAATTCCACCTGCAGAAGCTCCATTCCACCAGACTGTAATTGACCTGTTAGGTAGGTTCCCAAAGTTGACAACCGGTAACCGATGGAGAATAGTCTGCACTAACGACCTCACCCACTATGCTGTCACTAAACCTGTGCTGACTGCCGAAGCTCCAGAGATCACAAAATTCCTAGTAGAAGACATTATTTTGAAGCATGGTGCACCACATGTGATGATATCTGATGGAGAAAAACTATTCTTGTCAAAACTAGTATCAGAGGTAATGTTACGTTGCAACATTGTCCACATAATAAGAACTGCCTACCACCCTCAGACAAATTGTCTTACAGAAAGTTTTAACAAGATGTTAGCAGATGTGCTGGCAATGTACATCAATTCTGAGCAGAACGATTGGGGTACAATACTGCCAGTCATGACATTTGCTTATAATACAGCAAGACAAGACACCACAGGGTTCATGCCATTTTTCCTGCCCCATAGTCGTGAAGATGAGACGACAATGGATACATTGTTTCCATTCCAATTGGATGACACTCAGGGTGACTATGTGAAACAACCCATCACCAGGGTCAAAGAAGCAAGACAGCTGGCTTGCATACGGACACTGTGTTGTGACCTTGTCGCTTTTTGTTGAGTACTTGTCTAGTTATCAGGAAAGGTACTGGTGCAGGAATCGATGGTCAGCTAAAACATTTCTATAGAGATTAGTATTCTAAGTGTTATTGACTGAAAATTACAATGATACTCAACTTTAGAACATGTGTGTGTTTCTTCTCTCATCTTGCTTCTCGCGGTGTCTTCCATATGATTCTAGCTGTGCTGAAACCTAGTGACTGCCAAGTTTGTGGCCGAATTCTGACTTAGTAACTGTCTGAATTCTGACTAGTAACTGATGGACTGTTCAGACGTATGTCGGCCTAGATATGGCCGGTTACTCTCTCCAGGATGCATGGCGCCTGCTTGCGATTGGCTTTTAGTCGATCACTGCGTTCTCCATGATAATTCTCTTATGTCTGGCATGTGGCGCTGACTTTACGCTACAACATCCCTCCCCCCTCCCCCCCCCTCCCCGGAAGCACCAAACTGTTGTCATGTATGGAGCTCGATAACGGGGGAGGGGGCAGGCTCGTGGACATACTGATTGACCAGAGTCTGTAACTTCAGAGGACATCAGACTACCAGCCGGGCCCCGCTATCCGACCTGAGCTCCTGAGGGAACATTCTGGGGAAACCTCTGAAGTGCCCACATCCACGACCTGCGGCCCAGGTGATGACGTAGAAGGTGATGTCAGTGGTTACGTCGGTATCTGATGCTGTGTAGCATGTTGCTGAATGTACATGGGGATCTTCAGGTTTGGCGGAGGCTGTGAAGGCTCTGTCTCCATGACATCGGACTGTGGTGCTGTGGAAATCTGCTGTGGGGGGCAGCTACCAAGGTCATGCAGAAGGATCACAGGCTGTATGACAAGGGCGAATTTGGTTGTAGTGCCTGCGAATGATGCCATCGGGACCTGAAATTTCAAACATGTGAGCACCGCAAAATTTTAGAATCTCACCTTGCTCCCATCGTCTGCAACCGCCAAAGACTCTAAAAAATACTTGGTTATGCAGAGAGAAGTGATACTTGTGTGTCGGCAACTGCTGCTCCGGGTGGCTTGGTGGGTGGAGCAGATGGAGCAGGGTGCAGTGGCAGTGGCCATGCAGAAGTGCCGCCAGCAAAGACCCTTCTCGTGGATGAGAGCGATAGGAGGCAAGGAACAGTTGCAGAGCTGTCTTCCATGAGTGCTCCAAATGAAGTTTGAACATCTGTTGCTTAAATGTCTGGATGAAGTATTCCGCAGCACCATTTGGCTGCAGGTGAAACGGTGCACTGGTAAGATGCTTAATGCCATTGCGTTCACAAAAGGAGCAAAATTCTTGCGATGTGAACTGAGGGCCATTGAGAGAGACTATCAGTTCAGGGAGATCTTCCAGACAAAAAATTGCAGACAACGCCCTAATCATGCTCCTAGTAGTCGTAGAAGACATTGGCACTGTCAGTGGGTAAACACTAATAGCATCAACCACAATAAGCCACTTTGTGTTCCAGAATGGACCAGCATAGTCGATATGCACTCGTTGCCATGGTGAATCTGCTTTTGGCCATGAAAAAAATTTCTGAGGTGGGGCTGACTGATTGGGAGCACACACTGAACACTGTGACATCATCTTTTCTGTTTCGGCGTCCATACCCTGACAAGTACAGTGTCGTCGTGCCAATTGCTTAGTGCAAACCATTCCTCTATGTTCTTGATGAAGTAAGTTAAATACTTCTATCTGCAAATGTCGTGGGATCAACACATGTGACGATCCACTGTCATTTGAAACTAGAATGACACCTCTATGCACTGAAAGTTCATTCCTCCTAGCGAAATAGTGACGCACCAGTGAATTTTCAATGTCATGTTTTGAACAAGGCCATTCTGTGTGAATGTAGCGCAGCAAAATTTGTAAATCGGGATCTGTTTCTGTGACCTGAGCAATTTTCCTATAGTCCAAAGGGAAGGATCACAACAAACTATCTTCCTGTGCATCAATCTGACAACAAGACATCTCAGAAGCGTCGAAGTCTTATCGTGGCCAACCAGAAGATGGGAAAGTGCATCAGCATTTCCATGGTGAGTTGTGAGTCTGTACACAATCACTAATACTGAGATAATAGCAATGCCCATTGCTGCAATTTGTGTGCTGTGTGTGTAGGAATTGTCTTGGCAGTATGAAACAATGACTGCAAATTCTTGTGGTTAGTGACTAAATAAAATTTTTTCCCATACAAGTAGTGATGGAATTTTAGCTTCCTTCTCAATCTGAGAATAACGGCACTGTGTGTCTGTTAAAAGTTTTGATGCAAATGCTATCGTATGGTCCATATCCCCATGTCTATGTGACAGTACTGCTCCTAGACCAAACAATGATGCATCCACTTGCAGAGAACTGGTTTTTCTGGATCAAAGTGCACCAAACGTCGATCACTGAGCAATGCATCTTTTAACTGCTGAAAAGCGCATTGGCATTTGTCTGTCCAAACAAAACTAACATTTTTATGGCATAGATGATGCAAAAGGGGATGCAATTTGAAGTGTGTTTGAAATAAACCTTATATAGTATGTTAACTTTCCCAAGACGGACCATAATTCTTTCACATCTTTTGGTGCTGGCAGGTCGCGAATAGCAAGCAAATGTGATTGCATGGGGTGCACACCTTGACTGTTTATCACGTGTCCTAGATACTGAAGTTCCGGTTTGAAAAAGTTACACTTATCTAAGCGACACTTCAGATCAGCATCTGACAAAACTTGAAACAATTTTCTCAAATTTGCAATGTGTTCTTCTGGGGTATGGCCTGACACAGCTATGTCGTCCAAGTAGTTTGAACAACAAGGCACCCTAGCTGTAAGCTGTTCCAGATATCTTTGAAAAATTGTGGGTGCGGATGCACTGCCGAATGGTAAACACAAATATTTAAATAAGCTCAGATGTGTATTGACAACACAAATTTTCTGTGATTCTTCATGAAGTGGCAGCTGAATGTAGGCATTGCTTAAATCTATTTTTGAGTAATATTTTCCTGCACCTAATCTGTCCATTAAATCTTCTGGTCTCAGCAAAGGATAATTGTCTACAATTGTTTTTGGATTCACTGTGGCCTTGAAATCAATACAAATGCGAATGCTACCTGATGTCTTTGGTAATATAACAAGTGGACTCGCCCACTGACTAGCTTGTATTGGTAAAATTGCACCATTTTCTTGCAATGTGTGAAGTTGTTGAGCTACTTTGTTGCGTAAAGTGAGCGGTACATCACAAGCTTTGCAAAATTTTGGTTTGGCATTTTCCTTGAGAGTAATGTGTGCAGCAAAATCTTTAGCTCTCCCTAGTCCCGCAGAAAATAAATCTGGGAAGTCTTTCAACAACTTGTCTACACTGTCTTTAGCATCAAAATTGTGCACAACTGAAACATTGTCTTGCACAGTAAAGCCAAAAAGATCAAAAGAATCTAAATCAAAAATATTCTTTCCTACGTGAGACTTAAGCACTTTAAATGTGCGCATTTGTGATCGGTATACTGCAGATAGTGAACACTGGCCTAGTATAGGAATTTCATTGCCATTGTATGCTGTTAACTTTGTTTTAGCATGAGAAAGGCGTGGCGATTCTAACGGTTCATAAGTTTTGCGATTGAACAATGTGACTGATGAACCTGTGTCTAGTTGAAACTTTACAGGAATGTCATTCACATGCAAATTGACATACATTTTTCTGGCCTGATGTACAACTTGTGCTACAGCAGTGTCCTTGATGTTACAAGGGGCAGCCACTGATTTGAAAAATACTGCTTTTATTCAATAAGTATTGTCTCATCGCCGTTTGGGCCAGGAGGCCAAAATTTCTTTTCCTCTGCTGTAAGCGGACTCTTTGTATATGATATTTCTTGCTGCATGCATAGCATTTTGCTGACCGGGATGGACAGTTCAGCCATTTGTGCCATGAGAAACATTTCGGGCAAGATTCCACTTCCTTATTTGGCTATGTTCTGCGTCTAGCAACTTGTTTACACTTTGAGCAGGCAGGCAAAAGAACATAGTGTTTGACCTGGCACTCACCAGCACGTGTCATGGCTAAACTACACAGTGGAATTAAATCAAAGTTTTCTGCTGCTGCGGCACCTGTATCATACTGTTCCAAAATCTGTTCTACTTGGTGGAACGATGGGTCTGACATTTTTAGAATCTGTTCCCTAAGTCTATCGTGAGTAATATTATAGACAAGAGCATCACGTAACATGACATCTGAACACAAAGCTCCACACGAACATTTAAATTTACACTTCTTAGTGAAACCTTGAAGGTCTGTTATCCACTTCCTGTATGTTTGGTTCGGATTTTTCCTACATCTGAAGAACTGATACTTTGCAGTCACTACATTGATTTGCTGTTCACAATATGCAACCTTTTGTTGAGTACTCATCCCGGTCTACTTATCAGGGAAGGTACTGGTGCAGGTTTCATTGGTAAGCTAAAACATTTCTATAGAGATTAGTATTACAAGATTTATTGACTGAAAATTACAATGATACTCAACTTTAGAATATGTGTCTGTTTCTTCTCTCTTCATGCTTCTCACGGTATCTTTCATATGATGCTAGCTGCGCTGAGACCTAGTGACTGCTGGGTTCATAGCCGAGTTCTGACCTAGTAACTGCCTGAGTTCTGACTAGTAACTGATGGGCTGTCCCGACATAGGTTGGCCTAGATATAACTGCTTGTAGAAGGTGCGCATCTTCGGTTACTCCCTCCAGGATGCATGGCGCCTGCTTACGATTGGCTTTTGCTCAATCGCTGCCTTCTCCACGATCGTTCTCTTACATCTAGCATGTGGCACTGACATTGCGTCACAACACAATGGACGCCCAGGTGAAGGACCGTCAGTGGTATAACAACAAGCACCAACCTGTTGTTTACATTCCAGGAGATCTGGGATGGACTTTTACCCCTGTATGGAAAGTTGGGCTACCGGTAAAGTTACTGAAGTGATACTTTGCTTGGCATCGTGAGACGTCACATACGAAGTTGAGGATTGTGAGCCGTCCTCAAAACAACAAAAATTAAGAGATATTGTGCACATCCTCCATATGAAGCCTGTAATGTAACAGCTAGGGTAAATGTGTAGTGAAGCACCCAATTCTCATGTCCTTTATTCAAGAATCCAATACCCTATACTTTTCTGATAAAACATTGTATCTCACACTCTCTTTACACGTATCCTTCAATTACAGCATATTTATAGTTCAAACTAAGACATCTGGTGTAATTTCAGTACTTCTCACATCTTTTTATAGTGAAGCTAATCATTGTAGTTTTAAAAAAATGCAGACTTCTGATTTGTAATTAACACGTCTTATAGTAGAATTTTCTAAAAGGACGCATTGTCATCCATTGTAGGGATAACAATTGATTACAATATAAACTAAGCAAATAATGATAAAGTTTGAATCTACATCAATGTTAATTAAATACTGAATTTATTTGTATTGACTTTATAGTCAAACACAATTATTCCACCGAGAAAATATGTGAATTATGTATACCGTTTGTTAATGACAAGTACTCATGTTTAATCGAATAGTTTGTATTTATAAATTAATTCTGATGAACTAATTTTAACCTAGAATTGTATACATACATTTGAATTACTAAAAACTATTTATCTATCTAATGCTAAGTGTTTTTGTAAAGCACAATAATGAAACTAATTGGTGCTAATTGTAACAATGTATAAATACAGGATGGGCAGGGCCTATCAGAGTAGTAGTTGTAGTTTTTATTTCTTGAGTGTTAAAGTTACAGTCAATGTGTTGTGTTTGAGACAATAAAAGTGAACAATACATAAAAATTCAATCATTTTCACTCTGTAGCTACACACCCTACTGCAAATCAAAAATCATGACTCTACAGACTGCTACAATAATGATGAAGCCATGACAGGAGGATCTGACACAGGTCGTCTTCAGCATAAGAATGGAAGGATTTCCCGGAACTATGTTACAGAGGATCCATGACAAGATCTAGGACACTGCAGCTGGCTCCAAAAGAAACCTAATAGCAGGTCACTGTTCTTTCAGGAAAGGAAGCAATGTCGCGAATCTACCGATGGTACCTGTGGCACAGTGGTTAGCATCACAGATCACTGTGCCTGCGGTCCCCAGTTCAAATCCTGCTATGGGCCGAAAAAAATGTATTTGTTTGTATTCACTATTTCTAGAATGTTATCCATGTTTATGTTTGATGTACTTGTAAGTTCCAGTAAATTCTTTCTATGAATAAATAGTGTAGCACTCCAAGCAGGAGGCAGTCTGTACTGAGTGTACTCTTGTGTTAGCAATAAACATGTTCTAGGTGTATAGTGTTATGCCCTACCAATGACCAGCCTTCAAATTCCAGACCACCAGCAGTTTGCAGTGTGACAATATAAAAATGAAGGGTCACAAGAAAAAATAGGTAAGTAAGTTTTTAGAGAAATTGAGAAAAAGTGATTTTAATGTTTTAAACGTGATTTCATATATATACAGTGTGAATCACCTAAAACATGCACTGCATATATTGTTGAAATGGACAGTGCTATTGATAGGCGGTTTTCACAGGATGGATTAGTAGCCAAAAATAGATTTTAATAATATATGGAAAGTGTACTTTTTGTGGAAAAATACAGTTTTTAATGTAACAACGCCTATTGATGGTAAAAAACTGAATGTGGAGTTTGTTGCATGACTCTATTGCAAGTCATTAACAAGATATCATACTGTGAAAAGTTACCACAGCAACACTTTTACATTACTTGTAGTAGCACATACTGAAGAACAACATGAGAGCATACACTAGTGAAGTGGATTCTGACCAGTAAAGAGATAATTGGCCATCACAAATGTGATATGACCACTGGCAGCAGCAATACACGCCTCCAGTCTGGTTTCGAAAGACTACTGCACACATATTAGCATTTCTGCAGAAATATCTGAGCAGGGTGCAGTAAAGTGTTGGTATATCTTCGTAGAAAAATGTCTATTGGAGTCAAATGTGGGGAACAGGCCAACTTGTAATGAGAATAAAATCAGAGGAATTAAAGCCCACTCATAAGCACAGCATCAATCTTTTGTTTCCCTCCTCTCTTTCTTCAGTTAACCAAAACCGACTGGAAGAGAGAAATGTAGGAAGTGATGATGGCACACAAAGTGACCCCCACCACACACTTTGAGGTGGCTGGCGAAGTACAGATGTAGATGTGGATGTAGATGTAACTGTATACACAACAGACCTACAGAGATGACAGAATGTGAGAACCCAGCAATCATCAGAGCCCTCTAGTCACCACAGTCCACCTGACAAGCAACTGGTGCTTCAGTGAGTACATTAGGTGGCTCATAGAGAGCATAGCTGGCCAGGCTCAGAGTGGCCCTCAAACTGACTACCATTGTCCCCTCTAGAGTGACAAGCTCATTTACAGTGAAGTTTGACATGTTTAATGAGAAATCTCCCCTGTAGCAATCAACAAGGTTTCTGAAAGCAATGATCGTGTGAGCCCCAGCTCGCACTATTCGTCCACGAGATGCTGAGGGTAGTAGATACAGAATCCCAGGTAGATGCCAAATTTCTTCACTTCCACAAGGTATTCAGTCCTGTTCTACACTGCTGCCTGATGAACAAAATGTGATCATATAGAATATCAGACCAACTGTGAGACTTGATAGGGGTGTTTCAAGCTAACAGAACACAGATGTCATTGTCAACAGAGAGAGTTTTTTTAGGCATGAAACTGATTGCAGGTGTGTCCAGGGGAGTTTTACATGACTGTTAGTTTTCACAGATTATATGACTTGTAGATAACATCAGAAGTTGTACAATGCTGTTGGCAGATGATGCTGTAGTCTATCAATAAGTTGTAACACCGGAAAAGGGTAGCAAAATAGAGAATGATCTTGCAGAATATTGAGCCTCAACATAAACAAGTGCAAAGTGAAGATCCTTTATTATATAACTACACAGCAGCAGGGTGAACACTGGACACAGTTACTTGCTTAAAATATCTGGGAGTAGCCATACAGAACAGCTTGAATGGAACAACTATATAAAATCAATAATGGGGTAAGGCAGATGCCAGACTGACATTTATACGAAAAATCCTTATGAAATTGAATATGTTAACATGTTCGCTGAGGCTAATAGTTATAAGTGTTTCCATGATCAACATTCCAGTGCTGCACATTTGCTAGCAGAGTACTCATTTTAGTTTGTTCGGCTGTGCATTCGTATTAGTGCAAGCCACCAAAGAAATATCATGTAACATTTTCCTGTCTGCAGTTGCGTTTTCATTTTTAGTTGTCTATGTACTGCATTGTTTGCAATGGCAGAAAATCAACCAACACCAGGGCCTTCTAACCTGAAAAGGAGTAGGAAGAGTGAAGAATATATTGACCATGAGTTATTGAGTGTGTTAGAAGATAGTGATGTTGAGTTCAAATGGGACAAACCAGAAGAGGGTGGCTGGAATTTGGAGACTGCAGAAACATATCATAGTGATGGTAGTGTGGAAGCAGAATGGTCAAATATGTTACAGAACAGTAGGGAATCAGAGGATACAGAAAACAATGATGAGAAAATTGCAGACGATAAAGAACCCGGGCTTGCAGAAGTAAGCAAACCAGGTATGACTTGTCATGAAGAACCACATGGGATGTCGTATCATACATTTATGAAAGCAGAATGTTTGCAGATAAATCCTGTTGGCATTATGCCAATGGATTTCTGTAGGCTATTGGTTACAGATGACATACTGCAGCTCGTAGTTGATGAAACAAACCATAACACACACAATATATTTGCAAGCGAAAGTATGAAAGAGGGCTTTAGGATTAGTAATTGGAAAGCTGTAAATATAGGAGAAATACTAGTCTTCCTGGGTATTTCATTACATATGGGTAATGTCAAATATACCTGAATACAAGACTACTGGAAGAAAGACCCGCTGTTCGAAAACAGAGGAATAGCGATGAGTATGGGCAGAGACAGATATTTGCTCATCTTATGCTCACTGCATTTTGTGAAAAATCCAGAGTCAGGAGACCCGAAACCAGATGATCGACTATATAAGATATGCCCTATATTGCCACAAGTCTTCCGACAGCACGCGTCGCACAGTGGTTAGCATCGCAGATCGCTGTGCTTGCGGTCCCCGGTTCATATCCCGCCATGGGCATAAGAAAATTTATTTCTTTATATTTACTATTTCTAGAATGTTCTACATGTGTCTTATGTTTGATGTATTTGTAACTTTCAGAAAGTTCTTTCTATGTATAAATAGTGTAGCGCTCCAAGCAGGAGACAGTCTGTACCGAGTGTACAGTTGTGTTAGTAATAAACACGTGGAGGTGCCAGGTATTCTGCAATTCATCTGCATCATCATGGCTCCAATTAGGCAGCGTAAGAGCTGTCACTTACATGGACAGGAACTGGAATACAAAGGGTATACTGATTACCTCCATCCAAATGTCCATGTCATTAAAAGAACCTTGGATGCCAAAACACCAGTAAACTAGCTGCATATCAGACACCCACCGGTGTTCTCGGAAAACACCGGAAAACACCCAAATAAATGGCTGAAAGGATTCAACTGAGTCACCAAGTATAATAGGTGGGATCACATTATTGCTTGGCAAATGTATATTTCTACATGGATGGGAGGGTCCAGCAGTGGTTTGTTAAAAAAAGAGGATAAGCTCAATAGTTGGGAAAAATTCCAGACAGAACTTAAGAAGACGTTTGGAGACCACTAGCGGCAAGTCCGTTTATCAGAAGAGCAATTGAAGAACTGGGTCCAGCGACATGGTGAGTCAACACAGTCGTATATACAGAGTGTTTTGGCCCTGTGTCATGTAGTTAACTCAGATATGACAGAGACCGATAAAGTTTCACACCTGATGAACATTTCGACGACACAAGAGGTTATCCAGTGCTACCAGAAAATTGAAGAGATGCATCAGAGGAGAGTTACATGAAAGAAGTACGGCAGACACCCAATTGTAGTCCCTATGGCCATTATAGAAGACCAGCATAACTTTGCTTCTCTCATACGACAAATTGTGAGTGAATTATTACAACAGTTTATGGCATCCGGGACTGTTGGACCAAGTGAGCACAAGATTATGGAAAAATCAAATGTTCAAATGTTTGTAAATTTATCGGACCAAACTGTGTGGTCATCAGTCCGTAGCTTACAAACTACATAAACCTAGGTAAACTAACCTAAGGACAAACACAAACACCCATGCCCCAGGGAGGACTCGAACCTCCACGCGAGCAACAGCGTGCTCCACAGCGAGCCACTTTAGACTGCTCGGCTACTCCAAAGATTATGGCCATGGATGCCAGTAGTGTATGTCATCAGGGAACGGACACTGATGAGGAAGAGGTATTTGAAACATTACGGCCTGTCAGCCCCACCAGTCACACCCGCCGTTAAGAGTGGCTTCGCTCTACAATGAATTACACCACAGCTGCCAACAGCAACTTAGTAACAGACCGATGCAACCACAACCAACTCTTCCAGAAACTGTGAAGCCTCGCAGGAGAACAGATATCTGGAGAACAGAAGACAACATGCCATTGTGTTTTACTTGTGGCCTTCCCGGATATGTTGTATGACACTATATGGAGAGAAGACAAGTACTTGACAATTAGTACGCTTCAAGATGCCAACCATCAGAGCAGTCCTTCCATCGGCAGTCAACCGCAGATGATTAGTGTTGACCTGTGTGACAAAGCCTATCGCTGTATACTGGACGTGGTCGCTATGCAACATGATGTCACCATTCACCGTCACCTTACATAGATACTAGCTGCTAGCCTAGCCGCCGTGCTCAGGAAAACTAGGCAAGGCAACCATCTATGGAGGTGAGACCACTGCAGATGAAAATCCCCATGGATGACATTCGCTAAGATTGACATAATCATTGACAGCCAACCTGTCTGAGAACTAGTCGATTCAGGAGCTTCCTTCTCTGTATTGTCAAATGACTACTGCCACAACCTAAAGACAATAATGTTCTATGATACAAGAGCAACTGTACTGAAGGTCACAAACAGAAAATATGTTCAGCTGGCAGAAACATGTATCGCAAGAGTAACTATCAACAACAGGATGCAGCCTTTTGAATATGTTGTTTTAACAGAATGTAGCCATAATGTCATACTCAAATGGGACTTTCTTCAGGCATCCCAGGCTGTCATTGACTGTGGAAGATCTGAGCTACAAATTGAGAAAGCCATTCCGACGAGTACAGGTAACATGGACTTCCCTGGGAGGTTGATTGCTGTCGAGAATGTTGAGATCCCACTGTTAACAATGAGAAGAGTTCCAGTCACCAGCTGAGATGACCAGATGGATGGTGAAGTGCTTGTCAACCACAAAAAGTTAATTAGTATAAGAAAGAAAATCTACATACCAGCAGCTATCATGAGCATTACAGGTGGTTGAGGAGAACTAAGGATCACTAATTTTCATGATCAGTTGTAACTCATTCCTAAAGGAATGTGTATTGGAACAGCAGAATCAGTCCAGGACGGTGAGCTCAATGTTATTGATGAAGTCATATCCTCTGCAGTTATGGCCGACAACGCACTAGAGGAAACTATGGCATTGCATAGAGGGCCCAGTCTGAGATAGGAACAACGGCAGCAGGTGTTAACCATACTACACTAATTTTCAGGTGTATTCCAGGCCAGGCCAGGTGTATTCCAGATGAAACAACCCATGATAATACACTGTATCGATACCAGGGATCACCCACCAATTAGCCAGCATTCATACAGAGTGTTTCCAACTGAAAGATGGATAATTCGGAAAGAAGTGGAGAAGATATTGCACGATGACATTATTCAACCTATTATTAGTTTCTCCATCATTGGGTGGTTGCTGTTGCCGCAACTGTGGTTCAAATTTAATGAAAGTCCAGCTCCAGTTACAATTATTTGTGCTTTATTTAAGCCCACACTACCGGTTTCGGCCTCTATGTTAGGCCGTTTTCAAGTGTGACAGACGTTATGCCATAGAGAAAGCAACGTCAGGCCGAAACCGATAGTGTGGGCTTAAATAAAGCACAAATAATTGCAACTGGAGCTGGACTTTCATTAAATTATTCAACCTTCAGAGAGTCCCTGGTTGTCTCCAGTGGTACTTGTGAAGAAGGATGGTGCGAGGCATTTCTGTGTCGAGATGGTGTGCGTCCTGATCCAAATAAAGTAAAGGCAATCACAGCATTTCCAACTCCTCAGCATACCTGTGATGTGAGAAGTTTCCTCGGGCTGTGCTCATACTATCGTTGTTTCATAGGAGGTTTTTGTAACAAGGCACATACATTACAAGAACTTCTGCAGGGGAAAGCCAAATTTTACTGGGATTAGACAAAAGAATGAGCTTTCTGCGACCTTAAAATGGCTGCAACTTCCACACCAGCCTTGTACGACAAGAATGCAGAAACTGAACTTCACACAGATGCTAGTGATTATGCTATTGGTGCAGTGCTAGTACAAGTTCAGGAAGGTGCAGAATAGGTGATAGCCTATGCATCAAGAGTTCTCTCAAATTCTCAGATGAACTACTCTACAACCGAGGAGGAGTGTCTCGCCATTATCTGGACTGTCAACAAGTTCCGTCCATATCTATTTGGTAAACCATTCACTGTCATGACAGACCACCATTCTTTATGTTGGCTGACCAATTGGAAGGCTCCATCAGGTCGACAAGCAAGATGGACACTAACACTCCAAGAGCATGATGTCACAGTGGTATTGAAAAATGGGCACAAACACAAGGACACAGACTGCCTTTTGAGGAATCCACGAGCCAAACACAAGAACATGGATGAAATTTCAGCCCTCACTGAGTTAGGTGACATTATAGCTGAACAGAGAGAAGATCCAGCATTATTACAAACTATAGAGACCTTAGAGAAAGGAGAACTGACTAAAGGGGCTACTGGTTGTTCCAGCTCACCTCCAGCCAGCTATTCTCAAGTATTTCAACAATTCTCCAATATCCAGTCATCCAGGATTTGTTTAGATCCTAGACAGAATTAAATGCAGGTATTACTGGCAAGATCTATCTGTCAAGCACTATGTGAGTCACTGTAATGGGTGCCAGCGACAGAAGCATGTGCCGCAATTATCTCCAGGTCATCTAGTACCAGCAGCAGCTCTATTCCACAGGATTGGAATCGACCTTTTAGGAAGGTTCCCGAAGTCGACAGCTGGTAACCAATGGATAATAGTCTGCCCTGACTACCTTACCAGCTACGCTGTCACGAAACCTGTGCTGACTGCAGAAGTCCCAGAGATTTCAAAATTCCTAGTAGAAGACATTATTTTGAAGCATGGTGCACCACGTGTGATGATATCTGATCAAGGTAAAGTATTTATGTCAAAACTAGTATCAGAGGTAATGTTACATTACAACATTGTCCACAGAATAACAACTGCCTACCATCCTCAGACGAAATGGTCTTACAAAATGTTTTAACAACAAATTAGCAGATATGTTGTCGCTGTACGTCGATGTTGAACAGAAGGTTTGGGATACAATATTGCCAGTCATGACATTTGCTTATAATACAGCAAGGGAAGACACCACAGGCTTCATATCATTTTTCCTGCTCCATTGTCTTGAGGCTGAGACGACAATGGAAATGCTGTTTCCATTCCAACCAGTCGATACTCAGGATGACTATGTGAAACAGCTCATCACCAGGGTCAAAGATGCAAGACAGCTGGCTCACATACCGACACTGTATGCCCAGGAGAAGGACCATCAGCGGTATAACGACAAGCACCAACCTGTTGTGTACAGCCCAGGAGATCTGGTATGGATTTTTACCCCTGTATGGAAAGTTGGACTATCAGAAAAGTTACTGAAGCGATACTTTGGTGAGTATTGTGTCCTATGCCACCTGTCAGACATCACATATGAAATCAAGGGTTATGAGATGTCTTCAAAATGACAAAAAAGAAGAAACATTGTGCACATCGTCCATATGAAGCCTTACAAGGATAGCAGAGAACAAATAGACTGAAATGCACTCTTGTTCAAGGACTCTATAGACCTTGATGGTAATGACGAAGCCACAACAGGAGGGTCTGGTGCAAGGAAGGTGCGCAGGCACAAGGGAAGAATTCTCTGGAATTGCCATACAGAGGACCCATGACAATATCCAGGACAGTGCAGCTGGCTGCAAAGAACTTAACAGCAGGTCACTATTGTTTCAGGAAGGGGATCAACACCACGAGTCTTCTGACAGCACACACAATGCAGTGGTTAGCATTGCAGATCGCTGTGCTTGCGATCCCCGGTTCAAATCCCACTATGGGCAGAAAAAAAATTATTTCTTTGTATTTACTATTTCTAGAATGTTCTACATGGGTTTTTTTTTATGTTTGATGTACTTGTAAGTTCCAGATAATTCTTTTGATGTATAAATAGTGGAGCATTCCAAGCAGGAGTCAGTCTGTACTGAGTGTACACTTGTGTTTGCAATACACATGTTGTAGGTGTAAAGTGTTCTGTTCTATTATCAACCAGACTTCAAATTCCACATCACATGCAGTTTGCAATATGACAATATTGAATTATTTTAACAGAAGAATGTGTCAGGTGTATTATCCAGGTAGGGATCTCTCTTTAGATGAATCAATGATTCTTTGGAGGGGACGATTGTCATTTAGACAAATAATTTAGATATATAACCCCATGGTTTCGTAAATAAATGCGGTGTACACGGGGTTGCATGGTGACATGGGGGGAAAAGGGCATGCTGAAAAGATAGTATTACATTTGTTGGAAGAGAAGCATGTTGGCCATCACATTTACATGGATAATTTTTACAATAGCTTTGCTTTAGATAAAACCCTGTTGAGTGCTACAACACATTACACTGGGACACTAAGGGTAAATAGGAGAAATATCCCTAAAGATGTGGAATGCACAAAACTGGGGAGAGGAGACATTAATGCTCAATATTCAAATGACATAATGATCAGCAAATAGAAGGATAGATGAGAGTCTCCTATATTTCCACAGAATATTCTAATACAAAGGGATGTGTGCCAAATGCACTCCAGCAAATAGTCTCTAAACCACTGCCATTTATCAAATATAACAGTTGTATGTCTTGGTCTGATAAATAATACAACATCTAGTTCTGTCTATGTAAATGAAAGACTGTCCGCTGGCCAAAGAAACTATTCTTCCATGTAGTTGACATGAAAATGTTCAATTCACATTACCTATATATTAAATACTCAGGGCATAGAATGACATTTTATGATTATAGAATAAAACAATGAAGGGAATACTTCAACCTATGGATGTTACAAAAGGTGTGCATAACAAATATCGTAACAACACACACATTGTGCAAAAGCAGGATGCAACTGAAGGGAAGAAGCAAGTTATGAGGAAGCTATGTACAAAGTGTGCCGCATGGGCCAAGTGTACAGATACACCATACATGTGCATAACATGTTCAAACAAACCTGGATTCTGTTTGAAGTGCTGCAGAATTACACATCCGTAATGTAATGGGATGTCTTATCTTCAGAGGAAGATCTGTTCGCATTTGATTTGTAAATTGTTTGTATTTGTTTTATTTAATATCCAAGTAAAATGTTGTCACATTGATTGCTCAGAACATGATGTTTCTGTACAGTATGTGGACTTATTTACAGTTTGCTATAAAAACATTGCCTATACACCTTGCAAACTTATTTGTTATATGGGATTGGGCTTCCATAGCACCACATTGCAGATGATCCCTGTTTCTTTTTCTCCGTTTGATAAATCTTTTGGTGAAACTTCCTGGTAGATTAAAATTGTGTGCCGGAACCGGGACTCAAACCTGGGACCTTTGCCTTTCGCGGGCAAGCGCTCTACCGACTAAGCTATCCCAACACGACTCTCAATGCCGACTCACAACTTTACTTCTGCCAGTACCTCACCTCCTACTTACCAAACTTTACAGAAGCTCTCCTGCAAAATAGGCAAGACTAGTACTCCTGGAATAAAGGGTATGGTGGAGACATGGCCTAGCCACAGCCTAAGGGATGTTTCTAGAATGAAACTTTTCACTCTGCAGCAGAGTGTGTGAGGCGAGGTGAGATACTGGTGGAAGTAAAGTTGTGAGGCGGCATCATGAGTTGTGTTGGGATAGTTCAGTCGGTAAAGCACTTGTCCGCGAAAGGCAGAGGTCCCAGGTTCAAGTCCCGGTTCCAGCACACAATTTTAATCTGCCAGGAAGTTTCATATCAGCGCACACTCTGCTGCAGAGTGAAAAGTTTCAAATATTTTGGTGTTTTCAGATTCTAATTCTTTCTCAATGGAGCAGATTTACCACTTGTTTGAATTTCATTTTCTTTCCAGTTTGCAATAAATGAGAGGCATTGTTAGAATTGCATAAATGCATATGACACTTATAAACATCACACAGCATGAGAGCATTTATCGCGATTGTCATACAGCTAAACTGTACTTGCATTTCTATATCTAGCACTACCTCTTCCACAGACGTTATATTTGCTGTCTTGCGGAAGTCAAGAAACACATCATCTACCTGAGAACCCAGTCTATGGCCCTCTGAGTCTCGTAGACGAATAGTGCAAGCTAGGTTTCACACGATCGCCTTTTTCGAAACCCATGCTGATTCCTACAGAGCAGATTTCTAGTCTCCAGAAATTTTATCACACTCGAACATAATACATGTTCCAAAACTCTACAACTGACTGACAGTAGAGATATAAGCCTATAGTTCTGCACATCTGTTCAATGCCCATTCATGAAAACGGGGATGACCTGCACAATTTCTCAATCTTTTGGAATGCTATGCTCTTCTAGAGACCTACTGTACACCACTGCAAGAAGGGGGGGGGGGGGGGGGGCAAGTTCCTTCACGACTGTGTAAAATCGAACTGGTATCCCATCAGGTCCTGCGCCTTTCCACTTTTGAGCGATTTTAGTTGTCTTTCTATCCCTCTGACATTTATTTTGATATCTGCCATTTTGTAATCTGTGTGGCAATCTAGAGAAGTAACTACAGTGCAATCTTCCTCTGTGAAACAGCTTTGAAAAAAGACATTTTGTAATTCAGCCTTTAGAGTGTCATCCTCTGTTTCAATGCCATTTTCGTCACAGAGTGTCTGGAGATTTTGTTTTGATCCACCTGCCGCTTTGACATAAGACCAATATTTCTTAGGATTTTCAGCCAAGTCAGTACACAGAACTTTACTTTCGAATTCGTTGAATGCCTCTCGCATAGCCCTCCTCACATTACATTTCGCTTCGTGTAATTTCTGTTTGTCTACAAGGCTTTGGCTATGTTTATGTTTGCAGTGAAGTTCCCTTTGCTTTTGCGATAGTTTTCTAATTCGGTTTTTGTGTCACGGTGGCTCCTTTCCCCTCTATTATGATCTTGCCTGGTACATACTCATCTAATGCATATTGTACGATGGCTTTGAACTTTGACCACTGTTCCTCAACATTATCTTTATTTGAGATAAAACTTGTGTTGCTAAAATTTGCTTTTTGTCACTTTTCTGAACAGAAAAATCTTCCTACATTTTAATACTTCTATTTATAGCTGAAATTATTTATTCTGTAACCGCTTTATGATCGCTGAGTTCCCGTTCTGCGTTAACTGTTTCAAATAGTTCAGATCTGTTTGTCACCAGAAGGTCTAATGTGTTGTCACCACAAGTCAGTTCTCTGTTTAACTGCTCAACGTAATTTTCACTGGGTTCTTTGCCCTGCCACCTGTCATAAATGTGAGAGTCTCCCAGTCTATATTCGGCAAATTAAAATATCCTTCCAAAACTATATCATGATCGAGAAATCTACTCTAAATATTTTCCAAATTTTCCTTCAAGTGTTCTGCCACAACAGCTGCTGAGCCAGGAGGCCTATAGAAACATCCAACTATCAAGTTCGAGCCTGCTTTAACCATGACCTTCACCCAAATTCTTTCACACTTTGGATCTTTGTCTATTTCCTTCGATACTAGTGCACTTTTTATCACTATAAACACACCTTCCCCTTCACTGTCCAGCCTATCTCTGCAGTATACATTCCAGTCTGAGCTTAGAATCTCATCTGGTTTCAGCCACCTTTCCATCCCTAGTACTATGTGGGCATTGTGACCGTTTATAAATTAGAGCAGTTCTGGGACCTTTCTACAGATAAGTACTACTACATTGATCTTTTCATTCCCTGTTGTGTTCTGCCTCCTGCTACCTTGTTGTGACTCAGAAAGCACCTTGTCAGACCTAGGGAGGGAATTCTCTAACCTAAAAGACCCCATGTTCACTCCACACATACTCCGCTACCCTTGTAGCCAATTCCTGTGTGTAGCGCACGCCTGACCTACTCAGGGGAACCCTACATTTCTCCACCCGATAGTGGAAGTCGAGAAATTTGCACCCTAGATCACCACAGAATCATCCAAGCCTCTGGTTTAAGCCTGCCTCTTGGCTCCAAACCAGAGGACCAATGATCGGTTCTGGGAACGACACTGCAAATAGCTCAGATTCCACCCTGTGAGTGAGACTTTCAGCCATCACCAACTCCGCCAACTACCTGTATGAACTGAGGATGACCTTTCAACCCAGCCGGCAGGAGTCATTGGTGCCGACATGAGCAATAATTTGCAGTCGGGTGCACCCAGTGCTTTCTATCGCCACCAGAAGGGGCTCCTCCACATCTCGGATGAGACCCCCTGGAAAGCAAACAAAGCGCACACTGGCCTTCTTCCCTGACCTTTCCACTATTTCCCTAATTGACTCCATCACCCGCCTAACATTGAAGCTCCTGTCCGAGGGACACCACCTTGACAAAGCACTGTCCGTGTGGTTGGAGAGGCTTGCGTATCCGTGTGAAGCTGAGGGCTATACCGAAGGTAGAGAACCTACTGCCGGAAAGGCCTCAGCTGATGGATCTGACCAAGCGTGTCCCACAACGTCCCATCTTCCTTATCCTCTCCCAGTCCTTTCCCAATTCCTTTTCCAACCCAAGGTGTGATGCGATCCCTGCCAAGGGGTGCGTGGCACATGGGTGGATGTGTCTCGAATGGAGCCTCAGGGATACCTCCCTCAGTAAGTAGCCTTGCGCCACGCGGTTTTATCATGGTGTGGACCATATAAATCCCCAAATCTCATGGGACTAAGATGAACACAGAGAAAGAAAGTATTTTAAAAGAATCTGAGGGGCAATCTGAAACCTCAGATACTCAGACATTGGGATCAGGACCGATGGAGTGCACTCCTACTTCTGAATCAGGGTCTAGACTTGAGCAAGAAGTGGGAACTGTAACAGAGAAGTTGTACCAGATTAGGATTAAGGTCTTGTCTGGAGCTCAGAGGAGAAAAATTCTCAAGGAACAGAAGCAAAAAGAAGGAAAAGAATGGCTTCCTAAGCATAAGTGGAGGGAATCAAAAGGGCTTGCGCCCAAGACCTCCAAAAAGAAACTGCCTCAGGTCGAAGGGGATACACAGACCCCCTCGACGTCAAAGACAGGTGGCAAGAGGGTTAGGGAGGAATCTGAAACTCCCTTCTCTCTGGACAGGCATGATCCTAAGAGGCTGAAGCACGAAATAGGGAAACATAGCTATAGTACTGCAGTCTCTGTCTTTAGAATGGCGGTTGTCCAAGAAGGATACCCACTGGTGAGCATCACCTCGCAGCAGGAGCAGCTCATGCAGATGGGCCTCTTTGAAGAGATTGTGGGAGACGCTGGTCCAGGACCCAAATTCAGGAGGGTCTATCTAGATCGCAGTGCCCTCATTTTTGTCTGCGAGGGGGAGCACTCAGCAGAATGGCTTAAGGCCAAGGTGCCCATGATATCCCCGTGGGAGGATGCGAAGCTGCTGGTCAAGACAGCAACCGAACTCCTGAAGACTGCAAAGGTATCAATATGGGTACCAAAGATCCTTAAGGATGTCCCTCCAAAGACTCTGTTCGAAAAAATAAGGGTCCAGAATCCAAAGGATTGGAGGGTAATTAACCAAAAGGTCATTCCGGAAGGACGAACCCTGGTGGTGGAGGTCGGAGAGAAGTTCCTGAAGGCAATGCGAGAGCAAGGCCTGAAACTGTTTTTATGGTTCTCGCAGGTCGCCGTCAGGGTAATCAAAGACCTTAAAGGCAATAATGGCAGCAACATTGT
Organism: Locusta migratoria; assembly: GCA_026315105.1. Taxonomy (NCBI): domain Eukaryota; kingdom Metazoa; phylum Arthropoda; class Insecta; order Orthoptera; family Acrididae; genus Locusta; species Locusta migratoria. The sequence continues at coordinate 62,908,744 of CM048744.1, read as the reverse complement.
GACTGGAAGTACTGCAGATAAAAATGCAGCACAGTAAAGGGGCCACTGCTGCCCTGAGCCGTCACCTGGGGAGACAGGAGGTGGACGTGGCCCTGATACAAGAACCCTATTTATACAAAGAGGGTGTATCAGGCCTCTGTGGTACTGGAGGTAAACTGATTTATGCTAGAAATCTCAAAAACTCCAGAACATGCATTTATGTTAGAAATGGAATACCTTTCATACTGTCGCGTTGCAATGGAAGCAGGCTTGACTTCGAAGGCAACTAAACACAGCACTTATACTGAAAGCACGTTTATTCCGAACTCAACATACACGCAGCACTGACTGCTTCTCAGGCAGAGTGCTCTGCTATTTATACATAGACAGAATTTACCAGAAATTAGAAGAACAGTTAACATAAGAAACAAGTAGAATTTACAAATGAACATAAGAAAGATGTATAACATTCTGGAATTGTAAATTACAAAGAAATAAATTTTTGCCGGTGGGTGGGATTGAACCGGCGACCTTCCCCTCCGCAGTCCGTGACGCTATCCTCTGCGCCAAGCCGGCAGTTGGTGTTCGTGGTCTCTCGCGGCAATACCAATGATGGATTTTTGTTCCAGGGACCTAGTGACCAACAGGATGCAGCAACGTGAGGAAGGTATCAGGAGGGAAATTGTTTTGGCCTCAGCATACCTTCCTTACGTAGACAGTTCTCCTCCTCCTTTGGAAGTGAGGAGACTGACGGAAGCCTGCCATCGGCAAGGTGACGAACTGTTGGTGGGATGTGATGCCAATGCCCACAATCTATCGTGGGGCAGCAAGGACACCAACAGTAGAGGTGAGCACCTTCTTGTATCTCTCCTATCTAACAACTTGGAGATCCTGAATAGGGGTGATAAACCTACATTCAGGAATTGTAGAAGGGAAGAAGTAATTGACATAACTTTTGGTTCCATGATGATGGTAGTGGCATGTAGTCCTGGAGCCATCCTCATCAGATCACATGTATATTAAATTCAAGGTTGAAATGGGAACCAGACAGACCATGGCCTATAGGAATCCCAGGAAAACGGACTGGGAGACATATAGGAGAGACCTTGACTTCAGCCTATCGGAAATTAAAACTTCGATAAGGAATCCAGCAGAGTTTGAGGAAGTAGCAGATGCCGTAACCTCTGCTATAGTGACATACCAGGACAACTGCTCAATCACCAAGAAGTGCACAAATAGTAGTGTGCCTTGGTGGAATAATAACCTGGATATGCAAAGGAAACAGGTACGAAGACTGTTTAACCTTGCGAGGCTCAAAGGACAATGGGCAAAGTATCGTGAGGCCCTTATCAATTACAACCTTGCCATCAGACGGGCAAAGGAGGCATCCTGGAAGGTATTCTGTGAGGAAGTGGAGGGCACAGCTGCTCAAGCGAAACTTCATAAAATTCTCACTAGGGTACCAACTAATCCAGGAGGAACATTGAGGAAGGAGGATGGGGGGTATGCAAAGACAGCACATGAAACGCTGGAACTGCTCCTCAAGACTCACTTTCCTCAATATACTCTGGGGGATAACTCAGACCAGAATGCGATTCCTGAGAGACAACGGTTCTCAGGTATTCACAAAGAGGACTGGGATTTGACCAAGGAGTGTGTCGATCTCAGTAAGGTCCGATGGGCGGTGGGAACATTTCACCCATTCAAGTCACTTGGCCCCAATGGAATCTTTCCAGCTCTCCTGCAACAAGTGGGAGAAAATCTTATTAGATTCCTATGCAGGTTATTCAGGGTTAGTCTAGCAGCAGGAATCATTCCCAATGCTTGGAGGGCAGTGAAAGTTGTCTTCATTCCAAAACCAGGGAGAATTGATCATACCAAGGCCAAGGATATGAGACCAATCAGCCTGCCCTCCTTCATTCTTAAGACATTGGAAAAGCTGGTTAATGTGCATGTTGGAGAAAAGAAGTTAAATAGGGCTCCTCTACATTCAAACCAACATGCATATCAGCCAGGTAAATCATGTGAGGCAGCTCTCCACCAACTCGTTGGGAAGGTGGAGAAAGCACTACACTTTCAGGAAATAGCCCTCTGTATCTTCCTGGACATCGAGGGGGCTTTTAGGAACACGACCTTCAATTCCATGGTTAGGGCAGCAGAGGTGCATGATCTAGGGACCACTATATGTAGGTGGACTAGGGCCATGCTCAGTGGAAGAAAGGTAGAGGCTACCATGATGGATGAAAAAAATGGTAATCAACACCACTAGGGGTTGCCCGCAAGGAGGAGTTCTTTCCCCTTTATTATGGAATCTAGTGGTGAATGATCTCATTGGAGAATTAAACTCTAGGCAGTACTTTTGCCAAGGATACGCAGATGATCTTGTCATAGTAATACTTGGCAAATTTGCTGACACAAAGAATATGGCACAAGGTGCTTTGGACATTGTGCAAGACTGGTGCAGAAAACAAGATCTGGGGGTTAGTCCTAAGAAGACTGTTGTACCATTCACAAAGAAGCATATACAACATTCAAGTTGGAATCTAAAGCTCTACCTGTGCAGGGGACAGTGAAATATCTAGGGAGATGAGAAACTGACATGGACCCCTCACATTAGGAATATTTGCTCCAAGGCAAAAGGTACTTTGATAAGTACCAGGAGAGCTTGTGGCAAAAATTAGGGCCTCAGCCCCAAGGGTATGCACTGGATATACACCACGGTGATTAGACCCAGGTCGTGTGGTGGAAGAAGGTAGAACAGCAGGTTGCTGCTAAGGAGCTTGGTAAGGTGCAGAGACTAGCCTGCTTAGCCATAACAGGCGGAATTAGCAGCACACCAACTGCTGGGATGGAAACCATGCTGGATATGCCCCTATTACACCTTTGGGTCAAGATGGAGGCAGCAGGTGGTGCATACAGACTCAAAACTGGCAACAACTGGAACTCTTTGGGATATCCAGAATCACACACTAGAATAGTGAGTGAGGTAAATATAGGAAAGGTTGGGGAAATGCCAGCCGACTATATTATAATCCCATACTGCTTCAACAAGCCTTTCAGTATAACAATTGGAAGTAGGGAGCAGTTCTACACCATAATAGTTCTAAATAGAAAATAGTTCTACACCATACGGATGATATTGTCTGGTTCACTGACGGGTCAAAATCGGACCACAGCATCGGGGCCGGGGTATACGGGGTGCAGCCAAGATTGGAGGTGTCATCTTTCTAGGGATACTGGCCTCAGTATTCCAGTCCGAAATCACTGCCATCATGGCGTGTGTGGAGGAGAATTTGCGTAGGTGCTACAAAGATCGTAGCATCTATATCTATTCAGACAGCCAGGCAGCCCTGAGATCACTGGCAGCTCCTGCAACAAGGTCTAAAATTGTTGCAGAATGTCACAGGGTTCTGGTGGAGCTAGGGGAAAGCAATAGATTAAACCTATTGTGGGTCCCTGGTCACTCGGGGATCAGTGGCAATGAACATGCTGACAGATTAGCCAGGATGGGGGCAGAGACTCCATTTATTTGACCGGAACCTGTCCTGACAATAACCGAGGCAATGATCAAATTGGAGCTACGTAACTGGCTCAGAAGACAGCACGTAGAATATTGGACCAAAGTCTACCAACAAAAACATGGCAAGGTAATGATGCCAAAGCCATGTTTTAGAAGAAGCTCTGCAATCCGGGTCTGAACAGAGAGAGATTAGACTCATGGTTGCTGACAGGCCATATAAATTTCAAAAAACACCTACATACAATGGAAATAACAGAAGAGGACCCTAAATGTAGGATCTGTGATGACGGTGATGAAACTGCATCACATCTAATCTTCGAATGCATTGCATTGGAGAGTAAAAGGCACAGATCATTCGGGACAACCAGACCCAAAGAAATTGTGTCTAATAAAGAACTGGTAAAGATACTCCTTGCACTGTTCAAGGGCATTGGTTGGCTTTACTAGATATACAGGGAACGATACAGCACAATAAACTCAGTTTCGGTGCGGGCAGTGGCGGGTTGGACCAACACTGTTTTGGCTTTCCTGAAAAAATCAAATCAAATCAACATTGAAGCTCCCAATTACTAATATACCCCTCCCACTGTGTGCCTGATCGGACACTGCTGAAGGAGAGGCCCCATGTTCACTCACAGGCAGAGCAGGTGACACCACACGGCCAGCCTTCATATTGACCTTTCGCCCCGAGTGATGTGAACGCCGTTGAATCCACCACACCCCTTGAGGAAAGGGTGGTATCCCATGCGACACACAAGAGCCTCCACTGCCGCAACACTTCGAGGAAGCAGCCTGAAGACGGCTGACCACGGCTAACAACACGCTCAGCTGCTCGCGAACAGCGGCCAGCTCCTCCTGCATCCGAACACAGCAGTCACACGTCCTATCCATCCTAACAAATCAACAATTGCCTGTAGAGAGTTAACTATCAACTTGATATGAGCATGAGTTTATAAAAATTGACACTGCTCAGGCCACAAATAAGTGACAATAGTTTGCTTCTACTTAGTTGTAACTCCGCTGATGCTATGTGTGTGCAGTGGGCTCGCCCAACACTACCTATCAAATACATGAGAACAAACTATTAAAACAGTAGCACAAACGAAATCTGCCAAGTACACGAGAATAAACCTCTTAAAATATATGTACTAACAAAGATGAACTTGACAGGCAAATTAAATTTGACACAAATTAAATTAAGATACTTAGTGCTGTTTACAATGTAACACTGGTAATAGCTGGCACTGTTGATAAAGAAGACCAATGGCAAGCAACATGTTTCATTATGGGCTCATTTAGTAAGCATGAAAACATCAAGGGGTCAATTAGGAAACTCCAGCAGGAAATGCTGCATGAGATGTGTTGTGTATCACAGTACAGGTTCCTGGCAAAGTTTGGAGAGCATAAATTTCTCGAGGAATCGACCAATAAATTGCTTCCTCCTACACACATCTGACAAAATGACCACAAAGATCAAAATATAGATTACAGCCTACACAGGGGCTTACCACCAATCACTTTTCCCATCAGACATCTACGACTGGAATAGGAGGAAGTAACAAAAGTGCACAAAGTACCCATGAGGTGGCTTGTGGAGTGTGGCTGTAGATACCTCATTGACTGGTATAGAGTGGTATTCAGTGCTAAGACCCACTTCGAATTAAGTCTCCACAGTCAGTGAACAATCATCTGGAGGTGCCCTGGACAGTGGTATGAAACCTGCCTGTAGGCAAGTGTTACAGTCTGGGGTGTCACTTCATTTCATAACAGGACCCCTTCGGTTTACATCCATGGCACCATTACAGTACAGCAGTACTTCAATGATATTCTGTAATGGTTACATTTTACTTACCACATTGGTAACGTAGTGTGCAACCACCACTTTCCGGTGTTATCCATCTGAAGATGGTCTGCAATAGACCGAAACCAGTTGTGAAATAGAAGCAACAATTTTTGCAATCTGGACTGTTTTTTTATTTTAATTACCATAATTAATTTACTGACAGGACGAGGGTACATATTAGAATCTGTGAACCATAAAGCAAGAAAGGCATGAATTATTTATTTCATGGTCAACATAAAAAATTATTCCCTCCATTCTATGCAAATAACATTCTAAGGTCGTTGACAACTTGGCACACTATGCCGCCAATGTGATAAGTAAAATTTTACCTTCTGCCCCATTTTGTTGCCCTTCATGTGAAACCATCCCGGACTTACATTTCGGCACGATACTACCCGTCCTTAGGTCAGAGTTTCTGACTACTATTTGCCCTAGCCGAACCCTGCCTCAGCCAGCAACATCATTGGATCTTTCCCAGGTAACAAATTTTCGGCATTGTAGGCATGACCCTGCAAATACTTTGATAGTTTGATGATCTAATGTGCCAGTTGAACAGAAACTGCCATATATCCCTCAGGAGCACACCTGAGAACTGCATCAGTCAATAATGAGCTGAGTAACTGCTTGCATAAGGATTTAGAGGGGGACCAACACATTACCGACTTGCTAAATTCTTGAAGCTTCCTCTCCTAAATCAATCATCTGATTTTTGTGGAACTATAATTGTTTGTTGATCGATACATGAACATGATACCTATTGATTTCTATTGCATTCAATGAACTCCTTCACAGTGTGTTGCAATGTTCTTCTTCTCCCCCCTCTTGGAGTGTATTGTTAATTAGCAAAAATAAAAAAAAAAAGATTGTACTTACCATATTTGTATTTTATAATACTAATAAAATAAAAATTTATAGTATGCTAGTGGCATACATTAATTAGCTGAAAAAGAATTAAGTACCAGCTCTAAAATATGAATTATTTCATTGCAGTTACTTGAAATAGCTTGTACCAATCAATGGTGAATATGCGACTTACGTAGAGTGCAAACAATATGTAACAGTTGTGTGCACACAGCGTGATGCCACGGGGATTCCCCTGTAAAGGGAACTAACATCTGGTTAGCTGCTCTCTTCTTTTCAACTCATGGACATGGTCTTGTCCATTCACATGTTCCTACTTTTGTTACAGAGGATTTAACCAGCAGACTTTTCAATTTTGGCACAATCTGCTGCCCCTCTGGATGTGCTGCCCTCATGCAGTGTATCCCTTCCATGCCCAGTCCCAGTATCTCTGGTTAGGAAAAGACATGAACTGAGAGGAGGTGTAGGATTCAGGAAGGGGGGGGGGGGGGTTAGGGACATTAGCTTACCTTAGGATTAAGCTGGGTCGGATAGTAGAATGTGTTGCAAGGATATTCCCACCTGCACAGTTCAGAAGAGTTGGTGGTGGAGGGGAGGATCCCGCATGTTGTGCTAAGCTGCATGCTGTGCTACAAACTGGCCTATTCTGCTTGTGGCTACAGCTGGACAGAGGCCATTCATTCTGATGAGCAGCTGGGTGGTACCCATAGGGATGTAAAAAGCTGTGCAATGACTGCAGTATATTAGGTAAATGGTTGCTTTTGTGTGTATCCCAGATTTTGTTGGGGTAGGAAGCAGTGACTGAACTGGAACAAAAGTGCTAAGTGTGTGTGAACTAGGCAGATCTTGCAGTGGACATTCTGCTAGATATCCTTCTGACCCTTCCTGAAGTGAGATTCCATTGCCCACCCAACTGCAGCAACATCCTAGTCCACTCCTATGTCACTCCCAATCCTAGCACCTTAACACAGGGTTCACATCCCTGCACCTTTGATTGTGGCATTGGAAGTATGTCTGCTTGCTGTACAGTATACACTTCTGACCAGGTACATAAATGCACCATAAAAGTGTGGATCACTTATTGGGGGACTGGTGACCCTGCTGTTTAGACCATACACATGTAGTGTGTCCATATCAACCGTGTATTTACCTAAAAACATAAAATGTCAAGCTCTTACATTCGAAGCATTTGTTTGTGTATATAACTAGACTGGATACCATGTGTTTAAATGCATTATGCAATATTACACAATCCGAAATATACAGTAAATGTTTTGTATGTCATTTTTCTTCTACTCATTATGTGATACTACAAAAGCTTTAGTTTTAATTTCATATTTCTTGCTAAAAATGTATACCATATATGGAGATAATGTGCATTCACAACTCCAAGTTGCCTACATATCAAAATTTATACAAAATCAGAAGACAAACAAACATACACTCTCCACATCCTCTAACCTACCTACTACTTACTCATATACCCCAAGGTATAGGTCCATTAGACTTTGTTCACACTCAAACTCACCAATGTCAATGAAAATTAGGCATAATATACTCTAAAAATTATTTTGTTTTTTACTTAGTATGATGCTCTTAAAAGCAGTTTACATTTTGATTCGGTTGTTACTTTAAATATGCATTATATTATTTTATAACACGGCTGAGAACTGTGCAATGTATAAATACTCAATTTGGGTTACAAGTGAACAGTAGTTCAACAACCACTGAACCATCTCTGTATCATGGAAGTGGCCATATACAGAATTTTATCCAACTATACTGTTAATAAACAGAAATTACCAAAAAAGTTATAGGTGCCTTTATTAATTGTCTCAAGTGTCTTTATATCAATACATTTGCACCACAACTTTGCATCAAAATTGTACACACTTCTAAGTCTCAGGTGATATATGTCATTAATTATGAAGATACATGTACAAATATATAGTTTACTTTATTTCATCATTTGAATTTTTACATACATAATTTTATTTTCTTATACTAATCAGTCTTGATTCTGCTCCTTTATATTTTCACAAGAGCAGTTATAATTTACAAAATAAAAATTTGAAATTTTCATCAACTATTTACAAAAAATGTTATAGTTTGTAAAATAAAGATTATTCAAAGTAGATATAACTTTTCTTAATGTTAAAGGCATAGTGACTTGCCTTTTAGACACATACATAATTTGCATTTCTGTTTTTAAACCAAATGCTGTAAAAGAGTATAAGCTGCCATAGCATAAGGTGACATATAAAACCAGTTGACAACAAATAATTGGTAATAACGCATTTCAAAATTGAGGATTTCTATCATACTACTCTGATCACATTATGCACTACTTGAGCGACAGAAGTGAGTGACAGCGCCTGACAGCTCCAAGAAACAGGTGTATTTATGGAAGCAGCACCACCTGTCGCCTGCTACAATTGGCAATGTTTGAATTGAAACCCATTTGAATCTTACAGCTCCTGTCCTGCAGCAATAACAGTGCCGAGACATTTGGCGAAGCACTGGAACGTGCACAACATATAAGGTGCTTATCTGCTGATTTCAAGAAAAACTATCAAGTAAATTGGTTCCCCCCCCCCCCCCCATACCTTAGTGCCCAATATTATCTGTATCTAAAGAGTTCACTTTATTTTTGTTATTGATTGTAATTACTATGTTGAACTGTACTTAGTAAACAACTACACAAAATATTTAAAGTATGCAGAAATAAAAATTCATTGCATAGACTTTTTGTGTAGTTCATTTTCACTCAGATTGTTGCATATGAAATGTAGCCAATATATCTAAATTATGTTTAAACTTAATAATTGAAAAATATCTTTTTTAGTCTCCATATTTTGGATTTCATATGCGAGACATGGGTCATGCCCAATTCCATCCCTGCACATCAACAATCATGTGATCCTAAAACTAGTCATATTTCATTAATAGTTCAAGAAAATTAAACAAGATTCTTTTGTAAATGATAGCACACAGTGCTCAAAATATTTTGGTAAAATGTTCTGTGGAGCAAAAGAAAGTCTCCATATAAATAACAAAATGTGTTTTGTCCAAATTTTCACAAAGAAGAAAAGATTGAAAAATGGACACACTGAGTATCAAATTAACCATCATGAAAAGTACTTTAAAGTTATCAGGTTAATTAAGGAAATAAATAAGTGATCTGAGGGAAAACTGAAATATTTAATAAACAGCAGCAGCTACTGTTGCTGCTACAGTACTATTACAGCATTTAAAGAAATGCAGTTTTAGAAAATCAGGTGATGCTGACGGAATTGGACTAGCTAATGAAACAATAAAGGTGGTAGATAAATTTTGTTACTTAGGCATTAAAATAACATGCCATGGTCATAGTACAGAGGATATAAAATGCAGAATGGCTATGGAAAGAAAAGCATTTTTGAAAAAGAGAAATTTGCTAACATTGAATATTAATTTAAGTGTGAGGAAGTCCTTTCTGAAGGCATTTGTGTGGAGCGTTGCCTTGTATGGGAGTGAAACATGGATGATAAACAATGCAAACAAGAAAGGATTGATGCTTTTGAAATGTGGTGCTACAGAAGAACGCTGAAGATTAGGTAGGTGGATCGCGTAACTAATGAAGAGCTACTCATCTGAATTGGGTAGAAAAGGAATTTCTGGCATACCTTGACTAAAAGAAGGGATCAATTGGTAGAATACATTCTTAGACATCAAGGACTTGTGAATTTAGTATTGGAGGGAAGAGTGTGGGGTAAAAACCGCAGAGGGAGACCAAGAGATGTATACACTAAGCAGATTCAAATGGATGTAGGTTGTCATTCTTATGAGGAGATAAAGAGGCTTGCTCAGGATAGAGTAGGGTGGAGAGCTGCATCAAACCAGTCTCCGGACAGAAGACTACAACACAAAACTGTAAGTCAAATGAGATGCAAGTAAGATAATGTTTCTGAGTAAAATATCTTGTTCTGTTTTATTAGGAATTTATTATTCAAAAGAGAGAGAGTGACTGGCCAGTACTTAGCTCAGTACTGCAAATATTCACATAAAGAAAAGACAAAAATAGATGTACACAAGCTTTCAGAAGTTACTTCTTTCTTCAGGCAGGAGAGAGTATGCAGGAGAAATGAAATAGAATGGAAGGGTCACTCACAACCTGGGTCATGGGGTAAGGATAGAGTGAAGGGTGATGTGTGGACATCAGCAATATTACGTGAGATATAGACATGATATTGCATTATTGACTTATCATGCAATATCTCTGATTCCACATATCACCCTTCACTCTGTCCATATCTCATAGCCTAGATAGTGAGAAACCCTCCCCTTCTATCCTGTTTCTGGTCCATCCTCTCACCTACCTGAAGAAGGAAGTAGCTTCTCTCTCTCTCTCTCTCTCTCTCTCATGAATAACTTTTTCACATCTGTTTGGAGAATTTCCGTTAGATTTATTAGGAACTTCATGTGTTTGATACAGCAGCATACATGTGTATGCAATTAAAAATAAAGTACTTCATAGAGACAAAAAAATTACTTTCCAGTGCTGCGTGAAAGGTATATATAAAACTCTTTGTACAAATAACACGTGCAAGGGTTGTAGTTGAGGCAGTTAAATTATATGATACAGCTTTATTTGAACTGGTGACTTCGACCAATGTCACTTTGTAGTCCGCAATGCTACCCCTACGCCATACTTGGGAATGTGTAACAGATGGTACAGTATTTATCCTTCCAGTATGACTCATTCTTTAGTACTTATTAGTTGTTAATAGTATGTAGTCATGAAGGAAACACTTGTCTTTAATTCATTGATGACATAGACAAACGTATTTGTGCTCATTGTTGCATTTTCGAAGAACTTGGCTGGTGACCTTCATAGCCTATGTTTGCAGCTGAAGTTATGCATGAAATTCTCCATAAAGTTTCCTGTTTGCAAATTTCATGCACAGAGCTCCTTTTTCACAGTATTTTCTTGGCTAAATGAAATTTTATTGCCATATTCACCCATGCTACCAACATTCTACAGTTTATGGGCATCATTTGTAGAAAGAACTGGATTGTTTTCGTAGCCATCTTTTAGCAGAAAGTTGTCACATACAGTCAGGATAACTGACCCTATCGCCCAGAGTTACTTCTTGTAGCTACTGCGTTGCACATCTGGATGTCACACACTGTCACTCACATTTGTCACTCATGATGATGTAGGCCAAGTGTTTTCCATGCTTATTGCCTCTGTGTGTGTGTGTGTGTGTGTGTGTGTGTGTGTGTGTGTGTGTGTGTGTGTGTGCGCGCGTGTGTGTGTTTTCATCAGTACCCAGATGGTCCTAAGATTCATTTAGTCTAGAAGAAATTAATATAATTAAAACAGCTAGATGCTTTACTTATGTATAGTGATGCAAATATTATCGCATACCGTTCACAGTAGACTTGTAAATTGTCACTTTTCTTCCAAGAGGTGGAGACAACATTATAGTTAATTTGCCTGTAAATTTATTTATTTATTTTTGTCATCAAACTTATGACTTTTAAATCTTGCTGTGGAGTTTTGTGGACCCCCCCCCCCCTTCCACACACACACACACACACACACACACACACACACACACACACACACACACACACACACACACACACACACTTATTAAATCTGCAATTCCCATTATGAAATGAAGGTAGCTAATAGTTCATCATCATTAAAGAGACGCACATGCTTTGATTACGGTGGTATAAAAAGCATAAGGAATATGCCACTTTTCAGGGGAACCGTACAGGCATTTGCCTTTACTGATTTAGGCTAACTATGGAAAACCTAAATAGAGAATACCAAATGGGGATAGGAACCACCACTGTCCCAAAGCCCAATTACAAAGCAGAATCCTGTGCTTATGCACATTAATTTTCACCTGTTACTTCAATTAAATTAAGATCTGATAACAACAAAGTCATCAAACTAATTGACTAGTTGGAACTGTACAGAAAGTAGTTTGACAGAGAAACAGGTTGATGGTGTATGGGCAGTGGATGAATACCATTGATAAATCAATTTACTGAATTTATTTAGGCCAATGTATACTAGAAGAAGGGGGAAAATGAATAAAAATTACTTGAAATGATTTTGGTAATTTGGTGTTTTCATACTGGAGATTGTGATATGAATGTACAATTGAGAATCAATGTGATTAACAGTTTTGGCTTAGGTCAGTGAAATATTGATTTTTGTTAATAGGAAAACCATTCAAAAACAATTATTTAAACAAAAAAATGACAGATTCATCTCATGAATAACTAGGATAGGAAAATAAAGATCTGGGAACAGACAGAGTAAGAGACATAACTGTAATGGGACGAAAATGCAAGTAGACCGGACTAGAGACCAAGGAAAAATTTCACTAGATTCCAATAAAATAGGTTTATCACTTAATGACAGGAATGTAGATGACATCATTTGTTTATGTTCAGAAACAACACAAATTCTTATAGTTGAAAACAGTACAGCACTGAAAAATTTAGAGATGGCCTTCATCCAACAGTTTATGACAAACTGCTAATTATGAAAAATACATGTGCCTACAAATTTCAAAAATTTTGACAACATACTGGCTCATTCTAAAAATAATGTTTATTTGCAAGGTTAATGTAAGAGAAGATGAGCTCTAAAATGATACATGATGTAATCATAGAAGAGTGAGCTGGATCATGACCCCTATTTCAGTCTTATGTAAACATTACTCACTGTAACACTGGATAGGGAAAGAGATTAATGTGTAGCCAGTGGGTGAAACACTCTTTTGTATTATTCTTTCAATTGATACTGATCAATCAGTATAATGAAGAATTAAAAATTTAGCTTCAATGACCCCCGTGTTAACCACCTTAAACTTGATGGTTACCAATGTGAATGTGAGCCAATTTATAAATCTATGTAATATACCTTATGAAATACAGTGAGCTAGTAAAGTTTCATTGTGAAGAAATGAATTATCATATTTCTCAAAAGAATTAAGACATTAACACAAAGACAACTTGTGTGACAAATGTATTACTATAATTAACATGATACCAACTGCATTGATTAGGGATTCTTACAGCAAGTGCCGAGATAATTTTAAGAGTCGTTTAATAAAAACAAAAAGTGTATGTATTTTTAAAATGTCACCAAATGCAGTCATCCTATAAATTATTTTTCTTTAGTTAAATAGATTCTTTCAACATTTACAGCAGTGGAGGTTTCACAAAACACCAGAATGAAAAACTAATCTGAAGAAGTGATTTAAAAAAAAAAATCTTTTCTTGCCAATTTGGTAAAAAAGTTAACTACAGATTAATGACAACAATACTATGATCATAATAAAACATTTAACAGTAACAAGTAATGTATATCTATAGATACCAAAAAGACACAACACGTAATTAATATTTAAAAATCAGATTAAATAAAATTTTGCCTTTCCAGACAATTTAGTTTCTGATATAATGGTACTATAATGCTTAGTTTCTGTTCAGGAAAAACTTTTTGTTACACAAATAACAAAAACATTTGGTCCTTCACTTGAACTTACATTCTTGACCAGTAATTTGATGAATAAAAGTAATTCTTGCAGTACTGATACATAATTACAATACCCGATTCTTCAGTTTAATGTTGCCAGATAAATATTGAGAGAAAAAGATACCTATTGCATTAGCTTCTTGCACAAGAAAAATGTGAAGTGATACTGAAATGCACAGGTAAAGAACATAAAACTTTTTCACAATCTGAGGAAATATGTGATACAGTACTGCTTACAAACAGAAAGTAATGAAATACAGAACAATTACATTGTTTTCATCATTATTAACACTAATCTTTTTTAATGAGGTTACAATAAATCCTGAGCAGAATACCCACAGTACAATATACCTCCCCAACTATAGTAATCACTCTATTGTCTGTAATGAACTTAATTATTTAGTTATGAAAGTGAAACAATAACTTTACTACTGTTTTCTTGCCATGAAAATTTCCTTAAGAATGTGGAATTTATTAATTAAAGACAGACCTGACCTACTGTTGAGTGTTGGTTGAAAAAATTTTAATGAATTTCAGGGTGAACAACATTTAAGAAATCTTGGGAACTGAACTTTCTGCTGTTACTTCAAGAAGACTGACTGAACACGTAAGTGGTCATTGTAATAATTACTGCACGTGTTTTGAGAGTGCATTGCTATCTTCACAGATTCAATACACCAAAATGGCATGGAACAATTCTTGGATACATGTTAATCATGCTCATTGCTCAGCAATGAAATCTTGTTTATTGTTTAATATAAACAGTTTCATATCTGCTCTGCAAAAGGTTACATACATTTTGTTGCTTTCACATGAACAGTATTAACATAAATCACTCTCAAATGTGATATATATAACAGCATAACAAACTTAAGGTAATTTCAAATGACATTACTAGGTGAATGAAGATGTAAAACAGTTAACATATTATGCATAAATAAATAGTTGCTGTAAAAATTAAATGACTTGTTTCACAATCAGAGATAAATTTCTTCCTTTTTTTACATAAAAATTTGATCAACCAACTTTACAATGTGATGCATATAAATGGACAGATAATGCTGTAAAAATCGCCATAAAATTAATTTCTGCTAAAGTGTGTGTTGCAGTTAAATCATGCAGATTTATGCATCTCCACGTACATTACAATATCTTCACCACAAAAATAGACAAATCAGTATGACAATAATTCATTTTATCAATTTCTCTTGATAGGACAAATGTTTGCTTGAACTACTCCATTATGAATCTTTAACTGTACAGTTCAACAAGACAGTCCTTGTTTACAGTTGGTTAAGTACAATAAATATTATGTAACAATGCAGAGCACATTTTCCTAAAACTGATAAAACCATTTTCTTGTTGCACTGTTCACATAGTGTACCGCACACTTGCATTTACTATCAAATTCAACAGAACTCTGTACGAAGCAAGTACATCCTTTGTGTCAGTACCATGACATATCAAATGACCACTCATGCATAGGTAATTAGGAACAGTGTGCACTTGCAAATACTGCCCACCACACACGATAATAATTTAAGCCCTGTCCACTACTTTCAATCATCAGCAAAAAGATGTCTTGGTTGTGGATGTTCAGCACCTACAAACAAAATTCATAATTATTTTAACAAATAGAACCACCACCACAAACAACAGCAACAACCACAACCTGCTACTTTGCTCAAAATAAATATGTTATTATATAAACATGATATTGTAAACTGGCATGTGCAAAAGAGTATACAAATAAACAATGAAAAATCTGATTGTAATGTCAATAATGGAGACAGATAAAACTCAGCATAAAGACATTTGCTAAGCTGCTGACAGACATGAAAAGCAGACAGTCACATTCACACAACTTAAAACATTTGGCTATTGGCTTCATCAGAAAAATGTACATTCACACAATCACTCAGACAACCAACTCTGGCATCCTTTCCCCTTCACTCACCTCCTCACTCACTATCAAGTGCTCGAGCAGCCGGAGTTGGTTGTTGTCTCTATATAATTTTCTGAGTGATTGTGTGAATGTATATTTTTCTTTTTCTGATGAAGGCCACTGCCGAAAATTTAATTTGTGTGAATGTGGATTGTCCGCTTTTTGTGTGTCAGCACTCAGCAAAAAATCTTTACGGTGAGTTATTATCTATCACCCATTATTGACGGCGTATATGATTACATAAAGAGAACATGTGTTAATCGGTCTATACAAATATGAAGAGGCTTCATTGCTTATTTGGTTCAAATACGCTAGGTCTCTGAATGCTATCATACCAAGACATTAATTAGTGGAAAAATATGATGAAATTTATAGAAAATTTAATATTCCCTTGTTTTGCAAATCCATGCTCATTGGAACCTTTCAAAGGTAGGCATATTATAGTGCAGTAGTAAAATTGTTGAAAATGGATCTTATTAAGACTTTCTGATTGACTACAGACTTATTATATTGGTGTGGTGTCTGTTCTTTTGGATGTGTCCAAAAGAACAGAGCACACCTGCTTCACAGCCATATATGATTTGTAAATTATTTATGATGGAGGGGAAAGAAGAAGGATTAGGAAGGAAAGGCTTAACAGTGGTTGCATTATGACATTGAAATTAAATAATGTAAACAAATGAAAATGTGAGCCGGACCAGGAATCAAACCCAGGTCTCCCACTTAGGGCCAGCAGTTGCCTTACCCACTTGGCTACCCGTGCTCACCCCCCATCCATCTCAAACATCCACATCCACACACTGCGGTTGTAGCATCCCTATTGTCCATGCCCTCTTTACACTCTTTACAATTCCCGTGTGCGGTCGAAAGTGTGACCGCATCTGCGGTGAAGTAAACGAAACAAACACCATCTTTGCATGTAAATACTTAATATATTTGTGTGGTGCCTGTTCTATAATGTCAAATGTAAGAGGACATGGATGATAGGCGTGCTACAGACATAGCATGCATCTTGTAGAACTTTGGGACAGATGGGAGGTGAGCACGGGTAGCGAAGTCGTTAAGGTGACCGCTGGCCTGAAGCAAGAAACCCGGGTTCGATTTCCTTCCCAGCTCACATTTTCACTTGTTTACATTATTTAATTTCAATGTTCTAATGCAACCACTGTCAATCCGTAACTTCCTAATCTTGCTACCTTCCCCTCCTTCATAAATAATTTGACTACAGACAATTTGCATTCGCCATTGCCTTCAACACTTCAGCAATATGACACATGAAGGTTAAATGTGGCCCAAATGTGGTCGTTGGATGTTTTTATACACTCCCTAGCTCAGCATCAGTAGTGGCAGAACATGTGAAGAGAAACGTGGAAGATATTTCATGTAAATTTCCTACTCATATCACAGTATTAGGTGGAGATTATAACTAAGCAAATATATTTTGGGAAACTTAAATTTTTTAAGATGGACTGTAGGGACATAGAATCAAGAAAAAAATTGTCCTACATGCTTTATACAAAAATTACCTTGAGCAGTTAAGGGAATCTGTGATTATAAGTCTATTAGGGCATCCCTGAATAAAGCTTTAATAATAAATATAAAGACAGATAGGAATCATAAATACATATAAAAATATGCCTTAACTGTGTTATAATAGGTGGTAAACAATTAGTCATGGACAATGTCATATGGAAAGTTCGTTGAGGTCAAAAGAGGATAATACTAAATCATAGCATATGCAGATGATGTGATTATTTGTATAGAAAATGAACAGAAATTGGAAGAACTAGTGAACACCTGGCAGAGAGTAACTGAAGAAGCTTAACAAAAAGTGAATTAATGTTGTTGGTATTTAAAAGAGGATATACCTTTTTTTAGACTGCCAGGTCATCAGTCCCCTCTTCCAAATGAAGGAAGTGCGACATAGGTTACACAAAGATAAAAGGAACATTAACATATTAAAACTGCCAGTCAGAAAGAGGACTGACAATACAGAAGTAACAAGAGATTAAAACTGTTCTGGTGGGTGCCTAAAAGATTAGGCTAAGGTACCCACCATTAAATCATATGATAAAAACCAGCTGCATGAGTAAAGCCTAAAACACGTTCAACCATAGCAGCACCGTCTCCTAGCATGAAAGGAAGCATATCTGGAAGGTTAAAAGTCTGCCACAAGGCAACTAAAAGTGGACAGTCCAACATAATGTGGACCACTGTCAAGGAGGCACCACAGTGACACTGTGGTGGGTTCTCCCGCCAAAGAAGGTGGCCATGTGTCATCCACGTATGACCAATTCACAGGCGACAAAGAACAACTGGCTTCCTACGAGACAACCTGAGTGAGGACTTCAATGTGGCCGTAGAGAACTTCACTGCACAGACCTTGTTTGGTTGATCTGAGCTGGCCCACTCTGAATTCCAAAGGCCTGGTATCCTCCGAAGTAACTCCAGTCAGAGATCCCTCACCATAAAACCAATTTCAAAGGGGCTTGATGTGGTAGCCTGCTTAGCCAGCTGATCCACACGTTCATTTCCAGGAATGTCAATGTGACCCAGGATCCACAGAATACCACACATTGACCAGACCGAACAAGACTGGATACAGACTCCTGAATTGATCACACCAAAGGGTGTTTTGGAAAACACTGGTCGAAAGCTTGCAAGCCATTCAGGGTATCAGTACAGATAACTGGACTCCCCAGAGCAGTCTCTGAGATGTTCAAGCACCCGATAAATAGCGAGCAATTCCGCAGTAAACACGCTACTCCCACAGGGCAGTGAAGGTTGTTCAACATACTTATCATAGGCATAAGCAAACCCAGCATGGCCATCGACTACAGAACGATCCATGTACACAAGTTCTGCGCCACAGAATGACTCCAAAACTGCCTGAAACTGAAGACGGAAATTCAGCAGTGTAACAGAGGTTTTCGAGTCATGGGACAAGCCCAGCCAAAGCTGCAGACATGGAACAGACCAAGGAGTGGTACAGGAAAGGTAGTGAAAAGTGGGAGGGATGGGAAGGGACTCAAGTGATGACAGGAAGGAATGAACATGAACCGCCATCATGGATACGGTAGTGTAGCATCAGAGAAAATAAGTCTGCCATTCAGATGGTGAGGCGAGGCATAAGCATGGGTAGCATATGGGGATATTAACTGCTGCTGGCGAAATCACAGGGGAAGGACTCCAGCTTCAGCAAGAAGACTTGACAATGGACTTGTCCAAAAGGCCTGCATCACTAAATGGATGCCACCATCAAGGATTGGGTCCAACACCCACAATGCAGATGGGGCTGCCAAATCGTACACTAAGCTCTCATAATCTAGGCGGGATTGATTGAGAGCCTTGTAGAGCTGCAAGAGACTTGGATGGGCAGCTCCACAACCAGTGTGGCTGAGGAAGCACAAAATATTTAAGTATCGCTAGCATTTCTGATTGAGCTGACGAAGGTGTGACACCCAGGTGAGGCGGCTGTCTAAGAGCATGCCGAGAAATTGGTGAGTCTCTTTAACACGAAGCAGTTTATTGTTCAAGTCAGGCTCTGGGCCCAAGTGGCCAGCTCAACAGCAGCAGATGTGCATAATCCGGGTTTCTGAGGGAGAGAACTGGAACCCATGGGTTGAGGTCCATGACTGCGCCTTTCGAATAGCTCCCTGCAGATGCCTGTCAGCTACACCAATGCTGGCAAAGCTGAAGTATAAGCAGAAGTCATCGGCAAACAAGGAGGAAGGAACCGATAACCCCACTGCCTCGGCAAAACCATTGATGGCAATTAAAAGAGAGGGCCACTAAGGACGGAGCCCTGTGGGATACCTTTCTCCTAGACTAAGGGGGAGCTGAGGGAGGTACCAACCCAAACCCGAAAAGAGTAAAAGTTTTGAATGAAGAGTGGAAGCAGACCACATAAGCCCCAACCATGCAGTATAGCCGGAATATGGTGGTGCCAGGTAGTATCATATGCCTTTCGGAGGTCAAAAAATATGGCAACAAGGTGCTCACGCCTGGTAAATGCTGTACAGATGGCAGACTCCAGAGCCACTAAGTTATCAACAGTGGAAGGTGTGGTGTCGCACAAGTCCAAAGTGCGCGCAACCTACTTTCGCCGCGCGCTGCCATGCACGCACGGCGAGGCGTTCTTACGACGTCAGCCACGAGCGCCCTCTGAGACAACTTCGCTCGTGGCCACCACTGAACGACATCGTGCACTTGGGACTGAGATAGGAACCAGTTAACACTTCGGACTCAGATAGGTACCAGTGAAGACTTTGCTATCGGACAGGCACTAGGCAGGCATCTAGCTCAACTATGTATCAGCATTCTGCAGTACTGATCTATGTAAAAGTTAAGTATTGTATACATTCTGTGCAATATATATCTCGTTCTAATTTACTCTAGTGTTTATAGTTTCTGCTGTCCCACTGGCTGCTCCCCTCCGTACCTGCACAAGCGTGCTACCTTTATTCCTGTGTCGGTCTTCCTACTCGGCCACCAACATCTACGACGGAAATGAGACACAAAAGCGGCGACGAGGCTGGGACACAAAAGAATGGCCTTGGCGGAAACCCCCTTGTTGCGGGGAGTAAAGTAATGAAAATCAGCAGGAAAGTGAAGTAAATGAAGGTTGTAACTTACAAAGGAAAATTATTAAAGAAGCACATGGCTTGAAGTATCTAGGAAGTAAATTAAACAAGAAATGAGACATCAAAGAGTAAATTTTGGAGAAAATCGAAATTTGTTCTACATTTTATTATTGTGTATCAGTCATAATTAGAAAATACCTACTGAAGTAAAAATCAAGATGAACAAGCCATATTATCCACCAATGATATCCTATGGATCAGAATGTTGGACTTGGGTAAAAAAAGATCTGAGCAGGAGACAAGCAACAGGAATGTGCTTTCTACAAGGAATAACTGGTAAGACACAAAAGTACAGGATAAGAAATAAAATAATACAAAGCACTTTTCTTATCAAGCCTCTAAAATAACTTATGAAAAGTAATATGCTTAAATGGTTTGGTCACATTTTAAATAATGGGATGTGAAAAACTTCCTAGAAGACCATTATAATGCACAAAATCTGTATGGATATCAATTGGAAGACCACAAACAAGTTTGAGAGATCAGATGAAAGAAGATGTGAACCGAAGATCACTGCAGTGGGTGAAGAAGCTAAATGATAGACTATAGGAGAAAAGATAAACTCATATGAGGCTCTGTCAACAACCTGCTTAAGCAAAAATGTTTCAAGAAGTAGAAGAAGAGGAAGAATGGTAGGATCAACTTTCTCTCTGGCAAAATTCAAAAGTGACAAGAGACAGATTGCCAGATTTCAGAGTATTTATGGCTCACCATGAATGTTTTGTCTCCAGCACTGACAGTGATGAGCATCAGTGGACAACATTCCAAGAGTATCAAATAACACAATTTCAACAATTATGTGAAAAATAAAATTATTAAAGGTGGGAAAAATGCGCTGTGGTTCAACAACTGAATCAGAGAACTGCTACAAAAGCAAACTTCATGCAAATAAAAATGTTGCCAAGTCTCTGCGAGTAACAAAAATTATACAGTGACAAAATTAGCATAAGAAGGCCCATGCATAACGCATTCAATAGTTTCAAAAATAAAGTTCTGTACTGGCATAACATATTCAAAAATTTTCATCTTTGGTAAAATATATAAATGGATCCAAACCCTATGCCCATGCACTCTAACCATAATGGCATTCAAACAGAGGATGACACACAAAAACCAAAATACTCAATCTTTTTTCAAAGCTGTTTCAAAAGGAAGAGTACAGTGTAGTTCCTCCTCTGAATCATTTACACGAATGTCAAAATGGCAGATTTAAACAAACAAAAGACCAGATGGGGCACTAATTCAATTTTACACTGACAAGGGACACCTTTGATCCTAAACCAGAAGACTTGTTCTTGTTAAGTGGTTTTAGTTGCATTACTACTCTGACGATATCTACTTCTACGATACTCATTACGGCCATTTCGTCGTCTTTGGTGAATGAGTTTCTAAAAGCTATGTTTAGTAACTCTGCTTTAGTAGTGCCTAATCAGCAGGATCGTGATTAATATCATGTAGTGAGGGTATTGTTTGTTTTTTGCCCCTAGTATATTTAACACATGACCAAAATTTCTTTGTGTTTTCTGTCAAATTTTGAGAAAGAGTTTCGTTGTGGAAAGTATTGTAGGCATCTCACATTGAAGTCCTCGCAAAATATAAAGCTTCTGTGTGGTATCACCAATCCTGGGAATTGTGTGTTCGTTTAAATTTAGCATGCCTTTTCTGTTGCTTTTGCATCAGTGTCCTGACCTGTTTTGTGTACCAAGGGGGATCACCAAGTTCTTTTATTAATTTATTTGGCATAAAACTGTCAATTGCTGTCAATACCACTTCTTTGAATTTGAGCCACATCTGGTCTACATCTATGTTTAGCGTCAGAAACATGTGGAAGCTGTCTTTCAAGAAGCAATGTATTTTATTTCAATCTGCTTCCCTTAACAAATATACTTTTTGTTTACTTTTGGTAACTTTGGGTCTTTCGATATCGCCACGAGACACCACTGACTGCCGGCGTGGCGCAGGGGATAGCGTCACCGACTGCGATGCTGAAGGTCACCGGTTCAATCCCGCCCACTGGCAAAAATTTATTTCTTTGTCATTAAGAATTCCAGAATGTTCTACATCTTTCTTATGTTCACTTGTAAATGGTACTTGTTTCTTATGTTAACTGTTCTTCTAATTACCTCCAGGGCATCTCGTACCAATTTCACTGGCAGCAGCTCCATTCCACTGAGTTGGGATCGATCTTCTAGGGAAGTCGACAACCGGTAACCGATGGATAATAGTCTGCACTGACTACCTCACACATTACGCTGTCACCAAACCTGTGCCGACTGCAAATGCTCCAGAGATCATAAAATTCCTTGTAGAAGACACTATTTTGAAGCATGGAGCACCATGTGTCATGATATCTGATCGTGGAAAAGTATTCCAGTTGAAACTATTATCAGAGGTAATGTCAGGATGCAACTTTGTCCACAGAATGACAACTGCATACCATCCTCAGACAAATGTTCTTACGGAACGTTTTAACAAGACGTTAGCCGATATGCTGTTGATGTATGTCAATTTTGAGCAGAAGGATTGGGATAAAATTCTGCCAGTCGTGACATTTGCTTACAATACTGCAAGACAAGACACCACAGGCTACACACCGTTTTTCTTGCTCCATGGCCGTGAAGCTGACACTGTTCCGATTTCAACTGGACAACACTCAAGATGACTATGCTGGACAGATCATCACCAGGGAACGAAGAAGCAAGACAGCTGGCTCGCATAAGGACACTGGACGCACAGGAGTAGGACTGTCCAGAGGTATAATGACAAGCATCTGCCTGTTGTGTACTGCCCAGGAGATCTGGTATGGATTTTTACCCCTGTACGGAAGGTTGGACTGTCAGAAAAGTTATTGAAGCGATACTTTAGTCCGTATCGTGTCATACACCGCCTGACAGATGTCACATACGAAGTTGAGGATTATGAGCCGTCATCGAAACATCAAAAACAAAGAGACATTGTTCACATCCTGTGCATGAAGCCTTACTACAACCCTGAAGAGCAGGTAGGCGACAATGGCTTCTTGTTCAAGGACTCTACAAACAGTAATGTTACTGATGAAGCCACGACAGGAACGTCTATCGTCAATAATCATGGAAAAGGAAAGGATTCTCTTGAACTGCCATACAGAGGACCCATGACAAGGACAAGATCCAGGACATTGCAGCTGGCTCCACAGGGAACATAACAGCGGGTTGCTGTTTTTCCAGGAGAGGGAGCAATGCCGTGAGACACCACGTAAACTGACTGCCGGTGTGGCACAGGGGATAGCGTCACTGACTGTGGTGCTGAAGGTCACCAGTTCAATTCTGCCCACCAGCAAAACTTTATTTCTTTGTAATTATCAATTCCAGAATGTTCTTCATCTTTCTTATGTTCACTTGTAAATTCTACTTGTTTCTTATGTTAACTGTTGTTCTTTAATGTGGTACATTCTGTTTGTATGCAAATAGCAGAGCACTCTGCCTGAGAGGCAGTCAGTGCTGCATGTATGTTAAGTTCGTAATAAATGTGCTTTCAGTATAAGTGCCATGATCAGTTGCCTTCGAAGTCAAGCCTGCTCCATTTCAACGCGACAATATTGAATCTCGCTACGACAGCTCTGTGTTCACTAAAACATGTATTTGTTTTGATTTTCATTATGGGGTCAGGATTGTTTGTTGCTAAGAGATCAAGTGTGTTTTGACATCCATTTACAATTCTAGTTGTCTCATGAACTAATTGTTCACAGTAATTCTCAGAGAATGCATTGAGTACAATTTCACATGTTTTATGCGTACCTCCTGATTGGAAAATATAATTTTGCCAACTGATTAAAGGTAAATTAAAATCACCGTCTACTATTATCATGTGAGTTGGGTATGTTTTTGTAATTAGACTTAGGTTTTCTTTGAACCTTTCTGCTATTGTATCATCAGAGTCGGAAGGCCGGTAAAAGCAACCAATTATTAACTTCTTACAATTTTCAGGTACAATCTCTATCCATATACAGTAATATCGACAGCAGTGGAAGTTGGTGTAACAGGAGTAAGATTCATTATGAATAGGGAAGTAAGGCAGAGTATGAGTTACTGTGAATAGTTCTGTGGCACAACATGCAGTGCAGCATATGCTTTATTTCAGTGTCTGCTTCACAACCTGGGCAATGTTGATCCTCCCACCCAACACCAGCTTTTTATAATTACACAGGTAGGAGTCATCCTTAGAGAATAATCCTCTGATACCAAAATTATCCTGGCCTCAGCCTACGATAACCGCTTTTTTCCCCACATTCAACAGTTTCTACATTCTGTATCCTGCATTTCACCTATTTCATACATGCACATGCATGAGTGCGAGTGAGCTTTCCTTTCCTGTTGTAAACTATCTTTATTATATTGTTGAATTCTAACCTGGACTTCCAATTATTAGAATAATAGAAACGCTACACTAAGAATGAAATCCTGGGGTTAAAAAGGATGTAAGACAGGGATGCAGCCTCTTGCCCTACATATACACTGAAGAAGTAATGATGGAAATTAAATAAAGGCAAGTAAAATAGACAATCACATTCACCAACTTAAATTTTTGGCCATGGCTTTCATTAAGTATGCATACATTCACACCGTTTCTCAGATGTAACTCAAGAAAGTAGAACCACCGCCTCTGGCCACTGCAGTGCTGGGGCAGCCACATATAGTGGTCTTGTGTCCTTGAGCTATGTCTGAATGAGTGTGTGAATGTATGTGTTCCTTTTTCTGACTAAGTTCACAGAAAAATGTGTGTGAATTTTATTGTCAATTTTACATTCCTGTCTGTAGCTCGGAGGTCTTCTTTATGCTGGTTTGATATCTATCCTCTATTATTGATATTCCAACCTGGATTTTCCATTGTTAGAAGTGAATGTAAGTTTTGAGAGTGGTATAAGAATTCAGGGTGAAAGTATTTTATAAGATTTGCTGACGACATTGCTATCCTCCGTGAAAGTGAAGAATAACTATAGGAACTGTTGAATGTTTACAGAGTTCAGTCTAAAGTGTAGAGAGTGTACATTGTGAGTAAATTACAAAAAATAAAAAAAAAGGAAAGGAAAAAAAATAGAGAAAAGTAACGAGAGTGACATAATTCAACATAGAAAGAAAATCATCATCATCACTGGTGATCACAACATGAATGCAGTTAAAAGCCTGCTTCTTTGGAAGCAACGTAAGTCATGATGGTGAAAGCAAGGTGGACATAAAAAGTAGCCTGGCACAGGTAAAAAGAGCATTATGGCCAACAGGAGTCTACTCGTGTTGAACATTGGATTTATTTTGAGAAATAGGTTTCTAAGAATGTACATTTGGAGTTCAGCTTTGTATGAAAACAAAGCACAGATGGGATGAAAACTGGAACAGAATCGAGTCTTAGCATGAAAGAGGTGATGCTATAGAGTGATGTTGAATATAAGGTGCACTGGCATGTAAATGAATGAGGATCTTCTATATAGAATTGCTGAAAAAAATGAGAATATAGCAAACAATGACAGGAAGAAGGAACAGGATGGTAAGACCTCTTAAGGTATCAGAGGGAGCTGTAGGGGTAAGGGGGGGGGGGGGAATGGGGGGGGGGGGGGAATAGAAACTGTATATGAAGACAAAGACTGGATTACATCAAGAAAATCATTGAGGATAGTGGGTTCAGTCCTACTCTGAAACAAAGAGTTTAGTCCAGGAGTGGACAGACGACTGAGGAAAGGAAAATAAAAAGATCAGCTACACTGTAGATAAAAAACAGGGTCACTATAGCACTTCAATCACAGGAATTATTGTAAGTAACACAAATCATTTATTATTTCAATTCTTCAATAGACAAATGGCATTGAACATTTCTTCCACACTATAAACATTTATAAGAAACAAGCAAACCCAGCTACGCTTCGCAGTAGCTAATGTGTATCGGATATATACCCTAATCTCTTCTCTTCTTCTCCCTATGTCTATCCCTCTCTCCCTCCTCCATTTCCCCATTTCCTCCTCCCCTATCTTTTTCCATCACCTTCACACCACTCTCTCTTATTCCACACCATATCCATCTCCTCCCCCTCCTCTCTGACAAGGAATCATCATCAACTCCAACCTCATATTTTCTTGAGAAAAAAATGCATGAGTTAGATCTATTCCAGATATCCATATCACGTGAAAATTTGGGCCATTATGCAGATACTATGCAGTTACAGCCTTCTCAAAGTACAGCTTTTAAACATTTGCATGCTCAGGTTTTTCCTCACTCGGCCTGCTTCACTGCGGCCGCTTAATGACCGAATGTCCAGTACTGAGAGCAGCAGAGGTTTGTGTCATCTGTTATGTGACATCTCTACGAGCTGTATAGAATTTAATCTGCAATGATGAAATGTCAAAGAATTACAGTCATCACCGGTAAGCATTATCACTTGCAGCTATTAGACGTACTACACACGTTATACCATAGACAATTGCGCTGATGAAGACATGAAGATGTAGAAGAAAATAGCGGGTTGACGTTCAGTGCAGATTTACAAGATGACGACGTCAACGATAACAACACTGTCATTTCACCACCGTCAGATTTGTTGGGCACTTTCATTGCTTCAACAGAGCTTGAGCATGGAATTGAGGTCGTCAGTGATGGTGAAAGCTGCTTTGAGGATTTTAAATCATCAAATACCACGTTGACACTCTCCATAACAGAATAATATATGAAACTAGCCGTTTTTGTTTTATACAGCACATCACAACTGCAGTGGAAATGAATGAGACTGTTTTTCAATGAGTGGTATAAGGTAATTTAATTTTTAATACCTTTTATGCACATCATTTTGTTATATGTAAAGCTGACACTATTGAAGTGGAGTAAACTTGAAAGAGTTACAGTACATATATTGCATTTTATAATATTATTTCCTCCTCCACTTTCCTAGCTCTCCAAGTTTTATGTTTTGGGGGACTAGTTTTGTCGCTGTCCCTTCATTGCACAACACTTCGCGTTCGGGCATTAAGCCGCCGCAGTGAAGACGGACGAGTGAGGACCAACCTGCGTGCACAAATGTTTAAATCTGTACGTTGAGGAAGCCGTAACTGCGTAGTATCTGAATAATGGCCCAAATTTTCACGTGATATCGATTTGTGGGTTTGATATCCAGCTCAAATATTTTTTCCGCAAGAAAATAGGTCGACTTGATGATGTTCCCTTGTGAGTCTACATCATCCCTCATCTTTAAATCAATCCATTTCATTCCCCCATTCTCAATCTCCTCCCCCCCCCCTCTCTCTCTGATCTTATTTATTGTTATTGCAATCATGATCCTGATTGGGAACAGAAGTCAAAATGGATGGGTAAATCAATTGGAAATGGGTTATTAGAGAGAACTTTTGAACTGCTCTATATTTAATGGCCGTACTTTTGATTGTTTCATTGTATGAACAGGTATGATTGGAATGGAAATGCAAGATTTTGAAAGTCTGTGTCAAGTTCATAGTAACACTTGTGATGAACGATATTTTTTGTCATTCCGTCCGGAGAGAAGATGAACAGTGCAGATGATTTCCCAACTCTCGAACACACCACGTCTAACTGCCCGTGGTAAAAACACATCGATTCAAGATTTTGTCCACAAACTTCCAATGACTGGCATTGCGCTTTATTAATCGACATTGTGAATGCAAGGCGAACGGGAGACTGGACACGCTTAAATTGAAATGGCAAGTCGGTTGGAATCCGCAATGGAGGCATTAAAAAAATAAACCATGATGTGTCCTCAATTCGTTTGCAACACTCAAAAATACCATGAACTGACACCAATTCTATCTTCGCAACGCTCCAAAGATATAGCTAGCCAAGTAATGAATGAATAAAATGATGTTTGGAAAATCTAGAAAATTATCCGAGCTAGAAGCGTACTTTCAGTTTCTCTCAAATTCTGATATTTTCCAGTAGATTTTCCAAAATTTTTCTTCCTTACAAACCTTGTCCTGAGAATTACGAAAATAATAAAGAAAAGATCAGCAAAATAGTTGAAGCCATTCTCAAGTGATGCACTTTCATATATGCAGTAATTTATTTTTATTAATGTAGATAGTCCTGAAGTATTTGTCATACAGTGATATAAATTTGATGGCACATTTAGTGACACATATCAATACTATATGTTGCAAAGACAGTCAGCAGTAATCAAGTAAAACATCACAAGGTCATGCCTGATGGGACAGCACCTATAGTGAAACTGTTGTAAGTGGAAGACTTCTTTTCATTTCATTATTTTGTGGAACGGGGTGGGTAGTTACAAAATGCTTCATGCAAACTTTGTTGCAGGTCCCTAACTACACCCATTTTCCAATAATTGCTGCATATATCTTGGTATTCTCATGCGGTGGCCTCTTATTATTTATGAAGTTATATCTCCTGAGCTATGTGTTGTCCTATTTTGTTTCTGGATCAGGAACTTTCGTGGGCATACAGTGAACAGTTCACCAAAATTTCATTGCAATCGAGTGAATGGTTCATGAATACAGAGGACACACAGACAAACATTCATTTTTAGATTTTTTAGATAAAAATTTATTTAATGAGATATAAAGATCTCTCTCTTTCAAAGCCAGCATCAAACAATCAATTCTGAGTATAGCTAGTGGAAATTCTTGAACATTGTGACCAAGGTTTGTAATCACATCATTACAAAGAATTTGTATCAGCCGTTGAATGTGATAAACGGACAAGATAAGCCTCATTTTTTCAGAGTTGTATTTCTACTGTTCAGGTAATTTAAAGCCACAGTTACAAAACCTGGATACTTCATTGGGGGATAAGCCTTTTATTAGTTTCATCGTGGTATTTCCTTGATTAGTACATACTATTCATGATCAATACTTCAGTAAAACTGCTGGAAAACATTTATCCAGCAGTTTTGGTAGGTAAAATTAGAAAGCTAATTTAGTGCCCCCCCCCCCCCTCACCCTCGAAAATAAACGTGTGTGGGCATGCTCATGGTTTTACTCTAACAGAAAATTATTTTCTTGCTGAAGGGGATGGGAGACACAAGTTCTTAAGGCAATAATAATTGTGTTTGCAGAAAACAGTTCAAACAAATCTGAAAAACTATGTGAATCTCTCCCTAAAAATAGTTTAAAATGAAGGAGTTTCAAAAGTGAAAGAACATTATCAGTGGGAAATATGGAGGCAATAGGGGGAAGGAGAGGGTAAGAACAAAGTAATGACCATTGTATTCATCAATTGAATTCTTAATTTAAGTAATAAATTTTCATGAGAGAATGGTAGTCACAATTATTGTGATGAATAGCCACCTCACCAGATTACTACATTTCACACTGATAATCTAGTATTTTGGCCTCCTACCAAGCCAAATGGTTAAAATATTAACTAAAGCTTTATATTTCAGTAAAAAGTGCAATAGCTCTAAAAACATTTACTCCCTATTGAAACAATGAAAGAGTTCTCAAACAACTGAAATTCCAAGAAGGATTCAGCAATATATCAACATCTACATTTATAAAAATAACCTGCAAATCATATTGAAGTGCATGGCACAGGGGTCATCAAACCACTTTCATGATATTCCTGTACCATTCCATTCTCTAATGACACACAGAAAAAAAGAAACAACTAAATTTGTCTGTTTTTGATCTGTTTTCTCCTATTTTATTACAGTGATCAAGTCTCCCTATCTAGGTGGGTCACTAACAAACTATGTTTGATTTGGAGCAGAAAGTTGGTTAAAAAAATTCTGCAAATAAATCTCGCCTCAATGATTATCGCCCCCCCCCCCCTTTTTATGATTTATACTCCAAATTGTGCATCATTTCCTTGACACTCTCTACCTATATTGCAATAATACAAAATGAGCTGCACTTCTCTGACGTTTCTCTATATCCTCCATCAGTCCCACTTGGTGGGAATCCAACAATGCACAGCAATACTCCAAAATAGGAGACAGAAGTGTAGTGTGAGCAGTTTCTGCTAAAGAACTGTTGCATCTATAACTGTTCTGCAATGAAACATAGCCTTTGGTTTGCCTCTCTACAGTATTTTCTGTCATGCCGATGTGATGCATGAAAGTAAACACTATTCTCCATATTACCCGTGGAAAGTGCTTGAAATTGGATACTGAAGCTGAGTTGAAATTTAATTAAATCTTTCAAAACGTTTTATATTACTACACTATCCTGAAATACCCATAACGAATTTGGTACAATCAATAACAGATGTGAATATTTTTGATATCTTTCAGAACTCAAAATAATTTAATCGTAGCAGAGCAAATAATCACAATGATGAATTTTTACATCACAATCACCATTCTTGTCTTGATTACATAAAAAGATGTGGATCAGCAAGTAAACTATCCAGAACTATTTATGTAAGTATTTGAATGGTGAAATGAATAACATGCCATTAATGCTGAAAGGCATTGTACAAAGCTGTAGTATTCTATACATACTTATGATGTATAATATTTACCTAAAAGAGTAAATTTCAGCAAGAAGTATAATTACTATACAGTAATAAAATATGATGAGATCAAAAATACACTAATCACACTATTTCTTTTCAGAAAAAAATATTAATAGCCCCCTGTAATTACCTTGATGTTCCAATTCTGCTTTTTTCCTGTCCCGTATTATGTACAGAGCTGTTATCAAGAAAAATAATCCACCAACAACTTCAACAAAGCTTGTTGTGAACAAAGCATACTGCAGACTTTTAAATCGTACCACAGGATCCTCAGTTTCATGCATTCCAATTACCATAGTGTCATTTCTAAGAACCGTGGCATTAGCAAGTAAAGAAACATCTGAGCTATTTAGAGTTGTCTTCAAAGCCTCGGAGATCTGAAAAAAAAAATATATATATATATAAATATACATGCTTGCACACACATGAACTTCATTTTAACATAATGTTACTAAAATATTAAGTAGATACAACATGACAGGCCTGTATTGCGAAAATATAAAAATTCAACTAAGAGGAATTTATAAAAGTGACTCATTATTTATTACTACTGTGCTTTAGAAAAAGGAAAAAGTAGATGGTAATAAATTAATGACTAAATACAATAATAAAAGTGTTTAAGGAGTGAGAGAGAGCAGATGTTAGGGGTAAAAAACAAAAAGATGTTATGGTAAAATTAGAATGTTTTACAGGAACTTACCACACCAATCAAATAAGGACTGCCAGCATCTCCGAGGGCATGGGAAAGAAGTATTTGGAATGCTTCTGCTGTGGATCTTCTGGTTGGTATAACAACATACTGAAAAAGATTTCATCCATGATTAAAATTAATAACAATAATTATAGCAATACAAGAAAATCTAGCAGTGTGCCAAGAACGGAAAGGTAGAGGATTAAAAGCAATGACTTCAGCACTTAAATTTTAAAAATCAATTTTTTACACTCTCTTCTTGTGTTAAAAAAAGGGGTCATAATATTTCCTTAGAAATACACATTGTTTTCCTTGATTGGTATTAGTAGTGACCAGAGAGAGAGTGTGCAACTATTTACATGCTGATTGAGCCACCTGAAAGGTAAAATTGGTGGTACAATGTCACCAGAAAGTAGCATCCTTACATCATGTGGATACTCTTTCAGAATTTGTTGCAAAATAGCCAACACATTTCTACACAGATAGTACAGAGTGAAGTCATGCCACCATGATCAACATTTTAAGCACAGAGTGCTGAAGATTTCGAATAATAGGGAAAGCAACTATTTCAGTGATCTATTGTTTTGTGTAACACTAATGGAAAATTCTGTATAAAGAAATGCAAAACAAAGGGAAGTAACCATTGAGTTATTTCAGATGAATGCCTTGAAGAGACTGCACCAGGCTATAATTTGCTTTGACAAAGAGAAAATTCAGGCTGAACTTCAGTAAACTTTTGGGATGAGAGACTGTGATAAGTAAAAATGATTTCCTCCTGATGTTTCATCTCCAACTGCAGGAGACATATTCTGAGGTCCTTCGGCCTTTAGGGGCTCTTGCACTTATAGACCACCAGCACAATGACAACTGAGTGGCTACCTTCAAATGGCATCACCCCCCTCTCCTCTCAAATAAAATTAATCAATTGTCATCTTGCTGTTGTTAACTTCACATCCAAATTTTACCTAAATTTAAACATTGTTCTCTTTCTTAAAATTATTCTGGTGTTTGTGAATCTCTATTGATAATCTATATGTGTATGTGTGGTAATGATATGTCCTTGGTAAAACTCTCATCTCTCTATATTTTTTATCAAGGTTCCCATCTCAAGATTTTCTTCCCAATTTTTTCAGTAAGTCTCAGACGATAGCATCACATCTCTGAAGTATCAGAGCAAGTTGGCCAAAAGCCACATTGCAAAAAATAATGTGCAGCCACACTTGGCACACTATTTTCAAGACTTATTTGTTGTCCATCACATTGCACTACTGGTCTGTCCTTCCAGTTTTCCTGATCTCTCAATTTCTCATCTGTCAAAGACATCAGGTTGACTGAAATGACTGGCCTGGGATAAACCAACATCTGGTACAACAGATCAACTTTGTAGATACGTATGTGGAAGCAACATACCCCAAAAATGCATCCAGAGCCTCTCTGATCCGATGCTGAGGCATTTAGCAGCATTTATAGCCATTAATGGTGGTAACACTACAGATATCATCATCTTTGTCACTTCACATGGGGCTGTATTTCCAATCATGTGAACTATGTACATGGTACCTCCCAAATAATTCTGGCTATATCATCTCTTGGTATTCTGTTTTGGGTGATCAGCAGTGTACAAAGTAATATATGGTGGAAATGTTTGCTAATGAAAATGGTGTACTCGTTACCAAGCCAATTATACAAATATAAATGAATATGGTAAACTTTCTTGCTTTTAATTGATAGAAATTAACTTAGTTGTATGCCAAACAGCCGAGATACGATTTTTATGACACCAAATATGTATGAGAGATTGCAACAAGAAACAAAATAACATATTTAATTATACAACTTACCAATAATATATCAGCCACTATAGACCAATTGAGGTTCAAGAATACCTCTCCAAAAAATATAAATAAATAGCATACGGAGATGTTGGTGTCAGCAAGCAGTGATGCAATGAACAGTAATGGGGCACTAATAAGTAACCCTATGGCACATATCATGGGATCCACACGAGGATATCTCTGTCTCAAATACTGAGCCAAGAAGGAACCCAGAGGAACTCCAACCAGTCCGGAAATCATGGCCACAATTCCGAACTTGTAAGAAACACTGGAATAAAAAAGAAACAATTATCAGCAATATCTAAAGAAAAATATTGTCGGAGAATGTATTACTGATAGATAAAAAAACTATCTACTCACTGAGTTGCAATAGGAGGAAACACAAAATAAATAGAAAAGTTTGAGTTTTTCAGTTAGTATGAGGCTTTTCCTGTTAGCATAAGGGTTTACAGGAGCACAAGAGGGAAGAAATAAAATAACAGATTAGACTTAGAAAATGGGAAGTGTTTTGGAGAAGTTGCCCAGATGCCCAGGTCAAGCGGACTTAACGGTTGCAGTGAGAATGAAAGACTTATTATAGGTGTCTGAAAACTGGACAAGATATGAAATCCTGAGGAATTTAAAAAATAATAATAATAATAATAAATAAAAAATAAAAAGTTTATTCTGTATTCAGCATAACTTTCTACAACTTGCTGATTTATAGGTTATTTTTCTATAAATGCTGTTATACTGCAATCTAAAACAAATACCATGTAAATGTACCACACTATGTTCCTCTAGACCACTGGCTCCCAATATTTAATATACCTTGGGCAACAAAAATCAAGAAGAATAAAGTATGGCAATTTAAAAATAAACTTTAATTATTAATAGTATTATTATACTAGAAAATTTTAGCAGAAAATTAAACAATAGACTAACCACGTAAGAAGGAATTAATAATTAAAAGAAATAAAAGTTTGAAATTTTATATCTTTCACGGATTATATTATAGCTGCTTTGGACCACTTGTGGTCTGTGGACCACAGATCGGGAACTGTTGCTCAATGCTGTGTGAAACTTTGAATCGGGGTCACAAGCACACTTCCAGTTGTGCTATCTTATGAAGATTCTTTTGCATGATGAACTGGCATTTCATACTTGCCTTCTGAACCAAATAAACATGGATTTGATAAATGACACATACAATCTAGGCATTCACATAATCCCCATAACCATTCAACTACAAATTTATGTCAACACCACTAGGTGGTAGTATATTGCAGCAGATTTTTATCCCATTCCCAATTACCCATGACATAGTAAAATGACATGAGTCATAAATACATGTTTTACAGATAGAAAAATCTATCTTGTGGATTCCTGAAAGAGGTATAGTATATTAAGTTGTCAACTTTATAATACAGTAATCTTTATTATAATAATTTAGGAGCACCCAAAATTCTTATTCATGAGCTGTCACTGTAAAAAGTGAAGTGAATTAAACTTGGTAGCCAGGTGAAGGTGTGAGTAAAAAATAGACAGGTCAGGGTAGGGAGGATGGGGCATGAATATTTACTAAAAATATGCTGAGACTATAGATATTAAGCTAAATTCAGGCCAGGTGTGTTGTGAGATACAAGCACAAGCTAAAAGCAAGTTCCCACCTATGTATTTCTGAAAATGAAGTGTCATAAGATAGTGTGCAGATGGCATATATGGTGAAAAGGGCACCAACATCACAATTGCCATGTCATAGAATGTGGTCTGTGACATCATATTGTGGTTTACCACTAGTTCATCCTAAATGATAAGTTGGTGGTAGTCATACCAATGTGCAGTTTATCTTTTAGGCTTAATGACAGAGGGTGTATATTGGGAACACACAGTATCCTATTGCAGAACATGCTCTACAATATGACAGTAATGATCCCAGTGCCCACTTCCTCACATGTGTAATGTGGATTCCATCTCCTGACAGTAGTTTCTCAACTGTGCAAGTGGGAACTGGATTTATAACATATGCTTGGTTCCTGCAAGCCACCTTGCCTACATTTATGTTTATTTCTGGGTCTAGCCACTTCTTTTTAATAACTATTCCTTTTTGTTAGTTTTATTTTTTACCACTTTTTTTACAATGTTTTCCATAACACTCCAATTATTTTTCAGTCCTCACTAGTTCTTATACTCCATCTTCTTTTCCCTTTAACATTTCTAGCAGGAAAGATCGAGAAAACTCCTGTTTGCAAATATTATTTTAATGTTTTACCCTAACACCCTTTGGTGAGTAGATTTTTATACATCTGTTTTCATAAGCATGAGTAAATAATAATAAAAAATTAACACTATACATAATGTCAGAGAGGTTGCAGCATTACTGCTTCTGTATAACTGTGCTGGTAGCAGTTCACTGCCCTTTAGCTGATTATGCCGAGTGTGTGGTATACCAGCCTACTTAAGGATGTAGAGGACCAGCTATGCTATGCCTCTGTCAATGAGTGTGGATCCTCTTCTGTTGGATCCTCAGACTGTCACTGAAGTTCTTACTGCAGGAACAGAATGCTGGAGAGAGTTGACATATCCTTCAATACTACTTCTCAATTTCTACGTGAGGGGAGGTCTTCACATGCTTTTATGCTGTACAATAAGCTTCATTTATTGCACCATATTTATACAAAAGAGGGAGTGCAATATTCCACACGTCTCTCACTAACAAACTGTACAGAATGAATACCAGAATCATAATGAACAAACAAATGTAGGTTTTTAACAATGAAATAAATGTGTTCACAGAAGTCCTTACATCTTCTTTGACTTGCAAAGAAATACACACTTTCAGTATTATATGTGTCACTTACTGTATACTGTCTGGTCATTACACCTGTACAAAATGAAAAACCCAGGGCATTACCAGTCCAATTCCACATCTAATTAACCTTAAATAAATACCTTGGTCATCTTGTATTGGTACTGGTGCATGTAGCGTAACTCTTGACACTACCAGGTTAGTATCACACACAGTTGTATAGCACTGAAAATATGCATCTCCTCCATACAGAAAGAGCCACCTAAACTTCCAAATTTATAATGGTGAAAATTCCTAATACAAAATAGTGAAGTTCAACCTGTCCAAATTTGAATACTTTTCAGCGAAGTTTGGAAGCAACAACTGTAGTCACAATCTAACTGGTCTCAAAATCAAAGGAAACAATGTAGTACATATGTAGCAGAAGAGGCAGTTGTTAATATGCAGACCATCTTGGCATAGTACACTGTCTATGTATTAAGTAAGAAAGGAGGAAGAATAAATATTTGATTTCACAATAGCAATAACCTAGAGCCAAAAACATATGTATGTCTGGCTTTTTAAGTTGTTAATCTTTTGATGTAAACTGAAGTCCATCAAAAATCAAAAAGTAAACCAACAGCAAAATATGCATTCCAATTACACAAAGCATTAACATTATGGAAAGGATTGATTATTAATCACCACACAGATGATAAGAGTCATAAATAGGTACAACTAAATGACTACTCAGCAGTTTAGCTTTTAGCCCAAAGAGCCTTCCTCAGAAATACAAACAGACTCATTTGCACAAGCACAACTCTGTAGCCACTGTGACCAGATCCTGGCCCAGAGGTCCCATGTCCAAGAGTTGTGCTCATGTGAAAGAGTGTTTGTGTATCTGAAGAAGGGTCTTTGGGCCAAAAGCTAAATTGCTGAATAGTCTTTCAGTTGTGCCTGTCTGTGACTCATATAATCAGTGTGTGAGTACCAATCTTACATCCCTCAGCTGGAATTCTAGACAATGAGGTCACAAATTATATTAAAGCTATCCAACAGTACTGCACTCGCAATGTCTCCAATAAAAGTAACTATATTTGCTGATAACATTCAAACATATATTTGAATAGGCTAAATAAAAGCATGACTTTGTGTGTGGCACTGTATATGAATGCAAAACATGTAGACTGTGGAACAGAGGGTGTAGTCCATAGCCCATCGTAGGTGAAGAACATGAAATTGGAAGGTAGAGTATTTAGGTCATCAACAACAATTTCATCCACAACAACCTGCAGCTACACTTTTTGGCAAAGAATAAGTCAAGAATGGTAAATTGAAAGTCATTTCCGTTGTTTCAGCATAATCAGATGACCTAATCAAAGATAAAATGTCTTGCCATCACTACTGTAATGTAATTCAGGTCTGAGGAATTTATCAGAAACTGTCCCTCATCTGTAGCCTGTCCGATTTTCTGCTCTATTGATGGAGTTTCACAAACCATTCATTGCAAATTAGAAATTTAGATGCAGTATTAAATACATTACTATTCAAATGTCATGCTATCATTGTAGTTATTATGTTTCATTACTGTACTTTTCACATATTATAAAACAGTTCCATTAGAAGTGGTACTACATACTCGTTAAGAGTTGCGTTTTCATAGCCAGGCTGTAGAACAAGTCCATAGTGAATGAACACTGGACCCCACCACGCCAAGGCACCAGCAACAAATGCGACGCAAGTGAACCCGAGAGTTGACAGCATAAAACTGGCACTGCAAGATAAAACAAAAGCAAATATATACCAAGGAGTCAATAATGTCTCAAGATTGTATAATATAAATAATTTGGAATGGCTATCTTTTTCAAATCCTTCGAGTATTATTTCTCTCTCTTACACGTCTCCGTGAAATTTCTTGGCAAATTTAATTATTTATTTCACTACCTCAGTAGGTTTCTGGACATTATTGCTTCATTTTCCTATTTTTTTCTGCCACAAATTATTTTTACATCCCAAAAATATCTAGTTTGTCCATCCCAGTTATGCCTCTGATGCCTATAGCCATATTATCTCCACAAATAAAACTGTTGCTTGCATCACATTTAAGGGCCTGCAGTTTTCAATCTAAATTTATATTAACTTATACTCAAACAAATACACCACATAAAGCAATGAATGTTCAAAAATGAATAATTTATGATTCCATACATATAAATTATAGAGTGTGGCTCTTGTGATTAAATTAGAACTCATCTTTTCTCTCATTAATAAAACAGTTTGAGCAGAACAAAAACAACAACTTGAGATTTACAATGAACATTCCTATCATCGTCATCATCATCACAGTTAAGCGGAAGTGTGCTGAAAAGCAATGCCTCCATATTTCTAATTGGATTCTCAATACATCTGAGATTTAAATGTTATGCACATTGCTCAGTGAGCTTTCCAGCTTTGCTGATGCAAGTTTCATTCCTTTGCCATAAGAGGTCTCCTAATTGTAGTGTATAACATGGCTTTGTTTAACGTAACTACACTTGTGCATAATAAACAAAGCACAAATTCAAAGAGTTAGTACAAACACATGGAGTACCCTCTCCTTCAGCATGATAATGCCAGACCATTATATAGCACTGTGACATCTGTAATAAGCAGACACCCTGGATTCACTGTCTTTGATCATCCACCACACACTACTAACTTGATTCCATCCAATCTCCACATGTTTCCAGAACTTGAAGATCAAATTTAAGGACTTCAGTTTGATAGTGATGAAGCGGTACAAACATAAATTATGTTTTTCTTTCATCATACCAAATGAGGTGGTGCAGTGGTAACACACTGGACTCGCTTTTGGGAGGACAGTGGTTCAAATCCACCTCCAGCCATCCAGATTTAGGTTTTCCGTGATTTCCTTAAATCACTCCAGGCAAATTCTGGGATAGTTCATTTCAAAGGGCACAGCCGATTTCTTCCCCAAAAATCCGAGCATAAGCTCATTCTCTATTGAGCATGCTGTCAACGGGACTTTAAACCCTAAGCTTCCTTCCTTCCTTCCTTCCTTCCTTCCTATTACTTTCAACAACAACACAATGGTCTCTATTTGCGAGAAATGTGTGTCCATCACTAGGGCAACTATATTGATAAATAAATATGTAAACATGAAGACTACAGATGTAGAATGTTAATAACATGTGTTTTTATTCAAGAAGCTTTAGCAGGCACTGCTGTTCAGCACATCCTTATGTAACTGTGTGAGCACTGGATGTAATTGAAAGCAAAATCATCGCAACTCATGCTTACTTATTGCTAAGAGCACGAATATCTTGTAACCACGAAGTTTGTCTGAGGTCCGATCTGCCTTCACTCTCACCCCTCATCGGTTCTTCCATTGCCAAGAGGATAAGAATTACAGCAATACCACCTAATACAGGGGTCACCCTCAAACCCCACTGCCACACACCAGTGGCACGTGCAGTCTCTGAGCCAATGATGTAGCCCAGGCCACTGAAACAAAAATACTTTCACAAATACTGTGACATTGTATGTGAAGGAGACACACACACACACACACACACACACACACACACACACACACACACACACACACACACACAAGAGAGAGAGAGAGAGAGAGAGAGAGAGAGAGAGAGAGAGAGAGAGAGAGAGAGAGAGAGAGAGAGAGAGAGAGAGAGAGAGAGAGAAACTATACTTCATAATACATCTATTTCTACATCTTTTACAGATCAAGATCAGTAAGAACTTTTTACATGTATCTTCACATTATTATTTGTAAAGCAAGCAAATATATGAGACTACTTCTCACATTTAGAGTGAAATATTAATTACAGCCTAATTTGCCAGTTGTGTTCTTAACACTAAACATCAATCTGCATATTTAAATGTCCACATCTCATTCAGATTTTTTCACTGTCATAGATATAAAACTATATATATTCTCACCTGCCAACTGGGATTGCAAAGTAGAATAGAGCTAGCATTTTTGACCTAGTGTCCTTAACAAAAAGGTCACTGATAATAGTTGGAGCTATAGTCGAATAACTCGCTTCTCCAATTCCAACAAGGGCACGGAATGTCAGGAACATATGGTAACTCTGAAATTGGAAATGCAGCTAGAGGCCAGCAGTCTCACCAAACTTTTTTTTAAATTTGTTACAATTTAAACATCGTTAACTGGATTGGAACTTTGAATTGCAAATCATAAATAATGCCTGATGTCCCACTGAATATTTTTTACTGAGCAAAATAAACTAAAAAATAAAATAAAAGAAAAAGAAAATACTCTTAAGAGTTCACTAAAATATGGCTGTGAGAGCTTGGGAGAAGTGAATTTGCTAAAAGAATATGGAAATTGTCTTACATTTACAAAGGAACCGGCAAGAGTGGTGCCACTCCATAGAAGGATACCCAGCGCCATCAGCAGCTTGCGATTGTACCTGTCCCCAAGGTACCCGAAGACTGGTGCAAACAACATGTAACTGAGCACAAAGGCAGTTTGCAAGAGGCCACCCTTGTCATCACCAATGTTGTAGTGTGTCTGGATCTGTTGCAAGATTCCTGCAATGTAGAAAGACAAACAGTTTTAGGTCTCAATTTTTTACACTTTTTCCATTGAAACAATAAACATTTAAGTATTGCAATTTCAAGTGTAATATTGCCATCACAAATGTTCACCTGATTGGAATACACTCTCTAAAATTATGAAGTTAACAGGGGTAAAATATGGGGAATGAAAAGTTATTTACAACTTGCACAGAAACCAGTCAGCAGTCATAAGAGTCTAAGGAAGGAAAGCAGTGCTTGGAAAGGGAATAAGACACCCTTGTAGGTCTAATGCAATGTTATTCAATCAGTATTCAAGCAAGCTGTGAAAGAAAACAAGGAAAGATTTGGAAATTGAATTAAAGTTCCAGGAGGGAAAATAAACACTGTTTTATGTTTCAGAATTATAACGTCATCAGATTTTGTTTGTTTGTTTCGGGGTTAGAGAGGCACTCAAAATCAAGGTTATTAGTGCCCATAGAGAACTTTCATGATTGAATGTATTACTGATGTGATGGATATATTTACAAAAATTATGAATATCCACAGAAGAATATTTATTACAATTTTTATTTGGCTTTTCTTACGAACACACACTTTTGGTTACTTACAAAACAACTGAAAACACAGAACTCAAAGATATCATGTTAATATTTGCAATGAAGTTATTTACACAGTTATGTCACTGTCCTGTACACTACTCCCCCACCAGTAAAAAAGTTATGAAGTAATACAGGGTGGTGAAGTCTGAAATTACATTAATTCAAAACAAACAATATCATATTAGAATAACAAAAGATATGTTACAAAAACACAAGTGCAAATGGTATAAAAGTGATAAAGATACAACACAATTAAAAAACCTCTATTTACGATGTCTAATGTGACTTAATTTATTTTTCACAGAAATAACTCGGTCTAAGAATCGTGCTGGAACTCTTATAGGTCTACCTGACTTTGATACTCTGTCAGCTGGACATGTTTCCTCTGTGGACTTCTGTGGTTGAGTATCCTTTCCAAAGTTTGGAAGAACCTTTTTTAATTCCCTTTCTTCCTGCAAGATATAGGCTGGTTTAAGTCTGTCCACTGACATATTTATGTTTTTGCACTTCTTCAAAATAGTGAAATATTTTTCATGCCTTGTTATGACAGGAAAAGGACCATCATATGTAGGTTCTAAGGGTTTTTTAATCCTGTCACATCTTAAGAACAAATGTGAACAAGTTTTTAGGTCTTTTGGTACAAATACTGATTGTGCTGTATCATATGTAAGTTTGTTAGGTTTCAGTTGTAACATTTGTGTTTGCAAAGCAGAAGTAAATGAATCAGGGTCAATCTTTGTAGTTGGCTCTTCAAAAAATTCACCAGGAAGTTTGATAGTTTTCCCACATACCATCTGTGCAATAGAATAGTTTGATGTCTCTCGTACTGCAGTTCACAATCCTAGTAGAATAGTAGATAGAGTAATTGTCCAGTTGGAAGTGTTGTGGGCCTTGATTGCAGATTTCAGAGTTCTGTGTAACCTCTCAACTTTGCCATTGCATTGAGGGTGATACGGTGTTGTGTGTTGAATTTTCATTCCACAAATGATACTCAAATTATTAAACAGTTGTGCTCTGAACTGTGTTCCTTGGTCTGTGATTACTTGTGATGGAACACCAAATCTAGCAATCCAGTGTTGGTAGAAAGCTTTTGCTACTTTTTCAGCGGTGATATCCTCAAGTAGTATGCCTCCATCCAGGACGTGAAACGATCAATACAAGTCAAGCAATATGCCATGCCATTAGATGGAGGCAGAGGTCCTATGATATCGATGTGTACAACACTGAAACATTC
Source organism: Locusta migratoria (assembly GCA_026315105.1). NCBI lineage: Eukaryota > Metazoa > Arthropoda > Insecta > Orthoptera > Acrididae > Locusta > Locusta migratoria. Next base: position 62,866,257 of record CM048744.1, on the reverse strand, counting down.
ATCTGGTTCTTCACATTTTTGTAGCGGTGATTGTGTGTGGCGAGTAATTTTGGTTTTCTGGCAGTTGACACAGGATTTAGTCCATTGTTGCAGATCTCTTTTATTGTCAGACCAGATAACTTTACTGGTTAACAGTTTCACTGTAGTCTTTATTCCAGGATGAGCTAAACCATGGAAATGGAGAAATATTTGATGACTAACAGCTTGAGGAATGTAAGGTCTGATATTTGCAGTTGAAGTGTCACACCACAATGTTTTTCCTGATGGAAGTTGATATGACTAAGTTTAAGAAGTTTTTCCCAGTTCAGAGTTATTGTAATTCTTGATCTTGCAGTCGGCTCTTGGCGATTTCATCATAGTCTATTATTGGTATTTCATTAATTCTGGACAGATCATCAGCAACAATATTGTCATGGCCACTGATGTGACGAATATCAGCTGAAAATTGTGAGATATATTGCAGCTGTCGCATTTGTCGACGGGATGCTTTTTCATTGTTTTGCTTAAAAGCAAATGTGAGTGGCTTATGATCAGTGAATATAACAAAATTTCTTCCTTCTAGTAAATGTTTGAACTTTTTCACAGAAAGGTAAATTCCCAGCAATTCTCGATCATAGGTAGTATAAACCTTTTGTGTCTGACTCAGTTTCTGTGAAAATAATGCAACCGGTCTCCAAGTTCCATTTTCTAATTGTTGGAGTACAGAACCAACAGCAACATCTGATGCATCAGTGCATAATGCTAAAGGTAGCTCTGAGTTAGGAAAAGCCAATAATGCAGAATTTGCAATATCTTGTTTGCATTGCTCAAACATTGTCTTCGCTTCCTCAGTCTACTGAATTTGTGTATTATCCCTCTTTTTAGCTCCCTTGAGATAGTCATGCAAAACAGCCTGAGGCTGTGCTGCATACTTAAGGTAGTGACGATATTGGTTAACAATGCCAAGAAATGTACGGAGTTCATGCAGTTTTTCAGGTAACTTGTATTCCAAGATAGCTTGAACTCTTGCAGGTAGTGGACGGGATCCCTCAGGTGTTATCCAGTAACCCAGAAATTCTATTTCATTTACTCCCAAATAGAATTTCTGGGCTACTGAGACATTTATGTTTCTGCACTTCTTCAAAATAGTGAAATATTTTTCATGCCTTGTTATGACAGGAAAAGGACCATCATATGTAGGTTCTACTGGTTTTTTTAATCTTAACAAACACGTGGTTTAAAAAAAACACACAAAAGAAGGTTGTATACTTGGAAGAGACCAGGAGACACCAGAAGGTATCAGAAAGATTTTATAATGGTAAAACATAGACTCCGTAACCAAGTTATAAACGGTAAGACATACCCAGGGGCAGATATAGACTCTGACCATAAACTTTTTAGTCATGAATTGTAGGCTGAAACTGAAAAAACTGCAGAAAGGTAGGAAGATAAGGAGATGGGACCTAGATAAATTGAAGGAACATGAAGTTCTGGAGAATTTCAGAGGGAGCTTTAGGCAACAATTGACAGAAACAGGGGAAAATAAAAGAGTAGAGGAGGAATGGGTAGCATTGAGAGATGAAATAGTGAAGGCAGCAGAGGACAAAATAGGTAGAAAGGCAAGACCTACAAAAAATCCTTGGATATCACAGGAAATACTAAATTTAATTGATGAAAGGAGAAAATATAAAAATGCAGTAAATGAAACAGGCAAAATGGAGTACAGACGACTAAGAAATGAGATTGACAGGAAGTGCAAAATGGCTAAGCAGGAGTGGCTAGAAGCCAAATGCAAATCTGTAGAAGAATGTATAAGAAGTGGAAAAGTAGATACCACCTACAGGAAAATAAAAGAGACATTTGGGGACAAGAAAAGCAACTCTACGAATATCAAGAACTCAGATGGGAAACCAGTTCTCAGCAAAGAAGGGAAAGCTGAAAGGTGGAAAGAGTACCTAGAGCAGCTCTACAAAGGAAATGAACTTAGAGGCCATGTTGTAGGAAGGGAAGAGGAAGTTGATAAAGGTGAAATAGGAGGTACTATACTGAGATAATGTTGACTGGAATACACTCTTTCAAATTCAGCAGGGGTAAAATACAGGGAAAGGAGAGTTATTTACAACTTGTACAAAAGCCAGACTGCAGTTATTAGACTCGAAGGGCATGAAAGGGAAGCATCAGTTGGGAAGGGAGTAAGACAGGGTTGTAGCCTTTCTCCGATGTTATTCAATTTGTACATCGAGCAGGCGGTGAAGGAAAGCAAGGAAAAATTTGGAATAGGGATTAAAGTTCAGGGGGAAGAAATAAAAACATTGCGTTTTGCTGAGGACATTGTAATTCTGTCAGAGACAGCAAAGGACCTGGAAGAGCAGTGGAATGGAATGGACAGTGTGTTGAAGAGAGCGTATAAAATGAACATTAAAAAGAGCAAAACAAAAATAATGGAATGCGGTCTTAGAAAATCAGGCGCTGCTGAAGGAATTAGACTAGGTAACGAAACAATGAAGGTGGTAGATGAGTATTGTTACTTGGGTAGTAAAGTATCAAATGATGGTCGCAGTGCAGAGGATATAAAAAGCAGAATGGCAATGGGAAGAAAAGCATTTTTGAAAATGAGAAATTTGCTAACATCGGATATTAATTTAACTGTAAGGAAGTCTTTTCTGAAGGCATTTGTGTGGAGTGATGCCTTGTACGGAAGTGAAACATGGACGATAAGCAGTGCGGACAGGAAGAGAATAGAGGCTTTTGAAATGTGGTGCTACAGAAGAATGCTGAAGATTAGGTGTGTAGATTGCATAACTAATGAAGAGGTTCTGAACAGAATTGGTGAGAAAAGGAATTTTTGGCATACCCTGACCAAAAGAAGGGATCGCTTGGTAGGACACATTCTTAGACACCGAGGAATCGTAAATTTAGCATTGGAGGGAAGTGTGTGGGGTAAAAATCGCAGAGGGAGACCAAGAGACGCGTATAGTAAGCAGATTCAAGTGGATGTGGGTTGCCATTCTTATGAGGAGATGAAAAGGCTTGCTCAGGATAGAGTAGGGTGGAGAGCTGCATCAAACCAGTCTCCGCACTGAACACATTACTCCCAAAACTGATTTGGAGATATTTATTCGTAGTCCATATTTAGACAAAAGCTCTAGGACTAATTTGAGGTGTGAGTGGTGTTCTTCAATACTAGATGAGGCGATCAAAATGTCATCAAGGTAAGGGAACACAAAATCTAGTCCAAACAAAACTTCATTAATAAATCTCTGGAATGTTGAAGGTGCATTCCACAGGCCAAAACTCATAACATTAAATTCATAAAGACCAAATAGTGTTATTACGGCTGTCTTATGCTTATCTTCTTCAGCAATGGGTATCTGATAATAAGCCTTTAACAGATCAATTTTAGAAAAGATGTTCTTCCCTTGCAGAATATATTGGAAATCGTCTATTCTTGGTACTGGATAACGGTCAGGAACTGTTATGTCATTTAACCCTCTGTAAACTCCACATGAACGTATTGAACCATCTTTCTTGGTTACTAGATGAAGGGGACTAGCCCATGCAGATTTTGATGGTCTAATGATGCCATTTTCTAACATGAATTTAAATTCTTGTTTCGCCACTCTCATACGGTTTGGGTCTAACTGTCTTCCCCTTGAAAACACAGGTGGACCTTCAGTGGTAATGTAGTGTTTGACATCATGCCTTTAATTCGCCAGGTACCAAATTAGGCTTAGCTATGTCGGGATACTGCAGCAATAAATCGGTAAATTTTGTTTTTTGACTCTTAGTACTTATGACATTTTCATCTGAGATTGATACAATTTTGCCCTCAGAACTGAGCTTGGTTACATCATCTTTTAATCTCTTATTATGCACATCTACTAATAATTTGAATTTGTTCAAAAAATCGGCTCCCACTATAGCTTTATCGATCTTTGCTACGATAAACGGCCATTGAAATCCACGTCGTAGTCCCAAATCGATAGTACGAAATTCCATACCATATGTAGGAATTTCAGTTCCATTGGCAGCATACAATTTATATGCTGATTCACCTTTAGCTCTTGCATGAGTTGGAATTACAGAAACATCAGCTCCACTGTCAACTAAAAATCGCAATCCCGTTTTTTTGTCGGTCACAAATAGGCGGGTTTTGCGGCACTGGTCTGGAGCAGCAGAACTCGCCGCTAATTCAGCTGCTGATTCGAGTTTCCCTGTTCTGACCATTTACAAGGAGGTGTGCATTTTTGAGGTTTGCAGTGCTGTCCGAACCGAAAGTGGTAGTAACAGTATTTTCCATTGGGGTTGTATTTATTTCGTGATTTAGTGCGGCTTTTATTGCGTCGGCGGTCGAAGCTTCTATTGCAAGACCTGCCTCTGTAATTGGTTGTCAATGCAGCTATTTGTTGCTCTAGCCCCGAAATGCTTGTCATTAGGTCATTCATTGTTACCGGAACATCTTGTTTGGTGCAAGTGTCACTTTTCATAACGAACAATTCGTTACGAGGATTCGGTTCTATTATTCTATCAGCCATTACAGCCACCTTTTCGAGTCCTTCGTCACTGACAAAATGTTCTTCATAGAATCTGGAAGTTTTTCTAACCAAAGTGTTTTAAGAACCTTTTCTGAAACATCTGCGCCTGCCAATGCTTGCATTTTGCGTAATAATTGACTAGGCTTTTGGTCTCCTAGATCAATTCCAGTGAATAGTCTTTTGATGCGCCTATCTTCACTTTCTTTAAAAATATTGAGCAGACGTTCCTTAGCCGCCGTATATTTATTTATTCACTTCTGTGCTGCGAATAATGTCCCAAATATTCTCGATATATTTGACTCTAACTGCGACACTAGATGGTTGAATTTAGTCTCTTCCGTTACAATTTTGCAGATGCTGAATTGTGCTTCCACTTGATAGAACCAAACCTCGGATTTATCACTCCAGTACGGCGGAATTTTGACACTGACATTCGCTTCCAGTCGATCTTCTGGCGTGCTACTATTTGTTATCGTGTTCGTATTTGTCGCCATCTCCTCTTCTTACCACGCCGGGGTCACCAATTATTACTGACGTGACGGATATATTTACTAAAATTATGAATATCCACAGGAGAATATTTATTACAATTTTTATTTGGCTTTTCTTACGAACACACACTTTTGGATATTTATAAAACAACTGAACACACAGAACTCAAAGATATCATGTTAATATTTGCAATGAAGTTATTTACACAGTTATGCCATTGTCCTGTACTATGTTTCAGAATTATAACGTCATCAGATTTTGTTCGTTTGTTTCGGGGTTAGAGAGGCACTCAAAATCAAGGTTGTTAGTGCCCATAGAGAACTTTCATGATTGAATGTAATAAAAACCACACGAGAAACGGAATCTGAGGAAAATCGTGAGCCATCTAAAAAGCGCCAACATTTCCTTCCAGATCTACCTGTAAAAACACGCACATTGAAAACTTGCGTAAGTCATGGAGTGGTGTGGACAGGTGTGCCCAGTCTAAAACTGACCAGTAAAACTAACCACATTAATGGGAGTCATTAGTGGAAACAACTAGCTGACTAATAATAAAAAGACAGAAGAGCTAGTCAACCTGCTGATACCTTAAAAATGTTGCCCTAAAATTTTGGGAAGTAAGTCTGAGGATTCAAAAACATTTAAAAGACAAATCACAGCCATTATATCATCACTTAAAATAGAGGGCAGATCAGTCGGCAAAAGAGCTGCCACCCTTTGATCTGAAGAGCAAAAAGAATGGTCAATGGCTGAGAATGTCCCCGTGGTGGTACAAAAATCTGTGGTATTGCCCATGTTGAGCATGCAGAGTTCCTGCAACGTCACGAAGCACTCCACAACTCGACCCTTTGGACCAGTACAGTCAGAGCCCCATAACACATTGTGGGCATTGAAGTCTCCCAGTAGAAGATACAGGTGGGGGAGTTGCTCTATGAGACTGGTAAGAGCCTCAAAGTCTATTGGTTCCTGGGAATGTAAATACAAGGAACAAACCGTGATCCTCAGACCTGCATGAACTTCCACTGCCATGCCTTGGAGATCAGTAAACAAAGGAATGACCGAGGAGTGATGTGTATCACTGACAAAGACAGCAACTCCTCCATTCGCCCTCTCACCAGCAAGATCATGAGTACAGTAGATGGTATAGCCCCTGAGTATAAGGGTGTCCGAAGCTTTGAAGTAGGTTTTTTATTAACATAAGCACAGGGGATGTGTCAGTTTCAGGCCTTTTATGAGAGTCCTGAACTCATTCATGTGCTACTGTAATATGGGAGCCACGAGTTATGGTGGTAGCACCTTCACTTTTTATTTCTGCCAAGGTGGAGATACTGAACTAGGTGGGGGTTCAGTTTTGGAGCGAGAACTTTGCCCCAGATTGACATCCAGCTCTATAAGCTCGGGAGTGTTGTCAGAAGAAGTATCTTGTATGAGAACTTCGATATAGCCGGAAGGTTTATTACTTGACTTAGCTTGCGTCTGGGACTTACCGGATGCCTTTTTGAACTACACTTGCTTTGTAGCGGCTACAGTAGATGTGGTAGATGATGTATTTTTGACCATTCTCTACCACTGGAGTTACCAGGGGCGCAACAATGCTGTAAAATGTAGCTTTCTCTGCTTTATTTGAAGGAGGTACAGGCACCAGTGGCGGACTAACACCCAAACCTTCAGATGTCAGACACTCAGATCCGTACCAAACGTTGTATATCGATAGAGTATCAACCGAAACTTGTATATAATTCCTGATTTGTGCTGTCGTCCAGTAGAACGTGTATAAACTATAATAATAAGTAACAATTAACCTACGGAATAGAGCAAAAGCGTATCTGTGAGGCATAATCACGTCACGCTTCCGTGGGTTCGTAAGTAGAGCATTAGTTTGTCTTCCAGAAGGTCCTGGGTTCAATCCCCACCTAGACCTTAAATTTTTTCATTGTTTATACTACAGTACGTTGGAAATTGTTAAAAGGGGCAACGTGTTCCTCATATGTAAAAGAACAGTTTCCATTTTGTAGCAATGTGTTATTGGCAGTTTACTCTTGCTTCGTTTTATTTGAAAGTAGCTAATCTGTAGGGTTTATTCGTAGTTTCACAAAATAAACGAAGATAATCAGAACATATGAAAAAAACAACTCCATCACATATACAGCTGTACTAATAGTAATAATAGTAATAACAATAACAAAAAAGTAATGTTAAAAACAATAAGCGTAATTAAAGTAATAACACTGTACAGGTTTCCTACTTTCAAATAAAACGAAGTAAGAGTAAACTGCCAATAACACATTGCTACAAAATCGAAACAGTCCTTTTACATATGAGGAACACGTTGCCCCTTTTAACAATTTCCAACGAACTGTAGTTTAAACAATGAAAAAAATTGAAGCGAGGTGGGGCCTGAACCCAGGACCTTCTGCACCACATGCTAACGCTCTACCAACTAACCCACGGTGGCGTGGCTTCATTGCGCCTCACAGACACGCTTTTGTCTAATCCGTAGGTTAGCTGTTACTTATTATTATAATTTACGCACGTTCTACTGGACGGCAGCAAAAATCAAGAATTATATGTTTCGGTTGATACTCTATCGATATACAACGTTTGGTGCGGATCTGAGTGTCTTGACATCTGATGGTTTGGGTGTAAGAGGGGGGGGGGGGGGGGGGGGCAAGCGGACTACCCCAGGCCTCTTGTCTGGAGAGACCGCCAAAACCGCGAAACAAGTTCTTTTTTAAGCCCACCCTTGGCCCTCTGGTTCTGGGGCCTCCAAATGTGGCAAGCAAATCTGTGCCTCTTGTCCTAGGGGCCTCCAAATATCAGAAGTTTGTTTTGCCGCCGCCCTGAACCTCCGACAGCCTTAGTCCACCACTGACAGGCACTGCGTCAACTGCAGCTTTGTAAGTGCATTGACAGACACAGGTGTTCGTGCCAACACTAAGAACCTCCATTTGTGTCGAAGCATCAACTTTTGGAAACGGCTTTTGAAAGACAGCAGCGAAGGAGGTGGTACATGCTGGAGGTTGTGTGGCCTTTAAGATCTTCTTCGCTTCTGCGCAGGAAATGCGCTTATTAGTTTAATTTCTTGGATCTTCTTTTCCTCACCCGTTGTATTCCGTACTCCACACTGGGTGTTCCCCAGGATAATTCACTCAATTTGGAGGTGGTGAACTAGCGACCCCGTCATGTACAGGTTTACCACATGCACCACAGGTGGATTCTCCATTACATCCCTGTACTGTGTGCCCAAAGCGCTGGCATTTAAAGCAGCGCATGTGGTTCGGCACGTAAGTTACGCGATCCACCCACCTAATCTTCAGCATTCTTCTGTAGCACCGCATTTCAAAAGCCTCAATCCTCTTCCTGTCCGCACTGTTTATCGTCTATGTCTCACTCACATCAAGGCAACACTCCACACAAATGCCTTCAGAAAAGACTTCCTTAGGCTTAAATCAATGTTCCATGTTAACAATTTTCTCTTTTTCAAGAACGCTTCGCTACCCATTGCCATTCTGCATTTTATATCTTCTGTACTGCGACCATCATTTGTTATTTTACTTCCCAAGTAACAAAACGCATCTACCACCTTTATTGTTTCGTTATCTAACCTAATTCCTTCAGCATCGCCTGATTTTCTAAGACTGCACTCCATTACCCTAGTTTTGCTCTTGTTAATGTTCATCTTATATGCACCTTGCAGCACACTATCCATTCCGTTCATTTGCACTTCCAGGTCCTTTGCTGTATCTGACAGAATTACTATGTCGGGAAAACGCAATGTTTTTAATTCTTCACCCTGAACTTTAATTCCTTCTCCAAATTTCTCCTTGCTTTCCTTTAAAGCTTGCTCAATGTACAAATTTAATAACATTGGAGAAAGGCTACAACCCTGTCTTACTCCTTTCCCAACCACCGCATCCACTTTCATGCCCTTCAACTCTGACAACTGCTATCTGGTTTTTGTACAAGTTGTAAATAATCCTAGGCTCCCTACATTTAACTCCTGCTTGCTTCAGAACTTGAAAAAGTATACTCCAATCAACATTGTCAAAAGCCTTCTCCAAATCTACGAAAGCTAGAAATGTAAGTTTTGCCTTTCCTTAATCTATCTTCTAGGATAAGTCGTAAAGTGAGTATTGCCTCCCGTGTTCCTACATTTCTCCTGAATCCAAACTGATCTTCCCCGAGGTCGGCTTCTAAGAAAGAAATGCATTTGCGGGCGCGTGCAGGCGGCGGGCACGCTCGGGTCCACAGCGGCAGGCAGCGACTGTACCCGCCAGCCTATGGGGGCAGCAGCAGCGGAGCGCCACCGGCTACCTGGCTGCCTGCTCTCCGCTCTGATGGATGAGGCGCCCCGCCGGGACAAGAATGTGGGCCACATGCAATATTTCCACATTGACTCTTCGAAATTTCCCCCATAGCAGACAAAAAAGAACAAAAAATCACCAAACGACACTATCGCATATTTTCATCAAATATCTGAAACCTAACTATTCCTTCAAATTATTATTTATTATCAGTGTTGGTAGCTTGATGATATGCAATTGCCACACAAATGTACTACTTTTTAATAATTTTATTTTGTAAATAAAACGCAGAAACTGACCAGAAAAATCGAAAAGAATCGTGCTCTAGCGGCACTACATTTGCTTGCTTCATGGTTTTTCCATTATGGTACTGATTAACAATACAAGGTGGAGTACATTCAGAAACACATGATAGAGCTATTTACGGCGTCAAAATGTTTGTTTTCAGTATCATTATAACAATTCGAAATATAAACTTTCTGTCATAAAAATTATTGGTTGAATGATTTATTTACTTTAGTCTATATTGAATTAAGACAATGTTGTTGTTGTTGTTGTCTTCTTCAGTCCGCAGACTGGTTTGATGCAGCTCTCCACGCTACCCTGTCCTGTGCAAGTCTCTTCATCTGAGAATATGTTCGGCAACCTACAACCTTCTGAATCTGCTTACTATATTCGTAGCTCGGTCTCCCTCTACGATTTTTACCCTACACGCTTCCTTCTAATGCTAAGTTGACAATTCCTTGATGTCTCAATGTGTCCAACCAATCTATCCCTTCTCTTAGGCAGGATATGCCACACACTCCTTTTCTCCCCGATTCGGTTGAGCACCTCCTCTTTAGTTACGTGATCTACCCCTCTAATTTTCTGTAGCACCACATTTCAAAAGCTTCTATCATATTTTTATCTGAACTCCTTATCGTCCACGTTTCACTCCCATACAATGCTACACTCCAGACAAATGTTTTCAAAAAGGACTTCCTAACATTTAAATAAATACTGGATGTTAACAAGCTTCGCTTCTTTAGAAACGCTTTTCTTCTCATAGCCATTCTGCATTATATCCTTTTTAGTTCGGCCATCAGAAGTTATCTTGCTACCCAAACAACAAAATTCATCTACTACATTTATTGTCTCATTACCTAATCGTCATCGGCAAACCGCAATGTTTTTATTTCTTCTCCTTGCACTTTAATGTCCTCTCCAACTTTCTCCTTCCATTCCTTCACTGCCTGCTCAATGTACAGATTGAACATCATTGGGGAAAAGCTACAACCCTGTCTTACTCCCTTCCCAACCTCTGCGTCCCTTTCTTGCCCTTCGACTCTAATAACCACTGTCTGGTTTTTGTATAGGTTGAATATAACTCTTCGCTCCCTATATTTTACCCCTGATACCTTCAGGATTTTGAAGAGTGTATTCCAGTCGACATTGTCTCCAAATCTACAAATGATAAAAATGTAATTTGCCTTTCCTTAACCTATCTTCTGACATAAGTCGTAATGTATTGCCTCCCGTGTTCCTACATTTCTCCTAAATCCAAACTGATCTCCCCCGAGGTCATATTTCACAAGTTTTTCAATTGGTCTTTAAATAATTCGTGTTAGTATTTTGCACCCATGCCTTATGAAACTGATAGTTCTGCAATTTTCACACTTGTCTGCACCTCCTTTCTTTGGAATTGGAATTACAATATTCTTCTTGAAGTCGGAGGGTATTTCCCCTGTCTCATACATCTTGCGCACCAGGTGATACAATTTTTTCTTGACTGGCTCTCCTAACGACATCAGCAGTTCAGACGGAATATCATCTACTCCAGGGGCCTTGTTTCGACTCAAGTTCTTCAGCGCTCTGTCAAATTCGAGAAGACAACAATAAAAACAGTATAAACATATTTGCTACAACAAAAATGACAAGACGGCGAGAGCGCTTTGGTTATAACATAAATCCTCTGCGAATTGGTAAGCAGCCACAGATAAGAAGACGACTAAACGAACGGTTTATCGACTGATTTCAAAAAGAGAAATAGCCTAAGCAGAAAATTAAGTATATGTTGCTTGAACTGAAGTACCAGAATGCATTAATGGCAATCCCAGGAAGAAAAAAAAATTGTTCCCTTATTTTCCCAGTAGTGAAAATGTTTTCCCCAAGGCTTCCGTTTCCCCATAGGTTTGCCCCCAAAATATATTTCTCCAAAATTGCGGGAAAACAGAGCGGAAACACTGGTCAAAAGTAATACACGCGAGCTACATCTGCAGACGATGTTAACTGCTCTATTTTTGAAGCCAATTTCAGTGCTCGGGCTTCTGCGTTAACAAGCATTTTGGGCACTGCGCCACGTGATTCTGTGAAATGAAACGAAAGACGATGTTTCCACATTTTGCCGCGATCCTCCTCTGGGTGACGAAACATCTCATCTCGGTCACTCTGAACTTGTACTAAACAACGTAATTAGGCGTTTACGCCTGCGGAAGGTTGGCTATACTGTGTGTTATCCGGTAAATGGTGCCACACGACCATCATTATCTGACGATTCGGTAGGTAGCTGCGTATGTAGTCTTAGAAAATCAAGCAATGCTGAAGGAACTAGGTTGGTTAACGAGACAACGAATGTAATAGATCAGTTTTGTTAGTTTGGTAGCAAAATCACTTCAGATGTTCGAAGTAAGGACGATATAAAATGCAGAAGAGCTGGGGGGAGGGGGTAGCATTTCTGAAGAAACGAAATTTGTTGACAACCAAAATTAACGTGAATATTAGGAACACCTTTTTGAAAGCATTTGGAGTCCTGCATTGAACGGGAGTGAAACGTGGACGATAAGGAGCAGAGACAGAAAGATAATAAATGCATTTGAAAGGTGTTGCTACAGACGAATGCTAAAGATGAGAAGAGCCGAACGTGTAACTAATGAGGTGGTGCTCAACAAAATTGGGGAGAAAAAAATCTGGCATATTTTGACTACAAGATGGGATCAATTGGTGGGACACAGTCTGAGACATCAAGGAATCGTAAATTTAGCATTGGAGGGAAGTGTGTGTGTGAGGTAAAGAACGCAGGAGACCGAAAGACGAATACATTAAGCAGGTTCAAAAGGATGTAGGCTGTCATTATTATTCAGAGATGAAGAGCCTTGCATAGGTTAGGGTAGCGTGGAGAGCTGCATCGAACCAGTAATTTTGTCTACCATACTTCTTGATAAACGGATATGTCGGATTTTCGCAGTGTCTCTGTTTGTCATCAATGTGAAAATTATCAAGCATTTGTAATACGCCTTCAATGGACCTATTCCCTGGCCACGTAAAAACCTGTTTGCAATTTAGTCTTGTGCGAGGTGAACAGTATTTCAATGGGTCTATTTCAGAAGAGAGCGACCATACCCTTACTTGGTATGTCACTGCCTAGCAGACCAAATGTGACAAGAACGGGATTATACGTCTCTTCCTCATATCCTCATCTATGTTTTCCTTGATCACCAAATCAAATGTTTGTATAGCTTATGGTACTTAAATACGGGGTCATCAGTCTCTAAACTTACAAACTACTTATGAACTAGCTAACACTAAGGACGGCACATATATCCATGCCCAAGGTTGGATTCGAACCCCCGACCGTAGTGGCCGTGTAGACCGTTACTAACGCGCCGCAGTCCCCTCGGCCACCGCGACCGGCCCTTGATTACCTTAACCGTTTCAGACCTGGCGTACTAAATGAAGTACGTCAGTTGTACACATCCGTATTTTCTCACGAAACCGTGTGAAACACTTGTGCACTACTGTTTTAAATGTAGCATCATTTCCACTTGACATTCTGAGAGTAACAGCCGCTGCCATTTAGTGTGTAGTAGCTACACACTACTCTGGTAGAAGTTAAAATGGTGGTCAGAAGTAGGTGCCCCCGGTAAGCATATTGTTTCTATCGTATACTGTCATATACGTACTTTTCATTGGCAATATTTTGTTCATAAATACAAATTAATGAGTGATATAAAGCTATGACAATACAGAAAAAGTGCTTATGTGTCACGATTTACTCCATTTAACACCTGGTTTGCTATTTATAACACGCACCATAATATTTTTGTACATTTCATTGTACATAAATCTATTCTATATTCTATATCTATATATAAAAGACTTGCGTGTGTACGTGCTGACAGACGTTTCTCCATGACCACATACTGCCACTCACTCGTGGTTGTGGTGGTAGATAGCCGTTGGTCTAATGATGTTAGTAAGGGAGTTTGGTCGCGGTGCGTGGCAGTGGGTGAGTGTGACGAGCAACAATTCGCAAAATATGCAATAAATACTCTTAGGAAAAGCTATATACTCTGTGACTTACGAACTTTACGGTACGAGTCAAAATCTGTTTATTCTTTCAATCGTCAGACGATGCGGTCCTTTCAGACTTTAATAACGACGAGGAATATCAAATACGCAATTTTTTAAATAGATCACATATTTCCGTCAACCACATATTACCGACTATGAACAGAGACACAAAGCAAAGATAAAAATCCAGGTAGACTCAAAGATAAAAATACTCGTGGAACATTGATCACTGTCGTGGAAGCGTGGTGGTAACACAGACATACATTAATGAATGTCTCTTAGGCCATATATATTGATATGCCTGTGCCAGTAAGCTCACTGGTCTGTGCTAATCAGTGCTCTCTGATACATATAGCCGCGACACACACTGCTGTGAAATGTGTTATGGTGTTATCGTTTGACAGCTGAGTCAAGAAAAACTATGCGACGTAGTCCTATTCATATCCCGGCGGCCTCCTGTGATAATGTTGGCAACAGATGTTGAATAACGAGAATCATGTGACATCGTCATAAGCCAATCGCGTGACACACAAATATTTTGTCGTGAAAACAAGCATACAGCAGGAACAGCAGTATTTATCTACACAATGTGGTTCGGTCATCTTTGCAACGATTTTATATCGTGTTATTGATGTTGCCAACATAAAAACACGAGGCCGCCAGGATAGTAAGTAAAATTTTACCGAGTCAGATACATCCGTTGTTGTCACATCTCATTATGACCAGCACTTTCACGCGAAAGTGTTTTGTATAGAGTCTCATGATTCACACAGTCTTACAATTCATTCCAAATTTCTATTCAAGAAAATATTTGTGAAAACTGTTACAAGTCAATATTCGCACTTATCCAATATCGTTTTCAGAAATGTAATTTGCCAGCCGCTTTCGGCGCTGCTTTTGCAATGTGTAATTTTACGAACACAACCTAACATTGAATTTACATTGTTCCGAAGCACGGACTTAAATTAATTTCACTCTTAGTATGAAAAACTTTATGAACATTCATCGTTTTCGACAATGACTTCTACTTAAATTTGACATCTTGGCTAGGAGAACTGAGTTTATTGACAGAGAGATCCAACAAGGATTGTGTTTTTGCTGACCTACGTCCGGAACCCAAAGAACCATGACATACACAGGACCTTCTTTAACAACCGTTGCGAAGCACGGGCATATAAGCTAGTTCATTATAATTAAGAATACTAGGTTTCAAATTTTTTGTATGAAAAGCAAAAAATCGGGGCTGACAGGTTTAACAAGGCCACGGGCGATTTCCTGCCGCATCTTTTTCTGAGCTGTTCGGTTTTCTCTTTTCTGTGCGGATTTAAGCTTCAGCATTCAACACTACGGAGAAAGAGAAGAAATCAAATGATGTCATTCACAGGACTCCCGGTTAGTCGGGTGAATACCACTGCTCTCGTTAGTAACGAACTCGTGACGAAACACGCTCTCATTCTTTGGACGAACCTCAGTCAGTCATCTGCCTTTCCTATAGCCAGTTTCACGCTGTAGTTCAACTTCTAGTATTTTCCGGACGCACACTCCTAAACATATAACGTTTGTAACAGTTACCAGTGTTGATCGATAGTCATGTAATCTTATGCTTTTGCATCCGTTTTGAACAAACTATGTTGAAGTTTTATTTAATTGCGGAAATGTATTGCGTTTTTCCAACCAAATGAATATATGGAGTGTTTACGATGTACGTGAATTACGAAACTTCCTGGCAGATTAAAACTGTGTGCCGGAACCGGGACTCGAACCTGGGACCTTTGCCTTTCGCTGGCAAGCACTCTACCAGTTCGCAGCAGAAGGTGTGTGGAATTTGGTAAGTGGGAGGCGAGGTACTGGTGGAAGTAAAGCTGTGAGGACGGGATGTGAAGCGTGCCTGGATAGCTCAATAGAGAGATTGGCCGCGCGACTCTAAGGCCCCAGGTTGGAATGCTTGGTCTGGCACACAGTTTTATACTGCCCGCAAGTTCCATATCAGCACACACTCCGCTGCAGAGTGAGAGTATCATTCTGGATACATTAATTACAATGATGTTCTTACGTTATATATTCTCTTACTTGTTAGAGAAGGATCAACTCTAAAAAAATGAATAAATAAATAAAATAAAGGTAAAGTAAGTCTTTTAGACGAGAGAATTGGGTAATTTAAATTACCTCTTATTTCCTTTACAATGCGAATGCTGAAGCAGTACACATCTTGCATCTACCCATCTTGCTGAAACTAAACATAGAAAAGGCAATCAAAATCTCTCTCTCTCTCTCTCTCTCTCTCTCTCTCTCTCTCTCTCTCTCTCTCTCTCTCTCTCTCTCCTACCATACCATGTCACAATATTTAACACTGCAAACGATTATTTTCGAAATGCTCCAAGTATTTACAACATTTATCTGACACAGGTCAAACTTGCAAATACTGATAATCGAGCATCCCAGCAAACGTTTAAAATTGTTCTTTCTCCACTTTTAAACAAAACTAAATCCTATTGTACAACGGTATTTCCGTGGAGATTCACAATAAAGAATTAAAAAATGCGTGCAATAATTTAAGATCAGCAGTTTGCCGATTTCCGACCTTCTACACGTAAGCTGCTTAATGGAACTTGACAACAGCTCTGCGCATGCGCAGTTCTCTCGACGACAAACTGAAACACACTTAAGCCGTTTATATATAAGATGGTCAAATCTGCATATTAGTTTAGATATGCGATGCAAATATTAATACTATATCAATTCAGTTTTGGTAGATATAGGCCTAAGAGAATCGACCTTTCTAGTAACGGTATTTTCCAGGATCATTGTTTACTGGTTCGATGTAGAGTAATAGGCAATATCGATATTTCTGAATGAGTTGCCCATCCCTTATTTGATCACACCTTGCTTCTGAAATAGCTGCGTCTAACGTTCGTTGGTGTAAAGGAAAAGTTAATTCGCAGTTTAGAATACCAGTGGTGTCCTACTCTGTCATGGGAGCCGAAGCAGATACGAACTGATAGCTATGGCTAGAGATCTGCGCGGATGCTGATATCCGCGTATTATATGCGGATAAAGAGCTAGATATCAGTAAAGTACATGTGTCGAAATGTTAGCTGAAACAGAGCCCAGGTAGAGGGAAAGTCTGTTGTCCTCATCCCCTGGCCACAGTAGAAGTAGCTGTACTCGAGGAACCTGCGCCTACTCCGTTTTTCAAGTGTTTTCTGAGTGGAAAACCGGCCCACTGCCCACCAGAGGCGCCATGCCAATTTTCAGCTGTCTTCAGTTAGTGCTTTGTAGTGACCGAGTGACGTTTATCGTAGTGAATACAGTGACAGTTCTTTCTTAAAAAGAACACATCTATGGATACTATATCGTGTAAAGTAAAAAGGTGATTTGACATTACTGAAGGAAAACAAATTGAAATCGTCAATTTAAAAAAAAAAATTGGACACGTGTTTTGCATGTAAAAAAAAAAAAAAAAAAATATTTTTACACTGGACACGAAACTGGAACTTCAACTTTGCTGAATCATTTGTGTGAGAAAGGACAAAGTAGCATAATTACTTATTTAAATACAAAGACAGATGCAAAAGTTCCTGAAGTCCCGCCAAATTTAAGGCAACCGCGACCGAAAAACTTATCTTGTCAGCAAAGACATTTTACCGTTCGAAGTAGCATGTGGATCTCCGGCACAATTTCTTATTGATATGGGGGCATATCTCTTGAATTGCGTGTCTTAGTCTTTTTATTATGCCAATAACCATCGCGAAAGTGCAAGCAGTATGTTGGCAAAGTTTCATCGCAACCGAATGAACGGTACAGCCGCACATAAAAACAAACATACAAATATTCATGTTTATGTATTAGAGAAATGATGACGGAAGTAACAATAGCATTTTATAGCAACTTACATAATCAGATAGAGTGTACAGTGAAAGTAACGTATTTAGGAAGGTAGACAATGTTAGATGGTATAGGCAGGCCTCAGATGCAGCCGAGATTGTCTCTTTGTACTGACAGTTACCAATTAGAACTAGACGGCAGTTTTAACACTTGAAATGACATGCTTTGCTTTGTATCAATGACATAACCTCTTGTGCGTTAATATCGGGAAAACAGTGTCCATTTTGTGAAACTTCGAGAGTACCGCTTCTTTTGTATCCCATCCTCGTCGCCACTTTTGTGTCTCGTTTCCGCCGGTTGTCCGGGTGTCGGTGGTAGAGTAGAGAGAGACCGACACAGGAAAGTAGAATGCAGGTATGTGCGGGTACAGAGTCTGAGGTGACCAGCCAGTGGGACAGCAGAAACACTAAGCTAGACTAGAACAAGAGATATTTCGTAGAGATAGTACAATACTTTGTTAACTGAAGTCTAGTGCAATGCAGATACATAGTTTAAGTAGGTAGAAGTCTGGCTACTGATGAGAGGCTGTTCTAGTGCCTGTCTAATTCCCAAGTGACCGATCCAATTCAGTGGTGGCCACGAGCGGAGTTGCAGCGGAGGACGCTCGTGGCTAACGTCGTAAGAACGCCGCGCCGTGCTTGCATGGCGGCGCGCGGCGAAAGTACGTGGCGCGCACTTCAGACTTGTGCGACACCACAGCTTTTTTTTATGTAAAAACAGTAAAATCTTCACTATGCCGACCAGTTTTAACCACTGAAATTTAAGATGTGCCTGTATTAGACAGCTGACGTAATGCCCCGAGCACAGGGCTCCGAAGCGCTACTGTGTGTGTAGGGAGCGCCAATGTTTTCCTGTTTGAAATAACCTGTTTTGGAGTATGTATAGAACAGTCGCCGTGATTCGAGAGCTCAAAAGTAGTTCATTTGTCGCAGAAATGACACTCTAATAATACTTATGACGTACCATGGTCTTAAATACTGCTATTACTATTACCCATTCAAAACTTTAATATTTGCGGATGCGGATTTTTTTTTTTTTTGTGGTTTTAGGGCGCACAACTTTTACGATCATTAGCGCCCAGACAAGAACTTAGATTCACTAGATCCCCAAAAAAAATTTGGTGACTGTCAGAAAATCAAGAAGAGGCTAAAAACGAAAGATAAAGGACAATGAAAAGGGTTAAATATCCTTCGATAAGTTGGCCAAGTTGATAAAACGCAAAACTCGAGCAGCAGCTCGTGTGTCATCAGCTAAAATTTCCTCCAGTGTAGACGGAAAGTGAAGGGCTGCACGGAGATGATTAAAATTAACACAAGACAGTAAAACATGTCGCACTGTCAGCAGTTCACCCCAGGAGCACAGCGGTGCAGGGTCGGCGGTTAGCAAATGACGGTGGCTGAAACGAGTTTGTGACACTTGCGGGGAGTGACACTTGCGCGGAAAGGGAATGTGTAGACACTTGCGCGGAGGCCCGGACGCTGCAGGTAGTGAAAGGGTGTTCCAGAAGTAGCGATACACCACCCCTACTCCACGCCCTCCAGCCGCTACCTGTGCCGTATTCAGGGAAAGGCCCACCGAGCGAGGTGGAGCAGTAGTAACGGGACGTTCGCTAAAAATAGGGTATATTACAAGATTCACGTCTCTCGCGTTCCGGCCCAAAATTAGCATGGGCCTATATTTCGCATTCATTGAAAAATGCGAATTTTTCCGGAACCTACTGTTTACTTTGTACATATTTAAGGGCAGAAAATAAAGTTATCTCCCAATATTTCTGATTAAATAGTGTTTCATACCAAAATACCATTTATGACAATTTCGGATTTACTGCATTTTGAGTCAGAATTCGCATCTATGTTCGAATTTATCGCAAATACGAATTTTTCCTGTCCCTAGAATTACCTCTAAAAATAAACAGCTGATCAAGGCATTAAAAGCAAGGGCCGATCTTTAGGTGTATTTCTACATATAACTGAAACACAATTTGATCGTGGAATTATATACAATCTCATTACAAAGTTTTTTTGTAGGTGGTTTTGAGCAGCTTTTAAATATGTTACAAATTGCATTATGAAATATAGACAGCTACACGTTATGTTTATTATGAGATATCGATTTCGGCTAATTTGAGGTCATCTTCAAGTCTCAAACAACAGGTGTTACTTATGCATTTTTCCAGTGGCACTCATAACCTTTAACTGTTTACACACAAGGTCTAACGTTGTTAATCGCGTTAGCGATGAAAAGAGAACCCAGAATCTTTGCATCTAAATGATACATATATTATTTCGAAAGAACAGACATCACACCAATACATATATAGCTCTCGGTGAAATGGAACGGTATGATGTCGTTACGTACCACAGCACGGCCGACTAGAAACGCAGGAGAAGTGCAAACAACGTTCCTCCTCAGAGGTATGATTATAATTGAGTTCGGCGTAGACTTCTACAACATACAGTCTACACGGCGAAGATTACACAAAAAAATTTAACTTTTCGTCTACTTCGGCGATAGCAACCAAATTTTATAATCATGTCTACTATGTAAAGATTTAGCAACACAAAACGCTTCAAGTCCATAACTTCACTGGTTTTCGAGTTCTGAATTTTTAATATGTTTTTAATGTTATTATAGAAAAAACAAATTTGGGACTCACACTAAAATTTTCATATGGCAGATTTTGTAGGTACATTCACAAGACATAATTCAACGGTTGTGTGCATTCATCTTATGAGAAATATCAATCATTTGTTTTCAGTGTTTATTTCAAATTTCTACATTTAAGTTTCTTTAATTATTAGTACTTAAATGTGGTTATGAAATAAATAAATTACGTGTATATGTGTAGTCTTATGCGGCCAAACTACTTAGGTCATTGGTCGCTAGAGTTACACACTACTTTATCTTACTTAAAATGACTTAGGCAAAGTACAAACAAACATACCCATGTCCGAGGAAGGACTCGAACTTCCGACCGGACCGGCCGCGCAATTTGTGACACAAATTACATGTTTGATAATATTAATGCATAGAAGTATGAAATCACGTCAAAACTACTCCCTGCAAAAATTTTGACAAAAAAAGTGGGCACTGAGTTTAGAAAAACAAATTTCTGGTATATTGGATTTTAACATTTTATCAAAAAATGAATGTTACTTTTTTTTTACTACAAGAGATACAGCCATTCAAATTTACGGCCAACAGAAAGTTTTCCCTTCCTGAGTAAATGAGCTGCTTCTTGTAGTTTCAACATCTTTTTCTTGAATGTTCTGAATATAAATCTTCACACAGACTTCTTGAGGAGGAGAGTGATACGGATATCTGATTGTAAACCACTGCCTACTCCCTTAGATCTTTTTGACTGTACTGAACAGTAATTCCGCGTATTCCGTAATTTATATTTATACAGTTAACAGGCAATGTAATTTATAACCAACTATTGTCTGCCAATTTCGCTTCATTTTTCCTGGCAGTCTTGCAACTTGTTTCTCCCTGTTGGTTTATGCCGAGTTCGGTGTAAAAATGGAAGTTGCGTGATAGTGGGGTTAACTACATAGCGGTCAATTACATCAACGTATCTGTGCAGGATGCCTAATATATTTATTGCTTGCGCAGGTGTCTTGATATGCTTAGTGTTCTGAATAACATGCTTTTAGGAGGTATGACTGTGGAAAGTCATCGTCTTGTAGTAGCAGAGACTGTCTTAACAACTCTCCAAACATTATCCAATTAAAATAACTTTTTTTTTTACAGGAGCAACACTCAACGGATTAATATGTAGTTAGAACAAGTTACTATATTGCTCTTCAGCTTCGAATGGGTTGTGCAATTTCACTGATTTTCGTGTTATGTTGACAGTGTGGAAACGTGATCACAGCAGTGCTAGACTTCTTGGTGTGCCTGTACCCAGGAAAAGCCATCAGCTGCCCCAAGGGCCCTGGGTTGCGCAAGTGTCACTCCGCGCAAGTGTCACTCCGCGCAAGTGTTCCAACCCCGGCTGAAACGGCAGTGACCGATCCGCAACCGGGCCAGGATGACCTCCTCCCGCCGAGAGAGGCGTGAGGTGGTCCTCCAAGCGGTCGGGATCGGTTTGACAGTTCGCAATTTATTGTTGTACAGTGAAAGCCACGCACTGTGCCATGACGACACGATACTCCGGCGAAGAGCCTGTTGAACATCGTCCGGTGGGATGCAAAAGGTAGCCATGCAAGGCAAAAGAGCTGCGGCCTTGGCTGCTATGTCGGCGCCCTCATTCCCGGGCACACCCACGTGGCCAGGGACCCACAGGAAAGAAACGTGACAGCTGTCATCTGCTAGCAACTGGAGGAAGCGTTGGATCCGATACACGAGAGGATGGTTCGAGAAAGGGTCCTTAAGACTCTGCAGGGCACTAAGGGAGTCCGAACATAAGGCATAGAAAGGTTCGCGGTGGCGGCAGGTATACAAAACGGCCTGGTGGAGGGCAAAAAGCTCAGCCGTGAAGTGATGCGGATAACGAACTTGCGAATGCGGGTAAAGTGCCGCGGTTGCGGATTACACTTTCGTTATCCGCGCAGACCTCTAGCTTTGGCCGTCGCTGTCCGCGATATACTCAGGGCTGGGGCTGGGGCCGTGGCCACACAGAGTGGGCTGTGATTTATCTGCCGCGCCGGCGACCGCCCTCCGTAATGGCACTCTCGCCTTATCTCAGACACGCGCTGCTGCCGTCCCGGTGGCTCCCCCACGAGCCGATAGGTGACACCCCTTCCAGGAGGTAGCCGCACTACCCCCGGCAAAAACGTTTTTCTGACGAGGAGACGTGTCGGACACACACACACACACACACACACACACGACTCGAACCTCTGACAGGGAGCCGCCTCGCAAACCGTGGCATGCCGCTTTAAAGCGCGGACACACATATCCGCGTCGGGACACGTCCGAGTATCGGCCGTCACCCGGAGAACGAAATATACCATTGAATTAAATATAGGTGGCCACACATGACCCGGACAGGGCACGGAACGTCAACGGACCGGCAGCGGGCCGAGCGGAACTAGCAGAGTTTACTTTTTCACGTGACGGGCACGGACGCCGGACGACGCGACGGTATTGTTTCTCAACAGTGGAGGACTGTTTGTTGTAAGAAATGGACGCAGAACGTTTAATAGAAGAAGTTCGGAAGTTTCCGGTAATTTACTACCACACAAGACGTGTAGTACCGGAATATCGATTACAAGGACAAAGTATGGAAGACAATTACAGCAGATTTGCAAGCCAAAGGTAAGATCAAAATTATACAAGTTTGAATATAAGAAAAATATTTATTTACTAATGTAAAAATTCTACAAGTTTTAATACCAGACAAATCTTAATTTACTTTTTATTTCGCAAAGAAATATGTTTTTGCTGTATGTCACTGGTATATCGTGTAGGCGACATGTTCTATCCCTCCCATTCCAAACTCGCTTGTGGAGAATTTAAGAATTTTTTTAGTTGGTCTCGTACGTAAAATGCAACATCTGATGATCTCCCACGAAGTCGTGGTAGCTTTCCAACATTTCATGCTCTCTCTGACCCTCCAGCAGTTTCCTTTTGATCCATTCTCTGCTCAGGCACTGTGTAACCTTCCATTTTCGAATAAAGTTGTACAGTACACACGCTACTGTCACAATACCACTGTTACGTTAGTATGTGTGTCATTCTGCCCCAAGCACTGCAAAAGTCTTTTTGTAGTTTACTACAGTCTGACACTTATTTCGTCTAATTTTCCGAAGCATCTAATTAAATATCTATTTAAATACCTGTTCTTGTGGTGAACTCTGTAAATGCATCGAGCTAAGCACGAAAAGGTAAGGAGCTAACTAGTGCAGGATTCATTATGCAAATCAAGAATGCCGTTTCAGCCGGTAAAAAGCTCTTCCAGTACGCAGTAAAATAGGTACCGATACTCGTATCCTACAGGTAAAAGTTCACGTATTATTCCAGACAAAAGTGAATCAAAATATAAATCACTTCAGGAATTAAGTAGGTTAGAGTACAAGTAAGAAATTACTTCAGGTATGCATCTCCATAATCATATAGTCCATTTAACTTCTTCCGTATAATCCATACTGAGCCACTTTGAATACCACTGATTGCGGTAGCTTTTTCTTCATACGATTCTAACAGCGTATTTTGGCCACTGTGCTTTGTATTAAGAAATACTTCGTATTCTTCATACTTGCCGTGAAATACCGGCCTAAGCGACACAGCAGACGACAGGGCAACACGGCATGCGGATGCGCAAGTTGCCCATCTCGACCGTGTTTTTGCTCGCTGACCATAAACTACAAACGCGAGACAACACTTCCCTCAAGTTTTTTTCAAACTCGCGAATTTACACAACTGTTGACAACAGTTGAAAACAAAGTCAAATTCCCGAGTTGAAAACGGTTTCAACCGAGTTTGTTGGAGTTAGTTGTGAGTGTGAAGGCACCTTTAGACAACGCGGCCATTTCCACGCGGCTGTGAGGAGCCGCCAGAAACGACACGTGGTTCGATTCCACGTTAACCCTTAACTGCCCTGGCGAGGTCATATTTGACCACAAGAGTTTCCCTTTCAATATTTCTCCGCCAGACAGCGGTAGTATACTTTTCAGCTGCCCATTTCCGTGTGTCGTTACTGTCCAGTGTCCTCTATGGTCTTATTTGACCCCGCCAAGGCAGCAGTGTGTCTTTAATTGTATTGCAGTACTTTACATTTTGAGTGATATATGTACTTTATTACACTTATTTTGCAAATAAATCGTACATATGTTTTATAGAACGCTGTAACATGGCTGGCAGGTCATATGCTTTATCGCCTGAAGAAATCTACATCTACATGGGATACTCTGCAAATCACATTTAAGTGCCTGGCAGAGGGTTCATCGAACCACAATTATACTATTTATCTCCCATTCCATTCTCGAATAGCGCGCGGGAAGAAAGAACACCTGAATCTCTCTGTTCGAGCTCTGATTTCTCGTATTTTATTCTGATGATCGTTTCTACCTATGTAAGTGGGAGTCAACAATATATTTTCGTGAATATTTTGAAAGAAAGTTTTCACGGTAATGATGACATATTAGTTGACGATTTGGAAGAAACCGATCGCGATAGTGGATCAGAAATATATGGTGAAAATTCCAATGACGATTCTGATTCTGTCCCAAACGTACAAGAAGCTGAAACTGATGCACATTTTAGTTCTGGAGATGATACACAATCGAAAAATGGAGATAATGGTCAACCTGTAGACAGTGTAGATGGTCACGTGGTTAGAGCAGCTGGAAGGTGTGTATTAAGTCGTAGGAATAAATGTATGATAAAGAAAAAAAACTCTGCCTGAACCACGAACAAAACCGCGACATACCCTACCGAAGAAGAGTTGCCAGCTGTGTCGAAGAAATCGTGAACAAAAACACTCGACTTCATGCTACATGTGCTACTATGGAACGTTTAAGGTCCACTGCAAGCAAGAAATCGTAAACGAATGCTGCCAAGTATTAAAAAAGTAATCAAAAATATTTTTTGTAAAAATTCACAGAAATTGATAAAAATATAAAACAATATTCAACATAAGAATTACAACAAATGTGGTTCGAAAAAAAATTTTTTTTTTGTTTCAGATGGCTAGAACCATGCCTTCAGAAGCGTAAAACATGGAAAATAACATCTTTCTACTGAAAACAAATGTTTGTTTGAATTAAAAACAAAGTCAGAAAAATTCAAATATTTGAAAGTAATTTTCTTTGTCCTTACTTCTACGTTAAAATTAATTTGTTTAGCTCATAATCAGATCATTATACTTGCATTAACTAGAAAACAAATTATATACAATGAAAAACAGTAATGTACAATTATTTACCCACAAAAAAATTGGGATCAAAAATGACCCCACCAGGGTATGATAGTTACTTACATTCGCCAGGGCAGTTAAGGGTTAAACTGTAGCTAGGTTCCCTTCCACCTCTCCCCGGAGCCCCCCCCCCTCTCTCTCTCTCTCTCTCTCTCTCTCTCTCTCTCTCTCTCTCACACACACACACACACACACACACATCCACTCTTTGTCTCCATTTGCCTACCACACTATGCCTTAGTGATAACTCAAAATTGAATTACATAGCGTAAAAAGGTAAAAAGTCTGTGCACCTTGTACCCCTTATGAAAACACCATTACCTGAACAAAGGTCACATCTTTTAACACTATTAGTTTTATACCTGTGGTTCAAATTTTATCCCGACGTAGAACATTTCACAGTGTTTTGTGATCCTTTGTTTCTAATGTGCTAACTAGTTTTACACGTACTAAATGTCTAATACAATTTACATTTCTCAAAGGTCTCGTAATAATCGCAAAACCCGTATCTCGAAAATGAAAGTAGAAACTACTAAATCGTTAAAATTATAAATTGGCAATTTAGTTCGCTACAATTTATGAACGAATGAGTGAAAAAAGTTCTGAAAACGATTTTAAAAAAAGGAGCAACTAAAAAAACAAGGACAAATTCCTAAAATGGAACATTGCACTTTCTCTTGGTATAAAAAAAGCCTGTTGCTTGTAGCGTACCAAGCGACTACACTGACATCTACTGTACTATCACTGAACTACGTGCGTATTCCAGCGCAGTGATCTCAAATATTATCACTGGATACACAACAGTAGTGGTTACGATATGTGAAAATCGTGACGGTCTATTATAGTTACGTTGGCAACTCCGTACGCATAGGTCGTGTTGTTCTTATGACCCTTGTGTCCTCTGAAAATAATTTATGAACGACTGATTACTTTAATAAATACATAATGGTAAACTTCGTGACGCTTATGGGTTTAGAGAAGTCAACGGAAAGGATGTAGAGTTCAGATCCATATGAGAGTTTCATTTTTATTCAGTGTTGCTATCTTATTTCGTTTATTGAATTAATAGCACTGCTATAGACGGTATTTTTCGTGTTCAGTTTTATATTTGCCTCTTGTCTATGTCGTTTTTCGTTTGAGCTCCCGGACTAGATATGCACGCTGTGTGGAAAATCTTGCTCATATCATACGCCTCGAATCTGTCGTTATTAATCTTTATTTGTCTACAACAGCGTAATTTATTTATTAAATCCAATGTGGGAAAAACACTAGTTCTGAATCAAAATATAACTTTAGTGTACGTTTTACACAAATCGTGTCTTTTTCTACTGTTTCGTGGCAGGTGTGCGTTTAATTACATGTCTCGAATATTTTGTAAATAGTGTTCATATTTTCATAACAGGTAGTGCCTGTTGTGAGTTAGTTTCTACGAAATCAACTCACAGAACTATTAAATTTTTTGCAAGAACACAATACTGATATCTAGGTATGGTGTGACAGCTACACGTACAACAATATGGCGTCGAGCGTCACGACTTCATAATTCACAGTACTAACTCCAGATTATCTTTGAGCTCACAGTTCCAGCGTCAGCCGGCAACCGCCTTGGGCGCCCCCGCCAGCCTGTGCCATGCTCCCCCCCCCCCCCCCCCCCCCCAAAGCAGGTGACAGCGCCGATCGCAGCGCCGCGCCGTTATTTACGAGACGACCCGTAATTGCTGGCCCGTGGTCCTACACGCGTTCCCTGCCACACGGAGGAGGCCCTTCCCCCAATTACACGCCATTACGGGGACCACCCCTGGACGTATAGTCGACTCGCATTTGGAACAGGTCCTGTGTACAGACCACGCCGACGGCCGTTTGTTTCAAAAGAAACGTTACAGGCCCCGGAAAGCTGGCGTCACAGTACGGCCGCGCGAGTAACTAGAATGGAGTGTCTGGCCGTTTAACTGCGTGACTCATTACGGCGGCGAGGGGGTTGATCGGGGAGGGCAGACGTGCGTGAGCAGCCGAGGCCGCCACTGAGTCAGGCACACTAACTGCGTTATGTCGGTCGAGCTGCTGATCTTCAACAGGTTCCAAATTTCTTCCAGAATTGTTGACTGCTCGACGTCTACAAGAATAATTCTGCTTCTCTTTCGCTAGTAATATTTCCTCGTCTGATAACATTACACAGCAACTATTCCGTATATCATCTTAATACAAAATCTACAAACAAAAATAGCAGACGACGACGGCGTCGATTTAGATACGGTAACGGTTTCAACATCTTCCGCCAACAGATAGCGTACGGACATGGCTGCCAGAACGCCATCTGCAGTGGCGGCGCTAGACGAAAACTGCGCGTCGGCGAACTCTACTTTGCGAGGCCCCTTTCATATTGCGAGGCCCCTTTCATATTTTCAGTAAGGAATAAAACGTTAAATAAAATCAGATGAATTATACATCAATAACCATTACACTAAAATTATATTAGTATAATGTAGAAGTATTATTGCAATGACATGCCTCAGATACGCGCGCGGTCGTGCTTCCTACAGCCACTTGCTCGAGACTGAAAGGGGGCAAACTGTGGCCTTTCCAGTGGCGGGATGGTCCTTTCACGATGTCGTTCTGGCCGACCACGCGACGGACACATGCGCAGCGGCGGTCTCAAATTCAAATGTTTAGTATATATACATGTGGCGTCTGTTCGGAAAGAACAGACGTCACATTCTGATCCAGCAGCTGTTATTATTTAATATTCATAGAATATATGACTTCAACTGCTATTGGGCAAAGCTGAAAATGTGTACCCAGCCGGGATTCGAACCCGAGTCTCCTGCTTTCTAGGCAGTTGCGCTGACCCCTACACCACTGGGGAGACAGTGATCACCGCACCTGCAAGGACTACCCATGCACGCCTCCCGTCAGATACAAATTCCCAGCTTCGCCCTGCCCATAGTACTCAAACTCGTAGTTTAACTAATTCCCGTAAGAGTAAGGGCTTCAAACTTGCCCACCCCTCCCCACTAGCGATAGGATCATTGCCCGTCACCGGCATATTATATATATATACATGTGGCGTCTGTTCGGAAAGAACAGACGTCACATTCTGATCCAGCAGCTGTTATTATTTAATAATACGGGAATTAGTTAAACTACGAGTTTGAGTACTATGGGCAGGGCGAAGCTGGGAATTTGTATCTGACGGGAGGCGTGCATGGGTAGTCCTTGCAGGTGCGGTGATCACTGTCTCCCCAGTAGTGTAGGGGTCAGCGCAACTGCCTAGAAAGCAGGAGACTCGGGTTCGAATCCCGGCTGGGTACACATTTTCAGCTTTGCCCAATAGCAGTTGAAGTCATATATTCTATGAATATCAAATGTTTAGGACTTAACTACGGGGTCAATCTGTCCCTAAACTTACAAACTACTTATGAACTAGCTTATACTAAGCACTAGCTTATACTAAGCACAAATATCGATGCCCGAGGGGGGATTCGAACCCCCGACCGTAGTGGCCGTGCTGACAGAGACTGACGCATCAGTACCCTCGGCCACCGCGGCCGGCACGGCGGTCTAAGGCTGTCGGAAGCCCTGGGCGCCGGCAGAACAAAACGAGGCCCACTGACCACTTGCAGATCCATTACTATTGCCGCGAGAGACCCGCGTACACCGCCTGCCGGCGTGGTGCAGGGGATGGCGTCACGGACTGCGGTGCTGAAGGTCGCCGGTTCAATCCCGCAGTCCGTGACGCAATCCCCTGCGCCACGCCGGCAGTCGGTGTACGTGGGTCTCTCGCGGCATTCGCTGTAACCAAACCTGTGCCGACTGCAGAAGCTCCAGAGATAGCAGAATTGCTTGTAGAAGACATTCTGAAGCATGGAGCACCACGTGTCATGATGTCTGATCGTGGAAAAGTATTCCAGTCAAAACTACTATCAGAGATAATGTCACGGTGCGACATTGTTCACAGAATGACAACTGCATATCATCCTCAGACAAATGGTCTTACGGAACGTTTTAACAAGACGTTAGCCGATATGCTGTCGATGTTGCGCAGAAGGATTGGGATACAATTTTACCAGTCGTGACATTTGCTTACAATACCGCAAGACAAGACACCACAGGCTTCACGCCGTTTTTCCTGCTCCATGGCCGTGAAGCTGAGACGACAATGGATACGCTGGATGACACTCACGATGACTATGTTAAACAGCTCATCACCAGGGTCGAAGAAGTAAGACAGCTGCCTCGCATACGGACACTGGACGCCAAGGAGAAGGGCCGTCAGCGGTATAACGACAATCACCGACCTGTTGTATACAGCCCTGGAGATCTGGTATGGATTTACACGTAACACCCAGAAGATGGCCGCTTGAAATAGTGGCCGAAATGTCGGTGAAATATTTGATATATTGACGTTGCGGTCCAATACCCAGAAGAGTTTTATCAACAGTGACAACGGCCGCGGAAGCCTTCGTTTACATGTCAGAAAAGTTATTGAAGCGATACGTTGGTCCGTATCGTGTCATACGCTGCCTGTCAGACGTCACATACGAAGTTGAGGATTATGAGCCGTCTTTGAAACGTCAAAAATGAAGAGACATTGTTCACGTCCTGCGCATGAAGCCTTACTATGATCCTGAAGAGCAGGGAGACGACAATGGCTTCTTGTTCAAGGACTTTAAGGACGGTAATGTTCCTGATGAAGCCACGACAGGAATGTCTGTCGTCGATAATCGCGGAGAAGGGAAGGGTTCTCTTGAACTGTCATACAGAGGACCCATGACACGGTCAAGATCCAGGACATTGCAGCTGGCTCCACAGGGATCATAACAGCGGGTCGCTGTTTCTCCAGTAGAGGGAGCAATGCCGCGAGAGACCACGTAAACCGACTACCGGCGTGGCGCAGGGGATAGCGTCACAGACTGCGATGATGAAAGTCGCCGGTTCAATCCTGCCCACCGGCAAAGTTTATTTCTTTGTAATTAACAATTCCAGAATGTTGTTCATCTTTCTTATGTTCACTTGTAAATTCTACTTGTTTCTTATGTTAACTGTTGTTCTAATTTCTGGTAAATTATCTCTGTGTATAAATAGCAGAGCACTCTGCCTGAGAGGCAGTCAGTGCTGCGTTTAGTTGCCTTCGAAGTCAAGCCTGCTTCCATTTCAACTATAAAAAATTAACTTAACATTTGAAGCCGCCCCCCTCCCTCAAGATGAGAGGAACGGGACAAAGAAAAATAGCTTCCGTGATTTGGAGGCCCCAGATCGAAAGGCCACGGGCGCTAAAAAAAGAAAAAGCGCATTCTAGTGGTTATAATGAAATATCAACAAAGGTAATTAAAGCTTGTTCTTGTGAATTTAGCACAATTTTAAGTTATTTGTGTAACCAGTCTATTATAACTGAATCATTTCCTAATTGGCTAAAATATGCGCATATTAAAACTCTACTCAAGAAAGGGGATAAAGAAATACCATCAAACTACAGACCGATTTCACTTTTGCCAGCATTCTCAAAAATTCTAGAAAACGTAATGTACAAGCAACTTCTCAACCACCTGACCACAAATGACAGAACTGGGTTTCTGAAACGTTCAGACAGCAGGCTATTTATAATAATTTTATAATTTATAGTAATAATAATAAGACATGCACCACATCCATGAATCTATGCAACGAACAACTAATCTAATCTACCATGAATATCGTCTTCACTACCCCGGACGAAAACTGACTAAGGAAGTACTCATTTAATGACTGAAATAATACCCATTCATTTCTCGAACTTTAAATTTGCCTGCCGTCTACCTCTAAAACTTACGAAAACACCCCCTTATGGCGCTTTCGTAATTCTCTTAATACAAGAAACTGCCCAAAATAAAAATGAGTACACTCTCAGTGTAATCCAGTTCACAACAAAACGTTTGTTCCAAGGGAACAGACATTGTAGATGGTCCACAGCTACATATATCAAATTATATTGTCGCGTTGAAATGGAAGCAGGCTTAACAACACAGCACTTATACTGAAAGCAGGTTTATTGCGAACATACACGCAGCACTAACTGCCTCTTGGGCAGAGTGCTGTGCTGTTTATACGCAGACAGAATGTACTAGAAATTAGAAGAACAGTTAACATAAGAAACAAGTAGAATTTACAAGTAAACATAAGGAACAAGTAGAACATTCTGAAATTGTCAATTACAAAGAAATTTTTGCCGGTGGACGGGATTGAACCAGCGACCTTCAGCACCACAGTCGGCCCCTGCGCCACGCCGGCAGTCGGTTAACGTGGTGTCTCGCGGCAATATAATCAATTATTCATTCTTATTTTTGCGAATTATGCAGACTTTAACTACATTTCTTGACGTAGTCAATTACTTGATGACAAATGAAAATTTGTGCCAGACAGGGTCTCGAAAGAGGGTGTCCCGCTTTTCTCAAGCGGTCGCCTTAACCACTTTTTTCCCCTGTTTCCTCATTTGGTAGTTCTGTACCTAGCGGACGCTGATCGTGTTTGTTCGTTGTTGTTCGATGTTGGCTCAGCTTTTGTTATTACAGAGGACGTTAAGCCCTCTGTTCGGGCGCGCTGAGCCATAGCGCCCGGCACCACGCGGCAAACCGAACACACTCCCCGGCCAGACCCAAAATCCCATTTGTCACACTTACCTTTGGTACAGACATTTCACAGTAAAACGACGTGCCAATGCCAAGACAGGCCAATGATCATAAACAAGTACCTCTCCCCGTCGCGGGAAGCTCGCTAAATGTTTGTGAGACCTAGCAAATATAAGCAAGTGTGACGAATAGAAGTTAGGATCTCTTGGGGGGGGGGGGGGGGCAGCGTGTTCGGCTGGATGAGTGGTTCAAGGGACAGCTCGAGAAAAGCGGGAGACCCGCGTTCCAGAACCGGCCCGGTTCAAATTTTCATTTGTCACCCAGAAACAGACCACCTGAATAAATGCAGCTAAGTCGACAGAATCCGCAAAATTAGGAATGAAGAATTGGTTGTTTCATCCAGTTCACTCAACATTTTTGCCGAAACAGTGCATATTGAGTATTTAACATCATTACATTTACAGGTCAATAACGCTAGCGCCCCTGAGGTAAAAGTTGTCGGGTCTAAGGAGCCTTGCTTCGGATTGCACGGTCACTCCCCATCGGAGGCTCGATTTATCCTTCGCGCACTTTGTAAGTGTATGTGTGTGTGTGTGTGTGTGTGTGTGTGTGTGTGTGTTCTTAACATACGCCAGTTTAAGTAGTTCATATGTATATTGACTGGTGACTTCAGCACTTTGGTCCTTTAGGTCTACGAATATTTGAATACCTCAGCAAGTATACTTCACTTCGATTCATTCTTTAAGCAGTTTAACAGTGTATTACAAACAAACGCATTATTTCTAAGAAGGTGTCCTGCAATAACAAGACGAAACGTCAGACACAAAAGTATTTCTTCGCCCTTGGGATACTTTTCAGTACCCAGATGTCACAAACATCTAAGACGCACCATGTTTGTACACATGATTTAATTTTCTATTAAAGTGGAAAATTATTAAAGTTGTCAATGTAGCAGTACAGCTATCGTGACATGACAACAGAAACACGTATGATCCAACCTACTGTAGTGAAGGGATATAGTGTACAGCGCTGAAGACCTGGGGAGATCTGATTAGCACCACTGGCACTGGCAGACTTAGTGAGCAGTTCAGAGAGAGGCCATCACACTGGGACAGCCGGAAAATGTGAATATCCCCCACCCCCTGAGGTAGCCGAGCCCCTCTTTAGGATTGTTTCACAGCTGAAGGCATTACATGTAGATATTTTGATGCACCTACTTGTTCCTTAAAAGAAAGCATCAGTGGATCCGATATAACCACAGCAGCACATATGGCCGTACGCAATTACGTAAGTGGAACAGAGAAAAATACATATTTACTGTAATGACTCTCGATGTACGACGGCGAAAGATTGTATGTACTTAAGAACAAAAATATTTTGTATCTATTTGAAACACACGCCAACGGACATGTACAGTCACTATTACATAAATGACAGTAATTATCTTCACGTTGCGGATGACGAGGCCTTCCGCGTCGGAGGTTCGAATCCTGGATGTGTGTGTTGTCCTTAGGTTAGTTTGTAAGCTACGGACTAATAACCTATCAGTTAAGTCCGATAGATTTACAAACATTTTTGAATTGTCTCCACAATTAGCAGCAAAAGAAACTGGAACTTGCCACAGTTACTTATTTTCATCTTTTGGAATCGGTGATAACACTGTACGTTTGGGATTACGGTCGTATGTTAGCTTTGTGTCACCCTTTCAACTAGGAATTCCTTTCCAAAAGTCAGAGGCATTTCAGACGAAGGCCGTCTGCGTTCACTCCACTCTATTCTGGGCGGCGTGCTTTTCGCCAAGTAAGATTGCCAAGTCGCAACACTGCGCTAAATTTCACTCAAGTATTCGTTACATGTTCATTTTTTTTCTTCTTCCGAGAGCAATCACAGGGAGACAAGCAGTTCCCGATGACGTCGGTATACGGAGAACTGTGTCGCAAAACAACGCGCATTTGTAGGTTCAAGTTGCCTCATGAAAATAAATGCTTTCGTTTCTTTCCTTTCTGGATAATTTATTATATAACCTCTCTCAGTAAGTTTCACAATGTATCTTTCTTGGGCGATTAATAAAGTTTTACAGCAAATAGTTATCATCAAAGAAGATCTTTGCCTTGCATAAAGAATCGAAGCAAGTGCATGAGCTGTCGATGTCAAACAAATTGTCAATAGATGGCACCTTCTACATTGCTTTCACATCGGCGCACAAACTAAGTTCATACTCGGCGCAATGGCTGATGGGAGCAACCGTAAAGACATGTCCCATTGCCGATCGTTCGCCGGGTATCAACATAGATTGTGCGAACAGTACAATTTTTTTCAAAATAAAGTATTTTTTTGTGAAAACAACTCAACTATCTGTGTATTTTTCGTCATTAGTGATCAACGAAACCTCTAAAATGATACCTTAATCATTAATTTTGGATAAGTTAATACTGGAGATATGGCGTAGCCACAAAAAAACATCGATGAGAAATATATATTTGTCTGTGTGTCGTCCTCTGTGTGTTCATAAACCATTCATTCCATTGCAATGAAACTTTGGTGAACCGTTCGCCGTAAGCCCACGAAGGTTCCGGACCCAAAAACAAAAGAGCACGACACACAGCTCAGGAGATATGACGTCATAAATAATGAGAGGCTACCGCGCGAAAATACCCAGCTTTATGCGTCAATTATTGGAACATGGGAGTAGTTAGGGACCTTCAACAAAGTATGCATGTAACTTCTGACGTTTATGAAGCGTTTTGTAACTGACGCTCCCCCCCCCCTCCCACAAAATTATGAAACGAAAAGAAGTCTACCGCTCACAACAGTTTCGCTGTAGATGTAAAACTGTCGCATTATAGAATTGCATGTTACTATTTATTTTTGTATGCAAGTCTTCCTTTATTCTCTTGCATGCAAAATTAAGCAATCTGTTTTCTTAATGTCTATCTATCTATTTATCTATCTATCTAAAAGAAAAAGGACACTCACCACTCACTGATTCAACACGAAATTTCGAAAACTACTTCACCTATGAAGCTGAAATTAGTCAGGAATGTAGTTTATAGGTAGAAAACGTCAGCCAAGAAAGTATTTTGTGATAGATGCATGGCGGAGCATACTTCCCCTACAGACTCATGAAATCTACAGTTTCATTCCGATCTTCACGAAATTTCGCATGCTTCACCTTCAAAAGAAGAGTAAGGTCACCGTGTACGTTAAGTTTCATACGGTGCATTGGGGGAGGGTACTTTGCAACATAAAAATGGATCCATAAATTCCTAGGTCGCGCCATAACTTGAGAACGGCTCGGCCGATTTCTCAGATCCTTTTTCTGTAGTTTTCGTTACTCTTAGAACAAGGGTTGTATGAAATAAAACTGGAATATTTGAGAACTCTAAAGTGCGTTTCTCAATGTGACCCTGCATTTGTATTGCATAGAAATCTATACTTTTGTTCCGATATTTATGAAATTTTGTACACTTTACCTTAAAAACAAGATGAATGTAACTGTATAAAATTTCGTTCGGTGCATGGTGGAGGGTACTTAGGAAATTTTACAAAATACATAGTTTTGCTCAAATCTTTATGAATTTTTGCACCCACGACCTTTAAACCAAGAGGAAGATCATTGGGTACATAAATGCTTGTACGGTACATGTCAGAGGGTACCTTGCAGAAAACTTTGCCGAGAGAGGAAAAGATGGAAGCGGACAGAGATGGGAGAGAGAGGTGGATGCAGAGAGAAGGAGGGGGCGGAGAGAGAATGTGGACTACGAGAGTATAGAATAAATAAACAAGCGGGCAAAGCTGGGTTTACAGTTAGTAATATATATGATTTTGATACGGATCGATCATCAAATGCACTTTGTGTGATTAGATTAGATTAATACTAGTTCCATAGATCATATATTACACAACATTTCGTAATGATGTGGAACGTGTCGGTCTAGTAAATGTTGTCTACACCTGACAATATTTTAAGGATTTTTAATACATTTTTGTTCCTTCTTATTTTTAAGTTTTATCTAAAAATTCATCTACATTGTAGAAGGAGTTGCCATTCAGAAATTCCTTTAATTTCTTTTTAAATACTAGTTGGCTGTCTGTCAGACGTTTGCTGCTACTTGGTGACTAAAGACTTTTGTGGCAGCATAGTTCATCCTTTTCTGAGCCAAAGTTAGATTTAACCTTGAATAGTGAATATCATCCTTTCTCCTAGTGTTGTAGCTATGCACACTTCTATTTCTTTTGAATTGGCTCGGATTGTTAATAACAAATTTCATGAGTGAATATATGTATAGTGACGCTACAGAGAAGATCCCTAGATTCCTAAATAAATGTCTGCATGATGCTCTTGGGGGGGGGGGGGGGGGGGAACCAGCAATTATTCTCATTACACGCTTCTGTGCAATGAATACTTTTTTACTCAATGTTGAATTGCCCCAGAATATGATCCCATATGAAAGCAGTGAATGAAAATAGGCGTAGTAAGCTAATTTATTGATACGTATATCACCAAATTTTGCAATGACTCTGACAGCATAAGTAGCTGAACTCAGACGTTTCAGGAGATCTTCAATATGTTTCTTCCAATTCAGTCCCTCGTCAATGCAAACGCCTAAAAACTTTGAATATTCTACCTTAACTACAGATTTATGTTCAAAGTCTAAATGTATTAATGGTGTCATGCCATTTACTGTATGTAACAGCATATACTGGGTTTTACCAAAGTCCAATGAGTCCATTTGTAGAGAACCACTTCATAACTTTCTGAAAGATATCATTTACAATTTCATCAGTTAATTCCTGTTTGTCAGGTGTGATAGCTATACTTGTATCATCAGCAAAAAGTACTAGCTTAGCATCTTCGTGGGTGTAGAATGGTAACTCATTAATATACAGGGTGTTACAAAAAGGTTCGGCCAAACTTTCAGGAAATATTCACACACAAAGAAAGAAAATATGTTTAAAAAGACGCTTAATTTCCATGTTAGAGATCATTTTATTATTTCTCTTCAAATCACATTAATCATGGAATGGAAACACAACAGCAACAGAACGTACCAGCGTGACTTCAAACACTTTGTTACAAGAAATGTTCGAAATGTCCTCCGTTAGCGAGGATACATGCATCCACCCTCCGTCGCATGGAATCCCTGATACGCTGATGCAGCCCTGGAGAATGGCGTATTGTATCACAGCCGTCCACAATACGATCACGAAGAGTACTGGGGTTGCGTAGACAAGAGCTTCCAAATGCCCCCATAAATAAAAGTCAAGAGGTTTGAGGTCAGGAGAGCGTGGAGGCCATGGAATTGGTCCGCCTCTACCAAACCATCGGTCACCGAATCTGTTGTTGAGAAGTGTACGAACACCTCGACTGAAATGTGCAGGAGCTCCATCGTGCATGAACCACGTATTGTGTCGTACTTGTAAAGGCACATGTTCTAGCAACACAGGTAGAGTTGTGTTGTTGTGGTCTTCAGTCCAGAGACTGGTTTGATGCAGCTCTCCACCCTACTCTATCCTGAGCAAGCCTTTTCATCTCCTCATAAGAACGACAACCCACATCCACTTGAATCTGCTTACTATACGCGTCTCTTGGTCTCCCTCTGCGATTTTTACCCCACACACTTCCCTCCAACGCTAAATTCACAATTCCTTGATGTCTAAGAATGTGTCCTACCAATCTATCCCTTCTTTTAGTCAAGGTATGCCAGAAATTTCTTTTCTCCCCAATTCGGTTCAGTACCTCCTCATTAGTTACGCAATCCACCCACCTAATCTTCAGCATTCTTCTGTAGCACCACATTTCAAAAGCCTCTATCCTCTTTCTGTCCACACTGCTTATCGTCCATGTTTCACTCCCATACAAGGCAACACTCCATACAAATGCCTTCAGAAAGGACTTCCTTAGGCTTAAATCAATATTCGATGTTAACAAATTTCTCTTTTTCAAAAACGCCTTTCTACCCATTGCCATTCTGCATTTTATATCATCTGTACTGCGACCATCATTTGTTATTTTACTGCCCAAGTAACAAAACTCATCTACCTCCTTTATTGTTTCGTTACTTAATCTAATTCCTTCAGCATCACCTGATTTTCTTACACTGCAGTCCATTACCCTTGTTTTACTCTTGTTAATGTTCATCTTATATGCACCTTTCAGCACACTGTCCATTCCGTTCAATTGCTCTTCCAGGTCCTTTGCTGTATCTGACAGAATTACTATGTCGTCGGCAAAACGCAATGTTTTTAATTCTTCACCCTGAACTTTAATTCCTTCTCCAAATTTCTCCTTGCTTTCCTTTATAGCTTGCTCAATGTACAAATTGAACAACATTGGGGAAAGGCTACAACCCTGTCTTACTCCCTTTCCAACCAATGCATCCCTTTCATGCCCTTCAACTCTGACAACCGCTGTCTGGTTTTTGTACAAGTTGTAAATAACCTTACGTTCCCTATATTTTACTCCTGCTTGCTTCAGAACTTGAAAGAGTTTATTCCAATCAACATTGTCAAAAGCCTTCTCCAAATCTACAAAAGCTAGAAATGTTGGTTTGCCTTTTCTTAATCTATCATCTAGGATAAGCCGTAATGTGAGTATTGCCTCCCGTGTTCCTACATTTCTCCTGAACCCAAACTGATCTTCCCC
Organism: Locusta migratoria; assembly: GCA_026315105.1. NCBI lineage: Eukaryota > Metazoa > Arthropoda > Insecta > Orthoptera > Acrididae > Locusta > Locusta migratoria. Next base: position 62,827,624 of record CM048744.1, on the reverse strand, counting down.
GAGGTCGGCTTCTACCAGCTTTTCCATCCTTCTGTATATAATTCTTGTTAATATTTTGCAACCATGACTTATTAAACTGATGATTCTGTAGTTTTCACACCTGTCTGCACCCGCTTTCTTTGGAATGGGGATTATAACATTTTTCTTAAAGTCTGAGGGTACTTCACCTGTCTCATACATCTTACACACAATGTGAAACAATTTTGTCATGGCTGGTTCTCCCAGAGACTTCAGTAGCTCTGACGGGATATCATCTACTCCAGGGGCCTTGTTTCGACTTAGATCATTCAGTGCTCTGTCAAATTCATCTCTCAGTATAGTATCTCCTATTTCATCATCATCATCTACATCCTCTTCCCTTCCTACAATAGTGTCTCGAAGTTCATTTCCTTTGTAGAGCCCCTCTATATATTCTTTCCACCTTTCAGCTTTCCCTTCTTTGCTGAGAACCGGTTTTCCATCAGTGTCCTTGATATTCATAGAGCTGTTTTTCTTATCGCCAAATGTTTCTTTTATTTTCCTGTAGGCTGTATCTATTTTTCCCCTATTTATACAGTCTTCTACATCCTTGCATTTGCCTTCTAGCCATTCCTGCTTAGCCATTTTGCACTTCCTGTCAATCTCATTTCTTAGTCGTCTGTACTCCATTTTGCCTGTTTCATTTACTGCATTTTTATACTTTCTCCTTTCATCGATTAAATTTAGTATCTCCTGTGATATCCAAGGATTCTTTGTAGGTCTTGCCTTCCTACCTATTTTGTCCTCTGCTGCCTTCACTATTTCATCTCTCAATTTTACCCATTCCTCCTCAACTGTTTTATTTTCCCCTGTTTCTGTCAATTGTTGCCTGAAGCTCCCTCTGAAATTCTTAAGAACTTCAGGTTCCTTCAATTTATCTAGGTCCCATCTCCTTATTTTCCTACCTTTCTGTAGTTTCTTCAGTTTCAGCCTACAGTTCATAACCAACAAGTTATGGTCAGAGTCTATGTCTGCCCCTGGGTATGTCCTACACTTCAAAACCTGGTTCCGAAATCTATGTCTTACCATTATAAAATCTATCTGGTATCTCCCGGTGTCTCCTGGTCTCTTCCACGTATACAACCTTCTTTTGTGATTCTTAAACCAGGTGTTTGTTATAACTAAATTATGTTCTGTGCAAAATTCTACCAGGCGGCTTCCTCTTTCATTCCTTTTGCCCAGACCATATTCACCCACTATCTTCCCTTCCCTTCCTTGTCCTACTACCGAATTCCAGTCTCCCATAACAATTAAGTTTTCCTCTCCCTTAATTGTCTGAATAATTTCGTTTAGCTCCTCATATATTTCTTCCATCTCCTCATCATCGGCAGAGCTAGTTGGCATATAAACCTGTACTACTGTTGTCGGTGTTGGCTTCGTACCTATCTTGACAATGATAATGCGATCACTGTGCTGCTCATAGTAGTTTACCCGCATTCCTATTTTCCTATTCATTATCAGTCCTACTCCTGTGATACCCCCAACTGATTTTGTATTTATAATCCTGTACTCACCTGACCAGAAATCCTGTTCATCCTGCCACCGAACTTCACTAATCCCCACTATATCTAACTTCAACCTATCCATTTCCCTTTTTAAATTTTCTAATTTTCCTACTCTATTAAGGGATCTAACATTCCACGCTCCGACCCGTAGAATGCCAGTATTGTCTTTCCTGATGATCACATCCTCCTGAGTAGTCCCCGCCCGGAGATCCGAATGGGGGACTATTTTACCTCCGGAATATTTTACCCGAGAGGATGCCATCATCATATGTTCATACAGTAGAGCTGCATGTCCTCGGGAAAAATAACGGCTGTAGTTTCCCCTTGCTTTCAGCCGTTCGCAGTAGCTGTGTAGCAAAGCCACATTAGCTGATGTTACAAGGCCAGCTCAGTCAATCATCCAGACTGTTGCCCCTGTAACTACTGAAAAGGCTGCTGCCCCTCTTCAGGAACCACACGTTTGTCTGGCCTCTCCACAGATACCCCTCCGCTGTGGTTGCACCTACGGTACGGCTATCTGTATCGTTGAGGCACGCAAGCCACCCCACCTCGGCAATGTCTGTGGTTCATGGGAGTGGACAGGTAGAGTATCCCGTATGAAATCATGATAACGTGCTCCAGTGAGCGTATGTGGAAGAAATTCGTAAAATGAGCTCTAACATGGAAATTAAGCGTTTCCGGACACATGTCCACATAACATATTTTCTTTCTTTGTGTGTGAGGAATGTTTCCTGAAAATTTGGCCGTACCTTTTTGTAACACCCTGTATATTAAGAACAGCAAGGGACCCAAGACCGAACCTTGTGGGACCCCATTTTTGATAACTCCCCAGTTACATGAATTACTTGTTTAATCTATATCATGTGAACTGCTTATTTCAACTTCCTGCACTCTTCCGGTTAAGTATGATTTAAACCATTTGTGCACTGTCCCACTCATACCACAATACTTAAGCTTCTCTAGAAGACTCCCATGATTTACGCAATCAAAAGGCTGTTTGTGTGTGTGTTTTTAGGAAGCGGATTTTGGCTCAGCGGTCCGCTACCCCCGTGTTGTTACTTCCTGATTGGTAGTCGAGATACAGCAGTCAGTACTATTTGGCCGCGATAATTTGACGATTTTGTTGGTGCTGCCACAAGCGGAGAAAATCGACACCATTTGAAAGTTATTCTTTTATTTACATGAGCTGCCAACCTTACAATGGTCCTTCACGCGAAGAATTAATGTACAAATTGTTAGGGTAACGGTTCCAGCACTGCAGCAAGCAGCCGATGCTGCCTTCCGTTCGTGCAAGAATAGCTCCCAGCAGCCACCGCGCGAATCGTCAAGTTATCGTGGACAAATAGTAAGGGGCACCAGTTTCCGGTACGAAACGCCCACCGCAGCCTCGTGCGTTCACTGTGGCGAGACGCTGGCGCTCCGCACTGCTCGCCGGGCTGAGACGAGGGCAGCGGCGGCGGCAGCGTCGGTAAAAAAAATCGGCCCGCTAATGGAGGCAGCGGGCAGCGGACGGCCAGAGGTCCGGCTGGTGGTCAACGAGCCCCATCCTGCCGGCAGGCGTGGGCGGAAGCCGCCGCCGCCGCCACCACCTGGACCGCCACGCCCACCACTGCGGGAGACATCGCAGCACTGCTACACTAAGGGCCCACGCTTCTCCAAGTGTCCCTCAAGAGCGATGAAACACACACGTTCATTTCGTAACTATTCACACACACACTCACTACCGTAGAACGGGACAAATGAGGGGAGGGGGGAACCGATATGATGGAGCGATAGCGATTATTTGGCCTGTATGAAGGAATTTGAACTCTCCCGCCGAACAGCAACAACAATGGAGCCAATCAGCTTGGAAAACATGGTTTCCTTATTTGGAAAAACAGCAAACCGATAATGTTTCAAAGATGAAAATAACAGTCTAGTTCGCAAAATTGAACAATTCATTACTTCGGGTTACTGGTTTGGATGTTATGATAGATCACCTTCAGACCTAGTCGTCTGTAAAATAAAAGACAATATACTATATAGGGAAAAGGGTACACCATTAATAGGCCCTCTCTTACATCTGACCAGGAACAACACATACAAGTAATTTAAATAACAAAAAACACTTAATATATTAATGGAAAGTCCAGGTTGGAATTAATAATATCGTGAGGACAGTTTACAACTCACCACAAAGACGTGGCGACGAGCTGCGACAGGCACATACAAAAGACACACACATACAACACATTCAGCTATCGGCCATGGCCTTCTTCAGAAAATAGAACACTCACGCAATCACACAGGCACACTTCGAAGCAGCAGCCGGAGGTGATGGTTGTATGACTGTGTTGTATGACTGTGTGATTGCGCGAGTGTTCTATTTTCTGAAGAAGGCCGTGGCCGATAGGTGAATGTGTTGTATGTGTGTGTCTTTTCTATGTGCCTGTCGCAGCTCGTCACCACGTCTTTGCGGTGAGTTGGAAACTGTCCTCACTATATTATTATAAAAACAATTATATAAATAACAACCATAGATACTAATACTAAGAATAATACAGATAATAACACAAAAATCACACTATCAATAGTAATTAGTAATACATGCCAATACTAATAATAACAAGAAATATTTACATAGGGAGAGATTAGTTTAACACATTTGAACTAAGTTTAATATAAACAAAAGGGAAAATGATTTAGCGAGAGTAGATGATTGAAAATGACAGTGCCAGTTATTGTTTAGGAAGTGGAGATAAAATTGAATAAAGATTAGAGGGTGGTCTATTATTTGTTCATTTATTTTCTCTTTCTAGTGCCTGTATGTGTGCTGTGTGTAGTGGGAGTAATTTCCTAGTCCTTTTATTTTCATTTATTCTTGCATGTCATAAGGATGTGCCTCAGAATGTATTGTTTCGTGAACTGCAGAATGTGCCTTGGATGACTATTTTCTCATTGTTCTTGGGAACTATTCGTTAGCTGTTAGGCACTGTCCCTGCGTGCAGAAGGCAGAGCTGGGCTGGCGTTGTCGAGGGAGGCTGGTCGCTGGCGACACGTTTATGGGGGCAGTTTGCGAGGCGGAACCTATCTGTCGGTAGGCTCACTCCCCGAGATGGCTGCACTCTCTAGAAAAAACTCTATTATTTATCGCATTCCTTTTAGGGCCGCATTCCGTGGGGTTCGTATCATAAGGGAGCCTCTTAGAGTATGCCTTCTAAGTATCCGTTAGCATTCCTTGACTGCAGAATTACAGCCGGGCGCTGATTCAGACCATGTTTTTTTTTTTTTTTTTCCAGCGTGATATACTGCCCTGCGTCCGGTGGAATGTTGGCAAGCAATAGAGTCTTTTCTTGTCTGGTGTTTCATATCCCCTTTCCACTTTTCTCTATTATCTGTGACTTTTTTGGCTAGAAGCTCGCTAGATAGGACTTTAAATTCCTTTTAGAGCAAAAGGCTTGGAAATGATGGGCGTGTTTCGAGAGGACGGTTGGATGGTTTCCTCTAGAGGCGATCCGATTGACGCCATTTTTGTAGGTGACAGGTCTAGCTATCTGTCATAGCTACCTGCCCACATCGTTGGCCGGAGGCTTAGAGCTCTCCAGTGATTGGTATATCAAATTTAAGGGGGCCGTGACGCCCAGATTTTGGCGTGGGTGGACGAAGAGTGTCGAGTGACTTCTCATGTAGACTCTGGCTAGTTCTGACATCTTTCAGATAGGACCTTAAAAGTTTATTCGCTCTTCTGGACCGAGCCCTGAGCGTTTGTGGGACTTTAGTTTTCTGAGGTATCCGCCTGCAATGGATCGCGGACTTCGAAAATTTCACGTGTCGACCTGGACAGAAACTCAGTTGCAGTTGTTCGCTTTGTGAAATAGCTGTGTTTTATATTCTTGTTCGATCGAGTCTTGAGATTAGACAGCCACTGTCGTACTGGCCGTACCGATGTGCTAATGGTTTATGCAGTTCCATTCTGGGGACTTTTGTGCTCAATACTCGCGTTTTGCGCTTGAGTTTCCGAGTGTATGTCCTAGCCGACATTGGAAGCATTTACCAGACAACTACTATCTGCTGTGATAGTGGGGCTGTTATAGTCTATACTGCTTCACAGATCGTAGTGAGATTACCGAGCGGAAGAATTTATTCTCTTTCAGCTCCACTCCAACATCGTCCAGTCGCCAGCGAGATCCACAGTCGACAGATCAAGCCGACTCAAGGTTATTGGTAAAGTGATGCTCGCTATTTGCTAGGGTTGTTTTATATAGTTGCTGTAATCACCCAACCGTGTGTATGTCCATACGTATGGTCGATGTTGACTTCTCCTTCCAATAACTAATTTCTTAGCGCCTCTGTCCACCTTTCTATTTTCACGTTAGGACAATGCCATATGCAGAGCCAGATATTTCACTGTGTTACAACTCCATTTGTTTCATTCCTATTAGACTTTGTATATTGATTTGGAGCCGGCCGCAGTGACTGAGTGGTCTGCGGTGCGCCAGTCACACTCTGCACGGCCACTACGGTCGGGGGTTCGAATCCCCCCCTCGGGCATGGATATTTGTGTCGTCTTTAGTATAAGGTAATTGATAAGTAGTTTGTAAGTTTAGGGACTGATAATCCCGCAGTTAAGTCCCTTAAGCTTCACAAACATTTGAACATTTTATTGATTTGTAAATTTGCTAAAACTCAGACAATATGCTGGTCACACATGTATTTCGCGGTCGATTTTACTGCATTTGATGTACTTTTTATAAATATTTGTTTTCATTTGTAACCCATTGCTTGACTACACTTTTAACTGTTATTTCATTTACAAAATTCTTTATACTAATTGTTAACCATCCCCCCAAATTTCTGTGTGCTTTAATGAATAAATGTATTAATTTAAGTCATAAATTTACTTTCCTTCACAAATTCCTAACTCACTATTTTGGAGGGGTAATTAGAGAGGTTTATGATTTGGTGGACTCTGATCAATTATCTCGCCGTGCCTGCAGATTTAGGTCGTTGGAACTTTTTCCATGTTTTTCATAAAAAATGGTGGCGACCCTTGATAAAAACATTAATGAGAATTATGTTTAAATGAATTTGCATATCTTTGATTTTGAACAGTTGCATACCAGTGGAACGTCTCTGACGAGTAAAAATATATCCACTCGGTGGGGTTATCCCTCCATTTTTGACGCAACGTCATACAAGATCTCTGCTGACGAAAGGAAAGGGAAACGTTTGAGGGGGGAGGGAGGTGGAGACCAGAATTGACAACAGTGAGCTACAGACTGGTAAGTGGACAAAAAGATGGCTATCGTGACAGAAGGTGAACCCTTAGCTGTCTTTTGAAGTTTGGAATTGATTTTGTCTCTCTTTACTTTTGAGGAAGATTGTTCCACAGACGTTTTCTCGATACAGAAAATGATTTAGAAGAAGATAGTAGTGTTGTGTGATGGTACAGAGAACGTTTTATTTTGGTGAGAGCGTGTTTTCCTTTGTGCTGTTCAGACAGTAGTATGAAAGTTGATTATGTTGCATATGCGGTAGATTCTGATTTCTGTGTCTAGAAATATGGTAACCCTTGTTTCATGAGATAGAAGAATTTATTTCCTACACGCTCGGGTAGTAATTTTGCACCCACTTCTCCCTATTCCTTGGACAACGTGTAGCTCAGCAGCAACGCACAGCGGAGGATCTCCACTTGGACCGACACGCTGCCCACATACAGCCTTCTCTTCCCGGCAGATGATTGCCGCTGTGTATCCGTCGCCGACCAAGGAAACAGCAAGTGCGCGGCGATCCTGTTTGGACGCATTCGCTAACACTGTAGCCAGAGAACACGGTTCTGCATTTACCTCATGGCTGTAGGACAGAGGCGAATGCCACACAGCACACCAATCCCTTCCACGCATGTCGGTTCTTATGGGACCAGACATTGAAATCTAATCTTCCTGTCTTGTCTTCCTTCGGTGCTCATAGACCCGCCTCGAAGTTCCACTATTCTGCCCATAGCGGAAGTTTCATTATCGCCCATTATAGAATAGAGGGTGTTCCAGAAGCAATAGCAAATATTTTAGGAGGGTAAAATAGACTAACTGCTATATAAATACCAAACAACATGTGGCGAATCTGTATTGATTACAGAGATACAGGAGTTAGTATGTAACCCAAACAAAGTTAAAACAGGGGCAAATTAGTACGTGGAAAGTTGAGTCTAGAATGTGAAGGCCCCACATGCTGAAAGGGCATAGGCATTCTTGTAGCCGAAGGAATGTCTTCCCAATAATGCTGGAAGCTCATTTTCAAGACATTGTAGCTAAAGGGGTCCTGTAAGATGCAGCGATCACACAACAGGCCCATATAACTGATTATCTGTCAAACCACAAAACAAATTTACAGAGGAGCTCTCTTAAAAAGTGTCTTCACAAAGACATGGGCATTTTTGTCGGACCACTGATGTGAATTTATTTTATTGGTGCCGCGAGAAGTGAAATTGACTTCATCAGTGAAGAGTAAAAATGGAATGCTTCGTTATTTTCAAGTATCCAACGACGAAAATTCCAATCGTCTATTTTCAGCTATAAAGGGCAGAATGAGTTGCAAGGACGTATATAAGGGAGGGGTTCAGAGGGACCGGACACCCTTTTTAGATTACATAGAATCTATCAAAAACAATACGAGTCTCTCCCAATACCAGCTTTTTGAAATTATGTTCCACAAATCGTGCACATGAAGCGTGCTTGGTTAGCATAGCAGCAGTCTATGGCGGTATGATTCAACAAACAGTAGCTGTGCCTTGTAGCTGGGTATGTTCCTGTTTAACTATTAAATCTGTCACATTGGAAACAACTATGAACGGACAAGTAACATATTTTGGATTTATGTATGGTCAATCTCTACTTATCGCACCGTACAGATACTCTGTCTAAATCATTTTGTAATTGGTATTGTTTTTGTGATGATTTTATTAGATGGCAAATGTCGTCGTCGTTGTCGTCGTCGTCATCGTCATCGACCCAAACTTTCGTATGCCCTAATTCGACCATTGAATTCCATGGCTCGCAACAGGCCCTGTCCTCGTGTGGTCCCGTCTCTGAAATATGTATCATGCCATGGAGATTTCAAAATAAGAGTTACGCTGTCTTTGTTTCGACATGTCGCTGAATGATGCTGCAGCCGTTAATAAAGATTTCATCAGCAATATTTGTGTCTCAACCGCTGTTGTGTATTGTAATCATACAACATGGACACATGTCAGATTGTGCCAGGTCCGGGATTCGAACACGGCGCCTGTTTAGTACGCAGTCAGAATCTATAAAGAACAGCTGCAGCACCACATATTGACGTCTGATCTTTCCATTATAAATAGGTCAAGACCATACATAAGAAAACGGGAGATGAGACTTCCTGGCCTTGCTTGTTAATCGTGACTGATGATAGAACTACATCCAAAATATATTATGAATACGTGTAAAAGGCTAAACGTAATACTTTATATATAGAAAACGCAGCTTACAATATTAAAATCTCATTTTTTACAAATGCACAACCACAGCTGAAGCTATATTCAGCAATAAGTCGTCTACAGAAATTATGATTTTTAAATTACACGAACTTATGACACACAGATACAGGTAAAGTCGAAACTATCAAAAATACTTCAACAGAAACTTTGAAGAATGAAACAACAGCTGATGGCATACAATTTAAGCTTTGTTAGTTTCGTCATAGATAAATATCGGAATACGTACGTCCCATTTGTTTTATTCGTAAGTGTTTATTAATTTTTGCCTGTAGCTTTGCTTTACTTGCGTGTAAACGAATTTGTACGATTTTTAACAGACAGTTGATTGAATTTATTGGGGTTATCAGCAATACCTTATTACAGAGTGACCGATGGTAAGGGAAAATATAGTTTTCTTTCTAAAGGCTAGTGTTGGACCCCCTCCATATCAAGTGATTAGCTGTGAATGTTGCGATGGAATTCTCGTATAGGTCAGGTCCGCAATGATCTTGTACGTCGAACACCGATACGCGCATAAATTCCAAATGTGCTTTCTACGATCTACGGCCAGAGTAATGTCTTCTAATTCGCCCGCAGTCTATTCATTTACACGACAGGACTGCCATTCAGTGCACCAAGTAAACACTCTTGACTCTAGTAGTCTGCCGTTAGGAAATCGTGTGTCGCATTCTGTACGAGCCGCAGCTGCGTTTCCATTACAAAACCCACACAGAAATACCATATCGGGATAGTCCGTAAGGTTAAATACGCGCGACACGTTTACACTCCACAGTACAGTACACTGTACACTTTGCCAACAAATCGAAGTGAAAAGTAAAAGAAGATATAGAAAGATATGAGAACTTTGACACCAAGACTATACTACTGACGTTTGGTATGTACGCCTATAGCAGTACGTAGCATTAAGTGTAAGAACACACGAACTTAGTTGTTTCTCTGTACTCTATAAAAATGGACGTGAGTTATATGAGATGTTTATTGCAATTCCTGTACACTACCGCCTCCTAAAATAGGTAACCAAGTATTCCACCCGAAACACATGGTGCTGCTTCGTGATTTTTTTTTTTTAAATTTTTTTTTCTCACAGGATGGCAACACAGTGAAAGAACTGGAATCGAGTTGCAGCAAAGCTAATGCAGTGAGTGCTCAGCTAAGATCTAATCTCTTCTGCAAGAAGGAAGTCAGTATCAAGACTAAGTTAGCAGTGCACCGCTCTATCTGTCGACCAACTTTGTTGTATGGTAGTGAAAGTGGATACAGGTTACCTTATTCGTAAAGTAGACGTTACAGATATGAAAGTAGCAAAAATGATTGCAGGTACTAATAGATGGGAACAATGGCAGGAGGATGTCTATAATGAGGAAATCAAAAGCTGGGAATGAACAACATAGATGAAGCAGTTAGAGCGAACAGACTGAGGTAATGGGGTCATGTTCCACGCTTGGGAGAAACAAAGTTGCCCTTAGAGACTCATGAGCTCGGCAGCGAAGGTTAGAGGAGTCGAGGTAGACCAAGAAGAAAGTACTTAGATTCGGTGCAGAATGATTTTGAAGTAAGAGGCATAACATCAGATGAGGTATCAATGTTAGCATTGAATAGGGGATCATGGAGGAATTTTATTAGAGGTACTATGCTCCAGACTGAACGCTGAAAGGCATAATCAGTCTCAAGTGGTGATGATTTTTTACCCCGCTTCACGAATACAGTAGATTTATGAAGATGGAAGATCACGTCATACGAAGTGAAAAAAACCTCGGATACTGGAGTAGAGATTGACCGTCCGACGTGTGACACCCTGATCAGTGCCTATGTTGTGGATGAGTAGGGCTGGGAGGACTGAATATATGGTGGTGCAGCGGCAGCCGTAGACGAGGCAGCAGGCGGTGGCGGAGGCGGCGGCTGGCTGACCGGATGCCGCGCCGATTCAGACGCGAAAGTAGGGGGGAGGGGGCAGGAGGAAGGTAGGAGGAGGAGGAGGAGGGCACGTGGCACAGCCTCCGGCCCGCGCGCCCCGGCGCCCACGCGCCCACCAGGCTGCAGACGACCTTACAGGGCGGTCCAGGCGCCCCGGGCGAGTTGCCCATTTGACGCCCCATATAAAGTGGTGAACCTGGCATTGCTTTGCAGCAGGGTCTTTGTTTTCTAGATATCGTCTTAAATGGTTAATCGTATATTATGGGCATAGCATGGTTTTTCCTCGTGAATTTAAGTATTTTACAAAAACATAACCGCCGCGCTGGAGTAGCCGAGCCGAATGGAGCGCCACATTACGGATCGCGCGACCTCCCGCGTCGGAGGTGCGAATCCTCCCTCGGGCATGAATGTGTGTGTTGTCCTTAGGTTACTATAACTTAGTTTAAGCATATCATTATAAATAGAAATTTATACACCCTGAGACTGTTTTCCGACTCGATAATGTCAGAGAGTGCCAGACTACAAATCCAAAGGTCACGGGTTCGATCCCCACAGGGTCCTGGGATTTTTATCTGTCACTTTCCACTTTTTTCACCTCTGGCAGTATTGCTCATTTGAAACATACCGAGTAGCACCATGGTTCGGAACCCACGTTAAACTGTTAGGTCCTCCAACTGGCTGGGTAAGGCAATTCAAAGGTCGGAGGAAGGCAACGACATACCACCTCCAAACAGGACCATGCTTAGTAAAGCACTGTGGTGTTCAAACCAATCTTTGGATTGTTGACTGCTTTACCTTTACCTTAATGTCAGAGACATTAATGATAAAGGTGAAGTATTGAATTAAAAATTGTGATGCGGCCGGGAATCGAACACGAATCTCCATGCTTACTAGGCAGACGTCTTACCGCTAGACCACCGCATCTGTAGCGATTAAGACGCCTCCGAATAGTCTAAGCACGATTTCCCTCCACGTCACAAACTTAAAAAAAAAAAAAAAAAAAAAAAAAAAAAAAAAAAAAAGTTTGTAATTCTATCGGACTAAACTGCATGGTCATCAGTCCGTAGCTTACAAACTACTTAAACCTAGGTATACTAACCTAAGGACAACACTCACACCCATGCCCCAGGAAGGACTCGAACCTCCACGGCGAGCAACCGCGCACTCCGCAGCGAGACGCTTTAGACCGCTTGGCTACTCCACCGCGGCTCACAAACTTTAATTCAGCTTCTGCGTACCTATGAAACACTGATAGCTGCCTAGTAAGCATGGAGGTCCGGGTTCGACTCCCGGCCGCATCACAAATTTTAATTCAATGCTTCACCTTTACCATCAGTTTAAGCTGTTCGTAAGTCTAGGGACTGATGACCAACGTAGTTTGGTCCCGTAGAAGAAAAAAAATGCATAGGAAATGAAATACAAATAATTTGAAAGTCCGCTGAGATGCATCCTTGAGTCTTGTGTTGTCTCACTAGCATGCTGCTATCACTGTCGTTACACTCAGTAGGCGTAGAGCAGTGATACCCTGTTTGGGCGCTAATGTGTTACAAAATTGTCTAAAACATTGAGGTGTACTGCATCGAACGAATACATCTACAACTCCAGAGAAATTGTTTCTGTATGTTCCGAAGAACGAAGGTGCGCAAAATGTGGTCAAAACACTCTCGTACTTCATAAATGTGTTTGCTTTGTCATGATCATTTTTTTACCCAGTGTTGCCGTAGAAAATCTTGAAATATTTCATTTGCAGGCACAAGAGAGTCCAAGAATCGGGCGCTGCCGTGGCCGGCGCATGCGATGGCGGCGGCCGGGAGCCGTGCCGCGCGATCCGCGGACGCCTGGCAGGCGTCTTTCGTGAGACACCCCGTATTACAAATACAGCCGCCACGCCTCGCGAAGGGGCGGCAGTAGCTAGCAGTACGCCAAGCGGTGCCTCACTCCTCAGTTACACTTAGTAGATAAATCACTGCGAACTGCAGCAGCCGCCTTAAGGAGACGCCACCATAGGTAAAAACTGACGTCGTAATGAATCACACTACTCAAAACAATTCGGTGAGGTATCATACTAAATATACATACGTCAGCGTATTTTATTCAGATATTGGTTACAATTGTAATATGAGTGTGATACAGTACGAATAGTACTATGATAGTGAAAAAGTGATTCTCATTGCCCCTTAATACGGTTTGTGATCACCTCGGACGGTCTGTACAGTTGCACACATGCGTGGTATGGGCAGTAAGAAGTCATCAACCAGCTCTTTGAGGGACAGTTCGCCCTTCTTCCGTGAGTGCAATATCCACCTCTGCAACCGTTTTGGCAGATGCTGGCCTGACTACAATACGCCTGTGAAGTGCTTCCCAGACATGATCAATCGAGTTTAAATGCTTTGAACAAGTTGGCCACTCCACCCGTTCAGTTCCCTCAGCTTAAAGCTTGTTGTCCACCAGAGCAGTTCTGCAAGGACGAGCGTTATCGTTCACAGAAGGAACCTATCTCCTATGGCACCAACGTAGAGCACCACAAAAGGTCTAAGGATCTCGTCTCTATTCCTCTCAGAAATGAAAGCCCCATACTGAACGACATAGAGATCCGTAAGTCCGCCAATACTGACTCCTGGCGACACATTTCGTCCACCACCATAGTATGGTGATGTTTCTTGCACATAAGCAGGATTGTTGCGAGTTCTCTCCAGATGAGAGAACGACGACTGGGCGCAGAAAACACAACATGGCACACAATAAACCGGCGCCATTTGTTACGTCCCCAATCCTGATGTTCCTCCGCCCAGTTTCTGCAGTCTTAAACGGGGTCGTAGTTGTAATGGAACAGACACAATAAGTGTCCGTGCGTAGGGGGAAAAAGTCCCGAAGGAGGTTTCCGACTGTTTGTGTTGAATTTGCTCGTGGTGTTGGTGCCTGCAGGGTGCGTTGCAGCTGAGTTGCATTCAGCCTCCTGTCTCGAAGGCTGTTAACCGGAGATAACAGCCATTTGTGTCATGTTACGCGTGGACGACCTTGGCCTTGTCTTCTTTTAAGGTTCCGTCTGAAACCACGTCCAGGTTGAGGAAATTACACATTGGGCCACTAATAGCTGCAGCCACCTCCATATGTGCTTGTCTCGCTTCCAACCTTCCTATGGCTCCACATGCCATAGCTTCGGGTAAGTCACGTTGTTGCATAGCACTACCTTCTCAATACACTATCTGACCGCAACTGCTTGTTTAATTCGTCTGGTAGAGTAAACACGTCAACACCAACCCCCTCTGCAGCAACTTTCTGTTGTTACCACTATCTCGGTTGCCGTACTATTGCTGTCTCCACTCCGTAGAACCGTCAGAAAGACATCGAACCATTTTACTTCATTGCTTCAGATCCTAAATACCTCAATTTTACGGTTTCTAGGCTATTAGTTGTGGAATGATTTCTTCTACTTTGGGAAACACTTTATTGCGTTGGACGTTTTATTTCCACGCCTGTAAGGATTTTCCTTCAGCCACAGCTGTGGTGGCTGATTTGGAACCCAAGTTTGCTACGTTGCACGGTCACTATAATAATAACAATAATAATAATAATAATTTCGCATGGCTCATTGGCCTAGTGCAAGTCTTACAATTGGAGGCGTTTCTGGAGACTCTTCAATTGGTTGAGAGGTGAAGGATGGGTTAAATCGCAGACAGAAAAAATCCGAGGTACGACCCGGTTGCGAACCCGCGACCCTTCGGTTTCCAGTCGAGCGCTTTACCCCCCCCCCCTCTCCCCCTTTTGTTGTTTTTTTTTTTTTTTTTTTTTTTTTAGAGAGGGCGTTTAGCCACCTGACCGGGCGCGCTGAGCCACGACGCCCGGCGATTTCTTTATTATTAACGATTTATTGGCACTAAATACGTTCGCTGTTCTAAAACGTATGTTAAACGTCGCTATTCGCATTAATTCGATATTTAAAAAAAGTGTGCGAGGTCTGTGACCAAACTGCGTGGTTATCAGTCGCTAGATTTACACACCAATTACTTGACTAACTTTAACTTACGCTAAGGACAACACAAACACCCATGCCCAAGGGAGGTTTCGAACCCCCGACGGTAGCAGCCGTGCAGATCGTGACTGGCGCGCCGCAGACCGCTCGGCTACTGCGGCCGGCCATTTAATATCGTATTCAGATATGTGGCTTGCCGGCCGCTTAGAGCACTTCTGTCGTAGTGTGGGAGTGTCGTGGCTGTATAATTTAGAGTGTGGTGTCGGTTTATCGGTAACTATGCCTCTTGAGTTTTGCTTGATTACCAGTTCGTTTAAATTATTGTTTCGACTGCCGTTTCGGTGGTGACGTGCAGTCAAGATGGATAGGAATTTTTACAGAATCGGTGTTTCCAGTGGAGCGAATCTAGGACAGCGGAGCAAGGGTTCCAAACCCTGCCGCCAGAAACACACCGGACGCCCCTCCCTACAGGAATGCCCTTGTTCTCACATCGCACCATCAATCACTGCGCCAGGTAGGGCAGAGATAACGTATTCAATATAGGGCGAGCACGTGACAAATCAGATAACGCGTCTCGTAATTACCCATCTCGTTTGGAACTAACGACTTCACTTTATCCAGCGTACAATGGCCGTACGAATGCCGTGGACTACTCCACCCCAACGATATATTCCGTCGATAACAGACAACTCCTGTTGTCAGTCAGTTCTAAATTACTTTGTGTGCGCTAAGCGCAACAGGCGTGATGAATAGAAGGTACTCCTACAAGGCCGAACATGAGACATGCTGCGAGTGAGACATAACACTCGTACCGGGTGATTATTTTTAGTACGAGGGTTGTTCAAATAAGCGACTTTTTTTAATTGGTCGGGTATCGTACAGTTCCATTATCGGCATTTTTTGTTATGTTGGTACACATCTCTCGAACAAATGTTCAGGGTACCAAGTATACAGCACACATCGTATGTTTCTCACAGAGCTTACTCGTGTTTCAGTGTGCCCGGCGTTATTCAATTATTATAAAAATGGAGCAAAAATTCCCATCTCATTTTGTGCGAAAAATGAAATCAGGTGCTCTAAAGCAGTGTTTTTCAACCTCTTTGAACGCGCGATCTCTTTTTCGAGTAAAAATGCCCGGTGCCACCCCCCCTCCCAGGCCCGTAATATTATTATATCAGTGATTCCAAAGGCAAAGTATTTAATTTTGTTTCTTAGATGTATTTAAGATATGTGCAGCCATTCACATCTGGTGAAAGCTGCAGTAGCGGAAACGAATAAAAATTGAAAAAAAAGAAAGATAAAGTTTATGACTACCCTATCTGATGTATGGTTTTGCTATCATGAATAATAAATCACAATGCGTAATTTGATGTGACGTAATGTGCTAGTGTAAAACCATCATAGTCGATGCATCACTTAATATTTCAAGGGTGCTCATCGGACTTTATCGAAAGGATACCGAGAACCCTTAACTTGCAGCAAAATACTATGATCCAGTAATAAAATGGTACGGATATTAGTTGTTTAAAAATAATACTGCTCTGAAAACGTGTTGCCAGTAGCAAACTACTATGACCCCGTAGTAAAAACGTATTGCTATGTATTGACTAAAAATATGTTATTGATATTTTTTGACATAAATTTGAACATGTCACAAAGTCGTACAAGAAGATTGCGACCATTATAAATAACTATAGCAGTACTGCACAAAGGCTTTTAAGTCGCTTAATAATTCATCATAAACGAGAAAAATGGCTTCATTGTTGCGCGTTTCGGTCAGATCCCAACATCAGAAATCGAAAGTGCCATAGGTACATCTGGTATATGTCACTCTTTCGATGCCTCATTGAGGGCCACAAAGGCAACAAAGGCAATTGTACTCAAGCGACCTTTACGAAACCCTGTAACGTGTTGCTTTTGCCACAGTAGCTGAACACCACGAAACGTAGGTTTGCTATCGAACATGCCACTACTGCATCCTCTTGCGCGTTTGTGACAGTTGCCTGGAGTGACACTTGACCGGAGAGGGAATTTGTTGACTTTTGCCCGGAGCCCCGGACACTGCAGGTAGTGGACAGTCTGTTCCACAAATAGGGTACACCGGCCTGTCCACCGCAGGTAGCTTTGGGCCCGCTCGCCGTCTGCTTTATGAGAGCTCGACGGTCCGACGACGTTACGTAGCACAGCATGGCCGAGTGCAAATGCAGGAAAACTGCAAACAATGTGCCGCCCTCAGGCGATTGATGGTAATTAGGTTCGTCGTAGACTCATATTCAGTATATACAGCGAACAGTTTAAAGGAAGACTCCACCCAAAAAATTAACTCTTCTTCTACTTTGCCAGTAGAACGAAATTTTGAAATGGTGTCTTATTAAGTGACTATGTAGGAATAACCACGGTTTTATGAACATAACTTCACTCTGTTTTTTCGAGCTATGAATTTTTAATATGCTCGTAATGGTATTCCAGTAAACTAACTTTTGGTTTTCACGCCACAGTTTGTTCACTGTTCAATTGTTTGTAAATCTATCGGACCAAACTACGTGGTCATCAGTCCGTAGCTTACAAACTACTTAAACTAAGGTAAGCTAACCTACGGACAACACACACACACACACACACACACACACACACACACACACACGCGCGCGCGACACAGGGAGGACTCGAACCTCCGACGGCGAGCAACCGCGCGCTCCGCAGCGAGACGCCTTAGACCGCTCGGCTACTCCACCGCGACGCCACAGTTTGCACACGGAAGATTTTGTAGGTATATTCACAAGAAAGTTCAACGGTTCTGTGCTTTCATCTTATGAGAAATATTTATCACTTGCTTTCTGAGTTTATTTCAAATTTCAACCTTAAATTTTCTTTTATTATTGGTACTTAAATGTGACCATAAAGTAAACAAATTACATGTTCATAAGTTTTAATGCATAGAGGTATGCAAACACATCAAGAGTACTTCCTCCAAAAATTTCATTCAGACGGGTTAATACTGGCGATAAAAAGTTGGAACTAAATTATTGCAAATACATACACCCATTAAAATTTACCTACGCAATAAGGTTTTCCCTACTTGCTCGTATGATACTTCTTTTAATTTCAACACCAGGGTAGCTTTTTCTGAATAAAAATCCAATCTCACACTTCTGGAGTAGGAGCAGGGGTACAGATATCTGAGTGACAGCCGCTGCTTATTTCTTTGGACTTGATTCCTTGTACTGAACAAGAGTTCAGTGTATTCCGTAATATATATTTACACAATTAACATGTAAAGTAATTGATATACAACGACTGGCTGCCAATCGTTTCGTCAGTTTTGCTGGAAATCATGCTACTTGTTTCTCCCTGTTCGAGTTTATGCCAAGTTCAGAGTAAAAACGGTTCTGTTTAATGGTGATAGAAAACAGCAAATATCTTTGTGTAATGTACTGTGGCACACCGAAAGACGCCAATCAGTATTTCAAATATTTCTCAGATTTGTAGCTAGCTGAAAACCCGGAGTTACCCGGATTTTCATTTATTTATTAAACCTTAAGCTGGTCTCATTGATTCTTTAAAATCAAATGTTTGTAAGCCTATATGACCAAACTGTAGTAGTCATCAGTCCCTAGACTAACAAACTACTTGAAATAACTTATGCTAGGGGCAACACGCAGCCGCGGCGGAGTGGCCGAGCGCAATAAGACGCTATGAATGTAAACAATATTTCTTGTTACTTGTCCAGGATCTAGTGTGAATAAATTCTTTGGTAATGTCACCCCTGAGAAAGAGACATAAAATTGTCCGTGTGCGGAGATATCAAATCCACTGCGCAGTATTTAATAGAGTGCCCTCTTATCTATTAATCATAATAGAAAGTGCAAGTCTCACTGGAAACGGCAGTTCTCTTGGAGTTAAAAGGTAGATTTCCCGGAAATATTGGCTAATCGTTGGATGTAAAACATTTCATTCTCTTCCTTTCCTTGTAGCTCTATAGAAGTCCATTGCTTTCGCCTGTACCCACGTACGCTTGTCAACAGCACAGTCAGCTTTCAGACATATTCTTAGTTTGACAGGAATACAGGAGTGTCTTAGTACTAAATAAGAAATGGATTAAAACGTGATGCATGATGCGACGTATTTATTGACCAGGTAGATATTCATTTGTAAAAGCGCTGTACGTTTGTAAAATCTGTTGTGAGTATTGTTAGTAGTTAAGAAGTAATATATTGAAACCTGATGCGTGATAGGGTGGTTTTCCAGGAACGTTACTGTTTATGTCTTCATATGTCATGTCTCATTCTCATGTAGTGTATTTTGAAAGTCTCGTCGCATTATGATGCGCTTTCTTGGAACTTGTATTCTTTATGACGTTATATCTCCTCAATCATGAGTCAACCGTGATTCTTATCCATACAGCACTTGGTACCTCACGGTAATGAATGTGTGTACCACATTTGATTGAAATCTGTCCAGAGGTTTAGGAGAAAATGTGCAACATTGTCGCGTGATGCAGCAGTTTTTCACGGATGTGATTGTTTATGACGTCATATCTGCTGCTCACTTACGGTGAGCCGGCCGCGGTGGCCGAGGTGACTGAGGCGCTCCAGTCACGGTCAGCACGGCCACTACGGTCGGGGGTTCGAATCCCCCCTCGGTTATGGATATTTGTGCCGTCCTAGTCCGTAAGTAGTTCATACGTAGTTTGTAAGTTTAGGGACTGATGACCCCGTAGTTAAGTCCCATAAGCTTTACAAACATTTGAACTTACGGTGACCGTCCTCTTGGTCTGAAGGTCATGTGTGGAAAATTTCATTAAGATTGGAACAAAACTGTAGATTTGTAGACAGTATGTACATACATACAAACAAAATAACAAACGCATGAACATACTGCTTTATATATAAAGAAGAAGAAGATTCGAATACAGACAAATCGTTTTGGGATCCAAGATTAAACATTCAAAATATGTGAAACAGCATTTTTTCCAGTTGAAGCATTAGGGAGGACTCTCCCATTAAAATGAAAAGTAGCTGTTTTAAAGAGTTGAAAGTAGCATAATGATTGTGTAACTACAAAATGGTCAGATACGTTAACATTTCTATTCCGTATGTCTAGTATACTTATTCTGTGCAAAGGAGTCTTGATATGTTTAGTGTCATAAATAAAATGCTCTCAAGAGGTATGACGGAAGAAAGGCATTATATGGTAGCAGTGAAATAAACGTCTCAATAATTTTCCTAACATTTTCACTGTGAAAATACATTTTTGTTTTCAGGAGGAACACTCATCGAACTATTCTATAGTAAGATCAAATTACTGTATTGCTCTTCAGCTTGCATAAGGTTGTGCCTTTTCGCTGATTTTTGCGTTATGTTCATAATGTGGAAAACTTGTCTACAAGTAGAAGTTATACACCTACAGCGTGAAGTGGGCGCAATTAGTTTCATTGCAAAATGAATTTCTTAAACTCAAGTTTAACTATGTAAATTTGCAGCTACGATTATGTCGATGTTTAGATTCGCATGTACATGCTGCTTTTTTTATGCAAAGTGCTAAATTCACATATAGAAGCTCACTGGCAGATTTCAACTTAAGAGCCTGTCTTCGAATTAGCATTTCTGGAATAGTGGTATCAGACATTGATCATTTAGTGAAAAGAAAAATAATATGAATTCATATTGTGTTTTTAAGTTTAATACTTAAATAAAATTACAATGAAATATAAAGTTGTCAATTTAAATTTCGTACTAAAACGGCAATTTTCCCAAGGCTGTAAAAGTCGTAAGAAATTCGATGTTATGTACTTGACTGCTATCCTGTCTGTTCATGATCAAAATTACTACAACAGTTTTAAAAATAAATTTGCCACGAAACGCGTTAGTGAGTCACCTCGAAGCGATATACGGTTGCTCAACTGGAGCAGTGTGAGCGCCAGCAAGCACAGTCTTGTGAAGTTGGCACCCCTTCTTTGGAAAATGTACATTTTTTCAGAGTTCTAGACAGGTGTGCAATAGTTCTGGAGTTCTCTGTACAAAATTTAAATAGTTCTACAAAATTTCGCCGAAAAAATAGTAAAAATTACCACAAACTTTAGTTTTTTAAAATAATTATTTGCCTATTAGCGCAAACATAGTTCTGATCAGTTCTAAATAGCTCTCAAAGAGTTCTACAGGAAATCCAAATGACATTTTTCTGTGCAGATTAAACTTTGAGATAAATGCAGTAATGTGGAATTCATTTTCACATTACTGTGAAATTGGCACCATTTTTTCGAGAAACACACATTGTTTTTTGGGGTTATGTCTACATATACTATAGTTCATGTGAATACTTCTATGTAATTTCCCGAAAAAAGTAAAAAAATATGATCACAATTCTGAATATCTGATAACCTGTGTATTTATGCCCCTTATTCGAGAAATATACATTTTTTCTTAGGTTTTGACATATTCTATCCGCTGCACATTCAAATCTGAGTAATTCCTGCTTATCGTAAACAAGAACTATTGCACATCTCCCTAGAACTCTGCAAAAAAAATCTAAATTTTGAAAAAACGAGTGCAAATTCCACAGTAGCGTGTAAACGGGAACTCCATTATTGTAATCATCTCAAAGTATAATCTGCACAGAAAAATGCTATTAGGATATCCTGTGGAACTCTGACAGCTATTTAAAACTGATCAGAACTATGTTTGCGCTAATAGGCAAATAATTATTTTGAAAAAACTAAAATTTGTTGTTATTTTTACTATGTTTCCGGAGAAATTTGGCAGAACTATTTAAATTTTGTACAGAGAACTCCAGAACTATTCCATATCTGTCTAGAACTCTGAAAAAAAATGTATATTTTCCAATAAAGGGGTGCCAACTTCACAGGACTAGCCAGCACGCCAGAGTGGCTGTGCTGAACTGTTGACCTTCTGCCTGTACCTGTGGAAAGGCAGTTAGCATGGCAGAAGCTCCAGTCTCCGGGCAAGTGTTTCAATCCCCCTCTTGCGACCGCAACCCCCGAGTAATACTTTGCAACCCCCCCCAAGGGGTCCCGATACGCAGATTGAAACACACACATCTAGGCCACAGGGCGGCCAATATGCGACGTCATCAAAAATAGACACAGATGGTATATGACGCTTTCCAGTCATTGGGAAAAAGATCAAAATAACGGGAGGGGGGATTAATTGAAAGTGTGTAACAGTAAACATCTATGTCAATAATGTTGTCGTTACTTTTTCTACATCCCACATTTAAGTAAAAGATTAATTTCAGAACATGAGTTCATTATCACAATGTTAGCCTCTTGTACAACCCCTAGAAACTGGGGATAGCGATTCTGAAGTACCTCTCGCCCTGGCATTTTACAGGCTCCACATCCAGACTACTTACTGCAGGTATAGGCTTACCAACATGCCCATTTTTCTTCTCACAAAATGGGATATCCTCAGAGCAGAATGTAAATACAAAGTTTCGTATCTTGTAGGAAATTCGCTTTTAAAAATTAACAGTAAACAAAAGAAAAAAATTTCAAATGTTTGTAAAGCTTATGGGACTTAACTAAGAGGTCATCAGTCCCCAAACGTACAAACTACTTATGAAGTAACTTATGTTAAAGACGGCACAAACATCCCTGCCCGAGGGAGGATTCGAACCTCCGACGGCTACTCCCGCGTGGCTCACATTTAACAGCATAGCTCTTGTACATTCAAAACCCTGGTACAGTTTTCTGAACTATTTCGAGATTTGGGATTTTGGAAATCCTCGAGGAACGAGAAGACAAACTGAATACAACTCACCAGCTAAGAGTTGCATGGTGCGAGGCATTCAAAACTGGGTACTCACCTGGAACAGAAAAAAACGAAAATTAGGTTCAGTACACGGATATCGTTAAGATAGTCATTTAAAATACGTCATCTAAAACTATCAGCTAAAACGAAACCGTCATAAGATCACATCCCCACACAATGACAGCTTTTAAGGGGTTTTCATCTGTAAACTGTGTAACACAAACACATGACACAAATTCAATAATTTGACACATACTGTAGTCAGAGCAAAGCAAGGCAAACGCACTGCTCTGACTGTTTATGTGCGATATATTCACTGTTTATGAGGGGGGGGGGGTCACGGATTAATGGTTATGTTTCAGTTGCCGTGTGTGTCAATGACTTAACGACGAACATTGGAAAATTATTGCTCGTCTCAGTTATGAAGTGCAGGATGGAAATAGATTTTTATGGAAATGAAAAGGAAATTCCTCCAGAGTTGGATCTTCCAATTAAAAGTATTCTGGTAACTCCCTGTACCCTCCTCTACTCCAATTCTAACAAAACTAGGTTCGTTATCCCAAAGGCGGCGAATGTAAGGTTCTTTTTGTCGAAACAGCTTTCTTGTAAATTGTTAGACGCTGTTTTTCATGTGTATTTTTCAGAATGGAAGACATTTTTACATGGTTTCCGACAGAAATGTATGTTTTGCATAACGATTTTTCGAACTTAGGCAATATTCAGAACAGAATTATACTGATTAAGAAAGCTCCCACCTTATAGACGTATTTTAAAGAAGTGGATTTTTTCTAATTTCTTGGAATTATTGAATCTTTTACATTTATCTAACACCTCCGAGATTTCAAGTCTTGTCGCATTCGCGATATTTGCGGCGCACTCGTGAAACGGTGGTATGGGAATATCACCACCTCATTGCTGCCTCAGAGATGCTGTGTCGCGTCTGTCGTGCGGCGACTACAATACTACAGCCAAACTGATTGAAATGGTGGTGGTGATCATTTCGTGTGGCACTGTTCGCCGTTAGACCCCAGCTGGGATCGTGTTCGGCCTTCCTGGTGCAACCCTTTAAGGACGTACACGAAAATACTCAAAATTGTGATTTTTTAAAAAATCATGGTATTGAAATTTCAATTAACAAAAATTACGTTCCGACACTGCTACTAACTACGAAAAAAAGAAAATAATTTGTAATAGATCGGACAGGGTCCTACCCTTTTCTTTGTCTTCAATCTCTCGCATTATCTGTTTACTGTTTAATTTTGTGTAGTCAGAATGCAGGGAATGTCCGTATGCTACATCAAGAAGACTGGAATAACATTTCTGCCAAGAAATGTGTTCATGGCAAAACAAGGAATCCTAATGAGTGCCGGCCGCAATGGCCGCGCGTTCTGCGGCGCGTCAGTCACGGTCTGCACGGCCACTACGGTCGGGGGGGTTCGAATCCCCCCCTCGGGCATGGATAGTTGTGTCGTCCTTAGTAGTAGCTAGTTCATAAGTAGTTTGTACGTTTAGCGTCTGATGACCCCGCAGTTAAGTAAGTCCCATAAGATCCACAAACAATTGAACATTTCCTAATGAGTTTCTGAAGGCCCTCATGTGGAAACGTTGCCCGAAAACTACATTTTTCTTGTAGAGGGTAGTTGAAATTTTAGTTCATGATACAGTTATTGTTTCTAATGGTGGCAACTGAGAGAGGATAAAAGTTTTGCAGAGAATGGGTTTCAAGCCCAGAGTTTTCACTGACGACATCTTCTTGCGGATTGACACTTAACGTCTACTTGCAGCCAATAAATCCACTGAAGACCTTGAAAAGCAAACAAGACAGAAAAGAAGAAGTCAGAAGAGAAATTTTGAAGGAAATGAGACATTCATTACAGATCTGGAGGCTTTTGAAGGTGGGAATGACAACGAAGAAGCATGTTTAAAATACATTTTCTCAGAACTACCATTTTCATTATTCAAGTACATTTTTCTCGAACACAAGAATAGATTTGAGTGTGATTTTTGGCATATATTTTGTATTATATATAAAGAAAATATCTATACGCGTGAATATTTAATATCATTTGTGTATGCCAAGATACAGAATAAAGAAAGAAGAATTTATATGTGTAGTTTTTCAATTAAAAATAATTAAACCTTAAACTTAGTTTAATATCAATAAATTGAAATAATTCTGTGGGTTTCTTTACATGAAAGCTGAGATTATACTGCAAAAATTAGAAGATAATTTCGTAGAAAGTTTTTTATTAAGTGGTACCTTTGTAAATCATGAGTTCAAAAACTTAAAAACAACCAAAAAATTAAAAATTTCAGTTAAAATTACCAAAAAATTTCGGTAGATACTTTGAACTAGCATCAACCATTGTATCTAATTGCGTTAACGTTACTGAAAAAGTGTAGATTTTGTGACAAGTTATTTTTGTACCCGTTTTTCGTGTACGTACCCCCCACCCCCTCTCCAAGTAAGTGACGCCAGATGGGTGACTTGCGCGTCGATGATCATGAGGACGACAACACCCTGTCGCAGAGTGGAAAAATCTCTATCCCTACCCGGAATCTAACCTTTTTACGGCTTCACGTTTTATTCATTATACTAGATAAACATTTACATATTTGCTTTTTGTATTTAAGTCTCTTTGTATGACGATTGTCCCAGAGAGAGAGAGAGAGAGAGAGAGAGAGAGAGAGAGAGAGAGAGAGAGAGAGAGAGAGAGAGAGAGAGAGAGAGACTTATTTTCACGTGATTTCGTTCATTTTTTTCTTTTAGTTTCATTGTTTGTTTAATGCTGTAATTCTGGTGATTTTAATGTGACATCTTTTATGTGAGATTTTGCTAGTTCGTACATATTTATGGCAAAATAACAATGACGAAATTTTGGGTGATGAGTTAATTCGTCACTTGTTAAGGTGACGTTAGACAACTTAGTGTAACATGCATCTACTAGGTTGATTTGCACTGAAACATGCAGTACATAGAACGAGGACACAACAAAATGCAGACGAAATCTGAATCATTAGGCACTCGTGTATACAAGGTCATATAAAACAAGTCGGACCTGGTGGTCTTGGGGTAAAGCGCTCGACTGGAAACCAAAGGGTGGCGGGTTCTAAACCCGGTCGGACCACGGAATTTTTCAATCTGTGCTTTAACCCATCCTTCAACGATGTGAGGAGTCGCCGGAAACGACACGTGGTTCGGATTCCACGTTAAGCTGTAGGTCCCCTTTTCCTCGGTTGGATAACTGGGGTAGGCTAGGGACACGCAAGTCGCCGAAGTGGCGTGCAATTGAAAGACTTGCACTACGCCACACGTAATTGAAATGTTCAAATGTCTGTAAATCTATCGGACCAAACTGCGTGGTCATCAGTCCGTAGCTTACAAACTACTTAATTCTAGATAAACTAACCTAAGGACAACAGACACACACCCATGCCCCAGGGAGGACTCGAACCTCCACGGCGAGCAACCGCGTGCTCCGCAGCGAGACGCTTTACACCGCTCAGCAACTCCACCGCGGCCCACACGTAATTATTATTATTGTAAGACAAAACATGGGAGAATTTAAGGAAGACACATAATAACAACAAGAATATATTGGGGAGGGGGAGAAAAAAGACAAATACAATGAAATATCTGAGCTATGAAAACAAAAGCTGGGAAAATCAAAGGAAAAGATATAGTGCATAGAAAAAATTAGACTATATATATAACGGAAACACACGGGCAATGAAACAAGACCACCTTTTTATGATTATTGTTTTCTCTGCGCGAGCAGAGAACACACACACACACACACACACACACACACACACACACACACAATCACTGGGAGTAGACTGTTTAACTTGCGGTGTGGTTAATGATAAACTGGGTGTGCAGAACATATTTAGGGCTCAGTCGGTGTCTTAACCTTTTTTGAATCCGGATCCCCTACGTGGGAATGTAGCGCGCTGTCCACTGGACTACGGTGGCGGCAGTAACCGGACACCTGTTGTCTTACGTAGGCGTGTACCCACACGCGTGCCTCTGCCAGTCTCTCTGCCTCTTCGGTGCATCAACGACGTCCGTGAAGTGACCGCACCGTGTTGGCGTGTCGCGGTATGCGGCAGCCTACTCGACAAGGCTGCAGCACCACGCGACACACGTTGACCAGCGAGTGATTGTACTACACTAGAGCGCAAACTATATCGTTACGGACGTTTAACATTGCAGCTCCAGTAGCAAGGGGGAAGGCAGTTATTGTGCGACCTGCCTCCCCAAAGGCAGGAGGTTAGAAAACGGCCGCCACAAGAGCGGTGGAGAATAGCTGCAGGTACAGAGGGGCGGCGGTGGTCGGCGCCTCGTGGCCTCCGCACCCGCCCCGGGCAGCTGACTCACGACCCCCGCTCCCCCCCCCCCCCCCCCCCCCTCTTATCTGAGACGAGCCGCCGCCGGCCTCCATCAGCGCTCCTGAATGAGCGGCGCTCTCCACACTGCGCTACCTGCTCCTCTCCCGTCCAACCTGACCTGTACCAAAAGATTGGAAAGTTGCACAGGTCACACCGATACTCAAGAAAGGCGGTAGGAGTAACCCATTAACGCGTTCGCTGCCGTTCAGGCTCTGGCGCGTGTAGACGTTACTTGAGTCAGGTGCCGCTCACGCTGTGGCGCGTGCTGCGACCTTGCTGTAAACTGGCATCGTCTAATAAAGCTGTATACTCTGGTAGGCACTCAGGGAAGAGTATAAGTGATATGTACACGTACGTGGTTCCAGATTTCCGCGTTTGCATTACCGGCTACGAGCCACACACGCTTCTCATGATGTCATGATAGATTTATGTACTCATATTGTTCATTTGTTGTTTTCACAAAGTACAAATGCAAATAAGAAACCATATAAAAAAAACTGAAAACTAAAACCAAAACATTCAGTGGCTCAAAACTATGAAAAGATACTGTCAAAATACGATCACACGCCAGAGCGTGAAGTGGCACCTAGCATCATCGCACCAGAGCGTGAACGGCAGCGAACGTGTTAAACTACAGGCGTATTTCATTGACGTCAATTTGCAGCAGGGTTATGGAACATACCCTGTATTCAAATACTATGAGTTATCTCGAACAGAATGATCTATTGGCCCAAGGTCAACACGAATTTAAAAAATATCGTTCATACGAAACACAACTAGCTCTTGATTCACACGAAGTGATGTGTGCTATCGACTAGGGTTCGCAAATCTATTCCGTATTTCCTCATTTCCAGAAGGCTTTTGACACCGTACCTCACAAACGGCTTTTAATCAAATTGCGTGGTTACGGTATATCGCCCCAAATTTGCGATTGGATAGGGGATTTCCTCTCGGAGAGGACACAGTTCGTAGTAATCGATGGTAAGGCATCGACTAAAACAGGTGAGATATCTGGCGTTCCACAGGGTAGTGTTATTGGTCCTCTGCTGTTCCTTATTTACATAAACGATTTAGGGGGAAATCTAAGCAGCTCTTATAGGTTGATTGCAGATGACGCCGTCATTTACCGTCTAGTAAAATCATCTGAAGATCAACATCAACTGCATAAAGATCTGAATAAGATATCAGTATGGTGTAAAAATTGGCAATTGACTCAAAATAATGAGAAGTGTGAAGTCGTCCACATGAGTACGAAAAGAAATCTGTTAAACTTTGTTTACATGATAAATCAATCAAATGTAAAGGCCGTAAACACCACAAAATACCTAGGAATTACAATTACTTCTGACTTAAATTGGAAAGAACACGTAGATGATGTCGTGGGAAAGGCGAACCAAAGACTGCGTTTTATTGGCAGAACCCTTAAAAGATGCAACAGAACTACTAAAGAAACTGCATATACTACGATAGTCCGGCCTTTTTTTAGAGTATTGCTGCCTAGTGTGGGATCCTTACCAGGTGGGTTTGACGGAGGACATCGAAAGAGTTCAAATAAGGGCAGCTCGTTTTGTATTGTCACGATACAGCGTTACGGAAATGATACAGGATCTGAGATGGGAATCATTACAACCACGGCGCTTATCGCTGCGGCGTGGGGTGCTAACGAAACTACAATCGCCAACATTCTCCTCCGAATGCGAAAATATATTGTTGACTCCCACTTACATATGTAGAAATAAATAGAATAATAAAATCAGAATAAAATACGAGAAATCAGAGCCCGAACGGAGAGATTCAGGTTTTCTTTCTCCCCCGCGCAATTCGAGAATGGAATGGGAGATAAAATAGTATAATTGTGGTTCGATGAACCCTCTGCCAGGCACTTAAATGTGATTTGCAGAGTATCCCATGTAGATGTAGATGACACCAGGGCTCGGTCGGAAATCGCGTATCTCTTAAAAGGCCCGTACACGCGGGCACTGTTTATCACCCACTAGCTGGAAACCCGGCGTTGCCCGGCTATTTATTTCAAATTATCAAATCTTTGTAAAGCTTATAGGACTGAACTGCGGGGTCGAAAGTCCCTAAACTTACAAACTACTTATGAAATAACTTATACTAAATACAGCATCAACATCCATGCCCGAGGTGGGATTCGAACCCCCGACGGGGAAAGGTCTCGCGCATTGGAACATAACGCCTCAATGCACTCGGCCGCTCCGCTGCGGCATTTATTTATTTAATTCGTGCTATTTTTTAGGTATATATTTATTTGTATAAGGGCTGTATATTTGTAAAATCTCTTGGGAGTACAATTTCTAGTAAAGAAGATAGAGATTAAAACTTGGTGCGCGATGGGGCGGTTTCCGTGAACTTTATTGTTTATGTGCTCATATATCATGAACTATGTGTCGTACTGTGATATATTTTAGAAGGTACACTCAACTATATGTCTGTATACTGTCTGTAAAGTTTCCTGCGGCTACAATTTGTAGCGTATAAATTATAAATTGTAACGTCATACCGAGAACCGTTGTTTTACTCCATAAACAGCGGAAACGTAGTAAGCGAGAAACTTTTTTCCTTTCGTCATTTTACTATGGTTGCCAGCGAGAAAAAGGTTAATAAATGTTTCAAATTATGTTTAAAGTTTATTGCAAGTCGCTAAGTACTGTCATTCTCATACAGCGTATTTCGAAAGTCTCGCCGCATTATATGGCATTTTTTTCGATTTCTATTGGTTATGAAGTAATATCTTTTGAAACATGTGCCGTACGTGATACTTAACCATGTAGCAATTGTTATCTCACTGTAAGGAATGTGTGTACCAAATTTGGTTGAAATCGGTCCAATGGTTTAGGAGAAAATGAGCAGCATTGTCGCAAAATGCAGCAGTTTTTCGCGCATCTCATTGTTTATTACGTCATATCTCGTGAACTATATATCGTATATGATTCTTACACTTACGGCGACCGTCCTCATGGATTGTAGCTTACGTGTACAAAATTTCATAAAGATTGGGACATAACTGTACAAACATACGGACACACTGGTTTATATACTCGATGTTTCACTTCCGTACAAGGGAACACTCCACACAAATGCCTTCAGAAAAGACTTCCTTACACTTAATATTCCATGTTAGCAAATTTTTCAAAAATGCTTTTCTTCCCATTGCCATTCTGCATTTTATATCCTCTGTATTGCGACCCAAGTAACAAAACCATCCCGGCATTTACCTGAATCGGTTTAGGAAAATCTCGGGAAACCTAAATCAGGATTGCGGGATGCGGATTCGAAGCGCCGTCGTCATGATGAGACTCCAGAGTGCTAATCACTGCCCCACCTCCTTTCGTTGTCTTTCATTCGACTCCACTTGTGATCAAACTAATGACTGTGTTGAGGACAGACTTACTTCAGAATCTAGCGACTTGGCTAATTGTATCTACAATTTTTCAAAGTATGCAGTCGTGATCATTGTGGTGGCACAGCCCCGTAAGACATCTTCATGACTAAGAACTAAACATTCCTAAGTGGGTCAGCGATAATGAAACAATATTATTTACAATGGAAATTTTAGTTGTGTACACCAAGTTTCGCTGCAAATACCTGTAGTTACACACACACACACACACACACACACACACACACACACACACACACAGAGAGAGAGAGAGAGAGAGAGAGAGAGAGAGAGAGAGAGAGAGAGAGAGAGAGAGAGAGAGAGAGAGAGAGAGATGCCTTTATCGGATTTGGAACTGAATTCACGGACACTACAGTTACTAATTTCCTTTCCAACGAAAATTCTTAATACCGACCGATCTGGATTTAATTATGACATTGACAGACACCCGACACTATCTAGTATGGGAGGAAGGGATAAGGTCGTCGGATTGAAATCAGCGACTGGAATGTCACATTCGTATACAAATCAGTCAATTATTTTCGTGGTACGTACATTTCTTATTTCACTACTCCATTCCGTGAACCAATGGGTACAACAATCTGAAGTCACCAATCAGCACTACATGTAAAGCAGGATCCACGAAATATTGTAAGTAATAACATCGAAACATCAGTAACAATACTTAAGTAACGCACCAGAACTGTTTGTAACCTAAAATACTAATAGACGTAAAGAAGAAGAAACAGGGAAAAAAACGAAATATTGTAAAACAATCGTGTTTACATTAGAGGCCACTCATGATGCGTTCCAAATAAAGGGGAAATGCATATAGCTATAAAATCTCTTATTATTCAGTTGCATAGACGGGTAATTATTCAGATTAAAAGAAAAGTTGCGAGGGTAAATGACATGTAGAAATAGTAGAGAATGTGGCAGTACATTGTTATGTATAAGGCTAACCAAATGCATAATTACCGCTAAGAGCAGCTAAAACTGGTGTAGTAATTATTGATTACACTTTAACTTTGTAGTTCAGTTGCATATTACGCCTATGTAGAGCGATCGAAAATTTTTATATAAAACATATTTACTTCAGCCGAGATCGCTAGTTTGTCGGTTTTTTTTATCGGCTTCGATTAACTATGTCATTTTCAGAAAAAAAAATACAATTTTATCCTATTTTCAATAAAATGAAGAGTTACTTGTCAAAATGAAATATAAGAAAAAGAATATTGTCAAACGATTCAAATTTGCATCACCAAAGTGGATCGTCATCTGTATTACACATTTAAAAATTGTGCGTGTTCTTGCCACAAGTAACAAGGAGACTCTTGTATTCTTATATTTCATTTCCACAAGTACTTAGGAGAAATTTGTAAAAAAATTCTGAAAATTGCAGCCCGCCGAGGGGACTGCGGCGTGCCAGTCACGGTTTGCACGGCCACTACGGTCGGGGGTTGGAATCCCCCCCCCCCCTCGGGCATGGATATTTGTGCCGTCCTTAGTGTTAGGTCGGTAACGCACTAGGCAGCCAGGCTGCGGCAGCCGATGAAACAGTGGTGGTAGACGGCAGGCCGCTTCAGGCACTGGGCAGCCAGAATTGGTGGCTGCGGCAGTGGCAGCCACCAAAACGCGGCCGACTGCACGGCAGTGGCAGCACGGAGCAGCTGGCTGCGGGCAGCCAGTGCCAACAGCGAGCCTCGCAGTGAACGCGTGTGGCTGCCAGCGATCTCCGCGCACTTGACCAAGCAGCCACACCTTGTTTCCAAGTTGTCATGACGTTAGACACAGAGAAATTTATTCAGGAAATTCAAAGACAATAGAAATCTGGGATGTGTCTTGTGAGCAATATAGTGATCGTGGTGTGAAGAGAAGGAGGTGGGAGGAAATCGCAAATGAATTATCATATTTGTTTCCGACTCACCTGAGAGTAATCAACAGTTTCTCTTCCGATATTATATAAGCTCGCATACGAGTATCAGTACCCGTAATGGAATTTCTTATATTTTCCAGAAGGTTATCAAAAGATTCGACTCACATCCTTGTATAGTTAAAAAAGCGATCTGGGTAGTATCGAAGATCCTTGAAGTAATTTTTAAATGAACCCTTCGAGTGCCGCTCCGCAAGCAGAGGAAGAATCCAATAATTTTTATTCTTTGCGTTTCCTTTGAGACAACAGGTGGACGATTATCGCATCTTCCATGTCCATGTCCATGTCGCTCGGCCGATTGGGTACAACTGGCCGTCAGCTGGCTGCCAACGCTGGCTGCCTCCAACTGGCTACTCAATATTTTGGCTGCCGCAGCCTAACTGATGCAGCCTGGCTGCCAAATGCGTTACCTGCCTTAAGTAGTTCATGAGTAGTTTGTAAGTTTAGGGATTGATGACCCCGTAGTTAAGTCCCATAAGCTTTACAAACATGTGAACATTTATGAAGATGATAGTTCATCGAAACCGGTAAAAAAGCAACAAATAAACTAGCGATCTTGGCTGAAGTAAATATGTTTTATATACTTTTAAGTTTGTATTTTATGAGTATTTATGTATCTGTGAAAGACTTGGCCAATGTAGCTTCTAAGTAACAGCAAGACGAGCATTATAGCGAGAAGCTGCTGCTACATTAGGGTGCTAGCCAGTAGCTCGGCAGGGAGCAGCGGTGTGACGGCTCAGCGGGACGTCGGGTCGCCTCTGGTGATTCAGTAGGCGCGCTCGACTCAGGGGCTTGGGAGGGCGCGCTACACCCCGGCGCGCGGTGTGACTTCGTGCCGAGGCAATAGCGCCGCAGATCAGTATAGGGCGGCACAAAAAAGGCCAATATTTTCCGGTCCGGGGAACAGAGGTGGCGCGCCGGCGGTAGCGTCAGGGAGGGAGGAGGGTGACAAAGGGAAAGAGGGGGGCGTGGCGTGGGAAACGGCGCCCCTGCTCTGCGCTGGACCCAACCCACTGCACTGCGGCACGGCCGCCATCTATCACATCACACCACATACCAGATACCTCTGGTATCTGCGGTGTTGCGTTTGAGGGCTCTCGCCGCCGCAGACACCTGTTCGACAGTTCCCGCCGCAAACGCCACGTTTCATTCACAGCCTGCTCCTGAGTCATGTGAAGTTCGCACCCCTTTTTTGGAAAATGTACATTTTTTTCAGAGTTCTACACAGATATGCAATAGTTCTACAGTTCTCTGTACAAAATTTAAATAGTTCTGCAAAGTTTCGCCGAAAAAATACGAAAAATTACCACAAATTACCACAAATTTTAGTTTTTTCAAAATAATTATTTGCCTATTAGTACAAATATAGTTCTGATCACAGTACTAAATAGCTGTCAAAGAGTTCTACAGGAAATCCAAATGACATTTTTCTGTGCAGATTATACTTTATGAGATAATTACAATAATGTAGTATCTATTTACATGCTACTGTGGAATTTGCACACTTTTTTCCCCTTCTTAAATTAGACTTTTTCCAGAGTTCTAGGGAGTTGTGCAATAGTTCTTGTTTACGATAAGGAGGAATTACTCAGACGTAAAAACAACAAATTGAATGTGCAGCGGATAGAATATCTGTCAAGACCTAAGAAAAATGTATATTTCTCGAATAAGCGGAACAAATAAGACAGCTTATCAGATATTCAAAATTGTGAACATATATATTTTTTTTCGAGCAATTACATAGAACTATTCACACGAACTCTAGAACTATAGTATATGTACACAGAACCCAAAAAAACAATGTGTATATCTCGAGGGGGGGGGGGGGGAGAATGGTGCCAATTTCACAGTAACGTGAAAATGAATTCCACATTACTGCATTTATCTCTTAAAATAATATCTGCACAGGAAAAGGTCATTAGGATTTCGTGTAGAGCTCTTTGAGAGCTATTTAGAACTGTGATCAGAACTATGTTTGTGCTAATAGGCAAATGATCATTTTGAAAAAACTAAGAAAACACTAAAATTTGTGGTAATTTTTACTATCTTTTCGGCGAAATTTTGTAGAACTATTTAAATTTTGCACAGAGAACTCCAGACCTATTGCATATCGGTCTATAACTCTGAAAAACATATACATTTTCTAAAAAAGGGCTGTGCTCCTGCGAGTGTTCAGCCGCAGTGAACTACTTCCCCTCTCCGCGTGGCGCGCACTGCACTGCAGAGGGGTTGGCGAGAACCGCCGCGTCAGCCTCCCGCCGCTTTCACACGGGCACACACAATGCCTCCCAGCTGACGGCCGTCTGCTCGTGTTGCTGCTGGACACAACTGAACTCCAGACCACGTGCAGCGCTTCCTTCTGCTTAATGACAGCAAACGTGGAAACACCCAAAAGCCGACCTCCCGTACGTTCTCCTTACGAAAGGCGACCTTCATGCCCTATCAGCAACTTCCACGGGTACGTTCGACTGTTTCTTAATTTTCGCACTTCACATCAACATCGGATATGAAATATTAATTTCCAAGTATTTTTTTATTTATTTTTTCTTTTTTACTTCTAAACTACATTCGCAATACTTTTTCTGGACAGTATCGACAAATATTACTGTATGTAATTGCTGTTGAATGTTCCGGGTTATACGGTTGTGGTTCCAGAAACATATCTTCTCCCGACGTTTCGTCGTTTCATAGGTGCTACTGGTAGCGGTGAGTCTTGCCGCTACCAGTAACACCTCTGAAGATGTCCAGCGCAGCTCTGGACGAAACGTCAGGAGCAGATAGGTTTCTTCGACCACGACCATATAACCCGGAAGATTCAACAGCAATTATTTCAGCCGGTCGTGAAAGCCTTCACTGCATAATTACTGTATGTATCTCTAATCGCGTTGGCGGGCGATTTGGTTTTTGGAATCTGTCATTCCAACCCCAACATTCTACCCTTACTGGCCACCCCCTTCCCCGCCCCCTTCCCCCTGTGTCTCATTTTCCCGTCATCCTTTTTCCATCTCATTCCTCGCATCCTAAACCCTCATTATGTAAAAAAGAAATGGCACGTGTGACAATAACACACGGAGACCACATGGGTATCGGATTTAGGAATTTTTTTTATATTTATGTACGTGAAGTTCAGAACACAATCAGCCAAAGCCATTCGACGCAACTCAACTATTCTCGAAAAAATCGACTTTCAAGCTTCGCAAGTGCACGTAAATACCAACATCTAAACCAGTTGCGATGTCAGCCGGTGTAGCTCAGATAGTAGCGTCTTGGTCTCACAAGCATAGAGCGGGTGGTTCGCTTCCCGCTGTGACGAATATATACCGGGTGATCAAAAAGTCAGTATAAATTTCAAAACTTAATAAATCACGGAATAATGCAGATTAGACACGTAAAAATTGATACACATGCTTGGAATGACATGGGGTTTTATTAGAACCAAGAAAAAATATTCGTTGTCATTAAAAGATTTTGGGATATTTAATTCCAGGAGTAGTGTAATTTTTTGTTTGTGTGATGTAGACGAGCTGAACACCTTATCACCTAGTAGGTTAGCTGCTTGGAAAGCCACTAGTAACTATGCAGATAACTTTCAAAAAACAGCGTCGTAACACTTCACAAACTTAGGGAAAGACTACCGTCGTCGACTAATAGTGAAGCCAATAGTGTAAATATGGCACATTGAAACCAACAATGTTTTATAAAATTAAGAAAATTATAAATAAATGTGAATTTTTCATACAAAATTACTATTCGATATTAAAACTGCGTAAATATACGAACAGAACGAAAAAAAAAAAAAAATCTGTAACTGCAGGATTCTAACCACCGACCCAACGGTTGCGAGGCTACAACGCTACCGCCTGAGCTACACCGACAGACGCTGCAGATCTTCCATCAGCATACCTCGTCTCGGCAGCCGTGTTTCTCCTACTCTTGCAACTGCAACTCTTACTCCCCCCCCCCCCCCGCTCCCTCCCTCGTCGTTCTCCTATCTTTAACCACCTCTGTACCAAGTAAGTGCATTTCCTCTCGTTCTCTATCTATGAAAAAATACGTCTATCCACCAGTTTCGAAGATGATCAGTCAAGTGGTCTTTCAGATCCGCTGTGCGTTGACTTACGGAAGGTATCCTGTGTGTTAATGGATGGTATAACCTATCTCCGTTCCACGTTTCATCCAAGTCCATCTAGCCTTTTCAGCGTCAAGGAGTAAGAAATAGGTAGACACAAATTTAGGCAGGTGTAAGATATTGTCGCAAATGAGGCGCCGAAATACAGTAACAGTTTGGAGCAGTGGTCTAAGGACTGGCGCTGAAACGAAGCCGTCTGTGACGACCACGCTGCTGAATCTCCAAAACGCGGCTAAAATCCCGATAAAAGAATTTTCGATTCTCGGGATTTTGATGAGTTGGTTGGGTAAGGGAAGGATTGGTGCAATTCAATCCGAAAGGCTAGGTGTCCACCTTCGATACCTGCCGAGTTACGCCAGTTCAAACGTGACCTTCGTAGAGAGCACACGCGACGCTGGGAAGTAAGGTAAATTTACTCTTTGTTGCTTTGTTGGTGGTGAAGCGAAGAATTTCATTTCTACAACATAGACACGGTTGCTACAGCTATGTACAAAATGTTAAATGTTCGTACACTAAATCGGTATCAATTAAATGGTTAATCTATTTATATTTTTTCCGATGCCTGTGCAAAACGACCATGCTTTGCCGAACTTTCATTTCAACTAGAGAAAAAGTAGCATAGACTGCTTTATACCGCGTTATTTCACAGACTATGGATTGCTTAATTATCTGATGGAATGGATAAGAATCAATTGCCTGAATCTGCCATTTCTGTTGTGTAATGAATATTTACAAGTGCCCGCGGGGCCGACATTTCCGTAGCACAACATGGTGGAGGCAGCGCGCGGCGCGGTAGGCTACGGAACTAAACTACACTTATTACTATCGGTGCTTATACTATTATATTAATTTATTATTTGTGTCGGGCCATTACAAGATACCTGCTTACACGGGTCACGGGAGGAATGAGTCCCGTCCTTTTCCGGATGGATCATGCGCCCGTACAAACATCGGACCGGAGTCTAATGGCAAATAAATCATCGCCGAGTTTAAAGCTGTGTTTGTTAATCAGCTACGCCCTCTGACACGGCACATGATCGACGAGAGCAATCACAAACATTGAGGCGCGTGAAAAAGTTGCTTTTCTATCATGGGAGCTCTTTATATATTGTTAAATAACTTTAAAGGGAATCTGAAGGCGTTCTAGATTTTTTTTTATCCGGTAGGTGCTAGTCGTACAGACGGAAACCAACATAAAGACTCTTTGGCCAACAGAAAAGGCAATTGTCCCCACCGTAGATTTACGTCTCCGTCTAATCCGTGGCTGTCGCACCCGCGTGGTTCTGGATGGCAGCCGTAAAGCCCGAGGGAAGCACAGAGTTAGGTCTGAAAGGCGTGCGTGAGGTCCACGCATACCAGCGCTCCGGGCTGTTGGGTAGCTTATCCCAGATAAAGAGCACGCGACACGACACAGCGCCCTGATACAGATATATTACGGCGCGCACCTGCCGCCGTATATCAGCGCGATACCAGAGCGGTGGGGGAGGGGGCGTCCGCCGTGACGTGTGATGGAAAGGGCGGAGGAGGGGGGGGGGGCAAATGACGCGCGTGCGCCGGGCAGGCCAGCCGGAGCGGAGCAGGGCGCACTGCCGACGCCGCGGCCGTTTCAGTGGCCGTGAATCCCGGCAACGAGCGGCCAAGAAGGCACGCGCCGCTCCCTCCTTCCAGACGCCCCCCCTCCTCTCAGACGCACCCCCTCCTCCCAGAAAAGCAGCTTCCACTTACGGACGGCAAAATCCACCCTCCGATCATACGAGGTACGCCAGCAAATAAAACCGATATATGCAGCTTCGATCACTAATGCAGCTGCAGTGTAAACCGGCGGTTAATTTTCGTATAAAGATACACCCAGTTGTTTTTATGAATTCTTTTTCCGATAACTACACACATAAAAAAGTGTTCAATCAATTGGTTCCAAGGTCTTCTGAACACTGAAGTTGCAGCGCGGGAGTAGCCGAGCGGTCTGGAACGCCACGTTACGGATCACGCGGCCTCTCTCGTCGGAGGTTCGAATCCTCCTTCGGGAATGGACGTGTTTTCCTTGGGTTAGTTTAACTTAGTTTAAGTAGTTTGTAAGTCTAGGCACTTATCACCAAAGTATTTTGGTCCCATAGAAATACGAACATTTGAACATTTTTAACGCTGAAGTTGAATGTGTACATTGCGTCAAGAACACAGTTCGTTAGATTATCCATAAACGTTCAAAAGGAGTACACATATTCTGCGATGGCCATATTTTTATTGGTTTTTGAGCTCTACGTTCGCATGTTCCATTTCCGCGTGATATTTTATTTTATTTTAAAAGCACACGTTGATATGTACCAGATGGTAATCTGTGCCATAAGCCAGAGAGTATGTATTATCTCTGACCTGAGTAATAGTGAGTAACGCAGTCTGTAAATGGCAGGCAGTCTGTCGGTGCCTAGACTCAGAGTGTAGCTTGTGTGAAGCAGATGCAGTGTACCAGTTTGATAGCTTAGGCATCCGGATTGCGATAATATTTCTTCTCAATTTAGTTTTGGAAGGACGGTAGTCTACCCTGTGGTGGAGGCCATTGTATCAAAAGCTGATAATACGCATTTGCTCTTTCAAAGAAAACGGTAAATTTTCTGTACTTATTATTGTAATTGTACACTCCTAGCTATTAAAATTGCTACACCACGAAGATGACGTGCTACAGACGCGAAATTTAACCGACAGATAGCAGATGCTGTGATATGCAAATGATTAGCTCTTCAGAGCATTCATACAAGGTTGGCGCCGGTGGCAACGCCTACAACGTGCTGACATGAGGAAAGTTTCCAACCGATTTCTCATACACAAACAGCAGTTGACCGGCATTGCCGGGTGAAACGTTGTTGTGATGACTCGTGTAAGGAGGAGAAATGCGTTTCTATCACGTTTCAGACTTTGATAAAGGTCGGATTGTAGCCTATCGCGATTGCCGTTTATGGTATCGCGACATTGCTGCTCACGTTGGTCGCGATCCAACGATTCTTAGCAGAATCTGGAATCGGTGGGTTCAGGAGGGCAATACGGAACGCCATGCTGCATCCCAACTGCCTCGTATCACTAGCAGTCGAGATGACAGGCATCTTATCCGCATAACTGTATCGGATAGTGCAGCCACGTTTTGATCCCTGAGTCAACAGATGCGGACGTTTGCAAGACAACAACCATCTGTACGAACAGTTCGACGACGTTTGTCGTACGAATGGCAAAACGTCATTTTTTTTGGATGAATCGACGTCCTGTCGCATCCGTGGTTGGCGACATCGCGGTGAACGCACACTGGAAGCGTGTATTCGTCATCGCCATACTGGCCTATCACCCAACGTGATGATATGGGGTGCCATTGGTTACATGTCTCTGTCACTGTTGTTCGCATCGACGGCACTTTCAACAGTTGCCGTTACATTTCAGATGTGTTACGACCCATGGCTCTACCCTTCATTCGATCCCTGCGAAACCCTACATTTCACCAGGATAACGCACGACTGCCTGTTGCAGGTCATGTACGGGCCTTCCTGGATACGGAAAATATTCGACTGATGTCCTGGCCAGCACATTCTCCAGATCTCTCACCAATTGAAAACGTCTGGTCAATGGTGGCCGATCAACTGGCTCGTCACCTTACGCCAGTCACTACTCTTGATGAACTGTGGTATCGTGTTAAAGCTGCATGGGCATCCGTACCTGTACACGCCATCAAAGCTCAGTCTGACTCAATGCCCAGGCGTATCAAGGCCGTTATTACGGCCAAAGGTGGTTGTTCTGGGACTGATTTCTCAGGATCTATGCACCCAAATTGCGTGAAAATGTAATCACACGTCAGTTCCAGTATATTTGTCCAATGAATACCCATTTATCATCTTCATTTCTTCTTGGTGTAGCAATTTTAATGTCCAGTAGTGTATGTTTTGAAGCCACCAGCAGTCTCTAGTAGAGATGTTACAGGAACGTTGTAGTTTGTTGCATGAAATGCATAGTTAGACGCTTTTTATCTGCCTGCACTTCATGTTCTCCTGGAGCACATCTGCATACAAGATACTTTCCAGATAACCCCGTAACACCAGTTCGAGATCCTTATCCTATGTACCGACAAGGGAAGGTACAATGAGATGCAACCGGACATTTACGGTGACGTGAGCTGGACTACCATAATGTAGGACCCACATAACGCTTCGGATCATCAAACGGCACCGCCTGAGGAACAGTACCACCCTGTAGAAAGAAACCGTGCAAATTGCAATTGTGGCTCCACGGTATAGCGCTTACTGAACTGCAGTGTCTTTAATGAATAAACTACATGTAGCATGGAAACCCTGCAGCTCCGGACATAAGTTAATCACGTTTTTGGTTTCGTATTCTCTCCTCGATTAACCACAGTTTGTATACGGTGGAAAAAAAAAAATCAGAGAACTGTTATGATATGGCAATACTTAGGAAAACGCGGAAAAGTCGATTAAGTATCATTCGAAACAAACGGAATATTTATTACCAGTGAAAGAAATCCAGAAATATATTAAACATGGCTGCAGTTCAGCAACGGTAGTACACGATCAAATTGTGAACAAATTTCAGCTGACCAGCTACATAATATGGTTTTATTACGTAACCTTTGACCAAGGTGTCGACAAAAAAAGCTTCTGAAGAACGCAAAATTATTTTTGCCGAAACCTAGGTCAAGAGTTACATAATAAACCATATTATACAATTGCTCTGCTGAAATTCGTTCACAATTTGGAATTCGTCAATACTTTTACGTAAATAATATGGATGTAATCGAGGAAACCTAACTTAAAATGTCATGGTGAAACTAAAAATTTTTAAAATGAAAAATAAGCAGTTAAGAATACAAAATGAAAGGATGTAAAGAATGAAACTTTCACTCTGCAGCGGAGTGTGCGCTGATATGAAACTTCCTAGCAGATTAAAATTGTGTGCCGGAACCGGGACTCGAACCTGGGACCTTTGCCTTCCGCGGGCAAGCGCACTACCGACTGTGCTATCTCGACACGACTCACGATGCCGCCTTACTTCTGCCAGTACCTCGCCTCCTACTTTCCAAACTTCACGGAAGTTTCATTCTGGAAACATCCCTTAGGCTGTGGCTAAGACAAGTCTCCACGATATCCTTTCTTCCAGGAGTGCTAGTCTTGCTTGTTTCGCAGGAGAGCTTCTGTGAAGTTTGGAAAGTAGGAGGCGAGGTACTGGCGGAAGTAAAGTTGTGAGGCGGCATCGTGAGCCGTGTCGGGATAGCACAGTCGGTAGTGCGCTTGCCCGCAAAAGGCAAAGGTCCCCGATCCGATTACCGGTTCCGGCACAAAATTTTAATCTGTCAGCACGTTTCGTAAGGAAGAAGAATATTACGAAAAACAGCAGGTCATACGAAGAATAAAGACGGAGAGTGGGTTCTAAGATCAAATAAAGAACTGATGAATTTTTTTCTCTAAATTTACTTACGGCATCATGTTGGAGGCGAGTCACACCGTAAGGTGATCAAAAGAGAACGAACGAAATCGAGAATAAAACAAGATTCATACATTCTTTCGGAATAGGAAAACAGGAAAAATACGAGGGTTATTCCAAAAGCAAGGTCCGATTCGCCGTACATATTTGAAAGAGGCACCAAGAACAAAACAGGCATGCGCGCCAACTCCCGGGATACCTTGCGCGTTAAACGCCGCCAGTATCGTCGTTACTGCTGCTGTGTGCTGTTTATAGTGTCAGTTCACAATGTTTAAGACAGTCAGCCCGCCGATTGTGAAGTAAGGACAGTGATACGGTTGTCGTCTGCAAGGAACATTTCAGCGGCAGAAATCCATCGGCAGATTACTGAAGTGTACGGTCCTAACATACTGAGTGACAGTAGAGTGCGCAAGTGGGTGCGAGCCTTTAATGCAGACCACCGTGATTTCAGACGAGTTGGTTCATGCGGTTGACGACGAAATTCGTGACGATCGACGATTCACTATATCAGGTTTAGAAGTGCATTTCCTGAATGTGAGTAGGGCAACGTTGTAGAGAATTGTGTCTGGACATTTGAAGTTTCGAAAACTGTGCGCCCGTTGAGTTTCCAGGCTAGTTACCGAGACCCCATAAAATAAAAAGAATTGCTTCTGCTCTTGTATTTTCAGCGGTATCATGAGGAAGGTGAAGGTCTTTTAGACGATATTGTCACAGGGGACGAGGCATGGGTTTCTCACATCACCTCCGAGTCGAAACGCCAGTAAATGGAATGGCGTCTCACGTCATCGCCAGGCAAGATCAAGACAAAGCATACAATCTCCACACGCAACGTTATAGCGACCGTGTTTTGGGATGGACATGGAGTATTGTTAGTGTATTTTATAGAAACTGGGGCAACGGTCAATAAAGCAGACTATTGCGCTACCCTGACTAAACTTCGATGTGCAATCCCGAATAAGAGACGTAGTCTTTTGAAGGATGGAGTGGTGTTGTTGCATGACAGTGCCAGACCCCAATACTGCGAATGACACACTAACTCTAATCAAGAACTTTGGATGGGAACACATGGACCACCCACCGTACAGTTCGGATTTGGCGCCAAGTGATTCCACCTGTTCCGCTACCTAAAGAAGTTTCTTGGCGGCAAGCGCTTCGACACAGATGATGAAGTGAAAAAAGCTGTTAAACACTGGTTATCTGCGCAGGCCGACGATTTCTACGACTTAAGCATTCAAAAGCTTGTTGAACGATATGACAAATGTCTAAATAAGTATGGAGATTATGTAGAAAAATAGAGAAAGACGGCATGGATGTCAAGAAAACAACAGAGTTGGAAACAAGTTTGATTTTTAATGTTTTTGTTTTAACTGGACCTTTTGGAATATCCATCAAAAATGTTCAAATGTTTGTAAATCTATCAGATTCAACTATATGGTCATTAGTCCGTAGCTTACAAACTACTTAAACTAAGGTAAACTAACCGAAGGACAACACAAACAGCCATGCCCCAGGGGGGACTCGAACCCCGACGACAAACGGCCGTTCGCGCCGCAGCACGGCGCCCCAATGCGCACGGCTAACCCGCCAAGGCGACTATCCCTTGTACATGGTTGGTGAGTGCTGTGGGAAGAGACATGCTGAAAATGGATACTGGTCAGGAGAGGATAAAAGCAGTCAACAATCTGAAGATTTGTTTGAACACCACACTGCTTTACGAGTTTGTGACACTTGCGGGGAGTGACACTTGCGCGGAAAGGGAATTTGTAGACACTTGCGCGGAGACCCGGACGCTGCAGGTAGTGAACAGAGTGTTCCAGAAGTAGGGATACACCAACCCTACTCCACGCCCTCCAGCCGCTACCTGTGCCGTATTCAGGGAAAGGCCCACCGAGCGAGGTGGAGCAGTAGTAACGGCCCGGAGATATCACAGCCTCATTCAACAGGGAGATAACACGTCATGCAAATATCACTCGATTTACAATACAGCACCATGTGAAGAGGAATGTGATGAAATCGGAATTGAGCG
Source organism: Locusta migratoria (assembly GCA_026315105.1). Classification (NCBI taxonomy): domain Eukaryota; kingdom Metazoa; phylum Arthropoda; class Insecta; order Orthoptera; family Acrididae; genus Locusta; species Locusta migratoria. The sequence continues at coordinate 62,783,595 of CM048744.1, read as the reverse complement.
CAACCGTTGCTAACTACAATTTCGGATTTACTGCATTTTGAGTCAGAATTCGCATCTATATTCGCATTTATCGCAAATGCGAATTTTTCCTGTCCCTAGTAATACCTCTAAAAATAAACAGCTGATCAAGGCACTAAAAGCAAGGGCAGATCTTTGGGTGTATTACTACAAATAACTAAAACACAATTTGATCGTGGAATTATATACAATCTCATTATAAAGGTTTTTTTTGTAGGCGGTTTTGAGCAGCTTTTAAACATGTTAGGAATAGCATTATGAAATATAGACACCTACACCTTATGTTTATTATGAGATATCGATTTCGGCTAATTTCAGGTCATCTTCAGGTCTCAAACAACAGGTGTTACTTATGCATTTTTCCAGTGGCACTCATAACCTTTAACTGTTTACACACGAGGTCTAACGTTGTTAGTCGCGTTAGCGATGAAAACAGAACCCAGAATCTTTGCGTCTAAATGATACATATATTGGTGTGATGTCTTATTTCGAAAGAACAAACATCACACCAATACATATATAGCTCTCGGTAAAGTGGAACGGTACGATGTCGTTACGCAGCACAGCACGGCGACTGGAAACGCAAGAGAAGTACAGACAACGTCCTCTCCTCAGAGGTATGATTCTAACTAGGTTCGACGTAGACTTCTACAACATACAGTCTACACGGCGAAGATTACACCAAAAAATTTAACGTTTCGTCTACTTTGGCGATAGCAACCAAATTTTAAAATCGTGTCTACTATGTAAAGATTTAGCAACACAAAACGCTTCAAGTCCATAACTTCACTGGTTTTCGAGTTCTCAATTTTTAATATGTTTTAATGTTATTACATAAAAAACAAATTTGGGACTCACACTACAATTTGCATATGGCAGATTTTGTAGGTACATTCACAAGACATAATTCAACGGTTCTGTGCATTCATTTTATGAGAAATGCCAATCATTTGTTTTCAGTGTTTATTTCAAATTTCTACATTTAAGTTTCTTTAATTATTAGTACTTAAATGTGGTTATGAAATAAATAAATTACGTGTATATGTGTAGTCTTATGCGGCCAAACTACTTAGATCATTGGTCGCTAGACTTACACACTACTTAATCTTACTTAAAATAATAGTTAGAACAAGTTACTATATTGCTCTTCAGGTTGCAAAGGGTTGTGCAATTTCACTGAGTTTCGTGTTATGTTGACAGTGTGTAAACTTGACAACAGCAGTGCTAGACTTCTTGGTGTGCCTGTACCCAGGAAAAGCCATTAGCCGCCCCAAGGGTCCCGGGTTCCGCGCAAGTGTCACTCCGCGCAAGTGTTCCAACCCCCTGCTTTACCAGGCATCGTCCTGTTTGGAGGTGGTATGCCGTTGCCTTCCTCCGACCTTCGAACTAACTTACCCAGCAAGTTATAGGGCGACCTACAGTTTAACGTGGGTTCCGAACCACGGTGCTACTCGGTATTTTTCACATGAGCAATACTGCCAGAGGTGAAAGAAGAGGAAAGTGACAAAAATAATAGGACCTGGCGGCAATCGAACCTGCGACCTTTGGATTTGTAGTATGGCACTCTACCACTGAGCCACCGAGATACAAAGATAAATTTATAACAGTAGTCACGAAATTGGAAGGTTTTCTGAGAGGGCAAACGAACAAAAGACGTGAAACAAAATTGTGAGAGGAGAGGCAGGTTGGAGAGAAGAAAGAAACGCCTGCGGCGCGTGCGCTCAGCACGCGTTCCCCGCCGGACGTGACCGCGGCCTGCCTCACGCACGCAAGCACGCACGTACACGTACAGCACACTGGCCAGCCACCGGCAGCCGTCCCCCTGTGCCACGGGCTGACACACTGACAGAGCACGCACGTGTCCGGCTCAATTTCAGTCCGCGACACGTGTCCACTGTGAATGTGGTCGCGCGTGCAGTAAAGTCCAGCCGGTGGTTGTAACGTTACACGGTGCTACCAGCAGTTGGAGGAAACTGGCAATTTCTCGCACATAAAGTGTTCTCGCACGCCTTCAGTTAGTGACGAAACTGCAGAAGCTATAAGGCAGGCTATTACAGGTAGCGGGGCGCCACTTCTGCAGCTGTGAGCTGCTGTCCAATGCGGCTGACGATGCCAACGAGAAAGACGGGCCCCTGCGCACACTTCGTGCCACGTAAGCAAGGTAGTTCCGAGCCGGCGCGATCGCTAGCCGATTGGCCGGCCGCTGGGGCACTGCCCACTGCGTCACAACGGGCAGCCACTGAGCTAGCGATCGCGCCGGCTCGGAACTATCTCGCTTACGTGACACGCACCCCGTTTACATGGGCTCCCAAAACCGGATTTCGTAAACCCATTTCCCAATTCCGCTTTTGGTTGGTCATGTGAACACTTCAAAATCGATTCTAGAAATCCACTTCTCTAAAGCGGTTTTCCAGTTCCACAATCGATTTTCGTGCCCATGTAAACGCAAGCGTTTTTGAAGCGTTCTTGGCTTGTCAGATTGTGTTTCTTTGGTAAACATTTTTCGGAGCATATGGACAGAATGATAATTTCTAATGTGAAATAATAGTATTAATATTAGAGTGATCATGAATCTATGTATTTAAGTAAAGAAAAATAGCGATTATGCTGACTAAATCGAGGACTGAATCAGGTGTTTTTCAGCCACCGTCTTAAGTGGATTAGGAAATCCGATTCAGGACGTTCCATGTAAACACGACAGCGAAAAACGGTTATCTTCCGGAAGATGTGTTACATGAAAACGTAGTGACGACGTCTACGCTGGGGCCTGTCTCGTTGGCCTCGTGCGGCTGGCCTATGACGTCACGAGTAACTGCATCCGCGCTGCTATTCCCGTCACGGGAATAACTGTTTCTTAAATAGCTACATCTCAGACTGCCCTTTTTCTCCATGAAAATGCGGTACATGTAACACCTGGTCAGTCGTTACCGATGATATTCTTTCGTTATCATCATTACTGCAAAAGCTCTGTGATCCTGAAAATCGACGATTTGAACCGACGACTGGAATTTAATAAAGCATGTTCATAATGAACGTAAAGAGTGTTCCTTAAGAATTTTATAACGAATTTTCCAATGCTTTTGTTAACGAAGACGTCATTGAGTTTAGAAGTTGTTGCTAAATTATCAAAAGAAGCCAGATTATGATCTATTTATCACGCTGAACTCCATGTTAATCGTAAATATGGCAACATGAATTTTACAATGAACCTCCTGTCTTGGAGAAAAGTGTGTTTTACATGTAAGTTCAAAGAAATTATACTTCTGAGTTTAGGGATAATAGCTTACTTCAGATAAATTAATAACACACCATCTTAATTGCCAATAACTAGCGATGCCTGTCTTAAATGTTCACATACAGTAACTCGCTTAACAAATGTTCAAATGTTTGTGAGATTTAAGGGACTTAACTACGGGGTCATCAGTCCCTAAACTTACAAACCATCAAAGGCTAAGGACGGCACAAATATCCATGCCCGCACACTAACTTGCACTCTGGACTAATTCAGAGGAACAAAGAACGAAAAATCAGTTCCGTCTGACTTCCTAAGAAGTGAAGTTACCATCTGGGGTGAGACACGTCCCGAAGTTTGAGAATAAAGTTGCTTACAAACAGGACTGTTGTTGAAATGCAGGTGCGTAAGGAAGGCCTCCGAATTTCGCATACGACAGTTGTACGGACACCGTATAACCAGTCTCGAAAAAATCAAAGCGCGTGCTCTGCGGACGCAAGATGCGGCGTGCATACAAAAGTGAGATCAGTAGTCAAGCTCACCGCCCGCTGCCCTCATTTTGAAAATAAGGCAAGGCGTGCCATCCGTCTCCATTCTTTAGGTTCCAGTCGAACACACACCGAATACTTCATGCTAATGAGTGAGGGCTGGCGCGCGTGCCGTCGCACACGCAAACTGACACCCGACGTCAGCCGGGAAGGAGCGGACGAAAAATACAACCAAATGTTCAAACGTTTGTATAGCTTATGGGACTAAACTACGGGGGTCATCAGTCCCTAAACTTACAAACTACTTACGAACTAGCTAATACTACGGACGGCACAAATATCCATGCACGAGGGGGGATTCGAACCCCCGACCGTAGTGGCCGTGCAGACCGTGACTGAAGCGCCTCAGTCCCCTCGGCCACCGCGGCCGGCAAAATACAACCGCCGGCGCCGCCACCCACGACAGCGGTGGCAGTATCCACAGCTGCCAGTAACTCTTTCCAGTACGTGACACACAGAAATCACGATACTCACTTCTGATGTAAAATAATAACATCAAATACACAACAAATTTAAAGAGCAGAGTTATGTGCTATGCAAAACAGGAAAAAATATGTAATCTATAAATGTGAAAGTCTGTTCGGTGTACGTTTATGACGTCTGAACCACAAGACATAAAGAGCTAAATATTTTTACAGTTACTAATGTCTACCCGGGGAAGGCTTCAGGCACGGTTTTATGGCAATCGGATAGCTATTTATCTATGTATATATTAATGTGAATGTTTGTTCGGTGTACGCTTATCACGTCCAAACGACAAGACGCAGAGACTTAAATATTTGTACCGTTACTAATTTATATCTGGGGAAGGTTTTAGACACGGCTTCATAGCGATCTGATATATATTTAGTAATTTGAAGAATATAACGCGAAATGCGGAATAATAATTGCTCTTTGAAAATTATATTTGCTCTTTGAAAATTATATTTACTCTTTGAAAATGGTTTTATTGGTTGCATTGTTGCTTGAGGGTTGATAACGATAAAAGGGTGGAAAGTTATCGGTGTACATAAAATTCTACGTGTGTGTGTGTGTGTGTGTGTGTGTGTGTGTGTGTGTGTGTGTGTGTGTGTCTAAAATGAAATTGAAATGAATATCTCACCATACGTGTTGAGATATTGCAACACTGGCTATAAGAAATAATGTATGTATTATATAATTGTAAGTCATTTAGCACTTCATATAATTTTATTTTTTAAATTGAATGTTGATTAAAAACGTTTGTTTCTAAAGAAGGTATTGTACTTCATTTCATCCTTCAAAACCAATCTCATAGCACACTACTGAAAGATAGCTTATCTATCATAATCAACCAACACGCGACTGGAGCCGCGGGTTTAAGCTAGTGTGAAATAAATTGTAGCATCAAGGAAACGTACTGAATCGAGTTTGACATGGATGATAATTTCGCGTGTTTCAGTAATCTGTTGCAAGTCTTTCGACTGGACTCCACTTCGGGCCCTAACACGCATAGCTATCTCAGTAATAGCACTGGGGAATGGGAACTTACAGTTTTACACGGCGCATCCTCACACAGTTGAGAGGTGAAGGCTGGGTCAAAACTCATACTCAAGAAAGCCGTCAGCCCAGCCACTTTCGAGACCGTGACCTTTCGCTCTCCAACGCAGCAGTTTACCTTAGCCCAAGAACAGTGACAGTTATTGAATACGTAAAGAACCTAGATGAAAAGACCGAATTTGCAACAAAAATAATTAAGAGGTTGTTAATCGAGATAAAAACTATCCAGGACCAAATCACACACATTGTGCAAAATTCCCTGAGTTCAGTAGAGTAGTTTCGTAGTTGATGGCGGACGAACACCGTGACACCGCATTTATATATACTGATCTCAGATTTGTACTTCAGCCTTTCATTGTTATACTGCGGCACATCAGACACGATCTTTACAGTACGGCAAATACAAGAAAAAACCTCTTTATAGATTTGGTGAAGGCATTTGACTGTTCACCGTGATAATCTATGGAATTTCCATGTCCTCCATGACTGCCCTGAAAAGTTAGTTAAGGTCTTAAAACTGCTCCATGATGACGCGACAGTCTCAGTGATTACAAATGGAAAACTGAAGTTGGAACAGACGTGAAACAGGGCTGTCATAGCGCCAACGCTTTTTGCAATATACATTTTAACTAGCTGAAGATCACCTTCCTCCAGCAATACAAATCACATACCGCATATATGGTAAACTATTTTACCATATCAGGCTCAAGACTAGAACCTAGACAATGGTAACATCTGTTATGGAGCTTCAATATGCAGACGATAATGCTATACTGTCCCAATGAGAAGGCTTTCAACAAATTTTAAAAGCTTTTATTGGTGCATATCAGTAGAGGGGTGATAGGGGCACGAGAGCAGTGAGATTCGCCCTTCGACGTTAGTTTTATCGACGCCAGGAACCGTCACCACCCCAGGCCGGCGCCCCACCCCAATGACGTCATCCAAGATGGCGTCCCCTGGGAAATTTGAATTCCGCATACATGGTTAGATAGCGAGCTGAAATCATGATTTGTTTTTCGCGCTCATCCACCTTAAAACGCACTGCAGCACCTGGACTCGTCGTTGGAATGTATTGTCTGTCTCTTGGGTGTCTCGAAAGAAGGTGTTGCAGTGTGCTGATCTGTGGGGAAAGCGAGTGGCCTTGTGGTTGAGAGCTTCCAGTACGGGCTTGGTTGAAAGGAAAGGGGGAATCAAGAATCAGCGGTCTCTCTCGTCGAGGACTTTAACTGCTGTGTCATAGGATTGTCAACACCACATGACCCACAGGTAGTCTGAAATAGTTAACAACAAACTCTATCGCCGAGAGCATGAACTGTCTCGGTCAAAGAGTTCGCAGGTAACTGTTTCAGGCTACCTGTGAGCCATCTGTTGTTGACAATCCTATGACACAGCAGTTCAAGTCCTCGACGAGAGAGAATGCTGATATCTGATTCCCCCCTCTCCTTTCAACCAAGCCTGTAGTGGAAGCTCTCAACCACACAGCCATTCGCTTTCCCCACAGGTCAGCACACAGCAACACCTTTCAAGACACCCAAGAGACAGACAGACAGACAGACATGCCGACGCTAGTCCAGATGACACAGTACGTTGGAGGTTGATATGCGCAAAAGAAAGAAATCATGATTTCGTCACGGTATCTAAACATGTGCGCGGAATTAAAATTGCCCGGAGGACGCCATTTTGGATGAAGACAGTGGGCTGAGGGGCCGGCCGGGGGTGGTAATGGTAACTGGCGTCGATGACAGTAACGTCGACGAGTGAATCTCGCAGCGCTCGTGCCCCTATCACCCCTCTACTCATATTAGAAATTACGACTCGAAGTCAAGATTCAAGAGGCCAACATTTTAATCCAACCAGCTTTTGGAACGTCTTCACAAGCACCTGAAATAACAATCAACAGCCAACCACTCTAGGACGTTGAATGTTTCGCACATCTTTCGAGCCATCTCTCTTCAAAAGCAAACATCGATACACAAATCAAATACTGTGCGAATTGTGTTGGGAATGCATTCGGAAGACTGCGACCGAGAATATTCAACAACTATGACATCCTCTACCGCACGAAACTACTGGTATGTAAGTCTAAGAAATGTCTGTAATCCTATGAGACAAAACTACGGCCCCCAGGGGGCTCACGGTTCTTTCCTGAGTACGTGTATGGCGAGCACGGGGCCCCAAGCTAATGCAGACATGCAGACTTACTTACTTCTTTACTTCCCAGACTGCACTTCCTTTCCCCCTCCCCTCTTTTCCTGTCCTCACTCCTTCCCCTCCGTACCGGGGAACTGAACATCAGGATTTTAGTCTCCCTATCCCAAACAACCCAACCCCAACCGAACTACGTTGCTCATCGCCGGCCGCAGTGGCCGAGCGTTCTGTGGCATGTCAGTCACAGTCTGCAAAGCCGCTACGGTCGGGGGTTCGAATCCCCCTCGGGTATGGATATTTGCGTCGTCTTTAGTATAAGGTAGTTCATAAGTAGTTTTTAAGTTTAGGGACTGATGACCCCACAGTTAAGTCCCATAAGGTTTACAAACATTTGAACATTTCAACGTTGCTCAACCTTTCCCTAGTCTTACAAACTACTTTAAGTCAAACTAACCTAAGGACAACACACACATCCATGTCCGAGGGAGGATTCGAACCTCCGACGCGGGAGGCCACGCGATCCGGAACGTGGCGCTCCAGACCGTTCGGGTACTCCCGCGCGGTGGTATACAAGTCTGTGGTCATACCGACTCGTTACCCAATCTAATTCGTTCAGCATCGTCCGATGTTTTAAGTCTGCATTCTATTTTCCTTGTTTTACTCTGTTAATGTTCAACTTATACCCTCATTTCAAGGCCCTGTCCATTCCGTTCGACTGCTCTTCCAGGCCACTTATTGTCCCCAACAGAATTACAATGTCATCGGCAAAACGCAATGTTTTTATTTGCTTACCCTGAACTTTAATTGCTTCTCACAATTTTTCCTCGCTTTCCTTCACAATCTGCTTAAGGTGCAAATTGCATAGCGTTGCTGAAAGGGTACAACCCTATCTTACCCCCTTCCCAATCATAGCTTGTCTTTCATGCCCTTCCTCTCTCACAACTACTGTCTGGTTTTTGTACATCCTTCTGTTGCCTATATTGTACCCCTGCTGGCTTCAGAATTTGGAAGAGTTTTTTTTTTTTTTTTTTTTTTTTTTTTTGTTATGGCGCGCAACTGCTGAGGTCATTAGCGCCCAACACTGTAAAATCGAACCGGGGTTAGAACTTAAATGGCTTTCGCCATATTTGCACGATGTATAAAAAGCCAAACTCTGTTAGCAGAATGCGGATCATCAGCTAAAATATCAGACGTTTCGAATGGCAAACATAGATCATGACGAAGATGATTAAAAAACTGACATTGCACTAAAACGTGGTACACAGTAAAAGGTTCATCACAGTGCTCACAGAAGGGAGCAGGATCACCACGAACTAAATACTGGTGGCTATAACGGCAGTGGCCAATACGAAGCCGGGCCAGAACAATCTCCTCTCGGCGAGAGGGTCGAGATGACGTTGACCAGAGATCAGGCACAGGTTTAATGGCCCGCAATTTGTTCCCTGACAGGGATGACCAATGTAGATACCAACGGGAGATAATACGCTGGGAGACACCAGCGCGAAGGTCATCAGAGCTAGTAGAAAACGTAGATAGCCGAGGAAGGAGAAATGCCTCCTTAGCAGCCGTATCCGCAGACTCATTCGCCAACACTCCCATTTGGAAGAGTTTATTCCAGTCAAAGCTTTTTCCAAATCTACAAAAGCTGAAGCTGCAGCAAGCTTTAGCATTACATGCCAATGTCGCTGGCAGCTCGTGAGCCAGCCGCCGCTCGGCTGCGGTGCTTGCTCCCGGCGCTATGTTTAGCGCGCCGGCTGCCAGACTACACAGGGGTGCTCAGCCCCCAGACACGGCGCGCTCAGAGATAAGCCAACCCCACCCCACCCCTCCCGTGGCCAGTCGGTGGCGTTCCCCCCCCCCCCCCCCCCCCCCTACGTCACGCACCACGGCTCTCACGCAGTTATCGGTCGGCCAGGAAAGCCGCTTAAAATACCGCGCCTCAGGCTTTCTGAGCACTGAGAGCCCATTAGGGCTCTGCGTCAGAATTTCAGATCAGCTCCCCTGGCCGAACCCGCTAATGAGCACCTGGGGCCAGTCCAGCGTTGCGCGTCCGTTGCTACCACACTTGGCCTGCACTGCCCGACGCACAGTAGGACGGAGTCTCCGAAACCCAAGACGACGTTTAATTCACACAAAACTCATCACAAGGGGGTTTTTCAGGTCGCTGATTACGAATTTGATGGTAAAAAATGTCTAAACGAAATGGTGGAGCTAATATAGCAACGCGATCCGTGAAAATCCATAATTTATTCATAATAGCGTACATATACTATTCAGACACTAATAATACACTGTCAACGTACTTTATTATAACAAAATAACAGAATATTTGTCGAAAGGATATCGGAAAAAATTCTTCGAAACCACACACATTATAATCTCTATATACAAAAGGAAGTGTCCCGATTGACTGACTCATCACCGCCCAGCCCAAACCACTGAAGATAGAAACTTTAAATTTGTGGAGGATGTTGACCTTACTCTGTAGGCGTCATTTAAGAAGCGAATTTTCGATATTCCGTCCGTAAGAGGGTGAAATAGGGGATGAAACGTTTTTTGAAAATACGTCGCTATTTAGGCAATTTTGAAGCTAGAACTACAAAATTTCGGATTTTAATTCAGGGTTCGAATTTAAAAGACGTGTTTCGGCATTTTTTTAAATTCAACCAATGAGAGGGTAAAATAGGTGACGCAAAAAGTGATTTTCAAAAATATGGTGCTGTTAACTCAAATTTCAAGCTATAACTACGAAACTTAAGATATGGATTCTTCATCAGGATTAAAAAACAACTGGTGCAGACTAACCAACCTACGCATGCGAAGCAGCGAGGGTTCAGCTAGTTCAATAATATAAGGAAACAATCATCAAAGTCGGTGACAGAACACAAATAATAGATGTAATAGTATAATTAACGATAGAAATAATAAGTGTAGCTTAGTTCCGTAGCTTACCGCGTCGCGCGCTGCATTCGACCACTTTGTGCTAGGAAATGTCGGCCGCCTTGGCACTTGTAAATATTCATTATACAAGAGAAATAGCAGATTTTGGCAACTCATTCTCGTCAATTCCATCAGATAATTAATCAATCTATAGTCTGGGAGTTCTGAATTCTGCGGTATTTGTGGTACATGCTACTTTTGCTCTAGTTGATAATGCAATTTAAACGAAGCATGGCCGTTTTGCAAGGAGATCGTAAAAAATTTAAATTTATTCCGATTTAGTGTATGACCATTTTGTACATACTCGTAGAAACCGTTTCCAGCTTGTAGAACTCAGTTTCTTCAACTTCGCTGCCAAAATATTCAATCCCAAACCGAGAATAAATTTCTCTGGCTTTCACAGCGGCCCGTGTGCTGTCGTCGTAGGTCACTTTTGAACTGACGTAACTTGACAGGTATCGAAGGTGGCGACCTCTCCTCCTGGAATGAGATGCACCAATCTCTCATCAAAATCCCGAGAATCGAAAATTCATTTTCCGGGATTTCGGCCACGTGTTGAGGATCGCGTCCCACTGGCCGCCGTGTTCTACAAGCGAAAACTCGCGCCGCTCCCGTGTTCCGCAGCTCACTCAGTCGTCAAATGGAGACCCAGTGTGCAACAGTCGACGAAGGAGGCGGATAGTCTCTGCGTTCATCTTCTGACCGCACAGTAGCGTCAGCTCCTGGGCTTACCTAAGAATGCGTCGCCTACGCTGGGGCCGGTAGGGGCAGCACTCTTTCCTGAGCTTCGCTGATCACTGGCCAGCGCTGGCTTTCTCTCATTGTGAGGAACACCGTCTTGCCGTAAAAAGGCCCCAGAAAATGGAATTGTTTAGCCAAAAGTAAATTCCGCCCGAAGTATAATCTGTGACCAAAACCGCAACTGTAACCGAAACTTAGGTAATAAACGATGAGGAAGGGGAAGAAAGGAGGATTAGCAAGGGAAGGATTGACAGTGGCTGCATTAGGGCATTTAAGAAATGGCGACAAGTGAAAATGTGGCCGGGTCGGAAAAAGAACCCGGGTCTCCCGCTACGGACCATCGGTCGCCTTAACCACTTGGCTACCCGTGCTCGCCTCCCGTCCGTCTCAAACTTGCACAAGTCGCACGCTATGGCTGTAGCGTCGCAACCGTCCATGCCCTCTTACACTCGCCACTACGGATTCCCGTGCGAGGTCGAACGTATGACCGCATCTGCGGTGAAGTAAATGGACCAAACGCCGTCTTCGCATGTAAATATTATATTGGTGTGGTGTCTGTTCTTTCGGACATGTCCGAACCTAATAATTAATTACATAATTAAGTTATAATATCGGTAAATTAACCTCATACCACAAATCGCACATTTTGCAAGATCCCTTCCCTGTACTAAGCCTTCTTGAGTGTGTCTAAATGTAACCAGTAAGTCCATAGAAGATGACGTAAGATGTGTGCAGGTTTAGTCTAGGAATTACAAGTTTCCCCATAAACCCGAGCGTCAGAAAACAAAACAAAAACGGCAGGTATAAACTATCTTCACTAAAAAAGACACTCCACTATTATATCACGAAGTAAATAATGAAAAGACTTTAAAACTTTCAGGCTGCAAATGTAAAAGTGTATTTAAACACTTCGTTTTTAAAAAAGTTCATTTTTTTGACATGTATTCTTTTCAAGGCCTTAGTGGAATGATGGAGCGCTCTAGGACGCCATGCTTCGGTGTGTGTGTGTGTGTGTGTGTGTGTGTGTGTGTGTGTGTGTGTGTGTGTGTGTGTGTGTTTCTCAAATCAAACAGTTTATCTAAATGTCTGTACAATCCAAGGTAACTGAAACATGTAAAACAATTTCAGAAATTACAGGCATAAAAGATCTGACAAGACGCCACAATGCCGAAACACGCCTGAGTGGTAAAATTAAAACAAGGCATCTTGCATAAGGCGGATTTCCTCACCAATCTAATTACAAACGAATGCCGACACCCGTACAAGTCGGCCAGGGTGATTAACCTGCGAGAACTTCGCGTCTTTAAAAGTTCGGCGATCGATCGCGTGTATAGTATTTTTCTGACAGTCAAAGAACAGTTTGTAATGTACTTCATTTGTCTAAATAACTATTTCCAGTTGCGTTTGTAAGAAAACACAAATATTTGAGTATTTAAAATTTGAAACGTAAATCTAGGTTTTAGCAATTTTAATTTTATACAAAGCTTTTAAGTTTCCTGGCATACACCGTTCGAAATTGTGAAGCTGAAATACAAGGCAGGAAAGTTCATTTCCTGCTTGACAAGCAACCAGAACGCAGGAGACGGAAGCAGCAGAGGAGTGTCGTGGGTAATTTGGGGAGGGAATTACGGTTGTGGGAGAGGAAAGAGAAACTGCGACGGCCACGCAGGGCTGTGGGAGAGTGATGCCGTGCCGCGTTGGCCACAGCCGAAAGCACACCAAGAGAGGCTGCTTCACTGTAGAGGACTCCAACAGCACAAGTGCCCGGTCTGGCGGCCAGCGAGAAATCCGGCACACCGGCTTACACGCTTTATGACATCCCTAGTATTTACCGGGTTTCATGTGGGCAAACAAGCATTTCAAATATGTACACAATTATCGTGTTTTCGGTCATTTCATTCCATTCTATTCTATTCTATGATGGTGGTGGTGGTGGTGGTGGTGGTGGTGGTGGCGGCGGCGGCGGCGGCGGCGGCGGCGGCGGCGGCGGTTGTGGTTGTGGTTGTGGTGGTGGCAGCGGCGGCGGCTGGTGCAGCAACAGTGGTGAATAATTAAATAATTCACAGTCTCTGTTGCAATATTCTTTATTATATTCCAATAACGCGTTTCGCGCTGTTAGCGCATCGTCAGACTGGAAAAAGACAAAAGTTGTATCACAGTCCGTGTGCCTGGCGGGCAGCGAATCTAATATGGCTAAGGTGAGTAAATTCTGAAAAGTCAGAACCTACTTGGGTGGAGATGGAGGCGCAGAACTATTTAGAAGCAACCGTTGGAGGGTGAGGGTGGCGAGTATCGCGTCTAGGAACGCGGGCGGCCGCAGTGGAAATGCCAGGCCGGCGCTGGTCCCGAAATACAGCGGCCGCGCGGCGCGGCGCCGAGTTCCGCCCCCCTATAAATAAATAGGCGGCACGCGACGCACCGCGCGGCCCGCCGCTGCCGCTGCCACTGCCGCCGACGGAACCGGAAGCGCGACTCCCGACACATAAACCTCCGCAGCGGCAGGCGCTTCCTCCCTTCCCTGCTGTGTGTCTGTGTCTGTGCTTCCTCCCGGCGCGCACCTGTAAACACCACACCACCAACACCCGATCCCCATTTGGTCTCCTCCTCTGAACCGTATCATTCAACTTTACCACGTACTCGCCGACCCGGCGATGCTTAGCGATTACTAAATATGCACGGGAATTTAATATATTTCCTACTCTCCGTTAACCTACACTCCGTTAACCTCTCCGCTTAATCCTTAACCCCACCCCTCCCCAGGGGGGTCATGGTTCTTACGTAACTACATGCGTGGCGAGCACGGGGCCCAGAGCTAATGCAGTCTTCCTTTCTTTCTTTCTTTCTTTCTTTACTTCTCGGACTATTTCCTTTCCCCCTCTCATATTTTCACCCCTTCCCCTCCCCACCACGGGACTGATAACCTTAGCAGTTTAGTCCCCCCTATCCCAACGAAAGAACGCAACCCAACCAATCCTCGCCGTTCTCTTTGCGCTGTTAAACCTCTCTCTGCATGAACCAGCAGGAAGCTCGGTTATTTATTTATTCGTAAATTTAGTTAGACCCTCTGCTCCTTATCCCTCCCACTCTCTGCCAGTCTCCTAATGTTCCCTCTCCCTGTTCGTCTTCTACCTCCCCTGTATATGATACACCAGCTTAAACCCGCGGTTCCGCTCGCGTGTTGGTTGATGATGGATAAGGTATCTTTCAGTAGTGTGCAATGACACTGGTTTTGAAGGATGAAATGAAATACAATACCTTCTTGAGAAACAAACTGAAAACTATTCCTATCAGATTGCAGAATTCTATGCAATTATAGTTTATCAGGAAAGTAAATAGTGTAGATCAAATCACACGTAAAAACACACTCGTTTCGAACAATTCAACAATAATGATCTAATAATATCACAGATTGATAACTTGATGTAATGCGCGAAACGTCAAATCGATTTTTGTAAACAGATGTATTAAAAGAAATTTCGTTTTTACTCCTTTATCTATTTATTCTTATATTTCCTTATTCATAAGCTTATCCTTACAGAGAAAGAGCTGAAGACGTTGTAGCTTGCATAGAACAAAGATATGGTCTATGGCATCACGTTCCGCTGTATGTAACCTCCTTGCTAGAGAGTCGCAAACGTCTTCGCTGGCCTTCAGTCCGAATTTTTTTATAATTTGACGACTTTCAACCACCATATCTTCTACCCCCTTATAGCTATCGGCATGGAACTGCTACGGGACACTTCGGACAACAAACCATTCCTTTGCGTTCTGTAGTTCTCGCTGCAGAGCGAAATATTAACACACACACACACACACACACACACACACACACACACACACACACACACACACATGCGCTCGCTCGCGCCCCTACAATTTTGTATACGCCGATAACTTTCCATTCCAATATACTCCACGCTCTTACCATTATCAACCAATAAAACCAATTTCAAAGAGTAAATATAATTTTCAAGGAGTAATTATTCTTCCGCATTTAGCGTTATATTCTTCAAATTACTAAATATCTATCAGATCGATATAAAACCGTGCCTAAAGCCTTTCTCAGGTATACATTAGTAACTCTACAAATATTTAGCTCTTTATGTGTTGTGGTTCAGACGTGATAAGCGTACACCGAACAGACATTCACATTTATAGATATAGATTACTTACATCTGAAAAATTACATGATGATTGATCAAACGGTGTTGACTTGTCGAGTAAGGTACCCACTGCCATGCACGGCGGCTCAACTGTGTTCTGGCAAACATTCACGAGCACGTCCACTGGTCCTGTGCAGCTCGTATTAGGCACCACGACAGCAAGTGAGGATCTTATGACACGGCGAAGCGGCCGAGCGTATTGAAGCGCTATGTTACGATGCGCGACGCCGTTCCCCGTCGGGGTTCGAATCCCCCCCCCCCCCTCGGGGAATGGATCTTTGTGCCGTCTTTGGTATAAGGTTGTTCATAAGTAGTTTTTATGTTTAGGAACTGATGACCCCGCATTTAAGTCCCATAAGCTTAACAAACATTTCAGCTTTTCATAAGCATCCTACTGGTAGCGCACCTCTCCGTGCCAGTAATGTTTCCCAAGAGCAATGTCGCTTTACAATTCTCGAATTTCCTTTCTTCGACTTTTTTTTCTACCTGAAATATACATGGCAAGAAATTACACTGCGAATTGCGCTGCCACTTCCGACAGCGATTTCCTTATATATTTATGAAATGTATTTCTCTAAGAAGTAATGTAGGCACATGCTTCGCGTTCACCACACACTACTTTAATCAATCGGTCCTACATCCACTACACTGTGCTCATTAAATACCGAAATGAGAGATAAGAAATAATTGTACAGAAATGGTCGGAAAGCAAAGTTCCACGTGCGATAGTTTTAAAATGTACAGTGGTTATCGAGCGCTAGGTGAATCCCTCCCGACTGTTCTCACAGAAACTTCGAGCGCAGCAAGAGAGAAAAAACTGCTGCTCGAGCAAGCGTGAAAGTGGTGCCCGCCATTCGCCAAAGAGTGGAGCGAATCGGCGAGGGAAACAATCGCGGAATCCGGTCCAAGGACAGCTCGAGGAATCGTCAGAAAAACCCCGCGGACGGGAAGGCCACTCTTCGCTTTCTTCCGTCTGCACCGCGGCGCCGTTATTAGGGGCAGCCTTGAGGCAGGGCAGATGCTCTGCGCGTGTGTGACTGTGTGCTAAGTATAGGCTGTTCGGAAATACGTCACGACTGACACCTAGTAGAGCAGCAGCAGAGGGGGAGCACACGCACCAATCGCGCGCCACCCGGACGACACACCGCCAGATGACGAACCTTCTACGACACTTACCGCTTCCACCGTGTTGCACTTTCAGGCAGCCTCCTGCCCTGCGTGGTCATTCCACCTTGTGGCTTTTTCCTTTTGTCGTTTCTAGCGTTTAGCAATCAAGTTCGTCAAATTCGATGACTGGAAAAGACCCGTTCGTTGAGTGAGCCACTGGATCGCCGTACGGTGTTAGGCGACCAGAAAGGGTTTGCACGTTTCGCGTCTACTAGGCCACAGAGTAACATATACAGGGAAGCAGCCTCCCCTAAACCACTGTCCTACGCTCCCCTCGTAGTTCCGTAAGATGCTATCAGGTGTCAGGCGGTTCCCTGGCTTAGAACCGGTAGACCACTTATCTGTGACCGTGCCCTTACGGAGGTTTCCCGTCTGTATATATATATTTGTCTGTGACTTGGCCCACTGACCTCCGCGGGCTCACGGTTAGGGTGGAGCGACCAGGGCGGTGGCCCAGGGCGCCGAAATCCATGGGTGCCGCGTACGCCGACGCATGTCATAACAGTAACAATAAAAATAAATAAACACCGGTACTGTAAAATCAATATTATAATAATCCATTTTTCGAAACTAAAATATTATTCAGTCTCGTTCAAAATTCGTCCTTTTACTACACTGGCCGAAAGCGCACGCACCGCGCTGGAGTAGCCCAGCGGTCTGGAGCGCTACGTTACGAATCGCACGGAGGTTCGAATCCTCCCTCGGACATGAATGTGTGTGTTGTCCTTAGGTTCGTTTAACTTGGTTTAAGTAGTTTTTAAGACTAAGGACTGATGATCAACGTAGTTTGGTTCCATAGAATTACAAACATTTGAACATTTTTTTATTTTGAAAACGCAGGGAAAAGCGGGAGCCATTCGAACATCCTGCGCGGCTCTGGTGGCCGACAAACAGCCCCGCGAGTGCGGTCGCCACATAAATGGGACATTCTGTATGTTGAAGTACTAGATCACAAGTGTAAATATTAAAATTGGGAAGCAACGTCAAATTTGTACTTTCACCAACTACATTAGAAAAAACAGTTTAGATACAAATCATGCGTGTCATATCGCGAATATCTTTTGTGATAATGTAAAGATCACCTTACTAACCTGTACGTAATAAAACTTCCAACATTTGTAGCTGCAATGTATAATAATTAAGTCAAGTAATACATGAAAAAGACCTTCACAGAAATAAATCCTTGAAGCGGTCGCTGCCTTTTGAAGACTGCGAAATTTTCCAACTTCTGTTGCTCTTCTTAAGATGGACAGTTGATGCGTGAAACATGATAATTTTTTCCGGATCGGGAATCGAACCCGGGCCATTTACGTTCTTCTCTAATTTTTATAGAAGACTCAAATTCACCATGAAAAATCATGTTATAAGAAGACGTAACCATTTAAAATGATTTCTAGAAAAGTCAAATACCCTATTGCAAATCGCCGCAACATTGGCTGTTTATAATATAAAGGGCGCCAAATGGGCGATTCGCCCGGGACGCCAGCATGGTTAAGCCGGTCCTGCCCCCCGCTAACTGTATCTTTATACACTGCTCTGAACAATTACGCGATCAGGTGACATATCAAGCACGATATACATGTGGTAACGTATTTTATTCAGATATTGATTACAATTTTATCTGTGTGTCATACACTACGTTATTTTGTTAATCGGAAATAACGGTCATCTGTTGCTGATGTTACCCGAGGACAACTTTGCCTTGCCTTCTTTTAACGGATCCTGTTGTTTGAAATCGCGTCCAGGTTCTGGAAATTACACTTGGGATAGCCCAATTGCCACCTGCCTCTGTCTCTGTCTCTCCCGCTTGCAACCTTCCTATGCCTCTCCATGCCCTAGCTTGAAGGTAAGTCACATAGTCGTTGCATTGCACTGCCTGCTCAATGCACTATCTGAATTCAACAGTTTTTGTGTATTTTGTTTGGTAAATTCAAGTTAACACCAATGCTATCTGCAGCAACTTCCTGTTATTACCGCTATGTTGTTTTCTCCACTCCGTAGAACTGACAAAGACGTCGAAGCAAATTCAAATGTTTGTATAGTCTATGGGATTTAACTACGGGGTCATCAGTCCCTAAACTTACAAACTACTTACGAAATAGGACGGCACAAATATCCATGCCCGAGGGAGGATTCGAACCCCCGACCGTAGTGGCCGTGCAGACCGTGACTGGAGCGCCTTAGTCTCCTCGGCCACCGCGGCCGGCAACGTCGAAGCATTTTAACTTATTCTCCTGATCGCAATACTTCACAAGCTATACGCCTATTTTGACCAGTGTATCACATAGACTCGACTTCCAACTTTTGCTTATACTGTGTGTATAATCGAGTTTGTGACACTTGCGGGGAGTGACACTTGCGCGGAAAGGAAATGTGTAGACACTTGCGCGGAGACACGGACGCTGCAGGTAGTGAACAGGGTGTTCCAGAAGTAGGGATACACCACCCCTAGGCCCGGCGCACACTTGACGCAGCAGAGGCAGAGGAGAGGCAGAGGCGAGGCCTCCGTCCGTCTGTAACGCATGCTTTCTAATGGGGCAGCGCACACTTAACGCAGCCGAGGCGGAGGGCAGGCGTTTCCTCGGTCACGCCTCTGTCCGGTTGTCCGAGGCGCACAGTTTTCCTGCGCCTCTGTTCCACCTCTGTCGCAAAGTGAAATTTCAAGTCATCGGATATGCTTCGAAAAAAATTGTTTTATGTAGACGATTATAAGCTACATCCTTCTCTGTATTTAGTTTCTTTGTAACACTTTTACTTTCTGCGTAAAAAAATTAAAAATACTATTTTCCGATTTGGGCGTGTTTTCCGCTAACGCAGCTTCCACAATCGATTTTGCAGAAACTACTCACTAGAAAAAAATTATTTTTCTGTATCATATAGGCAAAAGCCACCGCATGACGTTGGGGAGGTTTTCTTTTCGTTATTGTACATAGTTATTGTTATAGTAAAAACTAAAGTACAACGCCGCGCATATTTTGAAGAGTTTGCAGTGAAAAAAGTAGTCGCTGGCTAGTTTGCGTTTGCTGCGTTTTACATCATACATTACTGCGAACGAAATGTAGTTAACATATCGAAATTGTTTTTAACGGTGGAATGAGAGCTATATCTCTTTCGATTCTCGAGAAAATACGTGAGATACACGTTTGACGCGCCGCGGTCGGCAGCTACGCGGCACACGTGCGGCTGTTGCCGCCTGCTGTGCCGAGTGCGGAGCTGCCTCGTGTCTCCCTTCTCCGTATGCTGCCGATACACACACAAAGCTGGAAACGAACAACTTACTGAAATAGAAAGGCACCGAGATTCATAAACCGAAGATGCTGATTGTGTATTTTTACGGTCTATAGTCTCTGGTTTCAGTAAACTTTGTGGCAAGCATGAAAGCACTATATAAGATAAAATTCCCGTTACTACTGAATAAAAAGTTCGGCGAAACCAGAATGGACGTGCAACGATTTTTTTTTTTTATTTTTTTTTTAACTATCAGGGACCTTCTTCAATTTCTTGAAACCAAATGTCCACCCCTTCGTGGAGCTTCAGCTCACTGCTAAACCATAGATGATGCTAGGAACGTCTCTCGTCAGTATTTCTCACCCTGTATTCTACACTACTTTCAGAAATTCAACATTTGTAAAAGTATTAGCATTAGCTTCACTAATTACTAACAAATATAATGGCTGCTGTAGGTAATTATCATTAGAAATGATGACAGAAACAATATGAATGCAATGTAATAAAATACTGCATGTACATGCGCAGCTGCCGTCATAGAAGAAGAAAAAAAGCAAAAGTCAGTATCTTAGTACTCAGAAGCATGGAAGAGCTACGAATAAAGACATAAGTAAGGAATCACTTTGCGTGCAAATGCAGTTAAACAAGGAAACTATGATTTGCAAAATTTTTCATATCGATATATCTTTCAATCTAAGACATATGAAAAGCATACCAGGTGTCACCGAGAAGAAAAGTGTTTCTGATCGTATATACTGCGCCACAATCATGATTAAATATGACAGTTGTATAAAGGTTCTTTCAATTATTGAATTTGCTGTGACACTTGTTTCACTGAATTATAAAAGAAATAAAATTAAAATAAATCTGACTTTAATTAAATTCCTAAAACATATCCCTAATTTTTCTTTAGCGGGTATGACGTGTCACACTATTTTTCTTCTCTGTTAAGTTCTTCTTAGCATGTGACTCTCTTTGAACTGTCGTCTGTTTAGTCAGAATAGCTCAAGAGCTTAAATGAGCTTCCATGGACCAGAGAAATTCAGCATGTATTCGTCACTTTTGCCTTTGTTCAACAGACCTTTAACTGCTCTTATACTCTATCAGAATACACGCACACACACAAATTAACTGAGTTTTGAAGGAGATCCAGGAATTAACTCTGATTGCATCGAGAGGTTTGCAGTGGACATACAGCACGTGCTGTTGCAAGCTGCGCTGCCTCCTCTGCCTGCGCTGCGTCAAGTGTGCGCTGACCAGCAGAGGCCCTGCGCCTCGCCTCTGCCTCTGCTCTGCCTCTGCTCTGCCTCTGCTGCGTCAAGTGTGCGCCGGGCCCTACTCTTCGCCCTCCAGCCGCTACCTGTGCCGTATCAGGGAAAGGCCCACCGAGCGAGGTGGAGCAGTAGTAACGGCCCGGAGATATCACAGCCTCATTCAACAGGGAGATAACACGTCATGCAAATATCACTCGATTTACAATACAGCACCATGTGAAGAGGAATGTGATGAAATCGGAATTGAGCGCAACCGTTGCTAACTACAATTTCGCATTTACTGAATTTTGAGTCAGAATTCGCATCTATATTCGCATTTATCGCAAATTCGAATTTTTCCTGTCCCTAGTAATACCTCTAAAAATAAACAGCTGATCAAGGCACTAAAAGCAAGGGCAGATCTTTGGGTGTATTACTACAAATAACTAAAACACAATTTGATCGTGGAATTATATACAATCTCATAATAAAGGTTTTTTGTAGGTGGTTTTGAGCAGCTTTTAAATATGTTAGGAATAGCATTATGAAATATAGACAGCCACACCTTATGTTTATTATGAGATATCGATTTCGGCTAATTTCACGTCATCTTCAAGTCTCAAACAACAGGTGTTACTTATGCATTTTTCCAGTGGCACTCATAACCTTTAAGTGTTTACACACGCCGGCCACGGTGGCCGAGGAGTCACGGTCTGCACGGCCACTACGGTCGAGGGTTCGAATCCCCCCTCGGGCATGGATATTTGTGCCGTCCTAGTTCGTAAGTAGTTCATAAGTAGTTTGTAAGTTTAGGGACTGATGACCCCGTAGTTAAGTCCCATAGACTATACAAAAATTTGAACATTTTGTTTACACACGAGGTCTAACGTTGTCAATCGCGTTAGCGATGAAAACAGAACCCAGAATCTTCGCGTCTAAATGATTCATATATTGGTGTGATGTCTTATTTCGAAAGAACAGACATCACACCAATACATATATAGCTCTCGGTAAAGTGGAACGGTACGATGTCGTCACGTAGCACAGCATAGCCGACTGGAAACGAAGGAGAAGTGCAAACAACGTTCTCTCCTCAGAGGTATGATTAGGTTCGACGTAGACTTCTACAACATACAGTCTACACGGCGAAGATTACACAAAAAAATTTAACGTTTCGTCTACTTTGGCGATAGCAACCAAATTTTAAAATCGTGTCTACTATGTAAAGATTTAGCAACACAAAACGCTTCAAGTCCAAAACTTCACTGATTTTCGAGTTCTGAATTTTTAATATGTTTTTAATGTTATTACAGAAAAAAACATATTTGGGACTCTCACTACAATTTTCATATGGCAGAATTTGTAGGTACATTCACAAGACATAAGTCAACGGTTGTGTGCATTCATCTTATGAGAAATATCAATCATTTGTTTTCAGTGTTTACTTCAAATTTCTCTTTTAAGTTTCTTTAATTATTAGTACTTAAATGTGGTTATGAAATAAATAAATTACGTGTATATGTGTAGTCTTATGCGGCCAAACTACTTAGATCATTGGTCGCTAGACTTACACACTACTTAATCTTACTTAAAATAACTTAGGCAAAGTACAAACAAACATACCTATGTCCGAGGAAGGACTCTAACCTCCGACCGGACCGGCCGCGCAATTTGTGACACAAATTACTTGTTTGATAATATTAATGCATAGAAGTATGAAATCACGTCAAGACTACTTCCTGCAAAAATTTCGACAAAAAAGTTGGCACTGAGTTTAGAAAAACAAAATTCTGGTATATTGGATTTTAACATTTTATCAAAAATTGAATGTTACTACAAGAGATACAGCCATGCAAATTTACGGGCACCATAACGTTTTCCCTTCCTGAGAAAAGGAGCTGCTTCTTGTAGTTTCAACACCTTTTTCTTGAATGTTCGGAATATAGATCTTCACACAGACTTCTTGAGGAGGAGAGTGATACGGTTTACGGATATCTGATTGTAAACCACTGCCTATTACCTTAGACCTTTTTGACTGTACTGAACAGTAGTTCCGCGTATTCCGTAATTTATATTTATACAGTTAACAGGCAATGTAATTGATAACCAACTATTGGCTGCCAATTTCGCTTCATTTTTCCTGGAAGCCTTGCAACTTCTTTCTCCCTGTTGGTTTATGCCAAGTTCGGAGTAAAAATGGTTCTATATGACGGTGATGGAAAATAGAATATATCTTTAGCATTTTTCGGTGTGTGACATTCCCTTACACATTCCGTATTTCATATATTTCTTAGATGTATTTGTAATTCGAATACAGCCAAATCGTTTTGGGGTCTACGAATAAACGCTTTAAGTATGTAAAATACTCATTGACTTATTATTAACGTTTTTTTTAATTAAAGGTTTAAGGTTGCATCTCCTATTAAAAAGCATAGTAGCTATTTTTAAAGAGATGGAAGTTGCGTGATAGTGGGGTTAACTACATAGCGGTCAATTACATCAACGTATCTGTGCAGGATGCCTAATATATTTATTGCTTGCGCAGGTGTCTTGATATGCTTAGTGTGCTGAATAATATGCTTTTAGGAGGTATGACTGTGGAAAGTCATAGTCTTGTAGTAGCAGAGACTAACTCTCCAAACATTATCACTTTTATAATACCTTTTTGTTTACAGGAGGAACACTCAACGGATTAATATGTAGTTAGAACAAGTTACTATATTGCTCTTCAGCTTGCAAAGGGTTGTGCATTTTCACTGAGTTTCGTGTTGACAGTGTGGAAACTTGACAACAGCAGTGCTAGACTTCTCGGTGTGCCTGTACCCAGGAAAAGCCTTTAGCCGCCCCAAGGGCCCCGGGTTCCGCGCAAGTGTCACTCCGCGCAAGTGTTCCAACGCCGTATAATCATCGTTCATCATGGAAATTTCACACCAAAAACACTACATTTAAAGACAACTAAAATTCAAATGTTCCAAAGTTTGTAAATCTATGGGACTTAACTACGTTGGTCATACTTACAAACTACTTACACTAACTTTAAGTAACGTACACCAAGGGCAACACAAACACCCATGCCTGAGGGAGAACTCTAACCCCCGACGACGAACGGCCGCGTGCACCGCAGCTCCGTGCCTTAGTGCGCACGGTTATTCTGCAGCGGCTAAGCACAACTGCTTGAAACACACTGGATTTTCGCTTCAGATCGCAAAATTGCTTCTCAATTTTGTCACAAGGTATTTCCACATGATTGTAATACTTTTCTGAGCTTCACAACATGAAGCTCTCAACAGCACTTTTCAATACTTTTGTTAGCTTTTAAGTAGTGACGTTTTCTCCCCACTGTACTTGTTGAAAGTGCAAGCTCGTCGGAGGGCACGTGCACTCTAGAATGTGGAGTGAGCCTCGAGAGCGCCAACTGGCGGGAGGTCTGGGGGCTGTTACCTGCAGTTCGGCAGGAATGCGTCCTGGTACCTGCTGGCCCACTTAGGGGGGAACCTGCCCAACCCACCCACCCCCAACCACATGTAGTGCAAGGGACAGCTCATCAAAAACTGAATACAGATCAGGCACCAAGACAGGAACAAAGTGCACGGAACTAGAGAACGGAAACATCAAAGCGCTCATAAAGCAAGCAGCTGCAGCAAAAGTGTTGTGGTTCTGTGGTCACGGTGTTGGACTGCAAAGCAGACGATCATGGGTTCAAAGCCCATTCCAGAACAAAACTTTTGTCTTCCTTCTGCCCCTTCAATATGAATTGTCTGTCAAGTTACTGGCGTCTCTAGGTGTTTCCCTCTCGTTTTATATGCTTTACTTGGGATGCTCCGTTTCTGTTTTTCTTCTTTTTTCACAGTTCCACCCAGTTTCCTGCTGTTTTCATACTTTATGTGTGGGCAGTTTTTCACGGGTTATGCAATGCGTCGTACTAGCACTAACAAGGGCACCACATCGGTATCGGATTTTAGAATTTTTTAAATATTTATTTTACGTGAAGTTCAGAACCCAATCACCCAAAGCCATTCGACGCAACTCTCAAAAATTCTAGAGAAAGTCGACTTTGAAATTTTGCAAGTAAGCGTAAGTACCTATCATTAAACGTGTAGCAGCAATTCTTGGTGTAGCTGAGGTGGTAGCGTTCTGCCATTAAAACCTCATGATCGGTGGTTCATATCCTATGTATTATATATAGTATTTCGTTGTGATCTAAGATTTACACAATTTTAATATTTAATGGTAATTTTTACGAAAACTGCACGTATTTTATTTTTACTAATTTTCTATATTTTTACAAATTTTCTATATTTTTACAAATTTTCTATATTTTTACAAATTTTCTATATTTTTACAAATTTTCTATATTTTTACAAATTTTCTATATTTTTACAAATTTTCTATATTTTTACAAATTTTCTATATTTTTACAAATTTTCTATATTTTTACAAATTTTCTATATTTTTACAAATTTTCTATATTTTATAGAAGGATGTTAATAATGATGCTTTCAATTAAAAAACATAATTTGCAGTTTTCACAGTATTTTCTTCGCTATTAGTTGACGACGATAGTCTTTGATTGTTCGCTGTTTTTCAAAAGTCATCTCCATATCTACTAATGACTTTCCAAGCTGCTAAGCTACTCAACCATCCCTTTACGTGCCACGATTTTCGGCTCGTCTACATACACATAAACAAAAACTGAAACAACTCGTGGAATTAGAGATAACAAAGTGTTTTATATAAATGAATTCGAAAAAGGAAAAACGTACGTCACAGTGGGTTTCGAACCACCGACCCTGCGGTTGTGAGGGCAGACCGGCTACCACCTGACCTACACAGAGAGATGCTACAACTGGTTTAATTATTGGTACTTATGTGTACTTTACAAAACTTAGAAGTCGAGTTTCTCGAACATTTTTAGAGTTGCGTCAAATGGCTTGATTGTTGTTTAAGTTCTCAACTTCATATACCATAAATATAAACAAATTCTAAAATCCGATACCCATGTGGTCTCCTTGTAAATCTGACAAGGGACGTCTTAGACCTCTAACGCTCGGAACCGACGAAACCATGCTTGGGTTAACAGGCAATCATAAACAGGACTGTTAGTGTGCGTCATTTCCATGCAAAACGTTGCATTGTACCTCAAGTAGCATTTTAACCGAGAGAAATAAAACAAATACCAATAACATAAGAAGGAAATTATATGTAATTTAATGGCGTCATGGTATCATTACATATTCAGTTGAAATGTTGTAAAGCTTATGGGTCTTAACTACAGGGTCATCAGTCCCTAAACTTACAAACTACTTATAAACTAACTTATACTAAAGACAGCACAAACATCCATGCCCGAGGGAGGATTCGAACCCACGACAGGGAACGGCCTCGCACTTCGGAGCATAGCGCGTCAATGCGCTCGGCCGCGGCACATATTCAGTCAACAGCACCAAAACCCCTCTGCTAGTAATAGTTACAATAGCGGAAAAGACACGCACACGGCAGTACCATAAACCTGAAAGTCCTTGTATTAGTTAGTTCTCGAAGTGCAGATGCGAGATTTCGATGAAGTGGTTAAAACAAAGTGGGAAACAACAATGTGCCACATCTCACCAAATCCAAGTGATCACATTGCAAATCACTTTTGCATTCACAGTCCAGTTTCAAAAGCCACATTCATTACATTTCCAAATGCTGATGTTGATATTTCGAAGCCATTCCATTGCTTTCGAAAAGCATAATGCAACATAGGTTATATGTAGGTGTAGCAAATTGGTTGTAAATCACAGAGTGAAGTTTCACGATGATAACACGATCTCCTTCATTTGTGGTTTGGCACCTTTTCTTTAGTTAGTAATACTTCTCATAGAGTTTATATTGCGAAAAGAAGTAATAAACTGGACCTCACCTTTTTGGGTGGGGAGGGTTCGTACTGACTGTGACTTGATTATTCGTGTTGTTGTCAATTACTGCGTTATATGATACACCAGCGAAGTCCATATCCTCGGCCCCGATGTCATTTTCATATTAAGCACGTCAGATTTTGGTCGCTAATGGAAGGAAGGAAGGAAGCTTAGGATTTAACGTCCCGTCGACAACGTAGTGATTAGAGGCGAAATTCACGCTCGGATTTTTGTGTAATGATGGGGGAGGAAATCGGCGGTGCCCATTTGAAAGGAACCATCGCAGTATTTGCCTGGAGTGATCTAAGGAACTCACGGAAAACCTAAATCTGGATGGCCGGAGGTAGATTTGAACCACCGTCCTTCCGATTGCGAGTCCAGCGTTGGAGGTCAAAGATGCCCGTTGTAAGTAGTCTACCGACTGCGCTAGGCCAACATTAACCGTTGTGTTATTCAAACGTACATATACCGCCCTTACTCTCTTGCCGTATGATACAGTGGGGCGAAACGCTGTAGCATACTGAAAGGTTCACCAACCTGCTTATTCTCAAACAGTTTGATCCAAACTGTGAGACGCATCTCGGTACCAGCTTTTGTAAGTATCGAGTAAAAGTAAATTCCATCTGGCGAATGAAAAGGCTTTAATTTATGTGCAAAATGCGCTGCTGGTTTCAAAAGTGAAACAGCCGGCTGCCGGCGAGCAGAGCTCAGCGGAGTAAGACGGCGCTCTCCGGCGCTTTCTAGTGGCTGCCGAGGCTGGAAGGCGTGTACCTGGAAACACACGGCGCGGAGCTTAAATTTCATAGAGCGGCCAACACACCAGCTACAGCGCTCTTTGCGGCAACATGTGTAAATTCGGCCGCCTTATTGACGGCTATCGAAACAACTGAGATAAGTCTCTCGTATGTTGCTTTTGAATGGGAAGTGATATTTTTATTGTATACTAGCTGAACTCCCGCTGCTTCGCATGCGTAGGCTGGTTGGTCTGCACCAGTTGTTTCTTTTTAATCCTGATGAAGAAGCCATATCTTAAGTTTCGTACTTATAGCTTGAAATTTGAGTTAACAGCACCGTATTTTTGAAAATCAATTTTTGCATCTCGTATTTCACCCCCTTATTGGTTGGATTAAAAAAAATGCCGAAAAGTGTCTTTTAAATTCGAACCACGAATCCAAATTCGAAAATTTGTAGTTCTAACTTCAAAATTGCATAAATAGCAACATATTTTCGATAAACACCCCCTCTCCAATTTAACCCCATTGATGGTTGAATTTCCAAAAATACCGAAGCACGTATTTTTTAACGTCTAACCAACTATACAAATATCAATTTTTGCAGCTCTAGCTCCAAAATTGTAGCAATATCAACGTCCTTTCAAAAAGAATTTTTGGTCCTCTCTCTTATTTATTGAATTTCCAAAAATACTAAAAATCATGGATTTTTAATCGTGACCAAAATTCCATATCCCAAGTTTCATAGCTGTAGCTTAAAATTTGAGTTAACAGCAACATATTTTTGAAAATCATTTTTTTGCGTCACCTACTTTAAAAAAATACCGAAACACGTGTCTTTTAAATTCGAACCCTTTAATTAAAATCCGAAAATTTGTAGTTCTAGCTTCAAAATTGCCTAAATAGCTACGTATTTTCAAAAAAAACGTTTCATCCCCTATTTCACCCCCTTACGGACGGAATATCGAAAAATCTCTTCTTAAATGACGCTTACAGAGTAAGATCAACACCCTCCACAAATTTCAAGTTTCTATCTTCAGTGGTTTGGGCTGGGCGATGATGAGTCATTCAGTTAGTCAATCGGGACACTTCCTTTTATATATAGAGATTGCATTTAGTGTGTTTTCTTTACAGTCTTTGCTTCTGAAATATGCCTAACGTGTGTTACTCATGTAAATGCATAAACCAAACAATGTGTTACCACTGTGCCACCTCGCTCGGTTTGGTCGCTAATATTCTCCACGATATATCACTGCACTGTACACAGTAACTCTGCAAGAGACGAATACGTACAGCAGCTATACCACTCACGCAACTGGAACACTGGTTAGTGCAGCTACACTACGCCACCATGGAAATGACGCACATCATTCTTTTCTTCACGATTGTTTGCCATTGTAAGCATGACGCTTCCTGCCCCGGCACTGCTGCAGTGACTACAGAGCCGTGGCGTCCAGTCCCGCCCAGTCGAGAGCGCGGTAATAGCCGGTGCACGCCGCGTCTGCACGCCAGCGCACTTCCTGAAACACTCACCGTTATCCTCTAACAGCCCGCAGTAGAACTCAACCATTACTCCCTACAGCTTTCCTGTAAATTCACGGCAACGTCTACAATAACAGCTCATCACTCAACGACATAAAAGGAACCACATTCTTTACCAGAACACTGCTGTAATCTATACATCTTGTCATATAGGCTCTGTTTATGTATGTTACATCTCCTCCTAAACTACTGGACCGATTTCCACCAAACTTGGCACACACATTCCTTACTATCATACAATAATCGCTGTGGGGTTAAAAACTACCTACGACACATGGTCATACGGACGGATGACCACGGAGTTTGGTCCGATAGATTTACAGACATTTCAACATTTTTGAGTATTACTGGAAGATATTCCTTTTGTTACAAGAATGCGTATGTTCTCCCAGCATGAGGGGTCTGTTGCACATTTTAGGTGTCAGGTGACATCATGTAAACCTAACATTCCCGCAATGGTTCGACAGATATGGGCACGTTTTTGGCTACCGACGTCCTCGGACCACCACCTCTCGATTTTTGCCTATATGGTGGTTGCAGGCGAACTTTACAAATAAAAGTATAGATGAACCGATTTGTTAGTTCGGAATATAAACAGTACAGCACTCGCAAAAGAAGCCCAAGCCAATCTCAGAAGAGCTATAGTTGGTGCTATCAAGAGGAGTGAAAAGTGCATTGAAGTTGGTGGTGAAAATTTGCGTTTGACATTAACGGCTGCATCTCTGTATTAAGTAAAAACTGGACACCTGTTATGTGGCAGTAGTACTGGAATTCGTTTGTCCTCCCGAAGGATCCTGCACACAGCTCGCTGAGCGAGGTTTGCGTGGTCTGCGGCTATTAATGCCTGGGTGGACGACACCCGACACTTGATGACGCGGCGCGGCCATCTAGGAGGGGATTCCCCTGTCGCGATCCTGCAGTGCTATCTCCGCTCGCGCCTGGCCCGGCGCCAACAGCAGCAGCTGAGCCACAGTCACACATCCACGCGTCACTGTATGTATTACACTTGAAGCGACTTCTGCTGTCAATAATTGCGCAAGGAAACAACGCCTTTCTGCAAAATATTTTAACTTTACGAGTTCTACCGAGAGTGCAAGTAATTATGTCCTGACGTCTGCAACTTGATACAAAAAACGTCAACTCGCCAAATATCGAGCACACATTGCGCGAATTGCGAATTGCATCTTGACTCCAACGTTTTCCCCCACTACGCTACGGCTAACAATCGAATGTTTTACCCTTTAATCTCATACTATTGATAGGCATTGTTAACTGATGCTAATATGGCATTCGTAAACATTAGATCATCATTTATCGTACGAAGAACGATGTGTTTTTGTTAATTCTTCAGTGCACCATAGTTTTGAAATGACAACGTGTAAGTTACAATAAGAAAATCATCAATTACGCAACGCAAGATGGCGTATGCCAGAGAGATTTCTGGGCGAGGAATGTCACATGATATCTCCGAACGGCTGGTTTTCGTTAATTCAATGGAGGATGTCAAATCTCCATTATCTTTGCAAATATCTCTCGAACGATAGGAACAAATTTGTAGAGAATTTTCTCCTCTACAAATTCGATTACTCATTTTTCGCGTCAGATGAACGGTTTCTTTTCAAATAAATTTACATTACAAACAGCTTTTTTGTATTACTACCGTATTTTTTGTCCGAAAAATTTGAAAAAGGGAGGTTCTGGTCTCTGGCGGCCTACAATTATGGCTGTAAAATTTGGTGTTGATCGGTCGAATGGTTCGTCTTAAAAACAGGGAACACGTTACGGACAGACAGACAGACAGACAGACAGACATACATCCCAAAATCGCAGTTACTTTTGCAAATATCTCTGAAACGCTAAGAGATATGAAAAAAAATAAAAAAAATAAAAAAAAAATAGAGCAAAGTTTTAGAGAATTTTCTCCTCTACAAATTTGGTTATTCAATTTTCGTGTCAGATGAACGGTTAAGCCGTTATTTTCATTTAAGTTTCGAACTGTCAAAAGACGATCGCAAAAGCCCACTTTTAGTGTTACTACCGTAACCTAAAGTGGGCAAAAATACCACTTGACTCTGACATGACTTAAATCATCAAACGACGACAAAGAATCATACGCGAGACAACTTATGAAGCAAAAACCCAACTTAACTACTTAATGGAAAGTTAATTTTTCGAGTCTTCTCCTCGGATGCGTTAAGTTCCAATCTCCTGGTACTAGGCTGCGGGCCGTACGTTTCATTCCGTGCATACAGACGTAACAAAGCGTGCTAAAAGCGCCCTCACCTGGGCAATTAAAAAAAGTTTACAATAGACTTTTTGAAACACCGCATTATCTCCACCCATTATGGAAATGGTCAATTACGTTGCTGTAATTTTCTACGCAACACCTGATTACCCCATGTCGAGAGTTGTT
Source organism: Locusta migratoria (assembly GCA_026315105.1). NCBI lineage: Eukaryota > Metazoa > Arthropoda > Insecta > Orthoptera > Acrididae > Locusta > Locusta migratoria. Next base: position 62,752,056 of record CM048744.1, on the reverse strand, counting down.
AATTTCGGCGCGAGTCTGGCGTCGGCCATCGTCGTGTGTACATTATTTTCTAGCACGTGCTGTTTCCCGGGAACATCACTCGCTAACGCAAGGTGGTGGTTGTTGTTGGTTGTTTTAAGGGGACTAAACATCTAGGTCATCAGTCCCCTAACGCAAGGAAGCGCGATGAATGGACTATTGTCAAACATGTCAGTTGTGCTGAGCTGTCTTCTGGTGACTTATCTGCCTGCCCTAGAATATATCGCGTCGTTCAGGGTCAGCTGTTTTCGTGATGTGAGACATTTACCGTTACTCTACAGTCGCGTGGGATTTATATTGGCACAAAAGCCACGTAATGTTGTCAACTTCGTTCAGTGTGTTGTAATGTTTCCTACTGTTTGTGCCGGGCCGGAAGACGGAGCGCATCGAGATGAATGTTGAAACGTTTGTAAACTGCAGTTCCTCAACATTTTCTAGAGTAAAACAACACACATACACACAGTGTGTGTTTTGCCTCTATATATGGGAAACGAGCTGTGCAAACGCGTTATTTACAGAACGACACAAGATGCTTTTGAAATAAAAAGTGAAACGCGTCTGGTCTAAAATAAAGTGTCTTAACTGCAGTCGGCAGTTAAGACAATAGTAGGACTGTCTGTCTAGTGATGACTCCTAGACGTTTTGAGCAAGAGGCAGTGGCGGCGCGTTCTGTGTGTTCACTGAACCCCCGGGAAAAAAACTCGTCGTGAAAAACAAGTAAATAAACAAATCAAATAAAAAGTGTTTTTAAACTACCACTCTTCGTTTCGTCCTATCAGATCATTTTATACGCACATTCAAAGTATTTTTTATTGCATGCCAAACGTTTTACGTCGCGGAGGCGGCACGTATACGAGTCGTAGCACGGCCGCTTAATATAGGCGGCAGTGGCCGCAGCGTTGCAATGCGCATGCGCGGCTGAGGGTCAAATTCTCTCCTGACCTCCCTGGAGGCAGTATATGGGCGCTCCCGCGGCAGGGAGGGTCGAGGAGAAACGCCGCTTATAACATTGGCGTTGTGGCTGGTAGAAACGCCAGCTCCTGGCTACTCGAGCTCTGGCGGTTACGCGCCAATGGTCCCGAAGCAAAGGCAATGGAGCTACTGCGCACCTCGCCTTGCGCAAATTCTCCATGAAGGCAACATTTGCTCTTCATATTTGCTTTCTGCGCATTGAAGGTTCATCAAAAACATGCCATATTTGGTAAAATATCTTGTAACTATAAATTAAAGACGCATCAATTGTAAAAGTCTTCAGAAGATCCGATATGAATGATAATGAATATGTATCATAAAATCTCGCACCGGTTGTCAATATGATAACAGTTTAATCGTCACGATATGTTTCGAGACCACATTGTCCCATTTGCAAGGGCTAAAAACAAGGAGTCACATAAATCACATGAATACGATATTTTAAAAACCAGAATATACATCAAAGACACCCACCATCTAAATTAACCATTCTGCCAATGAGCAAAGTCAAATTGTAAACAGTAGGTACGTTTCGTGCATTTCCATCATAAAAATTAATTTAGAATACGTACGTTCCGTCACTATGAAATGTTGTTCTATTCAAAATTTACTATTTTTGTTTATGTCAATTGATTGTTGTCCGTCATTTGAGTTCTATTACCTTTTCTGCCAACTTTGCAGATAGCTTATTAATATACAAATGAATAAATTGTATTTAAATTAATCATCATCACAAAACAAATTATTCAAGGGTCGCCACTATTTTTTATTGTTATTTAATAGAGAAAGTTATTAAAAATATGAAACTGAGAATTTACTGTGCCTAGCTGAAAGTAGTGGCGACCAGCAGTCTAATCTCATTTATTTATTCTGTGAAAGTACGTGTTTCCATACACTGTTGTCGGAAGCACACAAATCCCCTGACCTACCTAAAATAAACAAGAGATAACCCCTCCAAAATATATGAAAGGTGGTTGAAATCAGGTACACGATGTTCATAAATAGTCATTGTATTTAACAAAAAATTATGTGCCAATTTATCAACAAACACGACATGCGTAAAAAAAAAAGTGCCTTTTAAAAATATCATACAAAAATAATGACTTGAAATAGCACAAAAAATTATCTAATGATCGGAATACTTTTTACAGAATAAAGGACAAAATCTTAACACCAAAAGAAAAGGTATAAGTTCGACTGGCTATAGTCATACATTTGGTGTGTTAACCTATCAAAAAATGTATTTAAAATTCAGTACAAGGTTAAGTACTGAAACCGACACGCTCTATTAAAAATCGACTATGACGACCTGGCAAACTCACACCTACGTCCCACCTATCAACCACCATTCAATAATATTTTCACTATTTACGCGTTGGCGCTACTTTGCCATATACAGTTGAACAGCGTCACCGATGTCGATGGGCCGCTGATGGAAGAGCAGGCTGATGAATGCGATCGCGGATGGGAAATTAGTAATTGCCGCGCCGATCGGGTAGATAAAGTATTCGAGCTACGAAAAAATACAGCAATTTTCCAACCCAGTGGTGTATGCTGTTATTCAAGAACAGTAAATTATCCTGATTACAAGTGAGCTCTTTCTGAAACAACACCCACTTCAGAATATTTACAAGTTTCTCAGTATAGCTGTGAATGCGAACAGCAATCACAAAGACGCCATCTAACACTGTGCAATGGGCACAAAAATTCAAAGTCCACCGACTCGCAAGGTGCGAAAACTTCGGAGTCCTTGCCGCCACTCCTCACTGCTACCAAGAGGTCCGAACTGTCCGGTGTCCTCCACGCTTCTCTCCTTTCGCCCCCCCCCCCCCCACCCCACCAACGCTCTTCCCAAGAAAAAACTAACTTTGGCTGCCAGATTCCACCGACATGGTACGTCAAGCCAGTAAGAGAGAGGACCTAATGGTCTCGCCAATCAAATCAATTTGCTATTGTTAGCGCTACTAAGCTCCTCCCCTCGAGAACTTTCCCAGGCCTGAAATGTTCATCAAATGTTTGTATAGTCTATGGGACTTAACTACGGGGTCATCAGTCCCTAAACTTACAAACTACTTATGAACTACTTACGAACTAGGACGGCATAAATATCAATGCCCGAGGGGGGGATTCGAAACCCCGACCGTAGTGGCCGTGCAGACCGTGACTGGAGCGCCTCAGTCTCCTCGGCCACCGCTCCCAGGCCTGAGACTCACGTATGCCACAGTTCCCAGAAACAGCGTGAAATTTTGTGTTTCACGATAGGCATCTCCAGACGGCTAAATTATTTTATTGTCGCACGGGCGCCCTCTCCCGTCGTGAGACACCTCAGCAAGCCACGCCTCGCCAACGTGGCGCCGGCAAAAGTCGTAAAGTTTGGCGCCAGCCGACCGCGAGGGTCCAGGCAGCGTACACAATGCTGCCGGCCCCGCTTTCCCTAAGACTCCCCGGAGCGACCGAGCGAGCCCGGGGCGCCTTTCTCTCCCCAACCCTCGCGGCTGGGGCGACATCCTGTCCCGTATCTTTATACACCGGTGGCAGCGAAACAAGGACAGCATTCTCTCCCACGTTTTTCGCTGGTGGCGGCAAGCGCCTAAAAACAATTACCCAGGTGGCTTACTCCCAATGTACCAAAATCATGCAATGATCATTTCTATCATCTGGCATTAAGAATTTGGAGAAATTAGAATACAAGGAACCCAACATCCAATTAAATCGATAGACTAAATGAAATTGGAAAATATGAATATAAATAGTATTACTACTTCTCAACTAGTGTATTCTAAATTTTTATGATGGACATGCTCGAAAGGTACGTACGTTTTAGGGTCTGACGTTGCTCATTGGCAGTATGGTAATTTAATTTATAAGGTGGGTGTCTTTGGTGTATTTTCAGTTCGTTGTTTCCGGTTTCTTAATACATCGTATTTATATGTGATTTATGTGACTCCTCGCTTTTAGCACTTGAAAATGGGACAATGTGGTCTCGAAACATGTCGTGACGACTAAACTTATCATATTGACAACTGGTGCGAGATTTTAAAATGGTCAAATGTTTGTATAGCTTATTGTACCTAACTATGGGGTCATCAGTCCCTAAACGTACAAACTACTTATGAACTAGCTAATCCTAAGGACGGCACAAATATCCATGCCCGAGGGGGGATTCGAACCCCCAATCGTAGTGGCCGTGCAGACCGTGACTGGAGCGCCTCAGTCTCCTCGGCCACCGCGGCCGGGTGCGAGATTTTATGATACAAACTGACAAACAGTTGTACGATGGCGACAATTCGGAATAATAATAATAATAATAATAATAATAATAATAATAATGAAGTCAGTATCCTCCAGCTAGCTAGAACAGTCGTCTGGTCAGCGGTATTGCGATGCAGTATCGAAGATAGAGGGTTCGAGACCAACTATAAGGAATTGTTTTTTTTTTGCCCAATCTTGTTTTTAACAGATACTTGTCTGATATCTTCGAACGTTTTTGCAAATGTGTCGCGATTTTGAGGGTAAATCACATTTATACTCTTCGTTGTAACAAATAATAAACTATTTGAAGCCGGCCGCGGTGGCCGAGCGTACTGCGGCGCTTCAGTCACAGTCTGCATGGCCACTACGGTCGGGAGTTCGAATGCCCCTTCGGGCATGGATATTTCGCCGTCCTTAGTAATAGCTAGTTCATAAGTAGTTCGTAAGTTTAGTGACTGATAAACCCGTCGTTAAGTCCCATAAGCTCTGGAAACATTTTGAAAGTGTTTGCAAAGTCTTTGCGCATGTGTAACGTAAGGATAGGAGACCGCTTCCAGTGTCACGTGACCCCGAAGGTAGCTTGTATGTTCATCGTAACACATTCATTTTGTTACAGTCACGTAACAGTGTAATAGTTACTTACTATGCCTTAGTCGTCAAGCGGCTGCGTTGACGCGCAGAACAAGGGTGGGGGGAGGGGGGTGTCGACGCCAGTATCAAGATCAGGCGCTGAAAGCAGTGAATCCCCAGTCATCCGGAGCATCAGCCGCCGCTGCGTGTGTGTGAGGTAAGAGGCCTGCGGGCACTCGCTAGCGCCGCTTGCGGAAGTGGAGGCCGGCCACACAGGCGAGCGACCACTTAGCGGCGAGCCGGTAACGAGGCGGCCGCGAGGCGTCACGGCAAATATTTGGCCGGCCAGGCCCGGGGCCGCGCTCCATGCACAGACGCGGCCGGTGCCATGCATCGCTAACTACTCTACCGCCCCGGGCAGCGCACGGCGCCAAAGCAGTCCCCAGCGCCTGCTATTGCCGCCGTCACCCTCCTCCCATTTCGTGCCGCATGCTCCGACAAACAACGTCCCTGTCTCAACTTTGCTCCGGTCTGCTACGGCTGCATAACCTCCTGCTAGTAACCGAGCGAGGTAATGATCTCATTCGTGAATTAAACTCTAGCCAGTACTTTTGCCAAGGATACGCAGATGATCTCGTCATACTAATACTTGGCAAATTTGCGGACACAGTCAAGAATATGACACAAGGTGCATTGGACATTGTGCAAGACTGGTGCAAAAAAGCAGGATCTGGGGGTTAGTGCTAAGAAGACTGTTGTACCATTCACAAGGAAACATATCCAACACTCAAGTTGGAATCTAAAGCTTTTCAATGAAGGACTACCTGTGAAGGGGACAGTGAAATATCTAGGGGTTACCGTAGATGAGAAACTGACATGGACCCCTCACATTAGGAATATTTGCTTCAAGGCAAAAGGTACTTTAGTAAGTACCAGGAGAGCTTGTGACAAAAATTAGGGCCTCAGCCCCAAGGGTATGCACTCGATATACACCACGGTGATTACCTATGGGGCAGTCGTGTGGTGGAAGAAGGTAAGACAGCAGGTTGCTGCTAAGGAGCTTGGTAAGGTGCAGAGATTAGCCTGCTTAGCCATAACAGGCGGAATTAGCAGCACACCAAATGTTGGGAGGAAAACCATGCTGGATATACCCTCATTACACCTTTGGGTCAAGATGGAGGCAGCGGGTGGTGCTTACAGACTCAAAACTGGTAACAACTGGAACTCTTTGGGACATCCAGAATCACACACTAAAATAGTGAGTGAGGTAAATATAGGAAAGGTTGGGGAAATGCCAGCCGACTATATTATAACCCCATACTGCTTCAACAAGACTTTCAATATAACAATTGGAAGTAGGAAGCATTGGGAAAAAATAGTTTGACACCGTACGGGGGATATTCTCTGGTTCACTGACGGGTCAAAATCAGACCAAAGTGTTGGGGCCGGGGTATATGGGGTGCAGCCACGACTGGAGGGCGTCATCTCTCTAGGAAAACTGGCCTCAGTATTCCAGGCCAAAATCATTGCCATCAGGGCGTGTGTGGATGAGAATTTGCATAGGTGCTACAAAGATCGTTGCACCTATATCTATTCAGACAACCAGGCAGCCCTGAGATCACTGGCAGCTCCTGCAACAAGGTCTAAAATTGTTGCAGAATGTCACAGGGTTCTGGTGGAGCTAGGGGAAAGCATTAGAGTAAACCTATTGTGGATCCCTAGCCACTCCTGGATCAGTGGCAACGAACATGCTGACAGATTAGCCAGGATGGGGGCAGAGACTCCATTTATTGGACCGGAACCTGTCCTGACAATCACCAAGGCAATGATAAAATTGGAGCTACGTAAGTGACTCAGAAGACAGCACGTAGAATATTGGACCAAAGTCCATCAACAAAAACATGGTAAGGTAATGATGCCAAAGCCATGTTTTAAAAGAAGCTCTGCAATCCTGGGCCTGAACAGCAGAGAGATTAGACTCATGGTTGGATTGCTGACAGGCCATGGGAATTTCAAAAAACACCTACATACAATGGGAATGACAGAAGAGGACCCTAAATGTAGGATCTGTGATGACGGTGATGAAACTGCATCACATCTAATCTTCGAGTGCATTGCATTGGAGAGGAAAAGGCACAAAACATTTGGGACAACCAGACCCGAAGAAATTGTGCCTAATCAAGAACTGGCAAAGGGACTCCTTGCACTGTTCAATGACATTAGTTGGCTTTACTAGATATACAGGGAGCGATACCGCACATTAAACTTATTTTCGGTGCGGGCAGTGGCTGGTTGGACGAAGACTGTTTTGGCTTCCCTGAGAAAATCAATCAATCAATCAATCAATCAATCAATCAATCAGCCGAGCGAGGTGGCGCAGTGGTAAGACACTGGACTCGCATTCGGAAAGACGGTGGTTCAAATCGACCTCCCGCCATCCAGATTTAGGTTTTCCGTCATTTTCCTGAATCACTCCAGGCAAATGCCGGGATGGCTCCTTTGAAAAGGGCACGGCCGATTTCCTTCCACATCCTTACCCAAAACTCCGAGCGTTAGCTCCGTCTCTAATGACCAAGATATCGATGGGACGTTAAACCCTAAGCTTCCTTCCTTCCTTCCTTCCTGCTAGTAGACACCGCATTGATACGTAATGTCTCAGAATATTTCTGATCTCTTTTTTTTTTTTTGTGGTTTAAGGGCGCACAACTTCTATGGTCATTAGCGCCCAGTCAAAAACAGATTCGCTATGAACTCAAAAAAAGGTGACTGTCAGAACATCAAGAAGAGGCTAAAAACGAAAGATAAAAGACAATTAAAAGTGTTAAATATCCTTGGATAAGTTGGCCAAGTTGATAAAACGCAAAACTCTAGCAGCTGCTCGTGTGTCATCAGCTAAAATTTCCTCCAGAGTAGACGGAAAGTGAAGGGCTACACGGAGATGATTAAAAAGTACGCAAGACAGTAAAACATGTCGCACAGTCAGCAGTTCACCGCAGGAGCACAGCGGTGCAGGGTCGGCGGACAGCAAGTGACGGTGGCTGAAACGGCAGTGACCGATCCGCAACCGGGCCAGGATGACCTCCTCCCGCCGAGAGGGGCGTGAGGAGGTCCTCCAAGCGGTCGGGAGCGGTTTTACAGTTCGCAATTTATTGTTGGACATTGAAAACCACGCACTGTGCCATTGCGACACGATACTCCGGCGGAGAGCCCGTTGAACATCGTCCGATGGGACGCAAAAGGTAGCCACGCGAGGTAAAAGAGCTGCGGCCTTGGCCGATATGTCGGCGGTCTCATTCCCGGGCACACCTACGTGGCCAGGGACCCACAGGAAAGAAACGTGACAGCTGTCATCTGCTAGCAACTGGAGGGAGCGTTGGATCCGATACACGAGAGGATGGGTCGACAAAGGGTCCTTAAGACTCTGCAGGGCACTAAGGGAGTCCGAACAGATGGCATAGAAAGGTTGGCGGTGGCGGCAGGTGTACAAAACGGCCTGGTGGAGGGCGAAAAGCTCAGCCGTGAAACTCGAACACCGGTCAGGGAGCTTGTATTGGAAACGGTTGTCCTCGACGACGAAGGCAGATCCGACACCGGCAGTGCTCTTGGAACCATCAGTGTAAATAAATATGGCGTTATCGAACCGCGAGCGGAGTTCGACAGCCTCGAGCGGTATACCAAATCCGGAGTGCTCTCCTTGGGGAGCGAACTAAGTTCAAGGTGAGTGTGAACCTGGGCCTGATGCCACGGTGGCAATGGGCTTTCGCTCAACCGAAAGGTGGAAGGAAGGGTAAAATTGAGCCGCTGTAGCAGGCGGCGAAACCGAACTCCAGGTGGAAGTAAGGCAATCGCAGACAACTGATATTGGCGATCGAGTAAGTCGTCAAAAAATAATCGGTAAGATGGATGGTTGGGCATCGACCGCAAGTGGCATGCGTACCGACACAAGAGTATGTCACGTCGAGTGGTCAAGGGTAATACAGCAGCCTCGGCATACAGACTTTCAACAGGGCTGGTATAAAATGCACCGGTCGCCAGACGTAATCCCCGATGGTGAATAGAGTTGAGTCGGCGGAGAATCGACGGCCGTGCAGAAGAGTATACAAGGCTTCCGTAGTCGAGCTTCCACTGAACAATGGCCTGGTAAAGGTGAAGCAGGACGGTACGATCCGCTCCCCATGACGTGCCACTGAGGACACGAAGAACGTTAAGGGATCGGGCTCAACGGGCGGCCAGGTAGGACACGTGTGTGGACCAGCAAAGTTTACGATCCAACATGAGTCCCAAGAATTTCGTAGTCCCCACAAAAGGGAGAGCAACAGGGCCGAGATGTAGAGAAGGTGGAAGAAATTACTTGTATCTCCAGAAGTTTATACACACCGTTTTCTCAGTGGAGAATCGGAAGCCGTTTGCGATGCTCCAGGAATATAGACGGTCAAGATAGCGTTAAGAGAACGCTCCAAGAGACACGTCCGTTGGGCGCTGCAATAAATTGCGAAATCGTCAACAAAAAGAGATCCGGAGACGTCGGCTGAAAGACAATCTACGATCGGATTGATTGCAATGGCAAAGAGCGCCAAACTCAAGACGGAGCCCTGTGGTACCCCATTCTCCTGGCAAAAGGTATCTGACAAAACAGAGCCCACCCGTACCCGGAACTTGCGATCCGCCAAAAACGCTTGAATGAAAAGAGGAAGGCGGCCCCGAAGGCCCCATGTGTGCAATGTGCAGAGAATGCCCGCTCTCCAACAGGTATCGTATGCCTTCTCCAAGTCGAAGAACACTGCCACTGTTTGACGCTTTTTTAGAAAGTTGTTCATAATGAAGGTCGACAACGTAACGAGGTCATCAGCAGCAGAGCGGTGTCGACGAAAACCGCATTGGATATTAGTCAGGAGGCGGCGAGATTCGAGGAGCCAGACCAACCGAGCGTTAACCATGCGTTCCATCACCTTACAGACGCAGCTCGTCAGAGAAATTGGGCGATAACTGGAAGGAAGGTGTTTGTCCTTCCCTGGTTTGGGGATGGGGACAACAATGGCTTCACGCCAACTTGTGGGAACATGACCTTCAGTCCATATGCGATTGTAGGTACTAAGAAGAAAGCAATTGCCCGCAGGAGAGAGGTTCTTCAGCATTTCAATATGAATGGAATCGGGCCCGGGAGCAGAAGATCGGGACAGGGCGAGAGCACGGTCTAGCTCCTGCATGGTGAAGGCGACGTTATAATTTTCACAATTAAAAGAGTGGAAAGAAGGCTGCCGTGCCTCCTCTACCTGTTTGCTAGGGAGAAAGGCAGGATGGTAATGGGCAGAGCTCGAAACCTCCGCAAAGAAACGGCCCAATGCGTTGGAAACGTCAGAGGGGTCCACGAGGACTGCGTTCTCCACGGTCAGGCCAGGAATCGGGGAGTGGACCTTGATGCCGGATAGACGGCGTAGGCCACGCCAAACAAACGTTGAGGGAGTAAAACGGTTAAAAGAACTAGTAAAAGCAGTCCAGCAAGCTTTCTTGCTGTCGTTTATGATACGACGACATTGCGCTCTCATACGTTTATAATGTATGCAATTCTCCAAAGTCGGGTGGCGGCGGAAGGTGCGTAAAGCGCGGCGCCGGGCTCTAAGCGCGTCGCGGCAGGCTGCAGTCCACCAAGGGCCTGGACACGACGTGGAGAAGAGGATGTACGAGGTATGGAACGTTCAGCAGCGGTGAGAATAACCTCTGTGAGGTAGTCGACCTGACTGTCACTGTTGGGAAAATTCTGATCGTGAAAAACAGCCACGGAAGAATAATCCCCCCAGTTGGCTTTGGAAATGTTCCAACTGGTGAGACGAGGAGATGGGGAATGATGCAGGAAGTGGATGATACAAGGGAAATCGTCACTTGAGTACGTGTCAGAAAGTGCATACCACTCAAACCGACCGGCAAGCTGAGGAGTGCATATTGCGAGGTCTATATGGGAGTAAGTGTGTGTTGTGTCTGAAAGGAAGGTCGGTGCACCGGTGTTGAGGTAGACAAGATCGAGGTGTTGGAGAAGGTCCACCAAAAGGGAGCCTCTCGGACAAGGTGCCGGAGAGCCCCATAGGGGGTGATGGGCATTAAAGTCGCCTACCAACACGAAAGGTGAAGGGAGCTGGTCAACAAGGTGTAGCACATCCGCCCTAGTAAGGGCAGATGACGATGGCGAATAGATATTACAGAGGGAAAAGGTAAATGTGGATAAAGTGATGCGGACGGCAACTGCCTGTAGGTGAGTGTGCAAGGAAATGGGATGGAAATAGACATCGTCTCGAAGGAGCATCAGAACCCCTCCATGGGCTGAGACACCTTCCACAGGTGGCAGGTCGAACCGCACAGAGGTGTAGTGTGGAAAGTCTGCACGATCACGTGGACGCAACTTAGTTTCCTGGAGGCAGACTAGAAGCGGGCAGTGCAATCGAAGGAGTAGTTTTAACTCCTCCCGATTAGAACGAACGCCGCGAATATTCCATTGAAGGAGCGCCATGATAAAAATGAGAGAAGAAATAAAGATAAAAACAAACTAGCAAGCGGGGTCACCTCGACGGCCGCTGAGGACCGGATTTCGAGGGAGCACTGCTATCGCTGTCCAGGGGCAAAGGGTCGTGGTCCATAGGTTCGACCGACGCGCCTGACACCTCCCTGAGTTGATCAGGGGGGGGGGGCAGTTTCCACCGCCGGTAGAAGGCCGGGTGCCCGGCAGACGGAGCGACCCGGTGAAACAGAAGACGGCCGAGGCCGGCAACTGTTGGACGGCGTGACGGATGGGTCACGCCTCGGTGGGGAAGGAGAGGAACTCTTTTTCTTGTCAGCTCTTCTGGAAGAGTGACGGCGGGAAGAGGCAGTTGACGGTTGGGAAGCCTGAGAACGCAGAAAATCCTCATGGACGGGTTCCTTTTTCAAGGTCCGGGCATCTTGTTTAGGTGCCCGCAGTTTACTAGAGGTTGATGAAGACTGTACTTTAGGAGCAGCAGGAGGAAGCGGGGACGTGGAACGGGCAATCTTCGGGCTGGCGGATCGCACAACTGAGTCAGCGAAAGTGAAGTCACAAGTCTGGGTACTGGAATCTTTGGTAGGTCGAGTTGAGGTGACGACCTTACTGTATGTACCCGCTGGGAGGACAGTGGGCTTTCGACTCGCCAACAACTTTCGAGCGGCAGATGTCGATACCCTTTCCGTAACCCGAATTTGCTGGATTACCTTCTCATCCTTGTATACAGGGCAGTCGCGAGAGGAAGCCGCATGGTCACCGTTGCAGTTAAGGCAGTGAGGGGACGGAGGTGGGCAATCCCCCCTCATGGGCGTCCCTACCACAAGTGACACACTTTGCTGCAGTTGGGCAATGTTCACGGGTATGGTTGTACCTGTGGCATTAATAACAGCGCGTTGGGTTAGGCACATAAGGGTGGACGGAGATGACTTCATACCCTGCTTTGACCTTCAACGGGAGGTCAACTCTGTCGAACGTCAAAAACACAGTACGAGTCGGTGTCAGTTGGTTATCGACCTTTTTCATGACCCTATGGACGGCTGTCACACCCTGGTCGGACATATACGATTGGATGTCTTCATCAGACAACCCGTCAAGGGATCTCGTGAAGACTACCCCCTGTGACGAGTTGAGTGTGCGATGTGCTTCCACCTTGACAGGAAACGTGTGTAACAGTGTAGTCCGGACTATTTTCTGAGCTTGGAAGGCACTTTCCACTTCCAGCAACAATGTGCCATTGCGCTGACGTGAACAGGTTTTAACAGGGCCAGCAATTGCATCTACACCTTTCTGTATAACGAAAGGATTGACAGAATTGAAATCCTTTCCGTCAGTGCGAGAGACAAGAAATTTAGGTACATTAGGCAGAGTCTTTTTTTGCTCAGGCGAGTCTAACTTACGTTTTTGGGTCAACGTCACTAAAGAAGAGAAGGAAGTTATCGCGGAAGTGTCCCCCGTGATTACCGGCGTCTCCGATGGCGCGCTCCTTCCTAGTGGGGGCCCTCTCCGAGGGCTTACCCGCCTTAGGTGATTGTTCACACCTCAGGTCACACCTCCCGAGAACTGACGGAGGGACCAATCGGCACGTTCGGAAGGTACCAGCTCGGGTAATGACCCCTCCCTGGGCCTGGCCTTTACCAGGGGCTACGTACGTGCCCTACTTGTCTACCCGGGGCGGGGAATTACGCGTTACCCGTCACCTGCTACGCATGATAATGCGTGGGTCGGCCTTCAGACACGCACAGGGAGGAAAGAAGAAGAATAGAGGAAGAGAAGAGAAAGAAGGAAAGAAGTGTCTCAAACGCCGAGGCGGAGACGAATGAGGAGGAGAAGAAGGCTAGGAGAGTACAAGGAGAGAAAGACAAAAACAAAGGGTAAGAAAGGAAGGAAGGAACGAAGGAAGAAAAACGACAACGAGAACCACCGTAGCTCACGAAATATGCCCGTCACCGGGCGAAGGCATAAATCGGGAGGGAAGGTGAAGCAGCCTGGGGCAGAAGAAAGACTGCTCCGGCTCGGGGCCCCGTGCGCGCCACACACGTACCCACAAAAGAATTGTGGGCCCCCTGGGGGGATTTCTGATCTCGATATCTCCTGAGCTCTGTAAGTCATGTTGATGATATCCTCTTCGTCGTGTCTGAAGACAGCGACTACGTCAATCGTTTAGTCCGTATTGTGGTGGGCTTTCAAAACAGAGCATTTGCTTTGAAGATCCGTGCGCACGAAGTCCAATGCAGTTGCCCACTGAGTTACAAGTATAAATGTAATTCGGCTTGGGCTTAGGTTTGCGGAGCTCTCGTTTACCGTCCAGGTTATTTAGACGGATTTGTTCGAATTGTTCCGCGCTCTTGTGTACAGTTGAGCGCCATTCTGATCGGCGCAATGCGAGCTCCTCCGAAAGTTTGCTCGGAATGCCACAGACTGTAAGGTGGCGTTTGACGGTGTCTTTATATCGCAGGTGTTTTCCAACTTCCTGCCGCTCTGAGTAGGACATCGCTTTGCGAAGACTATTGTCGTCCATGCATATGATATGGCTACTCCATCTCAGCTGGCGTTTCATTAAGAGGACTTCAATGCCCGGCAGTTTCACGCGACGCAAAATCGCCGTGTTTGGAAGACGGTCTTCCTGTTTTATGCGGAGAATTAATCTAACGCATTCAAGATGGCCGGCCGGCCGCCGTGGCCGAGGGGACTGAAGCGCTCCACTCACGGTCTGCTGCTGTTGTTGTTGTTGTTGTTAGGTTGTTTAAGGGGGACAAAACTACAATGGTCATCAGTCCCCCATTCCACCTCTAGGCGGCAAAAGTAAAACCATACACGTGAGAGATATCACGCACAGAGTTTAAAATTGCGATGTGGGAGAGGAGTCCCACCGAGTCCATAAAACATAATCAAGAACAAGACAAAACGAAGAGATGGTCACACAAACACAACTTACAACAAATAAACCGATGGCCGTGGTTGACCGACCATAAGAATAAAAAAGGAAAAGTCAACCACTCGGTAACACACAGAAATCTCCAGTTAAATCGAATGATAAAAACCCCCTGCTCGTATAAAACGTAAAACTGTATCTGCCATTGCAGCATCGTCACCTAAAACATCTGATAAAACGGCAGGCAGGTTAAAATTCCGCCGCAAAGCAGCTAAAACGGGGCAGTCCAACAATATGTGGACGATTGTCAGACGGGAGCCGCACCGACATTGGGCTGGGTCCTCACCCCGAAGGAGATGTCCATGGGTGACCCATGTATGCCCAATGCGGAGGCGACACAAGACCACTGAGTCCCGTCGTGAACCGCGCATGGAGGAGTGCCATGCAACCGTCGTTTGCTTGACCACCCGGAGCTTGTTGGGCGTGCGCAAGCTACGCCACTCAGTATCCCAAAGCTGACGTACTTTCTGGCGCAACAATGAACGGAGATCAGAAGCCGGGAGGCCGATCTCTAGACAGGACATACCTACAGCCTGCTTGGCAAGCCTGTCAACACGTTCATTGCCCGGGATACCAACATGACCTGGAGACCAGACGAACACCACCGATCGCCCGGACCGTGTAATGGCATAAAGTGTCTCCTGAACGGCCAACACCAGGGTAGACCGTGGGTAACACTGCTCCAGAGCTCGAAGGCTGCTCAGGGAGTCGCTGCAAACAACAAAAGACTCGCCTGAGCAAGACCGGATATGCAAGAGAGCTCTGTGAATGGCCACCAGCTCTGCAGTGTAAACACTGCAGCCATTCGGCAGAGAGTGCTGTTCCACATGGTCACCGTGTGTATAGGCAAATCCAACACGGTCATCCACCATTGAGCCATCGGTGTAGATCAGGTCATAACCACGGAACTCCGCTATGACAGCCGAGAACTGACGGCGGAGCGCCTCCAGTGGTACTGAGTCCCTGGGCCCATGGGCCAAGTCCAGCCGAATAGACGGCCTTGTCAAACACCATGGAGGTGTATGCACCTGGACCCAATATGGACACGGAAGGGGCAAAGACTCAAGTTCCAGGAGGAGGGACCGAACTCTATAGGCTATCGTATGACCTGACCTGGGGCGTCGCTGATGGTGAGGGACGACCACATTAGAAAAAAGAAAACGACGGTTTGGGTGGCCTGGGGAGCAATACACGTTCGCTGCATAAGCTGTGAGCAGGTGTTGGCGGCGGATCCCCAAAGGTGGGATCCCAGCCTCCACTAGTAAACTGTTCACCGGGCTGGTGCGGAAAGCGCCCGTCGCAATGCGGACCCCACAGTTGTGAATGGGGTCCAGGAGATGCAGTGCCGAAGGTGCCGCAGACCCATAGGCAATGCACCCAAAATCGAGACGGGACTGCACCAGCGCCGTGTAAAGCCGCAACAGTGTCGAGCGATCAGCGCCCCAGGTCGTATGACCTAGGTGGCGGAGAAGGTTGAGAAGGCGCCAGCACTTCCGTTTCAGCTGACGGATGTGGGGGAGCCACGTCAGCCGGGCGTCAAAGACCAGACCCAAAAACCGATGCGTGTCTACCACTGTCAGGAGTTCGTCGTTAAGGTAAAGTTCAGGGTGAGGGTGGACGGTCCGACGCCGACAGAAGTGCACCACTCTAGTCTTGGTGGCAGAAAACTGAAAGCCATGACTTAGGGCCCAGGTATGTGCCTTCCGAATAGCACCTTGCAACCTACGCTCAGCAACCTGGGTGCTGCAGGAACTAAAAAAGATACAAAAGTCGTCAGCGTAAAGAGAAGGGGAGACCGACGATCCAATTGCTGTCGCTAGACCATTGATGGCAACTAAAAATAATGGAACACTTAAAACTGAGCCCTGAGGAACGCCATTCTCCTGGATGTATGAGGCGCTCAGGGAGGCACCAATTTGAACACGAAAGGTACGGACAGCTAAAAAATTCTGGATAAAAATCGGTAGGGAGCCCCGGAGGCCCCAGTCATATAAAGTGTTGAGGATGTGGCGTCGCCAGGTGGTATCGTATGCTTTGTGCATATCAAAGAAGACGGCAACAAGGTGTTGGCGCCGGGAAAAAGCTGTGCGGATTGCAGACTCGAGGTACACCAGATTATCGGTGGTAGATCGACCCTGGCGAAAACCGCCCTGGCATGGAGCCAACAATCCTCGAGTCTCAAGAATCCAACACAACCGCCGACTGACCATCCGCTCCAGCAGTTTGCACGGCACGTTAGTCAGGTTAATGGGCCGATAGCTATCCAAGTTCAGAGGATGTTTGTCGGGTTTAAGTACGGGGATGATGATACTCTCCCGCCACTGTGACGGGAAAACACCATCACACCAAATGCGGTTATAGACCGCAAGTAGGTTTCGCCGACTATCTGCTGAGAGATGTTTCAGCATTTGACTATGGATGCTATCAGGCCCTGGAGCCGTGTCAGGACATTGTTGAAGAGCACTGAGGAGCTCCCACTCAGAAAAGGGAGTGTTGTAAGATTCAGAGCGGCTGGTACGAAAGGAGAGAGACTGGCGTTCTACCCTCTCCTTTACTGCACGGAAGGCCGGTGGATAATTTGCAGAGGCAAAGGCACGAGCATAATGCTCGGCGAACATCTCTGCAAGTGTGGCCGGGTCCGTACATAGGACTCCATTTGAGGAGATCCCAGGGATTCCCACTGGTGTCTGTAATCCCTGTAGCCGTCTGATCTTACTCCAGACCTGCGAGGCTGAGGTGCCTGTCCCAATAGTGGAAACGTACCTCTCCCAGCACTCCTGTTTCCGTCTTCTTATAAGCTGGCGAGCACGAGCGCGAAGCCGTTTAAAATTGATTAGGTGCTCCTGAGAGGGGTGCCGTTTGTATCGCTGTAAGGCCCGCCTGCGGTCTTTAATGGCCTCAGCGATCTCCGGCGACCACCACGGCACTGTCTTACGCCGTGGGCACCCTGATGTACGCGGAATGGTCGCGTTCGCAGCAGAAATGATGGAATGTGTGGCACTCTCGACCACCACATCGATTTCCTCGAGTGGGGGAGGGCCAACGATGGCAGCGGAAGCATAGTCTTCCCAGTTAGCCCTATGCAGAACCCACCTAGGTGGGCGCGCTGGGGACTCGCGTTGTGGGAGTGACAAAAAGACAGGGAAATGGTCACTGCCACACAAGTCGTCATGGGCTCTCCAGTGAACAGATGGTGGAAGGCCGTGGCTGCAGATCGACAGATCAATGGCCGAAAAAGTGCCATGTGCCACACTAAAATGCGTGGGGGCACCTGTATTCAAGAGGCAGAGGTCGAGTTGAGTTAGGAAATCCTCGACAACCCTGCCATGACCAGAGATCGTAGAACCACCCCACAAGGGACTGTGGGCATTGAAGTCGCCCAACAGTAAGAAAGGTGGGGGTAGTTGAGCAACGAGTGCAGCCAAGACGTTCACAGATACGTCACCATCTGGCGGCAAGTAGATACTGCAGACGGTAAACTCCTGTGTGGTCCTCACCCTGACAGCCACTGCTTCTAATGGCGTTTGAAGTGGCACAGATTCACTATACACAGAGGTGAGGACATACACACACACTCCATCTGATACCCTGTTATATATGCTACGGTTGCAGTAAAATCCCCTGTAGCCACGAAGGGCAGGGGTCCGCATTGTTGGAAACCAAGTTTCCTGAAGAGCAATGCAGAAAGCAGGTGTCGTGCTCAAAAGCTGCCGTAGCTCAGCCAGGTGGGGGAAGAAACCGCCGCAGTTCCACTGGAGAATGACATTGTTCGAGTGCTGGGAAGACATGAATCCGAGTCGGTGGGCTACAACTCAGCATCACTGGCACCCACCGGTGTAGGCGTGTCATCGGGATTGTCCGTTTTCTCAATGGCGTCCCCGAGAGCGAGGTCCTCGGGTGACGCAAGAATCTCCACCTCATCCTCAGAAGCAGGGGTGGAGGTGGAGGGGAGTGGTGGCACTGTAGCCACCGTGGTGTCTCTTGTGATGCCTGTCTTTGGTTTCTGTTTACCCCTCCGTTCCCTCGGGGGCTTCGCCGGTGGGAGGTGCTCCTTGGACTCAGCCACAGGGACTGAGGAGGAGCGCGAAGCCCTACGACCAGCAGTCTGCGAGCGCGCCGGCTGCTGGTTAGTGTCGATATCGACACTGGCAGAAGGGAGTGTCCCAAGGGACCCCTTCCGCCTGAGGGAAGCCGGAGAAGGTTGTTCTTTCTCCGGCGGAGAGGTGGTTGCTGACCCCGAGGCTTTCGCCTTGGGAGCTGTGGAAGGATGGCCCCCAACCTCCGTGGGGGCAGGCTTAGGTTGGTGGCCCTGGGGGCCCACAGGAACAGAAGAAGTAGAAAAGACCGTCGCCGCCAAGGAGAGTGGCGACGACGTCACTGCTGCGAACGTGTTTTTCATTGTTACAGGGTGCAGACGATCGAACTTTTTCCGTGCCTCATTATAGGATATACGGTCCAGGGTTTTGTATTCTGTAATTTTCCGCTCCCGTTGAAGTGCGGGACATTGCGACGAGCAGGGAGGATGGTTCTGACCACAGTTGACACAGATGGGAGGCGGTGTACATGGGGCGCCCGGATGTGCTGGACGCCCACAGTCCCTACACATAGCACTGGACATACAACGGGACGACATGTGGCCGAACTTCCAGCATTGGAAGCACCTCACAGGGGGAGGAATATAAGGCCGCACGTCAACACGGTAAACCATCACCTTGACCTTTTCGGGCAATGTATCACCCTCGAAGGCCAAGATGAAGGCACCAGTTGCGACCCTATTATCCTTGGGGCCCCTATGGAAACGCCGGATAAAATGAACGCCTCGTCGTTCCAGGTTCGCCCGTAGCTCGTCATCCGTCTGTAGCAATAGATCCCGATGAAATATTACACCCTGGACCATATTCAGGGACTTGTGTGGAGTAATAGTCACTGCAACATCACCCAGTTTGTCACAAGCGAGTGACGCCCGTGACTGGGCAGGAGATACTGTGTGGATGAGGACAGAGCCGTTGCGCATTTTAGACAGTGACTCCACTTCCCCAAACCTGTCCTCCAGATGGTCCACAAAGAACTGAGGCTTGGTCGCTGAGAATGAGTCCCCATCAGTCCTGCTGCACACGAGATATCTTGGAGCATATTCATCAGTCGGATTTGCGCCCCGACGTCCCTCCCAAGATGCAGTCAGGGAGGGGAACGTTTTGGGGTCATACGTGGAAGCATTGAATTTTCCTCGCTTAGAGACGGCGGTTGTACGTGCGCCAACGTCACCCGATTTTTGTCTCTTCATTGCGGGTGATCCGCCCCGATGCCACCCACTCCGATCAGGGGCTCTCCTCATGGGCGCCACCCAGCCACAGCAACGTCACCTGGCGGGATGACCGTTGCCGGGAGTCCTGATGCCCAACAGAGACAAGCATCGACTCCTTGGCTTGCACGAGGAGTATGCAGCTCTGGCACCGGTAGAGCGATCCCTGTGTTGTCAGGGGGCTACATCCAAGAGGGTACATGACGACCCCACCACAACGGACTGGCTACCGTGTTGGCTTTCTGGCGCTACGTGAACCATCAGAAAGGAGAGTGCTGAGATGGCAGTGCACAATGGACGCGACTTGCACGGAAAATCAGTGACGTGCCCAGTGGCAGAAGAGAATCCGCAGTCGCAAGTCCATTCCATGATGGGTGCATTAGATGGCATGGCACAAGAATGACATGTTGCACCACGTAAGGTGTCCTTCCCCAAATGGGCCGCTCTTCTGAAAAATTTTGAAAAATGGAGGGTCAAACCCACACAGGGGACCACAGATGGAAAACCGAAAAGTGTGAAGACTCCTTTTAGTCGCCTCTTACGACAGGCAGGAATACCGCGGGCCTATTCTTACCCCCGAACCCGCAGGGGGTTCACGGTCTGCACGGCCACTACGGTCGGGAGTTAGAATTCCCCCTCGGGCATGGATATTTGTGCCGTCCTTAGGATTAGCTAGTTCATAAGTAGTTTGTAAGTTTACGGACTGAGATCCCGTAGTTAAGTCCCATAAGCTATGCAAACAAAACAGTGAAGATGAAAGGCGTCTAGCCTCCTAATGTCGGCTTTATAACAGCACCAGGCTTCCGAGGAGTAGATTAAAATTGCTAATATTGTCGTATATTGATTTTACTGTTTGAATTGTTGAGAGGCTGTGTGAGCCACAGAGACGCACTCCAGGCTGAGAAAGAGAGACCATTGCAGATAAAAGGCTAAAACAGACACGTATATCTTACGGGATGTAGGCACTAAAGAAATCTCCTGGCGAACTGCTGATGCCCTCAGCCACTGTCCCAGGGTGGAGGTTACCTTTCGGAGAAGATGGGCGTAATTTCATATAGCGTCTAGACGCTGTTGTAAGACGTTACATTAGTACTTGGTGGCCAACAGGCACGTTTTAATGTACGTAGCAAAGTTGATAACAGTCACTTGTGAACAGCAACGTCAGTGGTTTCACGAGGCTAGAGTGAGAGGGTAAAGAAGAAAAACTGCAAGTTAGCAGCTCCCCTAAGGCGTGGCCTAAGGCGGAGTCTCTGAGTCTAAGGCGTGGCCAACTGACGTAAAACATTGTTGTTGTTGCCCATACTGGGTAGCGCCGTGACGTTTTTCTTTTAGCTGAGCAATGTTGCTACCAAGTATGGATTTTGTTAGTGCACAAACAAGCCACCTCCTCACCCGGGGAATAGCAGAAGGGACAGGGCTGAAACGTGGTTCGCTACAGGACTCAGAAAGAGGGCATGCCACAATTTAGATTGGTTGAACCAAGCAGCGGCCAATAGGAAATTGTTAATTGTCGGAAAGTGGGGAAAAGAAGTGCGCCCAAACCGGCCGTTAAAACCCCAGGTTTTTGGATCCTGAGGGGAGTTCTCAGTCAGACGAAACGGGCGCCAGCCCGTGACTATCGCCGTCGGCCTCGGGGTGCTCCACGACAGTCTGCTTCTCGCGGGGAGTGCGTCTGTGTAGGGAATGCTGCTAGGGAACGTAATTACTGGCTTTTGTTGTGGCAACCGATTTACACCTTTTTTTAAATAAATAAATAACCCCAGTGTAGTAGACTAGTATGCGATGCAATAAATTCGATGCCAGGTACCTAGGAGTTCCATAAAGTTTCCTAAAAAAGTATCCTCTCGAGTCTCGAAATCCGCATCTCTAGTAGATGCCCTTACTGTCTCTCTGCAGTCACTCCGTTCCGCTCGGGATATGCAGACGTACCTTAATACCTCTTCCCTCTTTCCTATGTAGGACACGACAATATTGCTTTGTAGACCGCAGTTTTACTTCGTAGTCTGAGATCATCTGATTTCCATACTCGGTGTTTCAGTTTGCCGAAAACTGATGCTGCATTTGCTATAGGAGCTGCAATTTGTTCTCAGGCTGTTGTCGCTTCTAATTTCGCTACCTAGATATTTAAAGTGTGACACGTATCCCAAAAGTTTGTTGTCCAACGTAACACTGCAGTCGTCTGTATTGGAACACCTAAGTGGTTGATGAAGGACTTTAGTCTTGGTGATGCTTACGACTAAATCTAATCTTCTGCAGGAGTCATTTAGTAGGTTCATGTATGTTTGGAGAGATTCAGGAGAATTAGCCATCATGCATACGGCATCTGCGTAAAGAATTTCTAAGATAGACGTTTTATTTACGCAACTTTTTGTTCTGAGGCGAGAGACGTTGAAGACACTTTTGTCTTTTCTCGAGTCAAGACCTATTTCACCACGCGTCTCTCATAACGGCTGCGAAATGAAGTGAGAAGAGTGAAAGTCATACATGTTACTACATCCAATTCTGTCCTTCGCTGGCTCGTCTTCGATCTCTCCGCCACTAGAAGACTCCAAATTCTACCAGGTAACATCCCATTCTAACCCTAAGTAGTCTCCGGAAAAGAGTAGTACACTAAGAAAGTCGATGCCGATTTTCATGCAATGACGACAGGTACCGTCTAGTGGATAGTCAATTCACGAATTAAGGTTTCACTGTCGTCAGATACCGCAGTGACATAAGATGCACGAGCGCCGCCTGTGTCTACCCTTTAATGAAGCAATCTTTACAGCCTCAATGTGATATGAACGTATGAAAGTAACAGTCTGCGTGCCACGGACACACACGCGTGCTTCCTAGAGCCAACTGAGCGATTCTGAGAGGGCTCATATAGTGGCTTTTAAAAGGAACGGTAAGTCCTGTTCGGACAAAAGGCACGCAAGTTTGAAGTGCTGCGTCAGTTATGCAACTATACTGGGTTCAGCAGTCACGTGATCACTGTCACGCTCGTTGAGTTTCTGGATGTCCACACAGCACAAACGTCGACCAATATCGTCGTGTTGTAAGGTCAGAAGTGGCTGATCATACGACTACTACAACTACTACATTGTCCGAATTTCGTAATGGTTTTCGTGTGATGTAAGTTTGCTTTTAATTCCCGACAGCAACACGCACTCTTATCTTCTGGAACGCCATTCCTTATTAGTTACGATAAATGTAGTTGTCTAAAGCCGATGAGAGGTGTCGGCATGTACACTAAACCCTTGAATACAACAAAAATGAGTTTCAAAACTAAATTATAGCTATATTTTATTAGTGTATTCACATGAATAAATCTTCAAGTTTTGATTTTTTGAAAATGTCCATTTAACTCATTTCATGTGGAATGAGCAGAGTACAACCTAATTTTTTTTTTTCCAACTAAAGCACTGATGCCATGACAGTATTCGCCAGCTCCATGACCAAATCGATGCTAGAAACAGCGTCTACGCTGCGGGGGCTACGTCACGATTTAACATGGGCGTTTCACTATGGATAGACACTTGGTTCCTCAGTACGCCTTGAGCTATTGATGTCTGCATGCACCACTTTATGTACTACATATGCACAGTTTCAGCAATAAATCTTCGGTGAATTCGAAAACGCTGAGAGGGGTAATTAGCTAATTCCACCAGTGTATATGGGCCCGTAAGAAACTACGTGCTGTATAGGACTTTGTAACCGGAGGAATCGTGCCTCCAACTGGAATGGATGGAAACATGAAAGCCACCAATTATGAAGCTGATAAAATCATCAGTAGTACGCGAAGTTTGGATGTTCACACTACTCACGAAGGACGCTGAGCCCCTTGTTTTGACATTTGCCACTGAGTTCTGAGTGGATGACAGCGCACGGTAATCGACGAGACTCATCGACAATACTATTAGGTACCACACACACAGATCTCAGCGTCAAGTGCGGCGTATCACAGCAGCGTGTGCAGGCTATCGACGCTAATGACCTTGTTGACACTACGTCATCGTCTGAAGCGCTATCTCTTAACTGTATCGATCTTACATTGGCAGTGGCGTATCCAGAGGGGGGGGGGGGGGGGCTGCAGTCCGACAGCGCCCCCCCCCCTCCCAAGACCATCCTTGACCCCCCACCCCAGACCTTGTGCACTCTACCAGAGAGAGAGAGAGAGAGAGAGAGAGAGAGAGAGAGAGAGAGAGAGAGAGAGAGAGAGGGGGGGGGGGAGGAGAAAAAAGAAAGATATTAATCCTTCCAATAAGAGTAAAGGCGCAGTATGGTACGGCGAACTTTTTCTTTTCAGACATCACGTCAGCTCAGCTCAGCGACTGACCACAGCCTCCCTCCCTCCTCCCCAGACCTCGATCCTGGATACGCTACGGCACACTAGACAAGTAGAAAACTTGTGGCTTTCTCGGGTGAATCTAGATCCCATTTGGTACGATTGGGGTGAGGCGGAAATCCCACGTCGTTACGAAATAATGGCATCACCAATTACAACTGCCCACGTTTTCACTTTTCAACAGTCACCATAAACATTTAAATTTTTTTTCAATTCCTGACAAAAGATGTAGCATCCAGGCATCAAAGAACTCCGTCGCCCGACTGTTAAACCAGTCAGTGATAGTTTCTTTCAACATGACATATGAAAGAAATGTTCAAATGTTTGTAAATCTATCCGACCGAACTGAGTGGTCATCAGTCCGTAGCTTACAAACTACTTAAACCTAGGTAAACTAACCTAAGGACAACACACACACACACACACACACACACACACACACACACACACACACACACACACATGCCCCAGAGAGGACTCTAACACCTCCACGGCGAGCAACCGCGCGCTCCGCAGTGAGACGCTTTAGATCGCTCGACTACTCCACCGCGGCCAGACATATGAACTACTGACCTTGTAACTAATGGAAATTTCTGATGTAGTTCGTCAATACTGAAGAGCCAGTTTTCGCGAATTGCCACAACAACTTCTTGTGACGAGTTGTCTTCATTCAAGGTAGTAGGCAACCAGATGGTTTTTCATCATGAACATCTGTCCTTCCTTCATTAAACAGTCTAAAACATTTATGTAATTTCCAATACAACTGCACCGTGAACAACAACCTGCCGGTGAATTTCATTAGAAAGAGGAATAACCGAGCCGACTTCAGTATCGGCGGCAGCTCAAACGAAACAGTGCAACCATACAACCAACGCCGGCGCCGGCAGAAACGTAATGGCGACGCAGTGAGGGAGGGGCGAAGAGTTGTCGACCGTGGACGGCCACGTGACAGGGAGGGCTCAGACGATGCGCTACCGGGTCAAGCTTTAAAAACTAACATCATATTTTATTAGTGAAGAATTTGTCGTCTCCTAGAGAATTTGGAAAACAAACGATACGATCGAGAAACTGCAGAAGAGTGTTGATCGTGGCCTTGACATTCATACTCTAAAGATCATTTCATACCGGCGTGGCGTATCTCGAGTTACGTCTTCGGAAAGACGTCGCAGACGTATGTTGTAGTGTAGCCAGATGACGCATTTCAGACCGTCGTAGCTGGAGTCTTGTCCAGCCGGGATACCTAAGACGCGTATCTCCAGCTACGCCTGCACGTGTAGCGTCGCTGCGCATCTCGGCTCGCGCATGCGCTCTACACTGCTCCACAAGCCACATACTCTGTGCTGAAGAGTTCTATTACTGCGTGTTAGTTTGTTTATTGTGCAAAATCTCTGCATTAATTGACCAAGAGTGAAAGTATCTAGTGCTGTGGGACTATTTTAAAATGGAATGCTAGCTAACTTGCTTGACTAAGCTTGGGAAGAAATTAATATGAATAAATAATCCCTGAGACGGATTTACGTCTCAAATATGTCAAAGACATTGATAGATGTGAAGCATTGAATTAAAATTTGTGGTGCGGCCGGGAATCGAACCCGGACCTCCATGCTTACTAGGCAGACGTCTTAACCGTTAGACTACCACACCACTAACGATTAAGGCGCCTTGGAATAGTCTATGTACGATTTCCCTCCACAACACAAACTTTAATTCAGCTTCTTTGTTCCAAAGATAATTGCCACTACTGCCAAGGCTCTCCATGCAGCGGAATAGCACCTCAGCAATGGACATGGTGGAACAATCCTGTTATGGTGATATAAATATCAATTAATATGGAACAAAGAAGCTGAATTAAAGTTTGTGTTGTGGAGGGAAATCGTACATAGACTATTCCAAGGCGCCTTAATCGTTAGTGGTGTGGTAGTCTAACGGTTAAGACGTCTGCCTAGTAAGCATGGAGGTCCGGGTTCGATTCCCGGCCGCACCACAAATTTTAATTCAATGCTTCACATCTATCAATAATGTCTTGGGAAGAAATTTCGCAAGTTTTAAGGTAGCCAAATGAGTATGAAAATTTATTTTCGTTCAGTATCCAGTATTAAAGATGTAAGTAAAACTGCAATATTAAGTCCTTATTAAGGCTACATAACTTTCTTTTCCTTGGTATGATTCTTTTTTGTGTGTTATTATTCTCCTAAATTTTAGTTTAGGAAGGGAGGGGGGAGGAATACGATTCTCCAAATAAGCAGCTTAGACCTGGATAAAGTGGCCACTACTTGTTCATTTTTACTACAGTAAACAATACATTTCAATATATCAATATATTTCTTAATCTACAGCCACTTAATATTATGAAAAGAATTGAATTTGAAATTTACTCATTACCTGATTTAGAAATTTGAAGCAATTATTATAATAAATGCTACGCTATTCTCCTGGCTAAATGAAAAATATAAAGCATTAGGTGGCGGTATTCGCCACATGTGTTCTTTATTTGAACTACAGGCCATCCACGGCACACTGAAGTTGATATCTGGCTCACACCACGGTATATTGAACGCCATTTCTGGTACCACCGCAAACAGTATTGAAGTTAGCACACAATCTCAACAACTGAGCAAATACGATGATGGTATAGAAAACGTAGCTTTCGGTTTGAAGGGTACGAATTGCTAGTCAGGATACGTGCTACGTACTGCGACGTCTTCCGAAGACGTAGCTTGAGATAAGCTAAGCCGGTGTGAAATGACCTTAAATTTTCGCAAAAGAGCGGTGTAAGTAAATACTTTAACCAGAAAGTGTTAAACCGGAAATTTGAACAATGCTTCAGCGGATTCGTCTCCGTCATATTTGCGCTGGAACACTGCTATATCCTCTTTGACGAACATTCGTGTTTCGACACAACTTGGCGCTTCGTGGCTGTCGTCATTCGAGCAATCGTCAACGAGAGCGCAGTATGTTTCTCGCATTAAGCGAAGAGGCGGCGGCAGTGGAAAGCATCTGGCAAGCGGTGATGGTGGAGGTCAACAAAACCACGCAAGGACACTGGGAGCTGCAGTTCCGCGGACTACGGCTGTTTTCCTCCCACCAAGCGGCAGCAGTGATCTTCCACCCAAGGACGGCGGCGAACCGTATACCTAAAGCAGCCACCGAGTGCTGACTCTCAATGTAGGTAGTCTGTACCTCAGAATTACTTTCCAAAGAAAAGTTTCTCACTTTCTGCTTACTCTATAACTATAAACAGCCAATGCATTTCGATTCCGCATTCTCCAGTAAAAACAACGACTGCAATTATCAAGTTAAAGACACTCATTATTTTGAATGGTGACGGTTTCCGAAACAATCTACCTAGTAGACCAATGGTTACCAGTCATTTAAAATAAAATTAAAAATAGGGACCACTTTCATTTCTTCTTGTGAGATGGGACCACAAGGTTTGAGAAGACAAACTGTGTCACACTAAAAGTAAACTGTTAACACATTCGTTAAAAGTAGTATGTAAACAGTCTTAGCAGTACCAAACTAATAGAAACTTTTAATACGAAATAAAATTCCGTATTTGGGATTGTGATTTTACAATTTTCATCTTGTTTTCAAGTTCGGTAATCCTAGTGCTAGTACCGTTGCTCAAAACTATACGCGAATCATCACTCAATTTCAGCTGATCCTCTGGATTTGCTTTTAAGCAGAAAATTCTTATTCTGCGTAAATACGTCGCGGTGAAAGCTAAGGCAATGAAAGGCGATTTCCTGAATGGTATTGTATGATTTTTGCCTTTTTGCAACAAAACCGCCCCTGTAAATGGATTCAGACGCATTCTGAAACTTCCTATCAGTTTGCAATTCAAGAAACATTGACGAATATATTTCAAAATGTACCGATGTTACCCACTTCTGCCATCGCCTGTTGAGTTGCCAAGTAATTGTCACACTTTAATAATTTAAAATGAAAGAAAGTATGATTTTATCTTCCGCGGACCATATTATTTTAAGCTTTTGTGGGCCACATGTTGTACAGAAAAGTACGGAACCCAACACGAACTTGCACAATCTTTTTTCACGAAACAAATTCTGACAGGTATGTGAACAATATCACGCATCCATTTTTTCCAAGAATTTTCACTCAACGAAAATCTGTATGGTTATTTCATACAGGACAATGCAAGACCACACATTACCAATGCTTCTGTGGCAGCAATACAAAATGATTTTGATGATAGGATAGTTGGCTCGCTTCCTCGTTCTCCAGATCTAAATCCCTGTGACTTATCATTGGGGAATGTTAAAAGACAAGGTGTATGCAAGCAATCCCCATACACTCTAAGAGTTGGAAGACAGGATTCGACAAGTCATTTCCCAGATTTCGGCAGCCGAAATTCGTCTCGTATTCGCAAATGTGTTCAAGAGATGTCAGGCCGCTCTTTCCATAGAGGGACATCGTTTTGAATATCTACTGTAAATAAAGGTAAGCTTAGGTTACTTAGATGGCAATGTTTTTTAGACTAATCTGTCTATGCGCCCGCGGCACAAAATCCGAGAATAGGGCGCTGCCGTGGCCGGCGGATGCGGTGGCGGCGGCCGCGCGATCCGCGGACGCCTGGCAGGCGTCTTTCGTGAGACACCCTGTACTTTTCAACCGACACTCCCAACTTTCATTGTCTGCAGCTTCTCTTAATTGACTCCTTTTTAAGTTTATCTATCTGGCTACGAAACTCCTGCTGAAGAAATGAACTGCAATCGCCCGGCACAGAAGATCTGCAGCTGAGTGATATTTTATGGAACTACTGTATGTTAGTTGGTACTTCTCTGAAAGTTAATTCTGCTAGATCTTATAATTACGAGAGACTGCAGCAACAGTTACATCAACCGCCAGAGGCTACAGCCTATATTTTGAACAAACACAAAATCACTGTAATGAAGGTAAAGAAACAGAAGATGTCTACCGGCTTGGGTTTCAGTCTGGTTGGGAAATACCGTAGACCCGGTGCACTTTTACGTGTAGAGCACCTGCAATCTGGCAACAGGTAAATCACTGTGTCAGCAATCCTGTGCGCGATTATTATATTTCTTGCTACATCGCAATGCCATTAAACTGGGGTTTATTGCTTTTCAATTTCTATTATCACCCATTATTTCAAAGAAGTGGAAAGTTTGCGAAATACATCACCGTTTTTCTTATTTGAATATTTTTCGACAGTGTTACAAGCGAGACCGTACGAGGTATCGAAAAACATCCGTTATTCAGAACTAAATTCTTATTTAACCGCAGTAATTCTGCGGTAGATAATATAATCATTTGATTTCTGTTGGAGGCCAACACCGTCTGAATAGCGAAATCGTTTTGGTTAACGATAAAGTACAGCAGACACTAGAAACACGCCAATTCAAAGAGGGCAGTACTGGTAAGTGGCATCTGCCACCCTACTGCATTACTCTGAACTTTACTATTAAATTATGCACAGAATTCCACTATACACCGTTTTCAAATCAATAGTTTACTTTGTATACTGTTTCGGAACACAGGAATCCTTTGGAAGTGACTATCCTGGTTGAGCGCGAATGATCGCCTTGTGCCGACTTGAGAAATAAAGAGCGGAAATACCGCCTCCGCCCCACAAGACACACCACTTGTGCACCCCACTAGTCCGGCCCGTCCTCTCTTTGGGTTATTTTACATTTACGCCTACTGGCCAGTCAGAAGCAGAACTGCCACTAGCTACTTTTTGCTGTTCCTTACAGCGGCCCTGTAAGGTAGCGACTCCTGCCAGGACTGAACATACGGTGGAATGGTACGCCGCCTAAGCCAGAAGTCTCCCCGTCCACAGCCCATTTAGGAGGATTACGGAAAGTCCGGCCGCTCAACTCCAGGCTACAGAAACCGGCTTCCACACAACCCCGCCCTGCCGCACCATCAGGCAAAAGGCACAGCAAGGTCACGAGATGCTGCAGCCACCGGAAATACCCGCCGAGTCATTCCTCGTATCGGTAGGGTCAACCAGCGACACGATTTTCCTCTAAAATGATTTCCAGTCCATGGTGTACAGCAATCAGTGAGAGTAAATATTCCTACAGTAAAAAACCGTCTTAATTGCAATTTTTTTAATTCCTTATTTAATGACGCGTTTCGCCCTTTAGCAGGGCGTCTTCAGATTATATGCGTGACAGAATTTACACAAAATTACAAGGCGTAATTACAAAACGGGGATAATGGGACATGGGCTTATTTTGTACTAAGAAGACAGTATAAATGGTAAAATAAAATTAAAAAAATGTTTGTATAGCTTATGGGACTTAACTACGGGCTCATCAGTCCCTAAACGTACAAACTACTTATGAACTAGCTAATCCTAAGGACGGCACAAATATCCATGCCCGAGGCGGGATTCGAATCTCCGACCGTAGTGGCCGTGCAGACCGTGACTGGAGCACCTCAGTCCCCTCGGCCACCGCGGCCGGCCTATAAATGGTAAACAAAGCTTACAATGCGCTCTCCGTGGTGTGACACCTTGTTTTTTGGTGTTTCTATGTTTTTGGAATTTTCTATTTCCTTGTAGCTCTACAAATGATCAGATAACAACGAATTGCAGTTGGAACATACTCGGTAAAGATGTGAGAAATATAAAACCAATTTTTTTAAATTACCTTTAATAGAAGCGGTGGTCTCTGATGACACAAGATAAGCCCATGTTTACAATTGCGCTCACGGGTCGTGGGCGGGCGTGGTGTGCTGCTCCCCCGACTTGTACAGACTAAACAGGGAATGTGAGTAGGGAGTGACATAGGAAGCCAGTGTATAAGACGGGACGGATGAAATCTAGCTACTTGAATACCAATATAACGAAAGGGAGGTTATTAAGCAGAACAGAAGTTAATAGTTTATGTTGGTACTTATAAATGAAAGAAATTACAGTATTTTATTTGAACAGAGACATCATAATATCTAGGAATGTTTGATCTTTGCATGCCAACTGATCGTTTAGGAGGTGTGGGTGTCCAAAGTAAGCACAGCGGCTATACCACAGCATTACCAGCTATCAAGCAGAAGCGACGATGGAAGAGAGATCAGGATTTGACATCCCGTGGACACGATCGTCACTGCAGACGCAACAAGCATTTTTTCAAGGGTGGTGAAACCAATCGGCCGCGTCCTTCAAAAGGCACTTGCCTGGAGCGATTTAGGAAAATCACAGAAAAGCTGAAAGTGGACCCCATGTGAGATAAAGCGTTACGCTTTCGTGATGCACATGGAAACTTACTTTCGATACTCTTGCATATCGATGGTGTTGAACTGCAACTTCGTATGTCAGTTTCTTCTCTAAGAACAATTTCTATTTAATTTATGGCTTGATAATTATTTTCCAGTATGTTTTAATAGAATATGTTACTAATGAAATAATTTTTAGTGATAATAGTTTATTTGCTACCGAGATAACTGTAAAATAATGTTTCTTTCACTCTCCTGTAATATATAAGGTTGCTGTTCAACACCATCGATATCAGTCGTTTTCTGTTGCAAAAATCGAAACTTCTATGCATGAACGACGTATCTGTGAAGAAAGCTGCAAGTACTATTAGGAAGATGATGTACGCGAATAAATCGAGCTTTCGCCTCACACGAGTTGTTTTTCCAGAACCATTGCTGCCTCCACCGGGAACACGATGTGTCTTTGCTGATAGCGGAATGTCAGCCGTGAAACGGGCGACGGCGCACCCGAACCTCCTAGCGACTCGAGTTGTAAACTAACACAGGGAATGAACAGTCGCTTTACACTGTAACACCCAGAAGACTTACTTGAAACGTCTTCTAACTTGATACAACTAGAAAATATTTGGAAGAGAGAGAGTATATGTGCTATTTAAGGCTGTTATAACTGTAAACAGCAAAGCACTCCAAAATGATTTTTCAGGTTTCAAAAAAAAAAAAAAAAAAAAAAAAAAAAAAAAAAAAAAAAAAAAAAAAAAAAAAAAAAAAAGAGTATGATAACTCAAGCAACAAGCATTAGGTCTACTAAGATCATTTGCTTTTTACACTCTGATTTATCTTATTTATAGATGCAGCCAGTGGGTTATGCTTAGTCGAAGAGCTGCCTAGGATGACATTTAGGAAAGAAAAGGTCCCGAGCATTTGAATAAATGGTTGTAGTAAATGCTCAAATAATTTTGTGGAGAAAGATTTTAGAAATAAGATTTTATTAAGGCAAGCGTAAGTGTTGTAATTTGTTTTTTTTTCCGTGTTTTTGAGGTTGTTATTGTAACAACAAATGTTTAATGGCAAGTCACACCTGAAAGTTTCCTCATCTTCATATTGTCATTTGATCACAAATAACTGGGTATTCACACGATCGGTTGAATTTGCATCATATAAATTTCGCAGTGCAACAAGGACACTTATGGTCAATAGTTTACTGTCTCCCCCTCAAGACAGTAACTGTGAAGTAGATGCAACAGCATTCCTAGTGAAATTAAATGAATTGAATAAACTGCAATTCAATGCATCCATGAGTGAAATGTCTGTTGAAGACAGTGTTCATGTATCTCTGCATGCTGTTATCAGTTCAGTGAGCGTAAACATACTGAAACAAATGCGAGGAATTATGTGCTGGGCATGTGGTGGGTTGGAACATGAAAAAATGTAAAATGGCTTTGGCATCATATAATGATAGTGAGCATGAAGTTGCCAACTTTCATATACAGATGAAGAGAGATGACAAAATACTTTTTACCCAATGGTTGTGGCTCAGACTAAATCATATAAAATATCAATATTTTGACTCTGTCTGTCAAGTGAGATACTGAAAGCACTTATGGTGTGAGAAGCAAATTGGGTTTCCTTTCTCATGAATGAATGAGCAGAATTAGGAGGCGTGTGTAATAGTTGTTATTTGTTGTTGGCAAAAATAAAAGTATTTGTTAATAAGACTGATTCGTCAGCATCACAAATCAAAAAGAGAAGTTCCTTGTTATGGAAAATAGCTCAGAAGAAGGCATGTTCACAAGTTGTGCATACATGTGTGGGATTAAAACGTTTGTATTGTACTATTTTCTTTTCGAATTGAACCCAAACAAACAGTATAGAATCGATTGCTTTAGTTCGTTTTTAGTCTTACACCTTAAATAATCATCTGACATAATTTCTTAAATGGCGCCACAAACATAAACGTTGCGCTGTAATTGCGGTACGCAGGGAAGTAAAATTGGAAGTAGCAGACGTGTAGGCAGGTAGAGCATACAACTCGAGCCAACAGATGACACTGATAGCGGTGTCGCCTGGCAAACGTGTATAAATGCCACTCTGCTTCCTTTATTATCTTTGTTGCGTTCCCACGAGAAAAGTGGGGGAACTCGACCATCCATAACGTACAGTAAACAACGCATTTTTCATTCGCGTAGTATCTGCGAGGCTCTGACGGCGGACTGTAGCAGGTGCGCGATGTGTGTGTGTGAGACGCGGCAGAGGAAAGGCGTCAGGCGTGACGCACAGTGCGGCTCTGCGGCCTTGCTGGCGCTAGGTCGGCGGCGCAGCTGGTGCTGCGGCTGCGCGGCGGTCAAGGTGAAGGCCGGCCGAGACTGCGGGCGCAGAGCCAGCGCGAGACCGGCCGTGTCTACGCACGCTCCGGTTTATCCACCCACCCACCAACCAACCAACCAACCACATTCGTAGTAGCCTACACACGCAGCGATTGCAGCGCCTCCCTGTTCTGTGGACTGTGGTGTCCGTTTATCTAACTGTTTTTGCTTTCGCGTGTTCGCTGACGGTCGCAGGCAGGAAGTTGGTCACGTAGCGCCTCGACACGTCCAATCTATCGGACCGCCGATAAATTAGACCCGACAAATCGGAACGTGTGTAGGGGCCTGTAAGTCACACCGAGAGGCCGCGGACGCCAGCTGACTGGCCGGCCGCTACGAGGCGTTGGGCGTGCCCAGCGGATACGTGACAAATGCACCCTGTGACATTTGCACCCAACCAAAAATTTGAGACATTTGCACCCAGTCTGACTGGAAACTACCTGTTTACAACGTCACGACCTACCTGAAGCTAAGCCGCTCCTGTGTCCGCGGCACCCTCATCCCCGGGAGACCTCGCTCACCGGAAACGCTCCATCGGCACAGTCTGCCTATAGTCCCAAGGTCGTTGTCCTCCTCAGCGGATGACTGCTGTCAGTACGATTCAGAATACCGTAGTGTTCGGTTGGTGCAGCTTGTGTGTTCGTGAGCCATGTGGCGACTATGAATAGGTGTCTTGTTAACAAGAGAACGTGGAAAAAGGTTAATAAATGTAAAAAAAAAAAAAAAAAAAAAAAAAAAAAAAAATAAAGAAAGGTAAATAAAATAATTGATTTTAAACATGTCTAAATGACAATTTACTTCTGCCTTCTAGCCAGTACAAAGCCTGGATAAAAGTGTGATTGGGGTAGGTTTATTACGAATAGTCGATAGACAGCACATTGTCTTCCTGATGCAGTCACAAATTTCTATTTGTGATGGCGACAGTCCACAACCTTTTCTTATAACGTTTTTAATCTGAGCACTTTGTTCTTGACTTTCGGCGCTTATTGTATCCACTCAGTTCTTATACAAACAATGTTATACCCGCCTTTTTCCCTACAGCTTACTCCTATTTTTTTTTTTTTTTTTTTTTTTCAGAATTACGAACATCATACAGCACCTTACATCATCGATGGCTTTTTTTCAGGTCACAAATCTTATGAATATGTCTCGGTTCTTCTTTCGTCTCGCTTCCATTATGTTGCAGCAATGCAATTGCGGCCACACATTGCCGTAAAGCACGGCCCGTGTCAATGCGACCTCACAGCCCTCGGCCCTTCTACCTGCCGGGCAGAGATCGGGCGGGGAGATTAGCCGACCGCCCCTTGACCAGAACTGGGTGCTAATGTCAGGACACCGTGCCACAGAGATATATATTTGTCTGTGACCGTGCCCAGCACCATCTAGAGGACAAGGCCGCACAATTGGCCGTGCCTACGTCACACGTAAAGGCCCCGGCCGCCAGCTCATTGGCCGTCCGCTACGACGGTGCTATGACTGGGTGGGCGTGCCCCAGCGGACAGCCAGTGTGTCGTAGGCACGGCCAGTTGTGACGCCTTGTCTTCTAGGCGATATTGGCTCATCTCACCTTAATTTATTGCACATTTCATCCAGACCACCACCACCACCCCCCCATCTTTACCAACGATCATTTGCGACTACAGATGAACAGTTAAATATTTGTTACAACGAAGAGTATAAATGTCATTTACCCTCAAAATCGCGACACATTTCCTGAATCGTCTAAAGATATGTGGGAAGTGACACTAAAAAGTCATGTTCAGGTATCTGTTGAAAAGAAGATTGGGTTTTAAAAAAATTGGTAACTGTCGGTCTCGAACCCAATACCTTAGACAGCGGTTAGCGATGCCACTAACCACACGGCTATTCCTGCTAGGTGGAGAGTAGTGACTTCATTATTATTCACGATCGGCTCTTCTAATCATGAATATGATCACCTTCAGCTGTTAACGTTAGGAAACCTTTTAACGATTAGTTTCGATAACACAATATTACCATCTTAGGACTCCCGTTCACATGACAGTTCAGCAATCGCCTGCTGATGTCAGGCAATGTAACTCCGTTAGGCAGGTCACCAAATATGTATCTACGTACTATTTCACTAACATATACCCTGTTTACATGACAATTTCACACATGAAAATTTGTCTGAACAGTTCCGGCGCAGCCAGTGTGTTCACTGGTTCAGTGAACCCCCGGAAAAACCTCGCCGTGAAAAAAAGGTAAATAAATAGAATAAAAACTGTTCTTAAACTATGATTCTTTGTTTCGTTCTTCTATCAGATCATTTTATATGCACATTCAAAGTATTTTTATCGCATGAGAAATGTTTTACGTCGCGGAGACAGCACGTATACGAGACGTAGCGCGGTCGCTTAATATAGGCGGCGGTGGCCGCAGCGTTGCAATGCGCATGCGCAAATGCGGTGCAAATTCTGTTTTGAACCCGATGGAGGCAGCATATGGGCGCTCCCGCGGCAGGGAGGAGCGAGGGGAAACGCCTCTTTTAACATTGCCTTTGGAGCTGGTAGAGACACCAGCTCCTGACTACTCGAGCACTGCGGTTACGCACGAATGGTCCCGAAGCAAGACAATGGGCTTACAGTCAATCAGGGTAACTTTCTACCAAATGTTTGTAGAGCTTATGGGACTTAACTACGGGGTCATCAGTCCCTAAACTTTTAAACTACTTCTGAACTAGCTAATCCTAAGGACGGCACAAAGATCCATGCCCGAGGGGAGATTCGAGCCCCCGCCCGTTGTGGCCGTGCAGACCGTGACTGGAGCGCCTCAGTCCCGCGGCCACCGCAGCCGGCTAACTTTCTACCAGTCAGGGTATCTTTGTACCACTTAATATTTACCTTTCATATGGCTGTTGTTCCACCTACTGCGGAATTCTTTATAACATAGGTATTAAAAATTACTTTTACGAAAAAATATTTTACGAAAATATATATATATATGAGCCTTTTGAAAACAAATATTAAGTGGTACAAAGTTACCCTGATTGACTGTACTGCGTAGCTCGCCTTCCGCATGCGTAAATCGTCCATGAAAGCAACAATCGTCCTTTATATTTGTTTTTGAAGCATTGAATATTCATCAAAAAGACGTCATATTTGGTAAAATATAGCTATAAAGGCGTATCAGCTGTAAAACCCTACATAAGATCCGATCATGTATAATAATGAAGTCACGACTCTCCATCAAGCAAGAATAAAAAAAAAAAAAAAAAAAAATGTGGTTAGAGGCATAGCTATGCGCTGTCGAAGATATTGGGTTCGAGACCGACTGTAAACAATTTTTTTAAAAACCGAATCTAACATATCTGAACAATGACTTTTTACTGTCACTTTCCACATATCTTTAGGCGATTTAGGAAATGTGTCGCGATTTTGAGGGTAAATGACATTTATACGCTTCTTTGAAACAAATATTTAACTGTTTCAAAAGACGAGGAGCAGTAAGGTTAGGAGGGGGTGCTGAATACAGTGTGACATGACCCGAAGATAGCGTGCCTCTTCATCGTAAAAGATTCATTTTGTTACAGTCACTTAACTGTGTAATCAGTAACTTTCTGTGTTTTAGTGTTCATGTGCATCTTCACACGTTTTTAGTGTTTATTATCAAAGAAAAATGGACAACGTTCAGTATCTTTTAGAAACAAAACAACTTTTTTCAGCTTGGAAGACAAGTGTGAAATGAAGAAGCTTGATAGGCTGACGCCTCAGCTCGAGTTGAAGCAAGCGCAATCAAGCCGAGGTAAGACATTCTGCAGATATTGTAACAAAAATATATCTAAACGGGGTGAGAGGGGGGTGGCGTCACTATCAAGATCCGGCACTAAAAGAAGTGAACCCGCGTCTTATGAAGCACCAGCAGCAACTGGCTTCTAATATGGTAATACTGTATTACCATAACATTAACGGCTGAATATGTTTATGAAACCACCACCATACTCCGGTCACTACTCCTGTCTTAATACCTCTACCCATTTTTCCTCTCTCATACAGCTCGTCTTATACTAGCAAGCATTTGTCTTTCTAGTGGTCTTCATTGCTATAAACCTGAAGATTAATCATTTCTTGGTACATCTTTCTCCATTCATTCTCATAATCTCACCATACGAATGTCATTTCCATTTATTTATGACACTGGGAATACAAACTCGATGCCTCCTCTTTGCCGGCCGTGGTGGCCGAGGGGATTGCGGCGCGCCAGTCACAGTCTGCTCGGCTACTACGGTCGGGAGTTCGAATCCCCCCTCGGGCATGGATATTTGTGCCGTCCTTAGTAGTAGCTAGTTCATAAGTAGTTTGTAAGTTTAGGGACTGATGACCCCGTAGTTAAGTCCCATAAGCTCGACAAACATTTGAGCCTCCTCTTTTCCTCAACATTTTGTAATCTTGTCACTACCTGGTAATGCGATACACCAGTTGGATCTCATTTCACTCTGCGCAAGTATTTGCTTAGCAAGGTAAAAGGGTATAAACGTTTTACCCTTGTACTGACAACTTAAGGCCAAACTGGATGTCATAAAACTTCCACCAGGAAACAATTTGCGTTCCGCTATCAACACGCGTCGCGCTTTCTTCGACCCGCGGACGTACAGATGGGGATTTTCCCCGTACGACCATTTCACGAGTGCACCAGCAATATGGGGAGTTCGGTAATACATCAAATTTCCGACGTCGTTGCGGCCGGAAAACGATCCTTCGCGAGTGGGAAAAACGACGACTGAACAGAATCGTTCAGCGTGGTAGATAATATAATTTCGTGTGGCTCATTGGCCTGGTGCTAGTCTTTCAATTGGACGCCACTTCGGCGACTTGCGTGTCCCTAGCCTACCCTAGTTATCCAACCGGGGAAAGGGGACCTACAGCTTAACGCGGAATCCGAACCACGTGTCGTTCCTGGCGACTCCTCACATCGTTGAGAGGCGAAGGATGGGCTAAAGTGCAGACTGAAAAAAAAAAAAAAAAAATCCGAGGTCCGACCGGGTTTTGAACCCGCGACCCTGCGGTTTTCAGTCGAGCACTTTACCCCAAGACCACCGGGCCCGACAGCGTGGTAGAAGTGCAACCATTTCGCAAACTGCTGCAGATTCCAATGTTGGGCCATCAACAAGTTTCAGCGTGCGAGTCATTCAACGAAACTTCATCGATATGGGCTTTCGGAGCCGAAAGCACCCTCGTCTACCCTTGTTGAGTGGACAACAAGAAGCTCCACGCCTCGCCCGGGTCCGTTAACGTCGACTTCCGGCTGCTGATGATGGAAACATTTCCTGATCTCACGAGCCTTGTTTCCAATTGTGTAGAATAGTTCCTTGACCATAGAATGCGGAATTTTTTTGGTAATAGTGGAAATATCAGATGTGAAAGTACCAAATGCAGGATGATTCCATACTAGTTGTGGAAATACAGAGACGTGTACGCAGATTTAGACGTTCCCCACGGGTCCATTACAGTTCAGGCTGTACACATCGACAGGAGCCTAAAGGATGACGCGTGTTGTACGCCATCCGTCCAAAAAATTCCAGAGATTAATTCTGTTCTCGAGTCAAGAGAGAAACTGCATGAAACGCTGAAGTGCTGCAGCTTCTTTGAACACCAGTCAGTTGTCAATTTACTTCTGTCGCAAATAGCAATGCACCAACGCAGTGGACGTCTCTACGTACTCGAGATATAATCTAGAAAGATCTGAATAATAACAAGTATGTACAAAGGTTGTCACTTTGACTCCCTAACAGAAACTAGGACTGTGGATGCTTTTTACTAAATGAAATACGCGAACATGCATTTCCTGAAACAAAGTCATCGTCATTACGAGACGTAGTGCTACTATTATTAACCTTTTAAAAAATAATGGGTTTCTGATGATTCACTAAGAGTGAAGATGCCTCAGAGATGTGCGAGTGTACAACACTCCAAAGAACGACTTTCCTAACACTTTCACCAGATTGTATAAACCGTCTGTTCGTGGTATTCGAGTGGGGAGAAATATGCATAACATCTGAAGCATTAAAAACACCACTTTTAAAACATGTGTTTTATTTATGTTAATCTAGTCTCAATGTTTACTACGCTAGAAATCGTAGCGAAATGCAACTGACTTTGGTGCAAGGCTTGGCGCTCTTTTCTCAACATACATCTGCTGCAAACCTACGAGTGTAGCCCCTTCATTGCATCATGTAATATTTTATATGCACAACATCCGCACGTGTTGAACATCATGATCAATGACAAACCATTGACAGTTGGTAAAACTCAGTTTTGTAGGCCAAACAACCGGGTTCACGGCTTACTGCCGTATCTTCAGATGCAACAAAATTATTACACTAATACCGATACGCAATGGGTGAACTCAATTTTATTAAGAAAGCTGTTGCCAATCTGTGATGGTCTATTCTGAAACTGGCAACGCTTTTACCAATATCGCGCTACTGCAATAATTTCGTTGAATCTGAAGATGCAGCTAATATGACGTGAAACTTGTTTTGTAGCCGCCAGAAGATTTTTCCATTCATGATGACCTTTATTATTTGACTAAACAATTGCAGATCGATCACTGGAAGAGGTCACATGCATCAAGAATCTTGAGTGCATGTGTACGGATCGATTGAAAACTGTAACTATCACACACAACTTCCTGGCAGTCTAAAACCTTATCACCTCACGAATATGCTCTAGCGTTCTAAGTTGCACAACATTTAGTGTTTCCTATCTAATGTCACCATTGTTGTCCAAATAACGTCGCCCAGACACTGTAACATCTGCAGTTGACTTTGATTTGCTACCTGTGACTTACGTAACACTGCGCTCATCTCATATGGGCCATTGTACGCTAATGTTTTGTTGCCTGATGGCGTGGGTCTTTTTTATTTCTGAACCAACCTGCATTGTGCTGTTTGTCGATATACAGAACTACGTAACTTGTTCTGAAGCACTAAGTGATGAAAAAAGAAAAAGAAACCCGCTTCTTTTCAAGTTTCAGCGCAATAGTGGAACAATTTGACATACACCAACGGGTACGTGAATTTATTATCTGCTTTCATAGCTATATGCCGACTACTGTACAAAGAGTCGGCGCGTGCGTGGGATTGGTTTGGTGCTTGCAAGTCACAGTGCCTATGAGGATAAATAGTGACAGTCCGCCTGTTAACGGGTGCCTACACCCCTTCTCCATCACCCACCAGACGTCTTTCGGGTATCATAGATGTAATCCCCATCCCAAAGAAAGCAGCTGCAGATAGGTGTGAAAACTACAGAATCATCAGTTTAGTAAGTCATGGTTGCAAAATATTAACACGAATTATATACAGAAGGATGGAAAAGCTGGTAGAAGCCGACCTCGGGGAAGATCAGTTTGGGTTCATGAGAAATAGGAACTCGGGAGGCAATACTCACTTTACGGCTTATCCTAGAAGATAGATTAAGAAAAGGCAAACCTGCATTTCTTGCTTTTGTATATTTGGAGAAGGCTTTTGACAACGTTGATTGGAATAAACTCTTTCAAGTTCTGAAGCAAGCAGGAGTAAAATATAGGGAGCGTAAGGTTATTTACAACTTGTACAAAAACCAGACAGGGTATGAAAGGGATGCAGTGTTGGAAAGGGAGTAAGACAGGGTGGTAGCCTTACTCCATTGTTATTCAATTTGTACATTGAGCAAGCTATAAAGGAAAGCAAGGAGAAATTTGGAGCAGGTATTAAAGTTCAGGGTGAAGAATTAAAAACATTGAGTTTTGCTGACGACATACTAATTCTGTCAGATACAGCAAAGGACCTGGAACAGCAATTTAACGGAATGGACAGTGCTGAAAGGTGCATATAAGATGAACATTAACAAGAGCAAAACTAGGATAATGGAGTGCAGTGTAAGAAAATCAGGCGATGCTGACGGAATTAGATTGGGTAACGAAGCAATAAAGGATGTAGATGAGTTTTTGTTACTTGGGAAGTAAAATAACAAATGATGGTCGCAGTACAGAGGATATAAAATGCAGAATGGCAATGGGTAGAAAAGCGTTCTTGAAAAAGAGAAATTTGTTAACATCGAATATTGATTTAAGCCTAAGGAAGTCCTTTCTGAAGGCTTATGTATGGAATGTTGTCTTGTATGGGAGACACGGACGATAAACAGTGCGGACAGGAAGAGGATTGCGGCTTTTGAAATATGGTGCTACAGAAGAATGCTGAAGATTAGGTGGGTGGATCGCGTAACTAATGAGGAGGTACTGAACAGAATTGGGGAGAAAAGAAATATCTGGCGTACCTTAACTAAAAGAAGGGATCGATTGGTAGGACACATTGTTAGACATCAAGGAACTGTGAATTTAGCGTTGGAGGGAAGTGTTTGGGTTAAAAATCGCAGAGGAAGACCAAGAGATGGATACAGTAAGCAGATTCAGACAGATGTAGGTTGCCGTTCTTATGTGGGGATGAAGAGGCTTGCTCAGGATGGTGGAGAGCTGCATCAAACCAGTCTCCGGACTGAAGACAACAACAACAACAGATGTAAGTGAAGTGAGACTCAGCTTTGTCGTCCTGTACATGCATACACCTACATACACAGAGTATGTGTATATTCGGAGCGTGGCACAAGGCATCTCGTAACCAGGCTCGAACACGGGGAGGGGGGTTCGACCGTAAGGACAGCCACCGCTACCGAAATGTTCGCCCTCTTACTAGACACAATGAAAATTTCCTATTAACAAAAAGCTTTAACACTGGTGAAAAAAAAAAAAAAAAAAAAAAAAAAAAAAAAAAAAAAAAAAAATTATATATATATATATATATATATATATTATTCTGTTCGGTCAGGTTATTCCCGAGTTATAACGAGACCAAGGCACAGAAATCGACTTTTATACGCATAAATGTCGGTGAGCGAGCTGTAGCGTGCGGTAATTAACTTTTAACAGCAGGTATCATGTCTCTTACTGAGAACGTAAACCGTATACGGTGAGTAATGTATCGCCATTAGCAATGTGCGACGTTGGGTTATTCGTGCTCGTAAAAGTGGAAATTGTTGCGCTAACTTCAAAAAAGAAAGGAAGGGAAGGAAAGGAAGAATATTAGTGTTTAACGTCCCATCAACGACGTGGTTATTAGAGGCGGGGTTCAAAGACTGATTGTTTTGCTACGGACGGCGAAGGAAACTGGCGTGCACTTTGCAAAGCCCCAACCTCGATTTTGCTCGGATCGATTTAGGGAAACCACGGAAAATTTAAATCTGTATGACCAGAGACACGTTTGAACTGCCTTCGTTCCGAATTTGAGTCCATTGAACTAACTTACAAGGGCAAAAGGGCTGGGAGCGTTTTCAAACCTCAGGAAACACCCAAGACGACTTCACTCTGACAGTGACAGATGTCAGCGTAGGCGAGATTGCGGCTCCGTCAACGAAGTCAGACATTGTACGGTGACAGAAGGCCTACAAACCAACCGCTCTGCCGTCGAGATAAGTGTGTTAGTAGGCATGATGACTATTTTGACAAATAAATGTCTAGAAGTGAAGAATAAAGACGTAGGATGTTAATAAATATAGTTTACTTTTAAAAAGCTTCAAGAGTTTACACACAAAAAATTGAGACAATGGTGTTCAGAACACCCTTGTATTTCCAGACCTTTTGTACGAGGGGTGTCCGTAAAATACGGTTCCCAGCTTTTTTTTCCTTTCTTTTAACAGTGTAAAACATCTTTATTTCATGAATGCGGACATTTTTGGAAAGTTCAGAGTTTATACATCTACATCGATACTCTGCAAATCACATTCAAGTGCCTGGCAGAGGGTTCATTAACCACTTTCATAACTTTCCTCTACCGTTCCATTCTCTAATAGCGCGCGGGAAGAAAGAACACCAAAATCGTTCCGTTTTCAATCTGATTTATCTTATTTTATTGGGATGGTCATGTCTCCCTAAGTAGGTGGGTGCTAGCAAAATATTTTCACATTCAGAAGTAAAAGTCGGTGATTGAAACTTCCCAAACAGATCACGCCGCAACGAATAACGTCGTTCTTTTAATGATTTCCACCTAAAATCGTGCAACATTTCCGTGACGCTTTCCCCCGGTAAAGTGATAAAACACAACGAGCTGCCCTTCTCTAAACCTTCTCAATACCTTCCGTCATTCCCACTTGGTGCGAGTCCCACAGTGGGCAACAGTACTCCAGGAGAGGACGCACAAGTGTGATGTAGGCCGTCTTTTGGTGGAGCTGGTACATCTTCGAAGCGTTCTGCCAATGAAACGTAATCTTTGGTTCGCCTTCCCCACAATATTTTCTATGCGTTCTCATTTTTTCTACATAGTCGCCACTGAGGCCAATACGTTTTTGCATGCGGTGTACGAGCTTTTGAATGCCCGAGTCAAAAAAAAGTCTGCCGCCAAGCCGCGCAAATATCTGAGAATCACTTCTTCCAGCTATTCTCTGTCGCCGAAATTAGTTCTGCCCAGGTGTTTCTTCATGTCAGGGAAGAGATGGTACTCACTTGGGCTGTAGGGTGGGTGTTTGACGAC
This sequence comes from Locusta migratoria, assembly GCA_026315105.1. Taxonomy (NCBI): domain Eukaryota; kingdom Metazoa; phylum Arthropoda; class Insecta; order Orthoptera; family Acrididae; genus Locusta; species Locusta migratoria. Next base: position 62,708,093 of record CM048744.1, on the reverse strand, counting down.
ACCCCATCCAAATTTTGCGATGAGCTTGTCGGTGGCTTTAGCGGCGTGCAGTCGAGTTTTATCCCTTGGACAGCACACCCCTCCTCTTGTTTTGAATTGCACGGCGAAATTTTTGCCGCGTCTCGCAGTACCTGGCAGCGTCGACTGTTACACCGGTGGGCAAGAACTCTGTTTCGTCAGCAACAGATGTCCGTCCGGAAGGCTCCTCATCTTGGACGTTAGTCAGTACGCCCGTTGCGACTACGTAGGCTTTCCCGGCGTAATGATTCGTAATATTCTTCTCGGGTTTCCTGCCGGATCAAAACGTCATCTTGACACAATATTTCGGCGTTCCACCTGGCCGAGAATCTGTCACCTGAGGATGGCGGCCAGGTGGACCGCCGAAATATTGTGTCAAGATGACGTTTTGATCCGGCAGGAAACCCGAGAAGAATATTATGAGTACGCCCGTTCTTTAACACAGTGCACCATTTGCGCACATGTTGTACGCTCATACTCTTGTCTCCATAGATTTCGCATAGCTGGGACAGGACTTCTGCCGGCGCAATGTTTTTTGCAGACAGGAAACGGATCACTGATCGCAGCTCACACCTGGCGGGTGAAGTGAGGGGGAGATCCATCACGTTCGGCTGCCAAGCCAAGACTGAGCTCCGCCAGGGTTGCCAGGTTTTTCCGTTGCTCTTTCGCCAGTTTTTAAACAAAAAATAGCCAAAATATCGCCATCTTTTTACCGATGTAAAGTCAAAACATAGCCATCTTTTCATCAGTAAAAAGCTAAATATCGCAATATTTCAGTTAACTTCATTCTGCTATGGTAATTATGTCGTGTGCCTACAATAATAAGTCTGAAATTCTGGGTGTAACCTTGCTACTGAGTAAAAAAGCAATACTGCGGCACTCACACTGACAGACTGGATATTCCAAGCAGCATCGTTCTTCAAGGAAACATTTATTTGAATCCAGACAGCAATTTAACGCAGACACACCACCAACTAACCAATGAGGCCAGTCAAAATAGTCATATTGTAAATGAATGAGAGACTGGAGTCTACTGTGGATACTTTTAAACACAGTTACGGTTAACAATCAAATTTATTAAATTTAGAACTTACGAAAATTGTAACAACGGTTCAAGAATCATTCTTCCAAACTTATGCAAGGGATGTTCTTATGCATATCTTCGATTTTCAATCACTTTCATATTTTTCACAACTGATATTTACAGATGTTATTGAATGTTTCAAACATTTCTTTAGCGCACAAAAATCATTCCAACCTTTAGAGATTAGGTACACTGTAATCCATAATAATGCACAAAGCATTTCATACTATGAGATGAGATGGACGTTAATTTCTAGTAATGTGTCATGAAACACTGAAAAACCAGCCATGAGAACGTCAGGGAAATATCGTGTGTTCAATATGGACTTTTATACTCTGCAAGCCATTGTTGACCAATGTGAAGTGCGTAGCAAAGGGTTCGTATCCCAGTAGCAGTTAAGAATTTGTTGATGTATGCAGTGCGAAAAAATTACTGTTTAAATGCCTCTGTGCCTTATGTAATTAAGATAATCTTATCCTCGCGATCTCTACAGGATCCATACATATGTAGTATATTTCAGGAGTAATCGTTTAAACCCTGTTCTAGAACCGATGTAGGTTCCTCGATGTAGCTTATGTGTATCTTGAAGAATCTGAAGTTCATTGTCTGTGTATCTCACTCACCCACAGATCAAAGATACCTGCAGATATTTAAGCTGACTTCTGTAGGTCGATTACATTTCCCTATCATTTTAGCTATGTTTAGTCGATATCATTTACCGAATTTCTCAAGACTGATTGCTTTATATTCGTTTTATTTGAAGTAAAATAAAGTAGCCATTTAGTCGCCAACTAATTCTTTTACTAGCCAAATTTAATCGCCAGTCGCCAGAAAGCTAGAATGGCTACTTCTCTAAGAAAAAGATAGCCAAGAATGCGAATAATCGCCACACCTGGTAAACCCTGAGGTCCGCAGGCAGATCGCTGGGGAGGCGATTTCGAGTGGGGGAACCAAGGTACACCACAGGAACGCACGATCCACCGTAACAGCGCTTTTCAAGACTGTAGCGCCATAGGAACCTTATTTTACGAATAACCCTCGTATGTAGCACCGTTCTAGAGCCCAGCAAAGACACCATTTTACTAATAACAGTGCGCATATGCAGTTAATTATCCTGTCACTATTTCCCTAACCTTTCAAACACTAACATATGGTGCTCGCAGTTGACAGTACGTTGAAAAGTAAGTATGCATTTGTCAATTAGGAAAATCGTATTAATCTAATCTAACCTGATGATCACATTCACGACGAGGAGTAAAGTAGACTAAGACAGGAATGCGAGTTTGTTCTTTGAGTTAGTGACAAACTTTTTTCTCCAATATTTGTGTATACGCTGAAGCCATCTCCCCCCCCCCCCCCCCTTCCAAATTTAACGGCGTGCCAATGCTTTGAATGGAGCCCTGAAGTTTTAGTGCAGATAATGCTTCTTAAAAATCATGAAATTTAGCACAAGGGAACAAACAGGAATTCTCGTAGATCGACAGCAATCGACCTTGCTTTAATTCTGACGAGTCGACTACACGCCTCGCGGGCACACCCATGAACTGAGACTTCCCACTTTTCCCCCCTCCGCCCGACCCACCCTCCATAACGGCGCAAGAGTCGTACGGCAGTTACACACGCATAGGTAGCTTATAGCTCTGTTACCAAATTTAGTACGTCTCGGAGACATGGAATGTATTTTGCACGTAAATTTCAAGCAACATCTTTATTGAGTTTGGAGTTTATGCTTAAACTTTCCAATCAGTTAACGCATCCCAACAAGCACTTACGTCTTCAGAAACCTTTGTCGAAGAAACTTCAGGTAACAATACGTTCATGTTTAGACATGAAAAAAGAGAGCGTAAACCCGAATAGAAATAATAAACCTAAGAAACGAAAATAACTGTATTATAAAAGAAGACGCATGTCTAAAATGGGTGCCAATTTGCAATGAACGGTACAAAAAGCAGTGTGTAAATTATTGTAGTAAACAAACATCACATTGTTCTTTATTGTTAATTTGTTAATTCAATAGATTGTTCCTTTTAATTATGTAAGACTCACGAATTAATGTCGAATTTGAATTATTGTGTTCGTTTTATATTATGTATTCTTTTATTAATAAACATATGTTTCAAGACTTCACTTATTTTGAAAAATAACTATTAAGACATACTACCAAAAATTACAATTAGACATTAGGCGTACAGTGTACTGGCTGTAGGTAAAAAGAAAGGGTATACTCCTCAGGGTTAATGCATGTTTCCGTGCTTTATGAAGTAATTTAACCCGCGGCACACTTGTTACGGAGATCAATAAATCTTAGAAAACATGTTCAGTACGTTAATCTATACATGTAGGTATTTCAGAACGACGCTAAGATGGATCAATGAAATACGAATGCTTCTATACACATAATTTGTCTATGTTACGTTACCAATTTATGGCCGCGGTGGAGTAGCCGAGCGGTCTAAAGCACCTCGCTGCAGAGCGCACGGTTGCTCGCCGTGGAGGTTCGAGTCCTCTCTAGGGCATGGGTGTGTGTGTTTGTCCTTAGGTTAGTTTACTTAGGTTTAAGTAGTTTGTAAGCTACGGACTGATGACCACGCAGTTTGGTCCGATAGATTTACAGACATTTGAACATTTGAACCAATTTATGAACATCAAGGAACAAAGGCAGTGCCATCAGCACGAAACGTACCTGTAACAGAAAAATAAATAACGTTAGAACACAGAATTACGCCATCAATAGTTTTAACTTGACTGAGATACCGTCTATTGATCCGCTTAAATCCATACTTCAATGACAGAATAAAGAACGTGCATAACGTCTCACTAAATGAACCAATCAGCAATGCGGCTTAACTATTTTCTAAAACGTTTCCAAAATGTTAAACGTATTAATCTTAACATGAAAGTAATTGGCAACGAAATCTATAAAATATCTAAACGAAGCCTACCTACTGTGTCTTATTCGACTCTTATAATGACTACAGTAAAACAATTGTTTAAAGATAAAAGGTTAAAAACAAAGAGAAAAAAATAACTATAAAAAGAGAAGGCATAAGAGAGTCTTCATCCATTCCCTTCGTAAAATGAGGACAAACTAATGTTAACGAAAGACAAGTGTCGCTTTTACAAAAAAAAAAAAAGTTCAAATGTTTATAAATCTATGGGACTTCACTGCTTGGTTATTAATCCCTAGCTTACAGACTACTTCAACTAAGTTAAACTAACTTAAGGACTACACACACATCCAAGCCCGAGGGAGGATTCGAACCCACGCGGGAGGCCTCGAGATCCGCAACGTGGCGCTCCAGACCGCTCGGCTACTCCCGCGCGATCCGCGTTTAGAAACTGCATATAAATGCTAAGATAGTTTTGAACAATCCAAGTATATCAGGGGACTTCAGGCTTTTCCTGCGCGGAAAATGTGTGTAACTAGAAATAAAAATATCACAGAAACTCCAAAGTGCGTTTTACGATGTTTTCTGATACAGCAGACGGCCGATGTCGTAGTGAAACTAGGTGAAACCCGGTGGTGCCCACCTACTATATTAATTGAATTCTGTGCTTTCCTTCCTCGGAACCCTCCTCCCCCTGACTTCATCATCATCTCCCCCTCCTCCTCGTCGTCTTGCCCCCCTTTCTTCTTCATCCTCCTCTCCCTCTCTTCCTCCTCCTCCTCAACCTCATGTTCCTCTTCCTCCACACCCCTCAATGAAAAATCCCTCTTAACGACAAACTTCCCTGTTAATTGTTGAAACTGGTTGGAGTTTTATCCCACGGCGCGATGTGCCACGCCCCACACAGTGGCTTGCAGACAGTAAACATGTTCTCCATACAAACATCAACACATCTGCCAGCTTTCACGATGAACGTCAAACGGCGTCCATGTCTGTTGTAAGGTACCTTCGCCATCACCGTATGAAATTTAATGTGGACAGTGACGGTCCTCTTGTGCTAAAGGTAACATACGCCAAATTTTATCCAGATCGGAAGAATACCGTACATCTATAAAAATCACACACACACACACACACACACACACACACACACACACACACACACACACACACACTATTTATATTAAGAGAAAAACAGTTTGCGAAATCGTAATAAACATTCTTCAAAAGAAACAGGGCAAGTACGTCCACCATATGAAGTTCAAAAAGGAAAGCAGAGATGGGGATTTATAATTTATCAGGTGCCGAATAATACTTTGAAAACTAACACACGTTTCGAGGTATTCAGACACAGCTGTTCGTCTTAAAGTACCACATGGTACTGAACACTATACTGTAGCAGTGAACACTGGGAGGCAACCTTGTGGTATGGGAAAAATGTGTATGTTACGTCGAATAATGGAGATTCCTCTACTAGGCTTTCCAGTAATTTCAGGGTATCCTGTGTAAGAAGAATGACGAGCGATCATGTCCTAGTAGATGATTACCTACTATCTTCAGACCTATATAGCCTGCAATCTAGAACCAGCTGCCGGCATAAGCACAAATGGCAGCCTAAGGATTATGATAATCGAGGAGGAGGAGGAGGAGGAGGAGGAGAAACAAAAAAAGAAGATGCAAGAAAAATTTATGTCGAATTGTCGAAGGATGTGCTTCGAATATCAGAGTGAAAGATCTGAAGACGGGTGTGTATTGGCTCTACGCGAAGCGCGCTTTTCGACAAGACGAGAGGACGTGCCAGGGTAGGATACCTTCCTGACGTTTAGCACCTGCTGTCAGCGACCGCCCAGGAGTTCCGAGACGATCTCGTGGAGCTGCAAGGAAACGGGAAGTTGAATGTTCAAATGTTTGTAAACCTGTGGGACTTGAAATGTTTGTGAATCTTATGGGACTTAACTGCAGGGTCATCAGTCCCTAAACTTACAAACTACTTATGAACTACCTTAAACTAAAAACGCCACAAACATCCATGCCCGAGGAGGGATTCGAACCCCCCGACTGAGAACGGCCATGCGCATCATCACAGCATAGCGCCTTAATGCGCTCGGCCGCTCCGCCGCGACTGTATTAATTTCATATCCATACGTTAATCTGTTTACTCAGTTATAAGTCATAATTGTTGTGTGTTTTCATAAACAACGACGCTGAATAACTTCATGACATCACGCAGGAATTTTCTTCACAAATTTATCGAAGTTAAAAACATGTACGCATTTGCTACGTGATCCTATCGCCAGTGAAACTTAAATCTCTTAATGTTCATTATGGATTACAAGTACCACAGCACAGAACCGAGGGTCGCTTCTGGGCTCGTAGTTTTCTCTGAAACTTTTCGTCAGCCCGATTCCTCATCCTGCGTTTCTGAATACAGATGAAAATCCTAATAATGTTTATCTTCCTTCTTGGCTGTAAAAAAATCAACCTAAAGCGCATCACCCTGGCATTATTCAAACCCAAACATACGAATATTCACAATACTTTCTACGGCAGTGAAAAAAATCATTTGACTCGATTTCAGCCAATCACGAGATGCAGAAGGCGGCAAACGGCGCGGAAAATGATGGCCATACGTTCCCTACACAGACCTTTAAGGTACACCAAGGCAGCAATGCCATCTGGTGGGCGGCGCACGAGTCTTGCAACATTGCGGGCCACGTGCAGTCGCCTTTATCTTGCTGCAATACGGCCGTCGGCTATTTCCCAACGTATGGGAGGCCAAGTGGCTCTAAGAAGTATGACGTTGGCCGCCCAGTATATTGACAATGGCCACCGGATACCATGATACCGGTGCAGGAGCAGTGAGGCAACAGTCCAAATGTGTCTCTACCCACGCGTCTGCAGGCTAGTCCAACGGTGGCGTTCCTAGAGCTGGAACTGGGACTGCAACGCCATTGTTCTCATCGACGAAACCCGATTCCCACCACGACGGTGGGATTGTAATCCAGAGGCATCGCGGTGGGAAACCGTCTAAATGCTGGTGCCTTGCGCATCAGCATACTCATCACCGATTCCTTGACCTTGCACACCACATGGGCGCTGAAATTTCAGTCATGCGATCTTCGCACATCGTGTTATTTACCAAACAGATATGTCTGTGATAGCTCTAGTCTTCCTCAGCGTTGCATTTTGGACGGGTAGCAGTGTAGACTCACCAGACGTACGTCTATCTGCAAAACAAAAACTGTATGTTGCAATGCCTGTCCGAAACAGAAAAGAACCAGGCTGATAGCCGCAAACAAGAGGCTTTCAACAGCTCCCGCAGTTTTCAAGAATGAACACTGCGCAGGGACGGCAAGCCCTGTTCAAACGAAAGAAACTTTATAAACGGTTTAGGAGACACGTGACCAGTTCTCTCAAACATTTCGCGGATGATACTGTCATTTACCCGCGGCGGATTAGCCGCGCGCCGGCCGCGGTGGACGAGGGGACTAGGGTGCTCCAGTCACGGTCTGCACGGCCACTACGGTTGGGGGTTCGAATCCCCCCTCGGGCATGGGTGTTTGTGTTGTCCTTAGTTTAGTTTACCTTAGATTAAGTAGTTTGTAAGCTACGGACTGATGACCACGCAGTTTGGACCGTTAGATTTACAAACATTTGAACATTTTTTGGAGGTCTCGAACCTGCGATGCGGAGCGGCCGCGCAATCCGTACCAATGCGCATTTGACCGCACAGACATTCGCGCGCGGTACACAAAAACTGCACGACGAAAACTGCCACGTATTCCTACCCGCAAGAAAACCAAGTAAAACAATAAAACGAGTATCTTCTTGTTTCTTAACCACTCCTGCGAGACGCCCTACCACACTTCGAGATCGCTTAAAAGACACGCTATACATATTCACGAAATGACATTAGCTACAAATACGGTAAAGTTGAAAGTGTGTACTGTACTCCACCGGTATTCGAACCCGGGTCTCCTGCTCTCCAGCCAGTTGCGCTGATCCCTGCACCACTGGGGCCACAGCGATCATCACAACTGCACGGACTACTGTAGCCTCTGGTCAGATACAAATGTCCAACCATTTATTGTGCCGTATATTCATGCAATTTCCGACATCAACGATATTAGCCAGCAGGAGATCAGGGTTCGAATTCTGCTGGGTACACACTTTTATACCCAATCGCAGTCAATATCACAGTCCGTAAATATGACTAGATAATAACTGCAGGATCAAAAGTTGTGTGTGCTCTTTCGGACCTGTCCGACACCACATACATAACGCGCGCTACAGTCTTAGATAACGGGTTAGGTAAACTCTCAAGCGAAATACTGCACATCATAACACCTGGTTATGGATCTGGCACAGTGCCAGGTGACGGAAGTGCATTTTTAATGTCGCGTCAGTGAAATCCCTTTATTATCAGAGCTGCGCCACGGGAGAATGCAGGCCGTTGTTATCGGATGGCCTGCCCGTGTTTAAGTGCTCTCCCTGTGCTGCAGCCGTCGCAAATGCAAACAGAGCCGCTATCTCGACGTATACGTGACTGGCAATGCGTAGCTACCGGCCGATACGTCGCGATACCGCCGGCGACGTTCCAACGTCGATACCTCAAAACAAGAGCGAGGCGTGGGACCATCTAGTGCTGGCTGTCACTTATTGTCAGCTCGATGACGACATCTGAGAATTCATTTAACGACCTCGTAACTTATCTCGACGTTTTTATCTGCCATCACTGATTAAAGTAATAAAATACGATGGTGCCGTACAATCCCAGTACTGTCCGCTTCCTTTCGTGGCATTGCTATCTCTGACACATCCAATAACTAGGGTGACCATATTTTCAGATCGAAAATGCAGGATCTCCCAGTTACGCAACATATCTCGGATCTATTGAAGCACAACATACCACCCGTCGACTTTTACGTCATGGGTCAACGCCGACAGGTGGTATCCCATGCATCAATTACGCCAGTGGGTCAATTGAAGCACGGGATATCTCCCGTCGGCTTCGACTCATGGCATCGGCTTGGGACGTGTTGAACGGCGTGGAAGGCAAAACTACCTTCAGCAGCAGCCAGTTTTTCTTCAGCTGACCCCAGATTTGCCCGTCGGAAGAAAGTTTTAAAGACAGGCGGCGGACACAGAAGAATTTTCAGCTAACCTGTGCTTGCTTGTTTGCACGTGTCTCGAAATTTCAGTTCGTCCTCCGTTCGCTATTGAAAAATTGCAGAACATTTCGTGCGGCAAACATCACTATCAGTTTTTTTTAATGCCTTCAATAAATGGATACAAAGATCGCAATTCAGCGATCAGTACACATTTTCCTTTCACTTTCGGCATTATAACAACCAACAGATCAATTCACAGCTCACAAATTAACGACTTCCAGAAACACACAAAGAGCTATCAGATCGGTAGCATACTCTGACTTGCAGTTTTGCCAACAGCTCTTCGTAGTACTCAACGGGCTTAAAGTTTAAATCTTTGGTCGTTGTCAAGGAGGAACCCTCCTTGGTTGTCAGCTATTTCGCGTCTCTGGTCGACGAGAACGATGTTTACGTCTACTGTGACTGCAGAAATCTTTTCCTCCGTGAAAACTCTTTTCTATAAGGGTTTCATTCCTTTTTAATTGTATAACTACTGATATCCTTCGAATAAGACGATAATAGAATTTCGCAGGATTAATATTGAAATGCAGGATATTTTAAGATCTTCTGGCCTCGTCGCGGGTCGCAGGATAAGACCTAAAAAAGCTGGACTATCCTGCAAAAAGCAGGACATCTGGTCACCCTACCAATAACATCTTAATATCTCGTAAAAATTCCTATCGAAATTCACATGTAACAGATGGCTGTTGAGAGAGGCGAACCTAGTCCACATGGGTGGTGCATCAACGGCTGGTAGTCTAGTACATCCTTGCGATCGTCAGGCGGGCATCGCGAGACAAGACGCTGCCAGGAAGCTTCAATACTGCACTGGCAATATCACAGACACGGTCTGCTCTGAGAAGACAGGCGCGAAACATGGCAGTCTGCGCAACAAAGTTGAAACGTGCAAGCTATAAGCCCGAGCACAATTAGTATCTACGATTTTCATGTACGAATCAACTAAACTGACAAAAATCACGAGATAGCTTTTGAAAATCATGTCTCACCTCGTTTTGCCCGACGAACTGCAGTAAGTGATCGTGGCAACAACATCTTGTTATCAGTTCCCTGCCTGTATAGGCGACCGAAATTGACTGAGTGTTAGCCGGACAGGATGTTGTGCACAAACTGACCTCTGAACTATATCGCATAAATGTTCGATACGACTCATGAGAGTCTACCTGCGTGGCCAAAACGAACGCTGAGAGTGACGTATTGTCACACCAAGTTCATCAATGGCTCCGAATGGTCTGCAAGTGACCCAAAATACCCAGTCACAGTCAGTGTACCAGAGGGACCGGTCCATGGCCAGCCTACAACTTGTTCACGCTATACTACCACTATTTCATTTTGCAATAGCCAGTTTATAAAAACATGCCCAAGAAAAGGACAAGTTCTCCGAAGTCGTTTTTGGGGCCTTAAAGTTAAAATAAAGAATGATATGGAAGTGCAACTCTTTACGAAGAAAGTAAGCTTAAAACCTAGGTCGATCCATAAGATGTAACCAATTTGAAGAAGCCTTTTTTCCCCTAAAAAAAAATCCATCTGCAAAACTAACATTTTAAAAATTTTCAGTAACGACTTTTTGCATCTCGCTGGACAAAAGATACGATATCAGGATATATGCCATGACTTTGATCACACCACTGTATACTGTCTACTTTTAGGTAACAGCCGCGTGGTCTAAGGCATCATGCTACGGACTGGGCAGCCGCTCCCGCCAGACGTTCAAGTCCTTCCTCGAGCATGAGTGTGACAGTTGTCGTCAGGGTAAATTATTTCAAATAGTTTGTAACTCTAGACATTGATGGCCATAGCAGTTTGGTCCAATAGGTTTAGAAACATTCGAACATTTGACAGGTCGGACTTACCCGAATTTTAAAACGCATTAGTTTTCAAGCAGGAGATTATAGGAACTTCTAGTTTTGACGAATATTACCTCGTTTATAAATATGTGATACTGTTCTTTAACACCTTGTACAATATAGTAGGTGGTACCCAAACAAATCTGAATTATTGTTTAAAACACATTTTCATACCGTTTTCAAAACAACCTTACGCCCTTCTTACTCTTTTTTATTATTTTTATTTTTCCCTTCAAAGCTGGCAAATCGGTTTCCTTTCATGCCCATTTTCATACGTGGAAATGAGAAACAGTCGCAAGCACTCAGGTGAGGTGAGTCAGGTGTTGGGCAGTGGAACCATCGTGCCATTTTTACCCAAAAGCTGTCTGAAAGATGGTTGCGTGCGCAGGTGCGACATCGTGGTGAAGGAAGCAGTCTCGCGTCTGCCACACTGTCACGCCATCTTCACACAGGTCTGACCTGGGGGGAACAAAGTCTGAATGAACAGCGCCCTTCTCACAAAAAAAGCTAATCGCTTTTTGTATGTTCGATTTTACGGCATTTTTTTGGACGAGGGGACGATGACTGCTGCGTTGGCTTGGCTATTTTGTTTCTGGCTCGTAGCCATATGAATCACCAAGAAACATCCAGCCAGCCAGCAGACGCCTGAAATCCAGACGGAGCTTTCTAAGAGCAACCGACAACCTCAGTGACCAACCCGGATCTAGAGTGGACAGATGGAAGAGATCGAGAGAAAGGCACTGGATGGAACCAAAGAAAGAATTGGCACCAGGCCACAATGAGGACTGGACGGTTTGAAAGTCACTAAACAGGCTACGCACCAACACTGCACGGTCAAGAAATAATCTTATGAAGTGGGGATATTCTACTTTACCTAACCTCTATGACTGAAGACATGCAGGCGATCCAGCACATGTATAATGTCCTTCACACTGCACCTTAGAGGACCTGATGTTGGCAACCCAAATGCTGTCGACGTAGCCCGCTTTTGGTCCAAATGTATATAATATTTGTCTGTTTATAGTTAGTAGTTTACATGTATGTAAGTAATCTTTTATGTTATACCTTTATAAAGGTCTGTACACATGATGCTTCTGACACGAATTAAAAAAAAAGTTGGATCAGTTTCAAGCTGCTATGTTGAAAGAGGGCACGTTTCAACGTGAACATCCTACTTTGCAGCAAACCTTTCCTTCCAAATTATTCCGTTAAAACTTGTCGAACTGAGGTCCACGATAACCCACTAACCTCCGACAGTTTATCTATTGTCTATCGACCGTCTTTGAGCACAATCTCTCGATTTTTTTCAATATTTTCGTAGATTCTGGCAGTTGATGGACGTCCAGAAAGAGGTTTTGTAATCAATCGCCATCTCTCCATTTTCAGCTCGAGCAGACCAGTGGTAAATGTTAGTAGTTTTTTGTTTTGTTTCTCAGAGCGTCACCTTGGTAAGCTGTTTTCAATATTACAACAATTTCAGCAGCACTTTCGTCGAGTGGACAACAGAGTGTGGCAGCTGCACGTTGTCCACCTGAAGTTGCCACCATACAAAACCAAACAGCTGGCAGAGCGGCGAGCTCCGCCCACGGCGGTTATTCCCGTGGTTTTGGCAGCATCCGCAACCGAGTGAAGCGCAATTTTAGTCACGCGCAACGGACAGCATAGTCGCGAGAGGTGTCTCGACATCCCGTATATCAGCTGTGACGGAAATATGCTTTTTCGTCTGTACACCCAATGCTGATCTCTGAAAGCAGAAGCGTGTTAATGACACAAACTGTGCAGTTACAAGGCAGACTGCCTCATTAGCACATAATGAAGTACCGCGACGATCACAAAATTCTTGAACTCGTTTCATAATGAGACGACAAAAGACACACCCTACTAGTTGCTAGTCGTGACGTCACGCATTGGAGCCGTTCTCCTCCGATCCAGAGCGCTCGTCACGTTGGAACCGCTCGCTGTTGACCAGCTGTTACAACTAGTCGATTTACTTCCAATTTCTTGGTCGATCTTCTTTCTTTGTATGTTTTGACGCCGATTCATAGATCTGTCCCTTTTATTTCCGATTACCTCACACACAGCGAAACCGAAAACTACACACCCACAACAATGCTAACGAAATATAAGGCGAGTCAAAAGTCCTTGGACACCTTCATAAGTCGGAAGATTGGAGGGAAAATTGAAAAGTGATTATGGGAACAGAGGTTTGATGTGGGGCCACAACTTTTTGGAGTGAATGTCATTTATGGCCGCCATCTTGAAATTCGCCATTTTGGATTCAAGTCATTTTTTGTAATGGAAAGGGGGTGTATGACACATAGTAATTTGTTTCTGTCTATCTTGTACAGTTCAGAAGTTATTAATGTTGAAAGTTACCTTGATACTGACTCATGTCTCTCTTTGTTACAGGTGATCTAAAATGGGTCTGACACGTGAACAGAAGATCGAAATCATCTTCATAACAGGGGAACTCCGCTACCGAACAATAGCAGCTGACTGTAACAGATGGCACCCAGACAGAGAACGGTATCTCACAGCACGGTGGCTCACGTGATCACCAAATTCCGGGAGACGGGCTCTGTTCAAGATACGGCACGTAGTGGGCGACCAAGGACTGCAAATAATGAGGAAACTGCAACTGCGGTAGTTGCGTCGTTTGTGAAAAGACCTAAGCGAAGTACCCGTCGTGTGTCCCTAGCATGTGGAGCAAGCCAAACCTCAGTTGTCCTGATATTGCGCACCAATAAGTGGCATCCTTACAAGCTACATATGCAACGAACTTAACGAGAATGTCCTGATCGCCGGTTTTCTGCCTGTGTGCTAATAAACAAGACGAACTGGATTCTTCGTTCGTCAAGGGCATACTATTGAGCGACGAGGCGTATTTCACTTTGAACGGGGAGGTTAATCGACGTAATTGTCGATACTGGAGTGACGCAAATCCGAACTGGGTTGCCCCAATTGGAGAACATAGTCCAGCGAAGGTGATGGTATGGTGTGGCATATGGGGCTCCCGCATCATTGGGCCATTTTTCATTTACATCACCTTAACTGTACAAAAGTATCTGATGCTGCTGCATGACCTTATGTTCCCTTCCACACTGAACAGTGACGGCATTTTCTCATCTTATTTTCAGCAGGGTGGAGCCCCTCCACACTAAGGCACTGGTGTCCGTGAATGGTTGGATGAACAACTGCCAGGGAAGTGGATTGGTCGCCGTGGTCCCGTGGAGTGGCCGCCCAGATACCCTGACTTAGCGCCCCTTGATTTTTATCTATGAGGACACCTTAAGCAGATAGTGTATGCTGACAGCATGCGTTATTTGAGGAACGCATACAACACGCCTGTGACCAAAATTCAAGACACACTCTCCTCCGTCTTCAGTCAGAGTAGACGTACAGTTATATCACTTTGGTGCTTACCACCTAAATGTCACATTTTACTGGCAATTAATAGCTCTGTACAACATTTTCAGCAGTTGGTACACAATTATGTTTGATACAACGTCGAATAGCAAAATAGACAAGGCAGGCTAATTTTTCTCCTAAGGAAGAAGAAATTCACTTTCAACGGGAGGGCGGAGTATAACTATCATTAAATTTACCTGAATTGCGTGAACAGAAGCAATCTTAAGAACATCTGAAGTTTCTAAGAAAACTTGCATGCATGGGCAATAGGAAAATGGGAAATACTCAAGACAGACTTTCAAGGATATTATATGAATACTCTCTCGCAACTGACTTCCATGGCTTCATAATACAAATTAATTTCTGACTCTTAATTTTGTCGGAAGGCACTTCTGCGTGATTGTCGTCGTCTTTAATGTCCACAACATCAAGCTCCTCAACAGAAATTGTTTTAGTAGAGTTTCTGCAAGCCTTAATGCTGCACGTTCATTGCACTGCACCACTTTTCAACAACTTCTGAAATCCGAAAGTGTTACCTTTCAGCAGTAGCATTTTCCCTCCCATTATACGCACTGAAACTTCCAGCGCGCCTGAGGATACCTCTACTGTTAAGCGATCTGCCGTAGACTGACTCGTGAGGCCGGAAACGGCTGGGAGTGCTCCGGGCTGGTATCTGCAGGCCAGTGAGCAAGTTAGGGAGGAATGAGTCCTGTTCCCCACTGACCTACCTGCGCGCGGTGCATTCACTAGCCAATGCGAGGAGATATTCACGTAACCAACTGCAGCTGGAAATAATAGTTTGATGGAACTCTAAAACTACAGGTGTTCCGTCTTGAGATTGCTCGTAGCTGTAATGACCGTGAATGAAGAGAGAGTGAGCTTGGTTCTGCCGCAGACTGCTGACCTACCTTTTCTAGGCTACAATACTGGCGAGGCTGAGGTTAGGTTGGCTAGAAAACGCGTCCTCTGCTACAGCTGAATCATTTGTCGCTTAAAATTAGCTGCACCCTTTTAAACGTAGCTCGCGGTGATACCTTAAGGGGACCTGGGCCTGAAGGGGCTGCTTTTTCATACCTTACTTTCGATGCACATAACTCTTTATCTACAATGCGGAGCAAGTTTTATACCAACACTGAATGACATTAACTCAAGATGTAATAAGAGATATATTGAAATATCTGTTACACTTTAAGAATTACAATATTTTTCCAAATAGATGTTTTTTATAATATACGTTCGCATTCTGAAACATTTTCTGGTGCATCGTTAGTCTAATAGCATTTAGACTGTGGCAGGCTGCTGTCAATATTCGTAGAAACACATTATAGCCTGTTGTTTTGTAGCTTGAAGCATTTCTGAGGTAATAGAAAAACCCCTTATTACACTTCATTACTATTTTGTCTAAAATTTACCGTTAAAATTATATACAGAATGACAAACATAGATCATTTCTGCACTGTCTTAGGATTCTGTCCCATTATTCAACTGGGAGAAATTTGGTGAACGTAGCTAAAACCATTATGAAGTTATATGTACCTAATGTTCTGAAAATGTAGTTTCGAGAAAATGAGACAATGTTCAGAGTTTTTGACTCGCCGTATGCCTCATTCAGAACTTTCCAGTGGCATAATCTTGCTGGTCGGCTGCTTCTTTATCCTCTGTAGACTTCTTGATAAATCTTTGCCTTATTCTGGACACACTATTGGTGGTTTCCGCATCCGTTTCAACTTCAACTAGTCGCTGACAATCTATGGCAGTCAGATTTCCTGATTGGAGGCCTAATTTGTTCATTAATTCTGTCCTGTCAATTACACCGTCATCGAAACAGACAACAGCACCCATCACTGTTTTCAGTTCTCGTTGCCACGCGCAGCTGTTTAAACTATCATTAGGATTTTGTGTATGGCCACGTAGACATTTTCTAAGTAATGTTTTTATGTGCAAGGTCCCTGTATATTGGCTTTATTGCTTGCATGACTGTGGCAGGTATGGAATGTTTATGGTGGTATTCCTTCTCTGAAGCATCAGCGTGGCCAGTGTGCAGATATTTGTTCAAAGAGCGTTTACGACCGTTATTATTGTGGTCTTCAGTCCGTAGACTCGTTTGATGCAGCTCTCCACGCTATCCTGTCCTATGCAAGTTTCTTCATCTGAGAATAAGTTCGAAAACGTACATACTTTTGAATCTGCTTACTACATTCGTTCCTCGGTCTCCCTCTACGATTTTTATCACACACACTTACTTCTAATGCCAAGTTGACGATTCCCTAACGTCTCAGAATGTGTCCCACCAATCTATCCCTTCTCTTAGTCAGGATATGGCAGAAACTCCTTTTCTCACGAATTCGGTAGAGCTTATGGGACTTGACTACGGGGTCATCAGTCCACGAATTCGGTTATGCACCTCATTAGTTACGTGATCCACCCATTTGATTTTCATCATTCGTCTGCAGAACTACATTTCGAAAACTTCTATCATCTTTTTGTCCGAACTCCTTATCGTCCACGTTTCACTCGCCTACAATGGTACACTCCAGACACTTTGAGAAAGGAATTCCTAACATTTAAACTAATATTGGATGTAAAAAAATTTCGCTTTTTCAGAAATGCTTTTCTTCCCATAGCCATTCTGCCTGAATTTTATATCTTCCTTGCTTCGGCCAACAAAACTCATCTACTTTCATTGTCTCATTACCTAGTCTAATTCCTTCGGCATCGCCTGATTTTCTGATACTACATTCCATTACCCTTGTTTTTCTCTTTTTAACGTTCATGTTATACCTTCCTTTCAACGCAGTGTTCATTCCGTTTAATTGCTCTTCCAGGTCTTTTGCTGTCTGACAGAAATGCTATGTCGTCAGTAAACCGCACATTTTTTATTTCTTCTTCCTGGATTTAATTTCCTCTCCAAATTTCTCTTTCTTTTATGGGACTTAACTAGGGAGTCATCAGTCCCTAAACTTACAAACTACTTACGAACTAGCTACAACTAAGGACGGCACAAATATCCATGCCCGAGGGGGGATTCGAACCCCCGACCGTAGTGGCCGTGCAGACCGTGACTGGAGTTCCTCAGCCGGCCGCGGTGGTCGAGGTGACTGAGGAGCTCCAGTCACGGTCAGCACGGCCACTACGGTCGGGGGTTCGAATCCCCCCTCGGGCATGGATATTTGTGCCGTCCTTAGTTGTAGCTAGTTCATAAGTAGTTTGTAAGTTTAGGGACTGATGCCCCGTAGTTAAGTACCATAAGTTGTACAAACATTTGATTTTTTTGTTGTTGTTGTTTGTTTTTGGAGCTCCTCAGTCCCCTCTGCCACACCGTGGCCGGCCTCCTAGCATTCCTTCACTGCTTGCTCAATGTACAGATTGAACAACATGGGGGAAAGGCTACAACCCTGTCTTACTCCCTACCGAACCTCTGCGTATCTTTCATGTCCTTCGACTTTAATAACTGCTGTCTGGTTTTTGTGTAAGTTGAATATAACTTTTCGCTTCCTATTTTTTACCCTTGTTACCTTCAGAATCTGAGTTTATTCCAGTCGACATTGTCAAAAGCGTCCTCTAGATCTACAAATGCTAAAAACGTAGGTTTTCCTTTCCTAAGCTTTAGAGTATAATGTTGTTGTTATGGTCTTCAGTCCGGAGACTGGTTTGATGCAGCTCTCCACCCTACTCTATCCTGAGCAAGCCTTTTCATCTCCTCGAAAGAACGGCAACCCACATCCACTTGAATCTGCTTACTATACGGGTCTCTTGGTCTCCCTCTGCGATTTTTTCCCCCACACACTTCCCTCCAATGCTAAATTTACGATTCACCGATGTCTAAGAATGTGCCCTACCAAGCGATCCCTTCTTTTGGACAGGGTATGCCAAAAATTCCTTTCCTCACCAATTCTGTTCAGTACCTCTTCATTAGTTATGCGGTCTACCCACCTAATCTTCAGCATTCTTCTGTAGCACCACATTTCAAAAGCCTCTATTCTCTTCCAGTCCGCACTGCTTATCGTCCATGTTTCACTCCCGTACAAGGCAAAACTCCACACAAATGCCTTCAGAAAAGAGTTCCTCACACTTTAATATTCGACGTTAGCAAATTTCTCTTTTTCAAAAATGCTTTTCTTCCCATTGCCATTCTGCATTTTATATCCTCTGTACTGCGACCATTGCATGTTATTTTACTACCCAAGTAACAAAACTCATCTACCACCTTCACTGTTTCGTTACCTAATCTAATTCCTTCAGCATCGCCTGATTTTCTAAGACCGCATTCCATTATCTTTGTTTTGCCCTTGTTAATGTTCATTTTATGCGCTCTCTTCAACACACTGTCAATTCCATTCAACTGCTCTTCCAGGTCCTTTGCTGTCTCTGACAGAATTACAATGTCATCAGCCAAACGCAATGTTTTTATTTCTTCCCCCTGTACTTTAATCCCTATTCCAAATTTTTCCTTGCTTTCCTTCACCGCCTGCTCTAACGATTTAGAATTAAATAAACCATATATTTTTGGAAACTGTAGAGTTTGTCTTTCAGATTGAGGGTTTTTTTTTTTCAGTAATTTTCACGTCCAGGTTGCGTTAACAGCGTGTGTGGAGTGCCCCGCCTCGTAGCGCCGCGTGACACACGTCAGCCGGCGAGTGACTGGGACCCCTGGAGACCACAGAAACCGCACAGCCATCGAGACGCCTGCGTCCCGCTGACAGCCGTCTCGGGCTACACGGCTGCGGCTCGCCGGACACGTGACTCCCGTGTATAAAGCGATACTCGAGCCGCAGCTCAACACTGGCGACACCCACCGGCGTGGAAAAGTTCCCAGCACAGCGAGCGCTGGCTCAGGAGAAAACGGAAAAACTGCACTGAGATAGCGGCGCGGCGTCCACTCGCCAGCCTCGCCACGCAGGCTGTCACCGAAGGCTTATCTCGCGGCGTCACAAGCCTGTCTCCCAGAGTACTTAACTCTGGCCCCACTGCGCCAACGATAGTGCTATCTCACCTCTTAAGCTACTACCGTGCAAACTAGTAGCACTACAACTTCACACCTCTACATCTACATGGGATGATGCTGTCGTTTATCGGTTAGTGAAGTCAATTGAGGATCAAAAGCAACTGCAAAGCGATTTAGACAAAATTTCTGCATGATGCGAAAATTGGCAATTGACACTAAATAAAGAAAAGTGTGAAGTAATACACATGACCACTAAAAGAAATCCGCTGAACTTTAATTACGCAATAAATCAGTCAAACCTTAAGGTCGTAGATTCTACCAAATACCTAGGAGTTACAATTACGAACAACGTTGACTGGAGAGAACACACAGAAAATATTGTGGGGAAGGCGAACCAAAGGTTACGTTTCATCGGCAGAACGCTTCGAAGATGCACCAGCTCCACCAAAGGGACTGCCTACATCACACTTGTGCGTCCTCTCCTGGAGTACTGTTGCTCCTTGTAGAACCCTCACCAGGTGGGATTGACGGAAGACATTGAGAAGGTTCAGAGAAGGGCAGCTCGTTTTGTTTTATCACGTTACGGGGAGGAAAGCATCACGGAAATGTTGCAAGAATTGGGGTGGAATTCATTAAAAGAAACACGTTATTCATTGCGGCGTGATCTGTTTGCAAAGTTTCAGTCACCGACTTTTAGTTCTGAACGTGAAAATATTTTGCTAGCACCCACCTACCTACATGACCATCCCAATAAAATAAAAGAAATCAGATCGAAAACGGAACGATTTAGGTGTTCTTTCTTCCCGCGCGCTATTAGAGAATGGAACGCTAGAGAAAAGTTATGAAAGTGGTTAATGAACCCTCTGCCAGGCACTTGAATGTGATTTGCAGAGTATCGATGTAGATGTAGATACTCTACATATCACATTTAAGTGCCTGGCAGAGGGTTCATCGAACCACCATTATACTATTTATCTCCCATTCCATTCTCGAATACCGCGCGGGAAGAAAGAACACCTGAATCTCTCCGTTCGACCTCCGACTTCTCGTATTTTATTCTGATGATCTTTTCTACCTTTGTAAGTGGGAGTCAATAATATATTTTCGCATTCGGAGGAGAATGCTGGCGATTTGAGTTTCGTAAGTAGCCCACGCCGCAGGAATAAGCGCCGTTGTTGTAATGATTCCCATCCCAGATCCTGTATCATTTCCGCAACGCTGTCTCCCCAGTATCGTGACAATACGAAACGAGCTGCCCTTCTTTGGACTCTTTCGATGTCCTCCGTCAAACCCACCTGATAAGGATCAAATAAAATGTTCAAATGTGTGTAGAACTTATGGGACTTAACTACGGGGTCATCAGTCCCTAAGCTTAACAAATACTTATGAACTAGCTAAGACTAAGGACGGCACAAATATCCATACCCGAGGAGGAATTCCAATCCACGACCGTAGTGGCCGTGCACACCGTGACTGGAGCGCCTCGCCGGCCGCGGTGGCCGAGGTGACTGAGGCGCTCCAGTCACGGTCAGCACGGCCACTACGGTCGGGGGTTCGAATCCCCCCTCGGGCGTGGATATTTGTGCCGTCCTAGTTCGTAAGTAGTTTGTAAGTTTAGGGACTGATGACCCCGTAGTTAAATCCCATAAGCTTAACAAACATTTGATTTGGAGCGCCTCAGTCCTCTCGGCCACCGCGGCCGGCTGATAAGGATCCCACACTGGGCAGCAATACTCCAAAACTTGACGGACAAGCATAGTGTATGCAGTTTTTCTTCTTCTTCTTCTTCTTCTTCTTCTTCTTCCTTTTTTAGTTCTGTTGCATCTCTTAATAATTCTGCCAATAAAACGCAGTCTTTGTTTCTCCTTTCCCACGACATTATCTACGTGTTCTTTCCAATTTAAGTCTGAAGTAATAGTAATTCCTAGGTTTTTGTGGAGTTTACGGCCTTCACTTGTAATTGATTTATCTTCTAAACAAAGTTTAACTGATTTCTTTTCGTACTCATATGGACGACTTCACACTTCTCATTATTTAGAGTCAATTGCCAATTTTTCCACCATACTGATATCTTATTCAGATCGTTCTGCACCTCTCGCGGTGTTCGCCGAAGTTCAGAAGCTGACGCTACTATTTCGTATTTCGGAACTCTCATTCACGTTTTATGCCCAACAGCGTCTTCTCAAAGCATTGAAAGGAGACTTACGTAAGCGCGCAGTAGGACTGACTGCCCAGAAAATGTTAACGGCAGAGCGGAAATTCAAACTGCCGGTCTCCGTAAATTGCTTCACTTTCGAGGCATCAAATAAACAATCAGCTGGAGACCAAATCCGTGCTAAAATGAATAAGCAAATGTTCGTAATCCGAAGTTCACAAGAGAATATTTTGATTTGTCCATATTGTTAGCAGGAACGGTGTGTATGAGGAACTATTTCCACGGACGTACGGTTTTCTGTTATTTCCGTGCAACGGTGAAGATTCGCCAACCGCTATGAGCTCGGTTTCCAACAGGTCGACTTCTTTATGGCGGCAGTGTCGTTCCCGCTTGCGTCACAAACTCGTATACTCTTTGGCGCGGAGTAACCCGTCGTTAACTGCTCGTCCGATGTCACCCAGTCGACGGACTCTGATGCAACTCGACACAGCGTGTGGCGAGGCCTCAGGCTACTGACGCCGTGACCAACTGTGCTTTGTCATGGCACACAATTATTTTTACGAAATCTCTGACACTGGAGACTAAGCGAGTGCTCTTTTAAAAAACACTGGACAACGGCATTTTTACAAGAAACGTGAATGTTCTTCGCTAAGTTGTGGTTAATGAATTCGAAAATGAAATCAGTTTTCGCCTATAGGGCTCAGTTTTCGTGCACAGTGCCCTCTACTGATAAAGCTTGAAAATGCTGAATATTGCTTATTTTGGTATTACATAATTAATTTCCTAATATTTAGTTTCTTGATACGTAACTTCTTAAACACTCTAAATACATATAAGGAAGTCCATACATTATCCTCACAACAAAACTACGAAGGAGACATCGCGTCGCTTCGTGTTTGCTCAACATCCTCATTAGTGAAACAGCTCTGACCTTGTGAAGTACGTTGCGTATGTTGGTCAAGGTTTGTGTTTCGTGTGAATTCCGAAAAAACTGCAAGTCTGGTTGACAGTATCACCCAGATAGTAGCAGATTTGATGTACCCATAATTTGAGAGAATCGACGGATCATTTCCTTTAACGCTCTTTGGCACAAATAGTTACCACTTCTTTATTTCCCGCCTCGCCGCCTTATATAAATGTAGTAAGTAGGAAAAGTGGTGAAGTATCTTACCGTTGAGACACTCTGGATATGGCATTGTTTAGTACAGTACGCAGTGAACAGTAACTTGTGCAAGTCAGAAACGTTTGAGATTAGTGCACTTCTTCGTAAATTGTGGTATATACCATTTACTTGCGTTGTATGCTGAACTATTTATTACGAAAATTTGCTGATGCCTTGAGCAACGCGGAAAGAATAACCTAAAGTTGTTCATTTCTAAACTAATATTTCTCGGGCTTATCGGTTAAAATATTACAGTCTTATAATCATACACAGATCGCCCAAAGTAAGGTTACGAAACATTTCAATAAAGAATGTGAAAATGTGACGTAAATTTACTAGATGAAACACCAATTAAAATTGCTTGTATTCCCAGTGTTCTTAGCTAAGAGTAATGTCTTGTAGGCCTTATGTCTGACCAGGGAACATTATATAAAATCCAGTATCACAAATGTTCTCTGGTAATTATGGTTACCACCCCCACAGGACACCATGCACTCAGAAAATGAAGAAAATAAACATGTTATGCGACTAACCTCTTGTCATGAATATGAAATAAAAGTACACTCCTAGCTATTAAAATTGCTACACCACGAAGATGACGTATTACAGACGCAAAATTTAACTGACAGGGTGAAGATGCTGTGATATGCAAATGATTAGCTTTTCAGAGCAGTTACACAAGGTTGGCGCCGGTGGCAACACCTACAACGTGCTGACATGAGGAAAGTTTCCAAGCGATTTCTCATACACAAACAGCAATTGACCGGCGTTGTCTGGTGAATAGGTACTGTGATGCCGCATGTATAAAGGAGAAATGAGTGCCATCACGATTCCGACTTTGGTAAAGGTCGTATTGTAGCCTATCGCGATTGCGGTTTAACGTATTGCGGCATTGCTGCTCGTTTTGGACGCGATCCAATGACTGTCAGCAAAATATGGAATCAGTGGGTTCAGGAGGGCAATACGGAATGCTGTGCTGGATCCCAACGGCATCGTATCACTAGCGGTCGAGATGACACGCATCTTATCCGCATGGCTGTAACGGATCATGCAGCCACGTCTTGATCCCTGAGTCAACAGATGGGCACGTTTGCAAGACAGCAACCATATGCATGAACACTTCGACTATCAGCTCTGAGACCACGGCTGCGGTTACCCTTGACCCTTGCCTGCGATGGTATACGCAACGACGAACCTGGGTGCACGAATGGCAAAACGTTTTTTTCGGATGAATCCAGGTTCTGTTTACAGCATCATGATGGTTGCATCCGTGTTTGGAGACATCGCGGAAAACGCACATTGGAAGCTTGTATTCGTCATCTCAATACTGGCGTATCACCCGGCGTGATGGTGTAGGCTGCTATTGGTTACACGTCTCGGTCA
Organism: Locusta migratoria; assembly: GCA_026315105.1. Taxonomy (NCBI): domain Eukaryota; kingdom Metazoa; phylum Arthropoda; class Insecta; order Orthoptera; family Acrididae; genus Locusta; species Locusta migratoria. The sequence continues at coordinate 62,684,035 of CM048744.1, read as the reverse complement.
TCTCTTGTTCGCATCGACGGCATTTTGAACGGTGGCCGATACATTTCAGATGTGTTACGACCCGTGCCTCTACTCTTCATTCGATCCCTGTGAAACCCTACATTTCAGCAGGATAATGCACGACCGCATGATGCAGGTCCTACACGGTCTTTCTGGATACTGAAAACGTTCGACTGCTCCCCTGGCCAGCACATTCTCCAGATCTCTCACCAATTGAAAACGTCTGGTCAATGGTGGCCGAGCAACTGGCTCGTCACAATACGCCAGTCACTACTTTTGATGAACTGTGGTATCGTGTTGAAGCTGCATGGGCATCTGTACCTGTAGACCACATCCAAGGTCTGTTTTACTCAATGCTCAGGCGTATCAAGGCTGTTATTACGGCTAGCTGTGGTTGTTCTGGGTACTGATTTCTCAAGATCTATGCACCTGTCAGTTCTAGTATAATATATTTGTCCAATGAATACCTGTTTATCATCTGCATTTCTTCTTGGTGTAGCAATTTTAATTGCCAGTAGTGTATTTTAAATTGAATTGTGGACTTTCATAGTACTGTCCCATAAACGGACAAATTTTACTCTTGAAAGAGACGGGCCGCCGAACATGGTGTTTACTGCAGACTAAGGACAAGTCCACCGGACAAACTATCACTCACGACACTAGGGTCAGCTGGTAAATGCCTCGGAAAGGACGGCAGTACTGAAGTAGTACCATTAACGCCTGGTTACCATCAACGTTCACATTCAGCACATTTCGGGACCAATGGTAATGTGTGAATATTCTAAAGAGACAGTCCTTGCAGCGAGAATCGTGACGAATGGTCAAATAGTGAACAGCGAAGCCCATTGGCCACTTTTTTTGTGGTTTTTTTAGGGCGCACAACTGCTGAGGTCATTAGCGCCCAACACTGCGCATAGTAAAATCGAACCGGGGTTAGAACTTAAATTGCTTTCGCCATATTTGCACGATGTATAAAAAGTAAAAGTCTGATAGCAGAATGCGGGTAATCAGCTAAAATATCAGACATTTCAAATGGTAAACATAGATCATGACGGAGACAAAAAACGGACATTGCACTAAAAGATGGTACACAGTAAAAGGTTCATCACAGTGCTCACATAAGGGAGCAGGACCACCACGTAGTAAATACTGGTGGCTATAACGGCAGTGGCCAATACGAAGCCGGGCCAGAACAATCTCCTCTCGGCGAGAGGGTCGAGGGCACAGGTTTAATGGGTCGCAATTTGTTCCCTGACAGGGATGACCAATGTAAAAACCAGCGGAAGATAATACGCGGGGAGATACCAGCGATACCACTGGCCACTGGTCGGCAGCTGATGCTTCAGTTCTTCTTATGGCGACGTGAGGCGGCCCAGGCTGCCGCTACGCCCACCGCCACCGCCTGATCTCGCCGGCTGCGTCAAAGCTCGTGACGTCAGGCGCGGCCTCGCAGCCATTGTATGCGAAAGAAACCGAAGGTGCGAAAAGAAAAACAGCCGTCTGGAAGAAACCACACGCCGTTGGGAAACGGCGCGGGGATATTTCTCCGCTCTGTCGATGAGGGCGACACAAAGAAACAGCAGCCTGTCGTGATTAAACATCTCCCGATGTTATCTTGTTGAAAATTGTTTCACCTGGTGTGTAAGATGTATGAGACAGGTGAAGTACCCTAAGACTTTAAGAAAAATGTTATAATCCCCATTCCAAAGAAAGCAGGCGCAGTCAGGTGTGAAAACTACAGAACAATCAGTTTAATAAGTCATGGTTGCTGCCGGCCGCGGTGGCCGAGGTGACTGAGGCGCTCCAGTCACGGTCTGCACGGCCACTACGGTCGGGGGTTCCAATCCCCCCTCGGGCATGGATATTTGTGTTGTCTTTAGTATAAGGTAGTTGATAAGTAGTTTTTAAGTTTAGGGACTGATGACCCCGTAGTTAAGTCTCATAAGCTTAACAAACAAACAAAAACATGGTTGCAAAATATTAACACGAATTATTTACAGAAGGATGGAAAAGCTGGAAGAAGCCGACCTCGGGGAAGATCAGTTTGGGTTCAGGAGAAATACAGGAACTCGGGAGGCAATACTTACTTTACGGCTTATCCTAGAAGATAGATTAAGAAAAGGCAAACCTACATTTCTAGATTTTGTAGATTTGGAGAAGGCTATTGACGATGTTGATTGGAATAAACTCTTTCAAGTTCCGAAGCAAGCAGGAGTAAAATATAGGGAGCGTAAGATTATTTACAACTTGTACAAAAACCAGACAGCGGTTGTCAGGGTTGAAGGGCATGAAAGGGATGCAGTGGTTGGAAAGGGAGTAAGATAGGGTTGTAGCCTTTCTCCAATGTTGTACAATTTGTACATTGAGCAAGCTATAAAAGGAAAGCAAGGAGAAATTTGGAGAAGGAATTAAAGTTGAGGGTGGAGAATTAAAAACATTGTGTTTAGTAATTCTGTCAGAGACAGCAAAGGACCTGGAAGATGAGTGAACGGAATGGCCAGTGTGCCGAAAGGTGCATATAAAATGAACATTAACAAGGGTAATAGAGTGCAGTCTAAGAAAATCAGGCGATGCTGAAGGAATTAGATTAGATAACGAAACAATAAAGTAGGTAGATGAGTTTTGTTACTTGCGCAGTAAAATAATAAATGTTGGTCGCAGTACAGACGATATAAAATGCAGAATGGCAATGGGTAGAAAAGCGTTCTTGAAAAAGAGAAATTTGTTAACCTCGAATATTGATTTAAGCCTAAGGAAGTCCTTTCTGAAGGCTTATGTATGGAGTGTTGCCTTGTATGGGAGTGAGGCATGGACGATAAACAGTGCGGACAGGAAGAGGATTGAGGCTTTTGAAATATGGTGCTACAGAAGAATGCTGAAGATTAGGTGGGTGGATCACGTAACTAATGAGGAGGTACTGAACAGAATTGGAGAGAAAAGAAATTTCTGGCATACCTTGACTAAAAGAAGGGATCGCTTGGTAGGACACATTCTTAGACATCAAGGAATCGTGAATTTAGCATTGGAGGGACGTGTGTGGGGTAAAAATCGCAGAGGGAGACCAAGAGATGGATACAGTAAGCAGATTCAGACAGATGTAGGTTGCCGTTCTTATGTGGAGATGAAGAAGCTTGCTCAGGATAGGGTATTGTGGAGAGCTGCATCAAACCAGTCTCTGGACTGAAGATAACAACAACAACTTGTTGAGCGTGGATGCGAGCGACTGGACACGCAACCTCTTAGGCCGTCCGCACACGGGTCGATTCGCACTCGTCGCAGCTGCGCTCGTTCTCGAGGCGATTCCTAGAGCTCCTAAAAACACAGGCTGACGCATCCACCGTTTACATTCCGTGCGAATGCTAAACACAATACGTAGTTTATACGAACAGTGTTGTTTTGTTCAAGTTTAGTGAAATATTTTGGAAGTGCCGACATAGAGACTTAGATCGTGTTACTTTTAGCTTGGATTCCGCTTTTGTTTACATAGATATGTGGATTAGACACAAAAATCCCGCGTTTTCCTTACTTATTGCTGTTTTTCTTCTCTGTCCAAATAAAGAAAAAAGCGCAAGAAACATATATATTTCTGTGATAAAAATCGCTTACTACGTTTAATTCGTGCGCCTCGGTTGCACAGTGGTAGAGTGCCACACTACAAATCCGAAGGTCGCGGGTTCGATCCCCGCCAGGTACTAGGATTTTTATCTGTCACTTTCCAGTTCTTTCACCTCTGGCAGTATTGCTCGTGTGAAAAACACCGAGTAGCACCGTGGTTCGGAACCCACGTTAAACTGTAAGTCCACCTATAACTAGCTGGGTAAGTCAGTTCGAAGGTCGGAGGAAGGCAACGGCATACCACCTCCAAACAGGACCATGCCTCGTAAAGCACTGTGGTGCTCAAAACAATCTTCGGATTGTTGACTGCTTTACCTTTTTACCTTACGTTTAATTCTGCCGAAACTCATCATCTAGATAAAAGTTTTAAGGTATCTTGGCTTGTATTTGAATAATGACTGTCAATATGGGAGGTTTGTTTGGCGTCCTGCAGTAAGTGTTTAGTGTCCGCTGTGACAAATACACCACATCCGACTGTCGTACTCACATAGGTGAATGTACTTCTATTACGGTATTGGGAAAGTTTCAGAACGTATTACGAACACTAAAACGAAAAATATTAGTGTTCAGGATCTAACGTTTACGGTCGTAGAGGCACATGGTGCCGATGTTGGCAACAACTGTTGAATGTTATTGGAAAACCTAATCGTATAGAATTAGGGGAATAATCCCTTGTGTTGACAAACAAATAAATAATTCTGTTCCTTCTCTAGGTTGACAGGCTTTTATATGTAACAGTACCCTTGTCTTTTCAGTAATTTAATAATCCTTGTAAAGCAAACATTTCGTTGCCAATATTAGCACACTACGTCGCAGCAGTCGTAAGTAAAATTTACACAGTATTCTTTGTCAGTTATGTTATACTCTTATAGATAAGCGTCAATATTGGCATTTAAAGACACACATATTGTGCTCTAAAAAGAGTATGATCTGGGATGTTTAGCTGTGTTATGATATTTTGCGGCTGCTAAATCCCTACAGGCAGCCTTCCTGTTAAGAGGTAGACATTAGTACTTTCAAAAGAGCTAAAAAAAACTTACGTTCGAGTATCACAGACGATTTTTACTATCAAATATTGCTTCAAGTCATAATAAATATCTATTTATAATACATAACTGTGGGCTAGGTACGGCTCCCCAGTTTTTGGGCCAACAGTTAATGATCCAATCATTCTTCTCTCAGAATCTCTCGGGAAACTAAACATCCTGTAGCCACCTCTGGAATGATCTGAGCAGTTTATGGAAACACAACCATCCGTAATGTCGTGCTAAAGTGCCGTGACGCAAATCCTATAGCACCGCAGTATGTTTAAGTTAAGAGGTACCGGAATGAAAATGGCGGATGCGTCAGCTCGTACTTTTAGGACCCTTAGCGATTCTGTCCCCATGCGCCTGCCCACGTAACTAAAATGGCAGCCCGCCAACGGGACGATTTGCAAGCGTCTCGTAATCGTCTCAAAGTAGTCGTGAGCGACACTCGTCTCTTGCAACCCACAGTGCACGTGAAAGTTCAAGCGTGACGAGCGGATCATACATCATGGAGGGTATTACGTTCTTCAGGTAGCGAGGGTTGGTAGACACTATGCTCTGAAAGCGCTCTACATCCGGTGTGTGGTGGGGAAGGCTTCTGGCGTGGCCTTAAGTTTAACTCTCGCTGCGACCGTCGAAGTAAGTACATCGTGGAATCATGCTGAGGGGATGGCATGCGGTTAGAACTTTGTCTTCTTGGATCAGGCGGTCTTGGTTACTCAGTTATAGTTTTCTTACATAATTAACTCCCTATGCGAGACGAAGTGGACGGCCGCGGTGGCCGAGGGGACTGAGGCGCTTCAGTCAAGATCTGCACGGCCACTACGGGCAGGGGTTCGAATCCCCCCCTCGGGCATGGATATTTGTGCCGTCCTTAGTGTTAGCTAGTTCATAAGTAGTTTGTAAGTTTAGGGACTGATGACCCCGTAGTTAAGTCCCATAAACTATACAAACACTAGAACTTTTTTTTTGAGGCGAAGTGTTTCTTCATTTACAAAACTAGAGTAATTCATTTTAAATTTTGTATTTGCGTTCTCATTCCAGTAATGATTGTGGGTCCGATTTTTCTCAAGTTAGAATACACGTGTGTGTGTGTGTGTGTGTGTGTGTGTGTGTGTGTGTGTGTGTGTGTGTGTGTGTGTTTTTGGCCTTCAGCCTTTGTGTAAACTTAGTATGTTTAAATTTCCTTGCTGTTTTTTAGTATGTTTAAATTTCCTTGCTGTTTTTTAACTAACGTTTTCGCATCGTGTCTGTATCTGCGAGTATGATAATATTTCTCAGATATTCTGATTTGATTCTGTCTTGGTAGCACCACATGCTTTCGCAACGGTCCTTACTTCGGCCTTCAGCCCTGCTTTTACTAATACTAGCCTTCTATATTATTTGTGCGCAATTCACTATGTTCGCATACCACATGGTACTTAAGGATAGTATGCTGGTGCCTCCCTGCACATGAATTCGTTTGGTGCATAGTAGATTTTTTAAATTAGTGCTTGAAGACACCCGCCATCTCGTCAAAAACGCCACCGACGCTTAGTTTCGCTGCTGCTATCAAGTGTTGCCACATGAGTAAAGTGTTGCAAGCATGATGCACGTGTCTGTAAGTGAATGAATGGGCTTTCCTTTAACTATTGTGTGTCTTCAAACTTCTTCCCACGTTACCTCCATAGCCATAAAGGGCAGAAACAATCTTATTAGGGGCAGTAACTTTATGATGTAATTGACTTTTGTACAAGGTGTGTGCTTTACTGTGCTTAATTGGATCTCCCCTCATTTATTTGGTTGTTCATTTCATTGAACAGATAATGATTTAAAGTATCAAACCCCTGCTTTATAATTTCATGATCTCTGTCCCATGTTTAATTATGTATCACTTTTTATGCATATAATGTTGTTTGTTCAAACGTCGGTTGCTCCCGTAAGGAGTGAGCAGTTAGATAAATTTCTTTTGCGCAAGTACTATGGCCACTTTTAACATAGAGCAGCAGTGGGCGTTTTAATTTGCATTTGCAGATCTAAACTGCTGAGGTGTCTCACAGAAAACAAGCTACTTTCAATGTACACCCCTTCATGTTAATCATCCTACCCAGCGACAAGATACGGATATCACAGAACCGTAAGTGCGATGCAGTGGTTGGAGAGCAGAGAGGCAAGTTGCAACCGATGTGCTGACTCGTCACGTCGCCAGATGTGAATGCACTGGCAGACGCCTGGGATGTGAGTGGACGCGGTGACCCCTCTCTGTGCCTCAAGCGGCCTACCAAGGCATGACTGATTTCATGAAGCACGCGCCGCAGCTGTTATTCCTTCTGAAGGTGCACATACTGGCTATTAGGTGGGTGCTTAATGTTTTTGTTGATCAGAGAAGATCCTGCACAGACCGTCCGGACGGCACTTCTGCCAGCAACATGGGGCTATAGAAATGCGCCACGTATGCCATTTGAGGTGTCAATTTTAAGAAAGTAAAAACTCCAATGATTACGAACAGCCCATTATCCAAACCTATTCATACTTTAAACTTCCTGGCGGATTAAAATTGTGTACCAGAATCGGGACTCGAACCTGGGACCTTTGCCTTTCGCGGGCAAGCGCACTACCGACTGTGGTATCCCGACACGACTGACGATGACGCCTCACAACTTTACTTCCGGCAGTACCTCGCCTCCTACTTTCCAAACTTCACAGAAGCTCTCCTACGAACCATGCAAGACTAGCACTCGTGGAAGAAAGGATATGGTTGGAGACATGGCTTAGCCACAGCCTAAGGGAAGTAAAGTTGTGAGGCGCAAACTCCGCTGCAGAGTGAAAGTTTCATTCTCTAATCATGCTTTTGGCCCACTTTATGTTACAGTAGTAACACTAAAAGTGGGCCTCTGCGATCGTTTTTTGACAGCTCTAAATTTAAATAAAAATAACGGCTTAACCATTCACCTGCCACGAAAATTGAATAACTGAATTTGTAGAGGAGAAAATTCTCTACAACTTTGCTGTCTTATGTTTTTTTCATATCTCGTATCGTTTCAGAGATACTTGCAAAAATAACGGAGTTTTGACACCCTCCATAGAATTAACGAAAACCAGCCGTTCGCAGATGTCACGTGACATTCCTCGCCAACAACTCTGTAGCATACGCCATCTTGCGTTGCGTATTTGACGATTTTCTTATTGTAACTTACACGTTGTCATTTCAAAGCAATGCCGCACTGAAGAATTAACAGAAACACGTCGTTCTTCGTACGATACAAGATAATGTAGTGTCTACAAATGCCATATTAGCGTCAGTTAAGAACGGCCATGAATAGTATGAAATTTAAGACCGCAACTTATAAGTGTTGGCCGTAGCGTAGTGGTCAATACGTTGGACTGTGACGCTGAAGGTTAGTGGTTTGAAAAAAAAAAATCCTAAAAATGTTTAGACACTCTTATTAATTATTTTTTTATTATTTAGATTATTATTTTTGTACAAAATGTTGCAAAAACTTATAAAACTACAAATCTAAAGTGGGCCGTAAAACACGTCAGTGCGATTTTTTCCTTGCTTGTGGATGACATGCGAGGGCACCGACAAATATATACATACGGGAAACCTCCGTAAAGGCCCGGTCCCATGCTCAGGGGTGCGGGGCGGGGAGTTCTGAAGCAGTTCCGTAATATGTCCCATGATGGTGCTGCGGTCAGAGGCAGCCCTTTAAACTGGCCAGAGCAGGCGGCAGGTAGCTGCTATCCCCATCACCACCTCCCCTCAAACGCCAGCAAGTTGGACACAGCCGTGGCCTCGTGGCAGGTGGCACGAGCTCCCCTCAGCCTCCCCTCCACGCTACCCTCTCACGTGCGAGAGGCACCCTCAGAAGTGCCTCTAGTGTGGTCTAGTGGTACTAAGGCAGGGAACCGCCTAACACGGGCTAGCATCTTACGGAACTACGAGAGGAGCGTAGGACAGTGGTTTGGGGGGGCTGCTCCTCTGTATATGTTACTACTCTGTGGCGAGGGTATAAGAAGAATTGTTCTAGCACACAGCCTAAATCTGTTTTTTGTTAGCTTTGGCAGCGGAAGTTTGCCTCGCAACGCTTAGGAAGTACCCGGCCAGCAGGATGCACCATGCAGGATAACAAAGGGCAAGTAGTGCTAACAGGAAGGCGGCGTGTGAACGCGCGACAACGCCGGGGCGAGGAGAAAGCCCGGCACTGGGGGCAGTGTGAAGCGGGCAGCACGGGGTCAGATGGGAGGCGGGCCGCTAGCCGTGCCACACCTGCCGCCGTCACGACCGCCCGCGGCACACCTCGGTATCGGCGCAGATTGGCGCGGTCGACCGCGTCCACGAAGGCAGGCCTGAGACCGCGAGACACGAAGCGCCAGGGGGCCGGCGGCGTGCTGCGGCCGGGACAGCGCGGCGGGGCGCGGGGAGCGCCGGCCGGCCGCGTTCCCACGGCAACGGCAGCAGACGCCCCACCAAGCACTGCACAGGAGCTGCTGCACAGGCGACGCCCACTTTCATCCCACCACGTCTGACGCCACAGGGTCATCACATGTCCCTTATTTTGCGAGATCGTCCCTTATAATCAACATTCATAGAATATATGACATCAACTGCGATTGGGCAAAGCTGAAAATGTGTACCCAGCTGGGATTCGAAACCGGGTCTCCTGCTTTCTAGGCACTTGCGCTGACCCCTACACCACTGGGGACACAGTGATCACCGCACCTGCAAGGACTACCTAAGCACGCCTCCCGACAGATACAAATTCCCAGCTTCGCCCTGCCCACAGTACTCAAACTCGTAGTTATGAAACTAATTCCCATAAGAGTAAGGGCTTCAAACTTGCCCACCCCTCCCCACTAACGATAGGATCATTGCCCGTCACCGGCATATTATATATAATATATAATATATATTATATATAATATATATAATATGCCAGTGACGGGCAATGATCCTATCGTTAGTGGGGAGGGGTGGGCAAGTTTGAAGCCCTTACTCTTATGGGAATTAGTTCATAACGAGTTTGAGTACTGTGGGAAGGGCGAAGCTGGGAATTTGTATCTGACGGGGGGCGTGCTTAGGTATTCCTTGCGGGTGCGGTGATCACTGTGTCCCCAGTAGTGTAGGGGTCAGCGCAGCTGCCTAGAAAGCAGAAGACCCAGGTTCGAATCCCCGCTGGGTACACATTTTCAGCTTTGGCCAGTCGCAGTTGATGTCCTATATTCTATGAATGTTGAATAATAACAACTGCAGGATCAGAAGTGACGTCTGTTCTCTCGGAACAGACGCCACATGTATATATATTATTTAAATCAATTGTCCTGTTATCCCGACAAAACACATACGAGACGTATGTTGTCCCGCTTTGGCCCAGTTTAGGTTACGGTAAGGTAAAGCAGTCAACAATCCGATGATTGCTTTGAACACCACAGGGCTGTACTAGGCACGGTCCTGTTTGGAGGTGGTATGCCGTTGCCTTCCTCCGACCTTCGGAACTGACTTACCCAGCCAGTTATAGGGGGACCTACAGTTTAACGTGGGTTCCGAAACACGGTGGTACTCGGTATATTTCACATCAGCAACACTGCCAGTGGTGAAAGAAGTGGAAAGTGACATAAAAATCCAAGGAGCTGGCGGGGATCGAATCCGCGACCTTTGGATTTGTAGTCTGGCACTCTAGCACTGTGTTACGCAGCCACACCTAGTAACACTAAAAGTGAGCCTTTGCGATCGTCTTCTGACAGCTCGAAATTTAAATGAAAATAACGGCTTAACCATTCATCTTACACGAAAATTTAATAACCGAATTTGTAGAGGAGAAAATTCTCTAAAGCTTTGTGGCCTTTTTTTTCATATTTCGTATCGTTTGAGAGATCTTTTCAAAAATATAGGAGTTTTGACACACTCCATTGATTAACGAAAACCAGCCGTTCGCATATGTCACGTGACATTCCTCGCCCAGAACTCTCTGGCATACACCATCTTGCGTTGCGTATTTGATGATTTTCTTATTGTAACTTACACGTTGTCATTTCAGAGCAATGGTGCAGTGAAGAATTAACAAAAAGACGTTCTTCGTACGATAAATGATAATCTAATGTCTACAAATGCCACATTAGCATCAGTTAACAACGGCCATCAATAGTAAGAGATTAAAGAACACAACTCCAAACTCTTAGTTGTAGCGTAGTGGGCAATGCGTTGGACTGTGACGCTGAAGGTCAGCGGTTCGGAACCCGCCACAACCTAAATTTTTTTCTTCCTTAAAGGGTTTCAGACACTTCTATTAATTAATTTTTTAATTATTTATATTATTATTTTGGTCCAAAATGTTTGCAAAATCTTATAAAACTACAAATCTAAAGTGGGCCGTAAAACAAGTCAGTGCGATTTTTTCCTTAACCGTTCAGTATTTTTGAAATGTACTGTTTTTAAGTAACATGTACCATAATTAAACGGATAACTCGATTTATAATCTTACAAGGAGAGGACGCCTACTTGTCATCGCCGAATTCGTCCAAATTTATGGTACATGTAGGGCGTCCTGAGACACGATAGTGCACCAAGTGGGAACTCCGGATGGCCAAACGTTCAGGTAATAAAAGGAAGTTTGATACGGATCTATCACATATATCTATACCTTATCAACTGCCCCTGAGAGAGTCTTATTAGAAAGAGGTTTTTGGCTCAGCGGTAAGGTATCGGATTATTACTGATAGGTTCGCGGGTTCGATTCTGCCCGGCAACATTTTTTTTCAGATGTCAATCAAGTTTGTTTGGCATTAAAAAACCATGTAACCGTAAAACAACGAAGTTCATAACGCTTCACCTGTTTCTTCGATGAATATGATGAGGGAAACGGCGGTGCTGAGGAAAACACGGGGGGGATGAGGGAAACGGCGGTGCTGAGGAAAACACGGGGGGGATGAGGGAAACGGCGGTGCTGAGGAAAACACGGGGGGGATGAGGGAAACGGCGGTGCTGAGGAAAACACGGGGGGGATGAGGGAAACGGCGGTGCTGAGGAAAACACGGGGGGGATGAGGGAAACGGCGGTGCTGAGGAAAACACGGGAGGGGGGGAGTGAGGGAAACGGCGGTGCTGAGGGAAACGGCGGTGCTGAGGAAAACACGGGGGGGATTGAGGGAAACGGCGGTGCTGAGGAAAACACGGGGGGGATTGAGGGAAACGGCGGTGCTGAGGAAAACACGGGGGGGATTGAGGGAAACGGCGGTGCTGAGGAAAACACGGGGGGGATGAGTGAGGAAAACACGGGGGGGATTGAGGGAAACGGCGGTGCTGAGGAAAACACGGGGGGGGATTGAGGGAAACGGCGGTGCTGAGGAAAACACGGGGGGGGGGGGGATTGAGGGAAACGGCGGTGCTGAGGAAAACACGGGGGGGGGGATTGAGGGAAACGGGTGGGGGAGTGAGGGAAACGGGGGGGGGGAGTGAGGGAAACGGGGGGGGGAGTGAGGGAAACGGGGGGGGGAGTGAGGGAAACGGGGGGGGAGTGAGGGAAACGGGGGGGGGAGTGAGGGAAACGGGGGGGGGAGTGAGGGAAACGGGGGGGGGAGTGAGGGAAACGGGGGGGGGAGTGAGGGAAACGGGGGGGGGAGTGAGGGAAACGGGGGGGGGGAGTGAGGGAAACGGGGGGGGGAGTGAGGGAAACGGGGGGGGGAGTGAGGGAAACGGGGGGGGAGTGAGGGAAACGGGGGGGGAGTGAGGGAAACGGGGGGGAGTGAGGGAAACGGGGGGGGAGTGAGGGAAACGGGGGGGGAGTGAGGGAAACGGGGGGGGAGTGAGGGAAACGGGGGGGGAGTGAGGGAAACGGGGGGGGAGTGAGGGAAACGGGGGGGGAGTGAGGGAAACGGCGGTGCTGAGGAAAACACGGGAGGGGGGGAGTGAGGGAAACGGCGGTGCTGAGGGAAACGGCGGTGCTGAGGGAAACGGCGGTGCTGAGGAAAACACGGGGGGGATGAGGGAAACGGCGGTGCTGAGGAAAACACGGGGGGGGATTGAGGGAAACGGCGGTGCTGAGGAAAACACGGGGGGGATTGAGGGAAACGGCGGTGCTGAGGAAAACACGGGGGGGATGAGGGAAACGGCGGTGCTGAGGAAAACACGGGAGGGGGGGAGTGAGGGAAACGGCGGTGCTGAGGGAAACGGCGGTGCTGAGGAAAACACGGGGGGGGATTGAGGGAAACGGCGGTGCTGAGGAAAACACGGGGGGGGATTGAGGGAAAAGGCGGTGCTGAGGAAAACACGGGGGGATTGAGGGAAACGGCGGTGCTGAGGAAAACACGGGGGGGATTGAGGGAAACGGCGGTGCTGAGGAAAACACGGGGGGGGAGTGAGGGAAACGGGGGGGGAGTGAGGGAAACGGGGGGGGAGTGAGGGAAACGGGGGGGGAGTGAGGGAAACGGGGGGGGAGTGAGGGAAACGGGGGGGAGTGAGGGAAACGGGGGGGGGAGTGAGGGAAACGGGGGGGGGAGTGAGGGAAACGGGGGGGGGAGTGAGGGAAACGGGGGGGGGAGTGAGGGAAACGGGGGGGGGAGTGAGGGAAACGGGGGGGGAGTGAGGGAAACGGGGGGGGAGTGAGGGAAACGGGGGGGGGGAGTGAGGGAAACGGGGGGGGGAGTGAGGGAAACGGGGGGGGAGTGAGGGAAACGGGGGGGAGTGAGGGAAACGGGGGGGAGTGAGGGAAACGGGGGGGAGTGAGGGAAACGGGGGGGAGTGAGGGAAACGGGGGGGGAGTGAGGGAAACGGGGGGGGAGTGAGGGAAACGGGGGGGGAGTGAGGGAAACGGGGGGGGAGTGAGGGAAAACGGGGGGGAGTGAGGGAAAACGGGGGGGGGGAGTGAGGGAAAACGGGGGGGGAGTGAGGGAAAACGGGGGGGGAGTGAGGGAAAACGGGGGGGGGGAGTGAGGGAAAACGGGGGGGGAGTGAGGGAAAACGGGGGGGGGGAGTGAGGGAAAACGGGGGGAGTGGGGGAAAACAGGGGGGAGTGAGGGAAAACAGGGGGGAGTGAGGAAAACAGGGGGGAGTGAGGAAAACAGGGGGGAGTGAGGAAAACAGGGGGGAGTGAGGAAAACAGGGGGGAGTGAGGAAAACAGGGGGGAGTGAGGAAAACAGGGGGGAGTGAGGAAAACAGGGGGGAGTGAGGAAAATAGGGGGAGTGAGGAAAATAGGGGGAGTGAGGAAAATAGGGGGAGTGAGGAAAATAGGGGGAGTGAGGAAAAGGGCGGGGTAGTGAGGGAAAGGGCGGGGTAGTGAGGGAAAGGGTGGGGAGTGAGGAGGAGGGGAAGGAAAAGGACGAGTGAGTAGGAGGGGTGGAAAAGGATTCATGAAGTGACAATACTGAAACAGGAAAATATCTGTGTAAAGCCGGGTTTTCAGCCAACTGATATAGACAGATGACAAATGGGACCATGAGGAAGGTAAGAAATACACAGCAGGATGGTGGATGCGATATGCAGATTAAAGGGAAGGAGTGGTGAATGTACAGTATATCGTATTCCCATGCATGTTTAGAAACTGCGACATAAAAGCACGCGGTGTAGCAAGAACTGCTTTGAAGTGCGAGCGGTGTATCAGTTGTGGAGAGCGCTTGCAGCCAGTACCAGTGGTGGCAGTGGCAGTGTCGGCGCCGCGCAGTCTGCCGCCGCGCCGCTGACCTCCAGCCGCAGCCAGCGAGGCCGCGGGAAGCCCGAGCAACACTGTCTGACCGCCGCGCCACGCCTCGCCGCTAAGCGCTTTTGTTTCCGGCCTTACCGGCCACCGCCGCAAAGCCACAGCTCCGCTACCGCGGCCAGGCGTCGGTCCACTGACAAACGCAGCTGACGAGGGAGCGCTCGGGAGCTTCGACAACACGCTGCAAGTCTTACACGGCGCACACACACACACACACACACACACACACACACACACACACGACGATCACCACCACCACCAACACACCTGACATTTTTTAAATTTTTGTGACAGCGATTGCCTTCCATCTCTATATCGCACACCGTATCAGCTTTCACCACTTCCGAAACATTAACCACTTTAAAACTTCGATGTAGAAAGCCCCATTCTCTTATATAAAACCCAAACGACGTTCCTAAGCATTTTATCGTGGTAAAGAAATTGTAAGACAGTGAGACGATTCTGCACTTGGAGCTAATTTCACTACTTCAAATAAACATGAAGACGAATCAACCCTTATGGAAGTTGCTGCATTTCTCTCAATTGATATGCAGTACGCCCGAAAGCACAATAGACAACAATATTAAACGTGATAATGCCAAACACTAGGCAAGCGAATTAACAACTGACAAAATTACCAAACAAACACCGCGGAACAGCCACTTTACAAAGATTTTATTAACTGCTGCACTACTGTCAAGCAAAGCCCCAGTATACCGATAAAACAATCACGTTGATGACTTCTTCAGCATCGGAACCTACTACATTCTCGTCTACGGCGGTCATTCATCAGAAACGAAGATGCCGTCAGGAGAGTCCTAAGGCACTTGGTCTATGTACATAAATAATCAGATAGAGCCAGTCACTTGTCACCTGCGTCTCTGTGCTAACGACACTAATGTACAGCGACGTGTCATCGGTGAACAGGTGGATGAGGACAGGACGTGACTTAGACAACACTTCTAAAAACGTAGAAAAATGCACCAAGTAAATGCAACCGCACACGGCTCTAGTGGAATTCCGCTTGATACCGCCACACCGATTAACCTTCGCGCAGCTGCGCCAATAACTGACTGGAGTAGCACCGCTTTCCACATTTCCTACCACTGTATTTTCACAGTTAAAATCTATGCCATTGCTAAGAAGTGAATATAAAACTATTGTATTGCAAACGTAAACGAATAACATTTAATAGTGTCTGAAATTGTACAATAATTCTTTTAGGCCTACAAATAAAACAATGATCCTAGCATGGGTGTTACCTTTTTATGCGACTAACTCTTCCTTAATCAACAAAATTATGGATCTCAGAATTTGTTGAAACCTCCCCTAAGTCTCACATAAAATTAGTATTCCTTTGCCACATGAGGCCCGCAGCTCCTCCGCCTGCGTGTACTTTCCTTCTTTTTTTTCCGCCTCTATCATACAGATTAAACTCAGTGCTTTCTTCATCTCCTCTTTCTTCAGATATCTCTTATTAACTCTCTCTTGAATACTTACTGTCAGCTTTCTTATTCGTTGTATACAAGTTAACACTTTAATTACTTTATTGATCTTCTTATCATCTTTCATGAATGATAGAATTTGCATCTCTGGCCTCACACCCGTTGCGTGCCCTTCAGTTTTTTGCACTGTTGTTTGTTTGGACTAACTCCACAGAATAGTATCGTCTTTTCCCACTTAAAAAATGGCACAATCTTTCAAATCAGTTTCATTGATACTGAAATCCTGTTCAGATTCAGAACTCTGAAGCACATAATCTTCAATTATAATTTCCCCTTTCTCCTCTGACGTGGGTTCAGACAAAATTCAGTAACACCTTCATCAGTTGTAAAAGTTTTTTTTTTTTTTCAATTTTTCGTGAGTTATACATACCCCTACCACGTCTATGAGGCCAGATGAGAAAGTGACATAGTACAATAATATTGACTTTCGTGTTTCATTAGAAAATTATCAGAGTTAATCTTTTCCTTCTGAAATGAGGTTCATTTTTGAACCATTGTAACGTATAATCAAATTTTATACAGTAAATAGTTACTAAAATACCTATAAAAATGAGTTTACCAGAAAACGTGACATAAAATTAAGCAATTTAAATCTACCTACATAATTGTCAGCGCGGTACCATTCTGTGCCAGTGATTGTCTTTCCAATAAAACTTTAATTACATAAACGTAACTATACTTTTAGACAGTCAGAAACCTCACCATCATCATTATTAAATCTTAATACAGCAATAGCTAAAGTGAAAATACGGCATCCACATTATTGCGACAACTAGGAGCATTTTTGAGGGAAAAAAACTGGTTGCACATTTGCACCAGCGATGCCACTAAAGGGTTATATAGGTGCAATGTTGCAAAGAAATATGAAGCACAAAGTAGTAAGGACGACAGTAAGAAAACCAAATCCTCCCATTCGCTTTTCTTTAGGGGGGCGTTAGGAAGATGCAGTTCATCAGTGCAAGAGACCGCACACTGAGAAATGAAGCGACATGCTGCTCTAGGGTTTGCGATCCCAAGCAGGTAAGATCACAGGAAGACTCTAAAGCAGTGCAGAGCCAGCCTGGTACACGCTACCGACTGATTCGATCAACATGCGAGTTTGAATCCACAAAGTGAAGACGGCTTTGTTTTCGCGAAACCTTACTGTGGAAACAGAGACCGTCAATATAAGGATGCCTCCACAACTATTCCACCGCTGCGACATAATTTCGCATAAAGACCACGAAAAGCAAAGACATTAAGGTTCATGGGCACGCACTTACGCAATAGCCATCCCCCTGTTACATTTGCAAATAGAACAGGAACACGGATTGACAAGAACGTGGTACAGTGAATCTTACACCATGCTACTTATGGTAGTTTACGGAGTATAAGGACAACGAGGTCACCAATTCAAGACCAAATACGTTCTACCTTCAACCATGATCCAGCCTCAAAATTCACATTACACTCAACTCATTAGACATATTTAACGAGGTAACAATTATGAAGCATATAGTTCTTATTTCCCGATATAGTTCTTATTTCCCGTTAAAATGTTATTCAGAAACTAAAAATAAGAAAGGACGCTATATCACATAGCAATAATTTATGTTTAAGTGCTAACTTTCGTGAAGTGACAAAATTCACAGAAATGACGCGCGGCGACCTACAGAACACTGTCTTAATCTCTCTTCAAAAGCAGTGAAGAGTCAGTCGCCGGTCAAAGATTGTTACAGTATCTGAGCACGTCTGGTAAGAAACGTTCGTTATCTGGGATTCCATGCCGATAACAGAGGGCAACAGCTTTAGCCAACGTGAACTCGTGTGTTTCAGCCTTCGGTCTCGTGATCCGCACGCCGAACATTTACAGTCTTACACGGTGTGTCAGAAATACACGCTAGCATCAGACTCCTCAGGAAAAATGTTTTGGTGCACTTTCATATGAGACAAGAAAATCGAACGATATGAATTTTGTACTTGTCGACCTAAAATAGCGCTACAATATATGTAACAGGAGTAACATCACTGAACAATTTACTAGCTAATGCACAAATTAATTCATTTCTGCGGGGTTACGAAATGCCACCGAAACGGATTTGCTTTGGCAAATTAACACTGCCAGGTGAAGATTTTTTCTTTACAGTAGGATATAAAACGGTTCATTGAACCATGTCTATGATTTCCCTAAATTTTTCGGGGCAATTAAAAAATTTTCATGACTTTTGTAGATGTAGGAAAACATCGAAAAGGTAACGTATTAAGACTTGTAACATCAGTCGAGTGTACTGGTTCACACTATATCGAATGAAGTTAAGATCCTCTAGTAGTATTTACCTTTGGCACTGTTCATGTAACACTTTTCACAGCATTTTATACTTCGTGCAGTATGAGTATAATTTGCAAAACGAAATTGGAAAAAAAGAAGTGGAGAACTGCTATGCGGTCAGAAAGTGCCACAAATAACTCTCTCTCAGCTTTCCTAAAGTAACGCAGTTTACATCATAGACCACATATCTAATGTGTATAACGAAACAGAAAAAAACCCGTTGCAGCGGCATGTCATGTGTAAAATTTAGTTTTCAGGATTTCATACATAATTAATCACAATATTCCAAAATTTAAAATGTTCTCAGAATTTAGTAATAAAGAGGTATTTTTAGGGTTGAACGTTTAACGTAGGACGTAAAGAATTTTAGTGTGTTTCATATGTAAAAGAGACCGCGTATAAAACGCGTGTGCGATGACGTCGACAGTATTGTTGAGGTGTATTTTGGATCCCCACCAGATCGGCTTAAAGGATGACACAGAAGTAATTCAGAGATCACAGCTAAGTTCACTGTTGGTAGCTTCGATCAACTCAGATGGTAATTTCTCCAGAGAAGGCGACGTTGTTTTCGAGAAATACTATTCCGCATATTTGGAGGACCGGAATTTGAAGGTGATTGAAGAACGACTTTACTGCCGCCAGCTTAGATTTGGTAACAAGACCACGACAGAAAATAATTTAGTGCCGCTACAGCGGGATACAGGAATTCGTTTTCCCTCGGTCTATTTACGAGTGGAACGAGAACGACAATGGCTTTGTAGTGGTACGAAGTATCCTCCGCCCCGCACCCTAAGATGGACTGAGGAGTAACGGATGTCTGTAGATGTCCCATCAAACGATCCCTTCTTCTAGTCAACGTGTACCACAATGTTGTTCTGCAGTCAGCACCACCTCATTTCTTACTTGGTGTAGACATCGTCAGGATTCTTCAGTAGAACCATCTTCCAAAACCTTCTGTCCTCTAGTCTCAACAGTTTACCATGTAGCAGGTGATCAAAAAGTCAGTATAAATTTGAAAACTTAATAAATCACGGAATAATGTAGATAGAAGGGTAAAAATTGACACAAATGTTTGTAATGACATGGGGTTTTATAAGAATCGAAAAACAAAGTATTGCTACACGCGTGAAAGATCTCTTGCACGCGTCGTTTGGAGATGATCGTGTGCTCAGCCGCCACTTTCGTCATGCTTGGCCTCCCAGGTCCCCAGACCTCTGTCCGTGCGATTATTGGGTTTGGGGTTACCTGAAGTCGCAAGTGTATCGTGTTCGACCGACATCTCTAGGGATGCTGGAAGACATCCGACGCCAATGCCTCACCGAAACTCCGCGCATGCTTTACAGTGCTGTTCACAACATTATTCTTCGACTACAGCTATTGTTGAGGAATAATGGTGAACATATTGAGCATTTCCTATAAAGAACATAATCTTTGCTTTGTCTTAATTTATTATGCTAATTAATACTTTTCTAATCAGATGAAGCGCCATCTGTCGGAAATTTTATGAACGTTTTTTCCGGTTCTAATAAAACCCCATGTCATTCCAAGCATAGATGTCAATTTTTACCTCTCTATCTACATTATTCCGTGATTTATTAAGTTTTAAAATTTATACTGACTTTTTGAACACCTGGTATGTATCAGTTCCATTCAACGCTAGACTCTAGACAAATAAGTTCCAGAAAGACTTCATAACACTTCCATCTATACTTGATTTGAACGAATTTCTTTCATTAAAAATCATTTTCTTGCTATTGGAGCTCGATTATTCAAAGTTTCGTAGAAGGTTACTCGTAATGGAGTAAACAGCTTTGATGCGTCTTGTCCGAGTGTCTTTACAAGGCTCGGTCAAGTGAAGCAGCTGTGGAAACCACAAGTGTGATTTTTGTTTGTTTTTGTTTGTTTAACTAACTGACTTCTCAATAGTGTCCTGTAAACGTTCGATAGGGCATAGTTCCGGCAGTCTGGGTGGTCAAACCGTTTGCTGCAGTTATTAACCGCAGAATTGTGGCCCGGTAACGTAGTTCTTTGGGAACATGGCGTCTATGACAGGTTGAAGTGGTAGCGGAGTAGCGGAACAGTTTCAAGTCAGTGACTGGTTCAGTTGGAGCACTTCATGTAAAAGCAGCCCAGACGATTACCGAGCCACCGCCAGGTTGCACGGTGCTCTGTTGAGGCCCCTACACACGCTCCGATTTATCATACGACAAACAAGATGTCCAACGTACCAACCAATTGGTAACAGCCTACACACGTTCCGGCCAACTGCACGCAGCGCCACCCTTTTCTGGTGTCTGTCGAACTATTTTTGTTTTCGCGTGTTCGCTGTGCAGACGACCTCAGGCATGGAAGTTGGTCGGGAAGCGCGAAACACTGTACAATTTGTCGGGTGAAGCGTTGGGGGAATCGGAGATCGGGTGGTCAGGCACAACCAACCGGCCGACAAGGAAAGTTGGTCGGGTAGCGCCTAAAACGGCCCAATTTATCGGGTGACCAACGAATTGGTCCAATAAATCGCATCGTGTGTAGGGCCCTTTAACGACAAACCGGACTACCGGCGCTGCAGGCGGCGTTGTGCTGTCCGCAGAGGCAGCGGAGTGGAGTGGAGTCGGCCGTCTGCTGCCACAGGCGACTAGCGCCAAACTGCGCCGCCTGTCCCAACGTACACACGTCGGTCGTACGCCCCACATCCATGTCTGCGACAAATTCACGCAGTGCTGCTCCTCTGTTACGTGTAACAACTGTACGCTAAAGCCACAACTCCAGATTATTAACCCTACACCTACATATTTACTCTGCAAGTCACATTTTAGTGCCTAGTAGAGGAATCATCGATCTGCTTTGATAATATAAAATTTCAGAAACATCAAGTACCAACATGTGTGCCACTAATTATTAAGGCATACAGCCTAACTGCGTCAGCTGAGAACTCCCCCACTATCCGACCTCAACAACAAAATTACGTTCAACCACAGGAATACTGGTGCCGCACGCCTGTGCGATATACATAGCACCGAAGAATATAGGCCAGTGCTTTCCAAACGCCGGCCGCGGTGGCCGAGGGGACTGCGGCGCTCCAGTCACGGCCTGCACGGCCACTACGGTCGGGGGTTTGAATCCCCCTCTCAGGCATGGATATTTGTGTTGTCCTTAGTTGTAGCTACTTCATAAGTAGTTTGTAAGTTTAGGGACTGATGACCCCGTAGTTAAGTCCCATAAGCTCTATCAACATTTGAACATTTGATTGCTTTCCAAACTTTCCCTCATGGCGACATCCTTCTATAGCTTACAGTTTTGCGCGACACCCTTTCACTAATATAAATACATATGGTAGAATTTAGATGGTTCTAGCTGGGGGGGGGGGGAGGAACCGGAAATAAAGTATTTCTTAAATGTAGTTTGTAAACGAAACGCAAATCCTCGTTTGCATTTACATGTTTAACGTTGATCCTGACTACAGCAATTACGTACACTCATCGCAAGAAAAGGAAACATTAGGAACTACGCAGATGTACAACACAGTAACACTGCAGATAACAATGCCTAACTCACACAGTAATACTTGCTTCTTCTACAAGCGACCCAACTTCCCAAACACCAAAACTGAATTTCGGAAACCGTTTTTCGCTGTCTTTTGTACATGTCAGGGCCAGATACGGTTTTGCTGGATCAATTGAAACCGGCATCTGGAAATTAGCTGCACGGATTTCTGATTTAGACAGCACAGTGGCTCTTCCATTTCAGTTCAATATTATCATATTATTTTCAGAAATAAAGGATGTATTTATGACAAGTGATGAATTATTTAAGTTCTATTGTTAGGTCCTTGCTTCACCTCGACCTCGGAAGTCCCGACATATTCGGAAAAATGGATAAATATTTGTAACAAGTCAGAATATGAATGTTATTTCTGGTCCCAGAATCTGTTACCTACAGGAAACAGAGAAAAAATATTAACACATACCAGGGTTCGAACCAACGATCACTGCATTTAAAATACTACTCTCCGTTAATCACCCGGCCATACTCCATACCAAACATCGCCACTGAATAGCTTTAGTCAATGGACAATTGTGACTGCTTTTACAATCTGTGACAGCCTTTTTCAACCATTGTGTCATTGACTGACATTTAATTGTAAGAAACGCTACCGAGGGCGACGTGGCTTTGTTAAATCCATTAAAAAACGCTCAGGTGCAGCTTTTTGAGAAGGAAAGCAGACTACAGTGATGGTTCGTTCAAGCAGCTGCCAGTTCCAGCAAACTGCGCACGGGAAGAGCTGTTATCGAATATCAGCAGCAGCTCTGCGCATGCGCAGTTAGCTGGAATCTGGTACCTGGCAGCTGCTTGTACCAACCCTGAGTGTCTACTGCTGCTGAAGCAGAACTGCCGTCTAGCGGATGAGCACGCAATTAATGTGCACCGATCATTTCTTTAATACGTGATCTGTGGTGCACTGAATGAAGAGAAGGATGATTAGCTGCAGACGACTCTTCAGGGTAGTATGAAGAGAAGCATATTTTGTGTTATTTTATGACAAGTTTTTTTGTTTAGAGTCTAAATTTGTTAGTCTCGCGACACTCTTGATACTACTACACGACACCCCAGGATGTCGCGACACCCAGTTTGGAAAGCTCTGATATAGGCCTAAGTCAAAGAAACTACTGTGTATCCTTACAGCAGGAGAAAGTTCGTACCAGGGATTTCGTAAATAGAGCTCGTCGCGACGAATAACTTCTTTCTTCAAAACATTTCCACTCCAAGTTGTGCATCATTTCCGTGACTCTGTCCCCTGTATCACGATAATGCGATACGAGCTGCCATTCTCTGAACTTCTCCATATTGGGAGAATTTTGGGAAGATGTACATCTGTAAAGGAGACCACGTGCAAAACCCTTGTACGATCACGTCTGGAGTACTACAAGTTTTTGGGAACCGCAGCAGATCAGTTTAAAGGAAGACATAGAAGCAGTTCATAAGCGAGCAGCTAGGTTTGTTACTGGTAGGTTCGACCAATGCGCGAGTGTCACGGGAATGCTCCGAGAACTCAATTGGGGATCGCTGGAGGAAAGACGACGTTCTTTTCGTGAATTTCTGCTGAGGAAATTTACAGGACCGGATTTTGAAGCTGAGTGTAGTACGATCTTGCTGCCATCTACTTACATTTCGCGTAGTGATCACAAAGACAAGATAAGAGAAATTAGGGCTCGTACCGAGGAATATACGCATTCTTTTTTTTCCTCGTTCTATTTGGGAGTGGAATAGGGGAAGGGAAAAGCCTAGTAGTGGTACAGTGTACCCTCCGCCACGCACCTTAAGGTGGATTGCGGAATATGTATATAGATGTAGATATCCTCCGTCAGCCCCACTTGGTGGGGGATCTGACAATGCGTAGCAATAGTCAAAATAGGATCCACAAGTGCAGTGTTGGAACTTTATTGCATCTTCGAAGTGTTCTGTCAATGAAACGTAGCCTTTGCTTCACCTTCCCCCGAAATTTTCTGTGTGTTACTTCAAAGTGTTCAATTGTTTGTAAACCTACTGGACCAAACTGCTATGGTCATCAGTCCTCATACGTACAAAGTATTCAAAGTAACTTACAGTAAGGACAACACATACATCCACTTCCGAGGGACGACTCGAACCTCCGAGAGAGAGAAACCGCGCGCTATACACAAAGGCGCCATAGAACACTCGGCCATTGCACCGTGGAGTGTTCTTTCCAATTTAAGTTGATCGTAATAGGGCTTTGCAGCCCGTAGACTGTTGTTGAAGACAGCGCGGAAAGATGTTTCGTCTGGTGAACTGGTGCAGTCCAATGAAGGGTCCGTCTATTTCCGAGCGGATTTGCACAGCAGCCGACATTTGCACGACCTTGTTACGGTGGGCTCCTGCAGAAGCCAGCCGCAGTGAAAGGTATAATTTCTGGCCGCCGCGTTGTCCGTGCTGAGAGGTAACGGCCTGAAATGCGCTATTCTGAGCACTTTCTTCATGCTGTGCATCCCCTGCCACATGCGCCTGGCTCTAACTGCCACTTCGCAGTCGTTGCCTCGATTATCTCCGTACGGTTACAGTCAGTTGAGAGAACTTCTCAAGTGACTCACGTGAGTAAAACCGACGCATCACCCTTTTACACACTGTGTAAGCTACACTGCCGGTATCTGCTGCATCTGCGGACACCATACAAGTAGCCAGTATTTTATTTGGAGAGGGTTTATCACCAAGTCAAAATGGAAGCCAAGGTCACCACTCACCAACAACGTCCATATTGTCTATTACTATGAACAGTTCATTCCAGACAAATGTATGCTGAAGTTCTATGGCATACAAGCAATATTAGCCAACTTATTACTATTTTGTGTATTTCCTACAATAGGTGAAACGTAAACCACATTATGAAGAATGGTAAATGATGATCAAAACACGGATAGCAATCCGAAAGACAGTCCGTGAACTTCTGAAGCAAAAAGTTATCACACGTGTTGTGGGCATACATAAAGGCTGTCAGTGTATACAGGGAGTTATAAACAGGTACGGCCAAAAGTGTATACAGGGTGTTACAAACAGGTACGGCCAAACTTTCAGGAAACATTCCTCACACACAAAGAAACTATTTTATGTCGACGTGTGTCCGGAAACGCTTAATTTCCATGTTACAGCTCATTTTATTACTTCTCTTCAAATCACATTAATCCATAATACGAGCACGAAGAGTCTCTACATTTGGTACCGGGGTTGCGTAGACAAGAGCTTTCAAATGCCCCCATAAATGAAAGTCAGGAGGATTAAGGTCAGGAGAGCGTGGAGGCCATGGAATTGGTCCGCCTCTACCAATCCATCGGTCACCGAATCTGTTGTTGAGAAGCGTGCTAATCCATACATCAAATGGGCATCTGCCAACTCCGCACTTGTAAACATTGTACTGACTGCAAAACCACGTTCGTGATTAACACTAACCAGTTGATGCTACGTACTGATGTGCTTGATAGTAGTACTGTAGATCAATGAGTCGCATATCAACACAAGCACTGAACATTACCTTCCTTCAATTGGGACATCTGGCGGTGAATCGAGGAAGTACAGTACATACTAACGAAACGATTGGGTATTTTGACAATTGTCTGCGCGAATTATTTCAATTTACATTTAAAGAGAAATACTAAAATGAGCTCAAACATGGAAATTAAGCGTTTCCGGACACATGTTCGCATAACATGTTTTCTTTCTTTGTGTGCGAGGAATGTTTCCTGAAAGTTTGGCCGTACCTTTTTGTAACACCCTATCCAAAATAAAAATAGAACCAAATTCGTGAAATCCATATTGAACTATTCCTTCATACCTGAAGACCAAGAAATATTGCCGTTAATCAGAAGCCCTGTGTGGTGTCGCACAAGTCCAAAGTGCGCGCCACCTACTTTCGCCGCGCGCCGTCATGCACGCACGGCGCGGCGTTCTTACGACGTCAGCCACGAACGCCCTCTGCTGCGATCCCGCTCGTGGCCACCACTGAACGACATCGTTCACTTGGGACCAGCTAACACATCGGAATCAGATAGACACCAGTGAAGACTTGGGTATCGGATAGGCACTAGGCAGGCCTCTAGCTTAACTATGCATCAGCATTCTGCAGTACTGAGCTATGTAAAAGTTAAGTATTACTAAGTCTCTAAGAAATACAGATCTCGTTCTAATTTACTCTAGTGTTTCTAGTTTCTGCTGTCCCACCGGCTGGTCACCTGCTACCTGCACAAGCGTGCATCCTTTATTACTGTGTCGGTCTTTCTACTCGGCCACCGATACCTACTACGGAAACGAGAAACAAAAGCGGCGACGAGGCTGGGACACAAAACCGTGTAGTCACAGGTGTTCGCTATGGACAGAAATCGTAAAGTGTGTTGGGGGCTTATAGCAAAATTTCTGCGATGTAGTCGAAACTTTGCGCAGTGTGGGCTGGCCTTATCCCCCTACGTTAGAAACCTTTCTGGAGGTATGTGAATGCCGCCCAGAGCCCCGTATACGGCTGCCGCCGCCGCCGCCGCCGCCCCCGCGCGGCCCGCTACCAAAAGCGGCCAGCCTGCCCCAGGTGCCCGGGCCTCGCCGCCGCCCTTATAAGAGCGCGGCTCGCGGTTTTTTTTTTGCGGCCACCGGTGACGGTGCGAAACCTGTTCTATGTTCCGCGGTCCGTGGTCCCAGCTCTGCGGCTCCCGCTAGCCACCTGCGTCCTGCCCACAGCCGCCGACGAGGCGCTTCACGGCACTGCTCTCTTTCTACACGTCATGCGGCGACTAATATTTCCAAAACTGATAACGCCAAACAATGCGCCCGTTCGCCGTCGGGGGTTAGAGTCCCCCCTCGGGCATGGGTGTTTGACTTTTGTCCTTAGGTTAGTTTACCTTAGTTTAAGTAGTTTGTAAGCTACGGAATAATGACCCAGCAGTTGAGTCCGACAGATTTACAACCATCTGAACATTGTGTGTGTTAATTCGCAGCAATGCCGATAAAAAAATGCAACCCCGTCAAAGCAAGGTGTTCAACTGGCACCAGGTATAGCATGTGCACAGTCAGGGACTGTAATATTAACCCGTAACAACTATCTGCGGTCTCTCAGACGGCTGCGACTTTTTGAGTCGAGATATTTCACGCACCCCTGCCAAGCTAAAAGGACTCTTCCGTGTACCTTCCTTGTGGCCGACAAGGTCCACGTGCCAGCATTCTTGCAGTGCTGCTGCTCTTTGTGCCGTATTTATGAGCCTCGCGCGACCTCACTGTTTGCGCAGGCTCTACCTCGTAGCGCCCGGCCAGTCGGCTTCGTGAGCGCGGCCTGCTAAGCGACAGCGCTGTTGTTGTTCCGTGTCGTGTTTCTCTATGGCAGGAAAAGCTGAACGTTCTATGCAACGCATTTTACATGAAGCAGATGTGGATGATCAAGAACGTTTCGATTTTGACGACAGCGATACTGACCCTGATTTTGAGGTATTTAGTGAACATGACACTAATTCAGAGCAGGAACCTGAAAGTGATGAAGATGTGACACCTGATGATGACGAAGCAGCTTACTTATTCGGTAAGAACAGATATTTTCAATGGCGAAAAAAGCAGCCAGCAGCCAACGTAAGAACAAGGCAACACAACATCGTCTTACAGCATCCTGGACTACGACAGACGGCTCAAAGTCTTTGAGAAAACCCTTCTGATTTGGAGGTTTCATGTCATTGAATTGAAGGCACTAATTGGCCTGTTAGTGTATTCAGCGGTTTTCAAATCGGGGCACGAATCGGTTTACAGCCTGTTTGCAACCGATGGAACAGGCAGAGATATTTTCAGATGCACTGTTAGTAAGGAAAGATTTCTGTTTTTACTGTATTCATTACGATTTGACAACGCAGATGATCGGGCGAAAAGAAAGGAAATAGACAAGGCAGCAGCAGTTTCACAAATCTTTCTGCGTATAATCGAAACCAGTCAACTTTGCTATTCTGTAGAGAGCGGTCTGAGAGACCCCTCCATAGTAGTTATGTTGCTGTCAACGTCTATAGTAGTTAAGGGTTAATGATTCATTTCTCATGTCCATTGAAGAAGTAGCGGTCAGGACACTCCGTCTGCTTTGAGTGTGTTGTGTTTAGAAGGTTAGTGTTTAAGTCCCGTGGTCGATTTTTATTTATTTATTTATTTAATTTTTTTAAGGAACGATTCCGGAATTTGTCTGGAGTCATCTGGCGAAATCTAAAATGTGGATGGCTAGAGGTTGGTTTGAACCACCGCCCTCCTGTTGCCACTGCGCCACCTCGGTCTGTTACAATGACAGAGCAGACTGGAGGGAGTACTGCTGCACTGTCGTCTCGGGTGCTAAGAGCAGGCTCTATATTCGGCTGACGACCTGCGAGTTTACGGAGGAGAGAGTATCTGCTGTAACTGGCGGTCACGTTCCGTATTACTGCAGGGCAATGCGACCAGTGCCGTCTACATTACACACCCTGTTATCCTCCTCCTATTGCGAATTACTCAAAATTTTCTAATGATTGTGAAGCTTCGCTGCGGGGTCATCCTACCTAGACTTACAAACCACTTAACTAGCTTATACTATAGACGACACAAACATCCATGCACGAGGTGGGATTCGAGCCCCCGATGGGGAACAGCCTCGCGCATCGGAGCAAAGCGCCTCAATGCGCTTGGCCACTCCTCCGCGGCGCAAATTATTCGACTGAAAGGTGATGTGTGCCTTTTTAACGCTTCAGTTTAAGTCCACATACGGCTGCTGTGACGCAACGTGCTCTTCGTTGTGCATAACAAGTGACCTGACCAACAACATCACCAGATCTCTGACGAACTGGACACGTATGGGCAACTTTGCCAACTAAAAACAGATTATTTCGACTGAGAAGTTGCTCAAAACATTCATCATTTCCTACGTCGTCGTCGTTGTTGTTGTTGTGGTCTTCAGTCCAGGGATTCGTTTGCTGCAGCACTCCACCCTACTCTATCCGGAGCAATCCTCTTCATTTCCTCATAAGAACGGCAACCCCCAGCCATCTGATTTTGCTTATTATATTCGTCTCTTGGTCTCCGTCTGCGGTTTTTACCCCCACACAGTTCCCTCCAATACTAAATTTACGATTGCTCCATGTCTAACAATTTGTCCTACCAATCGATCCCTTCTTTTAATCATGGGATGCCAGAAAATCTTTTTTTTCCCCAATTCTGTTCACTACCTTTCCATTGGTTATGCGATATACCCACCTAATCTCGAGCATTGTTTTGCAACACGGCATTTCAAAAGCATCTATCATCTTCTTGTCCGCACAGTTTATCGTCCAAGTTTCGCTTCCATACAAGGCAACACTCCACACAGATGCCTTCAGAAAGAACAGCCTTAGGCTGAAATCAATATTCGATGTTAACAAATTTCTCTTTTTCAAGAACGCTTTTCTATCCATTTCCATTCTGCATTTTATATCGTCTGTACTGCGACCAACATTTATTATTTTACTGCGCAAGTAACAAAACTCATCTACCTACTTTATTGTTTCGTTATCTAATCTAATTCCTTCAGCATCGCCTGATTTTCTTAGACTGCACTCTATTACCCTTGTTAATGTTCATTTTATATGCACCTTTCAGCACATTGTCCGTTCCGTTCAACTGCTCTTGCAGGTCCTTTGCTGTCTCTGACAATTACTATGTCGTCGGCAACACGCAATGTTTTTAATTCTTTACCGTGAACTTTAATTCCTTCTCCAAATTTCTCCTTGCTTTCCTTTATAGCTTGCTCAATGCACAAATTGAATAACATTACAGAAAAGCTACAACCCTGTCTTACTCCCTTCAAATGTTCAAATGTTTGTCAAGCTTATGGGACTTAACTACGGGGTCATCAGTCCCTAAACTTACAAACTACTTATGAACTACTTACAAACTATGACGGCACAAATATCCATGCCCGAGGGGGGATTCGAACCCCCGACCGTAGTGGCCGCGCCGACCGTGACTGAAGCGCCTCAGTCACCTCGGCCACCGCGGCCGGCCTTACTCCCTTCCCAACCACTGCATCCCTTTCGAGCCCTTCAACTCTGACAACCGCTGTCTGGTTTTTGTACAAGTTCTAAATAACCTTACGCACCACGTGAAATAGTTTTGTCATGGTTGGCTCTCCCAGACACATTCTGAAGGAATGTCGTTCACTGCAGGTGGACTAAGTCTTTTAGTGCTCTGTCAAATTCTTCTCTCAATATAGTATCTTCTATTTCATCTTCATCTACTTCCTCTTCCCTTCCTAAAACATTGCCTCTAAGTTCATTTCCTTTGTAGAGCCCATCTTTCCACCTTTCAGCTTTCGTTTCTTTGCTGAGAACTGGTTTTCCATCTAAGTTCTTCATATTCATATAGCTGCTTTTCTTGTCTCCTAATTCCTCTTATTTTCTTGTAGGCGTATCTATTTTTCCTCTATTTATACATTCTTCTAATTTACCTTCTAGCCACTCCTGGTTAGCCATTTTGCACTTCCTGTCAATCTCATTTCTTAGTCGTCTGTATTTCACTTTTTCAGGTTTAATTTACGATATTTTTATATTTTCTCCTTTCGTCGATTAAATTTAGTATTTCCTGTGATATACAAGGATTTTTTGTAGGTCTTTGCCGTTCTACCTATTTTGACCTCTGCTGCCTTCACTATTTCATCTCTCAATGCTACCCATTCCTCCTCTACTGTATCCCTCCCCCCCCCCCCCAGTTTTTATCAGTTGTTGCCTATAGCTCCCTCTGAAATTCTGAAGAACTTCAGGTTCCTTCAATTTATCGTGGTCGCATCTCCTGATTTGCTTACATTTGTGCAGTTTATTTTTCAGTTTCAGCCTATAGTTCATGACCAATACGTTATGGTAAGAGTCTATATCTGTCCCTGGGTTATCGAATATAATTCATCATATAGCCTGCAGAAATTTCTGACTATATATGGGCCAAACGAAGACGTGTATTGAGCATTTTCCTAGGTACGTTATTTCACAAGGTGTACTTTAGTAAGTGTAATG
The DNA here is from genome assembly GCA_026315105.1 of Locusta migratoria. Taxonomy (NCBI): domain Eukaryota; kingdom Metazoa; phylum Arthropoda; class Insecta; order Orthoptera; family Acrididae; genus Locusta; species Locusta migratoria. The sequence goes on along the minus strand of CM048744.1, from coordinate 62,653,380 downwards.
CAACAGATCCTTTCCTCGATAAATACCGTAGGTAACGAGAGGTGCAGGTCATTACTTCAGATTTAAATTGGAAAGAACACGTAGATAATATCGCGGGAAAGGCGAACCAGAGACTACGTTCTAATGGCAGAACCCTTAAAATATGCAACAGAACTACAAAAGAAACTGCATACACTACGCTTGTCCGTCCAGTTTTGGAGTATTGCAGCCCAGTGTGGGGTCCTTATCATGTGGGTTTGACGGAGGACATCGAAAGAGTCCAAAGAAGGGCAGCTCGTTTCGTAGTCACGATACTGGGGAGATAGCGTTACGGAAATGAAAACAGGATCTGGGATGGGAATCATTACAACAACGGCGCTTATCGCTGCGGCGTGGGCTACTTAAGAAACTACAATCGCCAACATTCTCCTCCAAGTGCGAAAATATATTGTGGACTCCCACTTACATAGGAAGAAATGATCATCAGAATAAAATACGAGAAATCAGAGCTCGAACAGAGAGATTCAGGTGTTCATTCTTCGCGCGTGCTATTCGAGAATGGATTGGGAGATAAATAGTATAACGGTGGTTCGATCATCCATCTACGAGGCACTTAAATGTGATTTGCAGAGTATCCGGTGTAGATGTAGATCGCACTCGAGACCTAGAAGCCTGGGGTGGGACCAGAGCGACTGGGACGAATGCGCTGTGACAGCACTCGCCAGGCTCCAGTGCTATAAGAGAATGACCATCACTTGCCAACTGCTCAAAACCACAGCCTCCATTCCCGGTGATCCTCTGACCGCACCAGTCGACCCGTGCACGTCGATGCTGCGACGGGCTGCATATGTATTTGCCGTAGTCACGGTCTGGCCACAGATAGCGTTGCCACTTCAGTGCCTATAAACCCTCTTATTCATGCCGTGTGGACGTCTACAACCTCGTGTGGCGGCGAGAGAACGTCAGCGTGAACACTGCCGCCGCTATTGTTCCAGCAGTGACGCAGCACGCAGCGCCGGTTTCAGCAGCCTGGAAGTGGCTTCCCACGCAGAGCCCCGCGCTACCCCACAGCCACAGGTGTGCCGCCCGCCTCCGCGGCCGCTCCCTGCAATTACACGCATTACGCGGGGCCCGTAATGACGTAATGGACCGGAGACGTCCCAGAGAGTTTGCGGTTCAAAGAGTGCCGATAGGTCCGCTATGTTTGAGGCAAATTGAGCTCGCGTCCGCCACATTCTTTCGGGTACCGGTTGACAGCTCGTATGCCACACCTACTACAGACTTTTACCTATTTACACAGTTCGAAGTTCTAAATAAAGATCCGCTATCGAAGACGAATGTGCATCAAGTTCCGTTGGTGTCTCCAGACTTTAACCAAGCTGCGCATTGACGAGCCTGGCAGTATATATCCTAAACATGCGGTAATCAAATCTCACGAACCTGTCAGTAATACTGTTGCGGTTCCAAGTATAACAGTTCAAGTAGGCAACAACAAAGTGACATTCTTTTGACGACGTTACAGCGTTCATTTTAATGAAATCTCAATTTGCAATCACTTATGGCATCACTGTACTAGGGTTAGATGGAATACCAAAGTGCAGCAAATGAAAATTTGTGCCCCGCCGGGATTCGAACCCGGGATCTCCTCCTTACTACACAGACGCGTTGACTACTCCAAATGTTCAAATGTTTGTTAAGCTTATGGGACTTAACTACGGGGTCATCAGTCCCTAAACTTACAAACTACTTATGAACTACTTACGAACTAGGACGGCACAAATATCCATGCCCGAGGGGGGATTCGAACCCCGACCGTAGTAGCCGTGCTGACCGTGACTGGAGCGCCTCAGTCACCTCGGCCACCGCGGCCGGCTTGACCACTCCGTCACGAGGACACAGTGGGTGTGGCGGGAGACGTGCAGGGATGAGTCCTCTGCAGTCGGGTTGGTCGCTGTGTCCTCGGTGGCGGAGTGGTCAACACGTCTGTCTAGTAAGCAGGAGATCCCGAGTTCGAATCCCGGCCAGGCACAAATTCTCATTCGCCGCACTTTGGTATTCCATCTAAACCTAGTACAGTGATGCCATAAGTGATCGCAAATTGCGATTTATTTCATGTAACTAAAGTGACGCTTTGAAAATATTATTAAGCAACTACGTAGTCTAAACGTGCTACTAAACACTTACAGTGAACAGTAATTGTTATGACAAACAATCGTGATCATGTATGAATGCATTGTTGCGTGGGGAATTATGCTGATAAAATTTTCTCGGGTTTCCAGCCGCGTGATGTTTACTACCCACGACGTTTCGGCCAAGATCTCCTCGCCCATTGTCAAGTGGTTGACTGCCGAATGATTTTTTAAATATTTTTTTAGCACTTTTCGTTCGCATACCTAAAGGGGATGAGCGGGCTATTATAGAGCATGCAAGGCATTTTTTAGCCAGAGGTAGGTTTACAGTTTTATTATATTTTATTACAATATATGGCTTGCATTAACTGCTATCAATTTCCTTTGGGTAACGTGCTGGACTAATGTATTTAAACGATATGTGTCTTTCTTTTCATGGTCTGGTTGTTTGCTGCTATCGTCCTTATATAGCTGCACTGCTGGATGTGACGTCACTGGTGCTCCGCGCCATGACCACAAAAGGCAATGTTTTGGTCGCGTGCCTGCCGCGCACGCTTCAACCTTCCGATCGCCGGTTCCAAGCCGTGCTCAGCTACAAGCCGCCGTCTCTACTAAGAGTACTTTCAGCTGTTTTGATCTCAATCGCCTCTTATTACACTATCTCAGATACCGTTCGTTCTTCTAATTACAGATGTCTCCTCGAAGGCAATGCAATGTCTGTTTTCAAGTGCATGCTCCACAATTGCTGACTTTTCGGGATAGCGTAAAATCTTTCGTATTCCTCACTGTGCTGTTCAACAGTGTGCATTGTTTGTTCTGGGTAAAATTGTCCACAACCACGAGGTATTTTATATACTCCTGATGTTCTTAGACCTATATCATCTGTAACAGGTCTCATCAACTGACGTACGTTTGAAGCAAAAATGAAGACCGAGTCGATGTGTCTCTTAAGGAGTCGGCTAATCTTTCCAGTGACTGAGCCACAAAACGGCAAAAACGCAATTTTCTTTGAGTCCTCCTCGGGATGTATATGCTTGTGTGTCTTCGACAAAACAGCTTCCGTAATCTGGCGGTTGCTGTAGCCGTTGTCCCTACAAACCTTCAGTAGGTGGCTCAGTTCCTTTTGCAGATTATCAGAGTGTGACACTGCTTCCCCTCCACGCACCAATGTACTTAAAACAGACTGTTTCTATTATGGATGATAATGGCTTGTGGCGTGCAGATATCTGTCGCTGTGGGTGGGTTTTCTGTAAACACCATGGCTGAGGCACATACACTCAGTTGCAAAAGCATTCGGACAGTGGGAAGTTTCACAGTGAGTACTCAAGAAACACTGGCTATGAAACCCAAACATATTTATTAGCAATATATATGCGTAACAACATTAATCACAAAAGAATTATTGTATTATTTCGTTTCCAAAACATAAATAACAAAAATTAACAACAAAAGTGGAACAACCTGCACACCCTGCTGCTACAAAAGTATTCGGACACTGCCCAATAAATGTTCATAAGTTGTACGACGAAAATGTCAATACCTTGTGGGTCCACCTTTCGTTCTCAATAGCTCCTCCAATCTACTAGGTGTACTTTCCACGAGGTTTTTCGTGAAATCTGGGCCTATATTTGCTCATTCTTGGCGCAGTTTCTCTTTCAAGGTCTCCTTCGTATAGATGTTGTCCGCGCGGAGGGTCCGCTTCAATTTATCCCACAAATGTTCGATTGAGTTAAGGTCTGGTGATTGGGGAAGGGGGTACAATACTTTCGGACGATTGAAGAGCAACCACCTTTGTACAATATGCGCGTTATGCTTGGAATCATTATCCTGATAAAAACGAAAGTTTTTCGCAATACCTAGATATCGTGCACTCTGCTTTAAATGTCCTCGCAGTATATTCAAATTCGCTTCCTTGTTCATCGTATCATCAATGAACACTAAATCACCCACACCATTGCCGGACATGCATCCCAACACCTCCAAACTTTACTGTTGGTTTGAGGTTCCTGGGATTCAGCTTTTCATTGGTCTTTAGCCACACGTTTGCCTTTCCGTCGCTTTGCCATAATGTAAATTTACATTCGTTGCAAAATATCACCCGGTCCCACCAAGCCTGATCGTATTCGGCGTATTCCCTCACAAACTGCATACGTTTCTTCTGGTTCACTGCATATATGAATGGCTTTCGCCGTGCCACTCGACCATGGTACTGCGATCGTCGTCTTACTCCCCGCACGGTTTCGGGATGAAATTTTATACCGAGGTCTCCCTCCACCTCACTTGCAATTTCGGATTCTGCTGTACCTTTCGCACAATCACACGTTCATCTCTCTGTGAAAACGACCGTGGCCGTCCTGTACTGCAATGGAGTTCCAATCGGTCTTCTTTCTCGAACCGTTTAATAATGTCGTGAACTGTACTTTTCTTCATTTTCACTATTGCGGCAATTTCCCTGCAGGTTTTCCCCTTCGCGTGATGATAAACAAGTTGCCTTTCCTCGAAAGTAGAACACTTCCCTGTGCGACCCATCGTCGACCTCCACAGGCTCGCGATACGTGTTTACTAATCATCGCTATCGTCTCGCGGAAATGTCGGACACACTGCAGTCGATGCACCCTGTGTGCGTCTCGGCATGAACTATTCTCTCACGTTCTCCGCCTTTGTCCGAATACTTTTGTTGCACCTTCCCATGCCATTATCAGGAAATATTACGTAACAGACACATACCCAACAACAGTTCTTCGTATTTGACGCGTGTTTCACGTTGCGACATCGTACTCAGAGTCCCAAATACGTTACAAAGTACAATTTCTCTATTGTTCTTGCGGCAAACTGCAAAATTATGCGCATTCATGTGCTGTCCGAATACTTTTGCGACTGAGTATATTTGCTTTACGGCTAACGAGGACGACAAGGAACGGCAAGTTATCCCGAAAAGTCAGCAATTGTGGAGCATGCACTTGAACAGACATCGTATTGCATTTGAGGAGGCATCCATAATTTTCAAAACGGACAGTTTCTGGGATAGGGTAATAAAAGACGCGATTGAGATAAAGATAGATGACAATTCTTTTAACAGAGTCGGCGGCTTACAGCTGAGCACGGCTTGGACCCGGCGATCGGAAGGTTGAAGCGAGCGCGGCAGGCACGCGACCGAAACATTACCTTTTATGGTCATGTCGCGGAGCACCAGTGACGTCACATCAAGCAGTGCAGCTATACGAAGGATGACAGTAGCAATCATTCGACATCAACAACGATGAGATCTCGGCCGAAACGTCATGGCTAGTAAACCACATCACACGACTACAGTGACCAAGCGATCTGCGGCGCGCCAGTCACAGTTTGCACGGCCGCTACGGTCGGGGGTTGGAATCCTCCCTCGGGCATGGGTGTTTGTGTTGTCCTTAGAGTAAGTTAGTTTAAGTTAGTCAAGTAATTAGTGTGTAAATCTAGCGACTGATAACTACGCAGTTTGGTCGCATAAGAGCTCACACACATTTGAACATTTGAAACCCGAGAAAATTTTATCAATAATGATCATGTATTACCATCTGTTGTTAATGGGTTCTAACAACAGCTTCCATAAAGGATATTAGACTTTTTCTGGTGTTTTAATAAACGTATTAAGTACACTTGCGTATAGCCTAAAATTGTTGACAAAGGGTTGTGAAGTTTGGAGGGCAAATTTGTATACAAAACGAAAGTAACAACGAAATATTTAATAAAAAATGCGTCTGGGTCAGATGCCACGAGTATTCAACGTCGAATAACGTATCGTTTATAAGTTATGTTGTTGCCACGCTGATATAAGAATATATTTGTTGCAAATAGTATACAGATATAACAAATGAAAAATTTCTGGCTGTTACTATTGCTTCCATAATTTGCCCTCAACGATGCTCGATCAAGTATTGTCAACAAGAAACGAAAATCCCCGGAAGCACACTTAGACTGCGAACACTCCGTTTATACCGCCACAGCGTAGTTTGATAATTTTCCTATAGCGCTAGTCGCAAACATGGTGAGTTCATGTCAGAAGCGAGATTTCTGAGTGTTGCAATTCGACGAAGAAAGTGTACTATAGCTCTTCAACGGATGTTCAGAACCAAGTACGGTAAGAAGCCGCCGACAATGTAGTCCATCTACCACTGGCACAACAAAGTCGTTACGACGGGTTGCTTGTTCCATGTGTTTGGGACCCGCAGCAGATCAGTTTAAAGGAAGACATAGAAGCAGTTCAAAGACGAACAGCTAGGTTTGTTAATGGTAGGTTAGATTAATGCGCGAGTGTCACGGAAATGCTCCGGCAACTCAATTGGGGATCGCTGGAGGAAAGACGACGGTCTTTTCGTGAATTTATGTTGAGGAAATTTAGGGGGCTGGAATTTGAAGCTGAGTGTAGTTCGATCTTGCTGCCGCCTACTTATATTTCGCGTAGTGATAAAGACAAGATAAGAGAAATTAGGGCTCGTGCGGAGGCATATAGGCATTCTTTTTTCCCTCGTTCTATTTGGGAGTGGAACAGGAAAGGAAAGGAAATGCCTAGTAGTGGTACAGTGTACCCTCCGCCACGCACCTTACGCTAGATTGCGGATTATGTATGTAGATGTAGAGAAGCATACGTCCCAGTGCGAGTGAAGTGAATTGTGCCTCGCGTACGAGAGATATTCATAAGAAATCAGTGCGTCGTGCATCCCGAGAACTAGAAATGGTTGTTCGCAGTTGCAATTGAATGTGAACGGGGATGGCATTGTTGAACTCTTAATTTTTAGCGACGAAACCACTTTTCATACTAATGGGAAAGGGAGCAGGGATAACTGCCGAATTTGGGGTACAAAGCATCCACACTAATACACTTAATTCGAGCGTGATTCCCCAGAGGTATTTTTTTTTTTTTTTTTTTTTTTTTTTTTTTGGTGGCTTGTCACGTTGAAAACTGTACGGGCCATTCTTCTTCGCAGAGAGCACTGTCACTGGATATTCCTACTTTGACATGTTGCAGCAATGGCTGATGTCTCAAATGCAATCGGACTCTCCGTTCATCTTTCAGATGTATGGGGCTCCACAAGTTTCAAAAAAAAAAAAATAAAAATAAAAAAAAAAAAAATAAAAAAAAAATAATGTTCAAATGTTTGTTAAGCTTATGGGACTTAACTACGGGGTTATCAGTCCCTAAACTTACAAACTACTTATCAACTAGCTTATCCTAAGGACGTCACAAATATCCATGCCTGAATGGGGATTCGAACCCCCGACCGTAGTGGCCGTGCAGACCGTGACTGAAGCGCCTCAGTCCCCTCGGCCACCGCGGCCGGCCCACAAGTTTCCATCGTGAATTTCGTGGCTACCTGAACAAGGAGCTGCCGCATCGATGGATCGGCCGTGCTGCAGGAGGCAGCTGTTTCATGAAAAGGCCTCCCAGATTACCAGATCTCACTGATTTTTTTTTCTTTGGGGACACAATGATCCGGTGTATGTACCGCCTCTATCACGTGATGTAGGAGAGCTCCGGGAGAGAAGGCGGGAAGCGACTGCCACGGTCGCCGATGCCATGCTGGGACGGGTATGGCAAGAATTCGATTGCCCATTTCACGTCTGCCGGATCACTCATTTGGAATGTTTGTATACTATCACAGTATCTCTTCAAAATGCAATGAGTATGACAGCTATACAATGTTTAGTTCTTGTGCAATAAATAAAGTGTTCCCGGGCATTATGTACATCATGTATTTTGAGGTAGTTAAAGACACTCAAAAGTGTTCATTTTATCTTGTTTTTGCAGAGATGTGATGCTCTTTTATCAACTACAACAGAACAGGAAACACCTCAAAAACACACGACACTAGTCAGAAACTGAATTTTGTTGGTATACAGACAGACTGAGATCGAATAAGGCAAAATATTTGGTGTTTTGGATGAAATATTTGTCGTATTATCACTTACAAGGAGACCACATCAGTATTTGATATTAGAATTTTTTTTTTATATTTATGGTACGTGAAGTTTAGAACACAAGTAATAATCAGACAAAGCCATTCGACGCAACTCTCAAAAAGTCTCGAGAAAATCCACTTTGAAGTTTTGCAAGTATGCGTAAGTGCGGTGGCCGAGGGGACTGAGGCGCTCCAGTCACGGTCTGCACGGCCACTACGGTCGGGGGTTCGAATCCCCGCTCGGGCATGGATATTTGTGCAGTCCTTAGTATTAGTTAGTTCATAAGTAGTTTGTAAGTTTAGGGACTGATGACCCCGTAGTTAAGTCCCATAAGCTATACAAACAATAGAAACATAAAACAAAAAAAACAAAAACAAAAATAGTTGCAGCATCTTGCCGAACAAACCCGCTCAGAACTCCAACACCAGATTCAAACGTGGAAGGACAGACTGGCTGAAAACGGACTGCACCTAAAATGTTCACAAGACCGAATACTTAGAATCCGGCTCCCAAACCAGAGGCACCATAAGTGTCGGGGAAGAAGACCTGCAGAAGACCACGCATTTTAAGTACCTGCAGTCCTTCGTCACCTCAGACTGTGACAAGTCTCGACACTCGGACGAGTGTGAATGCAGCTTGGCTCCAGTAGAGACAGGTCACTGGAGTCCTCTGCGATAAAAAGATGTCTCAACGTGTAAAGGCAAAAGTTTGCAAAACCATGGTACGCCCAGCAGCAAACCATGGGACTGATTGTCGCCCTATGACCAAACAACAGGAGCAAATGCTACATACCATGGAGATAAAGATGCTACGTTGGTCTTTGGGGCTGACCCGATGAGATCATGTAACAAATACAGAAATGCGGCAAAGGTTTGGTGTGGCGCCCATCACAGACAGACTGAGGGAAGCCCGTCTCCGCTGGTACGGCCACGTCATGAGAAAGCAGGACAACTCGGTTACAAAAACAGTGCTACACACCAAATCAGCAAGACCACGAGGAATACCGGCAAAGAGATGGACTGACATCAGGGTGGACATGAACGCTGTTGACTTAAGAAGATGTCAACGACCGAAAGAAATGGAGGAAATGCAGCAACTAACAGACCTTGCAAATCGGGATTAATGTTTGGAGAGAGAGAGAGAGAGAGAGAGAGAGAGAGAGAGAGAGAGAGAGAGAGAGAGTTGCAGCATCTGTCACTGTAGCTCGGGTGGTAGCGTTCTAGCCTTATAACCATTCGTTGACGACGGTACTATTTGACTGTTGAATTTGTGAAGAGTTACGACGCTGTTTTTGGAAAGTCATCTCCATAGTTACTAATGGCTTTCCAAGCAGCTAGCCTACTCAACCATCGTTTTAGGTGACAACAAGGTGTTCAGCTCGTCTACATACTCAAACAAAAACTGACAACACGTCTTATTAGATATACCAAAATGTTTTTATAAGACTGTATTTGAAACAACGATATATATATATATATATATATCTCACAGCGAGAAGCGAACCACCGACGCTATGCTTGTGGCACCAGAACGCTACCATCTGACCTACACCGGGTAATATTGCAACTAATTGAATTATTGGTACTTACGTGTACTTGCAAAACTTGAAAGTCGATTATTTCGAGAATTTCTTAGAGTTGCGTCGAATGGCTTAGGCTGATATTTAAATTCTAAACTTCACGTACCACAAACATAGAGAAATTCTAAAATGCGAGACTCATGTGGTCTCTTTATTAGATTTGTGCATTTACATGAGGAACGCACTTTAGCCATATGTCAGAAACAAAAACTGTACAGAAAATATACACTAAAGCCGCGGCGGAGTGGACGAGTGCATTGAGGGGCTGTGCTCCCATGCGAGAGTCCGTTCCCCATAGGGAGTTCGAATCCCCCCTCGGGCATGGGTGTTTGCTTTGTCTTTAGTTTAAGTTAGTTCATAAGTAGTTTGTAAGTTTAAGGACTCGTGACCCCGCAGTTAAGTGCCATAAGCTTAACAAACATTTGAACATATTGTATACAATACACTAAAAGCAACATACACTAAATTCAGCACTTAACGTTCTAGAGCAACTCCTCTCAGTTGTCTGGATTACCGTCAATATGGCGGCCGAGTTTACACAGGTTGCTGCCAAGAGCGCTGTAGCTGGTGTGTTTCCAGGTACACGCCTTCCAGCCTCGGCAGCCACTAGAAAGTGCCGGAGAGCCACCGTCTTACTCCGCTGAGCTCTTCTCGCCAGCAACCGGCTGTTTCACTTTTGAAACCAGCAGCGCATTTTGCACTTTAGTTTGCGCCTTTGCATTTGCCAGACGGAATTTATCTTTACTCTCTACTTACAAAGGCGGGTGCCGAGATGCTGGCGTAGTGCAGCTGCACTAACCAGAGCTCCAGTTGCGCGAGTGGTGTAGCTGCAGTACGCGTCTGTCTGTTGAAATAGTCACAAGCTAGTTGCTGTGCCAACTGTGTTCAATGCAGTGGTATCATGAAGAAAATTAATCCTTCGCATGCGGTCCAAATATTAGGGTTAAAGTTGTGACGTGTTCAATATGGAAATGACATCGGGGCCGAGGATGCGGAGTTCGCGGATATATATAACATAATATCAGAGACATTAATGATAAAGTTGAAGCATTGAATTAAATTATCGAGACGAAAAACAGTCTCAGGGTCTATAAATTTCTATTTATAATGATATTTATAACATAACTCAGATATATAATGGCGGCGACACAGAAATATATGGCACACTAAATAGATACTATTGGAATTTGAAGGACAGAAGGAATCTGAAGATAGCTCCTCGAGCAGTAAACGACATTCACCTCCAGAGCAACATGAACTGGCAAGTCATAGCGGGTACGAAACCCCCGCCGCCCAAAAGACGAGATACAGTTTATTACTTCTTCCCGCAATATAAACTCTACATCAGGTGGATTACTGATTTTGTAAGACTACACGATACCAACTCATATGTGAAGGTACATGATCGTTATTTCATCGAGAAACTTCACTCTGTGATTTACAATCAACTTGCTGCACCTAAGTATAAGCCTATGTTGCATTATAGTTGGCGAAAGGCAATGAATGACGTCCACGTGCCAATATCATCATTCGAAAACGTAATTATTGTGGCTTCTGATATTAGACTGCGTGAATTCGAAAGTGATTACGTGGCTGTTGTACGGTGTGCACCTTGTTCTCATCCACTTTATTTTGACCACTTCATCGAAATCCCGCATCTGCACTTTGAGAACTAATGTAAGCACTTTCAGGTGTGTGGGACTCTTGTATATGCATGTTTTGCGCTATTGTAAGCACTTTAAGCATATAACGTTTGGCGCTGCTGACTGAATATGTAACGACACACTGATGCCATAAATTACGTGTAATTTCCTTTCTACGGTATTTATCTCTTGTTTCTCTGTTCCGGTATGTTAAAATATTACTTGAGGTAAAATGTAACTTCTTGCATGGAAATGATGCACACCACTGTCCCACTGTCCAAGCATGGTTTAGCGCGGTTGCGAGTGTTCGATCTCAAAAGTGTACCTTTTTAGAAATTCCTGGTACACAAAAACTGAGTGCAAGACGGGGATGCGAACCTGTGACCTCAGCCTTTCGGAGGCAACCGCTCGACCGGCTGAGCTACCGGCACACGCTTCACGACGTCCTCACAGCCAGTTCCTCGCCTGCTACCTTCCAAACTCCACACAACCTGCGAACTTCGAAACGTGACAGCGAGGTACTGGCGAAAGCGAAACTGTGATGACGGTCGGGATGAGTGTACGGGTAGCTGGCGCGCCAAAGGCTAAAGTCCTGCGTTCGAATACTGCACTGAAACACACTTTTAACCAGCCAGCAACTAACGTATCAGCGTACACTCCGCGGCAGAGCGAAAATACCTATCATTCACGTTACGTAAAATGTACATTACTAGTTCTGAGGCCCACGTCCGAATCCATCTACTTCCTCAGAGATTTTTCCCCTTGTATATTACTCCTTGCAATTCTAAACTAACAACTATGAAATTCAAATTCCAGAGCTCTTTAATTGCTCCGAAAACATCGTCTAGGAACGAAACAGCATTAGGGTTTAACGTTCCTTCGACAACATGGTCATTAGAGACGGAGCATAGCTCAGAGTGTTTCTCCTACTAATGGTGAAGGAAATCAGCCGCGACCTTTGAAACGAGCCATCATGCCTTTTGCTTCGAGCGACTTTTGGAAATCTCGGAAAACTTAAATCTGGATGACCGGTCACCGGTTTGAACTACCATCGTCGCGTATTCGAGTCTAGTGTGCCAATTCCGTCGAAGGCTGGGAGTTTTTCCACATCTCTAAGAACAACCGAGACTTTACTCTGATAGTGCTGAATGTCAGCATAGGTTCAATTACATACCAATTGTACGCTGAAGCCTTTTTGTCATAAACTTAACGACGTGACAATGCTTTGAATTGACTCCTGAAGTTTTAATGCAGATAACGCTCCTTAAAAATCGTAAAATTTGTCACAAGGGAACAAACTAAAGGAATCCTCGTCGATCTCGGCAATCGACTTTCTTTTATGAATGTTCCCGTGCCTTATGAGGTAGTTTAACCCGTGCCACACATGTTACGGAGGTCAAAAAATCGTAGAAAAACATGTTTCAAACGTCCCGTACATTGATCTATACATGTAGGCACTCTCATGGAAGCTAACTAACATGGATGAATTAAATACAAATGCTTCTATACACATAATTTGACTATTTTACGTTACCACTTTATGAACATCAAGGAACAAAGGCAGTGTCATCAGCACGATACGTACCTGTAAAAGAAAAATAAGTAACGTTAGAGCACAGAATTACACCAGAATTAGTTTGGAGTTCGCTGAAATACTGTCAAATCGTCTGCTTAATTCCATACTTTAACATATAAAAACACCCTATACCAATGGCATAATAAATAACATGCATAACGTCGCACTGAACGATCCAATCAGCCAATGTTGTCTAAAGTAAGAAATTCGGGTTTTAGCATGGAATTCGTTCCTTGGGCTTGACTATTTTAGAAAATGTTTCCACGTTGTTACACGTATTAATCTAACATGAAAGTAATTGGCAACGAAATAGTACGAAATAGCTAAACGAAGCTTGCTTACTGTGTCTTATTCGACTCTATAATCACTACAGTGAAACAAATGTTTAAAGCTATAGGGTAAAAAGGAAAGAATAAATAACTATAGGAAGCGAAGGAATACGAGAGAGTCTTAATTTAGCCACTTCGTGAAATGAGGACAAACAAATGTTAACAAAGACAAAAGCGTCGCTTTTACTGACTGCGCATAAATGCTGAGACAGTTTTGAACAATCCAACAATATCAGGGGGGCTTCAGGCTTTTCCTGCGCGGAAAATTTAACTAGAAATAAAAAATGTCACAGAGCTCTAAGCAGCAACTCCAGGTGGGTTCTTACAACATTTTCTGATACAGCAGACGGCCGATGTCTTTTAACAAGGCGAACACCCGGTGGTGCCCGGCTACTATATTAATTGAGTACTGTGGCAATCCCGCTACCGTGCCCTCCTCCCCCAGTCTTCATCATCTCCTCCTCCTCCTCCTCCTCCTCCTCCTCCTCCTCTCCCCCCCCCCCCCCCGCCCTCTATATGAAAAATTCCTCCTATCGACAAACTTCCCTGTTAATTGTTGAAACTGGTTGGAGTTTTATCCCAGGCGCCCTGTGCCACGCCCCACGCAGTGACTTGCAGACAGTATACACGTTCTCCATACAAACATCAACACATCTACGAGCTTTCACGATGAACGTCAAATGGAGTCCATGTTGTAACGTACCCTTCGCCATAACCGTATGAAATTTAATGTGGACAGTGACCTTCCTCTTGTTCTGAAGGTTAAACACGCCAAACTTTATCTAGATCGAAATAATACTGCACATCTGTATAAACAAAGAGCTGTAACGAGCAACAAATATTGAACAAGGATGGCCAGAACTGTGATTTCTTGTTTTCACGTCTGTTTCAAATCTTTGTGATATATCAATACTTTTTTGTGGCTTTGTCTCATAATTTTATAGCAGTGCTAACACGCAATTACGATATTTAATTATCTACAATATAATGCATTTCTAGGAAGGGAAAAGGAAGCTTAGGGGTTAACGTCCCCTCGATATCATGGTCTTTAGGGTCGCGGTACAGGCTCGCATAGTTTCTCCGAGATAAGGGAGGAAATCGGCTGTGCCCTTTTAAAGGAAACATCCCGGCATTTGTCTGACGTGATTAAGAGAAACAATTGAAAACCTCTAACAGGACGCAGTTTTTAAAGGCCGTTCTCCGGAAAGTGTGTCCAGAGCTTTACCACTGCGCCACTTGCATGCGTAACTTCTCTACACCTGCAGCAAAATTAAAAACAGCGTCTGTCGTACTCGTACATCGACCTTAGTTTTCAGAATACAGAATTCTGAAATATGGCATCCCTTTAGTGGACACCCTGTATATTGGTATAGAAACTGCGGCTCTCGTTCACTTATCCCGGGAAGTGTGTAAAATTATCTCTGATTATCCTCAGTTGCAGAGAGACGCTGTAATTAACACCGACTTGTCAGTAGAAATTCAAAAACGTTACTGCATTTTTTATATTCGAATCTGTGTTTAGTGTCGCAATTTGCAGCTTAATTTCTTGGATGCTTCATTCATTCAAGTTACTTTACTTCGTGTGTGTGTGTGTGTGTGTGTGTGTGTGTGTGTGTGTGTGTGTGTGTGTGTGTGTGTTTTGAGAGAGAGAGAGAGAGAGAGAGAGAGAGAGAGAGAGAGAGAGAGAGATATGACCGAGACGAAGAGATAATGGGAAAGACGAACAGGCTAACTAAAATGATACGGCACTGTTTCTGTACAATATCAAGGAAAATAATCGATCTTCACGCATCGTCGAGATGTTAGCTCCACCAAAGAAGTACCAACGTCATCAGGCGTTAAATGGGTACATGGAGTAAATAATGAATAGCTAGTGTTCAAATTTTTGTAGAGCTTATGGGACTTAACTATGGGGTCATCAGTCCCTAAACTTACAAACTACTTATGAACTAGCTAATACTAAGGACGGCACAAATATCCATGCCCGAGGGGGGATTCGAACCCCCGACCATAGTGGCCGTGTAGACCATGACTGGAGCGCCTCTGTCCCCTCGGCCACCGCGGCCGGGAATATCTAGTGAATGGAGTTAGAAGATACAGCTTCACAGAAATCGCGAACGCGGTGGTATCTTGGGGCAGAAACGAATGGTTGTCAACGGGAATGGAGAAATGAATGTGTACGATAATTATTGTGCAACGGGATGACGTCTTGAAAAGACCTAAATAAAGCTGTTAGTCCGTAACATGAGAGTGCTTTAGAATTAATATAATCACTATCAGGTGTTGTAGGATGTGTTTTAGGTCTTATCTTGCGAAGACGGTTTTTGGCACCTTACAGTGTAACCCACGCTTTCTACTGTGTTGTCGCAAGATATCTGAATATGTGCTATTTCCAACGAGGTTAGAATAAAGGGAGGTGGCATTATCTATGCCGAGCACATACGTCAATTGAAGCCTGTCCACCATCTTGGTCAGTTCTGGAATGCTAATTCTCCGTTAAAACTAGGCGTTAAGTCGACCCTCTTGCTGTTAATGCACTGAAGTGACAGTCACAGCAAAGTATGTACTTTCAAACAACATACTTTATTGATTAAACAGTAATAATCATATTTCAACACAATTTTTAACGGCTAACTTGCACTCTTTTAACACGTTGTACATCACGACAGAACCGTTTGACGTTTTATTCTTGTTTTAAGCTCTACACAATACGAACACTTCTCCAAAACTGACCAATATTGCGGAGGCAGGCTTCACTTTTTAAGCTTAAGAGCGTCTAACCTCCTTGGCTATTTCAGACTTCCAGAGACGGCGCAGTTAGCGGTCGCATCTGAGACCAAAACCCTTGCTCTGATTAACGCTTCACGAGCGACATTATGCACGCCGATGGCGGTATACATAACATTGTTTAACACCATCAGCGAAGAGGAATAGTGGGCGAAACCTGAAGTTAACTGACAGAGACCGAGGAGCATTGCAAACGATTGTACTGACAATACTTCAACGGCAGAAGTGACAACTGCATTCTACACTCTCGTGAGGGATACCGTTTTGATAAAAATAGTAAGGTGGGAGCGTCACAAGGCTAACATTCATGGAAGGATTGCAATTGCGAGACAATAACGGAAGCCAAGAGGTGATACCACCGTAAGGCGTGGACATTTGATGAGCAGAATGGTGTGGTACTGCCCGGCGGTCGTCATTTCCACAGCTTTCTACAAACGGCTGGGTTTATGTATGGACAAACCCAAAGAGTTGGTCACGCGGCCAGCGCGCTTCCTCTGGTCGAGCTCAGGGCTTGGTTCCGCCACTGTTTGGGCGCTTGTGCCCGGTGCTCTGCTGCTACTGACATTATCCTCACTGGCCGCATAACGGAAATGAATATGTGGACAACCAAGTGTGATTAGCATACCGCTGCGAAAGACTGCCCCATTCCAACACCACAGTGTGCCAACGCACACGCCCAAGAGTGTTCAGGCGAGATAAACTTCCGCCATCGGCGCGACAGTAGGCAGACGTCAACATCATTGAACGGTTGTGTCTAATTTTAGGGTGGAGAATGAGGAGGAGATTTGCGGCTGATTCTCGTTAGCATAGTTACCGGATATTTTGGTATGAGAATGGGATGAGAGATGAAACGACGGCGTGAGACCCCGCCTGGTGGTTGGGCCTCCGCGCCGCGCGGTCTGCGGGGCCGTCTCACGAATTGCGCGGCCGCTCACGTCGAACGTTCGACGATGGTCTCAGCAGTTTACCTTTGCTTTACAAAGGTTTGACCTTTTTTTGTGCCGGTGATGATTAAAGGGGGGAGGGGGTTCGTCAGCTAGATCTGTTTCTTGCGGTCGTGCCATTGTGTTTGTTCGTTTTCTAATGTGAGTTTTTTCAGTAGAGTAGAGCTACAGAGACGAGATATTTCTTTTCTAATTGCGCCAAATCGACATGAAACACAAATGTTATTTTGAAAATTTTAGTAATACCATCCTATCAAAGAGTTGGAATTTACAAACACGTCAGAAATTTCATTGTCAGGAATATTGTAATTACTCTAAAGCATACAGTGACGATTAAAAAGCCATACACTATTACGATCCTCATACACCACAAAATTACACCAGAATTTATTCTACAAACTGGTATATAGCCACTAAATTACATACAAGTGCAGCATCATTTATACTCCTAACATATACCAATGACGAAAAGACATGCTTTAGTTTAGATAATGGCAAAGAAATAACTGCTTGTAACCTTGCAATATCCCTGATACATCTGTCAAAATATGTCACATAAGGACAACGTAAGAATTATAAAAATTATATACACAGCTACATAAAGAACTTTAAGAACAAGAGTTCCAATAAATGTGTTATATAACAACCAAACGGAACAGATAAGTAGTTATAAGGAGAAGATGAGCTACCAATGTATGTATAAATATATTTCTCAGTTACAATTATCTAGTTAATATACCCACCTATGTACAGTTGTCCTGCGGATGGCATTCATGCCTCAACAGACCTGTCGAAATAATTTACTTATTTAAAAGCAGCGACCTCTAAATAAATACAATGTCTCTAAATGAGAGAGAATTTCCTTAGATACTACTCAGGGATACTACAAATTTATTTTCCGAATGATAGCACCTGTTCTGACAGCCAGTGCTTGCCTGAATCCTAATTCAAAATGTTTGTTAAGCTTATGGGACTTAACTACGGGGTCATCAGTCCCTAAACTTACAAACTACTTATGAACTACTTACGAACTAGGACGGCACAAATATCCATGCCCGAGGGGGGATTCGAACCCCCGACCGTAGTGGCCGTGCTGACCGTGACTGGAGCGCCTCAGTCACCTCGGCCACCGCGGCCGTCAAATCCTAATTAATAGAAAAATATTTATTGTACATCAAGTAATCACATTTTTTTGTCGTCTCATTGTATGTGAACGATATACGAGGCGCGTCCAGAAATTAAGTTCCGTTTCAATTTATCTCAGCTGCAGCGCTGCGACTGCAGTTCCGCACATGCGCTGTAAACGGTGTGTACCAAGGAGAAGAACGTGCGCTATTTGGAGATCGCTGGCAGTTACGTACGCTTTGTTGTGCTTGTTTGAAATGTCGGCGTTGATTGAAAATCGCGCCACCTGTGAATTCAGGTGATTCGGTTTCTGAATGCGAGAAGAGTGAAACCAAGTGCAATTTATCGGCAAATTTGAGATGTTTACGGACCAAATTCGATGAGTGATTCGACGTTGAGAAGATGGGTCCGACAGTTCAATGGTGGGCGTAGTGATGTGCACGATGAAGAACGAAGTGGGCGTCCACCTTTGGTTACAGAAGAACTGGTTCACGCGATTGATGACAAGATTCAGGAAAACCTTAGGTTCAAATGTTTGTTAAGCTTATGGGACTTAGCTACGGGGTCATCAGTCCCTAAACTTACAAACTACTTGTCAACTACCTTATACTAAGGACGGCACAAATATCCATGCCCGAGGGGGGATTCGAACCCCCGACCGTAGTGGCCGTGCAGACCGTGACTGGAGCGTCTCAGTCCCCTCGGCCACCGCGGCCGCCTGTAGGTTTACAATTAGTGCTCTCGCTATAGACTTCCCCCAGATTTCACTGTTTCCAACTGGTTGAAGACACAGGCGGCAGATTTCTATGAAGAAGACATACAAAACCTGGTGCCACGTTGACAAATGCCTGCAAAATTTCGGCAGTTATGTGGAAAAGTAGTTTAAGAGTTGTAGAATTTTTTTGCAATAAAAATTTATTCTGTATCTGTGTACAATTTGATTTTATTACCAAACGGAATTTACTTTCTGGACGCGCCTCGTACTTTTCCCCTGATGATTGTCCACATTATACTACTTTTATAGAAATGTGATTTGTAATGGAATGGAATGTTTTGTATGGAAATGACAGACAACTTACTATTATTATTATTATTATTATTATTATTATTATTGAACCAGTGTTATTGTAAGCGTCCCTCGTGAGTCAAATGGTTTCAGAAAAGTAATGAATTCTCTCCCTGAATACCTTCATCCAGTGGCTTTCATTCAGTGCTACTTGGATTTGGCATGGCCGATGTTTGGGAAATGGTTGCCGGACAGCACGGCAGGCAGTCAATTGGTTTGGCGGCGGCCGGCCCATCGGCAGAAGCAGCGGGCCAGCCAGCCAGAGGCGAGGCGATGAATTATGCGGGCAGCGACGCCGGGTCAGGTGAGGTCAGGTCAGAGGAGGCTGGGAATGGGAGTCGGAGTCGGCCGCGGGCAAACGGCTCAACGAGGCAGGCAGGCGGCGGCGGCGGCGGCGGCGGCGGCGGCGGCGGCTGCTGGAGAGTGGACAAGCCTGGATGCCTCAGCTGCGGCGGACTCTCACACTCTGCAGCTGCCGCGGAACCGCCCACGCGCTCAGCTGCCGGATCGTGGGCGGCAACGATCGTCTAAAGCCGTCCACCACACGGGACTGTGTATCTCAAAGTGAGCGGCCAGACTTCCGACATTCACAAATCACGGTTTGAGAACGTGCACCGCAATATCATGCTTGTCAAATTCTCAACGTACGAATAAACGTCCACCTGTCAGGCGGGAGAACACACAGGCAGTCCGGATCCCCGCCTCTTTTAGGTAAAGAGATGATGGCGCCATACTGGCTGTCAGTACAAGTATATATTTCATTGAATATGTCGGGCCCGGTGGTCTTGGGGTAAAGCGCTCGACTGGAAACCGAAAGGTCGCGGGTTCGAAACCCGGTCGGACCTCGGATTTTTCAGTCTGCGCTTTAACCCATCCTTCACCTATCAACGAAGTGAGAAGTCGCTAGAAATTACACGTAGTTCGGATTCCACATTAAGCTGTCGGTCACCTTTCCCCGATTGGATAACTGAGGTAGGCTAGGGACACGGAAGTCGAACAAGTGCCGTCCAATTGAACGACTTGCACCAGGCCAATCAACCACAAGAAATTATTTATGAATACACAGGAAGTACATGAAGTCCAGGAACACCTTTATTGCACAAGGACCAAACATTGTACACATATCAAAGGTATGTCATTTTGAAGAGAAACCTTGAAAGTTTCTTTCTTTCTTTTCTTTTTTTCTTCATGTACGCCGCCACAGCGTAGTTTGGTATTTTGCCGATATTCAGCGCCAGTCCCAAACACGACGAGTTCAAGAACGACACTGGCCATGGACCAGCCCCTCTCAATTAGTTACTGTGGTGTACCGGTGAACACACTCAAGAGGCTGCAACATGTCCAAGTAGGAATATCCAGTGACACTGATCTCGGCGAACAAGAAGGGTCAATACAGTTTTTTTTTTTTCTGATGGGGATGGGGGGGGGGGGGGGAGCGCACAACTGCTAAGGTCATTAGTGTCCGGATCAAAACTGAGATACCGAAGGTTAATAAGCATATATGAAAACAGCTAAAAACATAGGGTGAAATACAACAAATGGAAGAACTAAATGTCCTTTGGTAGATTGGTTAAGTTGATAAATTTCAAGACTCGAGCAACAGTTCGTGCTTCATCAGCTCAAATTTCTTCCAGGGTATTCGGTAGATTCAGTGCAATACAAACAGAAGTAAAATTTGGACAAGAAAATAAAACATGGCGCACCGTCAGCGGGTGGCCACGGGAACATAACGGTGCGAAGTCACCACTGAGCAAGTGGCCGTGGCTGAACCGGCAATGTCCGATCAGTAACCGGGCCAAGATGATCTCGTCGCGAGCGGCGTGATGAGGTCCTCCAAGCCACCGGAGCGGTTTAATGGTTCGAAGCTTATTATTTGTAAGCGGGAACCATACATTTTGCCACGACGATATAAGGCGACAGGAAAGAGCCCCTCTAATATCATTCGATGGGACACAGTACGTAGCTGTCCGACGTAAGAGAGTTGCAGCCTTGGCAGCGGCATCAGCAGCCTCGTTACCAGGCACGCCTGCGTGGCCAGGTACCCACAGGAGGTGAACGCGGAGCCGTCGGCAGCTAATACTTCTTAAAGGGAGCGGTTGATTCGGTGCACAACAGGATGGGCCGAAAAGGGGTTTCTCAGACTCTGGATGGCGCTGAGGGAGTCAGAGCAGATGACATAGGAAGGATAACTGTGTCGGCGGATGTATAGTATAGTCTGATTGAGGGCAAAAAGCTCAAACGTGAAATTCGAGCAGTAGTCACGAAGACTGTACTTAAAACCATCATCCCAAACGACAAACGCACATCCAACACCTTCATTGGTCTTAGAGCCATCTATATATATGAAGACGGAATTATCGAGCCGCGCAAGGGTCCGTACAGTTTTCGACCTGTCAAGGCACAGAAAACATTTACCTTTGGGGAATTACGCTTTCAGTGCATTCAGTGCATTCCTGTGGATGATTCTTACCCTAAATCCGACAATTATGCCTGTCCACTTTTCAATTACAGTAAAAAGTGGTTTCGTCGCTAAAAAATTAAGCGATCAACAATGCCATCGCCATCCTCATTCAAAACGAACAAAACTCTAAAGACTTTGTTGTGCCAGTGGTAAATGGCCTTCCTTGTTGGTGGCTTCTTACCGTACTTGGTTCTAAACATCCGTTGAAACGCTGTAGCACACAAGCTTTTGCCGAACTCCAACACACAAAAAGCTCACTCCGCACCTGAACTCGCCATGTTTGCGACTAGCGACGATTACCAGCAAATCACTAAACTACGCTGTGGCCGCGTACATGAAAAAAAAACCCTCTCCGGCTTTCTCATCAGCTAATGACATATGTATATGTACAATGATTGGTTTTTGAGCAATAAATAATTGAAAGTGT
This sequence comes from Locusta migratoria, assembly GCA_026315105.1. Lineage (NCBI taxonomy): Eukaryota > Metazoa > Arthropoda > Insecta > Orthoptera > Acrididae > Locusta > Locusta migratoria. Next base: position 62,631,398 of record CM048744.1, on the reverse strand, counting down.
TCCCTGACTTCATGTACACCTTGTATAAGTTAGGTCTTGCGAATGTAGACATTACTAACCACGTTGAAGTAACCGACTGAACTGAGGATCTCTGTAAAACTGGTTATTACGGGTACTATAATTTTTTTTTTATAATAAACCGTCTTGCTTGCACTATAGTTTAATAGTCATTCATGAAGGATTTCGTCCTGAGAGCAGGGCATCATCAGATTATGAGTATGAAAGATGTAACACAAGAAGTACTAACCAATTACGAGAGGTACGAAACGTCTTAAGAACCAAATCGATTGAAATTTCAATATGGCGGTTTGGGATAACGTAGTGCGACATCTAGGGACGCTAAGCATTGCGTCGTCACCGCCCCATAGAAAATTCAACGCTGTGCCCTCAGCACTGAAGGTGATGCTTACCGTCGTTTTCGACGTCCGAGTTTCGATACTCACTGAATTCCTCGAGCACGGAAGAACCATTAACATCTACATCTACATAGATACTCTGCAAATAACATTTAAGTGCCTGGCAGTCTGGTGTTAGACACGCCATAACTTAGGCAAAGCCATCAAGATCAAACGGCCTGGGCTGCTCTATGATTACGCGCGTTCACACGTCTCCAGGGTCACACAAAATGTACCGGCCACGTCCAAGTGGGAGCAACTTTAGCATCCGCCCTACAGCTCGGACATGTCGCCCAGTGACTTACAACTGTCTGGTCCGCTAAAAATATCTCAGAGGGAAGCGTTTCAACACGGACGACGAACTGAAGGACACAGTAAAGCAATGGCTCGTCACAGCCACACGAATTCTGGGAGCAGGAAAACTCCTTGGCTCGTTGAAAAGTGGGATAGTTGTGCTCAGGCCTCTGGGGATTACTTTTGAATAAAGACTTCGGTTATACCCACAGCGTCATTTCGTACTTTCTCATCTGAACACCACTCGTATATGCAGCGAACCAAAGACGCGTCCCAACTATTGATTTGTGCGATACATTTAATGTCGTCGAGTTCTTTCTGACGGAAGCTTCAGGTCGTGAAATAAAAAAAAATCTGCTTATCATAGATGTAAAACAGCTCGTTTTGTATTGCCACGGATGACTTTGTCGCTTCATAAGCAGAATTTTTTCGATTGACTAACATTTGCACATTTCCGGAGAATGATTTGTGCATCCGACATTGATCCCATCGAACGCTTGCGGAACATTATCAGTCAGTTGGTTCGCGCACAAAATCCTGTGCCAGAAACAGAACGGACGGCCTTAGAGACACCGCGGCTCTAAATTCCCGCTGAAGCCTTCCAGCGACGTGTTGGGCCGATACAACACAGAGTTGCTGCACTCAGCCGGCAAAAAAAAGGTCACACACAATATTTGGGAGCATGCCAAAGCGTTCGTCACGTTTATGTGTAGCTAGCTACATATCCCGTTGCCGGCGCGGCAGAATAGCCGTGCGCACTAAGGCGCCCTGCTGCGGTGCGCGCAGCCGGTCGCCTTCGGGGGTTCGAGTCCTCCCACGAGCATGGGTGTGGGTGTGTTGTTCTTAGCATAAGTTACTTTAAGTTAGTGTAAGTAGTTTGGAAGCCTAGGGACTGATGACCAACGTAGTTAAGTCCCTTACATTTAGAAACATTTGAACATATGTATCCTCTTGGATATTCCTTCCGAGGAGTGTCCATAAGCTTACTCACAGGTGTTCAGATGAGCAACTGGATCTCGGCAGTGCCTGGCGAACGTATTCACCGATTGCTTGCTGTCTCAACGATTTAGATATTTCTCATAGGATAAAAATACTTTGATACTGTACATCAAACGATTGCTTCAATACACAGAATCCACTACATAAAAACCAATGTTTACTTGTTTCTATTTCACGTGTTGCCATACGGTCCATCCGGTTGCGGTAAAAACTTACGCAATTTATTGTTTGCACTTTCGGAAAGGTTAAAAGCTAGGTCCGTTTAATACGTGAAATTTAGTTCAGTGCATTGCGGACGCCACTTCACAACAGACTTTTACACCATATTCCGATGCTTATGAATTTTTTGCAGTTGACTTTCAAAACGAGAGAAAACATCATTGTCGAAATATGATTTCAAACGTTGAATGGCGGAGGTATCGTTTAGCACACTTGGATGCCTTTTGACGATCACTATAAACATTGCGTATGTTTCCATGAGGAGCTTGTATGTATTTCGCAAGCCACTATATGGAAGAAGGTGCATTGTAGCCGCGGTGGAGTAGCCGAGTGGTCTAAAGCGTCTCGCTGCGGAGCGCGCGGTTGCTCGCTGTGGAGGTTCGAATCCTCCCTGGGGAACGGGTGTGTGTGTTTGTCCTTAGGTTAGTTTACCTAGGCTGAAGTAGTTTAAGCTACTGACTATGACCACGCAGTTTGGTCCGATAGATTTACAAACATTTGGTGCTTTGTAATGAAGTTGCATACGGTTTCACCTACCTCAATGGAAGCTGGTAGATATAGCATCCATGTTGTCTAGGACTGTGATTCTGGACGGTTGCCCCGAACAGGTCTCATCCTCGACATCCTCCTTTCCTTGTCTAACGAGTTTAAACCACTCAAATATTTCACTCACTGGTCCAACACCCTTCAGTCACTGGTCCAACACCATCCCAGGGGACTACGTCGCCGTTATGCCTAATCTGAAACAAAACTTGTTAACGCGTTGCTCCATGTTGCAATGACACGAGTTCTCACACTGACTGTTAGCTGGGGCGCAGCGTGTACCACCTCTTCACTGCACTGATTTGCACGATAGGGGGCGCTTGTTGACATGTTCCTTAATGTGTGTGCGCGGACACCTCATGGGCCCATTCGCCGAACTTTTCAGACGCACTTTGTAAACACGTAATGTAGGAAATATTATTGTGAATTATGTGTATCATAGGTTATATCAGAAGGGAGGGAAAGAGGGAGCGGGGGGAGGGAAAGAGGGAGCGGGGGGAGGGAAAGAGGGAGCGGGGGGAGGGAAAGAGGGAGCGGGGGGAGGGAAAGAGGGAGCGGGGGGAGGGAAAGAGGGAGAGGGGGGAGGGAAAGAGGGAGAGGGGGGAGGGAAAGAGGGAGAGGGGGGAGGGAAAGAGGGAGAGGGGGGAGGGAAAGAGGGAGAGGGGGGAGGGAAAGAGGGAGAGGGGGGAGGGAAAGAGGGAGAGGGGGGAGGGAAAGAGGGAGAGGGGGGAGGGAAAGAGGGAGAGGGGGGAGGGAAAGAGGACCATGAGGAAGAGGAGCATGAAGAAGAGGAGGATGAGGAAGAGGAGCATGAAGACGAGGAGGATGAGGAAGAGGAGGAAGCGAGCTCAGGGGTTAACGTCCCGTCCACAGTGTGGTCGTTGCAAGAGGAATTCCCACTTGGTTGGTTTGGGTAACGGTGGTAAAATAAATGAGCCGTGCTCTTTCGAAGGAAGGGTCCCAAAATTTGCCTGGAGTAATTTAGGGAAATCATGGAAAACCTAATCTGGATGGCCGGAAGTGGTTTTGAACCATCGTCCTACCGATTACGAGTCCAGTGTGTGTTACCACTATGGCACCTCGCTCGGTGATGGGCATGAGATGGCCAGAGAGAAACGGGGGGTGAAAGTAGGACAATAACAGAGAAAATGTTACGGACAGGGAGGAGGGTACGAGATGGCCGAGAGAGGGGAAAGTAAGAAAAACACACAGAGGAGCAGCTGGGGAGAGAGAGGAAGGAAGGGGAGCTGGACAAGCTCACGACGGAACTGTCTGTGTACCTGGAAACGTTGCGGTTTGACCAGTATTTTATGGACTTCCCCCAGCGGCACGCCACAGCACTGTACACGCAGCGGTGATGGGCAGACACACCGGACGGTGAGCGACACACTGCCCCGCCTGGTCCACGGTGCCGGCCCCTGGCGCCCCTTGCCGTTCCCTTCGCTTCCCTTCCGCTCTCGCTCCGCCCCTCCCGCAGGTACTCCGGGGTCAACGGCCAGAAGCCCGCCTGCGCCTCCTCGCAAATACGCGCTCCCCTCCTTGTCCGCCCAGCGTACAGCGGAATGTAGCCGCACGTCACCGATCAGAAAGCGCGCCGCTACCGCTGCCGTCGCTCACCCACACTCAGTCTCAACCGTTCACAGCCTTTCCTGTCAAAACTACCGCCACCAACTCTCCCATATTATACGGGTTCTCCCGTTTTTTTTGGCACTTTTAATTTCCTAATCTTTCTTATTGTCCGTCTGTTTCACGCGTTCATTTCGTCAGTAATCTTTGCTATAACCTGAAACCCGTGAAGTAATATCGACAGTTAAAATTTCTCATCAAGATATATCGAAATTTTTTCTTATAATAATACTATTCCTGATTACTCTTAGTGCTTCTACGGTAGACTTGCGCATAATAGTTCGCGATCGGAAACACTCACTTTAGTTCGCGGCTCTGCCGCGAACTAGTTCGTTCTTTTAGTTCGTCCGCTCCCAGTGACGACTGAGCGGCGTGGTCTGCGCATGCAGGTGGAGGGAGAAGTTCCCCCACCTAGCTGCTTCATGTTTTTGCTGCTTGAGCCGTTAACGATATCACGCAAACCAAAAGTAACAGTTTGTGGATAATTTCTCCCGTTTAAGTTTAGCGTTATCTCTATATCTTGGCATTATGGAATTTATTAGTCAGATATTGCAGAGTGCAGAATACTTCAAAGCAGAAATTTTGTAGCACCGAACTGTGTAATTTAACAGGCAGATGCTAACCTCGAAATGGCTCTCATCAGCAGAAGGTAAACACATGATTTTTAATTCTGTACACGATCTATCGCGCATATTTTAGTCCGCGCCCTATCGCGCATATTTTAGTTCGCGACCTATCGCGTCCTCTCGCTGTTACCCGTCAGTCTTCGGAAAAGGAGCGGACGAACTAAGAGGCGAGGGATCTGCGAACTAGTTCGCGTAGTTCGCCTGTGAGAGCGCTCTTCCGAACGAGTTCGTTCGCGAACTACACAAGACTATTCTACGGTCATTGGAATGTAGGGGGCCTGTGAAAGAAATCTCTGTTTTTTCTTCAATACAGCCAATTCTCACCCTCATGAACCACAGACACTGCCGAGGTGGGGTCGCTTCCGTGCCTGAACGATATATATAGCCGTACCATAGGTGCAACCACATCGGAGTCGTATCTGTGGAAAGGCCAGACACACGTGTAGTTCCTGAAGAGGGGCAGCAAACTTTTCAGTAGTTACAGGGGCAAGTCTGGATGATTGAATGAGCTGCCTCGCAACATCAGCAAACATGCCTTTGCCATGCAGTTACTGCGAACGGCCGAAAGCAAGAGGGAAACTACAGCCGTTAATTTTCCCAAAACATGCAGGTCTACTGTATGACTACATAATGATGACGTGTTCTGAGTAAAATATTCCGGAGGTAAAATATTCCCACTGCTATTATTTCCTTGATGTCCATTTCTATTTTGTTGTCTGTGGTAAACCAAGATCCCAAGTATCTGAATTGGTGTACTCTCTTGAATCTCATGCCATTTGTCTCCAGAAATTCTTCTTGCTCTTGTCTTCTACCTAATTGTATTAACTCTGTTTTATCTTTATTTAATTTCAGCTCAACCTTCTGTGCATAGCTGTCCATTTGTTGGTACATCCTTTCAACTCGTGCTTTGATTCACTTAGCAGGACTATGTCATTTGCATATGCGAGCCAATTGAAATTACCGTCCATCTGTACTCCAGTCCACTCCTGCTCCCTACACTCTTATTATTTTCTCTAAGATGACATTGAACAAAACACACGAGAGCGCATCCCATGGTTTGAGACCTGTTTCAATCCTACCAATGCCGAAACATTTTCGAAAGATTCCTAATGTCCTGATACTCCGAAATGTATATTCCATAATACAGTTGAAAAACTCCGTAGCGAAGATCGCAATAATATAAATTTGATATGACGGTTTGGTAATTAGTCACCATAATCAGATCTCATTTTTATTTTTTATTTTTATTTAATTTATTTATTTATTTGCATTCCTTCGAAATATGTTAAGGCCCGTATTTGTTTGTACCATAGGCAGGGTACATAGCCTACGCCCGTCACAACTCTAGGTAAAAGTCTGGACACAAAGTACATCTACATCATCTACATAGATACTCTGCAAATCACATTTAAGTGCCTGGCAGAGGGTTCATTAACTACTTTCATAACTTTTCTCTACCGTTCCATTCTCTAATAGCGCGCGGGAAGAAAGAACACCTAAATCGTTCCGTTTTCGATCTGATTTCTCTTATTTTATTGGGATGGTTATATCTCCCTAAGTAGGTGGGTGCTAGCAAAATATTTTCACATTCAGAACTAAAAGTCGGTGATTGAAACTTCGCAAACAGATCACGCCGCAATGAATAACGTCTTTCTTTTCATGATTTCCACCACAATTCCTGCAACATTCCGTGACGCTTCCCCCCCTGCCCGGTAACTCGATAATACAAAACGAGCTGTCCTTCTCAGAACCTTCTCAATGTCTTCCGTCAGTAACACCTGGTGAGGGTCCCACACTGGACAACAATACTCCAAGAGAGGACGCACAAGTGTGATGTAGGCAGTCCCTTTGGTGGAACTGGTGTATCTTCGAAGCGTTCTGCCGATGAAACGTAACCTTTGGTTCGCCTTCCCCACAATATTTTCTGTGTGTTCTCTCCAGTGAAAGTTGTTCGTAATTGTAACTCCTAGGTATTTGGTAGAATTTACGACCTTAAGGTTTGATTTATCGCTTAATTGAAGTTTAGCGGATTTCTTTTAGTGGTCATGTGTATTACTTCACACTTTTCTTTATTTAGTGTCAATTTCCAATTTTCGCACCATGTTGAAATTTTGTCTAAATCGCTTTGCAGTTGCTTTTGATCCTCTGTTGACTTCACTAACCGATAAACGACAGCATCATACGCGAACACTCTAAGGGAGCTATTCAGATTGTCTCCTAAATCGTTTATAAACACGAGGAAGAGTAGGGGACCTATAACGCTTCCCTGTGGAACGCCAGTACCAACGGCACAAGCCGCAAGACATTACTGTAAGTACTGTACTACCGTTCGCCTACTAAACATTTCACGGTTGCGACTGCTGTGGAGTTTGAAACTGCGTTTGGAGAACTACTGCAGTTCCTCCTGCCAACGCTGTCTGGCCCCGTGCTGAAGTGCCCTCTCCGCTATGACAAGTACGTCTGGCACGCAGTCGCCGACGTACACAACGCCTGCAACGGAACGACAGCCCCATTCAGAATTAGGACTGACCGCACGTGGCAAATGAGTACTTCCGGCGCCACGACGGAAATGACGTAACGCAGGGCGCGTTCAGTCTGACCTGCCGCAACTCCGTGCAGGTCGACCAGCCAGTCAACGCTCCACGACAGCATGGCGACGAACGAGGTCGTTACGTCGGAGTCCGACTGCCCCGTGAAGTTCGGAGACGACGTTTCAAAACGCCGATCGTATTTGGACACTCCTCTCTACAGACTGCAGGGAAGGTGAAAGCAGGGTGGGCTGATTTTCATCCGGGAACAATACATTTCCCTCGCCTTCAGGTCATTAAATGAATTAGCACCTATTAAAATTAATAAGAAGCTCTAAACGCCGATCAGTAGTAATTTTCTTCGGTAGCTGTAAAATTAAATAAAATTACACGTATTTCATAGTCAAAAAATGAAAATAGCTGAAAAGCTGCGTTGGCCTAACATAATAATACTGAATTTACATAATTATGCATCCACTGACCCCTCACAAATCGACCTCCCATGACGTCGGGCACAGTCGTAAGAGTCCGTAATTATAATTATACGTAGACTCCAACATTAGAAAGAGAGTTGGTTTATTCATTTGTGTATAAGCTACTACAGCGCATAAATTATAATACTGAGCTACCATATAGCTTAATTCATTCTACTTAGAAAAGATTGTATTGTTAGTAAAGAAACCAGACGTTTTTATAGTAAACATAAGGCCAACTATCCCAAGAGCGCTAGTAGCAAAGACAACTACGACGCAGAGGGAAAGGAGATTGGGGTTCAACTCCTGAACCAAGACGTATTCATTAGAATCGAATGCAAGCACATGTAAGAAAAAAGAAAAATTATCTCCTGTGTTTTTTGAAAGTAACCGCTCCGGTATTTGCCCGAGTTGATTTATGGAAATGACAGAAAATCTAAGTGTGGACGGCCGGAGGGGGCTGTGAACCGCCACTGCATCAGCAGTTACCGACACGGCAACTGGCGATCATCCCGTCCTCGGCGATCGCACAGAAGGCGACAGCCTCCAGCGGAAAAACCCGAAATGAGCTGCTGCTGCTGGACACCTGTTGAGTCAAGATCCCTGTTCCTTCCTGATATGTACACCAGATACACTTACTGCTCCACTTGCACTGCAATGCGCGAAATTCTGGAGGCCACTCTTAAAACCCAGGAAAGAAAGACCATCAGTGCACAAGATCCAAATCAGCTCAGAGAGTTCATCAAGTGTGAGCAAACTACTTTTTATTTTTCCAACCTGGATTTTCCACTGAATGAGAGGATCGACGGCTATTTCCCAATAGCATATGTAGAACAGTATCAGGGATAATAAATCCTCTTGGGCCTAAAAGTCTGTGTGTACTTAGAGGTTTTCAAGAAGAGGAAGCGGCAGACTTTAACACCACCCGCTTTTTAAAACTCAAGTACAAAGACATGCTTGGGTAGTTCTTGCAGGTGCGGTGATCACTGTGTCCCCAATGGTGTAGGGGTCAGCGCAACTGCCTGGAAAGCAGGAGACCCGGGTTCGAATCCCCGCAGGGTACACATTTTCAGCTTTGCCCAATCACAGTTGATGCCATATATTCTGTGAATATGAAAACAAAGAAACAGATTGATACAAGTTCTGAGTTTCTGTTCAAAACGATTACTCTCGTGAAACTAAGAGCATTTATCGTTTAACTGGACGTACATTACACGTTGGCCTGCTAGAACGGATATATATCCGTTTGACGTATGGCAGCGCCATCTAGCGGGCCAACCATAGCACCATCTGTTTTCCCCCTTCAAGCCAGAAAAGTTTAGTTCTTTGTTGATTTTTCGTTTGATGCTTCGTATGCAAATATTTTAATTTGGTACTCTGCAAAGAAAAGGTCATACAAAGATAGATCCGCAAATGTTTGGTTACGGAGTTGAGGTCAATAAAAGATTTCGTCTGAAATTTTGGCAACCTGGCTAATACGAAGGCATCTCAAAACTGTTTGCGATTACAGTGAAGTACGATTTTGATATATTCAGTTGCTGATCTAGTGAATCTAATAAAATATTTCCCAGACGTGTATCTGCAGTTATTTTCTTATTTTTTCCCCCCAGAAATTTCACAGAAGCAAGGAATTAACTACTTCGTCCCTAGGTCTCCCTCTACGATTTTTACCCCACACACTTCCATCTAATGCTAAGTTGACGATCCCTTGATGTCTCAGTATGTGTCCCACCAATCTATCCCTTTCTGTTAGTCAGAATATGCCAGAAACATTTGTTCTCTCCAATTCTGTTGAGCACCTCCTCGTTACTTACGTGGTCTACTCATCTCACCATCAGTCGCACGTAGCACATTTCAAAATGTTCTATCAGCTTTTTGTCTGAACTCATCGTTCACGTCTCACTCCCATACAATGCTACACTCCAGACAAATGCTTTCAGAAATGAGTTCGTAACATTTAAACTAATATTGGATGTTAAGAAATTTCGGTTCTTCAGAAACGCTTTTCTTCCCATAGCCATTCTGCATTTTATATCTTTTTTACTTCGACCATCAGAAGTTATTTTGCTAGCCAAATAATAAAACTCATCTACTAATTTATTGTCGCATTTTCTAATCTAATTCCTTCAGTATAGCCAGATTTTCTGATATTCCATTGCCTTTTTTTGGTCTTGTTAATGTTCCGCACCCTACGATGAGCATATTAAGCAGTCCTCTAGTTTTCCTTCGGTAAGCTCGGCAGCTTAAGTGGTCAATTTACAAAATAAGCGAAACGTACGCAGTCGCTATCGCTCCAAACACGGCGCGGTACTCGCTTTCAGCGTGGCCGACTCGGCGCATGCGCAGAGACTGCAGCCACGCAGCGGAACGGCGGCCCGCTATTGGCGGAGTGGGCGCTCAGGCCACCGTAGACTGTGAGGCGGCTGCCACCGAGCGCTGAGCGGACCGCATTGCGAAACGCTGCGCAAGGCGTGTTTCAGGGGGGAACTGGAAATATTCCAGTAGCCGGCAGTACAGACAAGGTGCAATGCGTACAATAAAGACACACAGCTGTTACTACGTAATCGTAATAAACTTCAAGCAACCGCAAATGAGGACTTTGACAGTTGAGTAAAAGTCAGTATAAATTTTAAAACTTGATAAATCACGGAATAATGTAGACAGAGGGGTAAAAATTGACACACATTCTTGGAATGACGTGGGGTTTTATCAGAACAAGGGAAAAAAAGCTCAAAAATGTCCTACAGATGGCGTTCCATCTGATCAGAAAAGCAATAATCAGCATAACAAATTAAGACAAAGCAAAGATGACGTTCTTTACAGGAAATGCTCATAATGTTCACCATAATTCCTCAACAATAGCTGTAGTCGAGGAATAATGTTGTGAACAGCAGTGTAAAGCATGTCCAGAATTATGGTGAGGCATTGGTGTCGGATGTTGTCTTTCAGCATCCCTAGAGATGTCGGTCGATCACGATACACTTGCGACTTCAGGTAACCTCAAAGCCAATAATCGCACTGACTGAGGTCTGGGGACCTGGGAGGTTAAGCATGACGAAAGTGGCGACTGAGCACACGATCATCACCAAACGACGCGCGCAAGAGATATTTCACGCGTCTAACGATTTTTTTTGTTCTAATAAAATCCCCTGTCATTCCAAGCATGTGTGTCAATTTTTATCTTTCTATCAACATTATTCCGTAATTTCAAAAATGTTCTAATGTTTGTTAAGCTTAAGGGACTTAAACTGCGGGGTCATCAATCCCTAAACTTAGAAACTATTTATGAACTACCTTATACTAAAGACGACACAAAAATCGATGCCGGAGGGAGCATTCGAATCTCCGACCGTAGCGGCCGTGCAGACTGTGACTGGCGCGCCGCAGACCACTCGGCAACTGCGGCCGGCCTCCGATTTATTAAGTTTTCAAATGTATACTGACTTTTTGATCACCCGGTACATATGCATTCTTCTAGGAGAAGTAATTTCATATACTAATGCTAGAAACTCATTTTCAAGAACGTAAAGATGACGGGATCTTGGCCAGACGATGCGGTAACACAACAAAGCAACGAGGCCAGCGAGAAAGACAGGCCGCATCAAGTCACGTGAGCCATCGCGGTCGCTGGCTGGCTGGCTGGCTGGCTGCTGTGAGGCAGCGGGCCGCGTTCCAGTCATCACGTGACGTCACGTGCGCAACTCTGCCCGTCTTTCTCGCTGGCAAGGACAAGCTCACCAATGACATCAATTGCGACCGTTTTGATACCGTCGCGAGTGAGAGTGGCTTCATCAGAGAACAGTAAAAATGGCGATTTTCAAGTATCCACCGACATAATTTGAGTCGTCTATCTCAAAGGGTTACAATTTCACAGAAAGGCGACATGTCCGCTATGTTTGAGGCAAATTGAACTGGCGTGCGCCATGTTATTTGGGGTATCGGCTGACATGGTATGCCACTACCCACTCGAGAATTTTATCTATTTACAGTTCACGTTTTAAATAAAGATGCACTGTTGAATACTGATGTGTATCAAGTTCTGTCAGACTTTATCGAAGCAGAGAATGGACGAGACTGGTAATGTATTTCCTAAAAACGCGGTGATGAAATATCACGAACCTGTCAGTAATACTGTTCCTGTTCGAAATGTAACACCTTAGGTTTGCAACAATAACGAAAGTGCCGCTGTGAAACTATTTTATAGCATGATATTAAAACTCTTGACGAAGAAAACAGACCAAAACCCGTTACTCTAGGTCGATCCTCTGAGCAACTCTAGCCAGTTTCTATAAGGCTTTTTTTTTTTTTTTTCAAAATAATCGATTTATCTCGAAAAATAAATAACTTTTTTCGAAAATGTAGTTTTTTGTATTATTTGGTACCATATGTACGGCAAATAATAAGTTCGGAAAGGTGAATGTCGGTGAATTGAAAATCTTTAAAATCTAAATCCTTGTGTTTTCCCGATATATCTCAATTCAATTGATTGTAAATATATCGGGCCAAACTGCCTTGTCATTAGTCCGTAGCTTACAAGCTACTTAAACTAAGGTAAACTAACCCTAAGGACAAAATACACACACACACACACACACACACACACACACACACACACACACACACGCACGCACGCACGCACAAAGCGCCCCCCCCCCCAGGGAGGACTCGAACCCCCGACGGCGAGCAACAGCGCGCTTCGCAGCGACGCGCCTTAGACCGCTCGGCTACTCCACCGCGGCGACGATATATCTCGAAAAGTTACAAATCAATCGATACGCGTAAAAGACCAATCGATAGGTAAAATAGTGAAGCCTATAACTTTAGAAATTTAACATTTCGTAACGCACTTACCGTTTATTTAAGACAAACCGATTTATTTATTTTATTTTATTTTATTTTATTATTATTTTTTTTTTTTGCAAGTTTATTTAATAGAATCTCTATTTGAAATTTCCAATACACTTATATTTTTCGTTTTCAGGTAATATTTGCAGATTTAACATTACGCGGTCACAGAATGCTACAGGGCACAGCGCCGTTCACCAACCGCAGTCACTCGTCACTTGCACAACTTCAAAGTAGATTTCCTCGAACATTTTTGAGAGTTGCGTCGAATGGCTTTGGCTGATTGTTATTTGAGTTATGAACTTCACGTACAATAGATCCAAAGAAATTCTAAGATCCGATACCCGTGTGGTCTCGTTTGGCAGGTAAGTGTGGCTACCGCGAGCCACGGAGAGAGGCAAAGCGCCGTGGGAGGTGGGCAGTGAACAGTGGGCGCTGCTGCATATTCATCGCTTGTTTATACTCGCTACCGCGGTGGCCGGATGCGCCCGCATTTACTGGAAATCCGCCGCCACACCAATATTCCAAGCTACTTACCGACAGCCACCAAAGACGAGGGCACAAATGCCTGAAGTCTCTCAACTCGTCAGGGAAGCGTTATAGGTCCGCTACTCTTCCTCGTGTTTATAAACGATTTAGGAGACAATCTGAATAGCTCCCTTAACTGTTCGCGGATGATGCTGTAGTTCATCGGTTAGTGAAGTCAACAGAGGATCAAAAGCAACTGCAAAGCGATTTAGACAAAATTTCTACTTGGTGCGAAAATTGGCAATTGACACTAAATAAAAGTCTGAAGTAATACACATGACCACTAAAAGAAATCCACTGAACTTCAATTACACGATAAATCAGTCAAACCTTAAGGTCGTAAATTCTACCAAATACCTAAGAGTTACAATTACGAACAACTTTGACTGGAGAGAACACACAGAAAATATTGTGGGGAAGGCGAATCAAAGGTTACGTTTCATTGGCAGAACGTTTCGAAGATGCACCAGCTCCACCAAAGAGACTGCCTACATCACACTTGTGCGTCCTCTCCTGGAGTACTGTTGCCCCTTGTGGGACCCTCACCAGGTGGGACTGACGTAATATATTGAGAAGGTTCAGAGAAGGGCAGGTCGTTTTGTTTTATCACGTTACGGGGGGAAAGCGTCACGGAAATGTTGCACGAATTGCGGTGGAAATCATTAAAAGAAAGACGTTATTCATTGCGGCGTGATCTGTTTGCGAAAGTTTCAATCACCGACTTTTAGTTCTGAATGTGAAAATATTTTGCTAGCACCCACCTACTTAGGGAGACACGACCATCCCAATAAAATAAGAGAAATCAGATCGAAAACGGAACGATTTAGGTGTTCTTTCTTCCCGCGCGCTATTAGAGAATGGAACGGTAGAGAAAAGTTATGAAAGTGGTTAATGAACCCTCTGCCAGGCACTTAAATGTGATAGAGTATCTATGTAAATGTAGATGTCACAGCGCCTCCAGTGCTAGACACCCGCCATGCTCAAGTGGCGCGCACTGGCAATTTTCCGTCGCGCGATTCATTTGTCGCAAGAATGGGAAAACGGTGGCTCGTATAGGAGCGCGCGCACGTGCGACAATAGAGTAGCGGCGATTTAAAAACGCAACCGGTTCTATTTCACGCGCGACGCGATTGTCGCAGTTGTGGAATGAATCACAGGCGATTGGCATGGGACCGCGTGCACTAGCGACGCGATTTCTCAGTCGCTCTCGCTCTGTGTTGCACACTAACACATTCGGTGCCCCATCAGCATGTCTGATAACGGAAGTTACACCACGCATGGCATTGTAAGTTGTTTTGTCGACTCATACAGACTAATTGCAGAAGTAGAAAAGCGACCAGCGCTCTACAACAGGAAACCAGAAGAATACAGTGATCGCAATTTGAAAGGAAGACTGCAGGCTAATTAGAAATTAGGCTGAACTGTCAGGACCAGGAAAGAACAATACATTATTCGGTCATATAGACATCGAAATTACATCAATTTAAACTTTTTTATATTGCCGGTGTACTGACCCTTGTGGAGTCAGAAAGTAGTTTTCAAAATAATCCCTTATCTGATTACCACACACAGCAGCTCTTATTCCTATAAGCTCACAGCCTTGCAGAAGGCATTCGTACGACTAGTCCTCGATTCGTACACCATTTAGTCTTACGGAATTTTACAGAATACAAAAAGTTTTTATGATTATGTCTAAAAAGCCAACAGTCACATCGATGAAATATTCTCAATTCGTTTGCTAAAATCCCCAAAGCACATTCCATTATACTACGAGTATGACAATATACATAATTTAAAACATGCTGCTTCATTGTCTGATTTTTCTTAGAGTTCGGCCGCAGAATATGTTTAGGCAGAGCAAATGCTCCATCTCCAACAAAATTAAAAGCGCGAGGCTCTCCTTCCGCGTCGTTTGGCAATTTTAAAGATTTGGAATGTTTAACTGATTAGATTTCAGTCTGATAGAAGCTGGATTTCCAGAACACAATGGAATTCCCATTGTCTTTGTAGGAGCTCACGTCTATCACAGTGAAATAACAGCATTCACTACGACTAAAAGAACAGTCGAAAAATAATTTTTCTTATTATAAAGCTCTGAGCTCGTAGTAACGACATTTGCGCTGTTTTCTCGCTCTTCTTCGTAGTACCAGCGCCACCAAACAAGCTGTTTCGATGAGATCCATGCTGGTTCTGAGAGTAGCTGCGATTTTCCCCTCGCTGTGTGCGCACCACAATGTACTGCCGCAGGAACACATAACTGCCTGAACAAGTCACCACTGATCTAATTAGGTGGCAAATATCTGCACAGAACATGGTTAAACGTCGACAGATTGTCCATTATCTTAAAACACCCCATTAGTATCCAATATAAGACAGTACCTAACTCTCCGTTTATTCACTGCCAGAAAAACTTAGTACACCTGGAAAGGAGACGTCTATTATGAGTCGATGACGGCAGGTCCACCACCAGACAGCGTAGTCACAAAGCAGCCACAGTGCCCTTAACACGGAATGTTCACAGTCCTAAAGCCGTCCTCACACGGGACGTGTTGTCCCAACGTGGCGCAGGCCAGACGTGCTGTCTACCTAGCTACAGCACGCTCTCAAACCACTCTCTACATCCCACGGAATGTACTGACCATCGTGATTTGCGACCGCAGCGCTCTCGGTAAATTTATCTGACAGCAGATGAGAATGATAACGAAATACACGACCAAATCACTTTCGGCAAAAGTCATAAAACAACATCCCTTACGCTGTGGCTAAGCCATGTCTCCACCATATCCTTTCTTCCAGGAGTGCTAGTCTTGCATGGTTCGCAAGAGACCTTCTGTGAAGTTTGGAAAGTAGGAGGAGAGGTTCTGGCGGAAGTAAAGTTGTGAGGCGGCATCGTGAGTCATGTCGGGGTAGCACAGTCGGTAGTGCGCTAGCCCGCGAAAGGCAAAGGTCCCAGGTTCGAGTCCCGGTTCCGGCACACAATTTTAATCTGCCAGGAACTTTCATAAAACAAGTTGTCAAGGATGAAATACATCATCCGCACCAGCTCCACTTGTCTTGCTCCAGAGTTCCCACTTTCCACGTTGTACATATACTGCATTTTCAAATGATTACCTTGGCATTCCTTCGGAAATAATAGATTCTGCCTGATATATTTAACTTGTTCGCGGGATAACGCTCCAGCTCGACAATTTTCGTTGTGATAATTTTTGCTTTTCGTATACCACGTAAACACCGTTCCTTCTTCACTGTATCTGCTTCCGTAGCCACGCGTTACTCATGTTCTCTCTGCACTGTGAAAGTTAACTACTTCAAACTGTAATGAAGTGCAACAGAATTCAAACACCATGGGGAAAACCAAGTGACGTAGGAAAAACAGAGTTTTTGTTTCTAATAATAACGAATATTATAATTCTATAAAAATAACAAATAAGTTACATAAACCGTAATTAAATGAAATCGTTATAAACATCTGGGAGAATGTAGATGCAAACCTGTTATTTACATATCTTTTCGTCCACAGATCGTTATGCTAACCACCATGTTCATACGTAATCATAAAAAGAAATAACAATGAATATCGATTATTATACTTAAATTACTTCTACGTTTCATCCTCATACCCAATTTCCCCACCCCCATGAACCACAAACATTGCCGAGGTGGGGTGGCTTGCGTGCATCACCGATGCAGATAGCCGTACCATAGGTGCAACCACAGTGGAGGGGTATCTGTGGAGAGGCCAGACAAACGTGTGGTTCCTGAAGAGGGGCAGCAGCCTTTTCAGTAGTTACAAGGGCAACAGTCTGGATGATTAACTGGGCTGGCCTTGTAACATCCATTAACATGGCTCTGCCATATAGTTACTGCGAACGGCTGAAATCAAGGGGAAACTACAGTCGTTATTTCTCCCGAGGACATGCAGCTCTACTGTTTCACTATATGATGGCGTCTTCTTGGATAAAATATTCCGGAAGTAAAATAGTCCCCCATTCGGATCTCCAAGCGGGTACTACACAGGAGGATGTCACCAACAAAAACAAAACAGGCATTCTACAGGTCTGAGCGTGGCATGTTCTAACCCTTAATCGCGTAGGTAAGCTAGAAAATTTGAAAAGAGAAATGGATAGGTTGAAGTTAGATATGGTAGGGATTAGTGAAGTTCGGTGGTAGGATGAACAGGATTTCTGGTCAGGTGAGTACAGGGTTATCAATACAAAATCAGTTGGTGGTAACGCAGGAGTAGGTCTGATAAAAAATAAGAAAATAGGAATGCGGGTAAGTTACTATAACAGCATAGTGAACGAATTATCGTAGTAAAGATAGACACGAAGCCAACACCGACCACAGTAGTGCAAGTCGAAGGGCAAGAAAGGGACGCAGAGGTTGGGAAGAGAGTAAAACATGTTTGTAGCCTTTCCCCAATATTGTTCAATCTGTACAATGAGCAAGTAGTGAAGGAATGGAAGGAGAAATTTGGAGAGGCCATTAAAGTGCGGAGAGAAGAAATAAAAACATTACGGTTTGGCGATGACACAGTAATTCTGTCAGAGATGCAAAAGATCTGGAAGAGCAATTGAATGGAATGGACAGTGTCTTGAAAGGAATATATAAGATGAACATTAACAAGAGTAAAACGAAGGTAATGGAATGCAATGCCAGAAAATAAGGCGATGCTGAAAAAATTAGATTAGGTAATGAGACAATAAAAGTAGTAGATGAATTTTGTTATTTGGGTAGCAAGATAACTTCTGATGGTCGAAGTAGATAAGATATAAAATGCATAATGGCTATAGGAAAAAAAGCGTTTCTAAAGAAGCGAAACCTGTTAACATCCAATATTAATTTAAATGTTATGAAGTCCTTTCTGAAAGCATTTGTCTTGAGTGTAGCAATGTATGTCAGTGAAACGTGAACGATAAGGAGTTCAGATAAAAAGATGATAGAAGCTTTCGAAATGTGGTGCTACAGACAAATGATGAAAATTAGATGGGTGGATCGCGTAACTAATGAGGAGGTGATTAACCGAATCGTGGAGAAAAGGAGTTTCTTGCATATCCTTTTGTGCTTTAATGAAACAACTAGTCAATTTCTAGCAGTGATCTCTATACAAACTGGATGTAATTTTATTTTATTAAACCTACCCTTAATAGTTTAACATAGCTCTCATCTGCCTCCAGTTCCTACTTCTGTTCCAGTTCCGATAAACCAAATTTAAAAACTCTGCTTCCAAATTCGGTTCCGATATAACCACTTCCGTTACATCCCTAGTTTCGACAATAAATCTTGAGCGAATTCGAAAACTCTAAGAGCTTGTACTAAGTTTTATTTCCAGCAGTGTGTCAGCAAGTGAAGTTTTGCAATTATGACGATGTCCAATGTAGGACAGTTGTGATAACAGACAAAATTTAACTTGTGACATGGCTAATAATACTAACAAGTAAAATGCATGACCGCTTACATGAGACTTAACAGTCCGCAGCAAGCTTCACAGTGTGCGGTACATAACACTCATGGCAGTACCATCATCTTCACCTCCTCCACTTTTACCATTCGCGTAGGATGCTTCGGAAGAAACCTTTACTTTCGTCAAATGAGGTTCAATTTTCTCACAATCGCCGTGATTACCTGCGACGCTATGTGTAAGGAAGAAGTCTCTGGACTGGAAACAGACACTATATGAATTCTTTGTGGCGTACACGGTCACATCTCACCGTGTTGAACATTCCTGTACACTCATGATTACTGAACGGTCCCGCGGTGAAACGTGCCGCTTCGAGTTCCATCTTCTGCGCCGCTTATTAGTTTGACTACGTAAGTGTCCCAAATTTTCAACTACATTCAATAGTAATCGGTCGTAATAGCTTTTTTTTTTTTTTTTTTTTTTTTTCTTCACTTCTTTCCTGAATATACCACACTTCATTAAGATTGACCCAGACAAACTGGCTCTGTCATCCGATTTTTTTCTGCATCTGGTTTCCCGTTTTTCCTCTTCACGTCACTCTGGACAATTACTGGCAAGTATTTTGCGACTGCCACTATTTCTTCACAGTGAACAGAGCAATGGAATGCTAACCGCTGTCTGGAATCCCTGCACTCTCGCAGAGTCCAAGGTCAGCCTGGTAGCACGAACGAGTGCAGCGGGAAAAATCCGCCGTGACGGTGAGATAGCGTAACGTCCTCTCCATGTTCCCTCAAGGTCAGCCTCTCGAGCAGAGGACGGACGAGGCGATGACTGGAGGTCCCGACTGCAGTGTGCATTTGAGGCCCAGTACCGAGTGTGGAATTATCAGTCAATCGATCCTCACGTACAATAATGCAAAACAAAAACAGTCGACTATCATTCATTTCGCTCAAACCAAAGATAAAATATCACTTAAGTATAAGGAATTTAGAGTGCCAGTCTATGTCACAGAAGTATGAGAAAGTTGTGTCGAAGATAAAATTAGAAGTCACAAAAGTCAATTACCAATAAACAACTGAGGTGGGCATGAAATTACCTAATGCCACCCGCAAATCTCTATACATATTAATCAATAACTCTGCAGCGAAACGAGATAATTTCATGAAATTTTCACAGATGTAAAGGTAAAGGAAATAACGAATATTATGGGTCTATTTTTGTAAAACGCTATGTTTTTACCATGATTACTGCTTAATGGTCTGGTGTAGTAGTAGTACTAGTAGATGGGCTGCTATCAGTGCGCCGGCTGCGGTGACCGAGGGCACTGAGGCGTTCCAGTCACGGTCTGCACGGCCACTATGGTCGGGGGTTCGAATCCCCCCTCGGGCATTGATATTTGTTCCCTCCTTAGTCTTAGCTAGTTCATAAGTAGTTTGTAAGTTTAGGGACTGATGAGCCCGTAGTTAAGTCCCATACGTTCTACAAACATTTGAACATTTTTGAGCAATCAGTGCCGGCGCGTCCTATGTGTTGACTGGTTCAGTGAACCCCCGGAATAAAGCTCAAAGTTTTCAAGTGTTTGTCAAGCTTAAGGGACTTAACTGCGGGGTCATCAGTCCCTAAGCTTACAAACTACTTATGAACTAATTACGAACTAGGACGGCACAAATATCCATGCCCGAGGGGGGGATTCGAACCCCCGACCGAAGTGGTCGTGACTGGAGCGCCTCATTGTCCTCGGCCACCGCAGCCGGCCCCATGTAGCCCTTCCGCATCTACGAGGAGACTTAGTAGGGAGCTCGGTATTCCTCAAACCACTGCATGCAGAGTTCTTCGTTACAAGCTGCACAAATGTGCGTACCATATCCAGGTAATACAACAGCTTGAAGCGGAGGACTATGCAGCCAGTCAAGCTATCTGTCGTGACCTGCTACAAGCTGTGGAGATGATAATTTGATGCAAAATGTCTTGTTCAGTGATGAATCTACATTTCATACCTGTGGACAATTGAACAGACAAGTGCAGGATCTGGGCAGGCAAAAAACCAAGTGTGCTGAATAAGTGACAACGGGACACAGCAAAAGTGAATGTGTGGTTAGTGATAACGAGGTTAATAGCGTACGGACCCTTCTTCCTCGCAGAACAAACCGTTACTGGAACCACGTACCTAGATATGTTGAAACAGTTTTTGGAGCTCCAGTTGATATCTGATAGAATTTTGTATACTGTTGTTTTTGCAACAGGATGGTGCACCACCCCATTTTGCCCTCGTTCTGGATTATATGAATCGAGCATTTCCCGGCAGATGGATTGGTCGTGCCTCTTCACGGATGCGGGCACCCCACTCTCCTGAATTGACACCCTTAAATTTTTTTGGATGGGGGTTTATCACGTCTAAGGTAGACCAGGTGAAGATCCGCAACACTTAACACATCGGATTCAAGCCGCACTGCTGGGATTACACCAGATTTGCTCGGGCAGGTTTTTCGGTCTACAGTGGAGTGGTGGGGGGTGTGCCTAGACATGCAAGGTGGTAGACTTGCGGACAATAGTTCGCGAACAGGAGCGCTCACTTTAGTTCGCGGCTCTGCCGCGAACTAGTTCCTTCTTTTAGTTTGTCCGCTCCGAGTGACAGTTGAGCGGCGTGGTCTGTGCATGCAGGTGGAGGGAGAAGTTCCCCACCTAGCTGCTGCATGCGCTTGTTGCTTGAATCGCTAACGATATGAGGCAAACCAAAAGAAACAGTTTGTGGATAATTTCTCACGTTTAAGTTTGTCTTCAGTCCGGAGACTGGTTTGATGCAACTCTCCACAATACCCTATCCTGAGCAAGCCTCTTTAACTCCACATAAGAACTGCAACCAACATCTGTCTGAATCTGCTTACTGTATCCATCTCTGGGTCTTCCTCTGTGGTTTTTACCCCACACACTTCCCTCCAACGGTAAATTCACAATTTTTTGATGTCCAAGAATGTGTCCTACGACTCGATCCCTTCTTTTAGTCAAGGTATGCCAGAAATTCCAGATTTGCAGAGTGCAGAATACTTCAAAACAGAAATTTTATAGCACCGAACTGTGTAATCGAGCAGGCAGACGCTAACCTCGAAATGGCTCTTATCAGCAGAAGGCAAACACGTGATTTTTTAATTCTGTTCGCGACCTATCGCGCATATTTCAGTTCGCGACCTATCGCGCATATTTCAGTTCGCGACCTATCGCGCATATTTCAGTTCGCGACCTATCGCGCATATTTCAGTTCGCGACAGGTAGCTCTCCTTTTAGTTCGCAGCTCGGCCGCGATGTAGGTCGCTCTTTTTAGTTCGCCCGCTCGTTTTGGCTTTTGCTACCGCTACTGAAACTACAGCTGAGCTGCATCTCAGCTCGAACTGACGGCAAGTGGCAGAAGGGAAACACGCGATTCTGCGCGCTCTCGCGTCCTCTCGCTGTTTCCCGTCAGTCTTCGGAAAAGGAGCGGACGAACTAAGAGGCGAGGGATCTGGGAACTATACGCGTAGTTGGCCTGTGGGAGCGCTCTTCCGAACCAGTTCGTTCGTGAAGTACACAAGACTACAAGGTGGTCACATTGAAATGTACTGAAGTTATGACCTATTGTAACATAAGTTGCAGTACCAGTACATAAAAAAAGGTAAAGCAGTCAACAATCCGAAGATTGGTTTGAACACCACAGTGCTTTACTAGGCATGGTCCTGTTTGGAGGTGGTATGCCGTTGCCTTCCTCCGACCTTCTGACTGACTTACCCAGCCAGTTATAGGGGGACCTACAGTTAAACGTGGGTTCCGAACCACGGTGCTACTCGGTATTTTTCACATGAGCAATACTGCCAGATGTGAAAGAAGTGGAAAGTGCCAGATAAAAATCCTAGGACCTGGCGGGGATCGAACCCGCGACATTTGGATGTGTAGTCAGGCACTCTACGACTGTGCAACAGAGGCGTATATTGGTTAATAAATTTTTTTAAAGTAGAAAATGTATAGTGAGTTCAGAATCAGCCTGTATTAGCCCCTTGCTTTCGAGACCACTTGCTATGCAACCATGAGGTATTGGAGGGGGGGGGGTGGAGCTGGAAGGAGACAGAGTCAGAGGCAGGGAGCAGTGCACGCCTGCTGGCGACGTGCCCAGCCGCCGCGCGGCCCTAAGTGGCGGCGGCACGCGCTGGCCGGGCCGAGCCGGCTGATTGGCCAAATGCAATAATGCCGCGCACGCGCGGGGCCAGCAACCAGCACAGCCGCCACACACCGACACTATTTCTGGGATGCCCTAGCGCAGCCACTGCTCGAATGTTCAAAAGTTTGTTAATCTATCGGACCAAACTGCGTGGTCATCAGTCCGTAGCTTACAAACTACTTAAACTACGGTAAACTAACCTAAGGACAAACACACACACCCATGCCCCAGGGAGGACTCGAACCTCCACGGCGAGAAACCGTGCGCTCCGCAGCGAGACGCTTTAGACCGCTCGGCTACTCCACCGCGGCGCTGCGACTGCCCCGTCTGCTTCCCACAGACTGGAGCGTTATGAAGCCACCAAAGCCACTCAAGTTACATTCCTGCGGTCGCGCGTTTTTTATCATCTAATTCCCGGGCCCTACCAATGTAACCTTACTTTGACCGTTAACTACGAAACGTTCCGATTCTGGTGGGACGACACTTTTTTCAGCCTGAAGATGACGACTCAGTATTTCGCTCTAATCCTCCTAAACGGATTCACGACAGCATACCTATCTGGCTTGATATGTAACAGGCAAGACCCATAACAATATTTAAATACAGTGACCACCACATTTTCTTAGTTAAACATACAACATTAAAACTGTAATGTTTTGTCATATTAGTGGCAATAGTAAACAAATGTTAACACGATATATCAGAGTACGCCAGTCGCGCAGCCACGGGGGAGGGTGGAGGGGCTAATGGCGCCGAACACCCCCTCCCCAGCACCTCAAAAATGTTCAAATGTTTGTATAGCTTAAGGGACTTAACTACGGGGTCATCAGTCCCTAAACTTACAAACTACTTATCAACTAGCTTATCCTAAGGACGGCACAAATATCCACGCCCGAGGGGGGAGATTCGAACCCCCGACCGTAGTGGCCGTGCAGACCGTGACTGAAGCGCCTCAGTCCCCTCGGCCACCGCGGCCGGCTTAAACTTTACAGGTCAGACACGTGGACAAGAACTCATTTGCTGTTTATTCGCCTTAAATGGTCCATAAACGTATTTGTATCTTAAATGTTTGCAAAACTTATCGTTAAATATTTATTTAATGTACAGGCTCAGTGTTAATGGTGCGTCAGTTGAAAAACAAATACAGCGGAGAAATAAACTAACAGAAGATTTAATACTTCTTTTTGTCATAATATGACATATTATGAAACTGAACATACGACAGCAAAATGAAGGGTGGCAAATGACACTACTGTCGTCACTGACTATAAAACCAACGGTCAGAGATATTATGTAACAAAAGTATGATAGATATGTAATATTGTTTTGAATGTTCAGCTCTATGACTTTACTACACTTTGTTCTTTTCCTATTTTTGTTGAACTATTAACGAGTAGGTATCAATTGTTTTCGTTTCTCAATAGTTCGCTTGTGTAGTATTTACCTTCAGAAAATACGTTTAAAGTTCCATCCTAGTTTTCATTTCATGATAGTTGAAATTATCTTTTATTACTTGTTCAGATGTGTACTTAATTTCAGGTAGTAATCTCATCATGAACTATCCTTAGAATAATCTCTCTCGGTAATTAGTATTACAGTCTCTAGTCATTGGAATCAACGACGTATAATAATAATAATATAAATAATGTAATAAAATAAAACCTGTAGCTTGAAATCCTTCGTATTATTGTTACTAAGGTTAAAAAAAAAAAAAAAAAAAAAAAAAAACAGTCGTCGAGGGGATCAAACGAAAAATATACATTATGTCGTCTGGGTTCACATCAATATGTCTGTTAACAGACAAGTGTGCCAGTCCATTAAATCTCTCTTCTTTCATTGTCGAGTTCAAGTAACTTTTCAGACGACGCAGGCAGCCAAAACTCCGCTCACAACTTCATGTTGACACAGGAAGGACAGCAAATATTTGAAGAAGCGTTCCAATGTTTGGAAAGAAAGATTCCGAGCATGCCAGGAGTGTTTCAGCTACATTCTTCGGCTTGTCACTCAGGTAACATTTTCCCATTTCTTCTTCCACCTCTCGAATTCACCTCTTACAACACTTTCTGAACTTGGGGCGTCATTACTGTAGGTGCGAATAGGGGACTGTATATCTGAAAAGCACACGTTTTTAATGAATTTCGGGAAAAGGAGTTGCAACTTAAAGCATTCTTATGTCTCCATCGCTGTAGCGTAGTTTCCTTTTTATTTCGTACCGCCGGCCGCAGTGGCCGAGCGGTCTGCGGCGCTCACGTCACGGTCTGCACGGCCGCTGCGGTCGGGGATTCGAATCCTCCCTCGGGCATGGGTGTTTGTGTTGTCTTCAGCGTAAGTTAAAGTTAGTTAAGTAATTATTATGTAATTCCAGCGACTGATGACCACGAAGTTCGGTCGCATAAAGACCTGACACACATTTAACATTTTAATTGGTACTTATTTGCTTTCAGTGGTAGAACTGCAGCAGGTGCTCTGCTCTCGTTAAGTTGTTTACTCTACATGAAGGTATCTGAAACAGGTATGTAAAGCTGCACTTCGATTTCTTTCACTCGGACCTTGGTCGCTAATGCGCTTTGCCACTTCTATAAGTAAGACCCTTTCACGTGTACCAATAATTTAGCTAGGTCTATGTCCAATGAATTACCCAAGTCGTGCCCCTTTTATAATTATCGTTTGATAATTTAATGTAGCCCAAACTAGGTAGCGAAACTTCGGAAACAATTCTGAAATAAGGGCATGGGGGTTTATGTTTGTAAAACTGGAGAAGAGAAATTTGTTGACATCGAATATTAATATTTGTTTGGAGTGTGGCCTTGTACAGGATTGAAGCGTGGACGATGAACAGTTCGCACAAGAAGAGGATATCAGATTTGAAATTCTGTGCTACAAGAGAATGCTGGAGACTAGATGGGTAGACCTCGTTACTAATGTGGTAGTAATGAACAGAACTGGAGAGAAAAGAGATTTCTGGTATGTTTTGACTAAAAGAAGGGATCCATTAGGAAGGCACCTTCTCGGATATCGAGGAAACGTCAATTTAGTATTGGAGAGAAGTGTTGGGGTAAAAATAGCGGAGGTAGACCGCGAGACGAATACACTAAGCAAATTCAAAGGAATGTGGGGTGCTATTCTCATATACGAAGAGGCTTGGGAAGTACAAAGTAGCGTGGGGAGCTGCTTCAAACCAGTCTACGAACTGAAGACGACGACGACGACGACGACGACGACAACAACAACAACAACAACACTGAGTGGTTGGATAGCTTTACCGTTCGATGTTGTGATTTTGAAAAATTAGTATGATTCAGAATTAAGAGATATACTTGAAAACAAACCGAATTCGATATGCGTTACTTATGTTACACTCAGAAGCAATTTTAAATAAAGAAGAAAGATTTTGATAATAGAAAAATTACATTTTATGCAGTCTAAGCCCAAATATTTCGGAGGGGGTTTGTCTGAACCCCTAACCATGTGTGCGCTCTTGCCTGCAACACACATCCATTTTAACCTGCTCAATGAATCCAACTCTTTATCAACACCAGTGCCGAATATAGCTTATATTTTCTGAGGGAGGGGGGAGAGGCTGCAATATTAATGTTACGATAAATAATTTTAAGTAGACACCCCATGATATTATTAGTTTTGCTGCTCAAGATAATTTGCGCCGATGCTCCTTTTACTTTACTGAGATCAAGATTTCCATTGTTCACATTAAATACTAAAAACTATACTTTTTTAAAAACTGTCATGAAATTCACACCACTAACACCCCACTCCCGTCACCAATACAGGGAATTTTCAAATAATTGAGATACCGTACTTTTTTTCCTTCTTTACATTCACTATTTCCGGGGGGAGAGGGAAAGGGGCATGTCCCCTCACCCTTCCCCCGCCCATTATAAATGTCACTGTCAAAACACTCCATATTGACTTTCATTACTAAACTACCAATTCATTACTGCCTCATGACACATCCCATCAATCTATCTTTTAAATTAATGGAGTCCTGTCCCAAATCTCTCCCCCCCCCCCCAAAATATATTTCTTAACACTTCTTTAGTTATTCCATCTATCCATCGGACTTTGGCATTCTCCTGCGACACCATACTCACAACTAACACTACCCAAGTGCTACTCGCCATTTCCAATACACTTGGAATATCTTTTACACTATATCAAAATGTAATACACAACATGTTTCTACGTCGCTGAACGGTTGAAAACCCTCCCGAAGAAAACGCGGTTGTTCTTATGTAACAAAGGTATTAAAACATAATTCCTATGCCTACTATTGTACTTTACAACTGCACAGTCATATCTTAAAACATTCTGATATACTGTACTTCGAAATCCTACCCTCACCTCACAATTTTTGAAACGGTATAACTTTATAGTAAATGTAATGGTATATTTAATAACAAGTTCATTCGTATATGATAAAGCATTGCAGTAATGAAAAACAGGTTTCTCAAGGATTTAAGGTCATACATGCTGCAAAATTATACAACACTGCAGTAATCAGATGTACTTAGTCCACAATGTGTAGGTCATTTAGCACATACATCCTTGAGAAACCCGTCTTTTATGACTCACAGCCGTGTTAAACAAGAGCCGCGGCGGAGTGGCCGAGCGCATTGAGGCGCTATGCCCCGATGCGCGAGGCTGCTCCCCGCCGGGGGTTCGAATCCTCCCTCGGGCATGGATGTTTGTGCTATCTTTAGTATAAGGTAGTTCATAAGCTGTTTGTAAGTTTATGGGCTGATGATCTCGCATTTAAGTCCCTTAAGCGTGACAAACATTTGAACATTTTTGTTAAATATGATATTAGATTATAAAATTTTACTATTTCAAAAATTGAGGTGAGAGAAGGATTTCTAAGTACATAAGTACATTACATCAGAATGTTTAAAGATTTGACTGCAGAGTTATAAAGTACAGTAGCAACCATGGGAGTTACGTTTCAACATTTTTATCTCTTACTGTTTCGACGTCGTGTGTTCAGAAAGACAGCAACCATGGTTTCTTCGGAAGGGTTTTCAGCACTTCAGCGGCCGTACGGGCACGTATTAAAAACACGTCTCTCATATGTTTACCTAGACAACATATTCGAAGTGTATTGGAATGTGCGAGTGGCACTTGGCTGTTGTCAGTTGTTAACCTATTTTTATCTGAACTTATGCACGTTTCATTTCCGAGCAGTACCAAACTTCAAAAATTTGTACGACAGAACACTTTCTATCACTTAAATTTGTGAAATACAAATATCTAGGCATCATGGCTGTTTCACGGCGATGGCTAACAATTTCTGGCAGAGCAGGCCTAAACAGCATTTTCCATTTCGTGTTGCTGGACCTTTAGGCTATGAGAGATACTTCTCGTCCGGGAAAATTCTCAACTCATCGCACCTATTACTATAGTGTCAACCAGCCATCATTCCACTTGCTAGCGACTTACGTCCTATTCCTTGCGAGAATCCCAGTTATTCGTGCATCTGCGCTGAAACTGTCGTCTGCCTGTAGATGTAATTTTACAATTAGCAGGCGCATCCACAAGTAATTTTCCCTATGTGGCTTCCTTTAAAGTAGACGCATTTAGCCGGGAAAACTACCCATGCGTCACAGGCCTATGAAGTGACAAAAAAATGGACCGCCTCGTGCCAGAGCCACGGCAGCAGTGACCCGAAATGCAGTCTCTTATTCCTTCTGCCACCGCCTGCGAGGTCTGTCAGTAATGAGGTTCCTCAGTGCACGAAACTTAGTGCATCAGGTCTACGGGCAGAACACTATGAACAGATGGTGCACCTAGGACAGGGGTCCCCAAACATGTGTGTCTTAGACCCCATGCCAACTTTTTCTGCACTGTATAGCCCCTGCCTTTAATGTACTTAATTTTTTTACGAATTCCTAACAAACATTTTTTACGCGCCTGGTGTGGTACTTCTAAATTTGATAACTAAGTGTAAAACGGTGGAGTGAAAAACAAGAAAAAAGGAAAAGAAAGATGATAAGTATCATACATTTATTGATTTGAATGACACAAATGCATATTTAACAAAACTGATACTACATTCACGATTTCAATAGGACGGGTGTGGCTGATGCTTTTTAGTAAATTATCAATATTTGGTTTCAGTTTTGTCAGATTTAACCTTAAATCTCCTTTTCAGTGATTTCCAGCCTGTTTCTTCCTCCTTTTGTACGAAGATTGGCAACAGTTTCTGGCGACTCCTGACATCGTTGAGTGGTAAAGGCTGGGCTAAAACTCAGACTGAAAAATGCCGTGACCTGTCCGAGTTTCGAACCCGCGACTCTTCGTTTTCTAGTCGAGCGCTTTACCCCGAGACTACCAGGAGAATAAAAAAAAAGGTCATCCACCTATGTTTCTTTGACCACTCTTTCATATGTAATAAACCAATTCTGTGCAGAAGGAACTTCTACCCAAAATGGAGAATAACAGAATAACCACACATTCAGACAGTCCACAATATATCAACAAACTATACAATCCCTTGAGACAACATTGTCTCATTATACCAAAGGTATTGAACAAAAGGAGAGGCATTGAATTAAAATTTATGCGGTGGCCGGGATTCGACAAGCATTTTACAGGGAACACGAGGGAACATGGTGTGGAGGGAGACGGGCTTTAAGACAGTCCGTATAGTTGCTTTGACTACAACGCGGTGTTAGCTGTGTGGCCTAACGCAACTACCTAGTAAGTAGGTCCCGGGTTCGAATCCCGGCCACTGCATAAATTTTAATTCAATGCCTCTCCTTATGTTTAAGTCCGCAATATGTTAATATATTCCTTGATGAATGACGAAAGATTTGCTGACCCTTCATGGTCAGCGTCCGAGACTCCTCGGAGAGGGACAAGGGACAGTAGTTTACGTAGGAGCTATGAAAACAAAGTAACTGATGGTATCGTAATTGAAAAGTATGCTAAAGTTCCTGTTTGGAGAATTGCATTTAAAAAAAATATATTAACTCTATTGAAATAGATGTGCACCTTTAGATTTACATATGTTGCAATCCTTTACAAGTTAGAACATATTTGTCGCAACAACAAAAAAACGACTATCGGCCTGCAGCAGGAGACCAAAAATACAGAATTACTCCACTCTTTCACTTAGCCAATGAAGGGAACGGTGACCTACAAACGATCTATCTTCAGCACTGTGAGAATAATTCTGAATTTTGGTTGCGACCTTTCTAAAGATGGACCATTATCGTGGGCCCCCGTTTACTACAAATAGACCCCCCCCCACATTTTTTGTCGCTGACGTGGACCCCTTGCAGGTTGGAATAGACCCCTAGCGTCTATATACACCCCTTTGGGAATCAGGAATCTGGGTTTTTTGGCAAGGTCGGCAAAGTGCTCATGACGAAGACCTCAATGAATGGCCCTCGCTACTCAAAGGCCACCTGGCTGAACTGGTGCGATGACCATCTTTTCTTGTACCTCAAGAAATTCATGATCTCCGCCGAACGTTTGTACAACTATGAAGAGCCTAAGTCGACTGTCACAAGCTGGTTCCATTCACAGGCGGCTCATGTCTTTTTTTTTTCGTGACTATGTCGAAAAATAACTGACATACAGCTGTAACTACTGCCAGTGAAGTTTTTCATGTAACTATGTAGTCTGTTCTTTATTTCTTTATGGGCAAACTTACTAGCTGGATGTATGAACATGGGTTTCATTGTTTCGGACATTATTTGTATAAAAATTTATATTCGAGTTAAAAAATATCTGTTTCTGGACGACACGGCCGAAGACGTCGACAGACATTTCTATTGCATATATTTATAATTAATTTCCATATAGAAGACTATATAATTTTATGGTTATTTTACTAACATACATAATCAATATTACTGTCATCCAATCTGATTTACCAGTACTTTTACACTTCATTACAACCATCCATTGTTATTAATTCCATACTTTAATAATTTGCAACCATGTTGATCGATTTTATTATTCAAATTTAACCGCCCAAATCTTAGTCACGCATACCGGCGTTTATCAGCGCCGCCTAGCGGCGTTTGCTATAATCCGGTACCTCACGTCACTTCACTATCAGCTGTCCACGCAGTTACGTTTGATAAAGTGATGATCGATACATCATTCTGTGAACGCGGACCTATCCAACACAACGCTGCTGATTTAAGTTATACATCCCCACACTCGCTCTGCTTACCGCTGTCCATTCACGATTGTTTTTTTAAATTCTCTAACTTCCATTTTAGGAACTTTTTGTCCCACCTCTTATAACTCTTGACGATGCTTTTCATTAGATTTTATCCAGTCCAAAATGCTGAGCATCGTGTACTTTTACGCCAACTAATACAATCCATCTGTTTCTGAGGTATGTTCACGCCCCCAATTTATTGTTTCCTAATATTGTACTGGATAGGTCCGCGGCATGAATCTGACATTTGTTTATTTTCCCTATTACAGTGTTCTGATGATGCGCCAAAAGCGCGAAACGCGTTAAAACGAAAGAGATATTATAATTTGCCACAGAGACTACCTTTCAATTCAAATATCGATTCACTGTTGCTACACCAGGGCAACGAACTTTGGAGTAGCGTATACAGTGTGTTAAGTGTTAGATGGCAGAGCTCTCCCTAGCTCTGAATTGGTACAAGTTGGTAGACGTCGGATGGCTTCGGCATGCAGTCTGTTTCGAGGATGCAGCCAACATTACTGACAAAGTGCTGTGGGAGGCAACAATAGACGTCTGCTTTCTTATTGTATGCATACCACTGTTCTGAGTGTTCCGTTTTGCGTAATAACTTAAGTGATTCCTGTAGTTGAATTATTAACCATTCTCGTGAGTATGCTGCTTTCTTTCATTTACGACCAACATTTAAAGCGATGTGTGCGCTACCTGTACTTTCGCGGAAGCAGGCCACACAGTTCGTGTGTCAGCACTGCAGGACGTAGGCGCGGCTTGTCTCCCCCGCTCGCCTCTCTCTACGCGGCTTTCGTGGTGTGAGGCGGAGCTTTATTCCTCTGCTCCCCGCTCCCCCCTCAAAACTCTGCCATCTAACAGTTTACACACTGTACAAAAGCCTGAATCCATCGCCGGGATGAACCTCGACACATCTACATGGAGATGTAGAACTTGGACACCGTAGAATCAGAATAGTCCTAAATGGGAGACGTCAAAAGTCTAAACGGCAGCGGAAAGATGAGCGCCGCACGGCCGCATCCGGCGGACGGCCAAGTTGGGACGAGTGTTCGGGGCCAGCCAGCCAGCAGCCAGGTGGCTCGGTACTCTGCCGTCACTTGGGCACTTCTCGACGTCCCCAGGGGCCGAAAATAACGCGGCGCCGGCCGCTGCGTGCGCCTCACTGCAAAGCCCTACCAGCTCAGTCAGATGGTGGATTTTCCGTAACTAAACACCCAAAGTTCTCTCTCTCTCTCTCTCTCTCTCTCTCTCTCTCTCTCTCTCTCTCTCTCTACTATTGTGTATGTTTTTGGAGGGTGCTGAATTCGAATTTCAAGTTTGCATAGTAGAAGATCGGCTTCACAACGAAAAAACTCAAAAACCCAAAAATTTTCACACTTTTTCAATCATTCCTATACGTTTGTCGAAAATGTCCCTTCTGCACAAAATTATACAAAACTTCCTACAAAATGCACTACTCAGGTTTGATTTTCTGACAAGTGGTATCAGAGCTAGAGCTTTCTGAGGAAGAGCATTTCATGATGCATGTACATTACTTCAGCTTTCTATTCAGTGTCATATACCTCATAACTTCTAAACATAATGCGTTAATAATTTCATCAAACATACTTTCTCATTAATTCATCCAAAACAACCACCTTTTAGTACAACACACGGAAAATATAGCGCCGATGAGACACAGGCAGTTGGGAGGAGGCGTTTCACTATAGGGCGCAGAAGCCATTGCTCGTAATTTTCTCTCTGGTGCTTCCCCCCTTACGAGAAAATGGAATATTACAGACGTCTCTTGTAGGAAATTTAATGTATTTTCACGTGATATAGGGGTTTTGTTGATAACATATTTCTCGAATTGTAGGGCATACGAGTGGACGTTTTCGACATTTTCGCAGAAGGGAGAAAGTATAGCTCTTTTTCAGAAAGCTCTAGCGCAGATAGCACTCGTCAGAAAAATCAAACCTGAGTAGTGCATTTTGAAGAAAATTTTGTCTAATTTGCTGCATAAAGGACATTTTCGAGAAACGCATAGTTTTCGAGATATAAGTAACAGAAAAAATGGAAAATTGATTTTTTTTTTCGTTATGAAGCCGACGTCCCAACCTGCCCGGTTAGCCCTGCCGTCTAAAGCACCGCTTTCGGGGACGGGGAGTAGTACCGGCACCGGTTCGAATCCGCCCAGCGGATTAAAGAAAGGGGACGGATTGCTGGCCAGCCTGGATGTGGTTTTTAGGCGGTTTTCCACATCCCCCCTAGGTGAATACTGGGCTGGTCTCCAAGTCCCGCCTCAGTTACACGATTCGCAAACATTTTGTAACACTTTACACTTTCACACACATTATACGCAGACATTTGGTCTACCCATTACCTCCTGGAGAACATGGGGTGGCGGCAGGAAGGGAATTCAGCCACCCTGTAAATATTCACACATGCCGAATACGCGTTTAATACAGTGCCGACCCTCAATGTGCGGGAGAACGGCCAAACAGATAGTTGTGAAGCCGACATCATAAAAGACAGCAAACTTTAAATTTGAAATCAGCGACCCCCCCCCCCCCCACAAAATTATATATATATATATATATATATATATATATATATATATATATATATATATATATATATATATATATCGTCGAGGAAAAACTTTAGGAATTTTGTTACGAAATAGGCTGTTTTTAACACTACTGCGACTGCACGCCGCCTGTACTGGCAGTCTGACACACCTGTTAGGCTGGAGTGTCGGACTGAAAAACTCAGTGCGACATGAACCTTAAACTGGGGACATTTTCGGCAAGTTATACTCGTAGAACAGACAAGTACTTTTATGTACATAAATGAATATGACGCCATATGGTATGGCCATCGAAATAGACGGAGTGAGTTCAAAATTTGTGCCCAGCCGGGATTCGAAGCGGTCCTCCTCCTTACTAGGGCTGCGGGCCGCCTCCACATATCACTCAGACAGCGCCCTGCCCATCATCACTTAGTACTCGATTCCAGCCGATTCCATAAGACTCCGGACATGGTGTGCATCCGTACTGAACAATGGGTCGATGATCGTCTCCGTCCTAATTATATATACTAGCTGCCAACGCGGCGATGCCCGCGTAATGAATATGCCAGTCAGTACTAGTCCATTTATAGCAGCCCGCGGAAGTCTATAAGCTGCAATGTGAATACGGTGACGTTTATGTTGATGAAACCGGAATACCCACCAGCACTCGCGTTTCGGAACATGAACGTTACGTACGATTGGTACAAGTCAGCTGTGGCAGTAATATTAACTTTCGACAATCTCACATGCTTTCCCGGTAAAGTTACGTTCGACGTGGCTGCCAGCAATCCCTAGCCAGCGCACCGCGTGTGCTCGCACCAGTCAGCGGTGCCTCCTGGACCGAGTCGTGCAGTGTAACCAGACACCACGGTAGAACACCGTTCACAGCAGGAAACACCACCCAATGAGTACTAGCTGCTCACTGGCCTTTGCCTTCCAATCAGATACAAGGTTCTGCCTACGATGTTTTGCAAACATAAGAGCCTACTGATACGACCGATAGAAGTGGCGCTGTGGTAACACACTGGACTCTCAATCGGGAGGAAGATGGTTCAAATCCACCTCCGGCCACCCAGATTTAGGTTTACCGTGATTTCCCTACATCACTCCAGGCAAATTCCGGGATGGTTCCTATCAAAGGGCCGATTTCCTTCCCCATGCTCAGCCAAATAATCCGAGCGTAAGCTCCGCGTGTAATGACCACGCTGTCGACGGGACATTAAACACTAATCTTCCTTCCTTCTACTGATACGGGACTGCTAACCAATCACCATCTTAGATATATGACGTCGGTATCAGATGAACGAAAATGTCACTGTATATAGGGGGGGGGGGGGGAGGAGGCGCAAATAAGCAGCAGAATCAAACAGTTAAACCCCCCCTAAACAGGACCACTGCATAGTGGTCGTCACGACAGAAATTTTTTGCTAAGTGTTTTAAAAACGACGCGGCTTAATATCCAGAATTCTCTTATCCAAAACAACACAAACTTCTTTCTATATATAAAAACGATGACGACATCTCCTACACTATATGTCGTTACTCTTAATTATTTCTTCACGGTATGGAATATGTGCTCCATATTAGGTTGAAATCGGTCCAGTGATTCAGGACGAGATGTGAAACAGTACGCACAATCTTGCAGTTTTTCACGCATCTCATTCTTAATGACGTCACACCTCCTGAACTGTGTACGTGGTCCACAGTGACCTTTGTCTTCGTTTTAAGGTCAAGTGTGCAAAATTTCATCGAGACTGGAACGAAACTAGATTTGTATGGAATACAAACCCACGGGCACAGTACCTCTTTCTATAGATAGGTTGGCTCATTGACCTCCCAAAAAAACAACCTACCCTTCATAGACTAATGGTAGAGAGAAATTTCACGTCCATGTTGAATAGTTCCCCGCGGATTTCCAGTGGACCATATGCGGACACTGTACTGATTGACGTAGCTTCATAGCTGAACACTAGCTTCGAAATCAACAAGTTGTGTGTTCCTATTTTCTCAGGGACAATTTCGCAAAACTCTACTGTTTCGATCTTATGAGCTTCAGAAAGGTCTTGAACCAATTTCATAAGGACAGATTTCATCACTGACGTTTTCTTTATGACTCTCCAAATAGTCGGTTGAGGAATTTGTAGCTCTGTGCTAGCTCGGCGGGTCGATTTTCTTCGACTGCGAACAAATGCTTCCGGAATGCGTTCAACGCGATCTTCACTACTGCGCAACTGTCTCTAACTTTTCCTTTTGCGCAAACACCCTCACTGAATTGTTTCTACCAAGGTTTGAAATACACGCTAACAAATCTAGTCGATTTATTTCTGCCGCACTCGATAACACAAAGCATTTTGTTCATAGTCGCCATCTTTGCATTAACAACATAAATTGGCCAATAGCACTTCTAGGGTCCAAATGTGCAACCAATATTGTAACTTAGATTCCTTACATCAACGACAGAAACAGCTTTGCTCTCCTTTTCTTCCTATTTTAATCAGTATTGCCGGTCGCGGTGGCCGAGGGGACTGAGGCGCTCCAGTCACAGTCTGCACGGCCACTACGGTCGGAGGTTCGAATCCCCCCCTCGGGCATGGATAGGGATTAGTCTTAGTTCATAAGTAGTTTGTAAGGTTAGGGACTAATGGTCCCGTAGTTAAGTCCCATAAGCTGCAAAAACATATTAATCAGTATTCGGGATTTTCCACTGGAATTTTTTTCCCGTAAATGTTAGAACGCAAGCGTTGTTTCCAGCCCCGTTACTCCCATTGCATATGACCAACCTGTACAATCATACTCATCCGACACTGTAGTCTCCCCCCGCCCACGTTCTGTAACTCATCCGTAGCTCAGTGGAGTGCCATATCGCCATTGGGAAGCAGAAGCCTAATTCACGCACCAAGTGACCCGCCTGTCCAGTCAGAACCTGACGCAGTCATGTCACTGCCAGCGTCACACGTGACGGCCGGATATAGTCTTCTGGTCAGAAATGTTCGCACTAGAAATGGAAGCATACGGAACGAAGTAAATAACACCAGGCAGTACGCATCTCCTTGCCCTTACTCATCCCGCCCAAGCTCACAAAAAAAGTGTGTAGCCTTGGGTGGCCCCAGTGGGCTACAAGGGTGTAAAATAAGAAGCTGTCCCATAAAATAAGCACGCCACGCCGGGTTAGCTATAGTGAACATCCCGACACATTCCGAAGCCATACAGCCGTTTCCATCAGACATTTACTGCAGCGTTCGAGGAAACAGGAGGGGAGTAAAAGAAACAAACGAGAGAGAGAGACAGAGAGAGAGAGAGAGAGAGAGAGAGAGATAGAGAGAGAGAGAGAGAGAGAGAGAGAGAGAGAGAGCAAGGCTATCGCAGGGGGTGCTTCTGGGTACGTTTGTTTGTGCCGCTTTGCGTCCTACGGGTGGAAACATGTCGACAGCCGCTGACACCCTACACACACACACACACACACACACACACACACACAAACGTTACGGGGATATGGCAGCTCCCTACCAGCTTCAGACTCTTTCTCAACCAGGGGTCACCAACCTTTCGTCTTATCTGTGCCGCAATGAAAGAAGACGAGTACTTTTCGGAGGCACGTAATCTAATCAGTAACAATAATCGATGAGCAAGAAGGGGGGACAAAAATTGCCCGAGCGGATAAGTTCTCTACGGGATGAACCAAAGAGAGTGTAGCATAGAGACGTGGGAGTTCGAAATTGGAAAAATTCCAACATATCGAATAGGAGGAGAGGCATCGAATTAAAATTTGCGCCGCGACCGGGATTCCAGCCTGGGACGTGTTTACTAGGCAGATGCTTTAACACTCAGCCACACCAGCCTTATCACAGACCTTTATGCAATGAACAGCTAAAGAAACTGGTAGAGGCATGCGTATGCAAACACTCAGAGGATGGCGCCTATTGGCTATAAAACAACAGTCGTCTGGAGCAGGCTACTGCTGCGACAATCGCAGGTTATCGTGATTTGAGTTACAGTAGGCCCACGAGAAATAGGACACAGCATCATTGACGTAGCGATGAGGTGGGGAATTTTCTGTACTACTATTTCACGAGTGCGCCGTTAATGTCGTAAATTTGGTGCAAGTCTTTCAACTAGACGCCACTTCGGCGACTTGCGTGTCCTTAGTCTACCCCAAGGCTTTAACAACAACAATAATAATATGGTTTTCTGTTCCAGAGGACCCAATTGAGGAGTGAGACTCCATGGTCATGGAACAAGTCAATACATGAATTTTTACACAATAGTAATAGAAATGGTAATAGAAAAATTTTCATGTAGTACTATACCCACGAAAATCTTAAGACAAAGTGAAAAGAATCAATAAAGAAAAAATGAATTAGCTTAATTGTTTAACTTTTCTAGGGGTTCCTCGACAGAATAAAAGGAGTGAACCATGAGGTAACTCTTCAGGATTCCAACCGGGGAAACGGGTCCTACAGCTTACCGTGCAATGCGAACCACGTGTCGTTTCTGCCGACTCCTCACATCGTTGAGAGGTGAAGGATGGGGTAAAACGCAGATGAAAAAATCCGAGTTACGACTGTGTTTCGAACCCGCAACCGTTCGGGTTCCAGTCAAGCACTTTACCCAAAGACCACCGGGTCCGATAGCAACCTGGTGAACCACAAATCTCCGACATCGCTGCGACCGGAAAAAGATCCAGCAAGAACGGGACAAACGACGATTGCAGAGAATCTTTCAGTGCGCTGCCATCAAAAAAAGTGTCAGCGTGCGAACCACTCAACGCAACATCATAGATATGGGCTGTCGGAGCCCACTTCTGACTGCACGTGATAAAGCTTTACGCCACGCATGCGCACGTCAAAAACCGACACTGGTCTGTTGATGACTGTAAACATGTTGCCTGGTCTGATATATCTAGATACGACTCTGACGGATAACAGGTTCACAAGCTGGCTCATACCCTGCGTCAATTCATGTACATCGGGCCATATGAATAAAAAGTATTACTTTATACTCTGAATTCCAGAGAACATACTCAGGTCGCATGAATAAAGCGAGTCAGAGAAGAATATACTTCAAAAGAGTATATTATCAGCGTGAGTAAAAGGGTGTCCTCACAACAGAGGACATTCTCCGATTTTGTATGAATAAATGTACAGACGTTTCTTACGACCGGAGAACATTCTCAGTTTTGTGAAGTGAGGTCTGTGACATACTCCGAGCTGAGTAACTTCTATTAAGTTTACGTTTTACTGTGGTTTATAAAAAAATGACAAAATTTGTGTTGCTTACAAGACAAAAAAGGTTCCTTTACACGTAGTCTGAAGAAATACGAGAGGAACTAAAACGTTTATGCAAATAAAAACATTTTGGTGACGAGTAGCTTCCTCCAGAAAAATCGAGTGAGACACTTCAAGCATTTTATGTAGTGATGTCAGGAGTTCTTCACGGACATAGAAATGAAACACAAGTGGATTCAGCTGGGTGTTTTACCCATTTCTATGGAGTGCATATTTACAGTTGTAAACATGCTACATAGCAATATTCTATTTTTTAAAATAGGGTCTATTGATAACGCCACAGCCGCGGTGGAGTAGCCAAGCACTTTGAGCCGCTATGATGCGATGCCCGAGGCCGTTCCCCGTCGGAGATTCGAATCCCCCTTCGGACATGGATGTTTGTGTCGTCTGTAGTATAAGGTAGTTCATAAGTAGTTTGTAAGTTTAGGGACTGATGATCCCACAGTTAAGTCCCTTAAGCTTAATAAACATTTAAATAACGCCTTATGACGTTGATTGCATCCCAGGACTTCACAGTGTGTATCAGAATATAAATATTACTGCAATATCGAGTTCTTATTTTATTTTTGGTACTGGTCCTGTTCATTCTACCCAAACCCGTTACCGTATTTATGAAGAATTTTCTGCTTTCGTAAAAGTAACTTCTGATGAAGTAAGTAGAACGACAGTAAAATTAATAACTGATTTATTACGTACCTAGCAGTATGTTTCTTGTAACAAACCCACATATTATATCGCTCATGGAAAGATCATTGGGTGCCATATTTAACAAAAACTATCTCGTTTCGAAAAGCTCTGGCAGCGTTCCACGATGAAACAGATGAAAATGTGATGCAATTTTAAAATCGCGTTCGTAAATTGTGCTAACTCAACGTCAATAACAAGAAAGTTTCTCGCATGACGAAAATTTTGTAACATTGCGAGAAGAATACATTTTCGTAAAAAGTTCATATTCAGTCTTAATAATATGCTGCTGCACAACAAACTAATAAGTAAACATAGTACAGTTCTTTCCGAACACGCAGATGTCTACTCCATATTGGTACACTGAATTATTTGCCTGATTGTGCTAGTCTAAAGGATTACACGATTGAACAGCTGATCTGTGCTGGACATGACACGCGGAGATCTTACTCAAGAAGGAGGGGAATTAGCGAGAGTGAACTTCCTTTTCAGAGCATATGCTTCGAAGTTTATATTCATACGAAATTGAGAACTTACTCAGAGGACTTCCTTTTGCTCCGAGAATCTTCTCTGGAGTAGGTGACCATTGTTCAATCCGATAGACGTGGGCAATGCCAGCAGGACATTGCAACTCCCCCTCGCGTCCAGAATTGCTGGAGGGCGCTTCAGGAACGCTCTTCAGTTTAAATTCCTCAGCCGGTCACCAAACCCTCCAGACAAACATTACTGAGCCTATTTGGGATGCCTCGCAACGTGCTGTTCAGAAGGGATCTCTACCAGTCTCTCTCTTACGGATTTGTGGCAGCCCTGCAGGATGCCTGGTGTCAGTTCCCTCTCCTCCAGCACTACAGACGTTGGGGTCCACACCACGTCGTGTTGCGGTACTTCTGCGTCTTTACGGGACACTAAACGATGTTAGGCAGGTGTACCAGTTTCTTTGGCTCTTCAGTGTACAAATGTAAACGTTTATAATCTTTTTCGATAATGCGACACATGTTATAACTTGTTGGACCCAACTGGCACTTGTCTTCTGCCATTGCTAGTAACACTCACCAGCAAAAACAAATTTTTGTCTCGCGTTGTTCGACGCATAGATGCCTGCGGTGAAGTACGGCGTAGTCCAAATTGATGTCCATAATTTACAGGCACGGATCTCAACAGGCAGTCTAATGGATCCATTAATGCTAACTTACGTCTAATTTAGTCCGCGACTTCTCATCCTGGAACATTTAGCCGCGCAGCTTCACGGAGCCCCCTTTTCGCAATGAAAGCATACTGGACGAACTGAAGGCTGTTTTTACGATATTCAGTATTCATAAACCACCCCTCTAAACTTCCAGATATCGACAGTTATGAAGTAAAACAGCAGTCTAGTTTCGGCTGAGTTTGATTTTTACAGCAGCAATCTAGTTTCGGTTGAGTTAGCTGAAAAAGCAATGTTACTACTATGAAATTTATGGAGTTATCGCCATAAGGCCTGCATGCTTTTATCTTACACGCGGGTTGTTCTTTTGCAACTGGCCACTTAAGAACCGTCTGAAGAGGAATGTGTAAATCACAAACTCGTGACGACGCTTTTCAATGAATTAAACAGAACAAAAGTGTCACTGGTTCCTGCCTGTCACAAAAAAGCTACAGTTCTGCAGTGGTAATATTTGCCTCCGTATACCATCTTCAAACCAGACGAACCGATCACTACATCTCCAGTATATTCACATCGAAACTACTGAATAAGAACAGCTGCTAGCATGTGTAATTTAGAAACAGATATCCCTAGAGTATTAAAGCAACTAAAATTACTTGCGATAAGTCTCCCGGTCCAGATTGTATGCCAATTAGTTTCCTTTCAGAGTATGCTGCTGCAATAGCTGCATACCTAGTCATGATATACAATCGCTCACTCAGTGAAAGATCCATACCCAAAGACTGGAAAGTTGCGCAGGTCACTCCATTATTCAAGAAAGGCAAGATGGGTGATCCGCAAAATTAACCCTGTATTTGGCACACAGAAATCACAAGAAGAAAAAGTATTATGTTACTTAAATGTGTGAGGCCTTGTAAACAGATTTATACGATTTTCCCCCCTCCAAAACACAGTTTCTAGTTTGTAAGTAACATTGCCCAAAACTACGCATGGTGGTACAGTATCAATACTACAGTCTTGTTCTTCCGACTAAAGAAATTATTGTATTTTGGACTACATGTGAAACGTGTGAAAACAAGTCGTTTTTGATGCTAAGTTCAGAACAGTCCCATGATTTCCACATTTTACAGTCAAGTATCGCTGAAGAGAAAACTTGCAAATTCCTTTTGGCCCGTAATCTGTTAAGTGACAACATATTGTCATACCTGTCATACCGTACATCGTTGACTGGTGTAGGAGATGCAGTTTCATTCTTCTTTTGGACTTATTGCCCATTTTGTAGTGGTCTACCAGGCCTCCTCTTCCCAATAAATATAAGTCCATTTTCAGTCTTCCATGTAACAACTCGTCAACAATTTTCCATAATAATTGGTCGTCAAGGCTCTCTCTTTCCCTTTTATAAGCAGTTTTTCATGTATCACGAAAAATATCTTCACAATATTGAAACAAACATGTACCTCGGTAACGCATGCTTAGATTGTCCGTAAAAGATTCAGTTTATTGCTAAACCTTTCGCAAAAGACAACGAAACATCACTTTATTGGAGAGCTGAAATGTTAGTTTCCAGCACTGTTGCCCGTCCATGGATGAAACTATAAACATGTTTCGGAAAACCACGCGCAATTTTGATGTTGCTTGAGAGTAACATTGCCAAATAAAGGGCTAAAGGCGTTTTCATTGACGTCGGTTTGCAGTATAAATGTACTAAAATCACTTTCCGCAAATATTGTGAACTCTGGAAGAGAACGACCTACTGACCTACTTATCGACAAAACTGATTCAAAGTACAGTTCTTGTGAAACACAGCTACCTCTTTATTCACTTGAAGTTATGAGTGTTATAAGATAAGATATCTGAAATCGACTCCATATTTCTAGATTTCCGGAAGGCTTGTAATCAAATTGCGTGCTTATGGAATATCGCCACGGTTGTGCGACTGGATTCGCAATTTTCTGTCAGAAAGGACACACTATGCAGTAACTGATGGGAAGTCGTCGAGTAAACAGAAATATCTGGCGATCCCCAGGCAAGTGTCATTGGTTCCTTGTCTTTCTATACGATTTAGGAGACAACCTGAATAGCTATCTTAGGCTGTTTGGGGCTGATGCTGCATTTTATCGGTTAGTAAAATCGCCCGAAGATCAAAAGCACCTGAAAAACGATTTAATATCCGCATGGTGCAAAACTTGGCAATTGATACTGAATATGGAAAGTGTGAATTTATCCATACGAGTACTAAGAGAAATCCGTTAAACTCCATTTACGTGATGAATCAGTCAAATCTAAATATCGTAAATTCAACTAAATACCTAGGAATTACAATTACGAACAATCTTAAATGGAAAGAACACACACAACAAATCGAAGGGAAGGGGAACCAAGGGCTACGTTTTATTGGCAGAACACTTAGAAGATGCGACAGTTCCACTAAAGAAACTGCCTACACTACACTTCTGCATTGTGGGATGCACACCAGGTGGGACCGATGGATGATTTATAGGAAGTTCAGAGAAGGGTAGCTCGTTTTGTATTATCGTGATATAGTGCAGAGTGTCACGGAAATGATACACAAGTTAGGGTAATGGAA
The DNA here is from genome assembly GCA_026315105.1 of Locusta migratoria. Taxonomy (NCBI): domain Eukaryota; kingdom Metazoa; phylum Arthropoda; class Insecta; order Orthoptera; family Acrididae; genus Locusta; species Locusta migratoria. The sequence goes on along the minus strand of CM048744.1, from coordinate 62,588,290 downwards.
ATGAGCGTATGGGTTTCTTGGCCGGGAGATCTCTTACGGGATTGTTCGGCCGACTGAGTAAGTCTTTCTATTTGACCCTGCGTAGACGACTTACGTACCAATGATGATGAGATAATGATGACAACACACAACACCCAGTCCCCTGCCGGGAATCGAACCCGGGCCTCCTGCGTGGTAGCGACGCTTCCTCTGAGCTACGGAGGCGGACACAAGTTAGGGTGGAAATCATTAAAAGAAAGGCGTTATTCGTTGCAGCGAGATCTATTTGCGAAATTTCTATTACTAACTATCTTCTCCGAATGGGAACATACTTTGTTAGCACTCACCTTCGCAGGGAGACATGATCATTGATTTTACAACAATCAGATCGAAAACGGAAAGGTTCAGTTGTTACTTTTTTCCGCGCGCTATTAGAGTATTGAACGGTAGGAAAACTTCATAAAAGAGGTTCGATGCAGCCTCCTCCGTGCACTTAAATGTGACTTTGAGAGTAGTTCTGTAGATGCCGATGCGAGCGCTGTTGGTAGAGACGGCACTCTTGTTCTACTGCTGTGAGAAATCAGCAGTGTTGCTGAAGACTGCACGCCCCTATCTTCACACTTTTTTAAGACCTGTTACAGGACTCGTTACTCTGTACGGCAGTTCGGAGGTCTGAGGTCTACAGCGTCTGCTGGCAACCTGCCTACCGCGACCTGAATATTCCGCTTCCCACGCCGGTCAAAGGCAAGGACGAATTGCAGCGGCGAGGCAGTTGTGTCCTTCTCGTAGTCTGCGGTTAGGAAACCGTGTGCCATGCTATCACGTAGATTGTTTTAGAGTAAACTGGGTTAACGATGAATACACGCAAGGCCTGGAAACTGTTCCCAGGAAACAATTTAACCTTCAATAGCTCGCGCAGGCGGCAGATTATTTCTTACATTTCAGTACGTAACTTTCCCGTCACATGGTGGTGTGATATGGCTGTATTCTCTACTTAGACCTTCCTCCGCTGGACGTCGTTGTCTACAATCTTGTATGGTCCTTAATGTGATTCAGTACGTGTCTGAAGTTCACAACTTAACAATCTCGACAAACTGTCCATGCAACTGATGGAAGGAAATTTTAAAGATTGTGCAAAACTAACGTCTCTTCTCAAAGACCTGACATTGTTTCTGAAACCCAGGCCGCAACCAACGACCATTTGTGGGTAAACGAGTAAATAGAGAACGAAATTGACGTGCCACAACTGTCAAAAATTCATTTGCAAAAACCAATGCCAAATGATATGTGATGATTGTATTCGTGACAGAGGAGACGAAAAAAGTGATAACTGACTTTACAAGCCATTTTCACGAAAATATGATGGCTTAAAATTTTAATTTATGTAATGTTTCTTAATACTTATTTCCCTTTAGTCATGTCTATGTAATGAGTAAATTAATATGTGGAACAATAAGCTCTTTGTGTTTGTGATTTATTGTGTAGGTAAACAATGCAATAAAGTTTAATCATTATTAATAAACGTCCTTCATTCTAAGCACAGTGTATTAATTCCTTTAACAGATTAAGAAATAAAAACTCAGAAGTTATTGTTTTGAAATCATTGCAATGAGAAAAACGTGAAGGGCTACTGTGACGAAAACAGGCGCGAGCGGATGAAGGTTAAAGATAAACAAACAATAGGCACTCAGTAATTCTGAGAGATTCGAAAGAAAATGATGTTATCGATACAGAGGCATCTTTCTTAATGACCATATTAACTTCTGAGTCTTCCCTCAAATACAGAATACCTGTTATGCAAAATATATTTTCCTGTCGGAAATCGTGTAAAAATGGGATGTAAAACAGGCATAAAAAATTTTCATCTAGCAATTTACACGAAAGCTGAAACAAATGAAAAAAAAAAAAAAATTAAATCCGTTACCTTTGAGACATTCTTAATACGATTCATGAGGAGGATCGCGTATTCGAAAAGGCTGGAATACACTGCGACTAGAAACGGCAGCAGCGTTTCCACTACAAGGACACCTTATCGGTACACTCGACATGTGTCGCTGGTGCATGTCTGTACGGTGGTGCTCCACCCACGAGCCTCGCCGGTTCGAAACCGGGCGACAAAAGACTGTCACCGTCAATATTTGTCCGGTATGAGTCTCCAGGTCGCTAGTCTCGCACTCAATGTCCTGGATACCTGTCCAGAATGCCTCAAGTTGAGGCGTCGTAATACTGCCGATGGCGGTGCTTCCGTAAGGTGAGCACGTTAAACTCGGCAGCCCCTGCGGTGCTTTTAGAGGGGGTCTGGGCCGTGTGCCGCCACCGGGTCTCATCCTGATCCTTTATTTCATCAATCACAAACCCAACACTGCACTGTGAAAGGGCAGCCATCAGGCATATATAAAGTGTGTTTAAGAAGGAATATACCATATTTAAGGACGTGGTAGTAAAGATCAGGGGTCTCCAAATTACAAGACCGTGAGGGCGACATTAACAAGTTCCGGTTCTCAGTGCGGGCCGGATGACAAAAGTTTAGGATTACCAAAAATTGTAGTACCTGTGTATAATTTTACATGAGACGTCATCAAGATGGCGGGCACCCCTATTTCAAGAGTATAGCATTTGACTATCACGATCTCTCTCAGACAGGTATAAATAAAATACGAATTTGTGACTTCATCATAGTCTGCTGCATGAGTAAAAGTTTACTAAACCTCCGACACTCAAGCTCCTTCCCTAACTTAGACTAATTTACATAGGGACTGATGATCCCGTAGTTATGTCCCATAAGCTTGACAAACATTTGAACATTTGAACTAATTTACAGTTACATAAGACAGTTACCTAACCTATACAAATTGTACAACTGCAACTGCGGAGAAAGAAGGCCAAAAACAAAGAAGAAAATTTTTATTCACACCTGTGGCTGGGGCAAATATTGGTTAAGTTTTGGAAAGTCTTGGTATCAGGTTATCATTCATATGAAGGAATCTTGTAAAACTTACGGAATTTAATCGTGTCCAATATGTCGTCAGTTTGCATATCAATGATTTCTTTTTGCGATACTGTCGGAACAGCTTGGGCTTAACACGAAATGAGTTCTGGAAAGTTCTTATCTCTTTGGACTGCGCATCTGGGAACTTGAAAACGAACTCTTTCTTCAGTAGACTAAGAAATTCTATTTCAAAAGAGTATGAAAGACTTTATCCACATTCACACACTTTATTTAATAGTATTTGGTGAATTGCGAGAAAAGTTTGTCTAGCATTGTTTCCAAAGTATCAGTTTCTGTTTGTTACTTTTAAGTGGATGTTAAGGCTTACAAACAGTATTGACCTCACAAAATTTTACTACAGGTGGTAGGGGAGCTCGCTTGACAGTGATTCCACCTCTTGCAGCTAAAAGTTGAATTCGCTGTGTTTGATTTTATGACTTCGAATAAATGTGTCGTGTTTATGATCTCTTACTTTGTCACTGAATTCAAAAAATTTTTTTCATAACGACGACAAATACTACATTCCTTGAGTACGTCAATAGCTTCATTACAGAATACACCCGATTTTTGTCTTTCTGTATAGTAGAACATATCACGCCCCATATTTGACTGAATATACGACTCTGGCTGTTCTCATTTTGCCTTCAACGGACATGTAAGTACTCTGAACAAGAAACGTACACATTTTCCAAATATATAAATCTTGAAGTATCCAAACACTATAACAAATCAAACAAGATGAACGCAGCTGAGCCGCGCGTAATGATCGCGTGGCCTAAGGCGTCATGCTACGGACTGCACTGCCTTTTCCGCCGAAGGTTCGAGTCCTCCTTTAGATGTGCGTGTGCGCGCGCGCGCTCTGCCCTTCCTGTAAGTTACTTTAAGTGGTTTTTAGAGGCTAAAGACCATAGTTTGATCCAATAGGTTTACAAACACTTGAACGCAGCAAAACACAGCAAGGGAAAAGGACTGACAGTCACCTAGAGCCATGACGATCAAATGTTCAAATGTTTGTAGAGCTTATAGGACTTAAGTAAGGGGTCATCAGCCCCTAAACTGTGTGTGCTTAAATACATTTCGCAAAATCGTGTATATTTTGCCTTCTGGGTTGTTTTTGAAGGCAGTTACATTTAGAGGATGTCAACAAGAGCTAGACGCTCGTCCAGCGAGGCCAGGGGGAGGCGTCCTTGGTCCGTTCCGCGTTTGCGTAAGGCGGAACCCTCCAAGTGCGGATCCCCTATCTGGGTCACGAACGCCGGCCGCCGGCCGCCTCCCGACAGCGACGAAGCCACGTGCTTCCATGCAAACAACAACGCGCACTGGGCGTACAGTGTAAAGTAAGGAGGTTTAAAATAAGGGGAGATGCCGCTACTAAGCATAGCTTAGCTGTCGACTGAAGCCGGTCCGCCTCCTTGTGGAGCTAAGGAAATATGTTTTCAGATTAAAGTACTGTGTGGTTCTTGCCCTGTTAACTCTCATACATTTACATGACTATCATTTCTATGTTCTTATTTCATATAGTATACTTTTGTGAAGAAATGCAGACCTTACAGATAGCTGAACTATGATTTACCAACAGAAAATCTAATTAGGTAAATAAGACATATCGCAATAGCACCAAATGATTTACAATAATTGAAATTACTGTCGGCTACAGTAGTTCACAGGAAATGCAGAACAATATTTTTCCACTAATGACAGAACCAAGCTGTATCGTGTACAGACAATGTCATGAGCAAGTAATCAAAAAGGGTGAAAATTTTCGGTTTAACGGAGCTGACTCTGGGATTTTACTCCCGTCGATATCATGAACAGTGATTTGGGAGCAAGATGCAGCTAACTGGCCCTGGATCGCACCGCGGCCTTCCATACCACGTTCATTATGCTCGCTATTAGGTCCGTAATGAACGGGACAGTCGCCTTTCCTGCTTGTGTGTACCGCATTTAGATATATCATATTAAAAATTGTTTATATACATCGCTCAACTTTCAACGAACCGCGATTTTGTGGACGACGCCTGTCATCCGCGCGGGCAACGCAGTCAGGAAATACCGCGCAAGTGAGGGGGTGGGGGGGGGTGGGGGTTAAAGGAAAAATAGCGTTTCCTCCGAATGGAAGCAAGTGATGGAGTGAAGGGCAAAATCTGCAATTCTATATTTTTGATTGCAAATGATATTGTTCGTTAGTGTTCAGCATGATAAATGAAACAAAGGTAGCCGGCTGCTTCTACTGCTGTTGCAGTAACTTCTAAACTCAATGACTTCTTAATAAAAAAGGAAAATGTAATAATAATAATAATAATAATAATAATAATAATAATAATAATAATAATAATAGAGAATTTCGTTACTATGCAACATTACTAACATAAACATTAAGGTGCCAGGAAAGTTTAATGGGTGTATGTCTTGTAATAATATTAATTTGTTGATAGAATGTAAATGTCCATTTAACCAACAATTTGTTTTTCTTTACAAAGTGCCAATTTTTTATCATCGGTATTAACCAATCTGAAAGAAATTTTTTGCAGGGAGTAGTCTTGATGTGTTTGCAGTTTTCTATGGCTTAATATCCTATTATCGAAGATATAATTTTCACATGTAAATAACAATAATAGAAGAAAATTTAAGGCTGAAATACGGAATAAGCAGTGAAAGCAAATGATTAACGTTTCTCACAAAATGAGTGCACAAGAAACGCTGAGAGCCCACCGTACTCATGTATACTGTTGGCAAGCAGGAGACTCGATATGCGCCCAAAGCCACCAGCGGCACTTCTGTCCATTACCTGCCGTGTCCTGGGCTCCGGGAAAATGTCAACATTCCCGCTCCGGGAAAGTATCACAAACTGCCAGTCCCTGAGCGGAGAAAACCTCCGACCCTAGCGGGTATCGAGCCCGGGCCCTCTGCGTGGCAACCCACCACGCTGACCACTATACTACGGAGGTGGACACACTCTTATCTCAGATACGCGCAGCCATTCACGTCTGGTGAAAGTCGCAATAGCGGAAACTAATCAAAACTGAAAAGAAGGACTTTATGACTGCATGTATTTGATGTATGGTTTTGCTCTCATGATTAATAAATTTCAATGTATCATTTGGCGAGGTGTTATGTGCGAGTATGAAACCGTCAAAGCGGATGCACCACGTCTTAATATTTCAAGGATTAAATAAGCAATTACTCCTTCGCAATTTGCAAAGCCTGCAGACTTTAGCTGCATTTTTGTAGGTCATCTACCATGTGGTGAAGAATGAAAATTTGTGCCGGACCGGGACTCTAACCCCGGTCTCCCACTTATCACTAGCGGTCGCCTCAAGGTAGGACGGTAGGACTAAACTTTTCAACAATCAATTTTCAGTTTTTTTGCATCATTAAATACTATGTCCTTTTGTGAACATTTATATGTCTTATTCCTGTCCACCAATTAGAACGGCAATTTTTATTGTTTTATTTTTTATTTTCAATCTAATGACATCTGCCACTCTGTAATAATTTACGCCCCTTTTCGTACAAAGGATTATAAACTCTGGCACGTGTACTGTTACAGATTTGTGTTTTCCTGTGTTTTATACAGAATTGTACGGTTCACATGTTGGTTAACCTACTAGAGCGCATTTCGATAGAAAATGTCTGCAGGCGCGCTTGTAAACGAAAGTTCTTTGAAAAACGTCTCTCACTGGTTGCTATTGATTGTGAATACGAAGTTTCTTGAAAGTTTTAGTGCGGTTATAGTAAACTGTGTTTCTACAATGACTGAACTATGAAGACTCAAGTGCGGGGATGGAAGTTTCTGTCACTGTATCAGTATTCCATTGATCTGAGTCTTCCACGGGTGTACGGTATACTGAACACATGGACGGTCGAGATAGCAAAGTATTCAATGCTGTCTGCCAGAGTAAACCTCCTGATGTTCCAGTGACAAAATTATAATGTGTGGGAAATGTTAAAAAGAAGAAGGGCACCCAACTTAGTACACCCAAGAATAGACTTGAGGAACAAAGCTTTCTAATAGCAATTCTATGAAATATAGGTTGTCAGATAAGATTATCAATGAGTTGTAGAAATATTATGGGAATGCCATTAGGAAGAATTCTGGAGATCTGGAGGCAATGAAGAAAGTAATGTGAGCAACTTTCTTTCACCGTATATCCACTGACGAGAAGCCAGCAGCATTTTCTATAAATTTAGGTATGGTCCGCCTTGAGCAAACAACTGTTTTTAGTTTCTCCAACACATGTTTCGCTGGCGTTGCAGCATCAACAGTAGGTTATTTTATACTGTCTGTCAAATGAACAATGAAATGATTGTTCATGGTTAATTTGACAGACAGTATAAAATATCCCACTGATGCTGCTGCAACGCCAGCGAAACATATTTGGGAGAAACTAAAAACAATTGTTTGCTCAAGGCGGACCATGCCTAAAAAGCAAATTTATTTGTAAGCAAACACGGAGATTTAAGAGCTTTTCAAACCTCAAGATGAAAGCATTTTCTATGTTCGCCACCCCCTGATACGTGGTGCAAGTTTAGGAAGGCACAGGCAGCGGTAACCTCAACGCAGTCACACACAAGCATTCTAATCCTGAATCAATTATGGATCAAATCAAACCAGGCTCCCGGATCTACTGAGGAAGTGCTTGCATGGAAAAACTCTAAACGTAAATGAGGCCTTCAACAACATCGTGTGGACCCGCATCCCTAAAAATGTATTCGTTGGTTACAGAACTTTACAACTACGAATGTCAGATGTTGTGATAACGTGGAGGAATGGAAACATTGCCAGACTAATAGTTTCAGAACAGTTAGGCATAACACCCGGACAGAATACTGCAACTATTTTAAGAGTACTTGACAGCTTGCGTATTCCCAAGTCAGATTTTGCTGCGTCCCTAATGTCTAAATATTCAAGAAGAAGGAAGAGGAAACAGGAAAATGAACCCAAAGATAACGAGGATCCTGATTATCGTGCAGGCTGCTTCTAACCACTCGTTGGGGACAGATCTGTAAGTAAAACAAACATGTTTCAAAACTATCAGTTCCTCAAAACTATAAATTCTGAAATATTTGCCCCGTTTTCTCAGAAACTATCAGGGAAATTTTAATAGCTGAGCGCATTGAGGTGCTATGTTCCGATGCGCGGGGCCGTTTTCCCGTCGAGGGTTCGAATCCGCCCTCGGGCATGGATGTTTGCGCTGTCTTTAGTATAAATTTATTTATAGGTAGTTTGGAAGTTTAGGGACTGATGACCCCGCAATTAAGTCCCATAAGCTTTACAAACATTTGTACATTTGAAACTTCCACAGATTGTAAAGAACACTGCATTACAGCTGTGGAGCCGCAGTCATGTTGATTGCACCAGTAATTCTGCTGTAATAAAAATATTACCTTTTTCCACAAAATAATTTAATGCACGACAATTAAATTAATACGTATATTGTAAATTACAATACCACAACGATTTCGGTTTAGTGAGTTGCACAAAGATCATATAATTTTCAGTGAAAATTAAAGAAATCTGTACAGTAGTTTCTGGGAAATTTACAGTCATTTGCCTGTCTCGGTGGGCATTTTCTATGAAACGCCAGTTTCAAATTACCTGATTGTTTAATTTCATATGTATTTAGCGGCGGACCATCTAAAATGCCTGTTCCTTTGGAATTCGGATTTTTCCAGTCTGCGTTTTAACCCGTCCTTCACCTCTCAACGATGTGAGGAGTCGCCAGCAACACGTGGTTCGGATTCCACGTTAAGCTGTAGGTCCCCTTTCCCCGGTTGGATAACTGGGGTAGGCTAGGGACACGCAAGTCGCCGAAGTAGCGTCCAACTGAAAGACTTGCACCAAATCAATGAGCCATACGATATTATTATTATTATTATCATCATTTTCTGACATAATATTTGAACACGCGCCGAAGTAATACAAGACGATTACGATCATTGCAAATAACTAGCAGTTCTGCATAAAGGCTGTTGAGTCGCTTAAATCAAGAGGGGTAAAATGGCTTCATTGTTTCGCGTTTCCAACCATTAGAAATGAAAAATGGCTAGGTACATGTTATACCTGTGACACTTTATGTCTGATTAAGGGCCAACCCAAAACAAGCCACAACAAAAGAATTTTATCACCTATGGATGACTTAATTATCAGACTTTCACGAAACCCTGTCACTTGCGTGTGGCATTTCTGACGGTAGCTGAACGTCAAAAAAATTAGGTTTGCTATCTAACATGCTACTACTACATCCTCTTGCGATCGCGATTCCTCAAGCAAGAGTTTGCGACGTTTACGAGGTCGCAACCCACAGTATGAAGACTGTGCTATATTCACCATTGTTTGAGACAGACGCCTAGTAGGCACCAGCAGCATCGTGCTGAACGTTAAGCAGTACCACGTGCTCGGCACGCTGAATGTGGAGGCTACTTTGGAATGTACAGACTGTGTGTTTAGTGGGCACGTGAATCGTGCAGCGCGCCGTCTGGGCCATCGCCATTGTACTCTACCCAACTAGCCTGTCACGCTTGTGCGACGCACAGTAGGACGGAATCCCCACAACGCGGCCAAAACCCAGAAAAAATGAATTTTCGATTCTCGGAATTTTGATGGGTGGACTGGGATCTTCACGGAATTTCGCACGCTTGACCTTCAAAACAAGAGGAAGGTCACCGTCTACCTTAAATTTCATACGGTGCATGGGGGAGGGTACTTTCCAACATAAAAATGGATCCCTAAATACCTTGGTCACGCAATAACTTGAGAACGTTCGACCGACTTCACAGATTTTGTTATTCTCAGAACAAGGATTGTATGAAATAAGTGCAATATTTGAGAACAACAAGGCGCGTTCTTCTAAGTGACCCTGCGTTTCTATTGTATAGAAATCTATAGTTTTGTTCCGATACTGATGAAATTTTGCACGCTCTACTTTAAAAACAGGAGGAATGTCACTGCCTGTATAAAATTTCGTTCGGTGCATGGTGGAGGGTACTTAAAAGGTAAAAGGTAAATCAGTCAACAATCCGAAGATTGGTTTGAACACCACAGTGCTTTACTAGGCATGGTCCTGTTTGGAGGTGGTATGCCGTTGCCTTCCTCCGACCTTCGAACTGACTTACCCAGCCAGTTATAGAGGGACCTACAGTTTAACGTGGGTTCCGAACCACGGTGCTACTCGGTATTTTCGGAATTTTACAAAATGCTTAGTTTTGCTCTAATCTTTATGAATTTTTGCACACATTACCTTGAAACCAATAGGAAGATCATTGGGTACATAAATGTTTGTATGGTACACGACAGAGGGTTTGTTGTTTTTGTGGTCTTCAGTCCGCAGACTGATTTGATACAGCATTCCACGCTACCCTGTCCTGTGCAAGTCTCTTCATCTGAGAATACGTTCGGCAACCTACATCGTTCTGAATCTGCTTACTATATTCGCCCCTCGGTCTCTACGATTTTTACCCCACACAATTCCTTCTAATGCTAAGTTGACAATTCCTTGCTGTCTCAGAATGTGTCCAACCAATCTATCCCTTCTCTTAGAATATGCCAGAAACTCCTTTTCTCCCCGATTCGTTTCAATACCTTATTAGTTACTGATCTACCCATCTAACTTTCATCATTCGTCTGTAGCACCACATTTCAAAAGCTTCTATCATATTTTTATTTGAACTCCTTATCGTCCACGTTTCACTCCCATACAATGCTACACTACAGACAAATGCTTTCAGAGAGGACTCCCTAATATTTAATACTGGATGTTAACAAGTTTCGCTTCTTTAGAAACGCTTTTCTTTCCATAGCCATTCTGCATTTTATATCTTCTTTATATATTCATAAAGATGACAAAGGTTCCCTTACAGAAAACTTTGCCGAGAGAGGAAAAGGTGGAAACGAACAGAGGGATGGGAGAGAAAGAGGAGGGACGGGGTTGTGGACTACGAGAGTATAGGATAAATCAACACCCGGGCAATGCCTGGTTTACAGTTGGTTATTAATAAATTGTTATGAATTCTTTAATAATAGAACGTCTTGATTGCAAATATTTTTTTATACAATGACGCGTTTCGCCCGGTTAGGGCATCTTCAGATATCTGACAAAGAAGAAAATATTGATACAGAACTTACAATATTTGCATGGCATTAATTTGGCAGTTTTTAGCTACAAGCCAATCCGAAACGGTTTCAAGAAATTGTGATAATGTACGGTAGTAATGTTTTATATACTCTGTGGTGGAGTGTGTTTAGATTAAAATGCGGTCATAGGGTATCTTACACAGACAACTGATCGTTTAGAAGTCTCGGGGGTTTAATCTAAACCCCCGAGACTTCTAAACGATCAGTTGACCTCAAAAGACCAAATCTTTTTCGACACTTTTATGGAAATTTTTAAGTAATATGTTATATAACTGGGCATCGTTACAAACTGGATTCATGTAATATTGGTATTTTATGTAAATGGTGACCATACTTTAACAACTGTTATCCGACCGACCCAACACCTACAGTGTTGTGGACACTTAGCTTTATTGCCGGTTACTCTCAGCTCAAATGTGAACGCTACCTCAGGCAGTACTTGTGCCTCCACCGACCCAAGTCTTATTAAGTATTAATATGTTGACGACCTAAGGTGCAGGGACGTTATTCAAGGTAAATCTTGCAATATCCATTCAGTTAAACAATGTAACAATCCGTTTTCAACGGTTAGTGTTACCGGATATTAATGGTTTACATATTATTGTCTCTGTAAGATACCCTATCACCGCATTTTAAAATCTAAACAACCTCCACCACAGAGTATATAAAACATTAGTACCGTACATTATCACAATTTCTTGAAACAGTTTCAGATTGGCTTGTAACTAAAAATTGTCAAATTAATGTCATGTAAATGTGGTAAGTTCTGTATCAATATTTTCTTCTTTGTCAGATATCTGAAGATGCCGTAACCGGGCGTAACGCTTCATTGTAATAAATATTTGCAACCAAGACGTTCTGTTATTCAAGAATTCAACTGAACACGGTTGCTGTACCACATAACGTAAAAATGGAATGGGATGATTTCTACAATAAATTATTATGGATTTTCATGGGTCACGCAGCTATATTCGCCCCGCCTGTTTGTTTAGACAAATTTTCCCATTAAATTCGTAATGAGGTAGCTCAGAAACCCCCGCGTTGCCAGTTTGGTGTGAATTAACCGTGTGGTTGTGGTTTTGGGGATTCGGCGCCACGGTGCGCCAGCAGGTAGAGGCGGTGGCAGTGGGCTGTGACGTCACGCGCGCCACGCTGGAGGCCGGCCCGCGCCGCGGCCGCCCATTGGCGGGCGGCGATCGTACGACAGGCGAGCGAGCGAGCAAGCAGGTGGCACTGGGCAGCCGCTCTCTCCAGCCAGTGACGGGGCAGAGGCAGAGGCACGTAGCAAGGTTCCGGGGTCGCGCGCGCGCGCCACCGCCGGCCTCTGCACCCGCGCTGCACACTCCTCCACGACCGGAGCCGACCGTCACCAAATTACACCGCACAGCCCCCCCTCTCATCGTGCACTATTACTCTCCACACGCTCCCATTCTCCATTCCTTTACCCCATCTGTCCACCTCCCCCTCGATCTCTCTCTTCCTGGTGTCATTTCATGACTCCGTTTATGTTCAAAATAGTTTTCCAACCACTGGCACAGCCAGGATTTAGATCTGGGGGAGGCCTAATTTTTTTTAAACTAAGCCTATTGAATTTATTAATCTACTAGCTGTAAACCCGGCTTGCCCGGGTGTTTGTTTATCCTACACTCTCTTACAAGGAAAGTCCATGGGCTCGAACAAACATCTGTATGAACGAAACTTCCTGGCAGATTAAAATTGTGTGCCGGAACCGGGACTCGAACCTGGGACCTTTGCCTTTCGCGGGCAAGCGCACTACCGACTGTGCTATCCCGACACGACTCACAATGCCGCTTCACAACTTTACTTCTGCCAGTACCTCGCCTCCTACTTTCCAAACTTCACAGAAGCTCTCCTGCGAACCATGCAAGACTAGCACTCCTGGAAGAAAGGATATGGCGGAGACACGGCTTAGCCACAGCCTAAGGGACTGCACTTGCCCGCGAAAGGCAAAGGTCCCAGGTTCGAGTCCCGGTTCCGGCACACAATTTTAATCTACCAGGAAGTTTCATATCGCCGCACACTCCGCTGCAGAGTGAAGTTTCAATCTGTATGAACATTTGATTACAGGATCTCTACGTACACCCGAATGTGCTGGTGGGTGTCGTTTTTATGCAAAACTCTGCAATCATGCACTAGATAGCACTGTTGATGTAATTGTAGACGCCATATGTAATGCAGAAATCTTAACTATAACTTATGAATTAATCATCGTAAATGTTCTCTAGCGTACTGTCATCGAAAGCCGTGATGATAGTTGCAACTTTAACGTTCTTCTCGGAAGACTGTTGGTATTCACTGCCACTGCTTCCATCGCCTCTTCCCGCACTTACCGTAGCACTACCGCTTGCAATGAGTTGTTCGTCATTATCATCCCTATGATCATCATTGTGTGTTAGTGTTACAACAGTATCTAAATTATGCTCATATTTCTGTACCATATCAGATACGAGAAAGCATGCGAATGATTCATCTTCTACACTAATACCATCTTCAGGCAGAAGGATTCTTGGTAACTTCATCTCAATCAATCACAATACATTAGCAGGATTGATTACCAATCGGCGCCCCATCTGAGGCTTCACCACACAAATAACGTCACAAACGCAACTTCGGAGGAACACTGCACCGTCCCTACTGGCGAACCGACAGGTCAAAGTGCAATGCGGCATGGCACACGCAGAGGCCTCTAACGGACGACTGCAGAGTTTTCCAGATGCGGAAGTATCACTTGTGCAATAAGGGACCTTTACATTATCTCATACGATTTTGGTGTATGTGTGTTTGTTCAAGCCCAAGAACTTTCCTTCTTAGTCCACATCCCCTTCGCGCCTCTCTCTGCATCCACCTATTTCTCTCCCATCTCTCTGTTCGTTTCCATCTTTCCCTCTCCCGCCAAAGTTTTCTGCAATGTACCCCCTATCATATACCATACAAACATTTGTGTACCCAATGATCTTCCTCTTGGTTTAAAGGTCATGTCATGTGTGCAAAATTCATAAAGATTGGAGCAAATCTACGCATTTTGTAAAATTCAATACGTTAAGTACCCTCCACCAGGTAAACGTTCAAATGATTGTAAAGCTTAAGAGACTTAACTAGGGGTCATCAGTCCCTAAACTTACAAACTACTTATGAACTAGCTTATACCAAAGATAGCACAAACATTCATGCCCGAGGGCGGATTCGAATCTCCGACGAGGAACGGCCTCGCGCATCGTAGCATATCGCCTCAATGCGCTCTGCCGCGGCCCTCCAACATGCACCAAACGAAATTTTACACAGACAGTGACATGCCTCTTGTTTTTACGGTAGAGCGTGCAAAATTTCATCAATATCGGAACACATCTATAGATTGAGGTTTGATTCCATTACTTGGAGGTGCTCCACGACCACACAATGATAAACTCACCAGATGTAATTAGCAGCATTGGCCGTTAATGTTTTATTTTAAAATAAAACATTAACGGCCAATGCTGCTAATTACATCTGGTGAGTTCACATCTATAGATTTCTATACAATAGAAACGCAGGGTCATATTGAAAAACGCACCTTGTTGTTCTCAAGTAGTCCAGTTTTATTTCATACCACCCTTGTTTTGATAATAACAAAAACAAAAGCATCTATGCAATCGGTCGAGCCGTTTTCAAGTTATGGCGCGACCAAGGTATTTAGGGATCCATTTTTATGTTGCAAAGTAACCTCCCCCATGCACCGTATGAAACGTAAGGTAGACGGTGACCTCCCTCTTGTTTTGGAGGTCAAGCGTGGTATATTTCCTGAAGATCGGAATAAAACTGTAGATTTCCGTCATGCACATATCACAAAATACTTTCTTGGCTGACGTTTTCTAACTATAAACTACATTCCTGCCAAATTTCAGCTTCGTAGGTGAAGTTTTCGAGATTTCTTGTTTAGTCACTGAGTGAGTGAGTGAGTGAGTGTTCTTTCACTTTTATATGCAAGAGAATAAAGGACGACTTGTATGCAAAAATAGTGACATGCAAATCTGTAATGCTAACATTGATACAAGGTCATGCCTGATGCGACAGTTTCACTGCATCTACAGCGAAACAGTTGTGAGCGGTACACTTCTTTTCGCTTCATCATTTTGTGGGGGAGGAGGGGGGGGGGGTCAGTTACAAAACTCTTCATAAATATCCGAAATTACATGCGAACATTGTTGCAGGTTTGTAAGCACTACCATTTTCCAATAATTGACGCATAAATTTGGGTATCCTTACGCGGTGGCCTCATTATTTATGACTCACCCCTCCTGAGCTATGTGTCGTGATCTTTTGTTTTTGAGTCTGGAACCTTCGGGGGCGTACGGTGAACAGTTCTTTAAAGTTTAACTGCAATCGAATGAATGACATACAAACATTCATATATATAACTTAGTTTTACACTTTTTTACAGTTTAACCAATTACACAAGAAAATGAGTAGGCTCGCATTAATTTTTAAGTGGAAGAGGAGTAACGTGGTAGAAATAGAGTGTATATAATCAGCTCGTAAAATAATTAAGCAGCTTCTATGTATTAGAGTCGGCATAGAATGCGAGAGATACCCTGGGTGTTTTAGGTGTATCGGACGTGTATGAGCACAGCAGGGGGCCCAAGACTGACCCCTGCGGCAATCCCGCCCGTATAGGCCTCGTTTCACAACCCAATACCGTAAAACTTCTTTTTCTCTTTATTTTTATTGATAGTGAACCTGTAACCGACCCTTCGAAAACCCTCGTTTCGCCCTCCAACGTACTGGTGTATTTATTTTATTCAAATTCAAATGTTCGTTAAGCTTATGGGACTGAACTGTGGGATCATCAGTCCCTAAACTTACAAACTACGTACGAATTACCTTATACTAAAGACAACACAAACATCCACGCCCGCTCCGCGGGAGACCGCGCGATACGTAACGTGGCGCTACAGACCGCTCGGCTACTCCTGCCCGGCATTTATTTTTATTAGATTCGCCTTCGTTGGCTTCCTTCCCTGTCTTCTGACCGTGAACTGGAGTAGTATAGAAAAGGTTTCTTCCTCAATCTTGAAGAATAACTTTTAACGTTAATGCCGTGTGTCATATTGTAGGAATTCTCGACTTCTAAAACGGTACTCAGCAGATAAGAAAATTAAAACTAAATGAAACAGGCTTCTTATATTTCGTCAGTTTTGCCCCTGACGACGACTACGGGGCATATAGTCGATAGCTTGCACTCCTACCCATATCTGCCGCGGCAAGAATACCGAGAACTTTTCATGCAAGGAATCTGTCGCAAAAGACTTCATACCCACTTCTTATACTTCGTCTGTTGTGCCGTCGAAATATGTTGTTTGAAATGTTTTACGTCGATGGTGAATTAAGTATAAATTTTTGGAACAAATCTTTACATTTTGGATTTTTCAATACTTTACGATCGACTGAGCTACGGAGGACGGACTGAACTAACCCGACCGCGACCGTAACGCGTAGCTGGAGACACGCAGAGATACACTAACAGTCTCCTATGTCTCCTCGACAAGGTCGCGGTCGCGCATTCTATCCCCGTGAGCAGGCGCCCTGAGGTGTCTAGCAGTGCCACCCATCAGCCAGCCTCCAGACCGACTTTTGTTCCTGGAAACAATGCGCGGGCTTGGCAGCCAGACCTGACTGCTAGCAGCTCTGCAGCCCCCTCCCCCCCCCCCCCCTCGCCACGACCTCTCTTAACACAAAACCGGACGTGGTGATTGCAAAACAACCCACGTATAAATTTCAGTTGATTGACGAAAACCATAGGAAATCAATACCAGTGTATTCAGTCTGTCCGCAAACCACGCTCTTACAGTATTCAACTATTTTTTCGCAGTCTCACCATCTTTCTGAGTATGCGCGCGCGCTTTATTAGATGATGTCAGTTTACAACAACCCACAACAGGATGCCAGGTCGCAGCACGCGCCACAGTGTGAGCGGCACCTGACTCAAGTAACGTTTACACGCTCCAGAGCGTGAACGGCAGCGAACGTGTTAAGCTCTAAGTTTCCTTCCTTGAAAGCTACTGAACACACACACACACACACACACACACACACACACACTCTATGTTCAGTAGCTTTCAAGGAAGGAAACTTAGAGCTTAACACGTTCGCTGCCGTTCACGCTCTGGAGCGTGTAAACGTTACTTGAGTCAGGTGCCGCTCACACTGTGGCGCGTGCTGCGACCTGGCATCCTGTTGTGGGTTGTTGTAAACTGGCATCATCTAATAAAGCTGTGCCAGCCGCGGTGGCCGAGGGGACTAAGGCGCTCCAGTCACGGTCTGCACAGCCACTACGGTCGGGGGTTCGAATCCCCCCTCGGGCATGGATATTTGTGCCGTCCTAGTTCGTAAGTAGTTCATAAGTAGTTTGTAAGTTTAGGGACTGATGACCCCGTAGTTAAGTCCCATAGACTACACAAACACACACAATAAAGCTGTATACACTGCTAGTCACTCAGGGAAGAGTATAAGTGACATGCACATGTACGTGGTTCCAGATTTCCGCGTTTGCATTACCGGCTACTAGCCACACACGCTTCTCATGATGTCATGATAGATTTATTGGATTCTTATGTAAACAAGCAAGCAAGCTTTTTTTTTAAATTTTATTTCGATTAGTTACCAGTTTATATAAAAAAACTTGTTAGTTTTGATATTATTCATACTTATATTACTGATGATATAGAAATAAGCAAATGTTTTATGAAATACCTTGTATGTACTGTTTATATTGTTCATTTATTGTTTTCACAAAAATACAAATGCAAATAAAAAACCATATCAAAAAACAGAAAACTAAAACCAATACATTCAGTGGCTCAAAACTATGAAAAGATACTGTCAAAATACGATGACGCGCCAGAGCGTGAAGTGGCATCTAGCATCATCGCGCCAGAGCGTGAACGGCAGCAAACATGTTAACGTCCCTTCTACTTCCTGCTCATTACAGACGGAGCTCACGCCCTGAGTTTTCAGTACGAATGGGTAAGGCAATCAGCTGTATCCTGTCAATCGAACTATCCCGGAATTTCCGTAGAGTGGTTTACAGAAATTTCGGGAAGCGTAAATCTGAATTTATTAGAAATGAAAAACCTTCAGCCGTTACTTCTGAATTTATTCGATTAGTTTCGAGAATATACTATTCTCTTCTTCAGACCCTTTAAGAACCCATATTCCTGTACTGCACACTAGTCCTCCAAGGAGACGCTACAGGAGAGCGATCAACAGTTTTATATAAAACACTTCATTCAGCCAAGATCGCTAAAAATTTATTTTTAGCGATCTTGGCTGAATGAAGTGTTTTACATTCTGAGACATCAGTGAATAGTCAACTTATCATTAGAAGGAAGTGTGTTGGGTAAAAATCGTAGAGGGAGACAGAGGGATTAATACAGTAAGCATATTCAAAAGGATGTAGGTTGCCGAACTTATTCTCAGATGAAGAGGCTTTCACATGACAGGGTAGCGTGGAGAGCTGTATCAAACCAGTCTGGGGACTGAAGACCACAACAAAACAAGATTCTTTTATGATACAATCTGTTCATGTGAATTAGTACAAAGCCTGATAACTGTTTTCATGAACCAATCGACAGGTAAAAGTACATGATGCAATAAGTTATTCCGAAAAAAAATGGAAAAAAGATCTATTTCTTCACAAATTGTCTATAAAGTGGGTTTTTCTGAATGAGCATAATGCTCTTCCCAGTCTTGGCAGAAATGTAAAACACTCGGAAGCACAATATCTTCTACTCTTGGCCTTCATAACAGTTTCCTAACTCGGCTGTTGAATCACGGTGAATCTTTCCCATTTCTCATAATTTTACTTGGCACATACTTATCTAACTTGAACTTCGTCCGTAGTTGCTCAGTGTTAGAGATGAAAGTATCGTGTTGAGCAATCAAGTACTCTGAAATCTGACCCTTTCCGCTTTCATTAAATAAGAACATCTTTCTACATTACTTGATACTTCTATTTACAGCGGTATTCATCATTTATGCTGTCACGACCTTGTGATCGCTGATTCCGTAATCTACGTTAACTGAACCAAACCGAAAAGTCTACTTGTCATCAGCAGGTCTAACACGACATCTCCACGAATCAGCTCTATTTAACTGTTCGAGTTAAAATTCGGATACATTACTTTTATCAGTGTTGCTCGATTCCCTGTCAGTGCCACTTGTCTTAAACACGTTTGTGTCTTAGTCTACATCTAGTAAGTTGAAATCTCGAAACTACAACAGCAACATGACTAGGAAACCTACGGGAAATATTTTCTAAGCGTTCCCTCGAGTGTTTTGCCACGTGGTGGTCTATAAAATCTTCAACAGACCATGTTTGAGCTACTTTTCACGCTGACTTTCGCCGAAATTATTTCACATTCCGAATCTGTATACTAATAAGATTTTTTTCCACTATAAACAAGCCTCCCCCTTTAGTGTTCAGCCTATTTTTGGGCCACGTCGTTCGGTAAATGTAAGTTGGGCGATTCACTTTTGCAGCCTTAAAAGCTGCTGAAGAAATGACCATTAGAAACAATGTAGCGATATCAGCTCACACATGACACTGAGCTCTCACTGTACGGCACAAAGAGGGTGTTTAGAGACACGCATTCACTGTTCGAATATTGTTACACAGGACCCCTGAATACGAACAAGTTATATCAATCTCCAAAGTTTCGTTGGTGTATTTTATCTCGTCGTTATTTGATTGTAAATGAGAACCGTACGTATTTCAAAGGTGTAAATTTGGTTAGCACTTACTACAATAAGTCAGTTGCAGGTACACAAACACTCTTATTGCCATTTATGGCGTGGAGTATGTAGCCTTAGTTCAGATTTTCTGAATTGCATGTCCAACATTACGCAACATCCGTAGGGTGAAGGCTGTCTGAGTAGGGTGGGAGAAAAAAAATCCAGTATGGTGGGAATTTGTTGTGGCGGAGCTGTTTTTTGAGTTTTACGCTTGGATGACCTCGAGGTCATTTTGTACAGCACAAATGGGAAAAGGGAAACGAAGGCAGTCATTAGCTCTGCGGTATCGTACCTATTAGATGGAAGGGTCCCGTAGGAATAAATTGCTTTCAGGGGCGCTGAGATGAATCAGGAACATCGTGTGTGTGAAGGAAGGTTTACTATCAGATGTAAAGGCAAATGATACCGGCAAGATGCGCATAACAGCATAGATTTCAGCGTTATAGCATCCGCGTGTTGAGTTAATATTTTCCTTACAGTTCACTCGCTCGTTGCTTTGTTAACACCTCAATATTTCAGCTACGTTTTATCTGGAGCAGTTCC
This sequence comes from Locusta migratoria, assembly GCA_026315105.1. Classification (NCBI taxonomy): domain Eukaryota; kingdom Metazoa; phylum Arthropoda; class Insecta; order Orthoptera; family Acrididae; genus Locusta; species Locusta migratoria. The sequence continues at coordinate 62,567,858 of CM048744.1, read as the reverse complement.
GTGTGACGTAACAACAGGGTAATTCGTCACACCCCCTATCGGTGGGACGATAAGGCCAGGTGGGACACAAATAGCAGGAAATTACCTGCTTACGAAATTACAGTCTTTCGCGTGCTGCACACGTAACTGCCGCGATAGTCGCGTGACTGCGGACTGTATCACGCCCTTCAGCTGTCTATTCAAACGTCACGCAGATCACACAAGTAATTGTAGCGTGTTAAGCAGTTAGCATGTTCTGTATCTTACTTTTATTGATAGAACGACATGCGTTCAAATTTTACTTCGTGGCTGGAAGTTCGGATGAAGTGTATCGCTTGTAATCGGAAAGTCGTCCCCGACAGATCTTCCGTTGCCTCGTGAACCACGTCACAACAGTCGGTATGGTCTACTGTGGTCTCTTTTACGGTCCATGGATAACAATCTGATTTTCACTTCAACAATTGTGCAGATCATTGCGAAAAATTTAACAAAATCTTACAATTTACAATTCAATGTTGATACGAACCTTAATAAACTAAAAGGTAGCTACTGAACTACGGAACATTACACTGTACTAGGGCGAAAGTAACACTTAGCAATTGCGAAAAATGTTTTTTAAAAGATGTACAGGGATAGTCCGCAGGAAACGTAGATGCTTTGAGCGGTGATACTGCTGATTGCGAACAAAAAACTTCTGACGGCATATTTTTTTTTACATGTTCTTTGTTCAGAATGACCAGAAGTATCACCCCTGGAAGCATGTACCATTCCCCCTGACCCGCTCTGTATAAATTCCTGTGCAACATGGGTATTTTCAGCAGAGAGACATTCGGTTACGGAGATCCTTTAACTCCAACCACGACGATTATTCGGTCGGTGTTAATGCTGAAACAGGGTAAACACGGGCGCCTTGAATAAACCTGATCATCGATACAAAATTAATCTTTTATGTGACAGGATATAGAATGTTTCTTAGCAAAATAATGAATTTACACAGTAACTAACAATAATGGTCTATGACAATACGTTTCCAAGGTATTTTTTCCTCCTTCCTCCTCAACTGCTTAGCTTGGAAATTAAAATGTTGCTGTAACAAGTATTCACTGCCGCTCCGTAGTCCAGTAAACAGTGATGTGGGCCGCAACGCAGGGGGCCCTGAGTTGGAATCTTAGTTGGGAATTTTCTATACTCCGCTCACCGAAACGAGAGACGTACTGCAAACATAGTGAAGCGAGTGACCAGGGTGGACAAAACGGACGCTCTCTCAATTTCGCTGCATCCGTTTCAGGTGTAAGGTCGTGGCGTGTGTTGTTATTATATAACAGTGATAATAGGTGTTGACTGTCAACTTCAACTTTAAGGACCAGTTGCTGAATAGTAACCCAAGTATTAGTGTTTGCAATAACATTCAGCATTCATAGTCTGTGTGCCTCTTTCTCTCTCATTGGTATAACGTAAGAGTAACCTCATTATGTCATCCAGCAATTTGAGTCCACTCAAACAGCGTTCAAAGAAGAAGTAATAGATAAAGAAACACACTGTTCCTAGTGTGTATAAAACGCAGCTGTTTCCAGAACAGCCAATGACTGATTTTGTTATGAAAACAGTGAATAGAAAGCCACACACTCTCGAAGCCTCCAAGGGGAAAAAAAATAGAATAAAACTTAGGAAATACGACAGATGCTTTTAGGACGTTTTTATGACTAACTGAAATGCGATATGCAGAAAAGTTTTTCGTAAGAAATTTCCAACACTGTACAAAGTGCTAGCTGTGTGGTAAGTGAAGATGCAGATTTGGGAAATTTTCGGAGTATTAAAAGGAATTAATTTTAAATGTTTGGCTTCTAATAGCACTGCTATATAACAAAACACTCCACGACGTTACACCTGAAACGGATGCAGGGAAATTGAGCGAGCGACCCTGTTTTGTCCACCCCTGGTCACGCGCCTCAGTGTGTTTACAGTACGTCTCTCGTTTCGTTGAACGGAGTATCGACTCTGGGACTGGGTGTTGCGTTATCTTCATCATCGTCAATACTCTAGTCACCGAAATGGCATGTCTAACGCGACCTCGTGTAACGGCCAAACACACTGTTTACTGATGCTCCAACAGAAAACCGACTTCCAGTCTGAAATGTCTGCGGCGAAGCGTCGTGGATCTGGAAACGTCAGTGGTATTGCTCCCCCTTCCTTCCCTGGGGAATAACTCCTTGGTCTGGTCTGGTATTATCCCATGTGAAAGTGTCAAAAACTGTTTTGAAAATGCTTGTGATTGTACAACTGAGGGGGGACATGGGTACGAGCACATCACTCACCACAGGGTACACTGGCCGACCGGAATCGTCAAGGGAAGACGACGCTTGTCCCAGATTGCCAGATGCGGAATGTTAACGCGCTAGGCTATGCGTCCGTTTCATTAATTAACTAGGTTATACCCGGCATGTCTCAGTTTTTTTGCAATTTATTGGTAGTAGATAGACATAAAAGAAGCAGACCCTTAATAACGTACAAAATAACACAATGTGCAACATTGCTTTTCTGACAATAGCGTAAAACCGGTACCATAGTTACTGGAAAAGCTTTGTAGCCGCAAATCTTCTTCAGACAATAACGAATAGTTTGTAAAAAACCGGACATAAGTCGGAAAATTGTTTAGATATCATGCTTGGGAAGAGGCAAAATTTTATAAAGAATAATTTATAGAATTATGTTTACAGTCTGCAGCGGAGTCTGCGTTGATATGTAACTTCCTTGCGGATTAAAGCTGTGCAGTATCAGGAATCAAACACGTGCTCTTTGCCTTTCGCAGGTAAATAAGTATCCACAATATCCGTTCTTCCAGGAGAGCTAGTCCTACAAGGTTCACAGCAACTTCTGTGAAGCAGTAGCGAATATAACATTTTTAGAGAGGGGAGGCAAGATTAATGTAAAGTATAAGTAATTTTAGGTGTAGCTCGGTAGCAGGGGGGGGGGGGGGGAAGTAGCACAGTGGTAGAGTGTCAGACTGTGAATCCAAACGTCGCGGGTTCGATCCTCGCCAGGTCCTGGACTTATGTCACTTTCCACTTCAGTCACCTATGACAATGTTGCTGATGTGAAAAATGTCCAGTAGCACCGTAGTTCGGAATCCACGTTAACTTACTGGGTAAGTCAGTTCAAAGGTCGGAAAAAGGCAATGGCATACTACCCGCATACATGACCCTGCCTAGTAAAGCACTGTGGTGTTCAAACCTACCTTCGGATTGTAGACTGCTTTGTCTTAAGTAATTTTAAGTTGACACCCCATGATATTTTATATCGGTTATGGTACTCATTCAGAAGATAATATATGCGATGAAGCCCCTTTTACTCTACCGTGATCAAGTTTTTTTTATTGTTGACATTAAATACAGCTTTTTTCCACCATATAGCAATTATTTCGGGATTGGCCCAGGTCCCCTCCTCCCCCTGCTGTGGATTTGCGTGGCGAGGAACCGGCGGAAGTGAAGTGCGAGGGCGAGCCGTGAGGCGTGCCACAGTAGCTCAGCCGTAGAGCGCTGGCCCGCCAAAGGCAAAGCCCCCCGACCGGCACCAACTTTAAAACCTAATTTACTTATTTTTAAATATTGCTTTCGGCCACAGGTTCGGTTTCGGTCAGAAATCAGCCGAATCTTTGGCTTGGCCGAAATCAGATTTCTTGAACTTAATGATGAAGTACGGTCGCTTTCTGGATGGATTCAGTTAACAATAACGCTTTACCTCAGTTGACGGTGCGCCTTTTAACTAACAGGAGTCTCTTCTCCCGCGTAAAAATGGTGGGTATTTTGTAGTTAAGCAGAATATAAAGCAATCGTATCTCATAGTTATAGCCTTATACTACGTTAGTAACAATTTAACTTACTCTGTTTTGTACGTAATGTAACGGGTTATAGTTTTACTGTAAAGTTTTATTAGTGAGTTTCCTTGAAAGCAAGGAGCTTTTTTTAATAACTAATATGGGGTTTAGGAAACATTGATCATGTGGTACATAGCTTTTCCTATTCTTTTTTTTTTTTTTTTTTTTTTTTTTTTTTTTTTGTGGTTTTAGGGCGCACAACTTCTATGGTCATTAGCGCCCAGTCAAAAACATAGATTCGCTATGGCCTCAAAAAAAATGGGGACTGTCAGAACTTCCAGAAGAGGCTAAAAACGAAAGATAAAAGACAATTAAAAGGGTTAAATATCCTTGGATAAGTTGGCCAAGTTGATAAAACGCAAAACTCGAGCAGCTGCTCGTGTGTCATCAGCTAAAATTGCCTCCAGAGTAGACGGAAAGTGAAGGGCTACACGGAGATGATTAAAATTAACACAAGTCAGTAAAACATGTCGCACTGTCAGCAGTTCACCGCAGGAGCACAGCGGTGCAGGGTCGGCGGATAGCAAGTGACGGTGGCTGAAACGGCAATGACCGATCCGCAACCGAGCCAGGATGACCTCCTCCCGCCGAGAGGGGCGTGAGGATGTCCTCCAAGCGGTCGGGATCGGTTTGACAGTTCGCAATTTATTATTGTACAGTGAAAGCCACACACTGTGCCATTGCGACACGATACTCCGGCGAAGAGCCCGTTGAACATCGTCCGATGGGACGCAAAAGGTAGCCATGCGAGGCAAAAGAGCTGCTGCCTTGGCTGCTGTGTCGGCGGCCTCATTCCCGGGCACACCCACATGGCCAGGAACCCACAGGAAAGAAACGTGACAGCTGTCATCAGCCAGCAACTGGAGGGAGCGTTGGATCCGATACACGAGAGGATGGTTCGAGAAAGGGTCCTTAAGACTCTGCAAGGCACTAAGGGAGTCAGAACATATGGCATAGAAAGGGTGGCGGTGGCGGCAGGTATACAAAACGGCCTGGTGGAGGGCGAAAAGCTCAGCCGTGAAGTTTGAGCACCGGTCAGGGAGCTTGTATTGGAAACGGTTGTCCCCGACGACGAAGGCAGATCCGACACCGGCAGTGCTCTTGGAACCATCAGTGTAAATAAATACGGCATTATCGAACCGCGAACGGAGTTCGACAAGCCTCGAGCGGAATACCAAATCCGGAGTGCTCTCCTTGGGGAGCGAACTAAGTTCGAGGTGTGTGTGAACCTGGGCCTGATGCCACGGTGGCAATGGGCTTTCGCTCAACCGAAGGGTGGAAGGAAGGGTAAAATCGAGCCGCTGTAGCAGGCGGCGAAACCGAACTCCCGGTGGAAGCAAGGCAATCGCAGACAACTGATATTGGCGATCGAGTGAGTCGTCAAAAAATAATCTGTAAGATGGATGGTTGGGCATCGACCGTAGGCGGCATGCGTACCGACACAAGAGTATGTCACGTCGATTGGTCAAGGGTAATACAGCAGCCTCGGCATACAGACTTTCAACAGGGCTGGTATAAAATGCACCGGTCGCCAAACGTAATCCACGATGGTGGATAGAGTTGAGACGGCGGAGAATCGACGGCCGTGCTGAAGAGTATACAAGGCTTCCATAGTCGAGCTTCGACTGAACAATGGCCCGGTAAAGGTGAAGCAGGACGGTACGATCCGCTCCCCATGACGTGCCACTGAGGACACGAAGAACGTTAAGGGATCGGGCACAACGGGCAGCCAGGTAGGACACGTGTGTGGACCAGCAAAGTTTCCGATCCAACATGAGTCCCAAGAATTTTGTAGTCTCCACGAAAGGGAGAGCAACGGGGCCGAGACGTAGAGAAGGTGGAAGAAATTCCTTGTATCTCCAGAAATTGATACACACAGTTTTCTCAGTGGAGAATCGGAAGCCGTTTGCGATGCTCCAGGAATACAGACGGTCAAGACAGCGTTGGAGAGAACGCTCCAAGAGACACGTCCGCTGGGCGCTACAATAAATTGCGAAATCGTCAACAAAAAGAGATCCGGAGACGTCGGCTGAAAGGCAGTCCACGATTGGATTGATTGCAATGGCAAAGAGCGCCACACTCAAGACGGAGCCCTGTGGTACCCCATTCTCCTGGCAAAAGGTATCTGACAAAACAGAGCCCACCCGCACCCGGAACTTGCGATCCGCCAAAAACGCTTGAATGAAAAGAGGAAGGCGGCCCCGAAGGCCCCATGTGTGCAATGTGCGGAGAATGCCCGCTCTCCAACAGGTATCGTATGCCTTCTCCAAGTCGAAGAACACGGCTACTGTTTGACGCTTCTTTAGAAAGTTGTTCATAATGAAGGTCGACAACGTAACGAGGTGGTCAGCAGCAGAGCGGTGTCGACGAAAACCGCATTGGATATTAGTCAGGAGGCGGCGAGATTCGAGGAGCCAGACCAACCGAGCGTTAACCATGCGTTCCATCACCTTACAGACGCAGCTCGTCAGAGAAATAGGACGATAACTGGAAGGAAGGTGTTTGTCCTTCCCTGGTTTGGGGATGGGGACAACAATGGCTTCACGCCAACTTGTGGGAACATGACCTTCAGTCCATATGCGATTGTAGGTACTAAGAAGAAAGCACTTGCTCGCAGGAGAGAGGTTCTTCAGCATTTCAATGTGAATGGAATCGGGCCCGGGAGCAGAAGACCGGGACAGGGCGAGAGCACGATCTAGCTCCTGCATGGTGAAGGCGACGTTATAATTTTCCCGATTAAAAGAACGGAAAGAAGGCGGCCGTGCCTCCTCTTCCTGTTTGCGAGGGAGAAAGGCAGGGTGGTAAAGGGCAGAGCTCGAAACCTCCGCAAAGAAACGACCCAATGCGTTTGAAACATCAGCTGGGTCCACGAGGACCGCGTTCTCCACGGTCAGGCCAGGAATCGGGGAGTGGACCTTGATGCCGGACAAACGGCGTAGGCCACCCCAGACAACCGTGGAGGGAGTAAAACGGTTAAAAGAACTAGTAAAAGCTGACCAGCAAGCTTTCTTGCTGTCGTTTATGATACGACGGCACTGCGCTCTCATACGTTTGTAATTGATGCAATTCTCCAAAGTTGGGTGGCGGCGGAAGGTGCGTAAAGCACGGCGCCGGGCTCGAAGCGCGTCGCGGCAGGCTGCAGTCCACCAAGGGACCTGGACACGACGTGGAGAAGAGGATGTACGAGGTATGGAACGTTCAGCAGCAGTGAGGATAACCTCTGTGAGGTATTCGACCTGACTGTCACAGTTGGGAAAATTCTGATTGTGAAAAACAGCCATGGAAGAATAAAGCCCCCAGTCGGCTTTAGAAATGTTCCAACTGGTGGGACGTGGAGATGGGGAATGATGTAGGAAGTGGATGATACAAGGGAAATGGTCACTCGAGTACGTGTCAGAAAGTGCATACCACTCAAACCGACCGGCAAGCTGAGGAGTGCATATTGCGAGGTCTATATGGGAGTAAGTGTGTGTTGTGTCAGAAAGGAAGGTCGGTGCACCGGTGTTGAGGCAGACAAGATCGAGGTGGTGGAGAATGTCCACCAAAAGGGAGCCTCTCGGACAAGGTGCCGGAGAGCCCCATAGGGGGTGGTGGGCATTAAAGTCGCCTACCAACACGAAAGGTGAAGGGAGCTGGTCAACAAGGTTTAGCAAATCTGCCCTAGTAAGGGCAGATGACGATGGCGAATATATATTACAGAGGGAGAAGGTAAATGTGGATAAGGTGATGCGGACGGCAACTGCCTGTAGGTGAGTGTGCAAGGAAATGGGATGGAAATAGACGTCGTCTCGAAGGAGCATCAGAACCCCTCCATGGGCTGGGACACCTTCCACGGGTGGCAGGTCGAACCGCACAGAGGTGTAGTGTGGAAAGTCTGCACGATCACGTGGACGCAACTTAGTTTCCTGGAGGCAGACTAGAAGCGGGCAGTGCAATCGAAGGAGTAATTTTAACTCCTCCCGATTAGAACGAATGCCGCGAATGTTCCATTGAAGGAGCGCCATGATAAAAATGAGAGAAGAAATAAGGATAAAAACCAAGTAGCGAGCGGGGTCACCTCGACGGCCGCTGAGGACCGGATTTCGAGGGAGCACTGCTATCGCTGTCTGGGGGCAAAGGGTCGTGGTCCATAGGTTCGACCGACGCGCCTGCCACCTCCCTGAGTTGATCAGGAGGGGCAGTTTCCACCGCCGGTAAAGGGCCGGGCGCCCGGCAAACGGAGCGTCCCGGTGAAACAGAAGACGGCCGAGGCCGGCAACTGTTGGACGGCGCGACAGATGGGTCACGCCTCGGCGGGGAAGGAGAGGAACTCTTTTTCTTGTCAGCTCTTCTGGAAGAGTGACGGCGGGAAGAGGCAGTTGACGGTTGGGAAGCCTGAGAACGCAGAAAATCCTCACGGACGGGTTCCTTTTTCAAGGTCCGGGCATCTTGTTTAGGTGCCCGCGGTTTACTAGATGTTGACGAAGACTGTACCTTAGAAGCAGCAGGAGGAAGCGGGGACGTGGAACGGGCAATCTTCGGGCTGGCGGATCGCACAACTGTGTCAGCGAAAGTGAAATCACATGTCTGGGTACTGGAATCTTTGGTAGGTCGAGGTGAGGTGAGTACCTTACTGTATGTACCCGCTGGGAGGACAGTGGGCTTTCGACTCGCCAACAACTTACGAGCGGCAGATGTTGATACCTTCTCCGTAACCCGGATTTGCTGGATTACCTTCTCATCCTTGTATACAGGACAGTCGCGAGAGGAAGCCGCATGGTCACCGTTGCAGTTTAGGCAGTGAGGGGACGGAGGTGGGCAATCCCCCTCATGGGCGTCCCTACCACAAGTGACACACTTTGCTGCATTTGGGCAATGTTCCCGGGTATGATTGTACCTGTGGCACTGAAAACAGCGCGTTGGGTTAGGCACATAAGGTCGGACAGAGATGACTTCATACCCTGCTTTGACCTTCGACGGGAGGTCAACTCTGTCGAAAGTCAAAAACACAGTACGAGTCGGTGTCAATTGGGTATCGACCTTTTTCATCACCCTGTGGACGGCTGTCACACCCTGATCGGACATATACGATTGGATGTCTTCATCAGACAGCCCGTCAAGGGATCTCGTAAAAACTACCCCCCTTGACGAGTTGAGTGTGCGGTGTGCTTCTACCTTAACGGGAAACGTGTGCAACAACGTAGTACGTATAAGTTTTTGGGCTTGGAAGGCACTGTCCACTTCCAGCAGCAATGTGCCATTGCGCTGACGTGAACAGGTTTTAACAGGGCCAGCAATTGCATCTACACCTTTCTGTATAACGAAAGGATTGACAGAATTGAAATCCTTTCCGTCGGTGCGAGAGACAACCAGAAATTTAGGCACATTAGGCAGAGTCTTTTTAGGCTGAGGCGAGTCTAACTTACGTTTGTGGGTCAACGTCATGAAAGAAGATAAGGAGGAAGTCATCGCGGAAGTGTCCCCCGTGATTACCGGCGTCTCCGATGGCGCGCTCCTTCCTAGTGGGGGCCCTCTCCGAGGGCTTACCCGCCTTAGGTGATTGTTCACACCTCAGGTCACACCTCCCGAGAACTGACGGAGGGACCAATCGGCACGTTCGGAAGGTACCAGCTCGGGTAATCACCCCTCCCTGGGCCTGGCCTTTACCAGGGGGTACGTACGTGCCCTACTTGTCTACCCGGGGCGGGGAATTACGCGTTACCCCGTCACCTGCTACGCACGATAATGCGTGGGTCGGCCTTCAGACACGCACAGGGAGGAAAGAAGAAGAGGATAGGAAATGAAAAGAAAGAAGGAAGAAGTGTCTCAAACGCCGAAGCGGAGACTAATGAGGAGAAGAAGGCTAGGAGAGGACAAGGAGAGAGAGACAGAAATAAAGAGTAAGAAAGGAAGGAACCAAGGAATAAGAGAAACGACAACAATAAAACACCTGAACTCGTGAAATACGCCCGTCTCCGGGCGAAGGCATAAACCGGGAGGAGAAGTGAAGCAGCCTGGGGCAGAAGAAAGGCTGCTCCGGCTCGGGGCCCCGTGCGCGCCACACACGTACCCACAAAAGAACTGTGGGCCCCCTGAGGGGCTTTTCCTATTCAGCAAATATATACTGTCAACAATTCTACTGTTAGTCTGAAGTGTGACCATTTTTCGAAATACTTTCTGCAGTACTCATTGAAGCTGCTATGTATTTATAAATGGCAAGAAGGAGAACTGTAAAGTGGGAAGTCGATTGAAAAAAAAAAAAAAAAAAAAAAATCGTAGTATCTCTTAGACATATTTCTTGTGTACCGAAAGACCATGTTCCTACAACAATGTATGGAGGATTGTGGAATTTGTGGAAGCTATATAGTAGTCTCATTAATTCGGAGTGAACGGTACCGGGATCACATAGAATTACTAAATTTTTTCGCGTGAAAGAAAAAAAGACCCTTTTTTAAAAGAAAGTTTTGAAATAGTCATTTACATTGCCAGCCTAAAGTTTTTAAAGGCCTTTCACTATTTCCTTCGCGTTATAATGGTACCTTTTACTGCGAAGACAGAATGTACCTTCAGTAGTTTTATTTTATGACACTCTTATTTATGGAAAACTTCGTCGAGCTGATCTCTACGACTTTACGAGAGTAACTCGGGCGTCCGATCTTGGATTGACGTGAGTGCACTCGCGGTCCCCCGTTAATCCATTTTTACTCTGGGGCAGCGTCCCAGAGATAAATTGGTCCCAATCCCCCGGTTCCGACCAAGGTTTTCGGGAGGTTTTCCTTGGTTGTAAGGCGTATGCCGGAACTGGTAAGCCTCTCCCACTTATTCCCTTTTGGGATTCCCCTTTGCCCCACTATTACCTTGTCTGAGAATTGGCTGAATAGAACCACGACTATGGGCCCGATCTCAAATAGCCCGCTCCACTCCTCTGAGGAGAGAATGAAAAGATGATTTTTTAATTCCGAAACTCCACATATCGACACTCCACTGTATAGAATTCACTTATTGACTAACTTCCGTTAGTTTTTCTTTTTTAGGTAGAAAATGTCACGAGGAGAAAAGAACCCAGTTTGGAAGTACTTTTATTAAAGTACCGTCGATTTGTCTAAATCTGTTCGCCTTCCATTTCATCTTCTACGGACTCCTGATTAGGATTATACACACTTCAGAATTCGTACAGGGAGAGGATCTAAAAACGTGGAAGAAATAGTGATTTGTGTTGTAACGTAAATATACAGAAATTTTACGCAAGTTTCGAGCGTAAATCATGCTTCGGTTGGACTCTACTTATTTGACAGTCTCGGTCCTTAAGACCTGCCGTGAACGTCAGAGAAAACAGCGAACAAAAAAGAAAAACTATCAGACCACTGTGTTCATTTATCTTCAAGTAGTTGTAACTGTCTAGAAACAACTCAGATGTTGGAGTTTTGTGCTATGACAACACACATTGGAAAAACAGCGATAACTAATGTTTTACAACATTTTTAAATAGTGAAGATCGCATAGTATTTTCTTTATATTTGAGATCATTTCGACCCAAGATCATCTTCAGACTGTTTCGCTGAGTGGTGGCGGACACGACGTGAAAGCAGGAACCGCGTGCAAGGACACCACTGTCGATTGCAAATGTGAGCTAGCGACAGTGTTCGTACACACGGTGCTTGTTCTGGCCGTCGTCTCCGCCCACCAATCACATAGACAGTCTGAAGATAAGGTCACGTGATCGAAGCAAGTAACAACAAATTAAAAAAAATTATTATGCGATTTTGAGTGTATAAAAGTATTTCGTAAAAAATTAACTTGTGAGTGAATGTGATATACAGTGTTCAATTTTTCAAGATCCCCTCCCTGTACTAAGCATTCTTGAGTGTGTGTAAGCCTAACCAGGAGTCTGTAGATGATGACATGGCAGGCGAACAGGTTTAATAAAATTACCGTCGATTTAGCTAAAGTACTTCCAAATTGGATTTTTTCTCCTCGTTGTGACATTTTCTACCTAATCTCGATATTTAGAATCTCGGACTTACGAATTTCCCATAAACACGAGTGTCAAAACAACTGATGGTACACTATCTCCAAAGAAAAATGCACTTTACCATTATAACGCGAAGTAAATAGTGTTGATGTGACTATTTAAAAATTTGTTTTTAAAAATTTAATATTTCTTTTTACACGTGTGTTCTTTTCAAGACCGATTTTCTCCTTTTCACGCGTAAATATCGGTAGTTCGAGGTGATTCCGGTCCGTTCACGTCGAACTAACGAGACTACTGTATAGCTACCATAAACTCCACAGTCCTGCATACCTTGTTGTAGGACAATAGTCTTTACTATTCAGGTACAACTCAGATACAATGAAATGGCAGAACCCCAACATAACTGCCACAATGGAAAATACGCAGAAAGTAATCATTTGTTTGCTTCGCTAAGTAGCCTTTAAGATTTTGTTCTTGAAAGCGCTAGCTTTATATTGCAATCTTCACTACCGTTTTTTGCACTCGACAAAAAACTTTACACATTTCCTTTTTGGCGTTGCTGGATACATATTAGATTCAATTAGTGCTGCAGAAAGTATTTCGAAAAAATAAAGTCACAGTTCTAACTAACAGTATGTTGTCAGTATAAATTTACGAAAAATTAAACAGGAAAAGTTGTGTATCACATGATCACTATTTCCTAAACCTAGTTATTAAGAAAAGCTCCTTGCTTTCAAGGAAACTCAATAAAACTTCACACCATAACAGTATGATAATCCGTCCCATTACGTACATTACTGATTACGTATATAACTATAAGATACGATTGCTTTATTTTCTGTTTAACAACAAAATCCCACAATTTTTACGCCGGAGGAGGCCTCTCTCCTCGCAGTTAAGCGGCGCACCGTCAACTGAGGTAAAGTGTTATTGTAAACCGAATCCATTCAGAACCCCCATTTATTGTTTCTTTTGTGGTTTTAGGGCGCACAACTTCTCAGGTCATTAGCGCCCAGATCGGAACAGAGATTCGCTAGATCTGGAAAAAAAATTGATAACTACCAGATAGAGTAACAAGAGAAGGCTAACAACGAAAGATAAAAAACAATTAAAATGGTTAAATATCCTTTAATAAATTGGCCATGTTGATAAAACGCAAAACTCGAGCAGCTGCTCGTGTGTCATCAGCTAAAAGTTCCTCCAGAGTGGACGGAAAGTGAAGGGCTACACGGAGATGATTAAAATTAACACAAGACAGTAAAACATGTCGCACCATCAGCAATTCACAATAGGAGCACAGCGGTGCAGGGTCGGCGGTTAGAAAATGACGGTGGCTGAAACGGCAGTGACCGATCCGCAACCGGGCCAGGATGACCTCCTCTCGCCGAGAGGGGCGTGAGGAGGTCCTCCAAGCGGTCGGGATCGGTTTTACAGTTCTCAATTTATTGTCGTGGAGTGAGAACCACGCACTGTGTCAGGACGACAGAATACTCCGGCGAAGAGCCCATTGAACATCGTCCGATGGGACGCAAAAAGTAGCCATGCGAGGCAAAGGAGCTGCAGCCTTGGCTGCAATGTCGGCGGTCTCATTCCCGGGCACACCCACGTGGCCAGGGACCCACAGGAAAGAAACGTGACAGCTGTCATCTGCTACCAACTGGAGGGAGCGTTGGATCCGATACAGAGAGGATGGTTCGAGAAAGGGTCCTTAAGACCCTGTAAGGGCACTAAGGGAGTCCGAACAGATGACATAAAAAGGTTGGCGGCGGCGGCGGCAGGTATACAAAACAGCCTGGTGGAGGGCAAAAAGCTCAGCCGTGAAATTCGAGCACCGGTCAGGGAGCTTGTATTGGAAACGATCCAGAACCCGACCGGACTTCTTCAATAAGTTGAACAAAGCTAATTTAGGTCAAGCCGAAGATTCTTATTTCAGTCCTAAACCAATATTTTGGCCGAAACTGGCCGTAACCGTAACCGTCGGTCCCTATTTTTAGTAATTTGCGCGAAATAAAGTTTTGGCACGTCTGCGAGACCGCTGTGGAGTACTCTAGTCGCCGCTGCGGCTGGAGGCGTCTGCCTGGCCATCAGACGCCGCTGTCGCGACTGCAGACGCCACGTGCGCCGTCAGCGCTGACAGCAGCGGAATGCGCATGGGCGACCCCACCGCCTTCCCAGAGGACGCGCCGACGCCTGAGCCAGCGCTATGTGCCCGCGCTGACCAAGCTGTGCTCTGAGCCATCGAGGGAAGAATAAACGGAGGCGCTCTGACGCCACAGCCGTGAAGACGAGGGTAGCCAGCTTGATCCGACCAAAACACTGCTGTATTTACCTTGTTTGCGAATGCTTGTCGCTAGTTTTTGGAAGGATTTTGCACTGTTATGGTGACTTGTGTGCTGTTTGTGTGTACGAATCGTCCTGATTGTGACGCGAAATCTGAGGAAATACCATTTCATGTGTAAATGGTCTCGCTAATGTGTTATTTTACCACTTTTATTCTGAACGAACCTATACAACATCTTTAATGTACCTAGCGAATTTTTTATCTTTTCGATTTGCCGGCCGCGGTGGCCGAGCCGTCTGCGGCGCGCCAGTCAGTCTGCACGGCCACTACGGTCGGGGGTTCGAATCCCCCTCGGGCATGGATATTTGTGCCGTCCTTAGTCTTAGCTAATTCATAAGTAGTTTGTAAGTTTAGGGACTGATGACCCCGTAGTTAAGTCTCATAAACTCTGCAATCATTTGAACATTTTGAACTCTCTTCTATTTCCTATAGATGAAACTTATTTAACCCACGTAACGTACTATTTACGAATGAATAAAGAATAAAATATAAATTTGATTTTCATTAAGTCAATGACTTCGGAAGCAAAGCCTAGCTTCAATATTAATGAAACTTACTACACAAAAAAAAATATCATCACTGTGCTCGTAAATCTGGAGTGGGTCCACTCAATCTAATTACGTGACGATCGTCAGATTAGCCAAAGAAAGAACCCACGTTTGTGATTCGTAATATTGTAGTAACTACTATATTTAAACAGAATAATCGCGATTTTTTTCCTTTTTCTAAATGTTTGTAGACCTTATGGGATTTATCTACGTGGTCATCCGTCCCTAAACGTACAAAATACTTATGAACTGGCTACATCAGTCCCTAAACGTACAAACTACTTATGAACTGGCTAATACCATAGACGGTACAAAAATCCATGCCCGAGGGGGGATTCGAACCCCCGACCGTAGTGGCCGTGCAGAACGTGACTGGCGCGCTGCACACCGCTCGGCCACCGCGGCCGGCTCGTTTTTCGAGATTTTATTTTAAACAAATTTTGAAATAACCAGTTTGAGGGCGTTATGATGCAATTAGCGACTATAAATATCGACACAGCTATAACACACTGTCAGTGTTTTGGTCGGAGTGTCATGGCTTCAAAGCGTAGTACGACTGGGATACGTAGCGCCGTCTCCCTTTATTGTTACTTCCATGCTCTGAGCGTACGAAAACGTACTGCTGTTGGCACCACATCCAGTCCATCGAGGTAGTAAGAGACGACGTGTATACAGTATGACTCCATTAGAGCCTCGGTCGAAGAGGAAAGATCGACAACACCCCCCTCCCCCCATCTGCCGCCTACTTTTTGTGCGAGGTCCCGTATCATCCTCAAAACAGAAAATTTGGATCAACGAAATCCATCGCGTCGAGATCCCACACCAGTAAATTCGTGACATTTTTCTATAGAAAACGTGAGAAAGTACATTTGATACACAATGAAAGAGAGCCGAGATAGAAAAGAAACATATCTGCGAATGTTTACAAATAGTACACTTCAAATAATTCATTTTGGGCTTTGTAAACAACATCCAAATAAATAAACTTGAAACTGGACACCCTATCAATGTCATTGCAGCGTAACATCAAGATTCAAATTGTACATTGTACAAAATCTTTAGTATTTCAAGCAAACTATGTTAATGTTTGTTAAGCTTAAGGGTCATCAGTCCCTAGACTTACAAACTACTTATGAATTATCTTATACTAAAGACGACACAAACATCCATGCCCAAAGGGGGGGGGGGGATTCGAATCCCCGGTGGGGAACGGCCTCGCGCACCGTTGCATTGCGCCTCAATGAACTCGGCCGCTCAGCCGCGGCAAGCAAACTATTCATAACGAATTATATCGTACGTAAGATGGATATTGTATGCCCATATATTAAAAAAAATTCTTCTGCTGTTTTCGTGTTCATATTTCTCTAAAATTTATCTGTTCGCGTTTAGTAACCGTTTACTAAAAACAATCATTAACCGATTCTGCTGCTTTATAACACAAGTTCAGTCCTATTTACTACAAAACTGAACTATTTAACGGCAATCTTCAGTTATGCGGTTTATCTGGAAAATAAAACTACTTCTGATGTCTCATGAAGTGCACAACCTACGTCGAGAAAGGTACAAGGCATTGGTTTGTTCAGATTGTATTTATGAAACTATATGAAACGTCGTAAGGTCTACACAAAAAAAAAGTGTGTGAGGTCTTATGCGACCAAACGTCGCGGTTATCAGTCGCTAGACTTACACACGAATTACTTGACTAACTTAAACTTACTCTAAGGACAACACAAACACTCGAACCCCCGACCGCAGCGGCCGTGCAGACTGTGACTGGCGCGCCGGAAACATCGATACATCGACAAATACTCTTACATGTTTGCAAATAATAAGTATGTAAGACCGCAACAGTTTGTTTCACAATTAGGTTCAAAAATTTTTCGCATTTATTTATCTAACTAAAGTTTTGCTCCCTCACTAGGACACGTAGAGACTTAAATGTAGATGTAAGACGTCACTTTCACTTGGCAATAGGTATAGACCTTTGAAAGCTGAAATACAGACAGTCGACATTTTTAAAATAAAATACGAACATCAAACACACGAAAATTCTTAGAAGAGGAGCTGAACCAAAAGCCATTCCACTCAACTACGAAATCGAACAGTTACATCAGACGTACAGGTATATATAACACGCTGCGAGTAGCAAATGAAGGTAAAGGGAAAATGGAGAATTTCGTAATATCGTGATATATAAATACGTAGCAAAATAAATAAAAATGGGCTGACAGAAAGGGACGCAATGGGAGCATGAACACACAAAATAAATTCAGCATACTAACTGAACAACGATAACAACAATATTTAGATCAATGCAAAAATGAGATATTGGAACGTGCGATTCTTGGGAGGATATTGGGACATCGAGAATAGAAGACGGAAAATTCAAGCTAGCTAAGCAAGTACAACAAACCAAGAGAGAATCTGACACCATGATCAAAAGACTCGCGTCCTTCCGACATATCTTTAGAAAGAACCAGGGAAGGTCAACAAAGCAAGAGAACCGAAGTACTTTGGATCCAAGAAGCAGAAAAGGATCTGGAAACAATTTGGAATATACGAATCAGAGATATAGAAGAAAGTGATAAACGTTTGCAGGACGCAACTAGACAGAAAAGCTTACAAATGAAGAGAATGAATGGATACTAAGGACTAGAAGGACTAAATTGATGCTGAACAGCGTTGTCTTCAGATTGCCAGAAGGAAAATAAGTGAACATACCAGTGTCTGCGAAGTTGGAGTGCAAGAGATATGAAGAAATAGTAGAGGTTTCAAATAGTGGCAGGAGTCAAGTTTCTGGAACACCGTGGCTTAGGAACATCTGTTACGAATTTGCCTGCCCTTAACAACGTCGATAACTTTTGGTGTAGTCTTTGCAGAATACATTGTTGTGGTGTTCGGTGCAAAGACTAGTTTCATACAGCTCTGCACTCTTCCCTGTCCTGTGAAAGCCACTTCATCTCTAAATAAGAACGGCACCCGACATCCTTTTGAACTTGCTTACTGTATTGGTCACTGTCTCCCTCTACGATATTTATCCCACATATCCAATGCTAAGTTGACGATTCTTTTATGTCTCAGAATGTGTACCGCTAATCTCTTTTCTTAGTCAACAAATACAAGAAATTTATGTTATCCCCAATTCAGTTTAGCACCACCTCATTAGTTACGCAATCTATCCATCTAATCTTCAACATTCGTGTATAGCAGCACATTTCAAATGCTTCTATCGCCTTTCTGTTTAGACTTCTTAATGTAAAGTTTCACTCGTGTTGAATGCTACACTCCAAACAAATGGTTTCAAAATGGACTTCGTAATATTGACATTTGTACAAGTTGTATGTAACTTTTCTTTCCCTATCTTTTACCCTGCTACCTTCAGATTGTGAGAGAGTGTATTCCAGTAAATAGCGTGAAGCGCATTTTCCAAATCTACCAAAGATAAAAAAAGTAGGTTTCCCTTTCCTTAACCTATCTTCTAAGATAAGAAGTACTGCCTCGCGTGTTCCTGCATTTCTCCTAAATCCAAACTGAGCTTCACCGATGTCGCATTCCACCAGTTATTCAATTCGCTGTAAAAAAACTACTGGCCATTAAAATTGCTACACCAAGAAAAAATGCAGATGATAAACGGGTACTCATTGGACAAATATACTAGGACTGACATGTGCTTACAATTTCACGCAATTTGGGTGCATAGATCCTGAGAAATCAGTACGCAGATCAACCACCTCTGGCCGTAATAACGACATTGAATCAAACAGAGCTTGGATGGCGCTTACAGGTACAGATGCCAATGCAGCTCAACACGATACCACGGTTCATCAAGAGTAGTGACTGGCGTATTATGACGAGCCAGTGGCTCGGCCACCATTGACCAGACATTTTCAGTTGATGAGAGATCTGGAGAATTGTTAGCCAGGGCAGCAGTCGAACATTTTCCGTATCCTGAAAGGCCCGTACAGGACCTGCAAGAAGCGGTCGTTCATTATCCTGCTGAAATGTAGTGTTTCGCAGGGATCGTATGTAGGGAAGAGCCACAGGTGAACACATCTGAAATGTAACAGCCGCTGTTGAACGTGCCGTCGATGCAAACAAGACGTCACAGAGAAGAGTAACCGCATACCATCACGCCGGGTGATACGCCAGTTTGTCGATGACGAATGCACGCTCCCAATGTGCGTTCACCGCGATGTCGCCAGACACGGATTCGACCATCATAATGCTGTAAACAAAACCTACATTCATCCGAAAAAAAAAAAAAAAATTACGTTTTACCATTCTTTCACCCAGGTTCGTCGTTGCGTACACCATCGCAGGCGCTCCTGTCTGTGATGCAGCGTCAAGGGTAACCGCAGCCATGGTCTCCGAGCTGATAGTCCATGCTGCTGCAAACGTCGTCAACTTTTCGTGCAGATGGTGGTTGTGTTGCAAACGTCCCAATCTATTGACTCAGGGATCAAGACGTAGCTGCACGATCCGTTACAGCCATGCGGATAAGATGCGTGTCATTTCGACTGCTAGTGATACGAGGCCGTTGGAATCCAGCACGGCGTTCCGTATTGCCCTCCTGAACCCATCGATACCATGCTCTGCTAACAGTCATTGGATCGCGACCAACACAATCAGCAATGACGCGATACTATAAACCGCAAACGCGATCGGCTACAATCCGACGTTTATCAAAGTCGGAAACGTGATGGTACGCATTTCTCCTCCTTACACGAGGCATCACAACAACGTTTCACCAGGCAACGCCGGTTAACTGTTGTTTGCGTATGAGAAATCGGTTGGAAACTTTTCTCATATCAGCACGTTGTTGGTGTCGCCACCGACGCCAACCTTGTGTGAATGCTCTGAAAAGCTAATGATTTGCATATCACAGCATCTTCTTCCTGTCGGTTAAATTTCGCGTCTATAGCACGTCATCTTTGTGGTGTAGCAATTTTAATGACCAGGAGTGTAATTGGTGTTCGTAATTTGCAAGCAAGATTTATTAAAGTGATAGTTATGTAATTTTCATATCTGTCGGCACAATATATGCGAGTACAAATGAAACTCCTGTCGCTGCGACCAAATCTGCAGCAACAAGACTCGTCCCCCCGGCACAACAGGGGGAAGTACATCGCGAGCAGCTCTCGAGGATTCAGGGAAGGCTGGCAGCTTGCTGGTGCCGTGTCACAGGGCCTCGTTCTCGGAGTCGTACCTCGTTTGGCCGTACAACGAAGTATGGCGGAAATGCTGGCACCGGCGCGTCACCTGTACCCGGCTCAATGACCTTGGAAAAAATAACTAGACTCACTAACGGCGCTGCCGTCGAGGGATAATTTGAACCTTCGGCCAGCCGCCATGATAGTGGCATGCGTCAGGTAAATAAGAGTGCTTTTAGGAATAAGTCATGTATTATATAGCTACTGCAGTGTATATATATATATATATATATATATATATATACCCAATTCATAGTCACGTCTCTACTGTTTGACTAATGCAGTATACGTGAAAGCACGATGGTGAAGAGCTGCTCGGCGTTTAACTGCACAAATCGGTTTAAGGAAGGAACAAAAAGAACAATACTCTCTTTCCATTTATATTTCTGACGAATACCAGTAGCCCTACTACAGTGATAGTTGCTGGTGCTTAACAGGCTGTCAGTCAAGACATAGGATTTTGAATGAAC
This sequence comes from Locusta migratoria, assembly GCA_026315105.1. NCBI lineage: Eukaryota > Metazoa > Arthropoda > Insecta > Orthoptera > Acrididae > Locusta > Locusta migratoria. The sequence goes on along the minus strand of CM048744.1, from coordinate 62,547,485 downwards.
TAAACAACAGGCTTTTACAATACTGGTCGGTCTTGAAAACGACTTACTTTAGGCAGTACTGGTGGACAGTAAGTTCAAAAACATTCATTTTATGATGTGTAAAATGACTATTGGGAGCATGAGATCAATTACCTCACTGCAGTTCGAATTTTTGTTTATGAAATTAATATTAGCAACTTGTAACACAGAATTTAAAGGTCATCTGCTTTACAAATAGGTATAACAACCGAAACGAGTTTGCATAACTGTGTATAGTTAGATATATATATATGACACATAGCTACACCGGATGCACATTGTAAAGTTGAACACAATGTCGATATATGCTGACTTTTGAGCAGTTCACGCTATTGTATTTCGCTTACGGCATTAAGAATGCTAATATTCGTGCTAGATACCCTGATACTAATGTTACATGCACTTAATTGTATTCATAACGTAAGACGCTATTTAAACAGTTATGTATCTGATGTTTAAGGCAGCCCTGTTTCACTTTTGAGGTTATAAAATATCTAAATGTTAGAGAATACAGCAAGCACACAAGCAAAGACGTAAAGTGTTGTGAAACTCTTCCGAAATTAATGTGTGTACAAACGTTTCATCATCGTAGAATATACTGAGAAAGTGTAAAAATCGTGTCTGACGATAAATTCCGTTCAAATGTTTGTATAGCTTATGGGACTTAAACTACGGGGTCATCAGTCCCTAAACTTACCAACTACTTATGAACTAGCTAATCCTAAGGACGGCACAAATATCCATGCCCGAGGGGGGATTCGAACCCCCGACCGTAGTGGCCGTGCAGACCGTGACTGGAGCGCCTAAGTCCTCTCGGCCACCGCGGCCGGCTAAATTCCGTTCATATGGTGCACTTACAACGATAAAAAATCTGAATGTTATAATTCGGTTTAGTTAGGAAGAAGAAAGGCTGTTGGCCGATTTCTACACCGCATGTGCAATAAATTTACACAGAACCGACAGTTGGTGTATATTCGAAGCGTTTCAAGCTGTTTTGTAGTTATATATTTAATTGAGACAACTTTCGCGACTTAGCTCCAATGAATACACACGCTTAAAGTTGGCGCGGAAGTTTGCCACTATAATGGCCACCGAGGCGCTTCACAATTTGCCTGCTTTCGCGGTCGGCCGGTTACGGAATTGTGAGGGCTTGGTCCTCCCATCCGGCGCCTACTGCTGCCCTCGTGGGGGCTTCGGATGCGGACACAAGCCGCAGCTACTCCCCGCTAAACAACTGTCGGGAGGCAGCTAGGCCGCACGAAAACTAGTGCTGTTGGCGGGACTACTGTCTTGCCTACTTTCAACCTCCACGGGAAGTAACCAATCACAGGCGGCAGGTGTTAGAACTTTCGGCACGGGGTATACACAGTGAGGGAAACGCTGAAGTGCAGCAGTCTAGAGGTGGGCAAACTAGGTCAATGATGGACGTTCCTTTTTGTGGACCGTTCTTTCCCCCTCGTTCACCGTTCCTTTCTTTATCCAATCATTATTCAATAACAGATAAAAATACTTAGAAACTGAGTCGTTGGTTCATAAAAGCTGAACAATAATTTCTGAGGTAAAAAGTAAATACGATATTATCGCAGTTTACTTCTTTCGAAATCGAAATCCCTCTTCCTAGTTATCCGATACCACGCAGTTTTTTTATTTATTTTTTATGCAAGAACCTAACAAGTAGATAGATAACAAAGTAACTTAAAATTGCAGCCAGTTAAATGTTACGTACCGAAGAGACAGGGACGAGGAAAAACATATCTGAAAACACACTACATTTCAGGGAAATGATTTAAAGTTACGTGAAGAACTAAAATATTCTTATTATTATTATTAACTTGATTGGCCACATTGGATCAATTGAGTCGTCCCAGTTCACTTTTTCTTTGAAGGTTGCAGTGCTCGGTTCTTGCGTTCCGGCCTGTACCTCATCATTTGCTCCGATCGTGCCTTCCTCAGTTCGTCTGTGTGACATTTCTGCTGGAATTTTATGATTCTTAAGAAAGGTGTTGACCTCCTCTTTGTCCTTAGCATCAGCAATTTTGAGGCCAACCGCTTCGAGATCCTGTTGAATTTCTTTGACCCAATGTTTTCCTGTCTTCTTTCAGAGACTTCACATCACTAGTTGTCGTTTAATTCCATTCTCTGGCATTCTTAAGATGTGAAAGAAATAAGAGGCTCTTTTCTTCTTCATTGAGCTGGCGACTGGCTTAATCTCCCGATAGATAGTATTTATTGGGAAGCATTCTCCAGACTCCTTCATTCTGGTGTTTCTTATTTATTACGTTACGATAATTCTTCTTTCAGTTCTGAGGAGTCGATCAGTTCTTCCTTACATTTTTTTTTATCAGAAACAGCGTTTCACAGGGATAAGTGGCTTCCGGGAGGGGTACAGTTTTGTAGTGTTGGATCTTAGTGTCTATTGAGAGGCATTTCTTATTACATGTTGACCAAGTTAGAAACTGTGCGTTGTTCATTTTGTTAATTTTTTTATCGTTGTTGCTTTCTCATTTAAGTTGTGCGTGATGATGAAGACTTTATCTATGCAAAGAGGTTCATGGGCATGATCTCCGTTTTCTCGAAGGATATTTGCAGTCCTATTTTCAGAGCGATTTTCTGGAGACTGGTGATGTGGGCTCGAACTTCTTCCATGTCAAGGGCTAAGAGAGCTAAATCATCTGCAAACCCCGAGCAGTTTGTTCTTATTAAGGGCCTTGCTCCAATTTTTATTCTAGGCGGGTTTTCTTTTTGTCAAATCTTCACAATGTAATCCAGGGCCACATTAACAAGCAGTGAGAATAATCCATCAGCTTATCTAAGGCCAGTTTTTATTGTGTAAGTTTTTGACATTTCTCCCCTAAACTATACCTTCGAACTTGTCTTGGTCACAGTTATTTCAATGGTTTTTACTAGTTTTGGGTGAAGGCCGAATATTCTAAGGATTTTTAAAAGTGTGGGTCCATAAATACTACCATACGCCTACTTGAAATCTAAGAATGAAATAAATAGCTGCCGGCCGCGCGCCAGTCACGGTCTGCACGGCCACTACGCTCGGGGGTTCCAATCTCCCCTCGGGCATGAATAATTCTGCCGTCCTTAGTGTTAGCGAGTTCGTAAGTAATTTGTAAGCTTAGGGACTCATGACCCCGTAGTTTAGTCCCATAAGCTATACAAACATTTGAACATTTTGAAATAAATAGCTGTTTATTACTGTATTTGTAATAATCCATTATTAATTTCAAGCTCAGAATTTGATCTGGGCAGCTTCTGTATGGGCTAAATCCTCCTTGATATTCTAAATATTTAATATATATAGAACTAAATATTAAATAAAGTAGATGGAATCTTAAAGTACGAATAATAATAAACTCATGAGAATTATATCGTCTGTCGTTGATAACAATGACGAAGAAATGAACAGATTTGGCTTCATGATGCCAGTAAAACGTATGTTTCACACAGACTGCAGTTTTTATGCGCGTTCAGTGGCGTATCAAGGATCGTGGTTTGGTTGGAGCTGAGGTCAATCCGAGTTGACGTGATTTCTAAAAAGGGTGGCCGTGCAGTATTGCGCCTTACTATTTGCTTTTCCCTCTCTCCCTAGGGGGGCTTCGAGGAGATACGCAAGTGCGCGCGATAAATAACGAAATTACAAATTCCTGCCAAATGTAAATTATTATTCATGGGTGATGAACTGAATACGCGTTAGTTCAAATTTCAAAAAGAGTTTGAAACAATGAAAATGGGCTGGCGCAGTTGAAAAAAGCGGATGAGAGCTCGATACCGAACCGTGAGCTGGAACGGAATCTGCCTGCCTCTAACTAGTACGGGAACGATACACTTCGTTTCGATGTCTAAATGGACTTCGGATCGTGGAGCGTAAACTGTCAGAACGGGGAAATTCAAACGTACGCCGCGCGGTCTGAGGCGCCATGTCACGGATTGCGCAGCCACTCTCTCTGGCGCGCGCGTTTGTATGTGTGTGTGTGTGGGGGGGGGGGGGGAGGGGAGGGTGTTGTCCTTAGTGTAAGTTGGTTTAAATAGTTTGTAGTAAGTCTAGGGACCGATGATGACCTCAGCTCTTTGGTTCCTTACGTTTACTAACACTTTAACATCAACGCAATCAGCCAATCCCGGCCAGTCAAAATGTCACTGCTTTGCACACCTACCTACGAGAATCGGTTTATTTGGGTTGAGGGCGTAACCAATTTTCCTGTTATATCCTCAGCTGTACGTAGACTAACAGTTTGTAGACCTGATAAATTCTAGTGACTGAAATCGCATAACGGGCACGAAATGAAAGTGCTGCAGTATTCCCAAGATTTGACGACTCTCATAAACGCAAGGCGGCAGCAGCAGCTAGCTACCTGTGTGGCAGCAGCAACCTTCACAGACCGGAGTTCCTCAGATCCGGTTCGTTGCCCGCTACTTCCGGTCGCTTTGCATGCGGAACGTACGTCTGCAACAGCACAAAAGCTCTTCCGCGAAACCCCCACTTGTTTCACAACAGCAGCACTCTGTCTACGGACATATCTCTTATGATAGCACGACAATCCACTTCATTACGGTTCCATTCGTCAACTGTCATGCACACTATGCCTTCATAGGCGCCTTGATTATCTAACTTACTTGTTTTTGATGTCCTTCGGTAAAATGCGAGTTGTTGTATTAGAATCTCCGCTACTGACATCAAATAGCATTAGAAGTGTGCTGCTTGACACAGTGATGTCGATTAAATGTCTAGCCGTAAGGCTGCAGAGCAATATTAAATGAAACGAGCACGTAAGGAAAGTCTTGGGGAAGGCGGATGATCGACTTCTGTTTCTTGGGAGAATTTTGGGAAGATGTGGTTCATCAGTAATGGAGTCCGCATATAAAACGCTTGTGCGACCCCGTCTTGAGTTCTACTCAGGTGACTGGGATCTCCACCAGATCGGTTTTCAAAGGAAGACATAGAAGCAATTCAGAGGCGGACTGCTTGATTTGTTACTGGTAGGTTCGATCAGTGAGCAAGTGAACCTTCCGGAACTCAAATGGGAATCGCTGGCAGAAAGGCCAAGTTTTTTCCAGAAACTGTTGAGGAATACACAATTTTGTGTTAGTTCTACGATTTTGTTTGTTTTGTTAATCGATTTTCGGCTTATTAGGCCATCATCAGACATTTATCGAAGTTCAGTCTAAGAACTTGTGTTGTCAGTAAAACAGAAGATACGTCACATACAGAAAAGTAAACTAACTTCTTTAATGGAGCAGTTACAGTGTAAATAAATATTTGAAAGAAATCTGTAAATTAATAGTACTGAAAAAAGGAAACAGAGAAACAGTGTAAATATAAATTCTTACAACATGACTACAGTGAATAAAAATAAAATTAAACAAGAAGCTGATGTTTTTAAGGGTTAGAAACCTTGTGTTTCGAACAACTCTTAAAACATCAGATTCTTGAAACTTCCTGGCAGATTAAAATTGTGTGCCGGAACCGAGACTCGAACCTAGGACCTTTGCATTTAGCGGGCAAGCGCACTACCGGCTGTGCTATCCCGACTCGACTCACGATGCCGCCTCACAACTATACTTCCGCCAGTACCTCGCCTCCTACTTCTTTAATTTTATTTTTATTCACTGTAGTCTGTTGTAAGAATTTATGTTTGCACTGTTTCTCAATGAATGGCATTTACGTTTCCCTTTTTCAGGCCTATTAATTTACAGATTTCATTCAAATATTTATTTACACTGTAACTGATGCATCAAAGAAGTTAATTTACTTTTCTGCATGTAACATATCTTATGTTTTACTGACAGCACAAGTTCTTTGACTGAACTTCAGTAGATGTCTGATGACCAAATAAGCCGAAAACGATTCACAAAATAAACAAAACCGTAGAACTAACACAAAATTGTGTATTTTAATCTTGATAATGAATAAGTTCTACCAAGAAGCGACGGAAAAATCAGTTAACTGTTGAGGAAATTTAGAGGGCCGGAATTTGAAGCTGACTGCAGAACGATTCTACTGCTGCCAACTTCCATTTTGCGTGAAGATCACAAATAAAAGATAAGGGAAATTAGGGCTCAGAGAGAGGCATACTGGCTTTCGTTTCCCCCATCATAATGGGAACTGGAGCAGAAAAGGAAATGCCTAGTAGCGATAGCAGGTACCCTCCGCCACGCACCTTGTGTGCGGTGTACGGATGTAGCTGTGCAATAGTTATTCTTTAAATTTCATCGAACGCCTTTTTTACAAGAAGTTTGAACTTTTCCCAGTGATTTATAGTAAGCTTACGGAGGACGACGAATACAAACTGCATTATATGGAAATTTTATGTAACTTGCTCTGAATTGTTTTTGTTTCTACAGCTTCTTAATAGTGGGTTCTATCCTGTGGAGTAGTACAAGGGTGTGGGAAAGATGTTGGTGGGAGACAAACTGAGCATTTGATTAGTATGCTGAGCTGCATTTTTACTAACGCACATAAAATACAGTATAAAATTAATGGTTGAGTGGGTGTAAATAAGCAATGAAGGAAGAGAATAGACGAGAGAAGTCTCTATAACGTCGAGATTACGTACTGAGTTCTAACTAAAGAGGATAATTTGTTTTGACGCCATTGTCTCAGTATTGAGGTAAATTGCGCAACAGTTGTTAAACACATAAATCGTAGTGTGTTCGTTGTCAGCACAAGTTTCGGAACTACATTATCGCATTCTCATATTATGAAAAACGAGGAAGCACATACTAAAATACGACGTACGAATTAGACGATCCACGAACCACATACAGTTCACGAAACAAATATACCTGAAAAATTAATCTGCCTTAAGGCAACTGGAATATAAAACATGTAGCATACATGGTTTGTCGTCGTAAAGAACTTGTCTAAAATAAAACATGTTGTATGATGCACAGTTATGGATTACAGGCCAGTTGCTCTCACAAACCAATCTCAATTAGTAGGCAACGGATCTGTCACAAGTGACTGACTAATACATGATACCTTAAAAATTGTGCTTCTAATCAATAAAATCAAAGGCACTACATATGGAACACACCCCAACGTAACAAATTAAAAGTGAAGGAAAAGTCACTGCTTCTCAAGGAGGAGATTGCTGAAAGGTGTCCAGTGATGCCCCTTAGACGGGTCTGTCTTCGCATTTAGCACATTACTGAAATCCTCCATTAAAGGACAAGAGATGTCAATTTCCTCTAAATTAGATAGCAACCATGCTTTGTCCTCGAAGTGAATTGTTATGTTATCAATGTTACACAACGAAGGTTGTTTTCTTCAGTTTTAACTGCTGTCACGTTTTAGTATTGCTGATTATGTTAGGGATGTCTTTCATAATAGGGTCTTTGATTTTTATTGGATGGTTTATGCGCACAATTTTTTTAGGTGTCAGGACAGTATTATCGGAGGTAACCTTTGACAGTTTCATTGTATATGAAACAGTTGCAAATCTCAACTGTGGTTCATAGCATCAAGATGTTTTCTTTCAAAAGACGCGTTTACGATGGCAAATCATGTATGCTGCGTGTATTTTATTGACGACATTGCATAATGGCAGATTAATTTTTTAGGTGTTACTTTTGTGAACTGTATATTTGATTCGTGAGTGGTCGAATCGTCCGTCGCATTTTAGTATGTGCTTCCTTAGTTTTTCAAAATATGAGGAAGGTTTCATGTAGTCCCGAAACATGTCGAACTGATAAACTTTGATATAATTGACAAATGGTACGTAATTTAAACCTCGGTAGTAACTGAAATGGGCATGGTTTAGAACTGGCCTGCGAGCTGAAAGATTTGAGTCCCCATAGGTTGCTCGGACATGGTAAGGCCATTTACCGACTAATAAAGTCATCAGAAGATGAATACAAACTGAAAAATTACGTAATCAACATATTCGTTTTGTGCAAAAAGTGGCAATTGACCTTAAATACTGGAAAGTGTTGGTCGCGACGCACAGTTTGAGAACCACTGCAATACAGTATTGTCCGGGAGTGCTTAGTGCACAGTGAAGGCCTTTTGACATGAGAGCCATACAAACGGCAAGAGCCGCTAGCGCGAGTCACGCCTACGTGTAGAGCACGTTCTATACGGGGCGAGCGACACGCACAACAAAGTCGCAGGGCTTTAGAAAGTCGTCAGCTGCAGCGCTCCGAGTACAAAGAATCGTTTAAACGGTACTCGTTTGTCGCGTCTTCTGCTTCTCGTGTCTACTTCCTTCGTCGTCAACTTGGGGCACATGACTCGCCTGAGGTAAGATGACTTCTCGAAACTGTCGGATATATAGTGACTATTGTAATGATTAAAACAATTACTTTTATTTTAGACTGCCACTCTGAAACTGTATTTTTTTTGTCCCGCCCTCGTCACCGCTTTTGTGTCTTGTTTCCGTCGTAGGTGTCGGCGGCCGAGTAGAAAAGTACCGACACAGGAATAAAGAATGCACGCTTGTGCAGGTACGAATGTGAGCAGCCAGGGGGACAGCAGAAACTAGAAACACTAGAGTAAATTAGAACGAGATATATATTTATTAGAGACTTAGTAATACTTAACTTTTACTTAGCTCAGTACTGCTGAGTGCTGATACATAGTTGAGCTAAAGGCCTGCCTAGTGCCTATCCGATAGCAAAGTTTTCATGGTGCCTATCTGATTCCGAAGTGTTAACTTGTTCCTATCTCAGTCCCAAGTGACCGATGTCGTTCAGTGGTGGCCACGAGCGGAGTTGTAGCAGAGGGCGCTCGAGGCTGACGTCGTAAGAACGCCGCGCCGTGCGTGCATGGCGGCGCGCGGCGAAAGTAGGTGGCGCGCACTTTAGACTTGTGCCACATCGCAGTTTTCACGCAGTTCAAGCGAAAGAACTTCGTTCACAAGTGTAAAAGTCCTCATTATAAAAGCCGATTAAATACTCCAAGGCCGAGCCGAGCGGGAATGGCCACAAGGTTTGAGGAGCCTATGTGTATGATGGACAAGCTCAGGTGCCTGTGAAAGTTTGTCTATACATAGAAGTTTAACTAGGATAAAGCTTCAAATTGTGCTCAACGAAAACAAACATTTTACCTCTTAACTACAGCGTGTTTAAAGAGAAATAGGAAATATTTTAGGAGATGGCAATAAAGACGAATTGCAATTAAATGCCATGTAACGTGTGTCCAATTTTTATTAGGTATAGAGATAAGCCTATAGCTACGACTAAAAACTTTGACAAAATTCAAAAATAAAGTAACTAGGAAGCAAAACGGCGGACTCATCGTGACCCACTAGTGCTGTATTTAGGGCTAGCCCTATTTGTTCAGCGCTACGGTTATCGCGCGTCGATTCTAGCGCGATCATACTAGCGTCCTATGAGTTCACTGGTTCAATAAATCCCCGGCAAAAATCTCGTGTAAAAAGTAAATAAAATTAAGTGTTTTTAACTATCATTCTTCGTTCTTCTATCAGATCGTTTTATATGCACATTCAAAGTATTTTAATCGCATGAGAAACATTTTACATCGCGGAGAGAGCACGTATACGAGTCTTAGTTCGGCTGCTTAATTTACGCGTCAGTGACCGCAGCGTTGCAATGCGCATGCGCGGCTGAGGTTCAAATTGTCTTCTGAACCCCTAGGAGGCAGCATATGTCGCTTCCGCGGCAGGGAGGGGCGACGGGAAACGCCGATTTTAACATTGGCTACTGGAGCTCTGGTGGTTAAGCACAAATGGTCCGAAGCAAGACAATGAAGCTACTGTGCGCCTCGCCTTGCATATGAGTAAATCCTCCATGAAGGCAACATCCGCCCTTGATATTTGTTTTTGACGCATTGAAAATTCATCAAAAACACATGATATGTAGTCAAATATCTTATAACTACAAATTAAAGACGCATCAACTGTAAAAGCTTTCAGTAAATCTGATGATTAATAATAACGAAGTCACTACTCTCCACCTAGCAAAAACAGACGTGAGTTACCTGCAACGCTCTGCACTCTTGAAGGTAGCGGGTTCGAGTCAGACCAATTTTTTAACCGAATCTTCTTTTTAACAGATACGGTAACAATGTCTCACTGTTACTTGACACATATACTTTGGGCGTTATAGGAAATGTGTCGTGATTTTGAGGGTAAATGACATTTTACACTCTTCATTGAAACAAATATTTAACTGTTTGAAAAGATGTTGGGGAGAGCAGCCTTTGTTGCTTACAGTGTCGCAAAGGTAACTTGGCTCTTTGTCGTAACAGATTCATTTTATTACAGTCACTTAACAGGGTATTCAGTTACTTCTTGTGTTTTAGTGTTCCTGTGCATATTCATATGTTCTTAGTTTTTATTACGAAAGAAAAGTGAACAACGTTCAGCATCTTTTAGAAATTAATTACTCAGCTTAAAGCTTGGAAGAAAAGTGTGAAATAAAGAAGCTTGGTAGGCCGACGCCTCAGCTCGAGTTGAAACAGGCCTAATTAAGATATTCTGCAGATCTTTTAACGAAAAATAAATAAATAAATAAATAATGAAAATAAAAATCGTACTGACGTTTTTTTATGGCCCACTTTAGATTTGTAGTTTTATAAGTTTTTGCAAACATTTGACCAAAACAATAACCTAAATAATAAAAAATTAATAAGAATGTCTGAAACCCTTCTAGGAAAAAAATTAGGTAGTGGCAGGTTCCGAAACACCGACTTTTAGCGCCATAGTCCAACGCTTTGCCCACTACGCTACGGCTATCAATCAAAAGATGAGTTTTTTAATCTCATACTATTGATGGTCATTGTTAACTGATGCTAATATGGCATTTGTATACACTAGATTAACATTTATCATACGTAAAACGATGTGTTTTTGTTAATTCTTCAATGCACCATTGCTTTGAAACGACAACGTGTAAGTTACAAGAAGAAAATAAAATACACAACGCAAGATGGTGTATGCCAGAGTGAGTTCTGGGCGAGGAATGTCACGTGACATCTCCGAACGGCTGGTTTTCATTAATTCAATGGACGGTGTCACATCTCCGTTATTTTTGCAAATATATCTCAAACGATATGAGATATGAAAAAACATAAGGGAGCTAAGTCGTAGAGAATTTTCTCCTCTACCAATTAGGTTATTCAATTTTCGTGTCAGGTGAACGGTTCGTTTGCAGTTACATTACAAACGGCGTTTTTTGGTATTACTACCGTATTTTTTGTCCGAAAAATTTGAAAACGGGAGGTTCTGGTCTCTGGCGGCCTACAATCATGTCCGTAAAATTTGGTGCTGATCGGTTGAACGGTTCGTCTTAAAAACAGGGAACACGTTACGGACAGACAGACAGACGGGCAGACATACATACATCCATCCCAAAATCGCTATTATTTTTGCAAATATCTTTGAAACGCTACGAGATATAAAAAACATAGGAGAGCAAAGTTGTAGAGAATTTTCTCCTCTACAAATTCGGTTATTGAATTTTCGTGTCAGATGAATAGTTAAGCCGTTATTTTCATTTAAATTCCGAGCTGTCAAAAGTCGATCGCAAAGGCCCACTTTTAGTGTTACTACCGTAACCTAAAGTGGGTAAAAGACGGGGGGGGGGGGGGGGGGGAGAACGGGGCGCTTTTCCGTGGCGCCACTCGGAGAGATGCTCCAAATTGTGTGGCTGGACGCCTTGGGGGGGGGGGGGGGGCACGAAACATCGACGCGCCGGGCGGGTGGGTGAAAGGGGGGGGGGGGGGGGGGCGGCGGCGCCGCCAAGATTGAGATCCGGCACTGAAAGGCTTGAACGTTCAGTCATCTGAAGCACCAGCCGCCGCTGCTGGTGACCCCATTCAAGCGTCAGACGGCCGCCATTAACGTATCTTGTCATCAATCTATTGCAAGTAGGTCCATCGTTTAAAAAGCGCTTGAGGGGCTGGGTGGGAGCGGTGCTGCCGAGTGCAGAGTGCAGTGTGGCAGCTCTTGGCTGGCTTCCGGCAACAGCGGCGGACACAATGGCCGCTGACGCCGGCGCTTCGCCCACGCGGCGGTCGCGTCACCGCCGCCGCAGCCTCTGCAGCAGTTATGCAAAGCTGACGCAGCCAGCCCAGCTGGCCTAGTCATCTCCGCCACCAGCTGTAAATAGGCACCCACCACGCGCGCCTGTTTCACTCTTACTCGCCCCACATTTCTCACTATAACTAAGTTTACAAACGAAATCCCAATTTCGTAAGCCGTTTTTTGCTGTTGTGTTTACATGTCGAGGCCTCGCGCGGTTTTGCTATTCCAATCAAATACAGGGTAATAATTGAAAAATGCTCAGTCTCTGTTGCCATTGTTTCATACCAACATGTATCATTTCACAAGACTCATTCCCCCACGTCACAAACATCTCTAATAATACCAAGCTACCGCTTGGCAAGCCGCTCATTCTTGCAGGCGTAACTCTGCTCATACCGCTCTGTTTAACGATTGCATTTATGTTCTGCAGTTATTAACAATACTACCAGTTGTAAACGTGGACCTGCCGCGACAGCGACTCCTCTGCTGCCACGGTGAGTTTCATCATATAAAAAGCGTTCCATTAATTTCCATACCATACCCCTTTAGTCCCTAGATATTCTAGTTCAAGTAACCCTTACGTACTTTGTACGTTTATCTCTTTGCAGGCGCCCAATGACAACACAAATTGTTAAGATACTTCCTGCACAGCTATAGGTAGTTCTGTGGCTCCATCTCCGCCCAAGTAAATCTGAATTATCAAATTTACTCACCTTAGCCACATTAGATTCGCTGCCCGCCAAGTACAAGGACTGTAACAAAACATTTGTTATTGGAGAATAAAATATTGCAACAGAGACTGAGCATTTTTCAATTATTCAACACTGTTGCTGCACCAGCCGCCACCACCAGCGTCACGCAATGTAATGAAATGTACAGGCTAATAATTTCGTGTAGCTCATTGGCTTGGTACAAGTCTTTCAATTGGGCGCCACATCGGCGACTTGTGTGTCCCCAGTCTACCCCAGTTATCCAACCGGGGAAAGGGGACCTACAGCTTAACGAGGAATCCGAACCACATGTTGTTTCTGACGACTCCAAACATCATTGAGGGGTGAAGGATGGGTTAAAACGCAGACTGAAAAAAACGCGAGGTCCAATCGGGTTAAGGTGTATAGGCTGTATCGCGAATGGTTTGATTGAGTAAGGACAAACTGCCAACGGTCCAGCAACCTTCCGTGCCTGCGACAGATGACATCTGACAAGGAGACCACACGGATATCGGAATTATATATAACTCAACTGTTCCACTTCAGGTATCTCTGAAACTACAAGAGATATTGAAAAACGCCTTTCACGGTCATGAATGTACGGCAGGGGCTTATGAAAGTAGGTACTATGAGACAGTCTAAAACGTAAAGAAGTGATACTTTCAACGCAAACTATTTTTAATGGATAACCCATATTTTTTCTTAACCAATAAATAGCATGAAAAATCATAAGGAATGGCATTGATTGCATCGCGATGCATCAATTACATCCGGAGAAACTGCGAAGCGAAGTTGACGTTTGAAATACTTCAGGCGCGGTGCTAGCCTGTCCCCAGACTCGACCGGGCCTTGCAATGGTGGCTATATTCAATACTGGTTTCTTTCTTTACCTTCCGTCGCTTTAATGAGGCTATCTTCAGTCTCGTGATTTTTGTATGTACAACGTGTCTTCTCCCGAATAAAACCGGTCGTGATGTCTTTGGTCCAAATTGCATTCTGGATGGCCAGAAATATATTTGGCACTTTTCTGGTGATTCCGATCTTCAGAATGACTAGCAAAGAACTACCACAAATCAAATACAGCCGTGGAGCACCAATTCCAACATGGAATCAAGCCTAGCAAATTGTCTTCCTATAAATCATAGCGTCATATGCTTATGTCCTCGTTGATGCATAATGGCAAATGAGACATTCTGAAGATGGGCTACACCAGGAACGAATAGCTATAAATTTCTTTGGGAGAGTCGCCAGATCATTTCCAGCGACCCTCTTAGCAGTGGTGTAAGGTGTGCTCTCAATTTCACATCATGGTCACAGTCCTACGAGACTTCATGTATGCAATTCTGGTAGGATGGGTAATGCCGGAACAGTGTTATGGTCCGGTATTTATCATACTAAATGCAGAAATTCCAGTTTCCAGAAATGCAAGTACACAACCCCAGCTTCGTGATTTTTACGATAACTTTACACCAAGCGACGTTTTCCGAATCACTTTCTCAACTGTTTGCTTGTCTACGGGATTAACTACTGTGGTTAGCCGCGGTGGAGTGGCCGAGCTTTCTAAGGCGCCTAGCTGCGAAGGGCTCGGTTGCTCGCCTTCGGAGGTTCGAGTCCTCCCTCGGGCATGGATGTGTGCGTTGGCATGTGTGTGTGTGTGTGTTCTTGGTATAAGTTAAATCAGTTTGTAAGTCTAGGGACTGATGGCCATCGTAGTTTGGTCCAACAGGTTTACAAACATTTACACACTCCCTGGGTGAGAAATTTATACGACAGCGTCACTGCGTATCATGCAGCGGGCTCGTGTTCGATTCCCGGTATGGGGGTGTTGTGAGTTGTCTCATCATCATCGACATGCAAATTGTCCATGTGGCGTCAAATGACTTGCACTAGGCGGCCGAACAATCCCGGATGGGATATCACCGCCAACAATGACATACGATCAATTTCACGCGGCGCATAAACGTTGAAAAAGGTTTCCACGGACGTGCCATCAACTGTGAAAAGCGACTTCTTGTGCAGCGCGCGCCATAACACTTGATTTATGTCACCGATCATTCACGTTACGCAACCGCAGAAGCTCTTGTCTGAGCGGGTGGGGGAGGGGGGGGGCGGAAGCTCACAGAAATTAAATTTCGTACCTCAAACCGATGTATAAAAAAAAGGGGGGAAGCTCGTATCATGAGGTTTTCCTCATACTCTTGAGGTGGGGAGGGGGCTGCATCCCCATAGCCTCCCTGCATTTGCCACTGACGTGATCTCAACTGTGATCTTAATCAACCCTATAAAACGTTACCATGTATAAAAACATTTCTTGGTCTCACCAACAAGACGGAAGAGTTCCTAACAGAGGGCGTGAGTCTTTCAATCTGCTACGGGCGTTCAGCCAGAACTCAGAGAAGCCCTAGTGATACTAACGCATGCGCAGTGCTAAAAGGTCTTGACTGGTAACTGGGAAAACCACCCCGGATACTGAATTGCACAGTTATAATTTCGGGTTTTCCCTACAGCAGAAAAATACCACGCTTGGTTTCTAGATGAGATACTAATGAGGGTCGGGTACAGTGTCACTGGAACGGAACACAACCGGTTTCCTTACAATATGTATTTTTCAGGTACCGGTACAACACCTGGAGAATTTTAAAGAATATGGCAAACATATGACTCAGTAGAAGACAAAACATTAAATACTAAGAAGGGAATTGTAAAGAGACAATAAGCCAGAATGATAGAGCCGAATCCGCTGTTTGAGGAGTCACTAATCAGAATGTTGACAGTCTCTATTGACTTTAACCTCTTGAGTCAGAGTGAGAAAGTGCTGCCATGAATACATAATGGTATTTACCAATGTGTGTGTGTGTGTGTAGTATACGTGATCTTCGACGTCGCTACATAGGCCAATACTGTCGACAGTCTGGATAGTAGCTAAGTGTGCCCGTATAGAGTTTTGCGCTATCTCCTCCCTTCCCTTATCTCGGAAGAAACCGTGGGTTATATCAGGTGACAATTATCTTTTGCCCAATTACCGAAGATTGTAAAACAATTATGCCTTCGAGGATGGCATTGTTAGGATTTTGCGGTATACATAACAAATGTTAAAAACAAGTAGGCCTATTATTATTACTTAGATCTCAGATTTATTCTCATGTACAGAAACTGATTCATTATATAACCATGTAGGTAATTAAGTAACATATAATATGCAGCTGCCGGAGGAGAATCGTTGCACATGACAGCAAGTTTACCCATTTGGTGTTTAACACATGCAACATCTACATCATTGGGAACATAAAACTACTCAGTACAAATACAATTTATTAGTAAAACTTGCTATTCATACATTGTGATTGTTTATGTAAGGTTGAGAATGTCGCGCATGAAATTAGTAATACAGGGGATTCAGTGTGTGTGTAAATATAGTAATACAGCCATTCGGGTAAGTTAGAATCCCTTCGAAATCCTGCGATTACATATTAGATTTTTATCAAAGCATTGCTGAAAGGTGCTATGTAAATTCACTACTTCATTTGTCTACTTTTTCAGTCTGGAAAACTATACCCGCAACTAGGAGGTTTAGCAGTTAGCCTTAAGACTATCGCAGGCAAAACAGGACTAAATACAATGCCTTCTTCTGAAATCTGAAGTGTCGTTACCCGCCCAGTGTCAGAGATATTAGGTAAGAGACGTGTTATAATACATCGTCTACCAAATGAAAGGGTATAAAGACGCGCACACGGCGTAGATATACCAGTTCGGCTTTCTGACACTACCGCACGCTCATTTCCCCACATGAATTAACGAAAAGCCACGTCACTCCAGTGAGCAGACCGGTTTTGACGTTAGCCAATGGGAAATTTGATGCCGCAGCGGCTAACAAGTAGCGTCAGTCTTCTATTGTTGTCACTGTCACATCCGATATTAGAGGTTTTTAAATAGTTGTCACCCTTCACACTATAATCACTAACACCGACTTCCGACAATGCTCCGTACGTCAGTGCCTCCACAATGGGGACGTTTATTTTAAAGCCAAGTGGTTGTCATCTCTTCTTGAATTTTACTGACAATGAGAAGTTTTGACACACATCTTGCTATTGTCAAACAACACCTTATTTGCATTAGATTTCCCTCATGCGCCAGCAAAGTAGAAACTTCCCTCTCCTATTTTGCAATGAAATTCTAATGCAACATACTCAAGACCCCTAAGATAGATTCTGTACGACTATACAAAACGTTCAGAAACAGAAGGATCTTATTGAGACTATAAACGTCAACATACAATGGGCAATTCGCCTAGTTATCTTTTCGAAAGAGTTTGTAACAATGCCATTAAGATACATTACTGATGCGTTTATACAACAGCAAACAGGTCTGCAACAGTTTTTTTGTTTTGTTTTCAACTGTTTCTAAAACAATTTGTCACGTATTGTTGATATAAGTTAAACCTAGTGCTTAGAATGAAGCTTTACAATTAAATGCAAATTTAAGTGTATGAAGTTTTATAACACAACAAAAAATCTCAGAGGGCTGTATTTTTACACAATCATTGAGGGAAACACACACTGATTCGAAACGATGGGTAAAAAATTTGCCCAAAAATTACGAAGATGGGTGCATAATCTTATACAAAATCCTGCCCTGCTAATGATCTGAAAAATATTTTTCTTTGAAAGATGTTGCACAGTAAACAGAACACAAACACACAACCTACATTAGAACATGCACGTAAACTTTTTCCTTACAGGCCTATATCACAAACACCATTGTAACAGCACGAAATTTATTCTCGAAACAAATGAGTTCTATGATGTGGCGCTCAACACTTGTAATACATGGTATTGCCGCCAGATTTGAAAACGTAAACACATGACCCACGTGCTACGTCATGTGACACTACAGCAGTGAGAGCAACCGAGGAAGTG
This sequence comes from Locusta migratoria, assembly GCA_026315105.1. NCBI lineage: Eukaryota > Metazoa > Arthropoda > Insecta > Orthoptera > Acrididae > Locusta > Locusta migratoria. The sequence goes on along the minus strand of CM048744.1, from coordinate 62,529,848 downwards.
TCATATGGTTACTTACCAGCCACCGTAAATCTGTCCATGTAGTTGATGAGGTTGACGTAAAACAATACAGCGACAGTTATTTTATCCCGCAGTCGGATGCCGGTGCCACGCCTCCCTGATGAATCTGGTCCGGCAGTTAATGTTGGAACTGTAGTGTCAATACTGTCTGAATCATCAGCATTGCCCATCAGCTGTTGATGAGAGTGATTCTGCGGTAGATTTGAAGGCTCCATGTTTAGAATCTTCAGAGAATGCTTATCAACAAGTTTCTGAGCTGGCATATGTACTGCAGCGACTATCACCGCGCACTCTGAATACAGAACGCCAAATGGAGCTCCATTCTCCACGACGGTACACACACACCCCGTTACTAAGCATAATATCGATAGTATCGAAACAGACAAACTTCAACTTTGATATATCGTTCTTACAAAGGATCGATAGTATGTTTATCGAAATATCGATATATCGAAGGTCTCGAAACGGAATGAAAGTATGATCGAATCTATGAGGTTGCCTCGATTTTTACGTTGCAATCTCGTCTGTCATTCACGCGTACATTAAGTCGGTGGAAATAATTTTAGTAGTTGTTGTTTATGATTCAGTACGAATATCGGGGGTAACATAAACTTTCATTATAGTAGTATGTAAGTTTCTGGTTAGCATAGGCCTATGTGTAGTCAAATGTGGCCGCAGTTGAAGTTAGGGCGAATGACGGAATGTAAGGGAGAAACCCACTTGTATCTGAGCTGCGTTTCCTTTCAGAATAAAATCAGCACTTTCACTGTAATGGGAAATTTTCAAGCTTCGCAGTGGAACATGTGCTTATATTCTTAGTGGTATTGTAGGCCTGTATACTTTCCGTACCGTATCAGTCATGGGTTACACTAATGCTATGCTTATTTTCCCTGATTTCTTATTTTCCCTTTTTCCCTAATGTAATTGCGACAACGTTTATAGAGTTTTCTGACCTTTGTGAACTTGCGGTGTGTGTGTGTGTATATACCTTTACATCTCTGTATGTCGTATATGGCGTATGCAACAGGAAAAATGACTTGCTCTGCCCACGAAAGATGTTTTTCGTCTTCCTTGCCCCTGATGTATTGCTTCTACAACTATGGGGGAGTGTATTTTCAATTTTATTATTAGTTAAGTTAGTAAAGCGGTTGTATTTACTATGAAAACAGCATATCAAAAACTGATAACGAATACATATCATCTCTTAACCTCTCTGTAGCTTATTTGAAATTAAAATTAACTTAAGGCTAGGGTAAACAACTCAAAATTATCAAAAGTACGCCGTTGCTTCCCAAAAAGCTTGACATTAAAAAAATTCTGACAATTTATTATAGAACAAAAAACTCATTTATATTTTAAACGTTTGCATAATAAACATGTTCTAAGTTCAATAGAATCAAAGAGGAATATATTGAAAATTTGCTATACTATTAAACAATAGTATTTATTGCTTACAAATACAATACATGCACCTGGAAGTTATTTTTCAGTATTTTTCCATTGTGTTTCCTTTTTGAAAGTGTACTTTTCAATAGAGTGTTCTGCTGAGAGAAAAGGTAAATTATTATCTTTAAGAATGTAGTTATAAAATTTCTCACAAGACATGTACTTGAAATTGTACTAGTCAAGTAAAAGTTTACTGAATCCATCATTAAACGGTTCCTCTCTTTTGTCCGCTGAGCTGCTATGAGAGAGAAAACACGTTCATTACACACATTGCTATCAGGAATAGTAAAGAAATTTTTTTTGATATTTTGACACTTTTCAAACAAACACCACCACTATTGGTCTAGCTGAGAGTTTTCTTTCAGCACTGTAGATTTGGCACAATTCTTGATGTTGCAGAATTGATCACACAGTTTTGAATCATCTATGTTCACACCTTTGTTTTGTAAATACTGCAGACATGGAATGCTCACCTGTAGATGGGGATACCGTCCGTCAGCTTTGACCAGTGACGTCATCGCAGCACGAAATTTTTTAGGTGCATACGTGTTTGTAGAATGTGTGAGTGATTATGTGGTGGTTGAGTTAAAGACGATGGTTTGTTTACAAACAAAACAGATTAATATTTTGTGTTTAAAAAGTGATCTGTATATTCTCTCTGATGGTTAGGTGTAGGTTAACCTAGAGATTTTTTTTCCTCATATGGGTGCGCTGAAGGTGCGAATTTTTTGGCTAAGATCTGTGATTGATGATACATTGTTATCTATAATAACTACAGATTATGTGTATCTACAATACAGAAGTATTAAGATATCCCGTATACTGGTTTTCTGACATCTTGATGATGTCATGGGTCAAAGCAGACGGGTGGTATCCCAGTCTACAGTTATGCCCATTTCTTCAACAATTAGATCATTGGGAGTGAACCTCATGAAAAAAATATTTAGCCAATTGTGTGCAGCTTATACTTTGGTGCAATTACACTACACTGAAACTCGTCAGATGATGATGTCAGGAAAAAGCCAGACAGTTGGTAACCCTGCACTACATGTTATTTGTATTTTGATGAGACAGTGCGCATATACCATATACTGCCATCACAGACTCTTTAAATTTTTTTTAACTAAAATAAAAACAAAGTAATTTGCTTGAAGTTGCAGTTACATGCAAATCCATTTCTATAATTTTTATATGTTATTAGTTTTTGTAAATGAAGTAGGATTTTAACAGTACAACTTGGGTGGTCACAACAATCCTCATTAACAATTTTCGAGGCTTGTGTATTCACAACTATAATTAAGAAAAAAATACAGTAGGCCTGCAGTACAGTGAACCTACAGGTACAATAATATGCAGTATGTCACATTTACAAATGTGCATTTCCACATTTTAAAATATAAACCCAAAAATTTTATCAAAGAAGCTTTTATCACACAAGAATATAAATATTGTTCAATAGTTAATCTGATTCACTGAATAATTCATCATAGCTGATCTGTTCTATTATGATTTTTTGCTGTTTCAACATTATAATTTGTAAAGTACACTGGGGTCCAAATTCATTGCTGCTAACATCCACTCCTTATTTGATACTTAGTGTGATTTCATTTTTAAGCATTTTGTATCTTATCATGTGTTGTAACTGAATCAAGCTCTTTCTGCAAAACCTTATTTTAATTTTCTATTACAACATTGATTACATTCAAAGATTCGAGCAGGTAACTAAATCAACATTAACTTACTTCCTGGGTCATAACTGAAGACTGGCGGCTTTGACCCATGACAGCAATGACATATATACTTGTAGTCAATATGATGACCAAAACAAACACAAACATCTCCAAAACATCACAACCATGCAAAAATTAATGTAAAACCAATAAAATGACCTAACAGGTCAACTGCGGGAATTTGGGGATTTTGGGTGCGGACATTCTAAGCTGGGGAAAAAAAGACATATAGCAAACCGATAACCACAACAATATAATTTGAAATACACAGAAAATGGCCAAAGACCTATACATGGTGTCGAATTAACCTACAAGACACCTCAAATGAAGATAGTCATATAGTGATACCAATCAATGCCCTTGTACAAAACAAATAGCATAAAACATTATTGAATACTTCAGTTAAACCATACCACACATAAAATCAAGATAATGGTTATCATTCAACCCCTGTCCAAACCCCATTAAAATTAAAATGGTATTGAATACTTAAATTGACCTATAATACACCTCGGAAGAAGACAGTGATACAAAATCATTCCTGGCCCCCATCTCCTTGCTGACTATCGATCTGAGCAGCTAGTAATTTGTCTCACTTAGCATGTGGCCACTCTGTATAATCAATATGTCAGTTTTTGATGACTTATATGTTAGAAACAGTAAAAAATTAGTTTTACTGTGATTTAACATCAATTTGCTACAACTTGTTTCTTTAACTGCATAATTTGATTGTATGTCAATATGGTCAAACCACAACCTCTTCTGCTAAAAGCCACATCAGTTGTATAAATGAGAGAGAACAGAACCCTGGGTCACCCCCCCCCCCCCCCCACCACTTAACTGTGTGAGTGCATATCATAACCATTTTCAACACTGCAGGGAATTACTTTCTGCTGTTTCTTACTTAAGTAAGAAGTGGACCAATTGCAAGCTACTCCCTTACTCCATAATGTTCCAACTTCTGCAACAATATTTTGTGATCAACACAATCTTTTTTAAAGTAAAGAATACACCTAGCATCCAGTTTTATTTTATCCATCAAATATCTTACAGAGAAGCATTCAGTTATTTTTTTATGCATAAAATGCCTCTAGAGAAAAGAGAATATTAGCATCTTCAGTTGTTAAATCAGTTCTAAAACCAAACTACATTTGACAGCAAATTATGGGAACTGAAATGATCAATTAACCTTGATTATTCAGCCTTTTCAATAACTTCAGTAAAAACTGAAGGCTTAGAAATATGTCTAAAGTTTTCTACATTATCCCTTTCTCCCTCTATAAAGTAGTTTCATTATGAGTACTTCAATCTGTCAGGAGACACCATTCTGAAAGGAAAAATTGCAAATTGGCTAAGTACTGGGCTAACAGACGCAGAACAATACTTGAGTATTCTGTTAGATGACCCACTATATCCACAAGAGTGCTTGGTCTTTATTAACTCGATATCTCCCTGTCAGTATCATGGAGGACTATTTCTGCTAACAGTCTCAGAATGCTGTTGTCTTAGAGAGTTATATGAATACATGTAGGATATTAGGTTCTGTTTAACATGTTGGCTGCCATGTGGTCGCCGGTGGCCACAGCAAGCAGCTCTGGTGTGCCTCCTTCATCATCGCAGCAGGCAACGTGTTAAATCACCTGCTATATTCAGATAGTGATTATTAAATACCGTAAATATATCTGACTTGTTGGTAACAGAAATATTTCCATTATGCACTGTCTTTATATCGTCGGCTTTGTGTTGCTGACTAGATACTTTCTTCATAACTGAACATATGGGTTTAGTTTTATCATGAGAATAGCTAATTCTTGTTACATATCACATAATTTTTGGCTTCTTAATTACATTTTTTCAGAACCTTACAAAAATGTTGGTAATGGGCTACTGCAGCTTGATACTGACTGCTTCTAACATTGAGATATAATTCCTGCTTTGTTCTATGTACCTTATTCCTTTAGCGATCCATGCAGGCTTCCTGTTGGTGGTAGTTTCTTGTTTTGAGTGTTCTAATGGAAAGTTGCCTTCAAAGAGCATGAGAACCATTTTGAGAACAGCATTATATTTATCATCCATATTATCAACACTATATACACCCTGCCATTCTTGTTCCTTAATTAGATCTGAAAGGGCCTCTATTTCAACTGGAGTATCTTTTCTAAATAGTTTATAATTATATTTATGAGACATTTGAACAGAAAAACCTTTTAAAATTCAAATTTGTGCCTGAAAGACCATTCACAACTTTGCTAATGGAGTGCCCCCTCTAATGATAATGGAGAAAAATGTCTGTTTTTGTGCTGATTTTCCCCTGCACACTTGCTGGAAAGAATACTTTTTGCAACAGTTAATAAGAATTAAAAGACATCTAAAATTATCCTTTTTCTTGTACAATCACTTACACAATGTTGAAATTACCATGTAGAACTATATTTTGTACTTCCTGTAAAGTGCACATAGAAGCCTATACAGCTTGAGCAGAAATGTTTCAAACCTATAAATAACAATATTTAGAAGTTTGTTGTTGTTGTCTTCAGTCTGCAGACTGGTTTGATGCAGCTCTCCAAGCTACCCTGTCCTATCTAATTCTCTTCATATACGTTCGCCTAACTACATCCTTTCGAATCTGGATACTGTATTCGTCCCTCGATCTCCCTCTACGAATTTTGCTACACAAACTTCCTTCTAATGCTAAGTTGACAATTCATTGATGTCTCAGAATGTGTCCCACCAATCTATCCCTTCTCTTAGTCAGGATATGCCACAAACTTCAATTCGGTTAGGCACCTCCTCATTGGTTATGTGATCTACCCATATAATTTTCATCATTTGTCTGTAGCACCATATTTTAAAAGCTTCTATCATCTTCTGGTCCGAACTTCTTATCATCCACATTTCACTCCCATACAATGCTACACTCCAACAAATGCTTTCAGAAAGGACTTCCTAACATTAAAATTAATATTAGATGTTAACGAGTTTCACTTCTTAAGAAACCCTTTTCTTCCCTTGGCCATTCTGCATTTTATATCTTCTTTACTTCGACCATCAGAAGTAAACTTGCTACCCAAATAACAAAACTCATCTACTACTTTTATTGTCTCATTGTTTGTTGTTATGGTCTTCAGTCCGGAGACTGGTTTGATGCAGCTCTCCACCCTACTCTATCCTGAGCAAGCCTTTTCATCTCCTCATAAGAACGGCAACCCACATCCACTTGAATCTGCTTACTATACGCGTCTCTTGGTCTCCCTCTGCGATTTTTTCCCCACACACTTCCCTCCAACGCTAAATTTACGATTCCCCGATGTCTAAGAATGTGCCCTACCAAGCGATCCCTTCTTTTAGCCAGGGTATGCCAAAAATTCCTTTTCTCACCAATTCTGTTCAGTACTTCTTCATTGGTTATGCGATCTACCCACCTAATCTTCAGCATTCTTCTGTAACACCACATTTCAAAAGCCTCTATTCTCTTCCTGTCCACACTGCTTATCGTCCATGTTTCACTCCCGTACAAGGCAACACTCCACACAAATGCCTTCAGAAAAGACTTCCTTACACTTAAATTAATATTCGATATTGTCTCATTACCTAATCTAATTTCTTCAGCATCACCTGATTTTCTGACATTACACTCCATTACCCTCATTTTACTCTTGTTAATGTTCACCTTATACCTTCCTTCCAAGACACTGTCCATTCCATTCAATTGCTCTTCCATATCCTTTGCCCCCCCAGGGGGCCCACAGTTCTTTTGTGGGTACGTGTGTGGCGCGCACGGGGCCCCGAGCCGGAGCAGCCTTTCTTCTGCCCCAGGCTGCTTCACCTTCCCTCCCGGTTTATGCCTTCGCCCGGAGACGGGCATATTTCGTGAGATACGGTGGTTCTTGTTGTGGTTTTTCTTCCTTCGTTCCTTCCTTTCTTACCCTTCGTTTTCTGTCTTTCTCTCCTTGAACTCTCCTAGCCTTCTTCTCCTCATTAGTCTCCGCCTCGGCGTTTGAGACACTTCTTTCCTTCTTTCTCTTCCTTTCCTATCCTCTTCTTCTTTCCTCCCTGTGCGTGTCTGAAGGCCGACCCACGCATTATCGTGCGTAGCAGGTGACGGGGTAACGCGTAATTCCCCGCCCCGGGTAGACAAGTAAGGCACGTACGTACCCCCTGGTAAAGGCCAGGCCCAGGGAGGGGTGATTACCCGAGCTGGTACCTTCCGAACGTGCCGATTGGTCCCTCCGTCAGTTCTCGGGAGGTGTGACCTGAGGTGTGAACAATCACCTAAGGCGGGTAAGCCCTCGGAGAGGGCCCCCACTAGGAAGGAGCGCGCCATCGGAGACGCCGGTAATCACGGGGGACACTTCCGCGATGACTTCCTTATCTTCTTTCGTGACGTTGACCCATAAACGTAAGTTAGACTCGCCTCAGCCTAAAAAGACTCTGCCTAATGTACCTAAATTTCTGGTTGTCTCTCGCACCGACGGAAAGGATTTCAATTCTGTCAATCCTTTCGTTATACAGAAAGGTGTAGATGCAATTGCTGGCCCTGTTAAAACCTGTTCACGTCAGCGCAATGGCACATTGTTGCTGGAAGTGGAAAGTGCCTTCCAAGCCCAAAAACTGATACGTACTACGTTGTTGCACACTTTTCCAGTTAAGGTCGAAGCGCACCGCACACTCAACTCGTCACGGGGGGTAGTCTTCACGAGATCCCTTGACGGGTTGTCTGATGAAGATATCCAATCGTATATGTCCGATCAGGGTGTGACAGCCATCCACAGGGTCATGAAAAAGGTCGATAACCATCTGACACCGACTCGTACTGTGTTTTTGACGTTCGACAGAGTTGACCTCCCGTCGAAGGTCAAAGCAGGGTATGAAGTCATCTCCGTCCGCCCTTATGTACCTAACCCAACGCGCTGTTTTCAGTGCCACAGGTACAACCATACCCGTGAACATTGCCCAAATGCAGCAAAGTGTGTCACTTGTGGTAGGGACGCCCATGAGGGGGATTGCCCACCTCCGTCCCCTCACTGCCTAAACTGCAACGGTGACCATGCGGCTTCCTCTCGCGACTGCCCTGTATACAAGGATGAGAAGGTAATCCAGCAAATTCGGGTTACGGAGAAGGTATCGACATCTGCCGCTCGTAAGTTGTTGGCGAGTCGAAAGCCCACTGTCCTCCCAGCGGGTACATACAGTAAGGTACTCACCTCAACTCGACCTACCAAGGATTCCAGTACCCAGACATGTGACTTCACTTTCGCTGACACAGTTGTGCGATCCGCCAGCCCGAAGATTGCCCGTTCCACGTCCCCGCTCCCTCTTGCTGCTTCTAGGGTACAGTCTTCGTCAAACTCTAGTAAACCGCGGGCACCTAAACAAGATGTCCGGACCTTGAAAAAGGAACCCGTCCGTGAGGATTTTCTGCGTTCACAGGCTTCCCAACCGTCAACTGCCTCTTCCCGCCATCACTCTTCCAGAAGAGCTGACAAGAAAAAGAGTTCCTCTCCTTCCCCGCCGAGGCGTGACCCATCTGTCACGCCGTCCAACAGTTGCCGGCCTCGGCCGTCTTCTGTTTCACCGGGACGCTCCGTTTGCCGGGCGCCCGGCCCTTTACCGGCGGTGGAAACTGCCCCTCCTGATCAACTCAGGGAGGTGGCAGGCGCGTCGGTCGAACCAATGGAACATGACCCTTTGCCCCCAGACAGCGATAGCAGTGCTCCCTTGAAATCCGGTCCTCAGCGGCCGTCGAGGTGACCCCGCTCGCTACTTGGTTTTTATCCTTATTTCTTCTCTCATTTTTATCATGGCGCTCCTTCAATGGAACATTCGCGGCATTCGTTCTAATCGGGAGGAGTTAAAACTACTCCTTCGATTGCACTGCCCGCTTCTAGTCTGCCTCCAGGAAACTAAGTTGCGTCCACGTGATCGTGCAGACTTTCCACACTACACCTCTGTGCGGTTCGACCTGCCACCCGTGGAAGGTGTCCCAGCCCATGGAGGGGTTCTGATGCTCCTTCGAGACGACGTCTATTTCCATCCCATTTCCTTGCACACTCACCTACAGGCAGTTGCCGTCCGCATCACCTTATCCACATTTACCTTCTCCCTCTGTAATATATATTCGCCATCGTCATCTGCCCTTACTAGGGCAGATGTGCTAAACCTTGTTGACCAGCTCCCTTCACCTTTCGTGTTGGTAGGCGACTTTAATGCCCACCACCCCCTATGGGGCTCTCCGGCACCTTGTCCGAGAGGCTCCCTTTTGGTGGACCTTTTCCAACACCTCGATCTTGTCTGCCTCAACACCGGTGCACCGACCTTCCTTTCTGACACAACACACACTTACTCCCATATAGACCTCGCAATATGCACTCCTCAGCTTGCCGGTCGGTTTGAGTGGTATGCACTTTCTGACACGTACTCGAGTGACCATTTCCCTTGTATCATCCACTTCCTACATCATTCCCCATCTCCACGTCCCACCAGTTGGAACATTTCTAAAGCCGACTGGGGGCTTTATTCTTCCATGGCTGTTTTTCACTATCAGAATTTTCCCAACTGTGACAGTCAGGTCGAATACCTCACAGAGGTTATTCTCACTGCTGCTGAACGTTCCATACCTCGTACATCCTCTTCTCCACGTCGTGTCCAGGTCCCTTGGTGGACTGCAGCCTGCCGCGACGCGCTTCGAGCCCGGCGCCGTGCTTTACGCACCTTCTGCCGCCACCCAACTTTGGAGAATTGCATCAATTACAAACGTATGAGAGCGCAGTGCCGTCGTATCATAAACGACAGCAAGAAAGCTTGCTGGACTGCTTTTACTAGTTCTTTTAACCGTTTTACTCCCTCCACGGTTGTCTGGGGTGGCCTACGCCGTTTGTCCGGCATCAAGGTCCACTCCCCGATTCCTGGCCTGACTGTGGAGAACGCAGTCCTTGTGGACCCCGCTGATGTTTCAAACGCATTGGGTTGTTTCTTTGCGGAGGTTTCGAGCTCTGCCCATTACCACCCTGCCTTTCTCCCTCGCAAACAGGTAGAGGAGGCACGGCCGCCTTCTTTCCGCTCTTTTAATCGTGAAAATTATAACGTCGCCTTCACCGTGCAGGAGCTAGATCGTGCTCTCGCCCTGTCCCGGTCTTCTGCTCCCGAGCCCGATTCCATTCATATTGAGATGCTGAAGAACCTCTCTCCTGCGGGCAAGTGCTTTCTTCTTAGTACCTACAATCGCATATGGACTGAAGGTCATGTTCCCACAAGTTGGCGTGAAGCCATTGTTGTCCCCATCCCCAAACCAGGGAAGGACAAACACCTTCCTTCCAGTTATCGCCCCATTTCTCTGACGAGCTGCGTCTGTAAGGTGATGGAACGCATGGTTAACGCTCGGTTGGTCTGGCTCCTCGAATCTCGCCGCCTCCTGACTAATATCCAATGCGGTTTTCGTCGACACCGCTCTGCTGCTGACCACCTCGTTACGTTGTCGACCTTCATTATGAACAACTTTCTAAAGAAGCGTCAAACAGTAGCAGTGTTCTTCGACTTGGAGAAGGCATACGATACCTGTTGGAGAGCGGGCATTCTCCGCACATTGCACACATGGGGCCTTCGGGGCCGCCTTCCTCTTTTCATTCAAGCGTTTTTGGCGGATCGCAAGTTCCGGGTACGGGTGGGCTCTGTTTTGTCAGATACCTTTTGCCAGGAGAATGGGGTACCACAGGGCTCCGTCTTGAGTGTGGCGCTCTTTGCCATTGCAATCAATCCGATCGTAGATTGCCTTTCAGCCGACGTCTCCGGATCTCTTTTTGTTGACGATTTCGCAATTTATTGTAGCGCCCAGTGGACGTGTCTCTTGGAGCGTTCTCTCCAACGCTGTCTTGACCGTCTATATTCCTGGAGCATCGCAAACGGCTTCCGATTCTCCACTGAGAAAACTGTGTGTATCAATTTCTGGAGATACAAGGAATTTCTTCCACCTTCTCTACGTCTCGGCCATGTTGCTCTCCCTTTCGTGGAGACTACAAAATTCTTGGGACTCATGTTGGATCGGAAACTTTGCTGGTCCACACATGTGTCCTACCTGGCTGCCCGTTGTGCCCGATCCCTTAACGTTCTTCGTGTCCTCAGTGGCACGTCATGGGGAGCGGATCGTACCGTCCTGCTTCACCTTTACCAGGCCATTGTTCAGTCGAAGCTCGACTATGGAAGCCTTGTATACTCTTCTGCACGGCCGTCGATTCTCCGCCGTCTCAACTCTATCCACCATCGTGGATTACGTCTGGCGACCGGTGCATTTTATACCAGCCCTGTTGAAAGTCTGTATGCCGAGGCTGCTGTATTACCCTTGACCAATCGACGTGACATACTCTTGTGTCGGTATGCATGCCGCCTACGGTCGATGCCCAACCATCCATCTTACAGATTATTTTTTGACGACTCACTCGATCGCCAATATCAGTTGTCAGCGATTGCCTTGCTTCCACCGGGAGTTCGGTTTCGCCGCCTGCTACAGCGGCTCGATTTTACCCTTCCTTCCACCCTTCGGTTGAGCGAAAGCCCATTGCCACCGTGGCATCAGGCCCAGGTTCACACACACCTCGAACTTAGTTCGCTCCCCAAGGAGAGCACTCCGGATTTGGTATACCGCTCGAGGCTTGTCGAACTCCGTTCGCGGTTCGATAATGCCGTATTTATTTACACTGATGGTTCCAAGAGCACTGCCGGTGTCGGATCTGCCTTCGTCGTCGGGGACAACCGTTTCCAATACAAGCTCCCTGACCGGTGCTCAAACTTCACGGCTGAGCTTTTCGCCCTCCACCAGGCCGTTTTGTATACCTGCCACCACCGCCAACCTTTCTATGCCATATGTTCTGACTCCCTTAGTGCGCTGCAGAGTCTTAAGGACCCTTTCTCGAACCATCCTCTCGTGTATCGGATCCAACGCTCCCTCCAGTTGCTGGCGGATGACAGCTGTCACGTTTCTTTCCTGTGGGTCCCTGGCCATGTGGGTGTGTCCGGGAATGAGGCCGCCGACACAGCAGCCAAGGCAGCAGCTCTTTTGCCTCGCATGGCTACCTTTTGCGTCCCATCGGACGATGTTCAACGGGCTCTTCGCCGGAGTATCGTGTCGCAATGGCACAGTGTGTGGCTTTCACTGTACAACAATAAATTGCGAACTGTCAAACCGATCCCGACCGCTTGGAGGACATCCTCTCGCCCCTCTCGGCGGGAGGAGGTCATCCTGGCTCGGTTGCGGATCGGTCATTGCCGTTTCAGCCACCGTCGCTTGCTATCCGCCGAACCTGCACCGCTATGCTCCTGCGGTGAACTGCTGACAGTGCGACATGTTTTACTGACTTGTGTTAATTTTAATCATCTCCGTGTAGCCCTTCACTTTCCGTCTACTCTGGAGGAAATTTTAGCTGATGACACACGAGCAGCTGCTCGAGTTTTGCGTTTTATCAACTTGGCCAACTTATCCAAGGATATTTAACTCTTTTAATTGTCTTTTATCTTTCGTTTTTAGCCTCTTGTTGCTGTTCTGACAGTCTACATTTTTTTAGATCATAGCGAATCTATGTTCTTGGCTGGGCGCTAATGACCATAGAAGTTGTGCGCCCTAAAACCACAAAAAAAAAAAAAAAAAAAAAAAAAAAAAAAAAAAAAAAAAAAAAAAAAAAAAAAAAAACACATATCCTTTGCAGTCTCTGACAAAATTAATATGTCATCGGCAAGCCGCAAAGGTTTTATTTCTTCTCCCTGAACTTTAATTCCCTCTCCAAATTTCTCCTTCCATTCCTTCACTGCTTGCAAAATGTACAGATTGAACAACATGGGGGGAAGGCTACAACCCTGTTGTACTCCCTTCCCAACCTTTGCGTCCCTTTCTTGCCCTTCGACCCTAATAACTGCTGTCTGGTTTTTGTATAGGTTGAATATAATTCTTTGCTCCCTATACCCCTGCTACCTTGAGAATTTGAAAGAGTGTATTCCAGTCAACATTGTCAAAAGCTTTCTCCAAATCTACAAACGCTAAAAATGTAGGTTCGTCTTTCCTTAGCCTATCTTCTAAGATAAGTTGTAATGTGACTATTGCCTCCCGTGTTCCTACATTTCTCCTAAATCCAAACTGATCTTCCCCGAGGTTGGATTCCACAAGTTCTTCCATTTGTCTGTAAATGATTTGTGTTTGTATTTTGCAACCATGACTTATTAAACTGATAGTTATGTAATTTTCACATTTGTCTGCACTTGCTTTCTTTGAAATTGGAATTACAATATTCTTCTTGAAGTCGGAGGGTATTTCCCCTGTCTCATACATCTTGCATACCAAGTGATACAATTTTTCATGACTGTCTCTTCTAATGATATCAGCGGTTCAGAAGGAATATCATCTACTCCAGGGGCCTTGTTTCGACTCAAATCTTTCAGTGTTCTGTCAGATTCTTCTTTCAGTATTGTATCTCCCACCTCATCTTTCTCTACTTCATCTTCCATTTCTAGAATACTGCCTTCAAGTTTATTTCCTTTGTATAGGCCCTCTCTATGTTCCTTCCACAGTTCAGCTTTCTCCTCTTTGCTTGGTACTGGTTTTCTGTCTGAGTTCTTGATATTTGTACTGCTGCTTTTCTTGTCTCCAAATACCTCTCTTATTTTCCTGTAGGCGGTATCTATCTTTCCCCTGGTTATACATTCTTCTACAGTTCTGCATTTGTCCTCTAGCCATTCATGCTTAGCCAGGCTGCACTTCCTGAAATCAATCACTGCTGCACAACACTCAAATATCTTTTCACTGCAGTGTTTAGAAACATTTATGGCCTCAAATGTAATACAGTCTTTTTCTCCTCATAAGTCCTGCAACCTACATCCATTTGAATCTGCTTATTATATTCATCCTTTGGTCTCCCTCTGCGATTTTTACCCCACATACTTCCCTCCAACACTAAATTCACGATTCCTTGATTTCTAAGAATGTGTCTTACCAATTGGTCCCTTCTTTTAGTAAAGGTGTGCCAGCAATTCCTTTTTTCCCCAATTCTGTTCAGTACTTCTTCATTAGTTATGCAATCCACCCACCTAATCTTCAGCATTCTTCTGTAACACCACATTTCAAAAGCCTTTATCCTCTTCCTGTCCACACTGTTTATCATCCATGTTTCATTCCGATACAAGGCAACACCCCACACAAATGTCTTCAGAGACGACTTACTTACACTTACATTAATATTTGATTTTAGCAAATTTCTATTTTTCAAAAATGCTTTTCTTCCCATTGCCATTCTGAATTTTATGTCCTCTGTACTGCGACCATCACCTTTTACTTTACTGCCCAAGTAACAAAACTCATCTACCATCTTTATTGTTTTGTTACCCTACCTAATTCCTTCAGCATCATCTGATTTTCTTAGATTGGACTCCATTACCCTTGTTTTGCTCTTGTTAATGTTCATTTTATTTGCACCTTTCAGCACACTGTCCATTCTGTTCAGCTGCTCTTCCAGGTCTTTTGCTGTCTCTGATAGAATTACAATGTCATCGACAAAATGCAATGTTTTTAATTCTTAACCCTGAACTTTAATTCCTTCTCATAATTTCTTCTTGCTTCCCTTTACAACTTGCTCAGTGTACAAATTGATAACATTGGAGACAGGCTACAACCCCATCCCAACCTCTGCATCCCTTTCATGCCCTTCAACTTTGATAACTGCTGTCTGGTTTTTGTACAAGTTTTGTAGCTGTTCCCTATATTTTACTCCAGCTGATTTCAGAATTTGAAAGAGTGTATTCCAATTAACATTTTCAAAGGCTTTCTCCAAATCTACAAAAGCTAGAAATATGTGTTTTCCTTTCCTTAATCTATCTTCTAAAATAACCCGTAATGTGAGGATTGCCTCCCGTGTTCCTACATTTCTCCTGAATCCGGAATGGTCTTCCCCGAGGTCGGCTTGTACCAGCTTTTCCATCCTTCTGTAAATAAGTCGTGTTAAAATTTTGCAACCATGACTTATTAAACTGATGGTTCTGTAATTTTCACACCTGTCTGCACCTGCTTTCTTCGTTATGTGGATTATTACATTTTTCTTAAAGTCTGAAGGTATGTCGCCTGTCTCATACATCGTATGCACCAGATGAAATAGTTTAGTCATGTCTGGTTGTCCCAGAGACTTTAGTAGTTTTGAGGGAATTTCATCTACTCCAGGGGCCTTGTTTTGACTTAGGTCTTTCAGTGCTCTGTCAAATTCTTTTCTCAGTATAGTATCTCCAATTTCATCTTCGTTTATTTCCTCTTCCCTTACTATAATATTGTCTGTAAGTTCATTTCCTTTGTAGAGACCCTCTATATATATTCTTTCCACCTTTCAGCTTTCCTTTCTTTGCTGAGAACTGGCTTTCCATCTAACTTCTTTATATTCATTCAGCTGCCTTTCTTGTTTCAAAATGTGCGTATTTTCCTGTAGGTGCTATCTACTTTTCCCCTACTTACACATTCTTCTACAGACTTGCCTTCTAGCCACTCCTGCCTAGCTTCCTGTAAATCTCATTTCATAGTCATCTGTATTCCATTTTTCCTGTTTCATTTACTGCATTTTTATATTTTCTCCTTGAATCAATAAAATTTAGTATGTCCTGTGATATCCAAGGATTTTTTGTAGGTCTTGCCTTTCTACCTATTTTGCCCTCTGCTGCCTTCACTATTTCATCTCTCAGTGCTACCCATTCCTCTTCCACTGTTTTATTTCTCCATTTCTGTCAATTTTTGCCTAAAGCTTCCTCTGAAATTCCAATTTATCCAAGTCCCATCTCCTTTATATATTTTTTTTACCTCTCTGCAGTTTTTTCAGTTTCAACCTACAGTTCATGATCAATAAGTTGTGGTCAGAATCTATATCTGCCCCTGGGCATGTCTTACAGTTTAAAACGTGGTTCCGAAATTTATGTCTTCCCATTGTAAAATCTATCTTGTACCTTCCGGTGTTTCCTGATCTCTTCCCGTATACAGTCTTCTTTTGTGATTATTAAACCAAGTGTTTGTTATGATTAAATTATGCTCCATGCAAAATTCTACCGGGTGGCTTCCTCTTTCATTCCTTTTGCCCAGTCCACTTTCACCTACTATTTTTCCTTCCCTTCCTTTTCCTACTACTGATTTCCAGTCTCCCAACACAATTAAGTTTTCCATTCCCTTAATTTTCTGAATAATTTCCTTTACTTTTCCATACATTTCTTTGATCTCCTCATCATCTGCAGAGCTATTTGGCATATAAACCTGTACTATTGTGGTCAGGTGTTGGTTTCGTATCTATCTTGACTACGATAATGCAATCACTGTGTTGCTCATAGTAGTTTACCCACATTCCTATTTTCTCATTCATTATCAGACCTACTTATACCCCCAACTGATTGTGTATTAATAATCTTCTACTCACCTGACCAGAAATCTTGTTCCTCTTTGCACCGAACTTCACTAATCCCCACTATGTCTAATTTAAACCTATCCATTTCTGTTTTTAAATTTTCTAACATCCCTACCCGATTAAGGGATCTAACATTCCACGCTCCGAACCGTAGAATACCAGTGCTGTCTTTCCTGATGATGAAAATCTCCTGAGGAGTCCCTGCCTGGAGATCGAATTGGGGGGACTATTTTACCTCTGGAATATTTTACCCACGAGGATGCCATATATATTCATACAGTAGCGCTGCATGTCCTCGGGAAAAGTAACAGCTGTAGTTTTCCCTTGCTTTCAGCCATTTGCAGTTCCTGTGTGGCAAAGCCACATTAGCTGTTGTTACAAGGCCAGCTCAGTCAATCATCCAGGCTGTTGCGCCAGTAACTACTGAAAAGGCTGCTTTCCCTCTTCAGGACCCACACATTTGTCTGGCCTCTCCCCAAATACCCCTCCGCTGTGGTTGCACCTACGGTCTGGCTTTTTGTATCATTGAAGCACACAAGCCACCCCACCTCGGCAATGTTTGTGGTTCATAGGGGTGGAATTAAAAAGTAATAATTCAATTTTTGAACAGCATATAAGAAGCATATGAAATATATCAAGGTATGCGTTACACCATAATATATTTTAATGTTTCTACCTACCATTAGATGACAATGCTTGCAACTTATGCCAACCTGTAAAGAAATACAGGAGTATCTATATGTTGCAGTGTTGACACGTATTGCAGGAAGAAAGTATTTTCGATTAATGATGAAAATTCTTCTCAGAGATGATAAATTATTTTTCAAAAGAGATAGATTGGCTGGCCAGTAGTTACCTTTTTGCTGTGCCGCCGATAGTTACTCAAATGAAGAAACAGAAAAAAGGGGCTTTTGGAACACAGTTCCTTCCTCAGGTGGGAGAGAAGGGAAGAAGAAAGGATGAGAATGGAAGGGAAAGGTAATTCATGACCTAGGTTATGAAGATGGAATTTCAGGAGTGTGGACGTCAGAGATACTCTGTGTTCCTTTTTTGTCCCCTTTTTTTCTGTTTCTTCATTTGTGTAACTATTGGCGGTACAGCACAAAGGTAAGTACTGGCCAGCCAATCTCTCTCTTTTGAAGAAGAAAGTATTTTATGAGCTATTGCATTCTGCAGTTGCATTGTACCATCTGACATTTCTATTTCAAGTTTTGTAAAATTGTATTGTGTGAATTGATCTTGTAGTAATAATAAAAACTGAAATTTATCCACATAAACACACACATTTAACAATGGTTGTCACATGAGTGAACACAGTGAATGAGATTTATAGAGTGAGAAAGAACATGCTAGAACAAATACAGGCACATGCAAAGCACGAAAAGTGTAAATTAAAGGTAAAACAGTCTGTGTAAGATAAATATTTTAGATATTGTTGCCACATTGTAGTATGTCTCACAGCCAAGGGCAATTGATAAACTTTTATGGTAGTATATTTGAAATCATACTGCGACTTACTTAATGCAGTATTTTGTAATTCTATATTTCTATTCATTGTTAATTGTGGACAGAACTTCCACACTATAAAAATCTGATCTGCTTTTTCATTAAGAGGGAAAAAGTAGGGAGAGTCAGGTTAACTGGACCACTTTTTTGAAAACTGGCCTGATTCATTATCAATGTAATTTACATACTTAAATGTTAAAACTCTTCTGGGTATTAGACCGTATCTTCAGTATATCAAATATTTCACCAACATTTTGGCCACGTCCGTGAAATATTTGATATACTGACGATGCGGTCTAATACCCAGAAGAGTTATATCAACAATGACAATGACCGCGGAAGCCTTCGTTTACATACATACTTGAAATTTAACAGGATGTCTGGGTTACATGTTTTCTTTAAAGTGACATGTTAAAGGACACAGTCTTACTTTTAATTTTTCTGGAGTTTTAAGTAATCAACTAGTTTGCAAAGTGACCACTAAACAGTAAGGTTAACTTATCCAGGTAACAAAATCAGTGGAAATGCATTAAATAACTTTTATTTCAACTTAGAACATTGTGTAAGTGCACTGCAACACTCTGTTGGGTTTTCTGCTGTGCTGTGGGCCTCTGTATACATCCCACATTGTTTACACACATTCCCCATAAGGCTGTACTGATGATATTATCCATGATATCTCTGAAGCGATTACTGCAGAGCATCTTGTGACTAACTTTGCGAAGGCAATGGCTTCATACTCAGCAGCCTTTCTTGTCCAGAAACAACAGGCTAAAGCTCCAACCTATGTTTTATCTCACACCAGGAGGAACTTTACAACGAATCCTTGACTGTCTGGGAACCTAAACTGGCACTTTCCTCTTCCCATAAATCTGCACATAGCCCTGATACAATCCATAACCTATTGATCCCACTCCTCAATCCTCCACAATGACAATATCTTCTCAAGGAATTTCACCAGATTTGGCTCCAAGGGCTCTTTCCCTCTCAGTGGAGGGACAAAATTGTGGTTCCTGTCCTTAAGCCTGGTAAGGATCCATCATCCCTGGACAGTTACCAGCCAATTAGCCTGACAAATGTACTCTGTAAATTGCTTTAAAGGGTGGTTGTCCACAGACTATGCTGAGTACTTTAATCATGGGGACATCTGTCACCTTATCAATGTGGGTTCCGGGAGGAACGATCTACATTTAGACTGGAAACAGCAATCAGACAGGCCTTCTATAAATGTCAACATATTGTTGCAGTTTTCTTCAATCTATGTATGGTGTGTGACACCACTTGGTATCATTATATCTTAAATTCCCTCCATGACTAGAGCCTACAAGGCTCACTATCAATTTTTATTAGTCACTTTTTATCCCAATTGCCTGTTCCATGTTAGGGTCTGTTCTTCATTCAGTTCCTCATGGACCCAGGAGAATGACATTGCACAGGGTTGGTGCCATTTGAAGGGCTTCTACATGGGCTCTCGCCTATGAGGTTCAGTTCTCTCCATCCAAATGAAAGTGAGTTGTTGTTGTACTACAGTTCCCCCCGATCCTGAACTCTTCTTGGGTCTTCAGTGGCTGGAGGTTGTGGCACCACACCCTTTCTTGGGCCTCCTTTTTGATAAAAAACTGACTTGGCTGCCCCATACTCACCACCTGAAGACTAGCTGCATGTGGAAGCTTGCCCACTCATCTTTAGGTACAGATCGTACAACTCTCCTTCATGTCTATCGGACTCTGATTTTGTCCTAATTATGGCTACCATGTTTATGGCTCAGTAGCTCCTTCTGCTCTGAAACTGTTGGACCCAGTTCACCATTGTGGTTTTTGCTTGGCCGTGGGTGCCTTCCAGACCACCCCTGTTGACAGTTTCCTTGCCGAAGTGGGAATCTTTCCTCTTCAGATTAGGCAGCATCAGTTTTTGGTGTCCTACACTATTGCCATTCGACAGTTTTATATGCATTCCACGTATCATGTTATTTTTGCAGGCGGTGGGTTTCGACATCCTGATACCCACCCCTGAGTGGAATTAACCATTGGATTGTGGCTCACCTTCCTTTGAAAGGACAGCCATCATCCTTCCCTGGACTGTACGCACCTCTTATACAGCACAAACCTCGTTGAATGGTATTGTGTCCCCAAATTCAGATGGATTTCTTCCAAGGTCTAAAAGCCTCAGTCTCCCCCAATACTTGAAGTGTTTCAGGGCACCACCTTCTTCCACACTGATGACTGTGACTGTGTCTTACAGGGTTTGCTTTTTACTCCCCTGTCAGCACTGAATGTCATTCTCTGCCAGAACTGATGGCCATTAGCAGAGGCCTTCATATTAGTAAAGAGGGCACTTTGGACCATGTTTTAATCTGTACTAACTCAATGAGCAGCCTGCAGGCCATTGACTGATGTTACTCTTCCCATCCTTTAGTCACTTCTGTCCATGATCTACTTGCTGACTTTCACCATGCCACCTGCTCTGTCACTTTCCTCTGGATTCCCAGTCATGTGGTTATTCTAGGGAATGAACAGGTTGACCATTTGGCTAGAGCAGCAGTTATTCACTATCCATTTCCCTTGAAAATCTGGTGTGCATATTTGTGGATGCAGATAAGATCTCTGTTGGTACAAAAACGGAACAGCGACTGGCAGGCTTCTGCCCCATCTAATAAACTCTGCGCAAACAAGGAAATCACTACAGCTTAGAGTTATTCCTTATGCTCATCTCAGAGGGAATCTACTGTCCTTTGTCATCTCTGCATCGGAATTCCAGGCAGACCCATAATTTTATTTTGTACATCGAGTCTCCCCCCACATAATCACCGTGGAGCTCTACAATTGGTGGCTCATATCTCAATAGAATGTCTGCTCCGTCTGGCCCTCAATGCCAAATATGGGCTTATGTAATCATTGCCTCTAGTTTTGCTGGATGATCTACGGATGGTTGATTGCATCCTTGTTTTTGTTGTGAAAGCAGTTTTTGTTCTCAGTTATAAGATTTTATCTCTGATGCTCTGACAGGGTGGAGGGTTTGTACTGTTCGCAGAGTTTGGAGCACCCACTCTCCCAGCCACCCTTTACACTTTTTACCTTGTTTTAACACTGTTTCCCTTTATTCCATGTTTAGACTCCTGCGCTAGAGACATGATCTGATAATCAGTACACACTCATCACTAGTGAGTTGTGGTTGGACTTTTATGTATGGAGATGTACACAGCAGGAGTTCCTATTTTCTGTTGCCTTTAGTCTTGCAGTATTACTGATTTTAATTGCTTTTTGGTTTCCACCTTTTTACCATCAGAATGTTCTTAGCTAGAAAGTATTTTTAATTTTACCATATCCTACTGAATGTCATTGAGCTAAAGGGACTGATGACTTAGTTGTTTGGTCCCCTACTCTCTCTAACCCTCATTCAAGCTTGTAGATGTTGTCTGGTCCAAATTTGAATTTTTGATACAATTTGTTCAAATTGGAATAAAATGTACCAACAATTGACTTTTTGAAACTAGTTGCACAACTCAGACTACTAGCTTCAGGTTGTCTAAGAGACACCTTAAGCCTCTTCATAAAAGAATGAAGCCTCTCCTTCCCAACAATTTTTTCTTGCTGCCAGTTTTGCTGAAGTTCCTTCATTTGATATGTTAGCTTTCTTGTATCTGTAATTGATAATCATTAATGCATACCAGCAATTTCTATTAAACAAGAACAAAGAGAAAGTTCTGCTTGTGTAAACACCTTTTTGTGCTCATTTGATGTCCTAAAGTTATCTTCATTGTGAGCAACAGATTTTCTGACAAAACATCTCATTGTAATTCAAGGAATTTTAAACTGATTGGATGCTGTGTGACATGAGTTCCTTCTTAGATTGCTGTCACTGCAATTTTAAGATCTTCCACTGAATATGAACGATAGTTACTAGTACAACTGCGAAATTGTGGAATCTGAAAATGAAAACTTATTATTTAACTAAAATAAATCTAAAGTACACTTACTCACAATCCTCATAAAGTGTTATGTAAAATATTTTCGAAATTGAAAAGATCTGTAAATTACAAAAGTAAATAAATGTATTGGATTTAACTGGACCATCCCATCTAACCAAATTACCTTGCTGTCCAGTTCACCTAGTCACACTTTCACTCTTTCTGAGTCACTAAACCGGCTGATAAACTAAGGTAAACTAAAACAAAACAGTCTGTTGTAAAGAGTGAACACTTACAATTGTTATGGTGTAACTAGGTTTTTCTAGAAGCAACAAACAAACAATAAACAAAATGAGTGGGGAAAAATCTCAGGTCCCCACACAAAAAAATTGTTTGTTGTTTTTCTCCTGTTTCTAATAGCATAAGTTGTTTAATCTCTGGAGCTGCTTTTGCCATCTGGTGTTATGACACAAGAAACAATTTCCACTGTAATCTACTAGGTCAGTTGACCTGACCTGCCCAGACAAGCATAACTCTACCCTCTGCTTTTTGCATTTTTAGTTTCTTAATCTGTGACCAGCTTAACAGTGTCTGGAATGGTTGTAACTTTTTATTGCTGCTTTTCTTTTTGTGGTATAAACATTATTTCACAAGTCTCATATAATCTACTAATTGAATAGGATTAGAAGAAAAACAAATTAAAGTGTGTCCTGTACCTTCCTGGCACAGTTTTACAATATGCTTAATAAGTAAATCAGTTGAATAGTTTAATGCAACATTGCTTCGTGTGCATCCGTTTTCCATTGTGCTTCCAAATCTTGGATTCACACTCATTTACTTTTTCACTCAGTCTATAGAGGAAGGTGGGGGGGGGGGGAAGAAAAGAAAAAAGCCGTTAGTTTTGTCTGTATTTAATGTTAAGTTGTTTTGTGTAGCCACTATGAAGATCTGTCAAACCTGGTCACTGATTTCCTTTGCACTTAATTATATTTTGATTAATCATTATAAGTGGTGTTCTAATGGTCATGCAACAGTAACTACAACCTGTCACCATGTCTAACTCAGAACTCTAATGAAGTTGAGAACTGTTCACTTACGGTGATAGAAAGCTTTTGTGTCCCAGCCTCGTCGCCACTTTGTGTCTCGTTTCCGTCGTAGGTGTTAGTGGCCGAGTAGAAAAAGACCGACACAGGAATAAAGGATGCACGCTTGTGCAGGTACGAAGGTGAGCAGCCAGGGCAGAAACTAGAAACACTAGAGTAAATTAGAACGAGATATATATTTCATAGAGACTTAGTAATACTTAACTTTTACGTAGTTCTTCACTGCAGAAGGCTGATACATAGATTAGGTAGAGGCCTGCCTAATGATGTTTCATAGTGCCTATCCGATAGCCAAGTCTATCTGGTGCCTATCTGATTCCGAAGTGTTAACTGGTTCCTATCTCAGTCCCAAGTGAACGATGTCGTTCAGTGGTGGCCACGAGCGGAATTGTAGCAGAGGGCGCTCGTGGCCGACGTCGTAAGAACGCCTCGCCGTGTATGCATGGCGGCACGCAGTGAAAGTAGGTGGCGTGCACTTTAGACTTGTGAGACACCACAAAAGCAACTGGCCCGAGCAGAGATTGGTCTTATCTGTGCTGGCTGCCACAAATGCCGCTGCCTCACAGCCGGTGGTGCACACATAGGTCATGGCACACATTATTTGGAATGTCATACACCACAACATTACAACACTCCTCCCCACTCAGGGAGATGTCGATGGACGCTGAGTGTAGCCAGGTGATGTCAATTGATATTTCCTTTGTAGTAGATGCATTGGAGTTCTCGGTGAGCTGGCATGTGGATGTACGGTCGATACTGATATGGATGCAGTGGACAAAGTCAGCCTGTCCATGGTGGGATGCAGCCTGCAATGATGGTGAGCTCGTGGTGTAGGATTGCCCCAATATCAGTGGAGCCCCCATCTCTTGATGATGAGGCCAGCCTTTGGGTTGCCACGGAGCTGGCCTGTACTGTGCTGGGCATCAACCTGGCTGCCCCTCCAAAGTTGGAGACAGCATTCCAGGGTGATCAGGCATAGCTGAAGGCGTAGACGGTGTCTCTGGGGGGGGGGGGGGCAACACTGCCTCGTCCGGCCGGCACTGCAGGAGGCGCCGTGCAGGGCACTGGACGTGGACTGTTTGGCACCAGGAGGTGTTGCAGTGGTCACTGGCAAAGGATGGGCAGTGACAAATGATAGCAGATTCGAAAGGTGTAAGGGGGGGCAGTGGAGGTGGTAGTGATGATGGAGTCCGCAGAGGTGGAGGTGGCTTGGCCGGGGCTGTAACTTATGTCAGTGCAACATACCACATCCCTTGGCATGTGGATGGAGGAGATGCGACAGCCCTCACAGGTCATGACCATACCCGGCAGCCAGTGAGAGCTGCAGCTGAACCTACACTCCCTGGCAGCAGAGCACATAGAGTAACGATTTGGTGGCCGTGAAGAGGGTGCACAGGCTTGCAGCAAGAGGAGATGTAATAACGTGTGGTTGGCGGCCATGAAGGAGTTCTGCAGAGCTGTGATCACCCACTGGAGTAAACTGGTACAAAGATAGGAAAGAAGAAGATTCAACATATTTGCGCATTTGTATTTAGAATGTGCAGACCAACCATTCCACCTCGCCATTGGACTGGGGTAGCAGGGTGGGCTTGGTACATGGTGGACCCCTTCTTAGCACAAAAATCCCAAATATTTGTCGAGGTAAATTTAGGCCCGTTATCAAAAACCAAAATACATGGAAGGCTTTCAATGGCAAACACTTTGGAAACAGATTGATGGTCATGGCCATAGACGTAGTATGGCAGCACATGACATAGGAAAAGTTTGAGTACACATCAATTACACAAAAGCAATAAGAGTGGAGAAAGGGACCAGCATAATTTACTTGGATGCACTGCCAAGGCACGTTGGGCCAATGTCAAGGAGAAAGGGGTGCCCATGGAGCTGCTTGCTGAGAGGCGCAAGATGAACAAGCCACCACCAAGCCTGTGATATCCCTGTCCATACCTGACCAAAACACTTGCGTGATGTCCCCCGGTGTCCCGAATGCAGCAGTGACAGGACTCGTGAGTGAAGGGCAGAAGGCATGACCGTGCAAGACTGGCGATCCTTGGTAGCCAACAGAAGAACCCTCTTACATTCAGACTAGTGGCATTGAAAAGAATAATAATTACGCAGGGGATCAGAAGCCCTGAGTGGAGGGAGATCTGCCCGTCCATGATGGATGTATCCTAAGACCATACGCAGCACTGGACTGGAAGAGGCAGCCCCTGGTAATTTGAAAAATGTGATAGGGAACACCTCGACTGTAGCCTTTGCTTCTTTGTCCAAATAAAAACAGAGAAGCTCTTCCCAATCAAACTCCAGGTCCAGACCACAGGGGAGGCATGTCAGCATTGGTATGCTGGGTGGTGGGCCAGAAAGAATTTCATAAGTGTATCGAGACAAGAATAGCGCCCAGTGCCGAAGACGATACACAGCCTTATCCAGCAATACTCCAGTAGGACGAAAAAGGAAAACCAACAGCTTGTGGTCCAATTGAGATGGAACTTGATGCTGTAGAGGTATGCATGAATCTTTTTAATGGTGCAGTCAATAGTCAAAGCCTTTTTTTCAACTTGAGAAAAGCATTGCTGAGTCTGAGAAGCATATGTGAAGATCACTGGTGCACTGGCTACGACAAAGGATAACTGCTGATACTGGTAAAGGCCAAAAGGCATGTTAATGTCCAACAGGCATTTGGAGTCTTCATCAAGTTGAAGCTGAAGGTACACCTACACCAAATCCACCTGAGAAAAAGCCTGGGAGCCTGACAGTAATGCCAACAACTTGTCTGTGCGGGGCAAAGGATAAGAGTTGATCACTGATTGCACATTAATTGTCACCTTGAAGTTGCCACAGATTCATAAGGAACCTGAGGGTTCCTTAACAATGACCAGTAGCGTGGCCCATTCACTAGAAGAAATGGGGCACAAAACCTGCAGAGATTGAATGTGGTCCAGTTCAGTTTTCAGTTGGTTGTGCAAGGTTACGAGAACCGGGCGGGCACAGAAAAATTTTGGTCGCGCTGTAGGCTTCATGATTAATATGGGCTTTAAACCCAGTAATACACCCCAACCAACCAGAAAAGAGCGACAAAATTCCTGACAAAGGGATTCAAGCTCTTGGAAAGACACTGTCTTGGACACAAGATTGACAGAATCAGAAATAGTAAAGCCAAAAGAAGTAAACACATCCAGTCCAAAAATATGTACTGCCGTCATATCATCCAACACTAAGAAGGTGATTGAACACACCACAGATTTGCAGTAAATTGACCCACCACTGGAATATGTTGGTGACTATAACTGCGCGAGGCTCATGCTGCCAGAGATAATAGGGGTGACCCCCGCAGTGTATACGTGTGAAAGTTTAGCAAAGAAACTCAAACCCTAGTAGCCACTTGTAAACACACAGATTTGTCAAAAATTAGCACTTCGGGCAATAGTTTGGAGGGAATGTCTGCAAACCTTGCACAAGGTTAATCTCCATGTCCATATTTGTAGAAGACTGCTGTGAACGGCATACCAAAGCCATATGCCCCTTTTTTCGGCAATTGTTGCATGTGACCCTGCGTCAAGGGCAAGATGCCCTGTCATGATTGATGAAAGAGTATTGGCAGGATGGTAGAGAAAGAGATTGACCATGCGGTGTGGACCGTTGCTGTTGTTTACCCTGTTGTAGCTGAAATTCACTAAGACCCCAAAGATACATTCCACACGTCAGTAATATGAATTTACACAGTTCATGTGTGGAATACAAATGTTCGAGATGTACAGTGTGTCACAAATATGTATTAATCACTGTAGATACACTTTCTACATGCCTAACATTGAAGAACTTTTAACATATGTTACTGTTCAAATTATACTCCCTATGGGTGTCAATTGTGCCTCATATCATGGACGAAACAATACTCAATTACATGGCGCGAACACACACTATTTATATCTTCCAAACAATGATACTGGAAATGGCATGTAGTTAATTATGTACGTTAAATTAATTTTAATGCAAAAGTAAACAATTACATACAACTGGCTACAGTAAAAAATAGTGTAAATAATACTAAAAAAATGATGTACAAATTTCTGTTAAATTAATATTGTCTCAATTTCAAATAAATCTAAATAGGTTTTTAAACAATTACTTTGTAATAAAGGTAATTATATGGAAACTAATGAGGGCAAAACTTTCCTAACATTACTTGTGAAACACAATAATAGTCCAGTCAATATGTATTTTTACCAGGAAAGTTTTGGGGTAGTTTTGATTTCTGCGATTCCCTATGTTTTTTGGTGTGCTGAATCCGAATCTGCCACTTCCCAACAAAATTTCGTGACGCAACATTCAAAAAAATGCAAAAATACGAAAAAAAAAAAAAAATAGCATTTTGCAGCGGTTTTCTGCTTATAACTTGGAAACTATCAATGTTTTACAAATTACCTCTGAGTCCAAAATTGAAGTCCATAAAATTTCCTACAGATTTCACTATTTATGTTTTGCTGTCAGATGAGGCGTTCCAGCTCAAGTGCTAATTGAAAACTGGCATATTTTGGCTATCTCCACTAAAATCCACTTTTTCCACTGAAGAATAATTCATTATTAAAAGCTGACATTCACTGAATTATTTTAATTTTATTTATTCTCTCCCGACCTCTTTATATTGTTTTATAACTGACCCATCTGGTTTAAATACCCTTTTCCAGCTCCTTCATACTCCAGCCGCGACCAGGATGACAGCCTGACTTCTGAGTTACCAGTCTCGAGTTCCTCTCTATTGTTCACGACGGCTCCCACCCTCTAGCTGCAAAACCCACAAACACACTGAGACACCGGCTATCTGCTCAGGGTGTACTGTCTGTTTGGGGAGGGGGGGGGGGGACCATAGGAAGCAAGCTCCACCCACCAACTCTTCAATCCAATGGCTGTGCGGTGAAAAGAAGCCAATAGAACATAACGCAGTGCTGGCAACATGCTTGCCGTCGCAAATAAAGTATGCAAGTGGCCATAATCTGTACGCCAATTGCAGCCATCTTTAGCTTCAGGACATGCATACCTTGAAAACTACAATGCCACCTGCAGAATACAAGCGTTTCGCCACTCAGGGATCTTTAAGCATTCATAAGAGTGAGAAACTGTGGTGTGGCACTTGGAGTGATATGGCTCCAACAAACTCTAATGAAGTCAATAAAGACAAGTGGTGGCCTTACTCATGGCCGTGGAGTAACTGCAGGCATTGTGGCAAGATGGACACAGGGGATGACACCACTGCATAATGTGTGCCAAGAGATTGAGCACTTTACGGGAGTTGAACTCGCAACGTCAGAAGAACACGTTGACAGTAGGGATACTTTGCAAAAGCGAGACAACACTGACGCACATAAGTTGCTGAACTGTTTTCACGAGCAGAGACCACTGACCTAACGTCACTAAGTACGGGTGTTGTCGGAGATCAGACAATAAACTTGCCACTTGTACAAAGAGATGGGCATGAAAAGTATACAGTGCATTGTTGCTGGTGATTTCCAAAGAATAAAATTCAAATGAAGCAAAAGAGTGCGGCCTCTTGCAATCATGAACAGCTCCATTCAGATACAAGACAGGGCTGTAGTCATTAACCCAACTACACTTTTTCAGCAAATGACCATCATGAAACATTCAGATGAAGAGCTGCGAGAATTTTTGTATTACAAACTTAGCCCCTACCCTCTCTCTCTTTTCGATGAGCATGGGATGAGGAAAGGAACCAAATCGGGTTTGTACAAGGCATTTTCACCGCCTGAACTGGCAGACTTGAATGGTACAAAATATGTAATCGACGGCGGGTGTTTGTTACATAGGGTCAAATGGCACCATGCCCAGACGTGTGCAGAAATTTGTGACAGTTATATATTTTACGTGAAGTCAAACTACAAATCAAATGTCGTTGTCATTTTCGATGGTTACCCTGACGAAGTTTGTGAAAGCACCAAGGGCTTAGAACGATTAAGAAGAGCACAAAGAAAGCAATCTGCTACAATATCGTTTACAGAAACGACGATGCCTACTGTTTTGAAAGAGTGTTTCCTTGCAAATTACAAAAACAAGGGACGGTTCATACCTATGTTAATGGTAAAATTTCATGTTGCAAAAATTGATTCACGGCTAGCTGTGGAGGATGCTGATACACCAATTATCACAACAGCCCTTAACTTAGCCCCAGCAAATGAATACATGATGGTGGTGGGAGAAGATATAGACCTTTTGGTGATTTTAATGTGCCTGTGTAGCCCTGACGTAAAGAATGTCTTTTTTTTTTTTTTTTTTTTTTTTTTTTTTTTTTTTTTTTTTTTTTAAACCAGGAAAAGGAAAGGTGCCTCCAACCTTCTACAATCCTCATCTTACCGCTGACAGAACTGTATCACATCATATATTGTTCCTGCACACGATGAGTGGTTGTGACAATACTTTTGCTTTGTTTAACCAGGGGAAACTTAAATTTTTAAAATTCCTGCAGAAGCACAATGACTTGCAAACAGTCATTGATGTTTTCTACAACCCTCGTGCACATCAGGATGAGATTGTCGAAGCAGAAAACATGTTTCTCAAGAAACTGTATGGGAAAGGACATCAGACTAGCCTGAACGATTTGTGATACAGGCAATACGTATCTATTTCTTACAAAAGTAAAACCAACATTGCCTCACTATCCCCCACTGAAGCTGCTGCACGACAACATTCACTGAGAGTTTATTTTCAAGTGCAGCAGTGGTTATCCAGTAAAATTACTCTCGACAAACAACAAAGAGACCCAAGCGAGTGGGGATGGAAAAAAAAAAAAAAAACAAGGAATGGTCTTGTCCCTGTGCCAACAACTTTGGACCCTGCTCCGGACTCGATACTCCGACACATTTCTTGTAAATGCAAGAACGGCTGCCAACGTAATTGTGGGTGCAGGAAAGCAGGCCTCCACTGCTCCCCCATCTGCACATCCTCTGAAGGGCTGTGTAATAACGTCATACTTCCAGGAATCAGAAGATGAAGAGATAGAAGAAGAAGAAGAAGAAGAAGGAGAAGACAAAGAACAGGCTGAAGAAACACACCTGCACCACGTGGAAGTTATGTCAAATCTCACAATCTGTTTCAAAATAATTCTCCTTGAGATATGTTCACTGGTCATTGATTTCTCACCTACCTCCTTCATTTTCCAGATGAAGTAGCCCGAACACTGGCGACAGAACAACCTGCACCTAAGCCAGGACCCATCGCCTGCAAAGAACCACAGGCAGGACCCTCTTGGAAACGACAGCGGCATATATAATTGATGGACATAATAATGTATTCTGTGTAATACAGTATATGTATAAAATTTTCAAAATTTTGTTCGGAATTTAAATTTTCTGTGACAATTTGTACAATTTCTGATTTTATTAATAACTTGAACTTCATGCAATTTCTTTTTTAATTTCGTATAACTTTACATATATGATCTAAAGAAGATGTGCACAGAGAACTGGGAGAAGCAGTGGATACCAGTGTACATTCTATACGACTTAAAACTTGTAGGAATTCACTAAATGTCAGCTTTTAATTATGGATTAGACTTCTTGAGTGGGAAAGTGGATTTTAGTGGAGACAGCCAAAATACGCCAATTTTCAATTAGCGCTTGAGCCAGAACGCCTCGTCTGACAGCAAAACATAAATAGTGAAATCTGTAGGAAATTTTATGGACTTCAATTTTGTACTGGGAGGTAATTTGTGAAAAGTTGATAGTTTCTGAGTTATAAGTAGAAAACCGCCAAAAAATGCTTTTTTGAATTTTTGCATTTTTTTGAATGTTGCGTCACGAAATTTTGTTGGGAAATGGCAGATTCAGATTCAGCACCCCAAAAAACATATGGAATCGAAGAAATCAAAATTACCCCAAAACTTTCCGGCTAGGGGCCCTATTGAGCACAAGTTGACTGGACTATAATACCTAATTTAATATTATGAGAAAAGAATTTATTTAGTTTTATCAGTAACATTAATTAGCATATGAAATAAATCACAATTTGTGATCACTTATGGCATCACTGTACTAGGTTTAGATGGAATACCAAAGGGCGGCGAATGAAAATTTGTGCCCGACCAGGGTTCGGACCCGGGATCTCCTGCTTACTAGGCAGACGTGTTGAATAGTAAGCATGGGATCCCGGGTTCGAATCTAGGCCAGGCACAAATTTTCTTTTGCTGTCCTTTGGTATTCCATCTAAATCTAGTACAGTGATGCCATAAGTGATTGCAAATTGCAATTTATTTCATTAAATGAACACTGTAATGTCGTCAAAAATATATAACTAATTAGCATATTACCTGAAACATTACAATATGCCTATGGCATTAACTAATTAAAATTTGCTAATTAAACCAACTTCTCCAACATCAAATAATGGAAAATGGCTTCAGCTAGTTAAGTTATAAAATAGAATAACAGAAGTTTTGGAAAAGAAAAACATAATAGACTAATTATAATAATGGAAAGTCCAGGTTGGAATAAATAATATAGTAAGGACAGTTTACAACTCACCGCAAAGACGTGGCGACGAGCTGTGACAGGCACGTACAAAAGACACACACATACAACACATTCAGCTATCGGCCATGGCCTTCTTCAGAAAATAGAGCACTCACGCAATCACACAGGCACACAACACAGTCATACAACCATCACCTCCGACTGCCACACTTCGAATCACGCTCTGCCACGGAAGTGGTATCGGAAGGTTCATAATGCAAGCAGATGGGAATAAATCCCAGCATGCTTAGTAACAGGCTCTGAATAGAATTGGCGAGAAAAGGAATGTTTGAGATACCTTGACTAAAAGAAGGGATTGATTGGTAGGACACATTCTTATACCTCAAGGAATCATACATTTAGCATTTGTGAGGGGGGGGGGGAGTGTGTGTGTAAGGGGGGGGGGAGAGGTTTGCAGAGGGAGATCAAGAGACAAATATAAGAAGCAGATTCAGATAGATGTTGCTGTTCTTATGAGGAGATGAAGGGGCTTGCTCAGGATAGAGTAGGGTGGAGAGCTGTATCAAACCAGTCTCCGGAGTGAAGACCTCAACCACAGTGTCCCATGTGACTTATAATCTCAATTAGTAATTTTGTGCTAATCCAAGTACTAATATTGCAAGAACTATTGCATGAGGAAATTTTGAAAACATGTATCAGAAAAAATTAAATTTACTCTGATCAAGGTAACAAAGAGTTCATTAAGCATCAATAAAAACAGAATAAACCACCTTTAAACTGAAGTTATAAAAATTAAAATGATACCTTGACATTTATGGGACTGATAATTGCTCAAATAACACTCATGAAGAGTAAATACAAGTAATCTGCATAATAATCTTTCTTATGTTTGTAGTATTACAGAGCAGTAAGACCATAGGCATGTGGGATATTGGAGCACCTCCAATTGTTTGAAACCTGGTCACCCTCATCCAAGATACCAATCACTTCCTTCACAGACTTTCCACCATCCCCATCCCTTTACCTCCTGGAACCTTACTTGTCACTGTTGATGCCACTTCGCTGTACACCATTATTCCACATGCCCATGGTCTTGCTGCTCTTGAACACGAACTTTCTCAGTGTTCTTCAGAATCCTATCCCAATACCTCATACCTTGTAACCCTTACCAATTTCTGCCTAACAAAGAATTACTTTTCCTTTGAGGCAAATGTGTACTATCAAATCAATGGCACTGCTGTGGGCACCTGCATGGCATCCTCTTATGCCAATCTACTTATGGGCCATCTAGAGGAAACCTTCCTACCTCCCAAAACCCCAAACACCTCATCTGGTTCAGATTCATTGATAATCTCTATATATAAAAGGCAATGTCCCGACTGACTGACTGACTCATCACCGCCCACCCCAAACCACTGAAGATAGAAACTTGAATTTTGTAAAGGGTGTTGATCTTACTTTGTAGGCATCATTTAAGAAGCGATTTTTCGATATTCTGTCCATAAGGGGGTGAAATAGGAAATTAAATGTTTTTTGAAAATATGTTGCTATTTAGGCAATTTTGAAGATAGAACTACAAAATTTCAGATTTTAATTCAGGGTTCTTATTTAAAAGACACGTATTTCAGCATTTTTTAAAAGTTCAACCAATAAGGAAGGAAAATAGGGGATGCAAAAAATTTATTTTCGAAAATAGAATGAAGAAATATATGTGTTTTGGCATTTTTCGAAATTCAACCATCAAGGGCGTTAAATTGGAGAGGGGCTGTTTTCCGAAAATCTTTTGCTATTAAGGCAATTTTGAAGCTACAACCACATAAATTGGTATATGTTTTCTTGGTTAGAATTTAAAAAATAGTGTTTCGGTATTTTCAGAAAATTAATCATTTAGGTGGTGAAATAGGGGATGAATTTTTTTTTTTTTTAAATACGTTGCTACTAAGCCAATTTTGAACCCAGAAATACAACAAATATTTGCATACTTGGTTGTTATTTAAAAGACACATGTTGGGGTATTTTTCGAAATTCACTATTAAGGGATGCCATGGGGGGGGGGGGGATCAAGTAACGAATGTTCAAATGTTTGTAAATCTTAAAAAAACTTAACTATGGGGTCATCAGTCCCTAAGGCTTACAAACTAATTAAACTAACTTAAACCAACTTATGCTAAGGACAAAACAAACACCCATGCCCAAGGTGCGAATTGAACCCCCAACGCCGAACAGCAGTGCACACTGCAGCATGGCGCCTCAATAACACAAGGCCATTCTGCTGTGGCTACAAGTAGTCTCACAACATTTCATTATGATAGTACTTAAGCTATATCTGTGAAAATTTAAATTAAGAGGGAGAAACAACTGGTGCAGACAAACCAACCAGCCTATGCAGGCAAAGCAGTGGACGATAAGCTAGTATTTTCATTATTTGGACTCAGGGCCAACAAACCTTATCCTCATTCCTTCACACCTCAACTCCTTTTACCCCATCAGTTTATCTAGTTCCTTCTCAACCCACCTAGCCACCTTCCTGGATGTTAACTTCCACTCACTGACGGCTCCATCCAGACCTCCATCCACATTAAACCTACTAATTACCAACAGTACCTGCACTTTGACTGCTGCCATCCATTCCATATCAAAAAATACCTCCCATACAACCTTGCTACCCATGTACGATGCATTTCTAGTGATGAGAAGTCCTTTACCCATTATGCCGAAGGCCTCAAGAAGGCCTTCACAGACTGACATTACCCTCCTGACCTAGTCCATAAACAGATTTCCCATGTCATATCCCCACACACCATCAATCCTCACTACAATCCTGGTAACCAGTCACAAAGAAGTGTCCTCCTTATTATTCAGTACCACCTCGGACTGGA
Organism: Locusta migratoria; assembly: GCA_026315105.1. Taxonomy (NCBI): domain Eukaryota; kingdom Metazoa; phylum Arthropoda; class Insecta; order Orthoptera; family Acrididae; genus Locusta; species Locusta migratoria. The sequence goes on along the minus strand of CM048744.1, from coordinate 62,495,373 downwards.
GCAACTAAATCACATCCTTTGTCTGGGCTTTGATTATCTATGACCATGCTATGAAATAAGAGACATCCTACCCACAATCCTTCCGACCCCTCCTAAAGCAGTGTTCTGTCACCCACCCAATCTACATAACATCCTGGTCCATCCCTATGCTACTCCCAACCCCAACCCCTTACCACAAGGATCATACACCTGTGGAAGACCCCGATGCAAAACCTACCTAATCCACCCACCCAGCACTTCCTATTCCAGTCCTGTCACAGGCTTATCCTACCCTATCAAAGGTCAGACCACCTCTTAAATCAGGCGTGTGATATACCAACTCTGCTGCAATCATTGTACAGCCTTTTTATATTGGTATGACGACGAACCAGCTGTCTGTCAGGATGAATAGCCACCAACAAACTGTGGCAAAAAGCAAGATGGACCATCCTGTGTTACAGCATGCAGATGAACACAGCACTCTGGATTTCAATGGCTGCTTCACTACCTGAGCCATCTGGATCCTCCCCTCCACTACCAGCTCTTCTGAATTGCGCAAATGACAATTGTCCCTTCAACACATTCTATGGTCTCTCAACCATCCTGGCCTTGGCCTAAGATAACTTTCAATCTCTACACACTATGCCTAACATCTTTCCCTGCCCCCCCCCCCCATCCCCCTTCCTTCCCCACTCGGCCGGCCGTGGTGGCCAAGCGGTCTGCGGCACGCCAGTCACAGTCTGCACGGCCTCTACAGTCGGGGGTTCGAATCTCCCCTCGGGCATGAATATGTTTGTGTCGTCTTTAGTATAAGGTATTTCATAAGTAGTTTGTATGTTTAGGGACTGATGACCCCGTAGTTAAGTCTCTTAAGCTTAAGAAACATTTAAACATTTTAAACTTCCCCACTCCTTATCCTGCATCTCTCCAATTCATGTCTTCCTTGCAACTGTGTGTTGCCTCTTAGAATATCCAATTTTATCATTTCAAATCCCTCCACTCTCTCCCCACACACATCTACACCTCCCTTTATCCTTTCTCATCCCTTCCATTTACTGTATTCATTACCGCAATTCAAATTCCTGCCTATCACAGCCTTTACAATCCATCATGCACCATGGAACTTTATTCGGCATCCTTCTCCCTCCACTCCTCACCTCACTCACAGTCTAGATGCCTGTGGCGCTGGAGTGGCTGGATATGATGGTTGTGTGTGTATATTTGTCTCAGTGATGGTATGAATGTATGTTTTTCTTTTACTGACATAGGCCATGGCCGAAAATTTAAGTTGTGTGTATATGTTTATCTATTCTCTTACCTTTCAGCAGCTCATCGGGCATCTTTATGGTGAGTTGTTACCTACCCTCCATTATTGACATTCTCCCACAACCCAATTTTTAGTTGCACCTTGCAGTTTCCCTATAAAGCAAGAGATCTGAGATTGAAACTTGGCAGTGGCACAAATCTTAATTGAATGCCTTGCCTTACGATCATCATCTTTGATATGTTGAGACTACATCTGTCTCAGGAAATGAATTTATTTGATGTATACATAGGGTTTATAGACTTAGGAACTGAAAAAAAAGAAGAAGAAGAAAATAGCAAACTCTGTCATTAATTTAAGTTGCTGTGGTACATACAGTAGGCGCAACATCAGTGGAGGGGCCTCAAAAAAAGGCCTGAAGAGCGGCAGCAGCCTTTTCAGTAGTAGCAGGGGCAATAGTCTCGATGATTGTCTGATCTAACTTTGTAACATTAGCTAATGTGGCTTTGCTGTACAGTTATTGCAAATGGCTGAAAGCAAGAGGAGAATACAGCCATTAATATAATAACAAACTCTTGGTTGAAGAATCATAAAATAAGGCTGTATACATGGAAGAGACCAGGAAAAACTGGTAGGTACAAGATAGAGTTTATAATGATAAGGCATATATTGTCGCGTTGCAATGGAAGCAGGCTTGACTTCGAAGGCAACTAAACACAGCACTTATACTGAAAGCATGTTTATTATGAACTCAACATACACGCAGCACTGACTGCCTCTCAGGCAGAGTGCTCTGCTATTTATACACAGACAGAATTTACCAGAAATTAGAAGAACAGTTGACATAAGAAACAAGTAGAATTTACAAGTGAACATAAGAAAGATGTAGAACCTTCTGGAATTGTAAATTACAAAGAAATAAATTTTTGCTGGGGGGCGGGATTGAACCGGCGACCTTCTGCTCCGCAGTCCGTGACGCTATCCCCTGCGCTACGCCGGCAGTTGGTGTTCATAGTCTCTCGTGGCATTGCTCCCTCTCCTGGAGAAACAGTGACCCGCTGTTATGATCCCTGTGGAGCCAGCTGCAATGTCCTGGATCTTGACCGTGTCATGGGTCCTCTGTATGACAGTTCAAGAGAATCCTTCCCTTCTCCGCGATAATCGACGACAGACGTTCCTGTCGTGGCTTCATCAGGAACATTACCATCCTTAAAGTCCCTGAACAAGAAGCCATTGTCGTCTACCTGCTCTTCAGGATCGTAGTAAGGCTTCATGCGCAGGACGTGAACAATGTCTCTTCGTTTTTGACGTTTCAACGACGGCTCATAATCTTCAACTTCATATGTGACGTCTGACAGGCGGCGTATGACACGATACGGACCAAAGTATCGCTTCAACAACTTTTCTGACAGTCCAACCTTCTGTACAGGGGTAAAAATCCATACCAGATCTCCTGGGCTGTACACAACAGGCCGGTGCTTGTCGTTATACCACTGACGGTCCTTCTCCTGGGCGTCCAGTGTCCGTATGCGAGCCAGCTGTCTTGCTTCTTCGACCCTGGTGATGAGCTGTTTAACATAGTCATCCTGAGTGTCGTCCGGTTGGAATGGGAACAGTGTATCCATTGTCGTCTCAGCTTCACGGCCGTGGAGCAGGAAAAACGGAGTGAAGCCTGTGGTGTCTTGTCTTGCGGTATTGTAAGCAAATGTCACGACTGGCAGAATTGTATCCCAATCCTTCTGCTCAACATCAACGTACATCGACAGCATGTCAGCTAACGTTTTGTTAAAACGTTCCGTAAGACCATTTGCCTGAGGATGGTATGCAGTTGTCATTCTGTGGACAATGTTGCACCGTGACATTACCTCTGATACTGGTTTCGACTGGAATACTTTTCCACGATCAGATATCATGACACGTGGTGCTCCATGCTTCAAAATAATGTCTTCTACAAGGAATTTTGTGATCTCTGGAGCTTCTGCAGTCGCCACAGGTTTGGTGACAGCGTAGCGTGTGAGGTAGTCAGTGCAGACTATTATCCAACAGTTACCGGTTGTCGACTTTGGGAACCTCCCTAAAAGATCGATCCCAACTCGGTGGAATGGAGCTGCTGCCGGCGGAATCGGTACGAGATGTACTGGAGGTAATTGCGGCACACGCTTCCGTCGCTGGCACTCTTTACAGTGACTCACATAGTGTTTGACAGATCGGTAGAGACCTTTCCAGTAATACCTGCGTCTGATTCTGTCTAGGGTCTTCACGAATCCCAGATGACCGGATATTGGAGCATCATGGAAATATTTGAGAATAGCTGGCTGGAGATGAGCTGGAACAACAAGTAGCCATTTGGGGCCCAGTGGATCGTAGTTGCTCTTGTACAAGGTTCCGTTCATAAGTTGGAACTCTCCATTGGTCGGTTCTCCTTTCTCCAAGGCCTCTATCATTTTTGATAGTGTTGGATCTTCTCTCTGTTCAGCTGTAATGTCATCTAATTCAGTGAGAGCCGAAATTTCATTAATGCTGTTGTGTTCCACTAATGGATTCCTCGAAAGGCAGTCGGCATCCTTGTGTTTGCGCCCGTTCTTGAATACCACTGTGACATCATACTCTTGGAGTCTTAGTGCCCATCTTGCTAGTCGACCTGATGGATCCTTCAAGCTAGTCAGCCAAGACAAAGAATGGTGATCTGTCACGACGGTGAATGGTTTGCCGAATAAATACGGTCGGAACTTGTTGATAGCCCAGATAACCGCGAGACATTCTTTTTCAGTTGTAGAGTAGTTTATCTCGGACTTTGAGAGTACTCTTGACGCATAGGCTATCACTTTTTCGGCACCTTCCTGAACTTGTACAAGCACTGCACCAATCCCATAGCCACTGGCGTCTGTGTGAAGTTCCGTTTCTGCATTCTCATTGTACAAGGCTAGCACTGGTGCGGAAGTTAGAGCCTCCTTAAGTGCTCGGAAAGCTCTTTCTTTTGTCTCATCCCAGTAAAATTTGGCATCTCCTTGCAGAAGTTCTTGTAATGGACGTGCCTTGTTACAAAATCCTTTTATGAAACGTCGGTAGTATGAGCACAGCCCGAGAAAACTTCTCACATCACGAATGTGCTGAGGAGTAGGAAATTCTGTGACTGCCCTTACTTTTCCTGGATCAGGACGAACACCATCTCCATTGACTAGGTGCCCCAGGATTTTTATGTCTTTGGCGACGAAGAGGCACTTCTTTGGATTGAGGCGGAGACCTGCAGCCTGAACACACTTCAACACAGTTGACAGGCGACTGAGATGTTCTTCAAATGTTTTCGAGAAAACGACAATGTCATCTAAATAGCAGACACACGTCATCCACTTAAGGTGTCGAAGCAAGTTGTCCATCATGCGTTCGAATGTGGCTGGAGCATTACATAATCCAAATGGCATTACTTTAAATTCATAGAGACCGTCAGGTGTAATAAAAGCCGTCTTCTCCCTGTCAGCTTCGTCAACCTTGATTTGCCAGTAACCTGTCTGCATGTCCATAGTTGAGAAGTATGTAGCTCCTTTCAAGCAGTCTAAGGTGTCGTCAATACGCGGCAGTGGGTAGACATCTTTCTTTGTGATTCTGTTCAGCCGCCGATAGTCAACACAGAATCGCCACGTGCCATCCTTCTTCTTTACGAGGACCACCGGAGACGACCAAGGACTCTCCGAAGGTTGAATAATGTCATCTCGCAACATCTTCTCCACTTCCTGCCGAATTATCCGTCTTTCAGCTGGCGACACACTATACGAACGCTGGCTAATTGGCGGATGATCCCCAGTATTGATACGGTGCTTTATCGTGGGCCGTTTCGTCTGACTTTTCCCCTGCTGAGGTGTGAATGCACCCGAAAATTGGCGTAGTATACCTAACACCCACTGGCGTTGTTCCTTGGTCAGTCCAGTCCCTATTGGCAGTTCCACGTTTGTTTCCTCCAGCGTGTTGTCTGTACTAACAGCAGGGCATGGGTCTTCATTGATGACATTCAGCTCACCGTCCTGGATTGGTTCAGCTGTCCCGATACACATTCCCTTGGGGATAAGTTGTGACTGCTCGTGACAATTTGTGATCCAAATCTCTCCTTGACCACCGGTAATGCTTATAATAGCCGCTGGTATGTTAATTTCTTTTGTGGGCCTCATAAACTTTTTACTATCAACAAGAACTTCACAGTTTAACAAGTCATCTGTGTTTGTGACTGCAACTCTTCTCATTGTCAACGGCGGTATTGTCACATTGTCAACGACGAATAACTTCCCAGAAAATTCTGTATTACGTGTATCTGGTGGAACAACTTCTTCAATTTGCAGCTCAGATCTTCCACAGTCAATGATAGCTTGGGATGCCTGAAGGAAGTTCCATCCGAGGATGACATTGTGACTACATTCTGTTAACACGACAAATTCAAACGGCTGCATCCTGTTGTTGATGGTTATTCTTGCGACACAAGTTCCTGCTGGAAGGACGTACTTTCCATTCATGACCTTCAGCACAGTTGCTCCCGTATCACAGAACATTGTCTTCTTTAGTGTGTGGCGGTAATTATCTGATAATACAGAAAAAGAGGCTCCTGAATCAACAAGTGCCCAGACAGGTTGGCCGTTGATTATGACGTCGATGAGATTTCCCGACATCTTGGCGACTGTCGTCCATGGAGGATTTTCATCTGCGGCGGCCTCACCTCCGTAGATGGTCGCCTCGCTTAGTTTGCCTGGGCGCGGCGGCTAGGGGAGCGGCTGGTACCTCTGTACGGCGACGGTGAATGGCTGCGGCGCGACGGGGAGCGACCTCGTCTAGGGTGCAGCGATGGGCTTCTTCCCATAGGTCGACTGAACTCATCAGCAGGTGACTACCTTGGATAGAACTGCTCCGACGGCTGACGTCTTGCGGCAAAATAATCATTGAATACTCGCCTCCTCTCTTTGCAGTAGCGTACGACATGTCCAGGGCGTCCACAGTGGAAACACAGTGGTGTGTTGTCTTCTGTCCTCCAGACATCTGTTCTTCTGCGGGGCATCATAGTTACCGGGGGAGTTGGCTGTGGTCACGTCAGTCGGTTGATGGGCTGCCGTTTGGCGGCTGCAGCATAAGTCATAGCAGGGCGACGCCATTTTTCACGTCGGGTGCAAGAGGTACCGTGATCGATATCCGGCGCCTCCACCAAACAATGTCGCGTTGCAATGGAAGCAGGCTTGACTTCGAACGCAACTGAACACAGCACTTATACTGAAAGCACGTTTATTACGAACTCAACATACACGCAGCACTGACTGCCACTCAGGCAGAGTGCTCTGCTGTTTATACACAGACAGAATTTACCAGAAATTAGAAGAACAGTTAACATAAGAAACAAGTAGAATTTACAAGTGAACATAAGAAAGATGTAGAACCTTCTGGAATTGTAAATTACAAAGAAATAAATTTTAGCCGGTGGGCGGAATTGAACCGGCGACCTTCTGCTCCGCAGTCCGTGACGCTATCCCCTGCGCCACGCCGGCAGTTGGTGTGCGTCGTCTCTCTCTGCAGTAGCGTACGACATGTCCAGGGCGTCCACAGTGGAAACACAGTGGTGTGTTGTCTTCTGTCCTCCAGATGTCTGTTCTTCTGCAGGGCGGAATAAGTACTTTGGGAGTTGGCTGTGGTCGCGTCAGTTGGTTCATGGGCTGCCGTTTGGCGGCTGCAGCGTAAGTCATAGCAGGGCGACACCATTCTTCACGTCGGGTGTGATTGATGGGGCAGACAGGAGCTAATGTTTGAAATACCTCGTCCTCAGCGGCGTCGACTACCTCGCGACTTACAGGGCTCACATCCATGGCCATAATCTGTTGCTCGCTCGGTCTAATAGTCCTGGCTGCCATGCACTGTTGTAATTCTTCTCTCACGATTTGTCGTATGAGAGAAGCCAACTCCTGCTGGTCTTCCACAACGGCCATAGGGACTACATTTGAGAGTCTGTCATACTTCTTGTGTCCAATCCTCCTTTGTTGCATCTCTTCAATACGCTGGCACCACTTGATGAATTCTTCTGTCGTAGCGACGTCTTTTAGCAGAAGAGCTTGGTACATATCTTCTGCAATTCCCTTCATCAGGTGCGTGATTTTGTCCGCCTCAGTCATGTTCGGATTCACTATGTTACACAGGGCCAAAACATTCTGTATGTACGATTGTGTCGGCTCACTATGTCGTTGTGCCCAGTTCTTCAATTGTTCTTCCGCCGAGCAGATTTGACGCTGGCGGTCTCCAAACGTCTTCTTCAGTTCCTCCTGGAACGTCTCCTAGTCATTCAACTTGTCTTCGTTGTTCTCGAACCATTGCTGGGCTGTTCCATCCAGATAGAAGTAAACGTTGGCCAAGCACATCGTATGATTCCACCTGTTGTACTTGGCGACTTGATCGAACCCTTTTAGCCATTTGTTTGGGTCCTGTCCAGCGTCCGCAGAGAACACCGATGGGTGTCTGATGTGCAGCTGGCTTATTGCTGGTTTCGTCTCCATAGTTCGTCTGATGATACGGACTCTTGGAAGGATGTACTCAGTGTATCCCTTGTATTCCGGTTCTAGTCCGTGTAAGCGACGGCTTTTACGTTGCCTAATCGGAGCCACGGTGATGCAGCTGTTGCACAGTGTACCCGGCGCCTCCACCAAACAATGTCGCGTTGAAATGGAAACAGGCTTGACTTCGAAGGCAACTAAACACAGCACTTATACTGAAAGCACGTTTATTACGAACTCAACATACATGCAGCACTGACTGCCTCTCAGGCAGAGTGGTCTGCTATTTATACACAGACAGAATTTACCAGAAATTAGAAGAACAGTTGACATAAGAAACAAGTAGAATTTACAAGTGAACTTAAGAAAGATGTAGAACCTTCTGGAATTGTAAATTACAAAGAAATAAATTTTTGCTGGGGGGCGGGATTGAACCGGCGACCTTCTGCTCCGCAGTCCGTGACGCTATCCCCTGCGCCACGCCGGCAGTTAGTGTTCATAGTCTCTCGTGGCAATATTTTGGAACCAGGATTTGAGCCGAAAGACATTTCTAGGGGTAGATATAGACTCTGACCATATCCTACTGGTCATGAACTGTAGACTGAAATTGAAGAAACTGCAGAAAGATAGGAAAATGATGAGATGGGACTGGAATAAATTGAAGGAACCTGCAGTTCTTGAGAATTTCAGAGAGAGCTTTAGGCAACAATTGTCAGAAACGGGGGAAATAAAACAGTAGAAGAGGAATGGGTAGCTTTGAGGGTTGAAATAGTGATGGCAACAGAGGACCTAATAGATAAGAAGGCAAGACCTACAAAAAGTCCTTGCATGTCACAGGAAATACTAAATTGACGAAAGGAGAAGATATAAAAATGCAGTTAATGAAGCAGGGAAAATGGAGTACAGAAAACTAAGAAATAAGATTGATAGGCGTTCAAAAGGACTAAGCAAAAGTTGCTAGAAGCCAAATCCGTAGAACAATGCATAACTCGGGGGAAAACAGATACTGCCTACAGGAAAATACAGGAGACATTTGGAAATAAGAAAATAACTATATGAATGTCAAGAACTCGGATGGAATACCAGTTCTGAGTAAAGAAGGGAAAGCTGAAAGGTGGATAGAGTATATAGAGGAGAAAACAAAGGAAATGAACTTCAAGACAATATTGTAGGAAGGGAAGAGGAAGGAGATGAAGATGAAATAAGAGATGCTATATTGAGAGATGAATTTGACAGAGCACTGAAGGACCTAAGTCAAAACAAGATCCCTGGAGTAGATAGCATTCCCTCAGAGCTACTGAAGTCTCTGGAAGAACCAGCCATGGAAAGACTATTTCACCTGGTGAGCAAGATGTATGAGACAGGTGAAATACCCTCAGAATTTAAGAGAAATGTAATAATCTCCATTCCAAAGAAAGCAGGCACAGACGGAAAACTACAGAACCATCGTGGTTGCAAAATTTTAACATGAATTATTTTCAGAAAGATAGAAAGACTGATAGATGCTGACCTCAGGGAAGATCAGTTCGGATTCAGGAGAAATGTAGGAACACAGGACGCAATACTCACGACACATCTTAGAAGATAGCTTAATGAAATGCAAACCTACATTCCTAGCTTTTGTAGATTTGGAGAAAGCTTTTGACAATGTTGATTGGAATACACTCATCCAAATTCTAAAGTCAACAGGGGTAAAATACAGGGAACAGAAGGTTATTTACAACTTGTACATTAACCAAACAGCTGTTATTAGAGTTGAAGGGCATGAAAGGGATGCAGTGGTTGGGAAGGGAGTAAAACAGGATTGTAGCTTTTCTCTAGTGTTATTCAATAAGATTAACATTAACAAGAACAAAACAAGGGTAATGGAATGTAGTTAAAAAATCAGTTATGCTGAAGGAATTAGATTGTTACAAAACGATAAAGGTGGTAGATGAGTTTTGTTACTTGGGAACTAAAATAGCATATGATGGTCTGAGTACAGTGCATATAAAGTGCAGAATGGCAGTGGGAAGATAAGTGTTTTTGAAAAAGAGAAATTTGCTAACATTGAATGTGTATGTGTGAGGAAGTCTTTTCTGAAGGCATTTATGTGCAGTGTTGTCTTGTTCGGGAGTGAACTTGGACAATAAGTAGTTTAGACAGGAAGAGGATAGAGGCTTTTTGAAATGTGGTGCTACAGAGAATGCTGAAGATTAGGTGGGTAGATCACTTAACTAATGGAAGAGGTACTGAACAGAATTTGGGAGAAAAGGAATTTTTGGTGTACCTTGACTAAAAGAAGGAATCAATTGGTAGGACACATTCTTAGACATGAAACAATCACAAATTTAGCATTGGAGGGAAGTGTGTGGAAAAAGAAAATCACAAAGGGAGACCAAGATATGAATATAGTAAGCAGATTCAGATGGATGTGTGTGTGTGTTCTTATAAGGAGATGAAGAGGCTTGCTCAGGATAGAGTAGGGTGGAGAGCTGCATCAAACCAGTTTCCGGACTGAAGACCACAATAAAACACCTTTGTCTAGGTGTTAAATTACACTGTAGGAGACTGTGATAAGCAGATAAAAAGGTTCTCAAAATTTTTACATCATGTGTATAGGGAAAATGCTTGGCCCCTACTGATATAAAAATGTGTGGATCCTCCTGGTCACAATATCAACATAATGGTACCAAGCTGGCAACATATATTTTTATGGCATGCATAATTTCTGCTTTGTTAGTAATGGGTTGATAGTGCATCAAATAAAAATTAATGTAGGAAAATATGAATTAAAGAATTTTAGTGAGACTAGATAGGCTTCATGGTTGGTTGTGAATGAGGTAACTGAAGTTGTTGTTACCCTAGGAAACATTCACACAGAAAATTTAGAATGAGCAACAGAACACCAGGAATTAGTGTAAAGTTAAACTTTTCTAGCTAACATGTGAAATGACAAAAAGAAAAATATAACAAAGGTGTGAGTCACACCCACTGGTTTTCCTGCACACACAATAACAAAATATAAGGTTAGCAAATCTGCTACAGTGTCATTGCGTGTCTCTCCCCCCTTCCCCCATGAGAAACAATTCAGTCCCTCCTGCCATTCAGCACATGTCAGGGGGCTATTACAAAATATGGTACTTTCCATGGTATTCTGAGCACACAGTCCTCCCTCCTCACCGGTAACAGCATGCCAGCCATCACAATTTTTGGAATGCAACAACAGCTGCCAATGACCTCTTACACATAGTTGTGTTACAAATATTGAACAGCAACTCTTCTTCTCCCATCCACCTAATACCAAAAAACGAAGGTGCATTCCAATTATGTGGTGATTATCACAAGCTCAACATCCACTATTCTGAATTTCCCCCATTCTCCAACTATTGTAAGTGTTTAGTGTCTTGGATTGTTGCAAAGTTACCCGCAGGTCCTATTTGCAATAATGATATTCCTATTACCACTCTCATAAACCCTTTCAGTTTATTTGAATTGTTTCACACCCGACAGTCTTAAAAATTCTGCACAATTATGGCAATGGTTTATTGATTATCTTCTGTTACTTTAACATTTTGCAATATCTTCAAATGTATGAAATCCTGTGCAAAACCGAGCGAGGTGGCGCAGTGGTAACGCACTGGACTCACATTCGAGAGGATGGTGGTTCAAATCCATCTCTGGCCATCCAGATTTGGGTTTTCCGTGATTTCCCTAAATCACTTCAGTCAAATACCGGGATGGTTCCTTTCAAAAGGGCACGGCCGATTTCCTTCCCCATCCTTACCCAAAACTTTGAGCGTTAGCTCTGTCTCTAATGACCAAGCTGTTGACGGGACGTTAAACCCTAAGCTTCCTTCCTTCCTGTACAAAACCGAGCATGCTTAGTGGGTTTTGCCAGTCCAAGTATTGTGCTTAATCTAGTAGTCAAAATTCTAAAGAAAATTATGTGCTTTTTAGACAAAGGTCTTATAGGTATTTATATATTTAGTAATGCCTTTAATATAAGAAGACTGATGATGCCTTTCAGCATTCAGTATGAGGATTGTCCTTCTTATAACACACCTTCATTCACCCCTATCTAAAGCTAATATTGATGCCTAGTCCGATGTTAAGTCTGTTACTTCAAAATCATTTTTCACCTAATCCATGTACCTCCTCCTTGGTCTGCCTTAGACTCCTCCTAACCTTTACTGCCAAACCCATGAGTCTCTTAGGTAATCTTACTTTCCCCATGTGTGTAACATGACTGCACTAGCTAAGCCTGTTTGCACTAACTGCTTCATCTATGTTGTTCACTGCCCATTTTTTATATTTTTTTATTACCTCATTATAGCCACCGTCTTGTCACTGGTACCACCTATTAGTATCTGTAAACATTTCTTGCTACTTTGATATTTGTAACTTCAACCTTATTAATAAGCTAAACTGTATCCACCCAGCTTCCACTCCTATACAATGAAGTTGGTCAAAAGATTGAATGGTGCACTGGTAATTTAGTCTTGATTCTGATTTTTTTCTTGCAGAAGAGAGTGGATTGTAGCTGAGCACTCACTGCATTATCTTTGCTTCACCTTGATTCTAGTTGTTGTTGTTGAGAGTTAGAGGGGTTAAACAGCTTGGTCATCAGTCCCCTTGATTCTAGTTCTTTCATTATGTTGCCTTTCATATGTATTGTGATTATTTCAGCTTTATTCTAATCTCTTGGTAAAGTCCTGCTATAGAAACCATTTGAAAATATTTTAGCTAAATTCTTAATAAATCCCTCGTACATCCACTTCAAAATGTCATTTGACAGGTCGTCATTACCTGGAGCAGTTGCTTTTTTTGTCTTGTCTGTAGCATGTTTCACCTTTAAGGGGAGTATTTTTTGCTATTTGGAAAGGTATTGTCATTGATTTTACTGTAAATGTATTTTTTTTTATATCTGAAATACTACCTTAATATGTGTTTATCACTATTAGCTGATACACTTCCACTCGGCTGTCTTTAAACTAGATTTCCTTTCAATGCTGGCTTTTTGTGTATCTTTTCACAGTCCTCCTTAAAGTATTGCAGATGTCTGCATATTCTGTCTTATATTTGTTTGTTAGACTTTAAGGTTTCTTCTCTTGTTTTATTTGTTAGCTATATTGGTTCTACATCTATATCCATATTCCGCAAGCTACCTCATGGTGTGTGGCAGAGGGTACTTTATGTACAATTGTCACTTCATCCTATTCCAGTCATGTATAGTTCACAGAAAAAAAGATCACCTATATGCCTCCATGAGGGCCCTATCCCCCGAATCGTATCCTTGTGGTCACCTGTGAGATATACATAGGTGGAAGCCATATATTGGTTGACTCTTGATGAAATGTATGAACTCAGAACTGACTGAAGTCAGGATGCATACAAAATGTCTCTCTTCTATTCTCTGCCACTGGAGTTTCCTAATCATCTCTGTGATTCTTTCACACTTACTAAATGTGCCTGTAATGGAGCGTGATGCTCTTCATTGGATCTTTTCTATGTATTTTAATAATCCTACTTGGGATGGATCCTACACTGATGATTAATACACAAGCACTGTCCGAATGAGAGTTTTGTAACCCCCTTCCTCTGTTGATGGACTACACTAATGGAGAATTCTTCCAATGAATCTCAGTCATGCAGCTACCTTATCCACAATTGATTTTATGTAGGCATTTGTGTCAAATTGCATCTTATGTCTACTCCCAGATATTTTATACAAGTATCTGCTTCAGCCACCCCCATGAACCACAGACATTGCCGAGGTGGGGTGGCTTGCGTGCCTCAACGATGCAGATAGCCGTACCGTAGGTGAAACCACAGCGGAGGGGTATCTGTGGAGAGGCCAGACAAACGTGTGGTTCCTGAAGAGGGGCAGCAGCCTTTTCAGTAGTTACAGGGGCAACAGTTGGGATGATTGACTGAGCTGGCCTTGTAACATCAGCTAATGTGGCTTTGCCACACAGCTACTGCGAACGGCAGAAAGCAAGGGGAAACTACAGCCGCTACTTTTCCCGAGGACATGCAGCTCTACTGTATGGAAATATGATGATGGCATCCTCTCAGGTAAAATATTCCGGAGGTAAAATAGTCCCCCATTTGGATCTCCGGGCGGGGACTGCTCAGGAGGATGTTGTCATCAGGAAAGACAATACTGGCATTCTACGGATCGGAGCGTGGAATGTTAAATCCCTTAATTGGGTAGGAAAATTAGAAAATTTAAAAAGGGAAATGGATAGGTTGAAGTTAGATATAGTGAGGATTAGTGAAGTTCGGTGGCAGGATGAACAAGATTTCTGGTCAGGCGAGTACAGGATTATAAATACAAAATCAGTTGGGGGTATCACAGGAGTAGGACTGATAATGAATAAGAAAATAGGAATGCGGGTAAACTACTATGAGCAGCACAGTGATCGCATTATCATTGTAAAGATAGATACGAAGCCAACACCGACAACAGTAGTACAGGTTTATATGCCAACTAGCTCTGCTGATGACGAGGAGATCGAAGAAATATATGAGGAGCTAAAGGAAATTATTCAGACAGTTAAGGGAGAGGAAAACTTAATTGTGATGGGAGACTGGAATTCGGTAGTAGGAAAAGGAAGAGAAGGAAAAATAGTAGGTGAATATGGACTGGGCAGAAGGAATGAAAGAGGAAGTCGCCTGGTAGAATTTTGCACGCAACATGATTTAATCGTAACAAACACCTGGTTTAAGAATCACAAAAGAAGGTTGTATACATGGAAGAGACCAGGAGACACCGGAAGGTATCAGATAGATTTTATAATGGTAAGACATAGATTCCGGAACCAGGTTATAAACTGCAAGATGTACCCAGGAACAGATATAGACTCTGACCATAACTTATTAATCATGAACTGTAGGCTGAAACTGAAAAAATTGCAGAAAGGTAGGAAAATAAGGAGATGGGACTTAGATAAATTGAAGGAAAGTGAAGTTCTGGAGAATTTCAGAGGGAGATTTAGTTAACAATTGACAGAAACAGGGGGAAATAAAACAGTAGAAGAGGAATGGGTAGCATTGAGAGATGAAATAGTGAAGGCAGCAGAGGACAAAATAGGTAGAAAGGCAAGACTTACAAAAAATCCTTGCATATCACAGGAAATACTATATTTAATTGATGAAAGGAGAAAATATAAAAATGCAGTAAATGAAACAGGCAAAATGGAGTACAGACGATGATGAGATTGACAGGAAGTGCAAAATGGCTAAAGAGGAGTGGCTAGAAGCCAAATGCAAATCTGTAGAAGAATGTATAAGAAGGGATAAAGTAGATACCGCCTACAGGAAAATAAAGGAGACGTTTGAGGACAGGAAGGGCAGCTCTACGAATATCAAGAACTCGGATGGGAAACCAGTTCTCAGCAAAGAAGGGAAAGCTGAAAGGTGGAAAGAGTATATAGAGCAGCTCTACAAAGGAAATGAACTTTGAGATGATGTTGTAGGAAGGGAAGAGGAAGTATATCAAGATGAAATAGGAGATGCTATACTGATAGATGAATTTGACAGAGCCCTGAAAGACCTAGGTCGGAACAAGGCCCCAGGAGTAGATGACATACCCTCAGAGGTACTAAAGTCTCTGGGTGAACCAGCCATGACAAGACTATTTGAACTGGTGTGTAGGATTTATGAGACAGGTGAAATACCCTCAGACTTTAAGAAAAATGTAATAATCCCCATTCCAAAGAAATTAGGCGCAGACAGGTGTGAAAATTACAGAACCATCAGTTTGATAAGTCATGGTTGCAAAATTTTAACACGAATTATCTACAGGAGAATGGAAAAGCTGGTAGAAGCTGACCTCGGGGAAGATCAGTTTGGGTTCAGGAGGAACGTAGGAACCCGGGAGGCAATACTCACTTTATGTCTTATCTTAGAAGATAGATTAAGGAAAGGCAAACCTACATTTGCGTATGCAAGGTGATAGAACGCATGATTCACGGGCGCCTGGTATGGTGGCTTGAAATGCGACATCTCCTTTCTAATGTCCAATGTGGGTTTTGCAAGCACCGTTCTGCGGTGGATCATCTTGTCGCCTTATCTACTTCAGTAATGAATAACTTTTTACGGAAGCGCCAGACAGTAGCGGTGTTCTTTGATCTGGAAAAGGCATACGACACCTGCTGGAGGATGGGCATCCTCCGCACTCTGCATACACGGGATTTTCGGGGTCGCCTGCCAATTTTTATCCACAAATTTTTAACAGACCGTGTTTTTAAAGTGCGTGATGGTTCGGTTTTATCGAGCACTTTTATTCAGGAGAATGGAGTCCACCAGGGCTCGGTCCTGAGCGTTGTTTTATTTGCAGTGGCAATCAATTCTATAGCCGATCACCTTCCACCAGGAGTGTCAGCGTCCCTCTTTGTTGACGACTTCGCGATCTACAGCAGCTCTGAGCAACGGGTCTCCTGGAGCCTCACCTTCAGCGGTGCCTAGACACCCTTCACACGTGGAGTATGGACACTGGCTTTTGATTCTCAGCTGACAAGACAGTCTGCATGAACTTCTGGTGGCAGAAGGAGTTCCTTCCCCCGTCCCTTCATCTGGGCCCCATAGTACTTCCATTTGTGGATACCACGACGTTCTTGGGACTTGTTTTCGACAGGAAGTTAAGGTGGTCTCCCCACATATCCCGTTTGGTAGCTCGCTGTACCCGCTCTCTCAATGTGCTGCAGGTGTTAAGTGGCACCTCGTGGGGAGCTGATCGGTCTACTCTCCTCCATCTGTATCGCACCATAGTTCAGTCCAAACTGGACTATCATAGCATCGTTTATTCTTCAGCTCAACCGTTCATACTGTGCCGCCTTAACACAATCCACCATCAAGGTATCCGTCTGGCGACAGGAGCGTTTTACACTAGCCCCGTTGAGAGCCTCTATGCCGAGGCCGCCGAACTACCCCTTTCTTACCGTCGGGAACTCCTACTTAGCCATTACGCTAGCCGTTTGTCGTCCATGTGAGGACACCCAACGTACACAGTTTTCCTTAACGACTCACTTGACAGTCTCTTCGCCATGCGCCCGTCTGCTCTCCTACCGCCGGGAGTACACTTGCGTTCGTTACTCAGCCAGCTCGGTGTTACAATGCCTGCTATCTTTCTCGACTGTAGGGAGCACCTCTCCACCGTGGCTAAGCCCCGAAGTCAGTGTTAACTTTGACCTTCATTCTCTTCCAAAGGACTCCACACCTAGTTTTGTCTACCAGAGAGAATTTCTCACACTTCGGTTCAAATTTGATGACAATTTGTTCATTTACACTGATGGTTCAAAGACAGACCAGGGTGTTGGGTGTGCCTTTGTACTTGGCAACGTCTCTTTTAAATTTCGTCCTCCTGAGTGGAGTTCCATTTTTACAGCTGAGCTGTATGCATGATATCAAGCCACCCAATATGTCCGGCGAAACTCGCTCAATAAGACTGTCATTTGCTTGAACTCTCTGAATGCTCTGTTGAGCCTTCGTGTGCTATATCCTGCCCATCCCCTGGTACAAAGCATCCCCAATTGCCCTACTTCTCTTTCAATGAGCAGAACTACTGTGACATTTCTGTGGATCCCTGGCCACGTGGGAGTGTTGGGGAATTAGTCTGCGGATACAGCTGCCAAGGAGGCAGTTCTCCTTCCTCGGCTATCTCCTGTTGGTATCTACATTGATCATCCCTGTCAGGGAACAAATTGCGAGCCATTAAACCTGTGCCTGATCTCTGGTCCACGTCATCTCGACCCTCCCGCCGAGAGGAGATTGTTCTGGCCCGGCTTCGTATTGGCCACTGCCGTTATAGCCACCATTTTTTACTACGTGGTGGTTCCCTTATGCAAGTACTGTGATGAACCTTTTACTGTGAACCATCTTTTAGTGCAATGTCCATTTTTTAATCGTCTCCGTCATGATCTAGGTTTACCATTTGAAATGTCTGATATTTTAGCTGATGACCCGCATTCTGTTAACAGAGTTGTACTTTTTATACATCGTGCAAACATGGTGAAAGCCATTTAAGTTCTAACCCTGTTTCTATTTTACTATGGGCAGTGTTGGGCGCTAATGACCGCAGCAGTTGTGCGCCCTAAAACCACAAAAAAAGAAGAAAAAAAAAAAAAAAAAAAAAAAAACAGCCTGCATTTAGTGTTAGCCTATCTCTGTGGTATACATACCAGTTTAAGATTTAATGATAAAGGTTAAGCATTGAATTAAAATTTGTGATGCAGCTGGAAATTGAACCTGAACCTCCATGCTTACTTGGCAGACATCTTACCACTAGACCACTGCATCACTAGCGATTAAGGTGCCTCAGAATAGTCTAAGCACGATTTCCCTCCACATCATAAACTTTAATTCAGCTTCTTTGTTCCTATGAAACATTGCCACATCTGCCAAGGCTCTCTATGCTGCGGAGTAGCACCTTGGCAATGGACAGATCGGAACATTCCTGCCTTTAACCTCAGGCTAAGGGGATATGAATATCATTATAAATAAAAATTTATACACCCTGAGACAGTTTTTCATCTCGATAATGTTATAGACATTAATGATAAGGGTGAAGCATTGAATTAAAATTTGTGATGTGGCCAGGAATCACGCTTAGACTATTCCGAGTCGCCTTAATTGCTAGTGATGCAGAGGTCTAGTGGTAAGACATCTACCTAGTAAGCATGGAGGTCTGGGGTCGATTTCCAGCCGCATCAATGCTTCACTTGTATCATTACTGTCTCTGACATTATTGAGGTGAAAAACAGTCTCAGGGTGTATAAATTTCTGTTTATAAAGTTTAAGATTTCGTTGCCATTGACTTCTAGTTTGAACCAGCTTTCTGTCGCTAATACTTCATGAGCTACAGCAGTTCTGGGATCTTTCCATCAATGCTCCTGCAGTTAACTATTACCATACAGGGTGTATACAGTATAAGCCACCAAAATTATACAGATGGTACATTTCTGTGTGCTTGACAAAAACATCTAATGAAATACTATTGTATCATGTACTTTAGTTTTGTAATCTTGAAAAAACCAATATTTGTAGGACTGATGATCGGCATATTTCTGTTTACATTGTTGACAGACAATACACGAGAGCGCCCTGTAACCACATGACCTATCCATGATGCCAGCATTCATCTGGGGATACGAGAGAGAGCACACAATGCACTACGCGATGAGAAATATAAATATTGGATGTGTACAATGAAGCAGTAAGGTGGAAAGGTTACTCATTTTTCATAAACAATAAATTAAGTACAACCAGGCTTTTCTTTTTTCCAGTACCATTACGAAGGTCGTGGTAGTAAAGAAAAGCAAAAATCAAAGAAAATGTGTTTCCCTTAGTACAAAATTAACCAGTTACCTAGTACTTGTTGACTTACAGTCAACCATTTCCTCTTTTTACAACACAACTATCAAAATTTAAATTCAGTTTGTTATCTTTTTATACAACAGTAATGTAAATGAAACCCGATTTACTTTGTTTCCTCTTACACAATACCATTCAATCTACACATGCTTCATGACAGCGAACACATATCCACGCACTCATTCACACACATACATATTGCCTTATGGTATTGGCAGCATAGAAAATCCTCTGCGTAAGTTCATGCACATTCTTAAATTGCTAAGCATAAACAATTTCCTTCAATTGCACCAGAAGTAAATATCCGCTGGGTTTAAATCAGGCCTGCATGCTGACCATCAATGTGGACCCAAACGCCCGATTCATCATCGACGAAATAGTCTATAAAAAAATCTGCGTCCTCTGTGACAAATGTGGGGCGAAGCACCATTGTGGATGAACCACATGTTATGATGTATGCCTAACGGAATGTCTTATAACAATATTGGCAGCAATGTTTCCTCTAGAAACGTTTGGTAATAGTTACCATTGATTGATTGATTGATTTATTTATTCACGATTTATCATTTATATGATATGGGTTTCATCAATGTGTATGTACATAAAGAAAATACATATAATACATAAAATGTGTCAATGTGCATAGATAAAGAAAATACATATATTTCATATGTAGGTACAATATAATACACTATACTGTACACAAAAACTTTCTTATTTCGCTAAACGATGTTTTTATTTTATTTATTTATTTATTTATTTACTTTTACATTATTCTGATTATTTTTCATTGAAATAGTCTTCTATTGTATAATAGCATTTTGAAATTAGAAACATTTTGACAGCTTTTCTTAAAATCTGAACATCTTATGTATTTGTTTAATTTCATGAGATAACTTATTGTACAGCTTTAGTCCTTGGTATTCACTGATGTTTTGAGTCCTACATTTGTTTTTTCCTAATTCTCGTATTATGATAATGTGTAGCACTGTTTGTGGCATAGCGATGTACATTTTTTCTTACATACAGTACTGATTGGTAAATTTATTCATAAGGAACAGTCAGTATACGCAGTTCATTAAACAATTCCCGCCAGTGAGCCCTTTTTTTCTGTTTTGTTACTATCTGAAGAGCCCTCTTTTGCAAAATGAAATTTTTTTTCAATGTCCTGCCTGTCTGAGCCGCAGAAAATTATCCCGTATCTAAGGAATGACTGAATGTATGCATGATATGTTACTTTGAGGCAGTTACTGTTACGTACAGCTGCGACTACCCTCAAAGCATAGGATGCAGATGAGATTCTTTTAGCTATCCTTGAGGTGTGTTCCCTCCATTTCATTTGATTATCTATATCCATCCCTAAAATTTTTGTGTTTATTACACAGTTCATGGTGTCACCATTTAGATGTAATTAAATATTATTTGTTTTATTTATAGTAAAATTCATACAGTGTGTCTTACTGCTATTAATGGTTACTTTATTTACCTCTGACCATTTGCATACATCTTTCAACATGTTATTGGCTTTACTCAGCAGCATTTCCTGTGTCTTGCCCGTAATTATTATGTTGCTATCGTCAGCGAACAGAATTTTGTCACCATGAGTGACACTTTCTGGAAAGTCATTTATATATATTAAAAATAGGATTGGGCCCAAAATACTCCCCTGTGGGACACCTATATTAATTAGTTTAGCATCTGACAGGTGTTTCTCTATATACTTGGGATTTTTATTAGGCTGTGAAATTTATACTCTATGTACCCTATTCGTAAGATATGATTGGAATCATTTGGATACTACTCCTCATATATCTAGTGCTTCTAGTTTGTGGAGAAGTATTTTATGATCTACTGTGTCAAATGCCATTGATAAATCTAAAAAGATGCCCGTTACACAATCACCTCTGTCCATGGCTCCTATAACGACTCTTGTAAATTCTGATATTGTTGCCTCTGTACTGCTGCCTTCCCTGAATCCAAAGTGAGATTTTGTTAGCAAATTATATTTATTGAGGTAATCCATAAGTCTATCTTTTATTACTGTTTCAGTGATCTTTGAAAATGAAGACAATAGTGATACTGGTCTATAGATGTCTATCTTTTCCGTATCTCCCTTTTTGTGTACTGGCAAGACCCTCGCTTGATTCAAGTACTCAGGAAAGATACCTGAGCTGAAGGATTCATTTATAATATCTGTTAGAGGTCCCTTTATGCTATCTATACAATCCTTTAGCACACACATTGGGACTTCATCAAGGCCTGAGGATTTTTTATTTTTTAACCTATGCACTCCGTTTTTGACTTCCTTATCAGTAGTTGGTAACAGGACCATTGAATTTGTTGCAAAGCTTCTGGCATGCAATGCATATGACCTTGGAAAGTTTTTCTGTAATTCTGTTGCAATACTAGTGAAATATCTGTTTATGAATTTGGCCAGATCATTAGGATTACTAATTAATGCTCCTCTATGTCTTTTCTCAAGATTTGCCTCTGTTTTCTCCTTCCCTGTTTCCTTTCTTACCACTGTCCAAATTGCTTTACTTTTATTTTTTGTGTTGTATATGATGCTATCAATCAAATGTGAAGGTAAAACATAAGGCCCAGAAATGTACTCATCGAGCATA
The DNA here is from genome assembly GCA_026315105.1 of Locusta migratoria. Classification (NCBI taxonomy): domain Eukaryota; kingdom Metazoa; phylum Arthropoda; class Insecta; order Orthoptera; family Acrididae; genus Locusta; species Locusta migratoria. The sequence continues at coordinate 62,473,639 of CM048744.1, read as the reverse complement.
CCTGCCCACACATTTACATAAAATCATCGCAGAAAATGTGTTGCCATTATGTGGCGAGGATTGTGTACACTCCATGTGTGCAGGTTATGGAAATTAGTTATTCCATCACAGGCAGAACACGCTTCACCTGTGATGAGTATTTTGTTGAGAAAATCATGCTGTGCTGTGTGTAACAAAAACCACTCTGAGAATTCACCTCATGGAGGGAAATCTTGTTCTTCCAATGCTTGTAGTCGCAGAACAGATTTCTTATTTTACTATTGTTTTTCAAGTTACAGGTTTTGAAATTCAGATAACCATTAGAAACAAAATTCATAATGATATATATATTGTTAACATGTTTTGAATCCTATTCTAGATTGCTTTATTAGTGTATTGATCTTTACTTCACATTGCACAATTTCATAAACATAATATCTCTCTCTCTCTCTCCCTCTCCCTCCCTCTCTCTCTCTCTCTCTCTCTCTCTCTCTCTCTCTCTCTCTCTCTCTCTCTCTCTCTCACACACACACAACTGAAGTGAGGTGGTGTGGAATATGGCACCAAGTATTGTATTAATGTGTTCCCCCTGTTTCGAAAGATAGTGTGGTGTTAATCATATAATATGGGTGCTGTTGAACGATTTCAAACATATGAACTGTGAACATTGTGACCATATTATTTGTTGCATGAAATCAAAGTAAGCAATATCCTTCACCAAAATATTGTTTAATCTGCCTGGAATTTCAATTGTTAAAAATTAAAATACACATAGCTAGAGTTTGGCATAAATACTACTTCAGACAGAAGAGAGTTAGGAGAAGAAGGGAAGTAAGAGGGAAGGTGGATTGCTTTACTTACAACCTTAGCCAGGAATTGAAGGTGGATGAACGGTGTAGATTTGAGGTCAAAGATACTGCATGATAAGTACTGGTCCAGGCCAGCTACAGACCAAGTGGGATAGATCAATAAGTTATGGGAAGAAGAGGGTCTATCTGAAGTCATCCAAATATTGTTGAGTGGGAGAATCAAGATTGCATGTGTGGTTAACATGTCCAGAGCAGTCCAGAGTCAAGTTGGAGGGCATGCTCAGCCCTGCCTTATTTGCTGTCACTCAGGTGAACTTTTCATCTTTCACCATTCTTGCTGATATGTAAGAGACAATTTAAACAGAGTTACCTACCCATTTTCTGAACCACACATACTAAAGTGAAACAGTAACATTTTTGATACACCAGTGAAAACATAAACAAAAGTCATGAGACATGTCTGAGTACAAATCTATTGTCAAAAGTAAATCAGCAATGTGAAATAGACTCTTAATTGGCAAGAACATAAATTATGAAATGTTTTAATATAATTCGGAAAACATATGAAAGTATGTGGCTGACCAAATAGACATGAATTTCAACTCAAATATCTAGTGGCGGCAACAGCCAACAAACTATCGACCAACTCCTTTCAAGTGTAATATCTACACCACAGTGGCGACTGGTGCTTCAGATGACTGGGGACTCTTCTAAGACTGTCGGAGGCTTTCAACACGATATCAGTTGAAGCACTATGCGTCATGTTGGGAATACCCCCGATTGACCTCACAATCAGACAGAGAGTGGCCATGTACTGGCTGAAGGTGGGGAGACAGGACGAAGTCCATGAAATCATGGGACAAAATATAACAGAGAGGTGCCAACTCAACAAATGGCGGGTGGACACATGGCAAAAGGAGTGGGATAACAGTGACAAGGGATGACGAGTTCATGCTTTCTTCCCAAACATCTAAGAATGAACCATATCAGTCCTGGCTGGGGTATGGTACATTTTTGGATGGGGCATGGTCCCTACCCTATGTATTTGAGCCATATAGGGTTAAGTGACAATGAGAACTGCACATGTGGGGAACAGGGAACCCCAGAACACACACTCCTAAATTGTAACATATACATAACACAATCACATACCCTATTACAGGACAAAATCAACATTAACAACATGATTAGAGATAAGGACAAACGGGACATTCTAAACTTTATTGCTGATGAGGTGTCCACACTCAAACAAATCGAATACAATGAAACACGTAGACACCAGATCACCTGACGTGTAACCCACAGGTCAGATAACTCCTGGCATGAATGTGATCGAGACACATCAGACACAACATCTACAAATGATGGCACACCCACCACTGATATCGACAGTGATTGAAACAAATACAAACCTCAAATGTACAAAAAAAATTAAAAAAAAACCAGATCAAAGCACCCAAATCAACAATTGTGTATGAAGTGTAAATAAATTCTGTTACCTCTCAGTTGTAGAATTAAATGTAGGATTGTAAATGTTAATTATTGTAAATGTTCAGTACAATGTGCTATGTTAATGATATTATAGAAACCTAAAATGTATGTAATACAAAAGTAGGATATAAACATAATAGATTACTGTCAGCAACCCACCAGGGTCACAGGCCCCTTTTTTCTGTCTATGTAAATTGACCAGCTTTACACCCAAAGGCAAAGGCAAAATACATGTTAAATGTGTTTTAACAAGGCAAAAAAGAAAAAGGTTCACTTCTTTGAGTGCCGGACCTTAATAGTGGTGCTGCTTGGCGCACCTCTGTGAGTGGTGCTGGAGAAAAGCACTCCGGTTTGTGCTTGCTTCAGCTCGAGCTGAGGTGTCGGCCTACCAAGCTTCTTTGTTTCACACTTTTGTTCCAAGCTTAAAGCTGAGTAATTTTTTTTCTCAAAGATACTGAATGTTGTTCATTTTCCTTTGATAGTAAACACCAAGAATATATAAATATGTATTTGAACACTAAAACACAGTAAGTAACTGTAACAAAATGAATCTGTTGCAATGAAGAGACAAGCTACCTTCAGGTCACATGATGCTGTAACCAACATCCTCTCCTAACCTTATCATGTGCAAAGGTTGCTCTCCCCCCACATCTTTTCAAATAAATATTAGTTACAACAAAGAATATAAATTTCATTTACCATCAAAATCATGATGCATTTGCTGTTGTTATGGTCTTCAGTCCGGAGACTGGTTTGATGCAGCTCTCCACCCTACTCTATCCTGAGCAAGCCTTTTCATCTCCTCATAAGAACGGCAACCCACATCTATTTGAATCTGCTTACTATACGCGTCTCTTGGTCTCCCTCTGCGATTTTTACCCCACACACTTCCCTCCAATGCTAAATTTACGATTCCCCGATGTCTAAGAATGTGTCCTACCAAGCGATCCCTTCTTTTAGTCAGGGTATGCCAAAAATTCCTTTTCTCACCAATTCTGTTCAGTACCTCTTCATTAGTTATGCGATCTACCCACCTAATCTTCAGCATTCTTCTGTAGCACCACATTTCAAAAGCCTCTATTCTCTTCCTCTCCGCACTGCTTATTGTCCATGTTTCACTCCCATACAAGGCAACACTCCACACAAATGCCTTCAGAAAAGACTTCCTTACACTTAAATTAATATTCGATGTTAGCAAATTTCTCTTTTTCAAAAATGCTTTTCTTCCCATTGCCATTCTGCATTTTATATCCTCTGTACTACGACCATCGCATGTTATTTTACTACCCAAGTAACAAAACTCATCTACCACCTTCATTGTTTCGTTACCTAATCTAATTCCTTCAGCATCGCCTGATTTCCTAAGACCGCATTCCATTATTTTTGTTTTGCTCTTGTTAATGTTCATTTTGTACGCTCTCTTCAACACACTGTCCATTCCATTCAACTGCTCTTCCAGGTCCTTTGCTGTCTCTGATAGAATTACAATGTCATCGGCAAAACACAATGTTTTTATTTCTTCCCCCTGAACTTTAATCCCTATTCCAAATTTTTCCTTGCTTTCCTTCACCGCCTGCTCAATGTACAAATTGAATAACATCGGAGAAAGGCTACAACCCTGTCTTACTCCCTTCCCAACTGATGCTTCCCTTTCATGCCCTTCGACTCTAATAACTGCGGTCTGGCTTTTGTACAAGTTGCAAATAACTCTCCTTTCCCTGTATTTTACCCCCGCTGACTTCAGAATTTGAAAGAGTGTATTCCAGTCAACATTGTCAAAAGCTTTCTCCAAATCTACAAAAGCTAAAAATGTAGGTTTGCCTTTCCTTAATCTATCTTCTAAGATAAGACGTAAAGTGAGTATTGCCTCCCGGGTTCCTACGTTCCTCCTGAACCCAAACTGATCTTCCCCGAGGTCAGCTTCTACCAGCTTTTCCATTCTCCTGTAGATAATTCGTGTTAAAATTTTGCAACCATGACTTATCAAACTGATGGTTTTGTAATTTTCACACCTGTCTGCGCCTGATTTCTTTGGAATGGGGATTATTACATTTTTCTTAAAGTCTGAGGGTATTTCGCCTGTCTCATACATCCTACACACCAGTTCAAATAGTCTTGTCATGACTGGCTTTCCCAGAGACTTAAATAGCTCTGCGGGTATGTCATCTACTCCTGGGGCCTTGTTCCGACCTAGGTCTTTCAAGGCTCTGTCAAATTCATCTCTCAGTATAGCATCTCCTATTTCATCTTGATCTACTTCCTCTTCCCTTCCTACAACATCGTCTCTAAGTTCATTTCCTTTGTAGAGCTGCTCTATATACTCTTTCCACCTTTCAGCTTTCCCTTCTTTGCTGAGAACTGGTTTCCCATCCGAGTTCTTGATATTCGTAGAGCTGCCCTTCCTGTCCTCAAACGTCTCCTTTATTTTCCTGTAGGCGGTATCTACTTTATCCCTTCTTATACATTCTTCTACAGATTTGCATTTGGCTTCTAGCCACTCCTGCTTAGCCATTTTGCACTTCCTGTCAATCTCATCATCGTCTGTACTCCATTTTGCCTGTTTCATTTACTGCATTTTTATATTTTCTCCTTTCATCAATTAAATTTAGTATTTCCTGTGATATCCAAGGATTTTTTGTTGGTCTTGCCTTCCTACCTATTTTGTCCTCTGCTGCCTTCACTATTTCATCTCTCAATGCTACCCATTCCTCTTCTACTGTTTTATTTCCCCCTGTTTCTGTCAATTGTTGCCTAAATCCCCCTCTGAAATTCTCCAGAACTTCACTTTCCTTCAATTTATCTAGGTCCCATCTCCTTATTTTCCTACCTTTCTGCAGTTTTTTCAGTTTCAGCCTACAGTTCATAACCAACAAGTTATGGTCAGAGTCTATATCTGCCCCTGGGTATGTCTTGCAGTTTAGAACCTGGTTTCGGAATCTATGTCTTACCATTATAAAATCTATCTGATACCTTCCTGTGTCTCCTGGTCTCTTCCACGTATACAACCTTCTTTTGTGATTCTTAAACCACGTGTTTGTTACTATTAAATCATGTTCCGTGCAAAATTCTACCAGGCGACTTCCTCTTTCATTCCTCCTGCCCAGTCCATATTCACCTACTATTTTTCCTTCTCTTCCTTTTCCTACTACCGAATTCCAGTCTCCCATCACAATTAAGTTTTCCTCTCCCTTAACTGTCTGAATAATTTCCTCTAGCTCCTCATATATTTCTTCGATCTCCTCATCATCGGCAGAGCTAGTTGGCATATAAACCTGTACTACTGTTGTCGGTGTTGGCTTCGTATCTATCTTGACAATGATAACGCGATCACTGTGCTGCTCATAGTAGTTTACCCGCATTCCTATTTTCTTATTCATTATCAGTCCTACTCCTGTGATACCCCCAACTGATTTTGTATTTATAATCCTGTACTCACCTGACCAGAAATCCTGTTCATCCTGCCACCGAACTTCACTAATCCCCACTATATCTAACTTCAACCTATCCATTTCCCTTTTTAAATTTTCTAATTTTCCTACCCGATTAAGGGATCTAACATTCCACGCTCCGATCCGTAGAATGCCAGTATTGTCTTTCCTGATGACAACATCCTCCTGAGTAGTCCCCGCCCGGAGATCCGAATGGGGGACTATTTTACCTCCGGAATATTTTACCCGAGAGGATGCCATCATCATATGTTCATACAGTAGAGCTGCATGTCCTCGGGAAAAGTAACGGCTGTAGTTTCCCCTTGCTTTCAGCCGTCCGCAGTAGCTGTGTGGCAAAGCCACATTAGCTGATGTTACAAGGCCAGCTCAGTCAATCATCCAGACTGTTGCCCCTGTAACTACTGAAAAGGCTGCTGCCCCTCTTCAGGAACCACACGTTTGTCTGGCCTCTCCACAGATACCCCTCCGCTGTGGTTGCACCTACGGTACGGCTATCTGCATCGTTGAGGCACGCAAGCCACCCCACCTCGGCAATGTTTGTGGTTCATGGGGGTGGGATGCATTTACTAAAATGTCGAAAGATATGTGGCAAGTAACAATACAAAAGTCATTGTTGTTCCCTTATCTGTTAAAAAGCAGAAGGTGTTTAGAAAAAACAGTCAGTCTCAAACCCTCTACCTTTGACAGCGCAGCACAATGCCACTAACCTCACAGATATTCTTGCTAGGTGGAGAGTATTGACTTCATTATTATTCATGATTGGATCTTTTGAAGGCTTTTATGGGATCTCGTATACTGGCACAATGAGTTTGAGAGCTCATCAGACCATGTGGTCTGCGACAGCGGCTGTTAGGTGTCGCACACAACCCGTGAGCGCTGCCATCACGACTAGAGTGCTGCATACATTGATGCACCCACCATGCAAGCCATCTGCACAGACAGCCATGATGTTTAGGGCTTGGAGTCAGAGCCTGCTCTTCAGTTATGTCAAGGCTGCACTCCGTACATGTTTGTGTACTACGTTGTTGTTTGGCATCTTACTTAGCTAGGTCACAGTCTCAATTGGTTCACAGTTTGGTCAGTCCGTTCAATTTAGTTGTCGTTGATGTTTGTTGCCTCTGGTTGTCTCGTTTAGTGTTGACTATTAGCAGCAAAGATCCGCCAACTCCCTCGGTCGGTAGGTCGTTCTCTATGATGATGGTAATGATGATTGGCGTTTTAGAGCCAATCATCATCATCATTATCATCATCATAGAGAACGACCTACCGACCGAGGGAGTTGGCGGATCATCACTGCTAATAGTCAACACTAAACGAGATCGTACGGTCAGTGGTCTGGTCCGATGTCAGTTGTAATTCTGCCAACGCCCTAAGTCATTCGTGACTCGCTCCCGACCGAGTCCGACTTTTGGTCTCAATATGGGCAATGTGTCTTTAATTTACCAAAATATGATGTGTTTTTGATTAATCTTCAATGCACCATAAACAAAGATGAAGGGCGCATGTCGCCTTCATGGACAATTTGTGCTTGTACAAGGCAACATGCACAGTAGCTCCATCATCTTGTTGCGGGACCATTTGTGCGTAACCACCAGAGATCGAGTAGCCAGGAGCTACTTCAACAACTGTGCCGACTATGACAGAGCCTCTGGCGGTATCTGTATATGCACCCTTGCTACTGTCCCCAGTATTGCTGTGCCTCTCCACACTCCTATTGAGGCTGTTGCTGTTCGCCTTCGGGCTATGCAAGAATTCACTATTTGTTCTATATACCTTCCTCTGGACAGGGATGTTTTGCCCACTGATCTTGCTGCTCTGGTAGCACAGCTGCCCCCACCGTTTCTTCTTTTGGGGGACTTTAATGCCCATCACTTTTTATGGTGCGGAACAGAGACTTCTCGACGTGGTAGGGATGTTGAAACTCTCCTTGGACAACAAGACATCTGCCTTCTAAATACTCGTGCCCCTACACACTTCAGTGTTGCGCATTGCACTTTTCAGCCATAGATCCATCGGTCTGTAGTCTGATCCTCCTTCCACACCTCACTTGGAGGGCCCACAATGACCCCTGCGGGAGCGACCATTTTCCTATCTTTTTGTTGCTTCCACAGTCTCAACAGGCGGAACACCTGCCTCGATGGTCCCTCCGTAGGGCTGATTGGCAGTGTTACACCTCTGCTGTTGTCATTCCTGCCATACTGCCAGCCTATGTGGATATGGCGGTCCAACAGGTGACCATCGCCATAGTTTTCACCTCAGGGTCCACTCAGCGCAAATCTGTGCCGTGGTGGTCATAAGAAATCGCTGAAGCCATTCGGGATCAGCATAGGGCACTTCAGCGCTACCGGTGACATCCTGCCATCGATCACCTGATTGCTTTCAAATGGCTCCGGGCCCGAGCTCCACGACTTATACGGCAAAGTAAGCAAGATTGTTGGGAGAGGTACGTTGCCTCTATTGGATCTCATGCCTCACTTTCTCAGGTGTGGACACAGGTTCGACGTCTTTTCAGGTACCACCCACCAGCAGTGGATACTGTCTGCTCAGACCCACTTGCTGTCGCTGAGCACATGTCACAGTTTTATGCAGGCATCAGTTCGACTGAAGCTTACAGTGAAGCCTTCCGCACCATAAATGTACGAGTTGAGCAGAAGCCACTGTCATTTCACATGTGTCACCAGGAGCTGTACAATGCACCCTTTAGCGAGTGGGAGTTTCAATGTGCCCTTACTGCATGCCCTGATACTTGTCCAGGACCAGATTGTATCTATAGACAGTTTCTTCGACATCTTCACGTTGACGCTCAGAACCAACTGCTCGCCTTGTTTAACCATCTCTGGGCAGAAGGTGTTTTTCCCTCACAATGGTGGGAAACCACCATCATCCCAGTGATAAAACCTGGCGCTTACCCACAGGTGGCTGACTGTTATCGTCCGATCAGCCTCACGAACATTCTATGCAAGCTCATTGAACTATGTTGAGTCGGTGGCTTATGTGGATCCTCAAAGACCGGGCACTCTTGGTTGCACAACAAGGGGGTTTCCGTCAGGGCTGCTCCACAATTGACAATCTTGTGTCATTGGAGTCGGCTATACGTACAGCTTTTACCCGACGTGAACACCTTGTTGCTGTATTTTTCGATCTCCGGAAAGCGTACGACACAACCTGGCGCCACCACATACTGGCTACATTGTACGACTGTGGCTTATGGGGCCCACTTCTGGTCTTTATCAGGAATTTTCTCTCTCACCGGTCTTTTAGGGTTAGGGTGGGTACCACTCTTAGTTCCTCAAACATCCAAGAGAATGGTGTCCCACAGGGCTCCGTCCTCAGTGTGCCTCTATTTTTAATCACCAAAAACGGGCTTGCCACAGCTGTGGGATCCTCTGTCTGTTCCAGCTTGTTTGCTGATGACTTTTGTCTGTATTTTAGTTCTGCTAGTATTAGTGTCACTGAGCGGCAGCTACAGGGAGCCATCCAAAAAGCCAAATCATGGGCCCCTACCCATGGTTTTCAGTTTCCAGCGCAAAAAACCCGCGTGATGCACTTCTGTCGCCGCCGGGCAGTTCACATGGATCCCGAGTTATATCTGGGTGGTGAATTGCTCGTCGTTGAAGAGACGCATCGGTTTCTTGGGATGGTATTCGACAACAGGCTTACTTGGGTGCCACATCTGTGTCAGCTGTGACAAAAATGCTCACGACATCTTAATATTCTCCACTGCTTGATCCATACTGCTTGGGGCACTGCTTGTTCCACCCTCCTGCAGCTGTACAAGTCCTTGATACCATCAAGGCTTGATTACGGGTGCCTGGTATACGACTTGACAGCACCATCCGCCTTGAGAATCCTTGATCTCATCCACTGTAGTGGTATCCGTATGGCGACTGGGGCCTTCTGCACCAGCCCTGTGCCAGGTCTTCTTGCCGAAGCAGGGATTCCTCCATTACACTTTCGCCAGCAGCAGCTTCTCACTAGCTATGTTGCTTGAGTCCGTGCCCGCCACACCATCTGAATCACAGGCTTTTGTTTCCAACTGTTACCCCTCCTTTTCCACCAAGTCGACCTAGATCAGGTCTTCCAATCGCGTTCTGGGTTTGTACACTCCTTTCCTCACTTTATTCCCTACCTCTCCCTGACGCTTTTTCCTGCCCATCCCGTATCCCTCCTCCATTTGAAGCTCCATCTGCAGTTGTCCTGCGATACAAGGGCATTAGTTTCACCACTGACACTCCGTTGCAAGTTTCTGGCACCCCTTGCTACTCACCGTGATGCAGCAGTCCTCTACACTGATGGCTCCCTGATAAATGGCAGAGCCAGTTACGCTTTTGTTCATGGCAACCACACAGAAAAACTGTTACTGCCACCTGGCTGTAGTATTTTTACAGCTGAACTGATCGCCATATATCGTGCTCTTGATCACCTAAAAACATGCCCCCAGAAGTTGTATGTCGTGTGCAGCTCCCTTAGTGGCCTGCAAGCCTTTGCCAAATATTTCCCTTCCCATCCGTTGGTGCAATCCATTCAAAACGCCATTGCTTCACTCGGCAAGTCTGACTGTTCGGTGGACTTTATTTGGACCCCCGGCCACATTGGCATCCCGGGGAATGAGCGTATGGATCGGCTGGCTAAGCTGGCCAGCACCCACTCCTCCCCTGGATGTTGGTATCCCAGAATGGGATATCCAATTGGATTTGTACCACAAGGTTTTGGAGGATTGGAACACACAATGGGCAACACTGAGCACTCCCAACAAGCTGCGTATGATCAAGTCCTCTGTGGCCATCTGGAAGTCGTCTTTCAGGCCTTCCCGTAGGGACTCTGTTATCCTGTGTCGCTTATGTATTGGCCATACATGGTTGACACATGACTACCTTTTATGTCAAGAGGACCCACCGAATTGCCGTTGTGGAAATTTGTTTACAGTGGTCCACATCCTGTCGAACTGTCCACTTTTAGCTGCCTTGTGGCAGTCTTTTAATCTACCTTCTGCACCTGCCTTGATTTTAGCAGACAGTGCCTCAATTCTGACCAAGTTTCAGGTTTTATACGTGCAGCTGGATTTTTTCCGTTCTATTTAGTGGTGGGCTCGTGCCTGGCATCTCAGGCCCCCACCTCACCTTTTACTCTGATATTTTTCTTAATTCTACCCTGTTTTTTACCTCCGAGTTTTTAGTCTCTGCAGAGTGACTGGCCTATCTTGTATTTGTTTGTGATCAGTCAGTCACTGTTCCCTGCTCTATTTTAGCTAAGTTAACACTTGGTCTCTATTCCTGTCTTCTTCAGTGTTGTTGAGAGTATCAAGTTCATTGGCACTGTGTGCCCGTTACGCCTCTCTTCTGGGTGTTGAGCTATATTTTACGTTTTCCTACTTGGATGTCTTCTCTTCACTAGGAACAGGGGACTGATAACCATGTAGTTTAGTTCCCTCTAAACAACAACAACAACAACAACAACAACAACAACACAAACAGTGTATGAGAACTGATCAAGATTGTCTCCTAAATTGTTTATGAAGGCAAGCAACAGTAGGGGACCTAAAGCCCTTCCCTGAGATAGGCCAGATATCACTACTGTTTTACCCAATGACTTTCCGTCAGTTACTATGTACTGTGTTCTTTCTGATAGAAAATTGTGTATCCAGTTACACAACTGTGGCAATATTCCATAAGCACACAAGTTGATTAGAAGATGCTTGTGAGGTACAGTGTCGGAAGTCTTCTATAAATCTATAAATTTGGAACTGATTTGAGATCGCTTGTCAACAGCACTTCATGTGAGTTAAGAGCAAGAAATCATTCTCTTTGAGGTAGGTCATAATGTTCGAAAAACGTATATGTTGCAAAATGCTGCTGCCTACTGTCATTGCTATATCCCTATAATTTTGTAGATCACTCTTATTGCCTGTCTTGAATATTGGAGTGACTTGTGCAACTTTCTAGTCTCTGGGTATGGATCTTTTGCTGAGTGAATGGTATTGTGTGATAGCTCAATATGGTCTATATGGAGCCATTGCATCAGCATACTCTGAAAGAAACCTAACTGGTTTACAGTATGGACTGGAAGACCTGATTTTGTTAAGTGATTTAAGTCACTTTACTGCTCCAATATTATCTGTCTCTAAATTATGTATGCCAGCAGTTGTTTTTGATTTGAATTCTGGAGTATTTGCTTCATCTTCTTTGATGAAGGAATTTCAGAAAGCCATGTTTAGTAATTCTTTAGCAGCTTGTCTCAACTGCATCACCATTGTTATCGTGTGTTGAAGCTGTTGATTGTGATTTGCTGCTAGTATACTTTACGTATTATCAGAATTTATTTGGATTTTCTACCATATTATAAGACAGGTTTCACTTAGGAAACTATTAAAAGCTTATTGCATTGAAGTTCTTGATAAATTTTGAGTTTCTGTAAAAGATTGCAAGTCTTGGGGATTTTGTGTCTGTTTAAAATTGTGGAAGGTGATTGAGTGAAAATATCTATTATGTCGTCTAGGTACACATCAATATTGTCGCATTGCAATCGAAGCAGGCTTGACTTCGAAGGCAACTAAACACAGCACTTATACTGAAAGCATGTTTATTACGAACTTAACGTACACGCAGCACTGACTGCCTCTCAGGCAGAGTGCTCTGCTATTTATACACAGACAGAAAGTACCAGAAATTAGAAGAACAGTTAACATAAGAAACAAATAGAATTTACAAGTGAACATAAGAAAGATGTAGAACATTCTAGAATTGTTAATTACAAAGAAATAAATTTTTGCTGGTGGACGGGATTGAACCGGCGACCTCCAGCACTGCGGTCGGTGACGCTGTCCCCTGCGCCACGCCAGCAGTCGGTTTACGTGGTGTCTCGTGGCATTATGTCAGTTATTAGACAAGTGTGCCAGTCCATTCAGCCTTTCTTCCTTCATTGTTGAACGCAAGAAAGTTTTCAGACAACACAGGCAGCTAAAGCTCCACTCACAACTGCATGTTGATACTGGAAAGACAGCAAATATTTAAAGAAGTGTTTGAATGCTTGGGAAGAAAGATTAGGAGTGTGCCAGTAGTGTAACAAATGCATTTTTCAGCTTGTCACTTTAGTCAGCATTTTCCTGTTTGTTCTTGCACCTCTCAAATTCACCTCTTACAACACTTTCTGAACTTGGGAGATCATTACTGTAGGTGCGAATAGTGGACTGTATATCTGAGAAATTAATGTTTTTAATGAATTTTGAAATAAGGTGTTGCAATGTAAGACACTCATTCTGATGTCTGAAATAAGACCATGGGGGTTAATGTTGTTTGTAAAGATGAAGAAGAGAAATTTGTTGACACTGAATATTAATACAAGAGTTAGGAAGTCTTTTCTGAAGGCATTTGTCTGGAGTGTGGCCTTGTGTGAGAGTGAAATGTCGACAATAAACAGTTCACACAAGAAGAGGATAGAGATACAAAATCTGGTGATACATGAGAATGCTGAAGATTAGATGGATAGACCTTGTAACTAATGAGGGGGTACTGAACAGTACTGGAGAGAAAAGAAATTTCTGGAATATCTTGACTAAAAAAAGAAGGGATCCATTAGTAAAGCACATCCTCAGATATCAAGGAATTGTCAATTTAGTATTGTAGGGAAGTGTTGGGGTAAAAATAGCAGAGGTAGACCACAAGAAGAATACAGTCAGCGATTTAAAGGGGTTGTGAGTTGCCATTCTCAGAGAGGAAGAGGCTTGTGCAATACTGAGTAATGTGGTGAGCTGCATCAAACCAGTCTATGGAGTGAAGACAACAACAGCAGCAGCAAAAATAACAACAACAACAACCCTGACTGGGTGGATACATTTACCACCCAATGTTGTGATTATGAAAAATTAGTTAAGATTCAGAATTAAGAGATATACTTGAAAACATTGAGTTCCAAGCAGAATTCAATCTGTGCTACTCATCTTATACTCATAATCTGATCATTGAGACAGTGTGATGAAGCCTGATCCTTCTTACATTATAATGAGACCATACCTGGATACATTTTACTGAAGTACCCACTCCCCTCCATCATCATTTACTGAATGACATGAACCCAGCACAACCTACCAGCATCTGCAAATATGAGAAGTTAGGAATACTATTACAAATATTTATGGACTGTGTACTTCAGTGTGAATGTTATTGATATCAAAAGCCATCAGTTAATTACTTAATTAATGAGCCAGTGTGTAATACTCAAATTTATTCCAGTCTGTTACTTTCATGTATCTTTTAGCAAACATTTATGTAAATAAACTACATATATATAAACTACTTATAGGAGCACAATGAAACTTGTATCCATTAAGAAATGAATTTTATCAATTACTTTGATTATTAAGATTCCAGAACATTTGCTATGTCCTATACATATTATAAATGCGAAAGTTTGTATGTTTGTTACTGCATCACGCTAAAACTGCAGCACTGATTTAGATAAAATTTCATATAGAGATTTCTTATGTCTTGGATTAGGACATAGGCTACTTTTCAAAATGTTTATTACAAGTTATTTATTTGAAATATATCCATAGAAATACGTAACGGTTCTAAGAAGCTTCTAATACAACAGCAGAGGTGCTATGTAGTGTATGTCATGTTTTGCCGCGAGGGTTAACGAGTTATGTCATAAACTTCCATTATTTTGGGCAATGGTTAGTGTCCTGCTATAGTGAAATTTTTTTCTTTGTTATTATTATCTTTTTTACTTTCGAATATACAAAAAGATTCTGGGATACTGCCAAAAGGCTTAACTGATATATAATTACATACACAAGAAATCTGAATGTTGGCGTTTATATTCATTGATGTGCCTTTGCTGGTTAGATTTCACTGATTCAAACTTTCTCTGGTGATTTTGTTGGTTTGTAAGACTTTGTTGGTTTGTTTCCCTGTTATATTTATTGTTTCTTTCATTCGTTTAGTTCGTATTTATAGGATCAGGATAGTTTCTTTATTCATTACATTTGTTGTTTCTTTTGTTGGTTTGCTTTGCATTTGTAGGATTTCAACAGTTCGTTTATTCGTTAGATTTCTTTTTTATTTCATTACTCTTCTCCGTTAGGTTTGTTGTTTATTTCGTTACTTTTCTCCGTTAGGTTTGCAGTTTATTTTGTTCCTTTACTTGGCATTTGTTTTCGATTACTGTATTGTTGTTATTGTAGTTACTTACTGTCAGCGGTGCCATCCCACAAGTTTGATCTGAAGGTGGGTGTGTCTGTTTTATTGATGAAATGGCACCAGGTTACGCATCACGGACATGAGAAGGCTTATCGTGCAGGCCACCATCATCACTGGTGGAGCCAAGGGAGAGACTGTATTAATACCATGAATTCCCATCATCCCAACAAACCTGCCATTCCAGTTTAAACGGTTACAGTTCCCATTGAAAGTGGCCTTCTCGATTACTATAAACAAGAGTCAAGGACAAACATTAAAAGTGGCAGGTATTCATCTGGCCACCCCATGTTTCTTGCATGGACAGCTCTATGTAGGCTGCTCCCGTGTATCCAGAGTTAGAAATCTCTACGTATACTCAGAGAACAAGAAGTCTCGAAACGTCGTTTACAGGGACGTATTGCAATAGATTTTTGGCTCTCCATCCGTTGCAAGACAATTATATATTCCGTGCTAACAATATGGCAAACAGTCATGTAGTTATTTATGCCCTTTCTTAGCACTTTAATGTCTGACTATTGAACCGCGGGTAACACCGCAGGAGCAGCTAGTTATTCATATTTTATAAATTTCATGCATCTTTAGCAGCTAATCACATATGTCAATAAACTTTTTAGGTCTACAGTAGTATAATCAAATATGTAGATAATCAGCAATTTGCATGAGTAATTAATTTGATTATTAAGATTATAGAAAATTATATGTAACTAAACAATACACATTTATTATTTTCACACTAGTAATCACAAAGTCACAAACTGGATGCAACATGGAAAAATGAAGTTTCATTACAAAGCACTGTAAATGGTAACTGCATCAGAATGTCATTATTTTTCATGTAATTTGTTAATTAAGTATACATGCTGTTTGTAACACATTTCACAGATATTCTCCAACTTTTATGATAATAATGTAGAAAAATAGAATTTCAGTTGTTTGTTGCAGATATTCATGACTGTTCTGTCATTCCCATTCAATTCAAATTAGTGAAAAGTGATTGTAAGTTGGAGTTTTGGATTGCTTATAATAATATAAGAATTGTTAAGAAGTTATATAAAACAAGTGCACAAAACACCCAGGAAGTCAGTCACAGAGGTCAGTCCAATGAGCTTAGTACAAGTCAATCAGAAGAGTAACAGTTGCAGTTAGTATGGTTCGCAAGATAACTTGAAGTAAAGAGCTTTGTATAGTTTGATGCTGAAAAGTTGGTGCTGTGAAAAACTAAATTACATACATTGAATCTGAAGCCACATGTAGTTACTTGTTCTGCAGGATGCCAAGTACAGCTCAGTATTTTCTACTGTGCAATATTTTAAAACACCCATCATGACAAAGTATTGCAACTGAAGGTACAACAAACATTTATATGATCTTACAAATGAATTTCTAATTAGGCTGAAGCATTTACCATTTTGAACTGCTCGTGGAGTACAGATCACAATATGGCACACTTTAAAATTATGTGTCACACCTGTGAACAATCAAAATAAGATCAACAAGCATTACTTTTCATACCAATAACAACTGTGAATCATGGACATTTCTTATGACATTTGAGGTATTATTAGTGTGTAATTTGTTTTATGTTTAACTGATAGAAAGGTAAGGACCATGTTGGAAGTTTTATGAAACTCTTATGATGAATAAATAGTCTTCTGAGTAAACACGAATTACTTCTGACATTGCGTATGCTACAATTCTGAGAATGATGTGCACTCTATGATTAAGTCCAACAGAAATGAAAAAGAGCAACAAATTGAGATACCGGTATTTTAATTGTGATTGATTCTCATTATTGAATTACTTAGAAGCAGCAAAAGTTCATTAAATTTTATACTGGGCAAGATATTTCATCATCAATAATAACAATACAGCAAGTGGGAATGGAAACATGCAAAATCTGTCATTGAGAATTCCATGGTTTGCCTGCTGATGCAAATTTGAACTGGAAATCCCATCATGTAGACGTCCTCAAATAATTGAAATGTGAAATGTTGTAGGTGCAACTGCTTATTTTGGTGGTGAAAGCATTATAAAGTAGCTTACTTTGCATTGCCAACAGCTGTGCCATAGTTGATACATTGGTTCCCACTAGATCACCAAAGTTAAGCACTGTCGAGCTTGGCTTGGATGTGTCGCTGTCCATGTCTGTCAAGCACTATTGTCAGGCAGGATGCACTCAACACTTGTGAGGCCAATTGAGGAAGTTCTTGATTGTGAATTGTGTCCCTGGTCAAGAAAATCACTGACCACATCCTCCTCCATTCCATATCTATTGATGTCTTCCAGTGAAGGATGACGTGGCAGCTGGTCTTTCAGTATCTGCTGGACCCAGGGCTGTATTTAGAATATGCAATGCCCTTGTGTAGTAATTTATTTTACACACCCCCCTCCCTTCTGGCATCTGGGATTCAAACTGATTTCTAAAATAACGCACCTCCCTGTAATCGAAACTCTAGTTAACGAGTCAATTAATGTTAAAATAATATTTAATTTGTTTCCCTTTTTTTTTTTTTTTTTTTTTTTTTTTTTTTTTTTTTTGATAGCATAATTTTGCTGCCCTGTGCAGCTGCACATGCTGCACCTGCCTAAATATGGCCCTGGCTGACCTTTCAAAGAAGAAGAAGAAGAAGGAAGGAGGAGGAAGAAAAATTATAGTTTAATTAGTTTAATGTCCCATTGACTTCAAGGTCATTAAAGATGAAACACTTACTAAGATATTTTTTGTCAGAGATGAGGAAGTAAATTGGTAGTGTCCTTTGAAAGAAACCATCACAGCTTTTGCCTGGAGTGATTTAGGGAAATCACAGAAAACTTAGATCAGGATGGCCAGAGGTAGCTTTGTTTGACCCACTGTCTGGGCTTTTCAAGATCTGTAGGATGGAGTTTTGTTGTAGTATACTTTACTTTGCATTAATGGATGTTATATTGACTAATTATCTGGAGAAACTCTACAAACAGGATGTTCATTGTGCAGATTCATGTTATAACATTCATATTTGGTATCAATCTTTAAACTTAATGTGCACCTCTTGTTTTCAAAGTTAAGTATGCAAAAGTCATCAAGATCAGAATAAAACCATAAATTGTGTCAAAGTTCATAGGTATAGTCCCTTCTGTTTGTTTGTTTTATATTCAAACATCTCACTACAGTACTTCAACGGCCCTTCAAATACATTTGCCAATATGACATGCACGGCCACCTAGTGTAAGTTAACTGTACTATGTCCATAACCTTCATCTAAGAGCAAGAAGTAAATTGACAAAGTTTTATCACAATTAGATGAATGATATGGCAGTGCATAAAATAAGAAACAAATATGTGTGAGGTTTCCAATCTTCCATTAGTCTACCACCTCCATTCCCTTCTCTCTATTCAGATCTAGGAACCGTTGGTGTAATAGTTGTAAATTGTCGTAGCTGTATTGGGAAATTTCCAGAGCTCCAAGTGCTGATAGAAAGTACTGAGGCACAAATTGTCAAATTGTTATAGGTTCTAAAAGCTGGCTGATGCCAAAGATAAGCTTGGCCGAAATTTTTTCAGAAAGGATGGAATAAATAAAAAAGGGGCTGGCATGTTTATTGATGTTATAAATTGTTTATCCTGCAATGAAATTGAGGCAGATACTTCCTGTGAGTTGGTATGGGTAGAGGTTATACCTGACAACCGGAATATATTAATAATTGGATCTTTTTATCGGCACCCTGACTCAGATGATGCAACTGCTGAAATTTTCAAAGAAAGCTTCAATCACATTTCAAGCAGGTATCCGAAGCATACTGTTATAATCAGTGGCAACTTTAATTTACCCTCGATATGTGGGCTTAAATACATATTCAAAACCAGCGGCAAATATAAAACATTGTCCGAACTGGTTCTGAATGCTTTTTCTGAAAACTACTTCGAACTGTTAGTTCATGAACCCACTAGAATAGTAAATGGTTGCGAAAATACCCTTGATCTCCTAGCAACAAATAATCCTGAGCTAGTAAAGAGCATCAAAACCGATACAGGGATTATCGAACGTAGAGTTGAAGTAGGGAGACTGAATATTGAAATTCCCAAATCCACCAAAAATAAACAAAAAATATATCTATTCAATAGAGCAGATAAAAATTCTCTTTGTGCTTTCCTGGGTGATAATCTCCAGTCTTTCAAAACTAAAAAAAAAAGAGTGTAGATCAGTTTTGGCTTACTTTCAAAGGCATAATATCAGGCAATCATGAGATTTATACCTAATAAATTAATATTAGAGGGGGCTGGTCCCCTGTGGTACACTAAACAGGTCAGATCACTGTTGCAGAAGCAAAGAAAAAGATACAGAATCCCCAAGACTGGCAATCTTTTACAGAAACTCGCAACCTAGTGTGGACTCCAATGCGAGAAGCTTATAATAGTTTCCACAATGAAATCCGGTCTCGTAATCTTGCAGAAAAGACAAAGAAATTCTGGTCATATGTGAAGTACACTAGCGACAAAACACAAACAATACCTTCACTACGCAATAACAATGGTAATACTACCAATGACAGTACTGCTAAAGGAGAATTGCTAAACACAGCTTTCTGAAATTTGTTCAGCAAAGAAGATGAAGTGAACCCTCCAGAATTCAAACCAAGAACAGCTGCCAGCATGCAAAATTTAGAAGTAGATGTTCCGAGAGTAGTAAAACAACTTAAGTCACTAAACAAAAACAAATCTTACAGACCAGATTGTATACCAACTAGAATCCTCTGAGTATGCTGATGCAATAGCTCCATACTTAGCTATCATTTACAACTTGTCACTCAGCAAAAGATCCATACCCAAAGACTGGAAAGTTGCCAAAGACACTCCAATATTCAAGAAAGGCAAAATGAGTGATCCCTAAAATTACAGGCCAATCTCATTGACATCAATTTGCAGTAGGATTTTGGAACATATACATTGTTCAAACATTATGAACTACCTTGAAGAGAACGACCTATTAACCAATAATCAACACGGATTCAAAAATTATCACTCTTGCGAAACACAGCTTGCCCTTGATTCACACGTAGTGATAAGTGCCGTCAACAAGGGATTTCAAATCGATTCCATATTTCTAGATTTCTGGAAGTGTTTTGACACTGTACTTCACAAGTGGCTTCTAATGAAGTTGCGTGCTTATGGAATATTGCCCCAATTGTGTGATTGGAATCATGATTTCCTATCAAAAAGTACACAGTTCATTGTAATTGACCGTAAGACATCGAATAAAACAGAAGTGATATCTGGCGTTCTCCAGGGGAGCATTATAGGTCCCCTACTCATCCTTGTGTTTATAAATGATTTAGTACACAATCTGAATAGCTCCCTTAGAGTGTTCATGGGTGATGCTGTCATTTATCAGTTATTGAAGTCAACGGAGGATCAAAAGCAACTGCAAAGCTATTTAGACAAAATTTCTACATGGTGTGAAAATTGGCAATTAACACTAAATAAAGAATATTGTGAAGTAATACACATGACCACTAAAAGAAATCCACTGAACTTCAATTATGTGATAAATCAGTCAAACCTTAACATCATAAATTCTACCAAATACCTAGCAGTTACAATTACAAACAACTTAGACTGGAGAGAACACATAGAAGATATTGTGGGAAAGGCAAACTAAAGGTTACGTTTCATTGGCATAATGCTTCGAAGATGCAACAGCTCCACCAAAGAGACTGCCTCCATTACACTTGAGTGTCCTCTCCTGGAGTACTGTTACCTAGTGTGGGACCCTCACCAGGTGGACTGACAGAAGACATTGAGAAGGTTCAGGGAAGGGCAGATCGTTTTGTTTTATCACGTTACAGGGGGGAAAGTGTCACAGAAATCTTGCATGATTTGAGGTGGAAATCATTACAAGAAAGACATTATTCATTGCGGCGAGATCTATTTATGAAATTTCAATCACGGACTCTTACTTCTGAATGTGAAAATATTTTGGTAGTACCCATCTACAAAGGGAGACATAACCCATGTGCTATTAGAGAATGGAACAGTAGAGATAGGTTATGAAAGTGGTTAATGAACCATCTGCCAGGCACTTAAATGTGATTTGTAGAGTATCGATGTAGATGTAGATATTCACCTACTCCTTCCCCCATCTCCTCCTGTCTCTTTCTCTGTCCATTTCCTCCTCCCCCTCCCCCTGTTCATCTCCTTTCACCTATCACCATCTCCCCCCTCTCATTCTCCTACTCTCCCCTCTCTGTGTCCATCTCCTCGTCCACCTACTCCTCTCCCTCCTATATATGAAAACATACATATATGTGTAAACTTTCATGGTGTGTGGTCAAACATTGTCAAAGTTGCAAGGTACCCTCCGCCATGCTAAATTCACTGGCTTGCAAATTATAAAAATCTCCTTCATGAAAACATTGATTTGATTTGATTGATTTGATTCTTTCAGGGAAGCCAAAACAGTCTTGGTCTAACCCGCCACTGTCCGCACCGAAACTAAGTTTATTGTGCGGTATCGCTCCCTGTATGTCTAGTAAAGCCAACCAATGCCCTTGAAAAGTGCAAGGAGTCCCTTTACCAGTTCTTTATTAGACACAATTTCTTCGGGTCTGGTTGTCCCAAATGTTCTGTGCCTTTTACTCTCCAATGCAATTCGAAGATTAGATGGGATGCAGTTTTATCACCGTCATCACAGATCCTACATTTAGAGTCCTCTTCTGTTATTCCCATTGTATGTAGGTGTTTTTTGAAATTCCCATGGCCTGTCAGCAATCCAACCATGAGTCTAATCTCTCTCCTGTTCAGACCCAGGATTGCAGAGCTTCTTTTAAAACAAGGCTTTGGCATCATTATCTTGCCATGTTTTTGTTGATAGACTTTGGTCCAATATTCTACGTGCTGTCTTCTGAGCCAGTTATGTAGCTCAAATGTAATCATTGCCTTGGTGATTGTCAGGACAGGTTTCGGTCCAATAAATGGAGCCTCTGCCCCCATCCTGGCTAATCTGTCGGCATGTTCGTTGCCACTGATCCCCGAGTGGCCAGGGACCCACAAGAGGTTTACTCTATTGCTTTCCCCTAGCTCCACCAGAACCCTGTGACATTCTGCAACAATTTTAGACCTTGTTGTAGGAACTGCCAGTGATCTCAGGGCTGCCTGGCTGTCTGAATAGATATAGATGCTACGGTCTTTGTAGCACCTACGCAAATTCTCCTCCACACATGCCCTGATGGCAGTGATTTTGGCCTGGAATACTGAGGCCAGTTTCCCTAGAGAGATGACGCCCTCCAGTCTTGGCTGCACCCCGTATACCCCGGCCCCAACGCCTTGGTCTGATTTCGAACCATCAGTGAACCAGACAATATCCCCCGTACGGTGTCGAACTATTTTCTCCCACTGCTCCCTACTTCCAATTGTTATGCTGAAAGGCTTGTTGAAGCAGCATGGGGTTATAATATAGTCGGTTGGCATTTCCCCAACCTTTCCTATATTTACCTCACTCATTATTTTAGTGTATGATTCTGGATATCCCAAAGAGTTCCAGTTGTTGACAGATTTGAGTCTGTAGGCACCAGCTGCCGCCTCCATCTTGACCCAAAGGTGTAATGGGGGCATATCCAGCGTGGTTTCCATCCCAGCAGTTGGTGTGCTGCTAATTCCGCCTGTTATGGCTAAGCCGGCTAGTCTCTGCACCTTACCAAGCTCCTTAGCAGCAACCTGCTGTTCTACCTTCTTCCACCACACGACCGCCCCCATAGGTGATCCTGAATCTAATCACTGTGGTGTATATCCAGTGCATACCCTTGGGGCTCAGGCCCCAATTTTTGCCACAAGCTCTCCTGGTACTTATCAAAGTACCTTTTGCCTTGGAGCAAATATTCCTAATGTGAGGGGTCCATGTCAGTTTCTCATCTAGGGTAACCCCTAGATATTTCACTGTCCCTTTCACAGGTAGTGCTTCATTGAAAAGCTTTAGATTCCAACTTGAGTGTTGGATATGTTTCCTTGTGAATGGTAAAACAACAGTCTTCTTAGGACTAACCCCCAGATCCTGTTTTCTGCACCAGTCTTGCACAATGTCCAAGGCACCTTGTGCCATATTCTTCACTGTGTCAGCAAATTTGCCAAGTATTACTATGACAAGATCATCTGTGTATCCTTGGTGAAAATACTGCCTAGAGTTTAATTCTCCAATGAGATCATTTACCACTAGATTCCACAATAAAGGGGAAAGAACTCCTTCTTGCGGGCAACCCCTAGTGGTGTTGATTACCATTTTTTCATTCATCATGGTAGCCTCTACCTTTCTTCCACTGAGCATGGCCCTAGTCCACCTACATATGGTGGTCCCTAGGTCATGCACCTCTGCTGCCCTAACCATGGAATCAAAGGTCATGTTGCTAAAAGCCCCCTCAATATCCAGGAAGATACAGAGGGCTATCTCCTGAATGTGTAGT
This sequence comes from Locusta migratoria, assembly GCA_026315105.1. NCBI lineage: Eukaryota > Metazoa > Arthropoda > Insecta > Orthoptera > Acrididae > Locusta > Locusta migratoria. The sequence goes on along the minus strand of CM048744.1, from coordinate 62,450,284 downwards.
GCTTTCTCCACCTTCCCAATGAGTTGGTGGAGAGCTGTCTCACATGATTTACCTGGTTGATATGCATGTTGGTTTGAATGTAGAGGAGCCCTACTTAACCTCCTTTCTCCAACATGCACATTAAACAGCCTTTCCAATGTATTAAGAATGAAGGAGGACAGGCTGATTGGTCTCATATCCTTGGCCTTGGTATGATCAATTCTCCCTGGCTTTGGAATGAAGACAACCTTCACTGCCCTCCAGGCATTGGGAATGATTCCTGCTGCTAGGCTAACCCTGAATAACCTGCATAGGAATCTAATAAGATTTTCTCCCGCTTGTTGCAGGAGAGCTGGATAGATTCCATCGGGGCCAGGTGACTTGAACGGTTGAAATGTTCCCACCGCCCATCAGACCTTACTGAAATCGACACACTCCTTGGCCAGATCCCAGTCCTCTTTGTGAATACCTGAGAACTGTTGTCTCTCAGGCATCACATTCTGGTCTGAGTTATCCCCCAGAGTATATTGAGGAAAGTGAGTCTTGAGGAGCAGTTCCAGCGTTTCATGTGCTGTCTTTGCATACCCCCCATCCTCCTTCCTCAATGTTCCTCCTGGATTAGTTGGTACCCTAGTGAGGATTTTATGAAGTCTCGCTTGAGCAGCCGTGCCCTCCACTTCCTCACAGAATACCTTCCAGGATGCCTTCTTTGCCCGTCTGATGGCAAGGTTGTATTTGACAAGGGCCTCATGATATTTTGCCCATTGTCCTTTGCGCCTCGCAAGGTTAAACAGTCTTCGTACCTGTTTCCTTTGCATTTCCAGGTTATTATTCCACCAAGGCACACTCCTATTTGTGCACTTCTTGGTGATTGAGCAGTTGTCCTGGTATGAGGTCACTATAGCAGAGGTTATGGCCTCTGCTACTTCCTCAAACTCTGCTGGATTCCTTATCGAAGTTTTAATTTCTGATAGGCTGAAGTCAAGGTCTCTCCTATATGTCTCCCAGTCCTTTTTCCTGGGATTCCTATAGGTCAAGGTCTGTCTGGTTCCCATTTCAACCTTGAATTTAATATACATGTGATCTGAGGAGGATGGCTCCAGGACCACATGCCACTGTTTGACATAACTTCCCATCATCATGGAACCAAAAGTTATGTCAATTACTTCTTCCCTTCTACTATTCCTGAATGTAGGTTCATCACCCCTATTCAAGATCTCCAAGTTGTTAGATAGGAGAAATTCAAGAAGGTGCTCACCTCTACTGTTGGTGTCCTTGCTGCCCCACGATGCATAAATCAGCTTACCTCCAGTACCACCGAGGCCCGATACACCCCCTTTGTATAAATAGGGTTCTTGTATCAGGGCCACGTCCACCTCCTGTCTCCCCAGGCAACGGCTCAGGGCAGCAGTGGCCCCTTTACTGTGCTGCAGGTTTATCTGCAGCACTTCCAGTCCCCATCTTGCTGCCATTATTGCCTTTAAGATCTTTGATTACCCTGACGGCGACCTGCGAGAACCATAAAAACAGTTTCAGGCCTTGCTCTCGCATTGCCTTCAGGGACTTCTCTCCGACCTCCACCACCAGGGTTCGTCCTTCCGAAACGACCTTTTGGTTAATTACCCTCCAATCCTCTATCGAGATTTTTGGGTTCTGGACCGTTTTGGGGGTCTTGGGCTCAAGCCCTTTTGATTCCCTCCACTTATGTTTAGGAAGCCATTCTTTTCCTTCCTTTTGCTTCTGTTCCTTGAGAAGTTTCCTCCTCTGAGCCCCAGACAAGGCCTTAATCCTAATCTGGTCCAACTTCTCTGTTACAGTTCCCACTTCTTGCTCACGTCTAGACCCTGACTGAGAAGTACGAGTGCACTCCATTGGTCCTGATCCCGATGTTTGAATATCTGAGGTCTCAGATTGCCCCTCGGATTCTTTTAAAATAATTTTATTCTCCGTGTTCATCTTAGTCCCACGAGATTTGGGGATTTATATGGTCCACACCACGATAACCCCGCGCGGTGCAAGGCAACTTACTCAGGGAGGTCGCCCGGTATCCCTGGGGCTCCGTTCGAGACACATCCGCCCATGTGCCACGCACCCCTCAGGACAGGTCGCACCACACCTTCGGTTGGGAGGCAGTTTAACGTCGTGCCCGGGATGATCATGAAAACATAATTTATGAGCTGACTTTCATGGTGACCAGTCAAGTAAGTTCGATGTTTGTTGTAACGTACCTTCTGCCATGAACCTACAGAAACATATTAAAGGTAGCCCACATATTAATTTGGGGTATAAGCTATCTTCATTCAACATTTCATTCAGTTCTGTACAGACGTTTCAGTGTGAAGAGTAACAAATGTGTTAACTCACTGTAAGGTACCCTCCACCACACGCTTTATGGTGAGTTCTAAAGGTAGTTCATTTGTTAACTCAGGGTATAAGCTATTTGCATTCCCAATTTTATTAAAATCCATCCAGCTGTTTCATTGTGAAGAGAAAAAACTTATTAACCCATTGGAAGGTACCATAAAATATTCAAATGTTTGTTAAGCTTAGGGGACTTAACTGCGGGGTCATCAATCCCTAAACTTACAAACTACTTATGAACTACCTTATACTAAAGATGACACAAACATCCATGCCCATGGGGGGAGTCAAACCCCTGACCATAGCGCCTGTGCAGACTGTGACTGGTGTGCCGCAGACTGTTCGGCCACTGCGGTCGGCTAAGGTGCCATCTGCCACACACCATATGGTGGCTTAGGAAAGATAGTCCATGTATTAATCAGGGTATAAGCTACCTCTGTTCCAAATTTAACAACAGTTTGGCAAAATTCTTTAACATTTTTAACATCTATTCCAAATTTCATTCATATCCATCCAGCCATTTCAGCATGAAGGCACAAGAAAGGAATTAACTAATTATTGTAAAGCACCCTCCACCATGCACCATGTGAAGTTAATTTTAGTATGTCTATAATCTTCGAGTGAGTGCAATTAATGAGTATTCAAAGTTTTATTGCAGTTGCATGTATGGTACAGCCATGCATAAAATACGAACTAGGAGACAGACAAACATACATACAAACATTAAATTTTATACATCAGATGGTACTAGAGACTGAACGTGGCATGGTAAGATAGATTTTCCTTCAGCAATCATCACTGATTGTGTGAACTAATGCATTATATTGATTCAGATTTTACACCATTAGAGTACCATAACTCTCCACATTCAATACTGTCATTATTCTTCTTCATAAGGGCAATGACCAAACTCTTGATAACTTTATTGGAAAATAAAGGAGTGGGCCTTGCAAGTATGGAACTACAGAGTCTCACTGATGCAAGGACAACACAGTGAGTAGCAAGGCACTATGGAGAAGGCAACTTAAGTACAGGGCATGCACCTTGCATAAATTAAATTACTTTATCATCACTAATGCATAACAGAAAGGTGTGGCCAGAAAAGAAATCAGCAATTGAATTCCACCTGTTTATAACTACACAGTGCAAGATAAGATATTCGTTACAGTGGAAGAAGATTACCACATAATACAATATAATATTCTGACTTCCACATATCACCTATCCTTACCTCACTACCTAGGATTTGAGTAACATTTCCCTTTTGTCCCCTTTTTCCTCCCTGCTCTCCTACTTGATGAAGGAAAATATTTCCAAAAGGTAGCGTCCACAATAATTTTTGTATTGCATTTTCTCTCTCTCTCTCTCTGTGAGTGTGTGTGTGTGTGTGTGTTTGTGTGTGTGCACGATCTCTTTTGAATAAAATTTAAACATAATATTGACCCTTATTGAGGCTTAATAATTATTGACACAAAGAGTATAAAGGTCAGCAAGGGACTGCCACTTTCGGAATGAATGGGGTCTCACGATTGCACATGTAATTAAAAAGTCAGCCACTAATATGAAATCAAAAGCATTAGGAGGGAAAGATAAATGCAAGTTAAATGAAGTAAATGAGTAATGTGATCACAGATTTTGATGCAAGCTACATGATCATTAAAAATAGGGTGGAATACAAAACATGTGGAGCATGACCTTACAGTGGGCAGTAATATTTTCTAAGACAAAAATGTAGAAAAGCAGCACGTAGCAATCTCACGGTACAGGGGATTGTGAAGGCAGTGAATCTTACCATTGATATCAGGAATGATGACACCACAACCCATTGCCTCTTGACCACTCTGCATTTGTGCTTCTCATCATTGACTGCCTTTACTGATTACCTTCCTACCATTAAACTTATGTCTACACTCTCAACTATCCATACTAACTTTTTGGTGCTGGCTCGCAGTCTATCACAGGAGGTCACTCCAGAACACAGTATCATTGTTCAGTCAGATCTTCCATGGAGCACGCTAAGTGGTATATTGCCTGCTCTTTCACGAACATTCTAGAAAGTTCTACTGTCTTCTTTGTATTGAACAGAATATTACTGAATATAATGTCCTAGTCGGAAACAGCTGTTCTGGTGGTCACCATTAGGAGAAAGTGCACATTCGTTGTATGTACCAAGCATTCAAACTCTCAACTATCCCTGACATAATGTAGTTATACAACCAGGCTTGGCTCTCACAACAAAATAAAATGGAGTGGCATATATAAGGGGGCCTCCAAGGGGTTAATGTAAAGGAAACAAATAAGTACAATATCTGAATTATTCTAATGACTGATGCATGAAGGCTTTGCTTTGGTAGACAGTCATACTTCTCTGTACTTTTGAGAGGAGTGGGATGTTAGTGTTGTGAAATTTCTGTCATTTTTTTAAATAGCTATATTTTTATGATTTAATGTCAAGCATAGGTCTCAGTAAAGCAAAAGGGGCTTCAGTGCAAATTGTCCTCTAAATATGAGCAGAAAAATTGATACAAAATATCATAAGGTGTCTACTTAAAATTATTTAAATTATATTGCCTCCCTCTCACCCTATAAGTATATGCTATATTCATCAGTGATAAAATGTATGACAAATACCGACATATCATTACTACAGGAACGGAACAACACATACTACTTGCACATTACAGGATTAAAGCTGCTGCTAATTTCAAGCAAACGGTATAAAAGAAAGACTTCCCCCACCAGAGAATCACCCATCAGAGCCCATTGGAATTAAAGAATTTAATAAAAATAACATAACTAGTTAGATTTACATGAGACCTAAGCAAAATTATTTCAATGAAAGATGTGCTAAAATGAACAACACCACACAATGGGAAACTAAATTTTGCAAAATCTGAGAATGTTTTACTTTATTATGTTTGCTGACTTAGCATATGAATGTAAGTTACTTTAAGAGTGAAGTACAGAGTGATTCAAAATTCTTATTACACAGTTTTAGGTGCTGCAAAAGGGACTCAGGTCATCAATATTTGGTAGTAAGCTAAGGTTCAGAATTTCCCACCTTGAAAGGTAAATGAGTTTCAAATGAAATGTTGCTGTTGTATCAAACAACATATACTAAAAAATAGATGAAGAATACTTACCAGGCGAAGGAGCACAGGTAGTGATAGTCACAAATAAATAAAACACACACACACACACACACACACACACACACACACACACACACACACACACACAAACGCTAGCTTTCACAACCCAGTTGCGTCTTCAGGCAGAAGAGAAGGAGAGGGAAAAGGAAATGATGAGGGTTTTAAGGGAGTGGGTAAGGAGCCATTCCAGTCCCGGGAGAGGAAAGACTTACCTTGGGAGGAAAAAAAGGAAGGTAAAAAAATTCACAAATACCCGCACATATACACAAACGCACACACACATGTCTGCCTAGGACAGGTTTTACAACGGAGTTTGTTACAAGTGTAGGAGCCAGAAGGTAGGGAAGGTGGTTGGTGGTTGTGGTTTGGGGATTTCATGGGGTGGACTATGCACCCTTCCACCACCACTTATTCCAGTCCCGTAACCCAGAAGGTGTACACGATCAAGGGCAGAGCCACTTGCGATAGCACCCACGTGATTTACCAACTGACATGCCTGTACTGTGAAGCGTTCTATGTGGGAATGGCCAGCAACAAAGTGTCCATTCGCATGAACGGTCACAGGCAGACAGTGTTTGTTGGTAATGAGGATCACCCTGTGGCTAAACACGCCTTGGTGCACGGCCAGCACATCTTGGCACAGTGTTATCTTCCTTCCTTCCTTTTTGTCCCCTAAGGTAAGTCCTTCCACTCCTGGGATTGGAATGACTCCTTTTCCACTTCCTTAAAACCCATTCCAATCCCGGGACAGGAAAGACTTACTTTGGGGGGGGGGGGGGGGGAGGGAAAGGAGGCAAACTAATACACACACACCCACACATTTACACCGACGCAAGTACACCTAGGCAGACATACTGTGGAAAGCCTTTGCTGTGGCTTTCCACATTAAGAATGCCTAGGTGTACTTGCATCTGTGTAAATGTGTGGGTGTGTGTGTATTTGTTTACCCTCCTTTTTTCCCCCAAGGTAAGTCTTTCCTGTCCCGGGATTGGAATGACTCCTTACCCACTACCTTAAAAAACCTTATCATTTCCTTTTCCCTCTCCTTCCCTTCTGGCTGACGAAGCAGCTAGGCTGCGAAAGCTAGCGTCTTGCTCTGTGTGTGTGTGTGTGTGTGTGTGTGTGTGTGTGTGTGTGTGTGTGTGTTTATTTATTACTTCACTGCCTGTGCTCCTTCGCCTGGTAAGTAGACTTCATCTATTTTTTTATATATAAGGAAACTTTCCTGGTGGGATAAACAAATATAAAAAATAGAAAATGGATGACTTACCCAAAGGACCGGCTTGTCGATAGGCACAAATAAAATCACACGTGTGTTTGTGTGTGATTTTATTTGTGCCTATCGACGAGCTAGTCCTTTGGGTAAGTCATCTGTTTTCTATTTTTTACCACCAGGCGAAGGAGCACAGGTGTGACAGCATCACAAATAAATAAATGAATATACACACACACACACACACACACACACACACACACACACACACACACACACACACACACACAATCGCAAGCTTTCGCAACCCAGTTGCGTCTTCAGGCAGTAGGGAAGGAGAGGGAAAAGGAAATGATGAGGGTTTTAAGGAAGGGGGTAAGGAGCCATTCCAATCCCGGGAGAGGAAAGACTTACCTTGGGGGAAAAAATGGAGGGTAAACAAATGCACACATGCCCACACATTCACACAGACACAAGTACACCTAGGCAGACATACTGTAGACATGTCTGCCTAGGTGTATTTGTGTCTGTGTGAATGTGTGGGCATGTGTGCATTTGTTTACAACTCCATTTTTTCCCCCAAGGTAAGTCTTTCCTCTCCCGGGATTGGAATGGCTCCTTACCCCCTTCCTTAAAACCCTCATCATTTCCTTTTCCCTCTCCTTCCCTACTGCCTGAAGACGCAACTGGGTTGCGAAAGCTTGCGATTGTGTGTGTGTGTGTGTATTCATTTATTTATTTGTGATGCTGTCATACCTGTGCTCCTTCGCCTGGTGAGTAATCTTCGTCTATTTTTTTATATTTTATTTTTCCTGCTAGGAATTTTTCGTCTTAATATATATATATTTACTGCTCATGCAATGAACACAGTTGGTAGTAAATTTGCATGTTTCAAAGAAAAGAATTACAATTGCTGTAAGAAAAATTTTCTTTTATCTTTTATGTGTGACATAGCATAATATGTTATGACTTGCACTTTCTGATAAACTTTTCAGTGCTTTTTCTGACATATATTTCAGTGATATAAAATGCAAAGGAGATTCTTAGTCTCAGTAATTATACTTTTTTATTTAAAATCGTAAAACATTCTAAGCAAGTAATGATTACCTTAGCTAAGCATCAGATTAGGGGTATGGTAACTAATATTTTGGATACTGGTATCACTAATTTACGAATACTGTTAGATAAATAAAGGATAATTAAACAGTGAGAAAAATTGTTTCCATCGTTGGTGAGTTTTATGCTCATAATTTTATCCAGTTTGAGGATTAAGAGCCTTGCCAGAAATAACATGACCTGGTGGTCTGGTCTCTGATCTTCAAGTACAATGGCCAGGCAGTAGCAATGCCCTATGACTACATATTGTGTACTGTATACAGTAGGTGACTCTGATGCACTGACTGAGACATTCCCAGCAGCCCAAAGCAGCTGTTGCATTTTCTGGCTCAATCAACAGCAGATGTTTGGCAGCGCACATAGCTACATGTACAGGCTACTATGTGCTGTTTCATCAGTGACAGCTGCAGCCACTGTGACATTCTACACAGGCAGGCTACTTTCTGTCTGGAAACAACTGCAAGGCCTTGACAGTCAGCTTTTATCTTTCCTGTCCTACATTTTCAAACCAGCAAATTCTGGATCTATTACAGGAATGACATACATGTGGCCCTTGTGATTCCTAATGAACTGAGACATTGATTTTGGATGAATTTGCTGTAATTAATTTTTTTTATTTTCCACTTTTAAGCTATCTACTTTTAACATTTTATGTTTCTGGAATATTTTTGATTGCAACCGGAATGGTATATTTTGAGACAGAATGCTTTACCAGCAAGTGTACCCCTCCTGAGAGATATTTGTAGGCCTTAAAATAATGAAGTTCAGTTTCAGATAATTAAATAGGTATAAAAACAACTTATTTTTTTAAGTGTATAAACATCATGACAGTAGAATAGTTGCTTCATTTTTGCCTGATTGTGTATTATGAGGCTGTCTGTACTTTATATTTTCTTACTATTTACATTTCTTTCTGTTAGCCCCTGAAAAGTAAAGAGATGGGAAAAGAGAGAGAGAGATAGATAGAGAGAGAGAGAGAGAGAGAGAGAGAGAGAGAGAGAGAGAGAGAGAGAGGGGGGGGGGGGGGGGAGGGAGAGAGGGAAAAAACACTTTCACAATGAATTTATTGCACTCTGCCATGATGCAATGCTGAGTTGAACAATGAGTAGGGCACAGAATCTGAAATCAAATCAAATATGTGTCTATCACAACTACAAAACTGTGACAGTTGCACCCAGTCTAACTGTAAGCCACCAGCTCACTATGCCACAGCCCATGTGCAGCCCATATCCTCTCTCACCACCTCCTGTGCCTGTGGTATTTGGTTGCCACTCTCATTCCCAGGGAGTCCTCACTCACAGGAAGTGCTCTCTCGACATGGTTTTCCTGCAGTCTCAACGTTCTTCACCTCAGCAGCTGACCATTGCCTGACTGTATGACTCAGAATATCGTGGTGTTCAGTGCACAATTGTACGTTTGTGTGCTTATAGGTTCGATATGGAGGTTCGCCTATAAAGTTTTTGTAACTCTAGTTCATTTAGTAGCTCAGTTTACATGTTTTATATAATTTTTGCATCATTTTATAGATATTTTCAGCCCTAAAGCTACAGACCTTCTTTATATTCGTAAATTGATTTCATTCTCACCAGGGGTGACTGTCCCCACTGTTCCCTCACCACTCCCTGGTTCAGAGTCTATATCTGCCCCTGTATATTTCTTACAGTTTCTAACCTGGTTCCTAAATCTGTCTCTTACCATTACAAAATCTATCTGGCACCTTCTGGTGTCTCTTGGTCTATTCCACATCTAAAATCTTCTTCCATGTTTATTAACCCAAGTGTTTGTTATGGTTAAATTACATTATGAGCAAAAATTTTCCAGATAGTTTCATCTTTTATTCCTTTTTTTCCAGTCCATATTCATCCACCATCTTTCCTTCTCTTCTTCCTTTTCCTACTACTGATTTTCAGTCCCCCATTAACCATCTGAATAATTTCCTTTAGTTCTTCATGTATTTCTTCAGTCTTCTCATTGTCGGCAGAGGTAGTTGGCGTATAAATGTGTACTATTGTTGTATGTGTTGACTTCATAGATAATGTGATCACTGTGCTGTTCATAGTAGTTTACCTTTGCTCCTATTTTCTGATTCATTAGCATATCTACTCCTGCCTTACCCCCAACTGATTTAGTATGTGTAACACTGTACTCACCTAACTTACCCCTTCCCTTTATTGCATTCCAAGCTAAATCACACATTCCTACCTGTCCAAGCCTTTGCTCTGCATCATGCAGTGTGGACATTCTTTCCTCCCCTCCCTTCCCACCCCTACTCACTCACTGTCAAGAAGCTTCTTGTGCCAGTGGCCAGAGATGATGGTCATATGTGCATGAATTATGTATGAGTGACTGTGTGAATGCATGAATATCTTTCTGTGATGAAAATGGGGCAAAAATTTTAAATTATTTGAGTGTGATTGACTATTCTTCATGACTGCAGATCAGTGATTGCTTTTAGGGTTATTGGCTACCTAAACTCTGTTATTGATATCTTTGTATGTCAGTTAAATCAGTAGCTTTGTTCTGTATGTTACAATGTGATGTGTGCACTAATGAATAAAGTAAGTGAACTGTGGAACCGAACTAGTGTATGTTATTTGCACACACACCCATACATACTATATTCCTACAAGTCAGTCAGCAATGTAGTGTGTACAAGAGTACCTGAAAATCCATTTGTGGGTGCCTCACATTAAAGTGTGGTGTGTATAATGCTTTCATCACATTTACTGATGATAATACTGGTAGACTAAAGGTCTTGTTAGATCAGAGTGTGAAGACTTGTTGGAATTATGTAGGCCATATTGGAGGAATTGGGCAAGATTTTGAAGGTACTCAGTTCCTTTATGCTAAGAGGCAGTCTATTATATTAGAGACATCTGGCATTTACTGGGTCCTTATCTGTCAATTTCAGCCTTTTGCCAAGGATATGATAATTTTCTCTGTTTCTAGTATTGTGGCCGTGAGTATCTCTCTTTGATACTAACTTACAACAATTTTTCATTAAAAAAATAAAAAGTTCTATTCAATTAATGTGAAAGAATCTCTACTACAATCATTGGTCAGTACTTCTTCAGTTCAGTATCACATACCATAACACAAAACGGAACAAAAATACCTGTTGCTAGCTTTCTGTATCAATCCTTCTTTAGGCAGGAGAGGGGAATGAGGAAAAAGGGAAGGTGGATTGCCTTACTCACGACCTAAGTCATGGTTTAAAGAGTTTCGGGATGAGGTCAAAGATATTGCCATATTGGCAATATGTGTGCAGTCAAAGTGTAGAATGGGGAATGCATGTGATCTGTCTGAGTTCGTTCGACAGCAGCTTGTGATGCACTGGAAGCTTGGAACATGCATTTCAGAAACTACAGAACTTGTCGGGTGTTTGAGGAGTGCTGTGATGCATAAGTCTACAAGTGGTGAAATCACATACAAATGTTGAGAATTGCAGATGTTGGGTGTCATAGAGGCAGACTGATAAAACAGGACAGACAGCAAATTGTGGTAGAAATAACAACAGACTTCAATGTTTAAATATGTCTCAACACACAGCACGCAGAACATTGCTAATGATGGGCCTTCACCACCAACAACACTTGAATGTGCAAATGTTACCAAACAACATCAGCAACTATGATTGAAATGGATGCATGATATCGTCACTAGACTGTGGTTCATTGGTAGAGTGTTGTAGGGTATGTTGAGTCTCGATACCTTTGTGCAGATGGGAGGGTGTGAAGTCTGCCTCACAGAGAACACCTCATGGGATAGCCAAACCGAAGGCTGGTTTCATTGGCAGAACACTTATAACATGCACCATTATACTAAAGAAACTGCCATTATACTAAAGAAACTGCATACAATACATGTGTCCAGAAAGTGTTGGAGGATTCTTAAGCAGTATGGTTCTTTTATCAAGTGGGACTGATGGAGGAGATAGGAAAAGTTCATAGAATGGCAGATCATATTGTATTATTGTGATACAGGGGAGAAGTTGGAGTGGGAAATCATGAAAAGAAAGGTGCTATTCATTGTGGTGAAATTATTTGGGAAATTTCTTCCACCAACATTTTCCTTCTAATGTGAAGATACCTACTTAGGTAACCATGATCATCATGATAAAATAAGAGGAATCAGATTGGAAACAGAAAGATTTAGATGTTCTTTCTTTCCACATGCTGTTAGAGAATAAACGTTAGAGATATATTATGAAAGTGGTTCGATGAACCGTCTGCTGGGGACTTAATGGAGAGAAGCTGGTATCGAATGAGTTATGCTCTGGGGCATGCATATGACCAGTGGAGCTCGTGCATCGCAGCATGATGGCCATGAAGTATTGTACACTCATTGCAGACCACATATACCCCTTCGTGACTATCATGTTTTACAACAACATTGTCATTTTTTAACAAGATTATGCATCATATCACAAAGCTGGGAGTATGATGGAGTGATTCCAGTTTCACAGTGATGATTTATAATTGATGTTCTGCCCTCCCAAGTTGCCACGTCTGAACCTGATCAAAGACACCTAGCATATGACTGATAGGAGTGTCACAGTTCATCACCTCCCTCCCCAGATTCTACTGGAATTAGGTGACTTGTGTGCGTGTAGATGTCGTTCCAACTCCCTTCAATGAGTTACAAAGGTCTCACTTCTTCCATGCCAAGTTGTGTTGCCACTTTTATCCTTACCACAGGTGAATAAACCAGCTGTTAGGTAGGTTACTATTCATAAGGTGGGTGGAATCCAGTGGCGGATCTAGGATATTAGTTTGGGAAGATCTGCACCCAGTTGAGTATGGGCTTCATAGATGTAGCTAGGAACCAGTTAGTCTACTTTTGGAGGGGGGTGGGAAAGGGGGGCTTGAGCCTCTTAGCCTGGCTCCCATCTGTATCCACTACTGTTGGAAGCTACAGATGTTTTGTGGTTTAATTCGAACAACTGGAAATACATTTCTTTGCTACGAAATAAGTGAAACAATAATAGTTGCAGTGCTTATTAAAATGAGCCTGAATATAATGAGTTGGTTAGTGCTGCCGTTCGTGTGCTGCACACACCTTGCATGCTCGGTTCTGTCCTCCAGCTTTCATGGTGATGGGTCAAACACTGTCGAAGTCTATTGCAAGGTAGCCTCCACCAAGGGCGAATTGGGGGGGGGGGAGAGGGGCACAGGGGACGTGGTGCCCTCCCTCCCCCCCCCCCCCCCCCCCACTCACATCACAGCCTGGGGTTCACATCCTTCCTCGGGAATGGGTGTGTGTGTTGTCCTTACAATGAGTTAGTTTAAGTAGTTCGTAAGACTAGGCACCGAGACCTTAGCAATTTCGTTCCTTAGGATTACAAACATTTGAACATTTTATATATTTTTTATTTGTGAACCATATGACCTAGATTTTTGTACAGTCACCATTAATTCATTTGGCACATTTAATATCATAATCCTATGGGCATCAATGTACAAAACTTATTTTTTGACTGTATTGTACAATTGTTTGAGTTTTCAAGAGGTCAATCTTATTCAATTTTATAGTCCAATTATTCAAAAGTTGTAAATATGTGGAGAAGCCAATGCCAATCTCACATGGCTTCCCCTGTACAGAGATTCACATATCTCATCTGGCCAAGCTGAGAAACAGTTATTAATTGAATTAAATTCAGAGTCTAAAAGCCCTGTGTTCAGCTGTGGGCAAGTTGTTCAAATGTTTGTTAAGCTTAAGGGACTTAACTGCAGGGTCATCAGTCCCTAAACTTACAAGCTACTTATGAACTACCTTATACTAAATACGACACAAACATCCATGCCTGAGGGGGAATTCGAACCCCCGACCGTAGCAGCGGTGCAGACTGTGACTGGTGCGTCTCAGACTGCTCGGCCACTGCGGCTGGCTGTACCCAAGTGTTTAATCCTTTATGATGATAAAGGGTGAAACAAGTGTATCTACAGCTGAACACAGGGCATTCAGGCTCTGAATTCTTCACGTATTTTTTTTTGGAAAATTTTGGAACTTTTCGCTATTTAATGTGGTTTAATCATTGTAATATTTTTGTAATCATGGGTACTTGAAAATGATGCCATAAAGCACAGAAACTAATAGTGCATAAAAGAGTACTAATAGTCTATTAAAAGGCTTTTTCTAAGAAGTGACTGTGGCTTAGGATCATATTTTGGGTGTTTTCTTTATCTGGTATATGTGACCTATTCTACTCTATCCCTACTGTATCCTTAGCAAGCCTCTTCATCTCTTGATAAGAATGGCAACCTACATCCATTTGAATCTGCTTGGTCTTCCTCTACGATTTGTACCCCACACACTTCCCTCCAACACTAAATTCACGATTCCTTGATGTCTAAGAATGTGTCCTATCAATCGATCCATTCTTTTATTCAAGGTATGCCAAAAATTCCTTTTCTTCCCAATTCTGTTCAGTACCTCCTCATTAGTTATGCAATCCACCCACCTAATCTTCAGCATTTTTCTATAGCATTGCATGTCAAAAGCCTCTATCCTCTTGCTGTCCGCACTGTTTAATGTCCATATTTCACTCCCATACAAGGCAACTCTCCACACAAATGCCTTCAGAAAGGACTTCCTTAGACTTGCATTAATATTTGATGTTAGCAAATTTCTCTTTTTCAAAAACGCTTTTCTTTCCACTGCCATTCTGCATTTTATATACTATGTACTACGACCTTCATATGTTATTTTACTGCCCAAGTAACAAAACTCATCTAACACCTTTATTATTTCGTTATCTGATCTAATTCCTTCAGCATCGCCTGATTTTCTTAGAGTGAACTCCATTACCCTTGTTTTGCTGTTGTTAATGTTCATTTTATACGCACCTGTCAACACAATGTCCATCCCATTCAACTGCTCCTCCAGGTCCTTTTCTGTCTCTGAAAGAATTACAATGTCATCGGCAAAGAGCAATGTTTTTATTTCTTCATCCTGTACTTTAATTCCTTCTCCAAATTTCTCCTTGATTTCCTTTATAGCTTGCTCACCGGACAAATTGGATAACACTGGAGAACTGTATGTAATAAATTTGTTTCTAATAGTGTGTGTGTGTGTGTGTGTGAGAGAGAGAGAGAGAGAGAGAGAGAGAGAGAGAGAGAGAGAGAGAGAGAGAGAGAGAGAGAGAGAGAGAGAGTGAGAGAGAGAGGGGGGGGGGGTGTATGTGTGTATTTTAAAATTCGTCTCACAACGTCTTTAAGGACATGTTTACCCCAGTCTTGCCCCCCTTCCGTACACACACACACAGAAAATTCTGTATCTGCCACTGCCCTCCATACGGTGGTATGCGGAGTATGAAAGATTCTCCATGAAAAATTACAGATACGACCGTGACTGCATGCAAACATGGGCGTAGCGAGGAGAGGGTTTTCGGGAAAAAACTGGATGATCCTAAAATCCATTGGAATGCAATTCTTAATATAAAATTGCCCGCACAACCCTTCGCTAATTACATCACAGAAACTGGTCTATCGCTCGCTCTATCTATTTGGCAAACAAACAGTAGTAAGAACGGCACTCTGTTGAGAAATTGTGCTGTGGAACAGTGGCGCAGCCAGGACTTGGTTCTGGGGAGGGGCTCATCTTTTAAAAATAAAGCCTGCTACAGAGGTGCCCCCCACTGGACAATGATTCACCCCTTCCCCCCTCAAATGCGACTAATCCCCCCGAGATATTAGGTCCTGGATTCCTAGTTTATTACCTAATAAAAATGGTTTAGTCAATATCTTTTATTTCACGTTTTGTCCCCAGGTGGCCAAAAGTAGTCATTATTGATAGTAGTTTTTGGCGGCCTTCATAAGATTCGACTCTGTCGCCGCTAACCTGCTAAGCAGCAATCAGCTCGTAACTTCAGCATAGCAGTAACAATAGCTGCAGCATCAAAGATGATGGCGGCGGAATTAAGACCGCTCACACAACAGCAGCATACGTTGTCAGTGGCGGCATCCCGTTGGCAAATTGTAGTTACGTTGTCATTTATTACATGTGTACCAAATTTGCTGTTTCAGGCCATATATATACAGTGGCGGCGATTAGGGGGTGCCAGGGGGGGGTAGTTGCCCCCCCCCACTTTCTGGGAAAAATATGATTAAATTATTCACTTTTTTTTAGCGTAGTAACACTTGTATACTTTTAAAACTGATTTGCACAATTGTAACATAGCTATAAGTGGGAATTGTGGTGCTACACATGCTCGGCGCGACATTGTAGTAGAGAAGGAGCTTCCGCCTTCACACACGACATCTGACGACAGTTGACGATCGTAGCCGAACCCAGTGACATGTGCACTGCCTCATCGTAAATATCTCTCTGCGCGCCAGTGCTATACGCAAACTGTAACTTGGCTTCTGGTGAGCGGGTGGTCGGCTTACTTCACATCAACCCGGCAGCCGACAAGCCGGCATTCTCGCCGGGCCGACACGAGATCCACGCCTCTTCACAGCCACCCAACAGCCACACGGCATGCCGTGCCGTGTCGTGAGAGTCTTCCGTCTGCAGTTGCCTTCCCAGACTGCAAATGGAGCACTATCAGTTATTACCGTGGCTTGTCTTGTACAGACGCTTGAAGAGAAGAAGAAGAAGAAGAAGAAGAAGAAGAAGGTCGCATCGGGTTCATCCACTCAATACGAGAATAGATGAAGTGGATGCATTCTCTGTCCTATTTGAGGAATTAAGGGGAGATAAGTTTTCAATTATTTTCGGATGAGTTTATCGACTTTTGATGACTACGTGCACAAATGAAGAGTTCCATTCAGCACAGCAACACATCCTTCTGGGAATGTTTCCAGCCTATACATATGTTAGCAATTACAATCCGATGAGTGGAAAAAGCAATAGTTAAAAATTTTTAAATGATTTGTTATTCTAAAGAATGTACATTTTTCAAATCATATTAAAAAAAGTAAAACATAGGCTAAAAATCGAACGACCCAATACATGAATTTTCAGAGATTTGTGATGGCGTGGAGGATCTGGAACATGTCCCTGAAAATTGCTCCGCTGCTTGTTCGTAACGCTTTGTGTCGGTAGCGGGTGAGAGATTATTTTTCTTTTCCATTTGTTAAGTGCTTGTTAGTGATAAAGGGTTAAACATGACGCATATGCGCGTGATGTACTAGGGTGAGCGGCAGTATTAATTTTATCACATGACATTTTACATTTCTTAATTTCAGAAAGAATTTGCATAACCCTTAACTGAAATTCCACTACCTCATCGTCGTCAAATGATTCCAGAGTTGGAACTATCCCGCTAAAAAAAAAAGGCATATGCCGACTGGATTTTCTGTGCGGTGCATTAATGAGCTATATCTCTACAGGTACGATGGCCGAAACAGGGAGGATGGAAAATGTAGACACGGAATGGCAAGAAATGCATTTCTGAAGAAGAGAAATTTGTTCACATCAAATATAGATTTAAGCGTTAGAAAATCGTTTTTGAAGGTGTTTGTCTGGAGTGTAGCCTTGTATGGAAGCGAAACGTGGACGATAAATAGTGAAGACAAGAACCGAATAGAGGCTTTTGAAATGTGGTGTTACAGAAGAATATAGAAATTTAGATAAGAGTTTCTGAATAGAATTGGGGATAAAAGAACATGGTGGCATAACTTGACTAAAACGAGGGAGAAATTGATAGGACACATTCTGAGACATCAAGGTATCACCAATTTATTACTGGAAGGAAGTGTGGGGGTAAAAACTGTAATAGACAGACCATGCGATCAGTACAGTAAGCAGGTCCAAAAGGATGTAGGTTGCAGTAGTTATTCTGAAATGAAAAGGCTTGCACAGGATAGAGTATCATGGAGACCTGCATCAAACCAGTCTTCGGACTGAAGACCACAACAACAACCTCTACAGGATCAAGCTTCCTTTTCTTGTAAACGCAGCAACTAAGCACTGACAGCAACAGCACGGCTAAGCAACAAAGGAAACGACAAATGCAGTCTACGCTGCACAGTTGGCAACGAACATCTGCAACTCGCTACGCCATGAAATCTACCGACTGCTGCCGAAAGTTTCCGAGAGGTGGCCCGCAAGCCAGGTTACAGTTTGCGGATAGTACTGGTCCAGCACAAAGGTTGTCCTCTGTGTTTGTCGTAGTTCTAGTCAAATCGAATGCAGTTGTGTTTTTGTATGCACTTTTGTGTCTTTTAGTTAACAATGAAGCGTTCTTCAGGACGAACGTTATTCGATTTCTTCAGCAAAAGACAGAAATCCCTAGAAGGATTACAGTCCCACACAGCCCTAAATATTGCTGTTGCTCCGGATCCAGATAGTGACTTGGCTGAAGTGTCAGTGTCGGCTACACCAGAAATAGATGAACCACAGAGTATTTTGTCAGTGACAGAATCAACAATTGAAATAGTTACCGGTATACCTACACCTATACTTTCAAGTGCTGAGAATATATTGCCTGTAAGACTACTCAGTCTAATAGTCCTTCTCAGCTTCAATTTGAACCAAGAGATCCACTTCATGGTACACAAGCAGCATCAAAGTTTTTTTTAAAAATGGTCCTTTTCAACTTATTATTGATAAGTACCCGGAAACAAAAGGTAGAAAGTTTAGAAGTATGTGATACACAAATTACAATTGGTAAGAATACAGTTTTGCTGCTGATAAAGCTTTTTGCTTCCCATGTCGTTTGTTCAGTTCCACAGGTTGTTATGATAAAACATTCATATCTCATGGGTTAAAAAAAAAAAAAAACGGAAAAAAGCAGTCCAACGCTTTAAAAAGCACGAAAAAACTTCTTCTCAGCTCAGTGGTCTTCAAAGTTGGCAGTAAGGTTTTTTAAAAGTAAAGAAAGTGTGGTTAGCAAAATATCAACACATCATCAAGAAGAAGTTAAAAAAATCGTGATTATCTGAAGATTTTATTCCAGTCCCTACTTTTCATGGCCAAGCAGGGAATAGCACTTCGGGTTCATAGAGAAAATGAGGACTCTGATAACAGGGGTAATTATGTCGAGTTATTTAAGCTGAGATCAACAGAAAACTCTTTATTAAAACAAAAATTTTTAGACAGAGATAAGTTTTTCAATTATTTTCATCACGATGTTCCAAATGAAATGATTGAAATCATGACAAATTTGGCCAGGCAGTACATATTTGATGATGCTAATAAACCTAAACAATTCTCCGTGATTGTTGATGAAACTCCAGATGTGTCACATTAAGAACAATTGACTCTTGTTATATGTAACAGAAAAGCTCGAAATCAAAGAAAACTTTCTTGGTTTTTACAAAACGGATTTGACTGGCGGTGAAACGTTATACAAGCTGCTTGTTTCAATTTTCGGTGACCTTGGCATTGACCTTAAAAATATAATTGCTCAGTGCTATGACGGAGCGGGAAACATGAGTGGTTCTTGAAAGGGTGTCGCTGTGAGAATGAAAGAACAAAACTCATATGTTATATTTGTACATTGCTATATGCATTCTTTAAATCTTGCACTTGCCGATGCATCTTAAAACATTCCTTCTGTTCGCAATGTTTTTAGCACAGTCCAACAACTATACTGTTTTATTGAGGCTTCGCCTAAAAGACTAGCAGTATTTGCCACAGTAAAAAGTGCAGCATGTGCAGTCAAAGAAGGAATAAATAAGGATTTGTCCTTGAAAGCACTAAGTGATACAAGATTTAGCAGCAGATATGAAAGCTTGCGAGCAGTTCAACAACACTTAATATGTATACTGCACACTCTGGAAAATATTGAAGCTACTGACTCACGGATTAATCACATGTATTACCAAGTTTGAGTTTATTTCTGTATTGAATACTATGAAGTACTGTTTTGAAAAAAAAAAAAAAAAAAAAAAAA
This sequence comes from Locusta migratoria, assembly GCA_026315105.1. Lineage (NCBI taxonomy): Eukaryota > Metazoa > Arthropoda > Insecta > Orthoptera > Acrididae > Locusta > Locusta migratoria. The sequence goes on along the minus strand of CM048744.1, from coordinate 62,430,624 downwards.
AAAAAAAAAAAAAAAAAAAAAAAAAAAAACTAACATTCTTTCAAAGTACATACAGAATTATGATGTATCCATTCATGAAGTAGTCCAGGTGGCTGACAGCGTAGTTATGTCCATAAATTGTTCGAGAAATGAAGAAGAGTTCCAAAAGTTTTTTTACTGAAGCAATTGATTTTTGCGAAAGACGTGGCTTTGAGGGGCCAACAGTTAAACGCAAAAGAAAACTTCCGCAAAAAATAGGAGGAGGAGATGTTAATCATGAATATGATTCACCTGAAGCCCACTTTTTAAAAACATTTTACTACCCTCTGTTAGATACACTCAGTGAGAACATTAGGTCACGATTTGCTACTGCTGACGGCTTCGATGAAGAACAACTCAATTTGTAACGACCGTATCAAAGAAGCATGTTTTGCTGTGAGTTCCGCATTTGGTTTGGAAAATGATAATTTAGTCGCAGAAATCGATATATTTTCAAGAAAGAAGCATGATTCAGACCAAATAGATCATCTTGTGCGAAATTTGGTTTCACAATTTAAGTCTGAAAATGTTCACAACCAGTATGTATTCCTTAATTGCCGCGGAGGAGTAGCCGAGCGGTCTAAAGCGTCTCGCTGCGGAGCGCGCGGTTGCTCGCCGTGGAGGTTCGAGTCCTCCCTGGGGCATGGGTGTGTGTGTTTGTCCTTAGGTTAAGTAGTTTGTAAGCTACGGACTGATGACCACGCAGTTTGGTCCGATAGATTTACCAACATTTATGTAAATAATAAAAATATTCCCTAATTTATTTTAAGCTACTGCAACTGCAACCGGTGGTGTCCACTGCAACGGCAGAAAGATCTTTCAATGTCCTCAAACGGATCAAAAACTACTTGAGGAATTCTATGCTTCAAGAATGTTTAACACATTTAGCTATACTAGCCATTGAAAAAACATGCGGCTAAAGACATCAAATTGGAAGAATGTGTAGAAATTTATGCCAGGCGGAAACCAAGGCACATAGCTTTGTTTTAAAACAATTATGCTTTGACAAGACATATAATGTTAAATTACGCTATTGTCTTATTTTTGTTTATAATTAAACTAATGTTTCTTTGTTGGTAACAGTTGTACTTTACTAGACAACTTAATTAAACAACTTATGGCAATTACAATTGTATATTGTCTTTTGTTTTTCCTCGCATTTCGTATTATAGGCCTGTATGTGCAAAAACCAAACTATAACATGAAACAATTTCTTACAATGCCATTTTTAGTTGTAGATTTTATTTTGACCCCCCCCCCCGCACTTCAAAGGTCCAATCGCCGCCACCAACTTTCTCCTTCGAATGCGAACATATTTGTTAGCACCCACATACATAGGTAAACACAATCATCACGATAAAATAAGAGAAATCAGATCCTTTTTTCCATACGCTGTTAGAGAATGATCGCTAGAGAAAGCTATTATTTAATGGAGAGAAGTTCGCAGCTTGTAAAGCTATTGTAAAGGTTGTTACCGACTACACAACAGCATTTTCGCCTGGATGCCCATAGAGTTTTGAGACAGCTCATGTGGTAATGTACAGATTCGGAAGTTACTGAACCTTTCACGCATTGCCTTTCTCTTCGCCACCTGTGCTTCCATCAGCTTTTGCCTATCTTTAGGATATAATTTGCCTTGAACCTATTATGAGGATACAAGTTTTCTTTAAAAGTCTCTTAACATGGTTTGAATTCTGTGGTTGCTCTGAAACATACACTTCTTTGAAATGGAATATTCGGAATAGTCTAATATGTGAATATATGGTATCGTATAACATAAGTTCAAATCTTTGTAATCCTATTGGACCATACTGCTATGTTCATCAGTCCCTAGACCTACGAACTACTTTAGCTAACTTACGCTAAGGACAACACCCAGACACCCATGCCTGAGGGAGGACTCGAATCTCCAACGGCGAGCAACCCCGCGCTCCGCAAAAAGGCGCTCGACCACTTCACTGGAGCAACGTAAATGCCGTTTTGAGTTCTATTACAAGTTCTCGTTATTAAAAGCCCGTTTGAAAACGCACTCGCGAAATCACACCCTGACTACAAAAATTAATTTTTGAAATTTATTCGAATTTTATGACTTTCCTTTGTAATTGTCCGAATATTTTCCTGAAAACTATTCCAGGAGCGTAACGAACAATTAACAACAACAGAAGAGAATTAGGCGTTTCCATCGTTCGAATTATGAGTTATTGTCTTGAGTTCATGGTAATATCGCATATAAAATATTCTTTCAGTTTTCCGGAATTGTCCAGTTTTCCAGGCAACGTGTCCATTTTTCTTTCCCTAAATACCTTATTCGGACTATTATGAACATTTTTATAAAAAATAGTTAGATCGATCCAGTTGTTGTCAACTGATACGATTACAAACAAACGGCAATTTCTTTTCATTTGTTTTCAGAACAGGAATTTTACAGTTTCGGTAGACATTAAATTTGCAAGACAAGTACAGCTCCTTCAGACTATTATTCATAGTGTTCATTTCCAACAAGTGGGTGAACACACATTATTTTCTGAAAAGGCATCGTCATTAACGATTTACGATTCAAACAATAGCAGAGAGAATCTTCCAGATTATGGCTGCTACATTTCCAACAATCGGTGTTCAATTGTAGACGTTTCCGCGGAAACACAATTTCTACAGCCGTGCCGAGAAAGAAGTCGCTATGGATGTCGTTACGCTTCTCTTAACGGTTCTCGGAGCTGTATTTTTCCAAGGGTAAGTAACATGTTTGAATTACGTTTTTGTTCAGTCTTACAAAATAGGGTAAAATTTTTACGACGCTTCTCGCCTGCCTGCAGTGGTTATTTTGGCACCAATGGTAATGATGGCAATTCAGCATTTGTTAATACCTATTAACTTCAATTAATATATATATATATATATATATATATATATATATATATATATGTATATATATATATATATATATTTCTGAACAGACAAGGGTGCATACAAGAACCCAATAACATTTACTCTGTAGCTCGTGAAAAATATTAACGCAATTCTACACTTCATTGTTCATCTGTCGCCAACATAAGCACTGGAGCCCGGCGAGAAGCGTCGTAAAATTTTACCGAAAATAGGGAAGTACAGATAGTAATCGAGTAACAAAATTTTAACTTTATCGCGTCATGATTTATCCCTACTCTGAACTACTAAAGGATTTGTGAGAAACTATACATTAGGTACCCTATCTATTTCAATAGAACAGAAGATTAATTAAACTTTAAGATTTGATACTGACTTGATATACTTGACAGAAATTTTAAGTTTCAAGGATCGATTCAGTTGCTTTTCTGTAAGCAAGTATAAGTGGAAGACATATGAACACAAAACTCCCATAAACAGATTATCTCATGAAAAATAAAACAACAAGCGAATCTTTGGTGACAGGCAGAATGGAACGAAAGAAACAAACAAGAAGGGAAACAATAATTTATTCAAAGACAGCGATGGTTTACAAATTCAGACCTCTGCATTGTGAGAGACCGTCACATTCACGAATATTTCTCCGTCCCCCCCCCTCCCCCCATTTAACATAGTATCGGCGTGTTGGAGACACCCTATTGCCGATGCGATGACGTAACACTTGGTGCTGAAAATTGTAATGCAAGCCCTATGAGAAACGTAGATTATGCTTTTGAAGGATCTTTCCAGGCTTGTTATCGTGCATAACGTTATATTTTGAAGATTCAACAAGGAGTGTATGAGTCCAACGTCTTTCTCGTTGGCCACGGGAGTGTACAAATGACGTCATAGCCAGGAATGGGCACAAGAAAACATAAGAATGTAGGAGTGTGGAGACTATTTGCATTATTTCATGAACTGAAGTATCGGTGACTAAAGGGTATATTACACGGAGCGTATTTGGTCGCTAGTCGCTGGCGTCTGTTGTCGCTCGGCGTATAGGCGAATAGCGAATGAATACGCTGACGCAATGACACGCAGCGACTTCAGACGCTAGCGTCTTCGTAAAAACAATTGAAACACAACGTAGCATATGATACATCATTTTGGAGGTTAGGTGATACCAAACAGTTCTGTTTCCCAAGGTGCGAAATGGTCGCGAATTTATATCAGTGATCCATTTTGTAATTACTTTTAATATCTTTATTTACGTCGATCACAAAATTTCTCGTCGTTTTGACGACCGGTTTCGGTCAGTGATGACCATTTTCAATTCTACAGCAAATCAGAAACACAAGGACACATTTAGTAATAAACTACCTTATAAAACATAAATAAGGCATTACAGTCATCAATACATAAAACATGTTAAAAATATTATACATCATACCTGTTGTTACATTCCTTAATGAAGATACACTTATGCTGTGATGCCATATGGCTATATTACATGCATTGATGACTGTAATGCATTATTTATGTTTTATTAGGTAGTCTAATACTTGATGTATCCTGTTTCTGATTTGCTGTAGACGTGAAAATGGTCATCACTGACAGAAACCGATCGTCAAAAGAACCAGAAATTTTGTGATCATCGACATAAATAAAGATATTAAAAGTTCTGTGTCCCACAAAACAAAATATGAAGTGGAACTGTAATCAAATTTCTGAAAATTTGTCGAAGTTTTCCAGTATTATGGGACATTGAAAATAAGGATTGTTTCAATTTTATTCTTGGCGAGATCGCCATCCTCATGATGGTATTCTGTTTCCTTATTTTATCCTCTACCATTTACAGTAATCTATCAAAATTTTCTTATGTGATCCTCATTATATTTCTGTAGGCAGAAGGACCTTCACACGATAATTCACCCAAAAGATTTGCAGAAGCATCATATTTATCCCTCCTCGTAATCCACCTTCTAATCCATTTTCTTTTATTCTTTACTACTTTTTCGTTTTGATTTTGGTTCATTAATTGTTCTTTTAAAACTGTTACGAGAAACACAACGCCAACATTCGACATTTTGACTCGACTGGTGGCTACTTTAGACGCTCTCATATATGACACGGGGCGTCCAAAAACGCCAGCGACCAAAAACGCTAGCGACCAGCGTCTGAAGTAGCCCACCCTTCAACTTTAGACGCTAGCGTTTCTGAGCAGCGACTTTGTTCGCTGTCCCTGTTTACACGGAGCGAATTTAGAAGCTGCGTCCAAATACGCCAGCGACTAGCGACCAAATTCGCTCCGTGTAATATACCCTTAACATAGTACAAACGACTGGTTATTTATCTACTGCGTGTAGGCGTGTAAGTGAATACTTGTAATAAGGGGTTATATCCTAGTTTAGGTGATACTAGTTTGTTGTTGACGTGCAGATATTGGTAGCGAAAGGCAGCCAATCAGGTGTGTCGTTGAGAGAGCCAATGAAAATACGTTTTTCATACCATGAAGGAATAGGGCACATAATTTAAATGTCGGGCAATTTCCAAGAATGCTTGCAATCGAAGAAGCTCGGCCTGAAAGGATATATATCGAACGTGCAACTCTAAATCGATGCAATGGGCATTGATACGCCAAATGACAATGTGTGAATGGTCACATACAAATTTTTTTGGCGAGTGAAAATGTAAAGCTGTGTTGACGGGAATATTTTTACAGCAGAATCGTGACTCATTCATAGGAAATTGCTCAATGTTTCTGAGGAATTTCAGTTTAAATGTTGTCGTTTCTCCAACTCTCACTGACGAAAATTTGAAGCTGCGGTATAAGGCCCTACGTATCCGCGTGACATTTTCGTAGAAACTTCTTGAATGTTTCTAATGATGTACATTGTAATGTAGTGTGGGATACGCATTAGGCATCCATACAATATATATTTCTGAGATGAGCGAGGACAAAAGATCAACAATTTTATTTGTATAAACAAATGACAATTATAGATACGACTTTCATCGCATAATAAATCGCCGCAGAATGTCTTCAGAAAAGTACTTCGAGAACTAGTCACTAAGTGGGTGTAACAGTTTTCCTTTGTGTAGCTTTGAATATGAAGAAATCTTCACCGTCACTCGAAACCATAGAAAACAATAAAATACGTCCCCATGACTACGAACAAAACATACTTGATAAGTCGCACGTAGATATCAGCGTAATCAATTTAGAGTTGCACGTTTGATATAGATCATTTCACGTCGAGCTACTTTCTTGGAAATTACCAAATGTCTCAATGACATTTACGTGGTCTGTATGTTTTACTGTAATATACACTCTTGGAAAATGAAAAAAGAAACCATGAATTCGTTGACCCAGCTGAGCGAAATTTTATTGACACATTCGTTAGGATGTATTCAACACATCACACAGATGGAGCCAAACGCACGTGGTACAGTCACCGGAGCATGTGCTGTGTCGACACCAGTACCGTGTATAGCCTCCTTTTGCAGCAATGCAGGTTGCAATTCTCCCACGGAGACGATCGTAGAGGTGACGAATGTAGTCTTTCGGAATGGCCTGCCATGTAGTTTCCTCTTGGTGTTTCAGTTTGGCCGGTCGTGCAGACTTTTCAAGATGATGTTTCATTCGGTCCCATACATGCTCAGTGGGACAGAGATCTGGGGATCGTTATGGCCAGGGTAGTTCACATACACCTCTAAGAGCACGTTGGGTGATAAGGGATACATGTGGACGTGCATTGTGCTGTAGGAACATCATATCGCCTTGTTAGTATATAACGGTACGAAGACGGATTGAATGATGGTGTCGCTGTACCGTGCACTGCTCAATGTTCCCTTGACGATCACCAGTGAAGAACAGTCAGTGTATGGCATGACTCATGACACCATGATGCACGCACTTACGAAAGGGTGAATAGAGACTTGTCGTCTTCAGTGATGAAGTCACTTCTGCCTCGGTGGTACTGATGGCCGTTCGCATGTGTGGCGTCGTGCAGGGGAGAGCGGAAATTTTGAGTGTATACGACAAAGGCACATGGGGCAGACACCTGACATCGTGGTGTGGTGAGCCATATCCTACAGCAGCCGTTCTACTCTGGTTGAACGTCGAAGAAACACTAAACAATGAACCGTACATTGGAACCATCATTCAACCCGACTTGCTACCGTTCATGCATCTACTAGGCGGTACCCTCTTCCAACAGGATAAGGCACGTCCACGTATGTCCTTTACGTCCCAGTGTGCTCTTCAACGTGTACGTCAACTACCCTGGCCAGCACTATCACCAGATCTGTTCCTCACTGAGCACGTTTGGGACCGGATGAAACGTAATTAGTTCTCTCAACGACATTTTTAATTGGCTGCCTTTCACTACCAAGAAATGTACGTCAACGATAAGCTAGTGTTACCTAAATTGCATTCAATCGTAATACAGTGTTTTCAATCTGAACAAAAATTTAGAAATTTACGTCTTTAAAACATACGTAAGATGAAGATATTCGTTAATTCTTTTAATTGGAGATGGCTAACGTGTTTGTAATAATAATAACAATAATACGGTTGTATGGTAAAGTCGATATTAAAAACGAATCTCTGATACATGCCGCAAGATTGTCTCTGGTGCCTTTTGATGTAGTTATTGAAACATTACATTTCTCATCGCTATCTGTATCATTCTGTTGTGTAATTATACCCGTCCTATTTAACAATTTGCTCGAACTCGTTTGAATTAATCATGAAAACTCAAATATATTAATCAGGTTTTGAAGTCAAATTTACGTGCATCACATTGTCACCAGAGATTTTTTTTTGTGATGAAACAAATTCCTGCGATGCTTATATCTATAAGAATGAACCTTTGTAAGGTGTGTTTGCTTCCTCAAGTTGGATACCGTTTTTCATCAACAAAGGTGTTTTGTAACGGGCAAAAACAAACAATTTCTTCTCCCTGTATTGGAATTATGTTCCAGCAATAATTATAAAGTAAGAATTTTTCGTTCTGTCTGTAGGTAGATAGTCTGTAATTTGTTCGATATTGGGAATTTGTTCTTGTAGTGTTGAGTACAGCTATTCACAGTGTTCATTAATGTTACCTTAGTGAAAAAATCGTACTGTAACATCTCTCTCTCTCTCTCTCTGTAAAACACCACACACACACACACACACTTCATAAACACTTCAGTAGTGAACTATTTCATCCATTTCAGCAACTGTTCCGGTTATTAATTCATAAAATGCAGCAACCAGTTGCTTGTGATTATTTATATTTGACGATCAGTTTCGGGCGTGAAAAACTGGTTGCTGCATTTTATGAGTTAATAACTTCAGTAGTGCATTATTTTGGAGATGTTTAAATTTTCCTAGTGTAGTGACAATATTATGATCTTTCCTCTTTATTTAAGAGAGAAAGCATAAACCAAGGGTAATTTCCAATAATACTTACAACCGAAGTATCTCGGTCTGAAACGATATATATCGAACGTGCAATTCTAAATCGATTACACAGGCATTGATTAGCGAGATGACAAAACATGATGCATATCATTTTAGAGGTAAAATTTTACGACGCTTCTCGCCGGGCTCCAGTGCTTATGTTGACAAAAGAGGAAAAATGTAGTAAATAATTAATACTGTACCTGCTCTATGGTTGACATGTTCTTGTATGTATTTTTGTCCGTTCAGTAAACTGACTATCCTCGTGGTTAAATTTTACGACGCTTCTCGCCAGGCTCCAGTGGTTATGTTGGCACCAATGGTTAATAGCGACAACTCAGATGACCAAATGTTTTGTCATGACAACTTCAGTTAAAACGAAAATTACTTTTTTCTGAACGGACAAGGGTACATACAAGAAACTGTCAGTCATAGAGCAGGTACAGTATTAATTTTGTTGCGAGTGAAATGAGCAGCAATAACACTCTGTAGCTCGTGATAAATATTAACGCATTTTTCTCCGAATGTGTCACAATTCTACAATATGTTACACACGTGAAAACTATAATCTTTAATTTACGAGGATGGTTAAATTGTACGACGCTTCTCGCCGGGCTAGAGCATGCACAGTATTAATTTTGCTGCGAGTGAAACGAGCAGTAATAACATTTACTCTTTAACTCGTGAAAAATATTAACGCGATTCTACACTTCATTGTTCACCTGTTGCCAACAAAAGCGCTGGAGCCCGGCGAGAAGCGTCGTTAAGTTTTACCCTGTTGAGTGTTTCTGATGATATACCGTACATTGTAATGTATTGTTGAATATGCGTTAGGTATCCATCCAGTATATATTTCTAAGATGGGCGTTGACGAAAAATCAATTTTATTTGTATAAATAAATGACAGTTATAGATACGACTGTCTTAGCATAATAAATCGCTGCAGAATATTTGCAGAAAAGTACTTCGAGTACTAGTCTCTAAATGAGTGTGACAATTTAACTTTATGTTGCTTTGAATATGAAGTCTTTTTAATAATATATAAAAAAAACTTCGTCACTCAAGACCGTATACACCAATAAAATAAGTTCCCAAGAGTACGAACAAACCGCGCGTGTAGCGTGTCAGGCCGAGATACTTCGATTGCAGCATTCTTTTCCTCGTTAACTGTCCTAACATTCTACGTTTTTAGAGCTTAACATTTTCTCATTTTCTTCCTGTTTTTCGTCATTGTGTGACTTTTAGTTCTCTAGATTTTTCTATGTCTTCTTTGTAACAGTGAGTTTTGTTACTTGAAATGTTCCTAATTTGCCGACTTAAGCATTTCGTGGTTGCCTACCGACGTTGCTGCTTTCCCTGGCCTGTGATTTAACTTATTTGTAGACAGCTGGACCGTTCATAGAACTCCAGGACCCTTTTTCTTATCGTCGGCACTCTCGCTTTCTTCCACGGCGGAAGAATCACGTGGCACATGCGCAACGAGCCGCATTTCTCTAACCTGCAGGCAACGTCCTTAGACACCAAATATCTCTTATTGAAACGATTAGTGAAAAATTCTTCTTCCTGAATGAAGGTGTCTGAAATAACCATTATTTTTAATTTTTAGTCATAAACTTGTCTATCGTCCACGAATACTTGCTTTACGTATAGCAAAAGCTAACTTTACTTTTTCCTTTTGTGAACAATCCTACTTTGGTACTAGCGAAGTAATTGTAATGGGTACATCAATAAAGTAGTAATAAGCCGTTTGATTCGTCGTACGTCTCAGTAACCACTTCACGTTTATGGAAACATAAGGGTTAATTTGTATGTACGGCTATGGGGATACTGTTTCTCCGTTTTGTACAGCTAATTAGTAGTTCTTATCTCGCACTTTAATGTACGTAAATCTACTTTAAAAACTACGCAATTGGAAACTACCTTGAAATAAGGACTTACATTCAAAATAAATATTTTTTTCTCCTCTTTATTCTAATGCTATATTATAATTAAGCTTACAAATTAAATGAAAATTTGAGGTTCTGAACTGACGTACGATCATCATCGTAATTATCATCATCATCATTAAAGACTGATTATGCCTGTCAGCGTTCAGTCTGGAGCATAGTCTCCCTAATAAAATTCCTCCATGATCCCCTATTCAATGCTGACTTTGACGTCCCCTCTCATGTTAAGCCTTTTACTTCAATATCATTCTTCACTGAATCTAAGTACTTTCTCCTTGGTCTACCTAAGTACTTTCTCCTTGATTTACCTCGACTCCTCTCATCCTCCAATCCTGAGCCCTTGAGCCTAAAGGTAACCTTGCTTCTCCCATGCGTGTAACATAACCGCCCCAATCTCAGCCTAGTCGCTCTAACTACTTCATCTGTGCTGTTCATTCCCAATTTTTCTTTGATTTCCTCATTATGGAAACCCTCCTGCCATTCAAATGTTCAAATGTTTGTAAATCTATCGGACCAAACCACGTGGTTATCAATCCGTAGCTTTCAAACTACTTAAACTAAGATAAACGAACCTAAGGACACACACACACACACACACACACACACACACACACACACACACACACACACACACACACACACCATTTCCAAGGGAGGACTCGAACCTCCGACGGCGAGCAACCGCGCGCTCTGCAGCGAGGCCTCCTGCCATTGTTCCCATCTATTAGTCTCTGCAATCATTCTTGCTACTTTCATATCTGTAACATCAACCTTATGAATAAGGTAACCTGTATCCACCCAGCTTTCACTCCCATAGAACAAAGTTGGTCGAAAGATAGAGAGGTGTACTGCTAACTTAGTCTTGGTACTTACTTCCTTCTTGCAGAAGAGAGTAGATCTCAGCTGAGAACTCACTGCATTAGCTTTCCTACACCTCAGTTCAGTTCTTTCACTATTTTGCCATCCCGTGAGAAAATACATCCTAGGTACTTGAAACTGTCTACCTGTACTAACTTTGTTTCTCCTATTTGGCACTCAATCTGTTTAAATCTCGTTCCCAGAAACATTACTTTTGTTTTAGAGACGCTGATCTTCATATCATAACCCTTACACCTCTGATCGAGCTCTGAAATATTAGATTGCAACCTGTCAGTCGAATCTGCCATTAGAAGCTACGTCGTCTGCTTATTTTTTCTTTACCTATTTTAATCCCGCCCTGCCAGACTGTTTTCAACATATGATCCATGAATAGTATGAACAACAGTGGTGACAGGTTACAGCCTTGTCTTACCCCTGGAACTTTCCTGGACCATGAACTTAATTTACCAAATGTTTGTATAGCTTATGGGACTTAACTACGGGGTCATCAGTCCCTAAACTTACAAACTACTTATGAACTAACTAAGACTAAAGACGGCACAAATATCCATGCTCGAGAGGGGATTCGAACCCCAGACCGTAGTGGCCGTGCAGACCGTGACAGGAGCGCCTCCGTTCCCTCGGCCACCGCGGCCGGTACTTAATTTACCGTCTACTCTTAACAGCTGCCTGACAGTCTACATAAAGACCTTTAATTGCCTGCAGAATTTTGCCTCCTATTCCATAATCTTGTAAAAATATAACAACTTCCTCCCAGGAACACGATCATAAGCCTTTTCTAGATCTATAAAAAATAGATACAATTCCCTGTTCCACGCATAGCACTTCTCCATTATCTGCCGTAACCTAAATATCTGGTCCTTACAGCCTCTAAGAGGCCAAAACCCTTACTGGTTTTCATCCAACTTGTCTTCAACTAATACTCGCACTCTCCTTTCAAAAATACCTAAGAATATTTTCCCTATGACGCTAAACAAAGAGATACCTCGATAGTTGTTGCAATCTTTTCTGTTTCCATGTTTGAAAATTGGCGTGATTACCGCTTTCGTCCAGTCAGAAGGAACCTGTCCCGACTCCTACGCCTTTTCAATTATCTTAATGTAACCATTTGAGACCTGACATTCCACTGTTTTTGACGAGTTCCGGTTTAATTCCATCCACCCCAGCCGCTTTATTGCACTGTAATATATTGACCATTCTCTCCGCTTCCTCAAATGTGATCCTGTTTCCATCATCATTCCTATCCCATTCTATCTCAAAATCTGACACATCATTGAACATTTTACCAACATTGAGCAATTCTTCAAAATAGTTCCTCCATCTGCCCAAGGCATCCACAGGATACACTAGCAGCTTTCCTGACCTGTCCAAAACACTTGTTAATTCCGTCTTCCTTCCCTTTCTAAGACTGCTAATTATGGCCAAGAATGATTTCCCGCGGCTTGATGCATAATTTCTAGCTTATTTCGAAAATCTTCCCATGATTTCCGCTTGGATTCTACAATTATCCGTTTGGCTTTGTTTCTTTGCTCAACAGAACTTTCTCTGTCTGACTGATTTCTAGTAGGGAGCCAGTTTTGAAATGCCTCCTTTTTATTTGTACAGGCTGCCTTGACTATGTCGTTCCACCAAGCTGTCTGCTTGTTCCTGCCTTTACACACTACTGTTCCAAGACATTCTCTAGCCACTTCTAGTAGTGTGTGCCTGTACCTTGTCCATTGCTCTTCTAATGACTGTAAATGACTAGATTCAACTAACTGATAACTTTTTGAGATCATTGTTAAGTATTTGTACCTAATTTCCTTATCCTGAAGCTTCTCCACTCTTATTCTTCTACATATAGACCTGACTTTCTGCTCTTTTGGTCTCACAAAACCACTTCCACTGCAGATTAAATAATTATCAGTATCATCAACCGTCTAAAAACACGTGTATCCTTGACTGCCTTCCTGAATTCCTGATCTGTTATTATATAGTCAATGACAGATCTGGTTCCCCTGCCTTCCTTATGAATAAAAAAGGAGTTTGTGATAACAAAGCCCATACTGGAACAGTTCCGCTTCTGTTGGCCTCCCTAGCCTCTCCAAACTTAACCCATTACGTTTTCATACCCTTCTGTTCGATTTTTTATCCTGACATTGAAGTCACCCATCAGGAAAAAACTGTCCTTGTCCTTCACTTTAACAACTACATCACTAAGTGCGTTGTAAAATCTGTGCATCTCATCTTGATCCGTTCCTTCAGGGGCGAATACACTGACACAATCCTAATTTTCTTGCTGGAGACGACTAAATCTACCCACATCAGTCGTTAATTTACATACCTTATTGCAGTTATGCTGGGTTCCATCGCTTTCCTGATGTGAAGCTCTACACCGCACTGGGCTCTTCCTGCTTTGACTCTTGACAGGTAGACCTTGTATTTTCCGACTTCGTCCTGTTTCTCTCCCCTTACCCTAACGTCACTAACAGCTAAAACATCTAACCCCATCTTGAAGCCTCTACCAGCTCTACCTTCTTCTCAGTGTAATCCCCTTTGATATTACTAGCTCCCCAACTCATTCCACGTCGTTTGTCAAGTCGTGTCTGAGGAGTCCCTGATCTGTCAATTGGAGGCGGGACTCCGTCACCTCCAAAGGTCCAAGCCATTTTGCTCTGATTGTTGCCAGCATAATATTGATGTGCAGGAATTTAAGTCAGAAGTAGGCACCCTCTGTAGCATTCAGATTTTCCATGAAATTAATTTGCAATTGATTTAAGAAATATTTTGACATAAATTGAAGTATATTTGATCTTACTTGTGCAGTTGTTAATATTATGCTGTTCACTGTTCTACGGTGCGATACAGTATTGGTTCCTAGCTGGAATCTTTTGGAATTAACACAAGAACAATACTCTTAAAATAGAAATGTGGCTACAAACATGTTACTTTTCAATTGTAGGAGATTTATTATACGTCTGTACACTCAGCTGTTATTCAGAAAGTGTGTTATGCGCTATGTATAAGAAAGTTATTGCCTCCAGTTTCTGATTTAATACATTTTTTTTTATTTTCCAGAGTCTGCGCGGCTCTATGCGCATGGATATTGTGCATGAAACTGTAAGTATACTTTTCATCAACGTAGAAGCTTAACATGTATCTTATTGTACTTTTGCCATTAAACGATATTGTTTGTGTAGATCATTTTATTAGATTCAGTATTTTCCTTCGAGCGGATAAACTGCTACAATTTCTGTGCGAATGTCTGTGAAGAATATTCTTTTCTAGGGCTGAGACCTCCCCCTTCCCCTCACCACTCCCGCGCACCGTCCCCTCGAAACGGCACGTACAATGTTCGTATTTGTGGCTATTGAACGAATTTCTGAAAATTTGGCTACAAGTATATTAATAACACTATGACTACGCTGTGTGGGCTACTTGATTGTAAGTCACTCACTGGTGCTACAATGTTCCTTGTATATCGACAAGGCCTCACAACTGGCCGCGCCTACGTCACACAGAGAGGCCGTGCGGCCGTCAGCTGACTGGCTGGCCGCTGGGGCACGCTCCCCGCACCTCGTACATCCTCTTCTCCACGTCGTGTCCCGGTCCCTTGGTGGACTGCAGCCTGCCGCGACGCTCTTAGAGCCCGGCGTCGTGCTTTACGCACCTTCCACCGCCACCCAACGTTGGAGAATAGTATCAACTATAAACGACTGTGAGCGCAATGTCGTCGTGTTATAAACGACAGCAAAAAAGCTTGCTGGATTGCTTTTACCAGTTCTTTTAACCGTTTTACTCCCTCCTCGGCTGTCTGGGGTGGCGTACGCCGTTTATCCGGCATCAAGGTCCACTCCCCGATTTCTGGCCTGACCGTCGAAAACGCAGTCCTTGTGGACCCCGCTGATGTTTCCAACGCATTGGGCCGTTTCTTTGCGGAGGCTTCGAGCTCTGCCTATTACCACCCTGCCTCCCTCCCTTGCAAACAGGCAGAGGAGGCACGGCCGCCTTCTTTCCACTCTTTTAATCGTGAAAGTTATTATGTCTCCTTCACCATGCAGGAGCTAGACCGTGCTCTCGCCCTGTCCCGATCTTCTGCTCCTGGGCCCGATTCTATTCATATTGAGATGCTGAAGAACCTCTCTCCTGCGGGCAAGTGCTTTCTTCTTAGTACCTACAATCGCATATGGACTGAAGGTCATGTTCCCACTAGTTGGCGTGAAGCCATTGTTGTCCCCATCCCCAAACCAGGGAAGGACAAACACCTTCCTTCCAGTTATCGCCCCATTTCTCTGACGAGCTGCGTCTGTAAGGTGATGGAACGCATGGTTAACCCTCGGTTGGTCTGGATCCTCGAATCTCGACGCCTCCTGACTAATATTCAATGTGGTTTTCGTAGACACCGCTCTGCTGCTGATCACCTCGTTACCTTGTCGACCTTCATTATGAATAACTTTCTAACGAAGCGTCAAACAGTAGCAGTGTTCTACGACTTAGAGAAGGCTTACGATACCTGTTGGAGGGCGGGAATTCTCCGCACATTGCACACATAGGGCCTTCGTGGCCGCCTCCCTCTCTTTATTCAAGCGTTTTTGGCGGATCGCAAGTTCCGGGTACGGGTGGGATCTGTTTTGTCAGATGCCTTTCGCCAGGAGAATGGGGTGCCACAGGGCTCTGTCTTGAGCGTGGCTCTTTTTGCCATTGCAATCAATCCGAATGTAAACCGCCTTTCAGCCGAAGTTTCCGGATCCCTTTTTGTAGATGATTTTGCAATTTATTGCAGCGCCCAGCGGACGTGTCTCTTGGAGCGTTGTCTTCAACGCTGTCTTGACCGCCTATATTCCTGGAGCATTGCGAACGGCTTCCGCTTCTCCTCTGAGAAAACGGTGTGTATAAACTTCTGGAGATACAAGGAATTTCTTCCACCTTCTCTACGTCTCGGCCCCGTTGCTCTCCCTTTCGTGGAGAGAACGAAATTCTTGGGACTCATGTTGGATCGGAAACTTTGCTGGTCCACACACGTGTCTTACCTGGCTGCCCGTTGTGCCCGATCCCTAAATGTTCTCCGTCTCCTCAGTGGCACGTCATGGGGAGCTGATCGTACCGTCCTGCTTCACCTTCAGGCCATTCTTCAGTTGAAGCTCGACTACGGAAGCCTTGTATACTCTTCTGCACGGCCGTCGATTCTCCGCCGTCTCAACTTTATTCACCGGTGCATTTTATACCAGCCCTGTTGAAAGTCTGTATGCCGAAGCTGCCGTATTACCCTTGACCACTCGGCGTGACATACTCTTGTGTCGTTACGCGTGCCGTCTGCGGTCGGTTGCCAACCATCCATTTACCCATTATTCTTTGACGACTCACTCGATCGCCAATATCAGTTCTCTGCGATTGCCTTGCTTCCACCTGGAGTTCGGTTTCGCCGCCTGCTTTAGAGGCTCGATTTTACCCTTCCTTCCACCTCTCGGTTGAGCGAGTGCCCATTGCAACCGTGGCATCAGGCCCAGGTTCACACTCACCTTGAACTTAGTTCGCTGCCCAAGGAGAGCACCCAGGATTTGGTATACCGCTCGAGGCTTGTCGAACTCCGTTCGCGTTTCGACAATGCCATATTTATCTACACTGATGGTTCCAAGAGCAATGACGGTGTCGGATCTGCCTTCGCCTTCGGGGACAACCGTTTCCAATACAAGCTCCCTGACCGGTGCTCGATTTTTACGGCTGTGCTTTTTGCCCTCCATCAGGCTGTTTTATATACCTACCACCGCCGCCATCCTTTTTATGCCATCTGTTCGGACTCCCTTAGTGCTCTGCAGAGTCTTATGGACCCTTTCTCGACCCATCCTCTCGTGTATCGGATCCAACGCTCCCTCCAGTTGCTAGCAGATAACAGCTCTCACGTTTCTTTTCTGTGGGTCCCTGCCACGTGCGTGTGCCCGGGAATGAGACCGCCGATATAGCAGCCAAGGCAGCAGCTCTTTTGCCTCGCATGGCTACTTTTTGCGTCCCATCAGACGATGTTCAATGGGCTCTTCGCCGGAGTATTGTGTCGTCCTGGCACAGTGCGTGGTTCTCACTCCACGACAATAAATTGAGAACTATAAAATCGATCCCGACCGCTTGGAGGACGTCCTCACGCTCCTTTCGGCGAGAGGAGGTCATCCTGGCCCGGTTGCGGATCGGTCACTGCCGTTTCAGCCACCGTCATTTGCTAACCGCCGACCCTGCACCTCTGTGCTCCTACGGAGAATTGCTGACGGTGCGTGTGTGTTAATTTCATCATCTCCGTGTAGCCCTTCACTTTCCGTCTACTCTGGAGGAACTTTTAGCTGATGACACAAGAGCAGCTGCTCGAGTTTTGCGTTTTATCAGCGTGGCCAATTTATCAAAGGATATTTAACCGTTTTAATTTTTTTTTATTTTTTTTTTTTTATCTTTCGTTTTTAGTCTTCTCTTGATACTCTATCTGGTAGTTATCAATTTTTCGAGATCTAGCGAATCTCTGTTTCCGATCTGGGCGCTAATGAACTTAGAAGCTGTGCGCCCTAAAACAAAAAAAAAAAAAAAAAAAAAAAAAAAAAAAAAAAAAAAAAAAAAACAAAAAAAAAAAAAAATAATAATAATAATAAAACGCTCACCGCCTCGTGTTGGTACACCTACGTCTACATCCATACTGCACAAGCCACCTCACTGTGTGGTGGAGGGCACGTTGTGCATCACCTTTGATTGACCTTTAAATAGAGGCAGTGAGAAATAGCGAATAATTTAAATGAGTTTAGTAGTACGTATTTATACCACTATGTAAAATGTAAATATTCATAAAGATGAACAATTTTACATAATGAAATGTTCAGCTAGCAGATGAGTGTGCACTGTTATGAAACTTCTTGGCCATTTAAACCCGCGTGCCGCACGAAGACTCGAAGACAGGACCTTTTCATTTCGCGGTCAACTATTTACTTCCACCTGGTCCTCAGTCGTACTAGCGTATCTGAGTTGATGGAGCATTAAGTCCCGAGTTGGAATCTCAGCCAGGCACACAGTTCCAAACGTCCAGGAAGTTTCCTGTATATTTTTTTACGTTAGTTATCCAGGCGTCACAAAAGACTAATATGGGCTGGTGGAGTTTCTTCAGCACATCGTGAATCGCCAAAAATCGCCAACTCCGTGGCGACCCTGACCTCTGGGATTCTGCTCTGCACCCTTCCGAGTATAGCCACACATCGTAGTTCATTCACCATCGAGTCTCCCCCTCGGACATGGTTGTTTGTGTTGTCCTTAGGTTACTTTACCTAAGTTTAAGTGTTTTGTAAGCTACAGACTAATAAATCAGCAGTTGAGGCCCTTAGATTTACAAACAAACATTCACCATCATCAATCGATATACTCATTCCTTAGCCTCGGGACTTCATTACGTCTACATCTAGAACTACATCCACATAAAGACTCTGCAAATCACATCGAAGTGCATGGCAGAGGGTTCATCGAACCGTTTTTGTGATATTTCTCTAGATTTCCATTCTCTAATAGCTCGCTGGGAAAAGGAACATCTAAATATTTCCGCTTTCGATCTGATTTATTTTATTTTGATAATCATGTCTTCCTATGTAGGTGGGTGGTAACAAAATATGTTCGCATTCGGAAGAGAAAGTTGCTGAAAGAAGTTTGGCATATAGATCTCGTCTCAACGAATAACGCCTTTCGTAATGATTTCCACCCCAACTCGTACACCATTTCCGTGACACTCCCCCCCCCCCCTCTCTATGTCGCGATAGTACAAAACGAGCTGACCTTCTCTGAACTTTCTCTAAATCATCCGTCAGTCACACTTGGTGGGGAGACCACAATGCGCAGCAATACTCCAAAATAGGACGTACAAAGTGTGGTGTATGCAGTTTCTTTAGTGGAACTGTTGCATCTTCTAAGTGTTCTGCCAACGTAACGTAGCCTTTGGTTCGCTGTCCCTTCAATATTTTCTACGTGTTATTTCCAGTTTAAACTGTTCGTAATTGTTACTGCTAGGTATTTAGGCCTTGAGATCTAACTGATCTATCGTGTGAGTGATTTTAACGGATTTCTTTAGTGGTCGTATGAATGACTTCACACTTCTCACTATTAAGGGTCAATTGCCATTTTGCACCATGGTGATATCTAAATCATTTTGCAGTTGCTTTTGATCTTCTGGTGACTTTACTAACCGGTAAATGACAGCTACATTCGCGAAAATTCTAAGAGAGCTACTCCGATTGTCTCCTAAATCGTTTATAAAAATAAGGAACATTAGGGGCCCTATAACACTTCCATGGGGAACGCCAGATATCACTTCTGTTCTAGTCGATGACTTTCCGTCAATTGCAACGTACTGTGTCCTTTCTGACAGGAAATCACGAATCCAATCACACAACTGTGGTGATATTCCATATGCACGCAGTTTGATTAGAAGACGCTTGTTGCGGTGGAGTGGCCGAGCGGTCTAAAGTGCCTTGCTGCAGAGCGAGTTGTTGCTCGCCGTTGGGGGTTCGAGTCCTCCCTGGGGCATGGGTGTCTGTGTTGTCTTTAGGTTTAAGTTAGTTTAAGTAGTTTGTAAGCTTAGGGACTTGTAACCACAGACGTTAAGTCCCATAACATTTACAAACATTTGAAAATTTTAGAAGATGCTTGGGAGGTACAGTGTCGAAAGCCTTCCGGAAAGCTAGATATACGGAATCTATTTGACATCCGTCGTCTATAGCACTTATCACATTATGTAAGTAAATTAAGAGCTAGCTGTGTTTCACAAGAATGATACTTTCTGAATCCGTGTTGCCTATGGGTCAATAGGTCGTTCTCTTCGAGGTAGGTCATAATATTTGAGGAAATTATATGTTCTAAAATCCTGCTGCAAACCGACCTCAATGATAATAGGCCTGTAATTTTGCGGTCACACCTATTGCCTTTCTTGAATACTGGAGTGACCTGTGCAACTTTGCAGTCTTTGGGTACGGAACGTTCGCTAAGCGAGCAGTTGTATATAATAACTTGCTATGGGGCTGTTGCATCAGCAAACTCTGAAAGGAACCTAATCGGTATACAATCGGGACCGGGAGACTTACTTCTTTTGTTAAGAGATTTAAGTTGTTTTAATACACCAGGGGTTTCTACTTCTAAATTAAGCATGCTGCCAGCTGTTCTTGATACGAATTCTGGTGTATTTTCTTCGTCTTCTTTCATTTAATAGGTATTAAATTTTCGACTCGATGTTTCCATACTCAGATGCCTTCATCTCTTCTTATTGTAATGAGAAAAGGTAGGCAGGTAATCTTCACTCGATCCAACAATGTACTTGCTGATCTTCTTCGTGATCTTGTGCTGTCGATTTTTCTGTGTTATATGGCTTTTACTCTACTTCCACCTGCTTTTCTCAACATGTGTCCAAGGAGCTGAAACTATCTCTGGCTGCTCCACGAAGATAAACTTCTTGTGATGGTAAATTCTTTTATTATGGAAGCGGGGAGAAATTGACAACCTAAATGCACGTACAATAAAAGCTAACCACATAACGTCGGTGGATTGTATCGAAACGAAAGGCACTCATTAAGTAAGGAGAAATTCTTGCAAACCAAGACAGTCTTTTGTTCACGAATTTCGACTTCATACAGTTGCTATACCACACTACAATAATGGAATGGGAAGAATTTTGTAATGTAAGGAGTGTATTTACGATTTGTTGCCATACTTAAGATAATATTGCACTCTAAACGGAATTATAGAGGACTAGCTGTAACCCTAGCGTTGCCAGGGTGTTTATTTATCGTACACTCTCGTAGTCCACAGCTTCTTCCCCCCTCTCTCTGCATCCACCTCTTTCTCTCCCATATCTGTTAGTTGTTACCTTTCCCTCTCGGCAAAGTTTTCTGCAAGGTAGCTTCTGTCCTGTTCCACACAAACATTTATGTGCCCAGTTATCTTCCTCTTGATTTATAGGTCATGTGAACAAAAATTCATAAAGATTGGAGCAAAACTATGCATTTTGTAAAATTCCTTAAGTACCCTTCACCATGCACCGAACGAAATTTTATATAGACGGTGACCTTCCTATTGTTTTGAAGGACAAGCATGCGAAATGTGAAGATCGGAATGAAACTAGATTTCGTGTGTCTGTAGGAGAAGTATGCTGTTCCATGCACCTATCATAAAATACTTTCTTAGCTGACTTTTCTACCTATAAAGTACATTCCCACCAAATTTTTAGCTTCATAGGTGAAGTAGTTTTCTAGATTTCGTGTTTAGTCAGTGAATGAGTGCGTGTCCTTTCTCTTTTATATAGACAGAGGTTTAGAAAACAGATTGCTTAATTTTGGATGCCAGAGAATTAAGACTTGCAGACAAAAATAAATAGTAACATGCAAATCAGTAATGCTAACTTTATTTGATACAAGGTCATGCCTGATGCGACAGTTTTACGGCATCTACAGCCAAACTGTTGTGAGCGGTAGACTTATTTTCGTTTCATCATTTTGTGTGTGTGTGTGGGGGGGGGGGGGGGGGCAGTTACAAAACGCTTCATAAACGTCCTAAATTACATGCAAACTTTTTTGCAGGGCCCTAACTACTCCAATTTTCCAATAATTGACGCATAAATCTGCGTATTCCCACGAGGTGGCCTCATTATTTATGACGTCTTATCTCCTGAACTATGTGTGGTGCTCTTTTGTTTTTGGGTCAGGAACCTTCGTGGGTGTGCGGTGGACAATTCACCAAAGTTTAATTGCAATCGAATGAATGGTTTATAAACACATAGCGCACACACAGACAAACATTCATATATATTGTAAGGAAGGGTCCAGTATCGCAGATTATAAGTTTATTAGCGATGCCACAACAGCTGTGTCGGCAGTTTGCCATAATCAAGTTCGTCTGGTTTTTTTAAATTTATTTTATTAAGCTTAAGGGACTTAACTACGGGGTCATCAGTCCCTAAACTTACAAACTACTTATGAACTACCTACAACTAAGGACGGCACAAATATCCATGCCCGAGGGGGGATTCGAACCCCCGACCGTAGTGGCCGTGCAGACCGTGACTAAAGCGCCTCAGTTCCCTCGGCCACCGCGGCCGGCGTCTGTATTGTCATAACGCGTATATACACTTAGGGGATCTGGTGAGAACATACACAATATACGTATGGTAACGTATTTCATTCAGATATTGGTTTCAATTGTAATTTGTGTATGATACAGTACTATATTTTGTCATCTCAACTCTTTACTCGAGGTTTACATGGCTTTTGGTTAGAGCGACGCACCATGAGGCTACCATAGTAGTAAAAAAGTCGTTGTCCTCTAATATCTATTTCAAACTATATAAATGATCTGATGGACAGAGTAAGTTGTAATTTGCGGCTGTTTGCTGATGATGCTGTGGTGTATAGGAGGGTGTCGTCTTTAACTGACTGTAATAGCATACAGGATGACTTAGAATGGCAGCTAGCTCTCATTGTAGAAAAATGTAAGGTAATGCGCATGAGTAGGAAAAACAATCCTATAATTTTCGAATACAGCATTAGTAGTGAGCTTCTTAATGCTGACGCGTCTTTCAAATATCTAGGCGTAACATTGCAGAGCGATATGAAATGGAACGAACATGAGATGACAGTTGTGAGTAAGGCGGACGGCCGACTTCGGTTTATTGGAAGAATTTTGGGAAGATGTACTTCAACTGTAAAGGAGACCGCGTATAAAACGCTTGTGCGACCACGTCTTGAGTATTGCTCAAGTGTTTGGGACCCGAAGCATATCAGTTTAAAGGAAGACATAGAGGCGGTTCAGAGACGAGCAGCTAGATTTGTTACCGGTTGGTTAGACCAATGCGGGAGTGTCACGGAAATGCTCCGGCAACTCAATTGGGTATCGCTGGAAGAAAGACGACGTTCTTTTCGTGAATTTCTGTTGAGTAAATTTAGAGGGCCGGAATTTGAAGCTGAGTGTAGTACGATCTTGCTGCCGCCTACTTACATTTCACGTGGTGATCACAAAGACAAGATAAGAGAAATTAGGGCTGGTACGGAGGCATATAGGCATTCTTTTTTTCCTCGTTCAATTTGGGAGTGGAATAGGAAAGGAAATGCCTAATAGTGGTACAGTGTACCCTCCGCCACGCACCTTACGGTGAATTGCGGAGTATGTGTGTAGATGTAGATGTAATATGGTGTGTGATCACCACGGACGGCCAGTACAGTTGCACATCCCCTGGCATGAACAGTATGAGGTTACCAATCAGCTACTGAGGAATATTTGGCCATTCTTCCATGAGTGCAATATCCAGCTCTGCAGCTGTTGTGGGGGGGGGGGGGGGGGGTGGTCTGGCTGCTCAAAATGATCCAATCTTTGTAAATCTAAGGTACTTAACTGCTGCGGTTATCAGTCCGTAGGCTTACAACTATTTAAACTAACATATTCTCGAGGGAGGACTCGAACCTCTGAGGCGAACAACCGCACGCTCTGCAGCAAGGCGCCGTGAAGCGCTCGGCCACTCGACCATGACGATGTGGTTGCAATGCGTCTTGTCAGTTACATCCCAGATATGCTCAATTGGGTTTAAGTCCGGTGAACAAGCTGGCCACTGAGCCCGTTCAGTTCCTCAGCTACAGAGTATATAGTGCAGCCCTGTGGGGACGCCGCGGTGGAGTGGCCGAGCGTTCAAAGCTGCCTCGCAGTGGAGTGCACTGTTGCTAGCCGTTGGAGGTTTGAGTCCTCCCTCCGGCATGGGTGTGTGTGTTGTCCTTACGTTAGTTTAAGGAGTTTGTAGGTCTAGGATTGATGACCACAGCAGTTTGGTCCGAAAGATTTTTTTAAAAAAATTGTACATTTTTTACTGAGGGACGAGCGTTATTTTCCACTAGAAGGAACCCATCTCCTCTGGCACCAGCGTAGGACACAACAAAAGGTCGAAGGAGACCTCATGTCTACACCTCTGAGCAGAGAAGCACCTTTCTGAACTACACAGAGGTCCGTACGTCCGTCAACATTGACTCCTGCCCACACCATTCGTCCACCACCACGATATGGTGATGTTTCCTGCACATCAGCAGGACTATTCCGAGTTCCACGTCCTCTCCAGATGAGGAAACGACGATTGTCCGGCTGAATACAAGACCTTGGCTCATCTGTGAACAGAACCCAGCGCATTTCGTTACGACGCCAATCCTGATGTTTCTCTGCTCAGTTTCTGCGGGTTAAACGATGTCTTGATTGTAATGGGATACACACCATAGGCCTCCGTGCTTAGAGGCCACAATTCCGAAGGCGATTTACGACTGTTTGTGACGATATTGCGCTTCCTATTACTGCCTGAAGTGTACGTTGCAGCTGAGCTGCATTCGGCCTCCTGTCTCGACGGGAGGTAAATTGGACAAAGAGGCCTTGTCTTCTTTTAGCGGTTTCAGTTGCCTAAAATCACGTTCCGGATCTGGAAATTACATTTTGGAACACTCCAAAAGCTGCAGCCACCTCCCTCTGTACCGCTTTCAACCTTCCTATGGCTCTCATGCCATAGCTTTGCGTAAGTCACGTTTTTGTTGCTTTGCATTACCTGCCCACTGCTGTATCCGAACTCAACTGCCTGTGTAGCTCGTTTGGTAGAGTAAACACAAGTCAACACCTACCCCCTCTGTAGCAGTTTTCTGTTACTGCCACTATTCGGTTGACGTAATATTTTTTTTTTTTTTTTTTTTTTCCACTCCGGAGAACCGACAGAAAGACGTCAAACCATTTTAGTTTATTTCACAGATGACAATACCTGACAACTTAGATATCTCAATTGGTCCCCTAATTGTTTTGACCAGTGTATAATATTTGTTGTACTGAACTTTTGATTATATATATATATGTCCATTTTCGTGCTGCTCTGGTTTTATGCAGCGTGACGTGGTATTTCGTCCTACAAATTTGAAATAAATAATTTACATTTCTGCAATTTTATGACCTAATAGCCGTTGTGTCCACCTTTGGCACGGACAACATCCGCGACGCAGCACGGAGGCAGTAACACCTTGGCGGAGCACTGTCATCTGCACACATGAGTCACCTACTTCCGTTAAATTATTGGGGAGGCGTTGAGCTTCGACGCCATTCGAGAGCAGGCCACGAGGATAAATTATAGAGATTAGAGCACACATGGAGGCATACCTGCAATCTGTTTACAGCGAACCATATACGACTGGAATAGAAAAATGAAGAAGTAACAGTGACACGCAAAGAACCCTCCGCCACATACCGTGATGTGGATTGTGAAGTATGGATGTAGATGTGGATGGTGTCATTTTGACAGGAGTACACCCGTCCACATATGATTGATGTGGTGCTATTTCCGTGCCCAGCAACGTTCTCCAGTCTGTCCCAAAAGGTGAGATGGACCTCCTCGCATATGGAATTCTTCCAGTGTCAGGATATCAAGAACAAGTCGCAAAATTCGTGCGCCAGCTTGTCTCAGAAGAGAATGCGATATGTTTTTGACAGCCTTCCCAGCAGAATCCTTGCATGTTCGCAGGTCGAAGGGAATGCAGTGTCAAACTGATAAGCAGGCTAATACTTTTGTTGTTGTTGTAAATTTGACTCGGATTTCCCTCTACCTCCCTCCCCCCGCTAGGTTGTTTTAGTTTTGCCACACAGTGTTCATTTACAATATGGCTGCTAAGTATAAACCCTCACATCTTGCCCACTCTGGACAGCACCGTCATAATTTAATGACGAAGGGGCAACCGAGAGAGGGAGAACAGTCTGACATTCCTTTCGAACAAACACTCTAAGATCCCATGGTCTTATTAAGGCTACAATCAGCATGAACCGACAGCCCCTTGTTGTTCCAAAATGAGTGTCTGAGATAACTATCCTTAGGCAACAGTGATCCCTATACAGCCTGAATTTGTAACTGTATAGTCGGCGTCACCTAAGAAGGCGGCCCAGTTTTCAGCCGTTCTGCGCATCCCCCTCCATTACCGAAATGACAGCCAATAATGTTCATTCCGCAGGCACGTGGCTCCTGCAGGTGCTAGGCTGTAGCTCCTCCCCTCCACGCTTCCCTTATAGCTCCACCTCTGTACGCGGAAGCGCCTTATATACGCCAGGCACATTCTGTGACCATAGGGCTGCAGCGTGCCTGCGCAAGCACGTATTTTGCACATGGTTTAGCCTTGCCTACCATGCTGGAACTTAGCAGTCTAACTTCTATCAGTTTGTACGTGACAAAAAATTGCTTGCTTATACTCGGCGTACGTACGAAGGTGGCCCAGTTTTCATCCGTTGTGCGCATCCCCCTCCATTATCGCACTGGCAGCTAATCATATTCATTCTCCACGCGCATGACTGGCCGCGAGTTACGCAGTGTTTCTCCCGCAGGCTCAACAGTCGGCACTCGGCCGTAGCTCCTCCCTTTCATGATTTCCCTATAGCCCCACCTCTGCGCAGAAGAGCCTTCCTTCATGACGCCAACTATAGTTGGTTCTTGTTTTTATCTTTCTGTCAATATGAAATGTAACAGGCTTGCACGGGGGCAGAATCAAAATGTATTTTGTTTCGGATTCTGATAACATTTGGTAACAGCCGTGTTTTAATTTGGCAAGAAACAGAATATGAACATCTGTGGCTGGCAGGCTCAGACAGTTCAAGTTCAACATCTACATGGTATAGAGATCATTGTTCTCCACCCAATTACGTTCATGTCGTAGAAAGTAGCTAATCTGCTGTATCCGAGACCATTGCGCACTTTAAGAACTGTGACAGGAGCATTTCTGCATCCAAAATATACTGATTCTTCTGTCTTTGTTGCAGGGATGAAGCAGAGAAAAAGTTTACTCTGCCTGTTACATGTAAGTACAAACCAAACCAACAGCTTTCAAAATAGCTACTTTCTCGTAGTGGGAGCATAGGCTATTTTTATTTTATAAATCTTGCACTTTGTATTAGCATTGACTTATAAAAATGAGTACTTAACTTTGGAGACGAAAAGTAATTTAATCATCCGTTGAGTGATAAAAGAAATCTTTACCTTCATGTACCTTTTGAACATAACTTTGACTGAACGTAAGGAGAGGAGTTGAATTAAAATTTGTGCTGTGGCTGGGAATCGAAACTGGGACCTCCAGCTGACTAATAAGAGGGAAGTCCCGGGTTCGAATCCCGACCACATTGAGGAGGAGGTCTTGGGTTCAAATCCTGGCCGTAGCACAAATTTTAATTTGACGCCTCTCTTTACATTCAATACCTTTGGCATAATCAGACAATATGTCTCAAGGAATTGAATCATTGTTTGACTGAACAGTTTGCTATTTATAATGTATTTATGTTTCTAATTATTTGAGTAAGACCAACTCTTGCATCTCAACTCATATAACATTAAAGTTATAATTGAGGCAATGTAATTTTCGTTTTCGTTTAAGACTCGAGATAAATACAATAACAAGAAACGACTTCCCTTTTCAGTCTGTATCCATGCTATCCGTTCACTTAAGCTGTATAGGAACTGACACCATCAAACTCACATCATACATCACCTTGTAGGTATGCAGTAAACTTATCTTCCATCTCCACAGCTATGGGTCATTCACACAATGTGTTTGACAGTACTCGGACACATATTAGTGAGCTTCAATAGGGCGTGCATCCACCCACCACCTGGAATTACACCGAGGACACACTCAGTGTCTGTGAAGCAGCGTCTGCCATTTCTTGCTTAACAGCTGAAACTGGAGGAGGTGCTGATGTAGGACACTGAGTTGTGGGGCGAATTCTACGTTACGACTGCGGGAAAATGTGTCATTGGGTACATGTTGGGACTCTGCACAGGCCAGTCAATTTTATGAATGATATTGTCGCCTCACAGATTGGTGTTTGTGACAGAGTGCATTGTCATTCTGGTACAAAAACAGATATACACATAATATTTCACGCCTTCTCGGCTTGTTCAGGTAGTCCTGTAAGGGTGATCTCACCAAAGAATTTATTCATATTAGGTCCTGGTTGGACAAGTAACAACAAATTTTGTTTATAGTCAAGTTATCAATTAAATGAATATATAAATGTTATGTATCATTCGTATTTTGTCATATTCACAGAGTATATGACATCAATTGCGAATGGGCAAAGCTGAAAATGTGTACCCAGCCGGGATTCGAACGAGGGTCTCCTGCTTTCTAGGCACTTGCGCTGACCACTACACCACTGGAGACACACTAGTCACCTCGCCGACTAGGTCTACCTAAGGACGCCTCCCGTCAGATACAAATTTTCAGCATACTTAAGTAGAACTTACAGGTGCGGTGACCACTATGTCCCCAGTGGTGTAGTGGTCAGCGCAACTGCCTCGAAAGCAGGAGACACGGTTTCGAATCCCGGTTGGGATCACATTTTCCGCTTTGCCCATTCACAGTTGACGTCATACGTTCTGTGAATATGATAGAATAACAACTGCAGGATCAGAAGGACGTCTGTTCTTTTGGGAGAGACGCCACATGTATATATTAGTATTTTGTTTGGATGTTGCACTTATAATTTCGTACATTGTGGAAGACATCCTTATTTCTTAGATATGCTCCCATAAATACGTTTTTAGAAAAAAATGTAGGTGGACAGTGAGAAACAGAGAAAGGAGAGGAGAGGTACTAACTCAAGGCTTGAATAAGTAAATAAATACCTAGCAAGGGTTGGTAAACACTAGTCTCTGGATGCGCTCTGCGTCGCTTCTAGCGCTCTCTACATCTGGTGTGTGGCAGAGGGAGGTTCTTCCGTGGCCTTAGAGCTACACTCTTCACTCTTCATTTTGGGTCCGATGACTGTGGAAGTAAGTACTTTGCCGAATCATGCTGAGGGCTTCACTATGTGAGGTGAAGTGATTCTTAATTTACGCAACTCGAGTAAATTCAGTGTAAATTTATTATCTGCATTTTCATTGTGGTGATGATTTTGTGTCCACTTTTGCTCAAGTTAGAATACACATGTATGGGCTTCAGCCTCTGTGTAAACCTAGTATGTTTGAATTTCCTTTGTGTTTTTAACTAACGTTTTTGGGTATCAGCAAGTATGCTAAATATTTCTCAGATTTTCTGATTTGATTCCATCTTTCCTGTCTTGTATGACCGATTGCACCACATGCTTTCGTAATGGTCATTACTTCGGCCTTCAGCCATGGCTTTATTAATACTAGCTTTCGTCTATATGAATTCATGCATGTGGTTTACTCGCTTATTCAAAGTTAATTTATGTTTGTAAATGTTATGAAATTCGGTGTGGTTGCACACCACGTGGTACTTAAGAATACTGAGCCGCTGCCTCCCCACACATGAGTTCGTTTAGTGCACAGTATATTTAAAATTTGTGATCAAGACACCTGCCATCTCATCAAGATGCCGCCGACGTTTTGTTTTGCCACTGCTTTCAAGTGTTCCTGGAGAGTAATGTACCGCTAAGCATTATGCATGTGTTTGTGAATGAATGAATGTGCTTTCAGCTACCTATTGTGTGTTTGCAAATTTCCTCCCACGTTACCTCCATATTCATAAAGGGCAGAAAGAGTTATACTACAGGCAGTAATTATATGATTTAATTTACTTTTTGTACAAAGTGTGTGCTTAATTTGGTCTCCCCCACATTTAGTTGCTTGTTCATTTATCTGAATAGATGCTGATTTTAAAGTATCAAATCTATGCTTTATGATTTCATGCTCCCTATCCCCTGTTTAATTATCTATTCATTTATTTTTTTAACATTGATTTCGCGTTTGTTAAAACGTTGGCTGCTCCCTTAAGGAGTGAGCAGTTAGATAAATTTCTCTTGAGCATGTACTGTGGCCACTCATAAAGTAATTTAGAGCAGCAGTAAGCAGATCTCAACTGCCCTAGATCTTGCTTAATTTAATAATAGGCTACTTTCAATATATACCAACTGAGGATAATATAGGTCACCGTAGAACGTTAGTTTGTTGTTGCATCATAGTATTAGGCCAGTGTGTATGAGCTGTGTGTGTTGAGGCTGAGACGGTGTGTGCCCGCAGGCGCGCCGCGGCCGCCGCCAGCCACGCTGTGGTCGCCGCCGCCTGCTGCCGGGTCGCACCCGCCTCCCAGGCGCAGGTGCGTAGCAGTCCTGCATGTGACGTGCCCTACCACTACCATTTGTTCTGTTCACCTACAAATGTATTTACGGTTTGTTTGTTTGTATTTCCTTAATAACCTTGGTATCAATGAGCACCCACCAGCCAGAAGCTCCCGTCAGTCATCCCGCACCTAAGAAAGTCATTGTTCATATGTGTCGCACAATACTGGTCAGGCGTAGTGATATAAGCAGAGGAAAGGTATGGAACATTCGTCCTTTTATGAGTATGGACGAAATGATATGAACACCATGAAGTGTACTACATCTTGTTGCAAGATGGCACCACCGCGTACCTGTCAACACTGAGCACAGCGCACAACTGACGTACGAAGTCTTTGACATTACCTTGTAGTATGTTATACATCTTGTTCTTCGGCGGTCAAGACAAATAATCAAATAATCACTGAAATGTGTGGTCACTCAGACTTTCAGACAGGCCAACACGATGGTGCGGAGATACTGGCAACACCTGTGGCGAACGCTCCACTCTTTAAAAAAATGTTCAAATGTTTGCAAAGCTTATGGGACTTAACTGCGGGGTCATCAGTCCCTAACTACAGGGTGATCAAAAAGTCAGTATAAATTTGAAAACTTAATAAATCTCGGAATAATGTAGATAGAGAGGTAAAACTTCACATACATGCTGGGAATGTCATGGGATTTTATTTAAAAAAAAAAGTTCAAAAAATGTCCGCTTCATTTGATCAGAAAAAGAATAATTAGCATAACAAACTAAGACAAAGCAAAGATGATGTTCTTTACAGGAAATTCTAAATATATTCACCGTCATTCCTCAACAATAGGTGTAGTCGAGGAATAATGTGAACAGCACTGTAAAGCATGTCCGGAGTTGCGGTGAGGCATTGGCGGCGGATGTTGTCTTTCAGCATCCTTCGGTCGATCACAATACACTTGCGACTTCAGGTAACCCTAAAGCCAATAATCGCACGGACTGAGGTCTGGCGACCTGGGAGGCCAAGCATGACGAAAGTGGCGGCTCAGCACACGATCATCACCAAACGATGCGCGCAAGAGATCTTTCACGCGTCTAGCAATATGGGGTTGACCGTCATCTTGTATAAAAACCGATGTCATTTCAAGCATGTGTGTCAATTTTTACGTCTCTGTCTACATTATTCCGTGACTTATTAAGTTTTCAAATTTATACTGACTTTTTGGTCACCCGGTAGTTTCTATGCTCTATAGTTTACTATTGGCGAAGAACAATAGAGGGTGAAACCCGAAGTTACGACCGACGAGCATTAAGAACGAATGTGGGCAGACAAAAACTAAGTACAACAGCAGAAGGGACTGCAAAACTTAACGCTCACTTAAGTAATGATGTTTCAGTAAAAAAGAATACAGTTGTATCTTAACATTCCTGCAACTACTAAACACCTAATAACGTATAGTCTACGCGAAGTTGAGAAGGGAGTGGTGCAGCCACAGGCGTAGCCAGGATATGATTTCGGGAGGAGTTCGAAGTGAATTGTAATAACGTTTGTTCTTAATCGAACTGCAAACGGTAGTAGTAGTGTATACGTTGTATTTCATTCGAGAGGACTATTCAAATGTTCAAATGTTTGTTACGCTTAAGGGACTTAACTGCGGGGTCATCAGTCCTTAAACTTACAAGGTACTTATGAACTACCTCATACTAAAGACGACACAAACATCCATGCCCGAAGGGGGATTCGAACCCCCGACCGTAGCGGCCGTGCAGACTGTGACTGTCGCGCCACAGACCGCTCGGCCACAGAGGTGTATGCTAGAGAGTCGCAATATGTTATCTTTTTAAGAATCTACGTATTCTCCAAAATAGGAACAATGGAAATGAATCATGAAAATAGGCAATTCGGATCGAAGCACGGACTGCAAACAGAAAGGCAGTGCGTGAAGCTTTCAATAACTTCTAAAGCATTATCAGAGAAGCAATCCCTATCTCAATTTTTTTATACGTTAAAGATGTCTGTGCCAAATAATGTGTATACAGATGCTCTTTGACTAGTCAGGAAGCTCGATTAGTTTACATAGGAACATCAAGTAATATTGTTCACTGATACTGAAATATATGTCACATAGTAATGATTAATAGTGGCGTTGTAAAACAGCTCAAATCTCTAAATCACAACGAATATCTACGGCCCGAAAGCGTCATTTGAAAGTTTCTACGCAGAATCTTCACCTGATTTAGACCCTGTCTTTACCATAATTTACCGTGCCTACCGTGAGCAAAGATTTGTTCCTAGTGACTGGAATACAGGCAAGTCAAACTCGTTTATAAGGAGCATACGAATTAAAAGAAGACACATGGGAAAAATTAAGGAAACTGCTTATTATTTCAATAGTATTTAGCGTAAGTGTTAATACAGTTAACCCACTGAGAGACAAAACTCAATACCTCCAAGTACAAATGTTTGTAGGTAGCTACAGGACCACGATTTTTATCCAGGTGTGCACCTCTTCTTACGACACATACCGATGGCCACGAATGTCTTTCTTTGGAGCTCCAAAAAATATGGGAATGGTATGGGGAGAAATCGGGGCTGTATGGAGAATGTGTAACGGCTTCTAAGCCTTGGAAAAATATTGGCTGGTTTTATCCTCGTTAAAATGACTTTTTTTGTTAGTTTTGTCTGTGCCCCTTCGTGCAACTATAAAACAACCTGGGCATTAGATGATTGGGAGATGTAGTATGTTTCGATGAATCATCGTTTACATTATTTCCTACAAATAATCGGATGTATGAATTGAAAACCCGAAAAATCGCTTACAACACGGTATGCCTGATACCTACAGTCAAACATGTGGAAGGTACCGTCAGGATTTAGGCATCTGTACCGTGGTATTCAACTGTTTCTGTCATTCCTCTCACTGGTCGCATAAATGTGGGTCAATATCACACCATCCTCGACAACAGACTGCTTGCTACGTCGGACATACTCCTAACAAAGCCTGTCATATTCCAAATGATAATGCCCCACAAAAAAGTCGAAGAGGCTCAAGCACGCTAAGTACAGCATCAGAAAATTATGTCTTCTCACCATGTCTCAACATTATTGAAACCTCATGGATAGTTTTAGAGCAGCAAGTGTGGTCGAAATGTACAGTTCCAGCGTCGCTTAGGTAACTGGCTAACATCCTGTTGGAAAATATTCATATACTTCACGAATCTGTTTCTAGAAGAGCTGCAGCTGTTCCTAAGCCAGTGGTGGGCTGACGGCTTACTAAGAAATAAAAATACTGTGTGTGTGTCATATTACTTATACACCATCTGTAGGAATAGAACAGCACGCAGTAAGTAAGTATATCTCTGATGAGCACGTTTGTGGGAGAGTTGCATTCATTCGTTGGTCGTCTTACAAAGGAATCACGTTTTCACGAATACATTTTCTTATTCAGCTGGAACTCTTCTGAATGTTGTACTTGATGCTCTGGAAGAGACTCACATTAATGGAGTCTATTGTTGCCTCTTTTACAGATCGTGGATTTTCTCTTACTTTCATCTAAGTCAGTGGTAGAATAGCTGTTTCTCGACTATCACGTTTCTGATTATTTTAATTGTATGATGTGACTGCTAAATGACTGTTGTTCCATTAGGAAATTTTTCCACTCCTTTGACTGTTGGCATGAATTCTCCCGTACATATATAGCGCGCAAGGGAACAAGTCTAAGTCTACGCTGTACGCTTCTTCACATCGTGGCACTTCTGCAAATACTACAAAACTCAAATACAGGAGAACTGCGCAAAATTGCGCCGCCACCGCAACACGGATTGCAAGTTATGTGTGGAAGGGTGGGAAACTGCTCCTAAAACTGGTAGTCACTGAGAGGAAAACCTCACATGGCTGGTGTGCGTTAGCTAATGTATGACATAAAATGTCTCCATATACATGAAAGGAAAGAAGTAAATTCTGTTTTCTGACAGCTAATATCATAAATTGAAACACTCTATCAAAATTGTGGACACAGTTGCCAAAATCCCCTCAATAGGTGCTTTCCTGTTCCAGTACTTCACTTAACAGAATATACAGTGGTTTGTAGGAACTAACTTGATTTTTTTTTTAATTACAGGAAGGATGGCGCCATCGGCTTGTTCATAGGGTGAGTACAGCACTCTTTTGTTTTCATGTTGACTTTTGTTCACACTCCTGTGTGCTTCCTAATAATTGGCTTCTTCTTATTTTTTTCCTTTACAGTGAAGCTGGCCGTGGTGACTTAATGATGTATCCCGTGTAAGTGCGACTCTCTCTTCAAACCTATATTTAGTGCTTACTTCCGTGGACTGAAAGACATTTTTCGCTTTGCCGTACTTTGTTAACTTTTAGTTATGTTTCTCATTTACTATGTAAAGAAATTATTCAAGTGCTGTTTCTTCCATTATAATGATTTATACTTGTGCATAATAAATTTTATTACCTCATCGCTTGAGGCTTATATACATCAGTATATATTTGTTGAACACACAGATAAACAAAGTATTTATTCTAGGAAAAAACATTTTTAATATATTACACCAAAGCTACTTTTTTTTATTGAAATGCTGACTAGTTTCGGGCTCGAAAAGACTCATAATTTCAAACGAAAAGCAGCTTTGGTGCAGTATATTAGAATGTCTTTCGTAGTATATTTAAGAGCCGCAGAACGGGACATATTAAAAACTTTTGAAAGTATTTATTAATTCAACACCTTAATGATTCTCAAGAATTCTCAATTTACCTGCAGCAGCGAGTTGACGATCGTCTAATGGTGCACTGTCTTTCTGTGCTAACAGAAGTAGTTACTTCTTATAAATTAATATCTCACTGTTTTGTTTTCTGCCGTGTTACTATTTTTCATCTTGTTTACATTTGTTTCTGTTGCACGCTTTAATTCTCTGTATTCCAGGTGTACTCTAACGGTGCATAATTCCCTTCAGTTATCACATTGGACCGAGCGATGTGGCGCAGTGATAACACACTGGACTCGCATCCGGGAGAACGGTGGTTCAAATCCACCTCCGTGATTTCCCTAAATCACTCCAGCCAAATGACGGGATGGTTCCTTTCATAGGACAGGGCCGACTTCCTTCCCCATCCTTACCCGAAACAATGCGAGCGTAAGCTCCGCCTCCAATGACCACGCTGTCGACGGGCGTTAAACACCAATCTTCCTTCCTTCCTTATCATATTGGAAACTTTTCCGGAATCGAAAATTTTTGTTGATGTCAGCCGAAAATATGACTTCCGTCCTAATTATATTTACGAATACACATTGACATTGTTGAAGACGCTATAGAGATCTATACTGTACATGGGTTTCAGATTTATTTTCCTTAATTTTTGCAACACAGAAACACTTTGCAGTCTTCTCTGTCGCGGAGCAGAGCGAATGCAGTAGTGACCCCCTTCAGACAGAAGATGTTTGCTGTCACTACGTTGAGAC
The DNA here is from genome assembly GCA_026315105.1 of Locusta migratoria. Classification (NCBI taxonomy): domain Eukaryota; kingdom Metazoa; phylum Arthropoda; class Insecta; order Orthoptera; family Acrididae; genus Locusta; species Locusta migratoria. The sequence goes on along the minus strand of CM048744.1, from coordinate 62,394,945 downwards.
TTTGCACCTACAACAACACTTGCCGATTAGTTTAAATAACAGCATAAAATCGATAGTTTGTCGGTAGTCGTATTGCACTGCCTCTCTGTGCACACAACTTTCTGTGAATGTTTATTACACTCTAACTGGAATTTCATGGTGATCTGAAAAGTTTCGCTGAATGCTCCCATATTTTACAATCCGCACTGGCGAGGAAGAGGTGCCCGCCCATACACACTGAGGGTCATGTCAACAAGCGCCCCCTATCGTGCAAAGCACTGCAGTAGCGGCGGTACAGGCTGTGACCCAGCTAAAGGGCCAGTGTGAGAACTCGTGGAGAGCAAAATGGAACCACTCGTTGACATCACGTTTTGTTTCAAATTAAGCAAAACGGCGACGCAGCCCCTTGGGATGTTAGTGCAAGTGTATGGTGTTGAAGCAGTGAGTAAAAACTGCGTGGTCAGTGGTTGCGGAGGTCCAACACCGCTTGTCTTAGTGCTTCGAGCGATTCAACAAGAGGCGTTTGCTGACAGTTTCCAACAGCTGTACAACCGATGTCAGAAGTGTATTGTAGCCAATGACGATTACTTTGAAGGCAAGAAAAGCCATTTTGTTTGTAACGCTTGTTTCCTACATTTACCGAGAGTATTCACCGAACTTTTCAGACGGATTTTGTATAATGGTAATACAATTATGACTGCTCCCACCGAGCAGTGGTAACGCACTGGACTCGCATTCGGGAGGACGGTGGTTCAAATCCACCTCTGGTCATCCAGATTAAGGTTTTCCGTGATTTCCCTGAATCACTCTAGGCAAATCCCAGGATGGTTCCTTTGAAAGGGCACGGCTGATTTCCTTCCACATCCTTACTCAAACATTCCGACCTTAAGCTCCGTCTCTAATGACCACGCTGTCGACAGGACGTTAAACTCTAAGCTTGCTTCGTTTTTGTGACTGTTCAAAAAATTCTATTCCAGAATACTGTAGGAGAATGTCATCTCCTGTGTGTCGATACTCTAATTCAGTTGCGTTCTCCTTCCTATAATGTGTATGCCATACGCTATTATATCTCAACATATAGTACTTCTTGTAATTTGACCTCTGCCTTGTCTGTGACTAACACCAATAGTAAAATACTTCTTTTTTCACTTTTCAGGTAATTTACTATGCAGAAGCATTTATAACTTCACTATAAATTCTCAGTAAAAAACAAAATTTACAAGTAGAAGAAGCGGCCATCGAGCGCGGATCTTTCGGTAAGTAATCCATTTCATTCATTTTAAAGTTCTAAAAAATGAAAGTTGCCATTTTACCGCCGAGCTGAAATTCATTACACCCAAATAAATAAAATAGTGGATGAGGATGAAATTAATGAAAATGAGGTTAAGTGATATGAATTATCGCAAATTCTTCAGAAAACCGGAAATTAGCATTAACATTATGTACTCATTCCATACTTTTTCCCCAGAACCCTTTCATATCTCCTCATTAGCTCTTCGACATAACTATCAAGTCTTTAGGATTCTCCTGCAGCACCACGTTTTAATATCTTCTGGCCTTTTTGTCTGCACTGCTTATCGTCCACGTTTCACTTCTATACAAGACTGCACTCCGGGTATGTGTCTTCAGAAAATATTTTAACACTTATATTTATGATCAGTGTTGTTCATTGGTCTCTGAGTTCTACCGAGTTAATTATCGAAAGAGTAGAAAATATACACAGAAGAGCTGCACATTTTCTCACGGGCTTTTTATGTTTGTGAGAAAGCGTTAGAAGAATTATCAAGCTCAAGATGTAGTTTTTGTTCGATAAGTACACTAGACGTTAGCTGTACAGTATTGGTACACTCTGATAACAGGAAAAGCACCTACACTTAACCACGTGCTTACTCTGACTTCGCACAACTACTGGAGTTCCTGTGCGATTAAACCGTCAGGAATTCCAACTGTCTTCTTTCACCATCACAACAACTTTTGCTCTGTTCTAAAATGTGGAGTTCCTCGTACGTATAAGTGATGTTGGTTGATATAGTGCATCTGATAGTTTATGCAGCAGTATTTTGGAAGCCATGTTTTTAATACACGTACTTTTAATTCTGTAATTCTTATTAATCACCCTTTTTCTAAGCCACACAGTCGTTTCATCCAACATATTAATTTTCATATTTCACCTTTTCTTCAAAAAATTTTAACTTTTTCGGTCTTTGCCCAGCATATGTAAAAGTTATCTAAGTGATTCCCATTCCCTTGCAGTATTTAATAATAATACTTTCCGGGTAAAGAGTTGTATTTGTAATTTTATTCGTTTTTCTTGTGGAATAAACTGTTGGAAAAAACAATGAAATCTACAAACTGGAACTGTAGACTCTTCAAAATATATAATGCTATATTAATAAATGTGACACAAGCTGCTACTATACGTTATTACGCCGCATTGCACACAAAAGTCAGAAAAATAGCAGTGTTTACTAAATAATGAGCAGAATTGACAGTATTTCTAGAGAGAGTGTTAAGTACAATGCTCTATTTTCTAACAACAGTTGTAAATCCAAATGATGGAATGAGTACGTAATGCATTTAATGTAATGAAAGTAACATATGACAGCTTTCTTATATAAAAGTGACAAATTTCAGTAATACATTCCGTCATTTCTCCTTTTTCTACAGGTGTGCTCTGGCTGCGAATATCCAAATTCTTTGTCTACATCTACATCTATACTCCGCAAAATAATTGGTCGATGCTATTTGTTGTGGCACCAAGATGACCAATTTATTAATGGAAATCAGGAGCTGGCCACTGGCAGTGATGCCATTTGTGCGTTGTTCATCAAGTGAGTACAGCTATCAATTCATTATACTGTACATGGACATTCAAATTTTGCTTTTACGATTGTCACTACATATGCCAACATCCAGTGATACTGCTTTCATGTCTATATTTCTACTTATTAATATGCACATATCTGTCTACAAAATAACTAAGTGTTCTTCTAACTTTCTATCAGCTTCTGTAGATAGGGTGTGGTACATTCAGTGATGATTTCTATAACTTCTTACGTACAATTTTCAGGGATTAAGTTTTCTTTGCATGCATTCACCTAAATAGTTTCCAACAATTCTGCTCTTTAAGTTTCTATCTTTAAAAAATTGAGTTAGTAATTTAAGGACAATCATTAATCGTATACACCTTTTTATTATGTAGAGAATGTAAAAAACTACTCAGATATTTTGACTTTGAGAGATAGTTACACTGAAATTACTGACGTAATTCTTTCAGGAAGACTGGGAAGTAAAACAAAAAATTCCTTATGTAAGTTATTGCTTTATTCCCAGGTGATCGCCCAGTTGTACTGAACAAGACGTCTTCATAATTTATTCAGACTTTGTCTCTCCTTATCACACAGATTTTTTCCAGACACTCATATTCACAGTATACTTACAGTAAGAACGTAGTAAGATTGGCTCAGGACAAATTATCATTTCCAAAGAGTTTCTGTGAGTTTAAGATTATTTGGGACAGAAAGTGTAGTACACTTAATTGTGGGAATACGTGTCTCCAGCTAGTATTTGTAGAACAAAAGGGTACCTCAGTCAGATCATGCTTTTTTAAAACTTTGTTATGGAAGAACACTTTTATGCAATACCAGGGTTAAAATCTTTAACTTTGAAAGAAAAAAATCAGGCTCAGCATGTGTAATGGAAATTATTACTAGCAACAACAATTTTTATGCAGTTAAGTATTAGTGTTATTTCTGTATATTTTAAATTTTAAATATTTTTGAGTGTTATGGAAGGACTAGATAAAGTGCAATTTGTTTCATTGTTGAATGTAAAGATTATTTGCTGCTCTTACTTGATGGCTCACTTACCAAACTTTTTAATTGGTTAACTGCATTTGTTTTGTATATAAGTAAGGGCATAACAAATTTTTGAGCTTTAGGTTAATCCTTTAGTGACCAAATTATTTCCAGAAGTTGTAGACTGTTTATGAATAAAATCATATTTTAAATCTTGAAAGTGTGTGTTTAGCCTAACGGTATAAAAAATAAGTGGGTACTATCGTTTCCACTGAACTTAGGAGTAACTGAACTTGATTTAAAAATGTATATCCTTTATTAGTTATAGTACAAAAAGCATATTAAAATTTTCATTTACTTTTGTATTGTTCATATTGTCCACTGAGTTAACTAAGGTGACATACTGTGGAACGAAGCATGGTGCTTACACACAAAGGTACACGACGGTTACTACACATTATTTTTGTCCTCTTTTCTTTGTTTTGGTGCTACATTGGCAACAACTTGTGTTGGCAAATGAGTTCCAACTTTCGCCAGAGAACTTCATCTGGAACTCCAGACACGCCTCTTTCTGGTGTCTGAAAATTAACGGTTCTTCCTCTTCGCTTACGACTTGAGAAGTCGGAGATCAGCTGCCTTGCCAAATGCAGTCTAACTGTAACTTCCACATAATGTAGGCATTTTCCTTTTTTGGCACACATACTGTTGTCATTGCAATGAAGGTTATGAACATCGATGCTTTGTCATGACTCATGAGATAGCAGTTACTCCAAGAAAAGGATCACTGCTCCAGTAATTTCCCAGTTGTGGAAACTAATGAACACTCATCAAAATAAGCATTCACAAAAAAGCTTTTAGCTCAGGAACAGTAATGTCCTGCTAGTTGGATGTTACTTTACTTGTTTTCTCACAAAACTTCACAACACACCCAGACTCGAAATATTTTATTTCATTATCAGACTTTGAGAAATTTGCAAGATTTTCTGCATTTTCTTCTAATTTCACTGGAAGATTTAAAAAATAAGAAATGTTCTCATTCCATGTTTTATCATTAGAAGAAAATGTTGCGGCAGCTATTTGTGGAGTCGAATCAGATACACTTGCCTGACAAGGAGATATGTTTCCAAATTCACTAGCGTCTGTTGGAAAATTGAAACAGTTATCTTCATTTGAAACAATAGGCTAATGTTATAACTATTTTCAAAATCTGCAGAGTATTTGGTGACTCAAAATCTTCATCAGAGTCAGCATTGACATCTGAATTTTCTACATCTTCTTGTAAAGCGTACAAAATTCTCAAAACTTCTTCTAGCGTCCGTCCAGGCATTCTAAACAATAAGAAACAAACAATAACTACGATGCAGATTGCACAGCCATACACACTGCACTTCACACACGTTCACTGGGAAACATAGTACCCACTACCTTACTTCGTAATATTTTTGTAATTTTAATTGATATCCAGCAAATATACACGAATACTATCTCCCTCGTAAATATAAAAGTATACAAATACAACACAAGTCACTTCCCATGCAAAAGGAAAGCACAATATATAAAAAACGCTGTTACGGCCGAAACGGCTTGTTTTTCCGCAGAAACTGCGCGTCTGCATTGACTGACTAACAATGTAGAAATTCGACGACTTTCGAGCGCCTGTTTAAAATCTGTATGTAGTTAGCAGACTCTAATGTTAGCACAAGATAGAAGTGGGAACACGAATTACCACTGAACTTATAGTGAAAACAAATAAGTGGGAACTATACTTCCACTGGTCACTAAAGCGTTAAGTGCAGCATCCAAGAATATGAGGTTGTGCAGGGTTATGGCAGGACATTTTTTGTAGCTATGCAAATTTGAATTTTAATGCAATAATCTTGTTACTGATAGGTTTTTTAAATAATATATTTGTAAAAGTTATACAACGTCTTTGAATCTATTACTGACATTAAAACAATATAATTTTTCAGGTTGAAAACAATAAATCTGTTTTTGTTCTATTAATTTTGGTTTATTTACAACACGTTTTTGGCTTAGTAGGCCATCTTCTGGTAAACATGTGACAGGCATCGACAAGGAACGCTAGTGCTTATTTTGCAAAAATGTTAAATAAAGATACAACACACCAAAACTATAGTTCTTTGCTTATGACATTAGTTCAAATTGTTAAACTGATCTCTCGCCATGTGGGTTTATGCCATGCGATAATTCGGCCGTAAGAAAAGGAAGGGAAGGAAAAATAGTAGGTAAATATTGACTGGACAAAAGGACTGAAAGAGGAAGCCGCCTGGCATAATTTTGAACAGAGGATAATATAATCACAACAAACACTTGGTTCAAGAATCATGAAAGACGGTTGTATACTGGAAGAGATCGAGAGACACCAGAAGATATCAGATAGATTTGGGAACTAGGTTTTAAACTGTAAGACATTTCCAAGGGCAGATATAGACTCTGACCATATCTTAGTGGGTATTACCTGTAGACTGAAATTGAAGAAACTATAGAAAGGCGGAGTATGAGGAGATGGGGCCTGGATAAATTGAAGGAACCTGTATTTCTTGAGAATTTCAGAGGAAGATTTAGGCAACAATTGACAGAAACGGAAGTAAATTAAACAGTAGAAGAGGAATTAGCAACTTTTAGAAATGAAATATTCAAGGCAGCAGAGGACCAAAGAGATAGAAAGGCAATACCTATTAAAATTCTTGGATTTCACAGGAAATACTAAATTTAATTGATGAAAGGAGCAGATATAAAAATGCAGTAAATAAAGGAGTTGACATGGAGTACAAACGACTAAGAAATGAGATTAACAGGGATTGAAGAATGGCTAAGCGGGAGTGGCTAGAAATGAAATGCAAGTTTGTAGAAGAATGTATAACTAGGGGGAAAAATAGATACCGCCTATAGGAAAACTGGACATTTGGAGACAAAAAGAGCTGTATGAATATCAAGAACTCAGATGGAGAAACAGTTTTGAGTAAAGAACGGAAAGCTGAAAAGTGGAAAGAGTATATAGAGGGGCTCTACAAAGGAAATGAAGTTACAGACAATATTGTAGGAAGGGAACAAGAAGTAGATGAAATAGGAGATAATATGCTGAGAGATGTATTTGACAGAGCACTAAGACCTAAGCCAAAACAAGGCTCCTGGAGCAGATGACAGAGCTACTGAAGTCTCTGAGAGAACCAACTATGTATGACAAAACTATTTCACCTGGTGCAGAAGATGTATGAGACAGGCGAAATACCTTCAGCCTTTAACAAAAATGTAATAATCCCCATTCCAAAGAAAGCAAAATTTTAACACAAATTATTTACAGAAGGATGGAAAGGTGGTAGATGCTGACCTCAGGGAAGATCAGTTCGGATTCAAGAGAAATGTAGGAAAACGGGAGCCAATACTCACCTTCCAATTTATCTTAGAAGATAGATTAAGGAAAGGTATACCTACATTTCTAGCTGTTGTAGGTTTGGAGAAAGGTTTTGACAGTGTTGATTGGATTACACTATTTCAAACTCTGAAGTAAGCAGGCGTAAATTATAGGGAACGGGAGGTTATTTAGAACTTGTATATCAACTAAACAGCTGTTATTATGGTTGGAGGGGATGAAAGGGAAGTAGTGGTTGCGAAGGGAGTAAAAAAGGGCCGTAGCCTTTGTCCAATGTTGTTCAATTTGTACATTGAGCAAATTGTGAAGGAAAGCAAAGAGAACTTTGGAGAATGAATTAGAGTTAATGGTGAAGAAATAAAAAAAAATGCGTTTTGCTGATGACATCGTAATTCTGTCAGAGACAGCAAAGGACCTGGAAGTGCATTTGAACGGAATGGACAGCGTGTTGAAAGGAGCGTGTAAGGTGAAAATTAACAAGAGCAAAACAAGGTTTATGGAATGCAGTCTCAGAAAACCAGGAGATCCTGAAGGAATTAGATTAGGTAACGAAACAATGAAGGTGGTAGATGAGTTTTGTTATTTGGTCAGTAAAATAGCTTATGATGGTCGCAGTACAGAGGATATAAAATTCAAAATGGCAATGGGTAGAAAAGGTTTTTGAAAAAGAGAAATTTGCTGACATCGAATATTAATTTAAATATAAGGAAGTCTTTTCTGAAGGCATTTTTGTGGAGTGTTGTCTTGTATGGAAGTGAAACATGGACGATAAATAGTCCAGACAGGAAGAGAATAGAAGCTTTTGAAATGTGGTGCCACAGAAAAATGCTGAAGTTTAGGTGGGTAGATCGCTTAATTAATGAAGAGGTTCTGAACAGAATTGGGGAGAAAAGGAATTTTTGGCATACGTTGACTAAAAGAAGTTATCGATTGGTAGGTAACATTCTTAGACGTCACAGAATTTAAATTTTGCATTCGATGGAAGTGTGCGGGAAAAATGTCAGAGGGAGACCAAGAGACGAATATAGTAAGCAGATTGAAATGGATGTGGGTTACCGTTCTTATGAGGAGATGAAGAGGCTTGCTCAGGATAGAGTAGGGTGGAGAGCTGCATCAAACCAGTCTCCGGACTGAAGGCCACAACTAAGCAACATAGGAAAGTGAAATTATTGTTCATGACATACAGACTTTATACATATGTAACCTAAAACACTTTTATAAGAAATTACACTTACATTTAACAATGTAACATTAGAAAATGGACTATAAACTGCAAAATAAATAAAAATTTAAAACCGTATTGTTAACTGTAACTATTTCTTTTAAAAAAGCATCAGTAATGTTACCGGAATTAAAGAAAGTACAATACCAAAAAAGCCTTTCATTTAGCTGATGTTCATGAATATCAGTAGGATCTGAGAATTTATAAGAACGATCTACCATTAATACACGGTTCGATTAGCAAAGAAGTACCATCAACTGGAAAAGTATTATAAATGTCATTTTCACCATTGTAAATATATTATTTATTATGTCTGTTGACTTCTTGATAACACATGCATTCCTGTATTCAACAGCTGTATCATTAAATACTTCGCAAAATGTAAATGACCTATTAGACAAGACCAAATCATTTGTATAGTTGATCGTCCACTAACTGATACTGCTGCTGACTGAAAACGTTTGCACACTGAATAATTTCATTAGTGCTTCAATTACTATGATGCCCAGAAATAAGAGAGATTTTCATAAGAATGATGTATTTATCAGAAAAGGGTTGTTTCGAATGATATTTTCTCACGCAACATATAAGTAAGAGGTTATTCCATCGGCTTTGAAATAGTATCTTCACTTCTTCTGTTCTTTATGAAATATAAATCATAATAATACTTTTGGCAAGGCCTTTTAAAGGTGTTGTAAATAATTTGTATTACGTTCTATCATTTTCTTCTGGAGTATGCAATTAAAAATTAACTTTCTATTCTCGTCTAATGCCAACATGTGAAGCCTTTCCATGATTGGCTTCGAAGTAGCTTCTATCACCAAAAACTTCATGAAAATGGTCACAAAGATAGACCCAGGTTCTTAATAGATATGAAACTCCATCACTAAAATAATGAACATGTAAAATTGGAACTTGCATTTTTGTTTTCAAATGTTTTCAATTGCCTCATTTAAAGCTTGAACACAGTCCTTACTGTCTGCTTAATAATCACAAACAAAGCAGTAGGTTGTGTGCTTGGTATAGAAACAGGAATACTGGTTTCATTTTTAGAGGGAAATTCAAATAAAAATGTATAATAAATACCATTCCATAACGAAAATGTTGCTCCGTAACAAGTTTTAAAAAGTAAATATTTATTAACTAGTGATGTCCCTGTCGATCTATGGTACGTGCGACGGTCTGTACAAATAATCTTGTAATATTTCTGAAAGCAGATTAGAATCTGCAATCCTTCTCGGCCCTGTGCGTCTTGCTACTTTAAAGTTCTTCAATGCTTCACTCCAGTTACTTTCCAACAGTTTACTGGAGAGAAACCTCAGATAGACATTGAATATACTATATTTATTGTACTTGTTGTCAACAGACTTGTAATGCTGTAACATGAGACACAGTCAGTGTGGAGTCTGATTATCAAATGCCCGCACATCAATGTTGTTAATGGTGTGCATTCTCCCGTGTGCTTGCAGTCTGCTGGAACTCCGTGCGGCGCCACAGCGTCCTTGCTCCACTGGTGTGACGTCACGCCCCACCTCAGGCCTCGCCACTGCATGAAGCCCAAAGGAATACCCCGGACCAGGAACAGCAAATCAAGAACCACGATGGAATGTGTATTGAAAATGAGGAACTTATTAAACTTCTTCCCACATAATCTTGCCTGGTTTATTTAGTATTGTCTCCAAGGTGTTAGGGCACTGACGTGACTCGGTTCTGCCGTTTACGACGTTAATAATACCAAAACTCCCGTACCCTGACACCTGCCGCTCCTACTAAGGAAACTAGTGTGAGACGTACTGAACATACACCGTAACGAACTTATTACTTATTGTTCAAGATATATACATATGTAGGTATAGAGTAATTAGAGTATTGATCCATTAATTAATGTATTATTCCTCCTTTCTTTTCATGGTAATCGTCTGTTCATGAGCAGATAGTGTCATTCACGCTCTACTAATTGTACCAGGTTCTTGTATTCATTGCTGGAAAAAATTAATACACCTGCAAAGACGACGTCGATTTTGATCCGATAACGGCAAATGCCACCTGAGGGATAGCAGATGTACTGATAATGGTTTCGACGACGTCCGGCAACAGATGACCTCATGAAAGACTGGCGTATCGGCAACTGAAGCATGGACAGGTAAAATTTTACTTAAAAAAATGTTTGTATAGTCTTTGGGACTTAACTACGGGGTCATCAGTCCCTAAACTTACAAACTACTTATGAACTACCTAAGAGTAAGGACGGCACAAATATTCATGCCCGAGGGGGGATTCGAACCCCCGACCGTAGTGGCCAAAAATTTTACTTATTGCAGCGGCTTGTGTGTGATGTAAGGTTCGCAGCAGAGCATGCAATGAGTGGTGTCATATTCATCAATTGTCTATTACAGTCTCTGAAATTGGTTTTAGTCACTATCACTCAGATACGGAGAGATTACAAATTTTACTTCAGTGTCCACAAAGTTCGCTGCATAAGTTGGCAACATGTACTCGATGTCCCTACCTGGCCTTTACGCTCTATCACATAAACACAATTAGCAAGCAGATAGTGCAATACACTTTTGGAAATGAGCATGGACTCTTTATTTTCAAAGCTGTCATTTAGGATTAGCGTGGAAAGAGAAATATCAAGGCTAGCTCACAATTTCTGAATAATGCTACGAAGTCACATTCTATCATGAGCGTCGTAACCACAACAGTTCAAAGATATTATAGGCTGGTAGTTTCAAAGTTACTATCTGCGTTGACTTTAATTTCCCGTAATAATTTTAACATATTTAACTTTTTCTGAGCCGGTTTGTTAATTTAAGACTTTTGCAATGATTGAATATGAAAATTCTTTTTCTGAGGGGCGTCTACTTTGATAAGATAGTATTTCAATTTTTTTTAAAGTCCCGGTAGTTCATTTATGTCGAAGCCAGCTACAAAAGAAATAGTTTATGCCTGATTTTATCATGAGACTGACCTTGCAGATTAGATTTTAGCCAAAGTTCCTTTCACTACGTAGCTGATAAATTATTTTTTGTCACATATTTTTAGCGATCTATTGAAAGTCAAAGATTTTATCTATAGCCACCTTCCACAATAATCACAAATGCGATGAAGGGTTGTAGTTACTGAATGAGTTTGTTAAGATAATTTTAAAATCTCACCCGTTTCTATATTCTTCAAAATAACACAGCTTACAATAAATGCACTTGCACAAAAACTGAGAGAGAGCTGAACCTAAAGAGAGCTAAACTTACAGAGAGAGAGAGAGAGAGAGAGAGAGAGAGAGAGAGAGAGAGAGAGAGAGTAACCCAACAGCAGGTACTATTGACAAAAGATTACCGTTATTTAAGGTGTTTGACTATCTTATTCTATGGCCTTTATCGTTCTGATTTACATAGATGGTAACTGATTTCTTTAAAATTTAAGAAAATACGCATTTCTGCCTCGTAAAAATAATGAGATATTTACAAATGACGAAAAATGGCGATCGGAATGCTACGACAGAGATGTACTTTTTCAACTCACACCTTAAAACACATTGATAAAATATCACTTTGTAGGATGAAGGTTTCTAGATACATGAAGGGCAATGATGGATGCGTGTAACACTAATATATCTTAACTGTTAACAGTAGCATACACTCAGCAGTGGTACAATGAGCAAAAAACACTGGCAGAAAAACAATGGCAAAAGACAGCGAATAAACACTAACACAGACTTTTCACCACAAATGACCTCATTACATTAAGTTTCTGTTGCCGTAAAAACTTTGGCTATCTCATTATTCCTCTGATACGTTTTATAAAATTTTAACATTTGCACAATTTCGAAAAATTTTCATATACAACATTTGAGAAATAATTTTTTAAATATATTTTTGGATCGATGCTATTGACATGAGTGAGGGAAATTGTTACATAGCCGGAGTGGCGTCTGTGTGTAACCTTTAATGTTTACTCCACAGCGCTCAGTGTGAGGCAAACAGGCGGCTTGACATAGAAACGCACTTAGGATTTTTTTATTTATTATTATTTTTTATGGGTAGTGGAATGCAGGAGTACTACCACGTTTGGCGGTTGGTCTTCCGCGATGAATAGTATGACATATTTAATCCTTATTTGTAATCATATGTCGGCATTAAGGTTCTCGAGGGCCCTTCTTAACCTTCATTCCCGATATTCATGTGCCAATGGTTCAGTATTGCTCTGAGAACTTTAATTTTATGCCACGGTCTGGGATGAATCGTTTCTGTGTTTGCCATTTGTCAGGTATCCTGTCTTAGTGTGTCTTTTTTAGTAAACAGCTTTGCAGTCCTATCCTTGTTTGTTCTGCTATTGTTGGAATGTTTAATTCATTGTGAATCCAGTGCGTTCTGTACCACCATCTTGGGGACGATAGTGGAGAAGTAAAGTCTCAGTTTAGTTCTGGCGTTCATTTCTTGATTGTATAGAAACTGATATAGTCCATGGATTGCCCTCTCTTGTGTAAGATGTGTGAGGTGTACATTAGTTCTTTGGCCTAGGTGACGCCGAGATATTTGGTTGTATCTGTCCAGTTGACTTCCTGGTTGTTTATTGTGAGACGAGTTCTGAGTTCTGGTCTCCTCCTTGTGAACAGTATTGACTTCGTCTTTTCAGCGTTAATTGTGACTTTGTTGTCGATGGCCCAGATTTGTACTAAGTCCAACTGATGTTGTATGTATGGCTTTGTTTAAGAATCTGCTTCTTGTTAAAAACGCCGAATCGTTTGCAAATTGTGCTAAAGCGACTTGTGGTAACTTTGGCATATCGTCTGCACACAATATGTACAGCGTTGGAGACAACACCGACGCTTGTGGTATTCTTGATGCTTGTATTTTAATGTCAGATATTTTATCATCTATTTTAACGAAGAAGATTCTGTCCGTTAGGAAGCTATCGATTACTTTTATGTAACACTTTGGGGTGTCAGTTGTCACTTTTATTTTCGTTATGAGCTTCTCTCTCTCCATACCTTGTCGAAGGCTTTTTACTCATCTAAGAAGATAGCCGTGAGGTAGTGGTTTATATTCATCTGGTGAGCGATGTGCTTTGATATGCGGAGAAGCTGTATTTCTGCAGAGAGCTTCGGCTAATACACAAATTTATCTGGTCGTATCACTTATGCTTCCATAAGTGGTAGCTTTATTCTTCTCAGAATGATTCTCGCAAACGTTTTCCCCAATGTAGACAGAAGACAAATTGGTCTGTAATTGCTAGCTACGCACTCCGGCTTCCTACAAGCAATGGGCGAGATTTAAAGCGGCCAGATTTCCGAGTGGCGGGAGGCCGTTTCGGGGAAATGCCACACACGTTGCTCGTGCTGTGTCAGATGTGCAGCGATGCTGGTTGCAATGGTTAGTGAACATTCTCACACCCGTAGACGAGGTTGTGGACATCCACACACACAGGCGTCCACCATGATCGCCGTATTGTAAGACCGGCAGTGGCAGATCGTACAGCCAGAGTCGTTAAAGACGTTAAAGATAAAGGTGAAGCATTGAATTAAAATTGGTGATGCGGCCGGGAATCGAACCCGGACCTTTATGCTTACTAGGCAGACGTCTTACCACTAGACCACCGCACCACTAGAGATTCAAGCGCCTCGGAATAGTCTTAAGTACGACTTCCCTTCACGTCACAAACTTTAATTCACGAAACTCGTAGTGAATGTTTCCAACTTTGCACTGCAGCGCTGCCAAGCGGTTGGGTCCCAAAAGCATACAGCGAAACGATTGATTAATGAAAGTATATTTTGAGTGAAGCAACACATTCAAAATACTTCGTATTTGGGAGCTTTTGTGATGCTATTAATTGTAGCAACTATCAATAATTTAATTCAGAAATCTCTCATTTGCAAAGGAAGCTCAGAAGTAAGATAATAATGTCACGAATAACAAGTGTTCATTTACGGTTGTTAGTTATACTTTTAGGCATAGAAATCAATCTTTAACAATTCATTCACGTTCAATCTTCTGCTCTTAATCATAATCACAAGTATTTGACAACTATTTCATAATATTATTGGTGTATAAAAGTAATGTCTGAAAGCTTCCAATAGCAATTTGTGGTGTCGCACAAGTATAAAGTGCGCGCCACCTACTTTCGCCGCGCGCCGCCATGCATGCACGGCGCGGCGTTCTTACGACGTCTGCCACGAGCGCCCTCTGCTACAACTCCGCTCGTGGCCACCACTGAACGACATCGTTCACTTGGGACTGAGATAGGAACCAGTTAACAGTTGGGAATCAGATAGGCACCAGTAAGACTTGGCTATCGGATAGGCACTAGGAATCATCATTAGGCAGGCCTCTATCTAAACTATGTATCAGCATTCTGCAGTCAAGAACTATGTAAAAGTTAAGTATTACCAAGACTCCATGAAATATGTATCTCGTTCTAATTTACTCTAGTGTTTCTAGTTTCTGCTGTCCCACTGGCTGGTCACCTCCGTACCTGCACAAGCGTGCATCCTTTATTCCTGTGTCGGTCTCTCTCTACTCGGCCACCGACACCAGGACCACCGGCGGACACGAGACACAACAGTGGCAACGAGGCTGGGACACAAAAGTGGCGACGAGGATGGGATACAAAACAATTAACTATTTCAGTAGAGCATGCTTAGTTTCGCACTTCACTTTCACAAAATACCAATATATTTTGCGTGTTACCTATAGTTTGATAGAATGCGTAGCTACAAACAAATAAGATGCCCATATATAAACTGTTAATATTAGCATGTCACATTCTTGCAGATATTCCTGCAGATATACCTGCTAAGTAGCTAAAAAGATTATGATAGATATACGAAAAGCATACAAGCCAGGACAAGATGAAAAGAGGGTTTAAAGGCGAAGTAGAGTCTAGTCTCCTACAATGTAAAAATCGTGGATAGTTTCGAAAATATTTCAATGTACGAAATCCACTAAAACAAAACTCATGAAACGACTCAGTACGCACCGAGCACGTGAACATAATCAGTTACTCTGATACTTGAACATATCAGGTTGCGATTTAATTCTGCTTTCAAAAAGTTTTTGAACGATATGATTACGACTCAGGTATTGTAAACTGTATGATTTTGACTGCGCTGACAATTCGTTATTATAGACTGCCATAAACAGAAGCAGTGATGTTACTGTAATGATGTTTCCATGTTTTTATTAGAAAGTCCACAGCAACGTTCAGTGACTAGGAAATATGGAAGTAATAGCATTCAAAATAGCAACTACTCAATTTATATCATGCCATTTCTCTGTAACTCCCTAGTGGTCGCTTGGAGCACTAGTATCGTTTCAGCTGCAATATTTTCCCCTAGAGTGTTTCGCGACTGTCTGTGATAGACTGTGGCACAGCTACCACAGCACAGGTAAGGCGGTTTGTGAGCCCAGAAGCGTCACCACCAACTGCTTCCAGTCGGTTACTAGCAGTGGGAGGAGGGGCAGCCGCGCGGTCTTGGGTGCCATCTAACGGATTGCGCGCCCGCTCGCGTCGAGGGTTCGATTCTATCCTCGGATATGGGAGTGTGTGTTGTCCGTGGCATAAATTAGTTTTAATAATTTGCAAGTTTTGGGACCGATGATCTCAGTTTTCCTGGGCTATACAAGCATTCGAATTTGACAAGAGGCACGCACAGCTCAAGCCCATCTTCTATTCAGGCCGCAGCATCGATATGCACGGATCGACTGGTAAAGTCAGAGGATCACTTGGAAGATGGAATGGTAAGCAACCCACAGCTATTGCAGAACTGTGTGAATAGGTCGCACAGACGTGGACCAATGCTTTCATTTACCATCTGTATGATCCTCGATTTGTTTCAAAGATTCCTCATTGTACTGTTATCGACTTGAAGTGACAATACAACTACGTTATGTGAAGAAATGCGAAAATAAAATTTTAAACTCATTGTTTTCATAATTATTTTTTATGTTTCTATTCTACTTCAGTTTGGAACTTATAACTGGTATCAAACGAAGCAGTGACGTTAAGGAATATCAAATGTTTTTTTGTTAAGGAAAGTGTCACAAGTTTCACAAAAAGAAGAACAATAAAAATAATTGCTTTTCGTTTACCTTAATTTAAAATCATAACGCCCATGAGGACGTCTTTCGAAAACAATCAAAGGAGAAATATTATTCAATGAAAGCCTCACAGAGGAAGAAGGCGAATAAAAAGTACTATAGAAGAAAACTTTGATTTACATAAAGGCAATTGAAGCCTGCGCCAAAGAAGGCGACTTATGGAGAGCATAAAGCCGGGCTGAAGGGGTGGAAAGGAGGCAAAAAAAAAAGAAAGAAAGTGTAGAGTGCCAGACTACAAATTCAAAAGTCGCGAGTTCGATCCCCGCCAGGTCCTGAGATTTTTATCTGTCACTACCCACTTCTTTCACCTCTGGTAGTATTGCTCATGTGAAAAATACCGAGTAGCACCGTGGTTCGGAACCCACGTTAAACTGTAGGTCCCCCTATAACTGGCTACGTAAGTCAGTTCGAAGGTCGGAGGAAGGCAACGGCATACCACCTCCAAACAGGACCATACCTAGTAAAGCACTGTGGTGTTCAAAGCAATCTTAGGCTTGTTGACTGCTTTACCTTTTTTTATGATCCAATGGAAGCTTGAATCTGCGCGTCGCCGCCCTTCGACACTACATCACGTACTAATGTGGGCGTTTCAATATAGATCGACATCTCGTCACTCACTATCGCTTGAACTATTGAACTGTAAATATCATGAAATCATGTATTCCTTATGCACTCATCTATATATGCAAAGCAGAGTGTCTGTATGTTTGTGTGAACGTATTGCATTACAAATCTACAACTTTGTTCCAAACTTAATAAAATTTCGCACACGTAAGCTTCAATCCATGAGGACGGTCGCCGTAGTCTTAAGCATCACGTACAACACATAGTTAAGGAGATATGACGTGATAAACAATGAGATGCGAGAAAAACTGCAACAGCACGCGACAATGTTGCATATTTCCTCCTAAACCAGTGGACCGATTTCAACCAAATTCGTTACACATATTTATTACCGTAAGATAATAGTTGCTGCATGATTAAGAACCACATACGACATATAGTTCAGGAGATATGACGTCATAAATAATAGGAGTTGCAAGAAACCGCCAGATAATACGATGAGACTATATTCACACATTGTATGAGAGCGAGAGTACTTAGCGACTTGCAACAAACTTTAAATATAATTTAAAACCTTTATGAAACTTTTTCTCGCTGACAACCACAGTAAAATGATATAAGAAAAAAAGTTTGTCGCATACTACTTTTCCGCTGCTCATGGACTATAACTACGGCATTCGGTATGAAGCTACAATTTATAAATTCTACAGTACAAATTGCATCCGCAGGAAACTTTACAGACAGTATACACACATATAGCTGAACGTAGCTTCGAAATTGTATCACAGTACGAGATGTAGATCATGCGATATGGGCACAGAAAGAGTAACGTTCATGGATAACGGCCCATTCACACACCAGGTCTTAATCTACACTACTGGGCCTTAAACTTGCTACACCAAGAAGAAATGCAGATGATAAACGGGTATTCATTGGACAAATATATTATACTAGAACTGACTTGTGATTACATTTTCACGCAATTTGCGTGCATAGATCCTTAGAAATCAGTACCCAGAACAACCACCTCTGGCCGTAATAACGGCCTTGATATGCCTAGGCATTGAGTCAGAGCTTGGATGGCGTGAACAGGTACAGATGCCCATGCAGCTTCAACACGATACCACAGTTCATCAAGAGTAGTGGCTGGCGTATTGTGACGAGCCAGTTGCTCGGCCACCATTGACCAGAAGTTTTTAATTGTTAAGAGATCTGGAGAATGAGCTGGCCAGGGCAGCAGTCGAACATTTTCCGTATCCAGAAAGGCCCGTACTGGACCTACAACGTGCGTTCGTGCATTATCCTGCTGAAACCTAGTGTTTCACAGGGATCGAATGAAGAGTAGAGCCACGGGTCGTAACACATCTGAAACGTAACGGCCACTGATCAAACTGCCGTCGATGCGAACAAGAGGTGACCGAGACGTGCAACCAATGGAACCCCATACCATCACCCCGGGTGTTATGTCAGTATGGCGATGAAGAATACACGCTTCCAATGTGCGTTCACCGCGATGTCGCCAAACACGAATGCGACGACCATGAAGCTGTAAACTGAACCTGTTTTTATCCGAAAAAATTACGTTGTGCCATTCGTGCACCCAGGTTCGTCGTTGCGTACACCATTGCAGGTGCTCCTGTCAGTGATGCAGCGTCAAGGGTAACCGCAGCCATGGTCTCCGAGCTGATAGTCCATGCTGCTCCAAATGTCGAACTGTTCGTTCAGATGGTTGTTGTCTTGCAAATGTCCCCCTCTGTTGACTCAGGGATCGAGACGTGACTGCACGATCCGTTATAGCCATGCGGATAAGATGCCTGTCATCTCGACTGCTAGTGATACGAGGCCGTTGGGATCCAGTACGGCGTTCCGTATTGCCCTCCTGAACCCACCGATTCCATATTCAGCTAACAAGCATTGGATCGCAACCAACGGGAGCAGCAATGCAGCGATACGATAAACCACAATCGCGATAGGCTACACTCCGACCTTTAGCAAAGTCGGAAACGTGATGGTACGCATTTCTCCTCCTTACACAAGGCATCACTACAACGTTTCACCAGGCAACGTCGGTCAACTGCTGTTTGTGTATGAGAAATCGGTCGGAATCTTTCCTCAAGTCAGCACGTTGTAGGTGTCGCCACAGGCGCCGACCATGTATGAATGCTCTGAAAAGCTAATCATTTACTTATCACAGCATCTTCTTCCTGTCGGTTAAGTTTCGCGTCTGTAGCACGTCATGGCCAGGAGTATAAATTTCCGGAGGGCTGTTTATACTTAACCTCACTCACTTCTTCTAATCACATTGAGTGCTTATGGAATATCGACACAGTTGTGCGATTGGATTCGTGATTTCCTGTCAGAAAGGAGACAGTACGTTGTAATGTACAGCAAGACGTCTGGCGTTCCACAGGGAAGCGTTAAAGGGCTCCTACTATTCCTTATTTTTATGTACGATTTAGAAGACAATATGAGTAGATCTCTTAGATATTCGCGGATGGTGCTGTCATTTATCGGTTAGTAAAGTCACCAGCAGATCAAAAGTAACTGCAAAATGATTTTGGTAAAAAATTAGCATGGTCCAAAAATGGAAACTGACCCTTAATAGGGAGAAGTGTGAAGCCGTACATTTGGCCAATAACAGAATTCCGTTGAACTTCAGTTACACGATAAATCAATCAAATCTATAGGTTTATAATTCAACTAAATATTTAGAAACAACGAATATGAACAACTTAAATTGGAAAAAAACATATAGAAGGTAGGGAAGATGAACCAAAGACTATGTTTCATTGGTAGAACACTTAGAAGATGCAACATTTCTCCTAAAGAAACTCCCTACCCTACACTTGAGCGTCCCCGTTTGGATTATTGCTGCGCATTGTGGGATCCACACCACTTGGGACTGACGGACAATTTATAGAAAATTCAGAGAAGGGCAGTTCGCTTTGTATTATCGCGCTATACGGGAGAGACTGCCACTGAAATGATGCACGAGTTGGGGTGGAAATCATTATAAGAATGGCGTTATTTGTTGCGGCGAGATCTATTTGCGAAATTTCTTTCGCCAACTTATCCTCAGAATGCGAAGCACCCATCTACACATGGAGACACGATCATCATAATAAAATAAGAGAAATCAGATCGAAAACAGAAAGATTTAGGTGTTTCTTTTTCGCACAAGCTGTCGGAGAATGGAGCTATGGAGAAATATCACAAAAGCGGTTCGATGACCTCTTTGTCATGTACTTCAATGTGACTTGCAGAGTATCCATGTAGATGTAGATGGTTAACTGTCCCACATCACAGATTTACATTCCACACCTGACGAAGCCAATGGGGATTGTTAACAGGCCAATAATGCGTGTTTCGGTGGTTTAGCTGGCCACTACTGGTAAATGTGGCTTCATCACTTAATGAGTGAGTACCCCGTCGTAAAGCTCATGTACAGAAGGTAACACGATACTCATAATCGTTTCCAAGCAGCTCTTCGTGAGGAGGGATATGAGACGAATGGAACCGATGACAATACAGAATGCGTAGGACACTTGCCTGACTCATGCCACTTCCTCGTGCGATTACGCGGGAAGTAAGGTGCGGATCAACTGCAACAGCAGCCAAAACATTGATTTCCCTCACTTATGTTGGTTGTTTAGTTATTGCGGGTTTTAAGAGGTTTATAGATCTACGTCATCAGACCTCTGTTCACTTCTGTCGTCACTTGTCTCGTTCTGTTACGTATCTGGTTGAATGGGTAATCTTTCCGAGATGGTTGGAGTCTATGTTTCCTCATACACCGTACAAGCACGAACTGTATCCTTCCTACACTCTCCGTACACAATGAGCTTGTCTGCATTGGTAAATTCTATCGTCTGCTCACAACCTACTGTTTAGACTATCAGACACTGATTAGCAAGTCGCAATGCACTCAAGTAACACAAAAACACGACGTAAGCAAACATCACAACATCGTTGCTAGAAACTAAGCAGGTTTCATGGGACAAACAGGGTGGGGGTTGGGGGGGTATTGGAAAGTTGTCACAATACGATATCCTGTAAGCGAATGGCAGTGGAATCGTGCAGCAAACTCCACCGAAGTTCTAATCTACCCTAATTTTAGTTTGTTAGTGTCAGCAGGCATTGTTCCATCTGAAAAAAGGTTATGTTTGCACAAAAAATGCACTTTGTATGTATTATTAAATTTGTTTATTGGCTAACAATACGAGATCCTGAATACCAATCCTTTCTGTAAAACCGCACAAGAGTAGAACTTGTTATTTCTACAATATCTGTGGTGAAAGGTTTAGGTTTTTCACCCTGTATACGAGTATCTTGGCAATGGATAGACGAGCAGTAAGCTCGCCCGCTTCCTCGCAGCTAGGAGGGGCTTGCTACGTGATGGCGAAAGAAATTAAATAACAAGAGAGTAATTTATATTGCATTAACCTGAAAAACCACTGTATTGTAATATATACAGAAATAAAATTGTGATAAATAGATGATTGGTCTGTTCTTATTGTACTAGACTACATACCTATGAGGCGCGTTTTTTAAGTAAGTTCTGTTTTATTGTAAACACTAGTAGTGCGTGAACATACCGCAACGAGCGCGTGCGTCGTGTGCCGGGGAGCAACTATGCTCAGTTTCAGTTCTGTAGCTAACCTGTTCTGTGCTTTCAAAATCTTTAAGACCGTCAACTCGCCCGCCGTGTGTGCAATTCGCTCAGTGATACAATTATTGTCAGTAAAGAACCTGTCTGCTACAGAAATTCATCGACAGATTTGCGAAGTATACGGTGATACTGTTATGAGTACAGGCAAAGTGCGTGAAGTGGGTACGAGAATTCAGAGATGACTGTGACAACGTCCACGATGAGGACCAAATTCAAATGTTCAAACGTTTGTATAGCTTATGGAACTTAACTATGGGGTCATCAATCCCTAAACTTACAAACTACTTATGAACTAGCTAACACTAAGGACGGCACGAATATCCATGCCCGAGTGGGGATTCGAACCCCCGATCGTAGTGGCCGTGCAGACCGTGACTAGAGCGCCTCGGTTCCCTCGGCCACCGCGGCCGGCGATGAAGATCGCTCCGGTCGTCCATCTTCCATTACAGACGATTTCTCTCAAACGAATTTCCTGACATGTCGAGATCGGTGCTTTACAAAACGGCAGTGAATTCTTGGTTATCGGAACAGGTGGCAAGTTTGTATGAACAGGGTATTTTAAAATTGGTTGAGAGGCATGATAAGTGTTTGAACAAACTTGGCAACTATGTTGAAAAATAGAGTAAAGTATGCACTATCTGAAAATAAATTTACTTTTTTGAAATTAAGTTTCGTTGTGTACTTCTGTTCAAACGGAACTTACTTAAAAAACGCGTCTCGCACAATTGTCATTGTTACTTGTAAGACTTGATTGTTGGGCTAGAAAAAATGCCGCACGATTTTAGATGCCCGTTTCGTAACCTTTCCTAAGTGATTGTACGGTGTACCTTTTTTTCTGCGTTGGTAACCGCAAAAGAGTGTGGCTTACTTTGTGGACATGGTTTGAATTCCGTTGCGGTTAGACCAGACTCCGTTTATGCCACAGTTGATGGGAATGGAGCTGACGTGAATTCACCATGAAAAAAAAAAATCATTGTGTTGTGCAGCGTCTGGACTGGGTCGCTATTTGAGAAGGGAGGTTAGTTCGGCAGGTGGTTTGGAAAGCGGGTGCTGGCCGTGATGTGTGGCAAGAGAGATCTTGACTGATACGGCCAGCCGCGTTTCGGGATCTGGAAACTGGAGATTCCCGTTATTCGGGCCAGCTGCAGCGCCAGGGCCGACGCCCTGCGGTCGACCTCCAGGGCAGAAGCGAGGCCGGAGCACGGTTCTGCCAGGCAGTCCCAGCGAGATAACGAATGGAGATTGTTTAACTACCGTACGGGGGACCTAGCGGAATTATGGGCAAAGTCTGAATTTGTTGTAACTCATGCCCTAGAGAAGCATGTGTGGAGTAAGTCGATTGAGCATGGATAAGATCCAACGAGCTCTACATCTACACACATACTCCGCAATCCATCGTAAGGTTCCACTACTAGGCATTTCGTCTCCTATTCCACTCCCAAATACTACGAGGGAAAAAAAGAATGACTATATGCCTCCACACGGGCCCTAATCTCTTTTTGTGATCATTACGCGAAATGAAAGTAGGCGGCAGGGAGATCTTTCTACATTGAGGTTCAAATTCTGGCCCTCTAAATTTCTTTAACAGAATTTCTCGAAACGAACGTCGTCTTTCCTCCAGCGACCCCCAATTGGGTTCCCGAAGCAATTTTCGTGACACTCGCGCATTGGTCGAACCTACGAGTAACGAATCTAGCTGCATCACCTCTCAGCTCCTTTCAACAAATCTGCTGCGGATCCCAAACAATTGAGCAATACTCAAGACGTGGTTGTACAAGCGTTTTATACGTGATCTCCTTTACAGATGAAATACATCTTCCCAGAATTCTCCCAATAAACCCAAGTCGGCTGTCCACCTTACTCATAACTGTCCTTACATGTTCGTTCCATTTCATATCGCTCTGCAATGTTACGCCTAGACATTTGAACGACACGACTGCATCAAGAAGCTCACTACTAATGCTGTATTCGAACATTATGGGATTGCTTTTCCTACTCATGTGCATCCCCTTACATTTTTCTACATTGAGAGCAAGCTGCCATTCTTCACACTAACTGAAAATTTTGTCCAAGTAATCTTGTATCCTATTACAGTAAAATAAAGCCGACACCCTCCCATACACCACAGCATCATCAGCAAACAGCCGCAAATTACAAGTTAGTCTGTCCATCAGATCATTTATATAGATATAAAATAATAGCGGTCCTATCACACTCCCCTGTGGCATGCCTGATGATACAGTCGTGTCTGATGAACAGTCGCCGACGAGAACAACGTACTGCATTCTATTACTTAGGAAGTCTTCCAGTCACAAATCTGTGAACCTATTCCATATGCTCGTATCTTCGTTACAGTCTGCAGTGTGGCACCGCGTCAAACGCCGGTTTGAAATCGAGAAAAACATAATTTGCCTGTTGCTCTTCATCCATGGCTCGCAAGATGTAATGTGAGAAAAGGGAAAGCTGAGATTCACATGAACGATGTTTCCCAAACCCGTGCTGATTCATAAAAAAAAGATTTCCCGTATCAAGGAAATTCACTATACTCGAAATGTGAATATGCTCCAAAATTCTACAGAAAACTGATGTCAACGATATTGGCCTGTAATTACGTGAGTCGGTTCCCTTTCCTTCCTTATAAACGGGAGTAATCTGCGCGCTTTTTCCAATCACAAGGAACTTTGAACTGAATTAAAGATTCGCGATAAGTGAAAGCTAAGTAAGGGGCAAATGCCGCAGAATACTCTTTGTAAAACCGAGCTGGTATTCCATGTGGACCAGGAGACTTTTTTGTATTTAGCTCTCTTAGCTGCTTCTCTACACCGGATATACCTATTACTATGTCCTTCATTTCGGAGTTAGTACGTTGATCAAATGATGTTAATAATATTAAGAAAATGCTGAGGAAGCAAAGACAGTAAAGAAAATGAAATGAAATATAGGAAGATAATGAAATCAGGTAAAAGTTAGTAGAGGAGAAGGTCCAAATGTAGGCTACCTAAGGTTTTTACAGAGTAGAACATTTCTGTACAAGATTAATGTATTGAAGAAACCCTGGGATGGTACACTAACCTATGCCATTCAAAGTTATGGAATAAACAAGTAAGAAACATTTTTTTTATATTTTAAATAATTTATTTCAAAAAGCCATACATAAACGCCGATTGTTCCCTGGAGTTAAAGTATGAGCTACCTTTAACATAAAGGAAAAAAAAAAAAATAAAAAATAAATGCAAGTTTGAAATACAAGTTTATTTGCAATATCACAAGTATATAGTCCACTGTCCATTCCTGAACGTTCAGTATGCGCCTACGTGCGGCACTGGATACACTGTATCCAAATTTCTCCGTTCGTGTCCGCTGAAAATGGGCTGTCACAGTTCGCTGCTTTGATCGTGAAAGGTGCGTCAGTGCCATTCCTCTCTGCTAAAACAAACGCCATTCGTTTCAAATCAGATATTGTATAACCAAAAAAACTTTGTTCCATCGTCAACAGGTAAGAAACAAGATTATCTTCCGGAAGTGGTCCTGAAACAGAAGGCCTACCTAGCTTAGCACCGGCAGCAGCAGTTGGAGTAAGGTCAGTTTTTTTACTTAAAGTATGCAGAGTAGAGCGAGGTACAGCATACAGTTCTGCAGCCTTTAGAGTTCCCACCTTTTCTCCCTCACAGCAGTGATGACTTTAGCCATCTTTGGCCTTGGTTTGGTATTTACGCTTGTTACGTGGCATCCTGAAAAACAAAAAAATCTTGAGTAGATTTCAACTAAAGCTATATAAATATAAATTACAGAAAATATAGATCCGAGAAATACAAATTGGACCTATTATAGGCTAGCCCATATTTAGACTACACTATGGCTCCAGAAAAATGGCCCTGGATCTTGTGCCGCCATTATTACCACAATACGTTATCATTAATAAATTTGGGGCGATAGAACCAGCAAATTTTGTTTTATCGTCCAAGTCTAATTGTTATTATTATTACGCAAATGCCGCTATCTGCGGAAGACGTATTTTGTCACATATGTAATTCACGGCCATAGGAATAAATGTTCAAATGTTTTGAAGCTTAAGGGACTTAATTGCGGGGTCATCAGTCCCTAAACTACTTATGAACTACCGAATGGAGAACAAAGCAGTAGGCATCCATGAAGTAGATAAGTGTTTCCCAACTCATGGACCGAGTGAGGTGGTTGACTGGTAACACATTGGACTCGTATTCGGGAGGACACCGGTTCAAATCCACCTCTTCGCCAGGCAAACGCTGGAATGGTTCCTCTGAAAATGCACGGAAGAGTTCGTTTCCCATTCTTACCCAATAATAATATTAATAATAATAATAATATTAGCGCTAATTCTGTCTTCGATGACTACGATTTCATTGGGACTTTGAAGCTATTAATAAAAGAAAAAACAACCATTACTGGGTTTGTTACCTTTAAGTAACCCTGTATAACTTCTAATCATCTCTCAATGTTTACCTGTTATCAGGATATTGCCTAACTTGATTCACTTTTAATGCACGGCAGAGTGCACTTTATCTTCATTGTTTGACACTGGAGTCACAAAGTTACAGAGGTTTTCTTTAATTTCCTAATGGTGTGTGCTAGGAAGGGAGGAGGGAGCCCATAAGAAAGTGGGCCACGGACGCTTTTGTCCAGCGGACACGAATGCTGGTCGACAGTTGAAGGCGAGGTAAATGTGATTGGCAGCCGCTTCTGTCAATGTCAGCAAGTACAGAATGAAATGCTGTTCTCTCGGTATCCTGTAACATTTACAAGGAAATGGCCGATTGTGTCTTCTCGAAACCTGTTCTCCTTTTCTTTGCACACACGGGTAGCATGCACGGATATGGTAGTTACTTAGACTCACAAGGAAAGTACTTAGGCTCGAACAAACAGAGATACACCAAAATCGAATGATAGATAATGTAAAGGTCCCTTATTGCACTAGTGATACTCCCGCATCTGCAAAACTCTGCAGTCACCCATTGTGCCATGCCTCATTGCACTTTGACCTGCCGGTACTCCAGTAGTGACGGTGCAGTGTGCCTCTGAAGTTGCGCTTTGTGACATTTGTGTAGTGAAGCGTCAGATGGGTCGGCGATTGGTAATCAATCCTGCTAATGTATTGCAGTTGGTTGAGATGAAATTCCGAAAATCCCTTCTTCGTGAATACGGTCTTGGTGTAGAAGAAGAATCATTCACATGTTTTCTGGTATCTATTATAGTGCAGAAATATGAGAATAGATTAGATACACTATAATAGATAATAGGTAACATGCGAATGATTTATCTTCTACACCAATGCCATCTACACGAAGAAGGTTTCTTCGTAACTTCACCTCAACCAGTCACACTACGACCCATCCGACACTCCACCACACAAAAAGTCACGAAATGCAACTTCAGAGACACACTGCACCGTCACTACTGGCGTACCGGCAGTCAAAGTGCAATGCGGCATGGCACACGCAGAGGCCTCTAATGGACTGCAGAGTTTTGCAGATGCGGGAGTATCACTAGTGCAATAAGAGACCTTTACATTAACTATCATACGATTTTGGTGTATTTCTGTTTGTTCGAGTCTAAGTACTTTCCTTGTCCGTTGTTGACAGGAACGACTCTCTTCTATTCTTCGTTTAATGTCCAGACGAAAGAAACAAGAGAAGACGTTTAGTGTTTCATATCCAGTTCATATCCTAGACTATTATAGACGCAGTTTCTCTCTGATTTCTTACTAGTGGAGCGAATGGAAGTGGCCATGGATTTTTTTATAAGCTGCCATCCCAGCAATGTTACGGAGTCTTCTGACTAACTGCATAAAATCGTCAAGTGTATGATGACTCCACAACTGAATCCGATTCTCACAAACGAGCACTTTCCCAGTGAACATAATGCTGATTTAATATTCACTGAATGTCCTTTGTCTCCGGCTGCTAATACAATATGTAATTGCGCAAATCTGTAGCACTGACGCTGAGATACTGTCATTTTAGCATCTACAGTAATTTGTATAGGCAAGCCTTTGCAAAATAAAGAAACACACTGAATACTTACTGCCTGTAATTTTCATTCATAAAATTTCAGAACACATCCAAAAAGTGAGTCTGTGAATTACTGACGCACTGTTATAGCTGATATCTGAGACCCTGTACATTTTTCACTGTTTTTGACGGTATGATGCATCACTGCGACACATGTGAGCACCTATTTTCGTGTATTTTTATTTTTTACTTAAGAATTTACTCTTAATTTGCTCTTACTTTACTCTTAATTGATTCGTAACTTTTACTTTATTATTACTTTTTTACAGTACATTTGACTCGCAAAACTGAAAATGTTGGAAACTGCTGATACAGAGTGGAGGGTGGTGGCGGAGGGGCTCACCTTCAGTGTTTGCGTTTATTCCTTGTTTTTTGTTTAACAACGATACAATAATTTCTTGCTAAAGGCATTTAAAAATTTGAAATTTGAACTTACTCTCAGGAAAATCTACAATTACAGGCCATCACAGTTAAAGCAGATATTTTAAATTTTCACCATCTATGGAATCTAGTTTTCAAAGGAAACATACAATTTACCGCTTCTCAAAGATATCCATGTAAAGACGCCTTAATATTTTGACACACTCTTAAACTTTGCCACAACTTTTACAATTAGCAGCTTTCCAAATCACTGATCATCTACCAATTTAAAAGGAAAGAAAAGTCAATAGTAATAGCCAAAATTAAAACAGTCAGAATATACAGTCTGATAAATAGGATTTAAAGGTAACGTACAAATTCTGAAGCTTTTATGAAGCTTTACATGATTTGACCGATAACCAAAACTTCCCTCAAGCTAACCTCGGGTTAGTGGCACATGTAACAGACAGAAATCAAAAACATTAATAACACATCAAATAAAATATCAAATCGAGACTGTATCTTAGTAACAAATGGTAAAACACAAGATAGCTGTAATAAAAACCAGTTTCTCAGAAAGTGCCTTTTAACTTTGACCAATAACAGACGTAACATCAAGTGGAAGCTTTCCACTTAAAATCAGGTTATTAAGTACTCGTATGAAGTTCTCGGTTAAGCTAGTCTCAGCTCCGTGCACATGTAACACAGAGACCAAACAACCTTAATAACACATCAAATACAATATCAGACCAACACTGTATAATAGTAACAAATGGTAAAATACAAGGCAGCTGTAATAAAAACCAGTTTCTCAGAAAGTGCCTTTTAACTTTGACCAATAAGAGATGGAACATTAAGTGGAATATTTTCACTTAAAATCAGATTATGGTACTGGTATGGAGTTCCGAGTTACCTTACTTACTTCAGCTAAATACCAGTGTGAAATACGTACACAGCTAAGTACACAAGATGTCTGCCGTTCATAATGTACTCATCGACCACCAATAAAAATAAATACAGACATCTGAATGACAGCAGTCACTCTCAATTCCGCAGGCTCTTTCGCTCAGCACCAAATAAGCAAAGGAATCAATAGCAGTCTTCCTCCGACATCTACGAACACCAGGGACGAGGCGTTATCTTGCAATCCAGTCTTTCTCTGGACATCGAAAAACTGCTTACGACCGCATCATATATATTTTGTATTTATATGTGCCCAACACCAGCATGGGACGTCATTATTTAAAACAAGCATATTATCTTGTAAATTTGGGATTGTGAACGGTCCATAAGGTGCAAACACGAATAATCATAAGTATTCAACGACAGGCTGTGTTACGCGTGCTTCGCTTCTGGACTGTGCGAGGAAAGAAGCTGTTTTCAGAATGTCAAGATTGTTTTACTATGGAGACATTATAAAAAACCATGTAACTGCAAAAAGGGCGGAGTTGCTAATGTGCGTAAGATGCGGTCAAAATTATTGCTTCCCCTGTTTCTTCGATGAATGTCATCCCGGTACATGTAATTGATCAATTGCAAGTCGGGCCTGGTGGTCTTGGGTTTACCCTCGACTGGAAACCGAAGGCTCGCGGGTTCAAAACCGGGTCGGACCTCGGATTTTTACAGTCTGCACTTTAACCCATCCTTCACCTCTCAACGATGTGAGGAGTCGCCAGAAACGACACGTGGTTCGGATTCTACGTTAAGCTGTAGGTCCCCTTTCCCCGATTGGATAACTGGAGTAGACTAGGGACACGCAAGTCGCCGAAGTGGCGTCCAATTGAAAGACTTGCACCAGGCCAATGAGCCACACGAAGTTATTATCAATTGCAAAAGAATGGAATTATCGATTTACATACACGACGTCCCCAAGTACGCGTTAACTACAGTCCCTTTTTAAATGTTTGTAGTTCAGAATTTCATCCAATGCCATTTCTTGTTCTGCTTATATAAATTAATAAAATATCCGATATTATGTTGCGGTTAATTGTGACGTCAGTCTACATCTACTTCAATACTCTGCAAACCACTGTGAAGTGCATGGCAAAGGGTACGCCCCACTGTACCAGTTATTAGGGTTTTTCTCCATTGCAATCACGTATTGAGCGTAGGAAGAATGATTGTTTAAATGCCTCCGTGCATGCTGTAATTAATCTAATTTTGTCCTCATGATCCGTACTGGAACAATAATCAGGTGTACGTATGCCAAGGAGCAGAATAACATTTTCCGCCGGGTGGAGTTATTAAAGAATCCGATGTTTTACCGCTAGCCAAACAACGCTTCCTAAACACGCCGTCACAGGGACAGTTGATAAGATGCATATGGTGATAGATCAGCATCAAACTTCCTTTTATTTCGTGAACGCTTGGCCGAGTACCCACTTGGGACACTTTCGTGTCTCACCACGCCCTACGTGTACCATAAATTTGGACGAATTCGGCGATGACGAGTAGGCGTCCTCTCCTTGTGAGATCACCTCCGCGGCCACTGCAGCAATGCAGGAGGTTGTGGAGGAGCCACCTGAAGAGGCGTCGCCTGAAACCACGCAACAGGCAGCGCAAGCGGCCGACCCACCCCAGGAGCTGTGGACGACGAGTGAGGCGGCACAAGGCGCGGCGGTCGACGACGCAACCATCGTCATCCTCGCCCAGGGGCAAGAAAGGGAGAGGACAGAAGATGCCGGCGTGGTTCATCTCCAGACGCATTTTAGCAGTGAGCAGTTGCAGCTGCTGCTCACTGTGCAACACTCTTTGTGGGTTGATAAGCTTTGCAGCTAACTATAGTTCAGGTATTGATATCCAATATAACATGGCAGAGTTGCTACGTATATTGAGATATCGATAACAAAACTCATTAGTTGCTACAAGCTTACGCCTACAACAAGGTGCACCTCCGAGAGGATTTTTCTTTAACCGTGTGTTATCCTAATGAACAAGGGCATCGGTGATAACATTCAGTGCGGTGAACATCGGTTGCATTGCAAAACAAAACATTGATAAAGTTACTAGGAGTCAGAAAGAGCAATATTATCAAACAAAATTACCACAAAAAAGTTCAATTTACTGTCGCCAGTCCTTTAGGGACAACAATTACCAAGTATCTCAATGACTCGATAATTATTGAATAAGTAAAAATATTTCCTAAAAATGTAGACAACATTAACAAACGTAATGTAAATGCAACACATATATAGTGTGGTCGCTTTTTAAGGTAGCAGACAGCCTCACCATAATCTATACCTGTAAGTAAGAATTATATGCAAATGTAAAAATTCAATTAAAGTCCTTGCCAGAACCAACAATGTGCTGAATGGAAATATCTACTATTCTATAGGTAATTATTAAACTTCAGACACTAACTTAGCCAACTTTCAGTTCAGGCTTACTTCACAATATTCTCGAATCACTTAAAAAAAAAAAAAAAAAAAAAAAAAAAAAAAAATAAAAAAAAAATAAATAAATAAAAAAAAAAAATGTTATTCTGTGTTACCATGGTGTAATCACTTCAAAATAGCAATCTCTTAGTTCTGTTTAAGAATTATTTATAACAATAGCAAGCTTATATTTTCATTAACTACAGAATGTAAGATAGTTGCGTAATAAATTACTGTCCTCTAAGTATTTAATTGTCTTCAGTTTAACAATTTGGAAAACTAACACAATGTTTAAGAATGTGGTCCCTGAATCTGATGCTACTCTCCTTTGCGCACAAATTACTATGCACTGAATTTACGTAACATCAAAGTTTATATCACTGCTCAACATACATTTTAATAATCAGATTTAAATTTACCCCTTCAGAAAACTTTATTATTGAACTAACTGAAACTGCATTTGCTCAGTGGAGATAAGATTTACTCTACTGTTCACTTTCAATGCAAGCTCCACTATAGATTTAAGCAAAGCAAATGTTATTAGAATCGTTTATAGTTATTTTAGTTATTTTAGTGGGTCTCTCGGAATAATCGTTTAGACGTAGGACAATAATGGGATCACAATCAATTCTCGTTAAAAGAAGTAATTATTCAAACTTCTGAACAAAATTGAGGTTAGTACTGTTATACATAATAAAAAATAAAATAATAATAATAATAAACTTTCCTACTTGACTGTGGAAGTTTGGCGCTGCAGTTTGGCTACATATGGTGCAATATGTTGCTTTACTGGCTCTTGAAGTATGTGGCCAAAAACCAATCTTTTTAGCGTCGGAATATTAAACCACCAATTTATGCCAGTACTTACAACAGCAACAATATTTCATCCGAGGCCATATTACGATCTTCTTGTTGGTAAAGGCCTCCAGAACATAGCCACCAAGAAACAAAGGCACCTCAGTACATTCCACTGTGCCTACCGCCACTGCAACTGCACGGTATCACGTCTCAGACCGTAATCCCTTGCCACACAGTAGCCAACTGCGCCAGCCAACAACTTCCCGCGTTTTCCCACCTTTTCGCTCCCACACGGTCAGTATCCGTTACGGCGGGGATCCCCCCGTCTTTTCTACTTCAGTACAATTTACAAAAGCCCTCAGTCAGAACCTCTACAAGTTTTTCAGCATACACAAATATTAACACAAACATATTGCATTAACAATATTACTTATATATTTAACAATACGCATTTTCTAAGGCATTTTCAATGAACATAAGTTTCAAAGATAGGTTACTCATTGCATACATTAATATCTTGTACAGTTTTTTCCAATAATAAATTGAAGCATAATAAAATAAATAAATCAAAAATTTAATTATGGTGTCACAACTGTAATGGACAAGGACAGGATGAGGGACTTCTATCCCAAGTACTCCCACCAAGAATGGGAAATATATACCGCACAAGTCCTAGCTCAGAAGAAAGCTGAAGAATGGGATAAACACGTCGCCATCTTAGCAGCAGCCAACAAGAAGAAGGAGAAGAAGAAGACCAGAAAGAAGTAGACCACTTGGAATCATCCAGGAACTCCAAGGGCGAGAGACGCAGACTACGGGGCGAGTTAGTAGACCAGCGAGATCCTGACCCACCTCCATCATCATCTTCATCATTATCACCAACCATCACCCATCGCTACCAACTAGCTAGCAGTCCTAGTCAAACAATCAAGCTCACCGTACCAGATATTTCCTGACGAGTCCTAAGAAATATCCTAACCGTTCCTAGTGGAGTAAATGTCACAGGAAAAATCGCACTGACGTGTATTACGGCTCACTTTAGATTTGTAGTTTATAAGTTTATGCAAACATTTTGGACCAAAATAATAATGTAAAAAATAAAAAATTAATTAATAGGAGTGTCTAAAACCCTTTTAGGAAAAATGTTTTAGGTAGTGACGGGGTTTTCAACCACTAACCTTCAGCGTCACAGTCCAACGCATTGCCCACTACGCTACGGCCAACACTTAGCAGTTGCGTTATTTAATTTCATACTATTCATGGCCGTTGTTAACTGATACTAATATGGTATTTGTAGACACTAAATGATCATTTATCGTACGAAGAACGACGTGTTTGTGTTAATTCTTCAGTGCGCCGTTGCTTTAAAATGACAACTTGTAAGTTAAAATAAGAAAATCATCGAATACGCAACGCAACGCAAGTTCTGGGCGAGGAATGTCACGTGACATCTGCGAACGGCTGGTTTTCGTTAATTCAGTGAAGGGTGTCAAAACTCTGTTATCTTTGCAAATATCTCTCAAACGATACGAGATATGAAAAAAAAAAAAAAAAAAAAAAACCATAAGGGGACAAAGCTGTAGAGAATCTTCTGCTCTACAAATTCGGTTATTCAATTTTAGCGTCAGATGAACGGTTTATATGCAATTAAAATTACATTACAAACGGCTTTTTTTTTGGTATTACTAATGTATTTCTTTTCCGAAATATTTGAAAAAGCGAGGTTCTGGTCTCTGGTAGCCAACAATTATGTCTGTAAAATTTGGTGCTGATCGGTTGAACGGTTCGTCTTAAGAACGGGGTACACGTTACGGACGGACAGACAGACAGACGGACAGACGGACAGACATCCCAAAATCGCCGTTATTTTTGCAAATATCTCATAAACGATACGAAATGAAAATGGGAAATTGTAGAGAATTTTCTCCTCTACAAATTAGGTTATTCAATTTTCGTGTCAGGAAAATGTTTAAGCCGTTATTTTTATTTAAATTTGGAGCTGTCAAAACACGATCGCAAAGGCCCACTTTTAGTGTTACTACCGTAACCTAAAGTGGGCCAAAAAGACTCCACCCGAGTCACCCTCAAGAGAGGGTAACCTATAGAGCCAGCGCGCGCGCCTTGTGAGATGAAAGTTTGTTACTTGGAATTAAATTTCGAGTCGTCTAAAGGCCATGGAAAATCGCCCTCTTTTAGTGTTACCAACCAAAAGCGGTCAAATGAAGGCAGTATTATCAAAACTACAAGTCTCCTAATGATAGGTATGTGAGAAATTTCGGAGAAATGGCAGTAAACGTTGATGCGCCGCACTTGAGGAACACTCTCCGGCTCTTGCAGAGGAATTTCGGTTCAGTGTGTGCTCCAGTACAGGGAGAGCTGCACGAGGCCGGTTGATGAGAAGCAAAATTATTCGTGCTTGTTGCCCATATAGATGTTCGATCGTAATTTGCTGAAGAAATGGTTAACACTCTGGAAGGAAGGCCCTTATTAGATCAATGCACGGATGCATAAATGTCAGCTGCAGGAGATAAACGGCAGCAGCGCCGACATGAAAATCACTCGACGAAATCAAAACCAGTAGACATATAAGGGTGCGCGCTAAATTCTGTATCGGCGTGAAGCAGAACAGGTTCCGCAGGCGGCCGCTGGTGGCCGAAGGTCGCTGCAGACACGCTGTTCAAAATGTTCAAATGTTTGTATAGTCTATGGGACTTAACTACAGGGTCATCAGTCCCTAAACTTACAAACTACTTATGAACTAACTATGACCAAGGACGGCACAAATATCCATGCCCGAGGGGGGATTCGAACCCCCGACCGTAGCGGCCGTGCAGACCGTGACTGGAGCGCCTTAGTCCCCTCGGCCACCGCGGCCGGCGCAGACACGCTGGAAGCACAGAGTAACAACATATACAGAGAAGCAGCCCCCCCTAAACCACTGTCCTACACTCCCCTCGTAGTTCCGTAAGATGCTAGCAGGTGTCAGGCTTAGGGTGCCTCTCGCACGTCAGAGGGTAGCGTGGAGGGGAGACTGAGGGGAGAGCTCGTGCCGCCTGCCACGAGGCCATGTCTGTGTCCTGCTTGCTGGCGTTTGAGGGGAGGTGGTGGTGGGGATAGCCGCTACCTGCCGCCTGCTCTGGCCAGTTTAAAGAGCTGCTTCTGACCGCAGCGCCATCATGGGACATCTTACGGAACTGCTGGAAACCCTCCTTCCCCGCACCCCTGAGCGTAGGACTGGGCCCTTACGAAGGTTTCCCGTCTGTATATATTTGTCTGTGCCGGAGCGTAGGACCGCGCCCTTACGGAGGTTTCCCGTCTGTATATATTTGATATATTTGTCTGTGCTGGAAGCCAACCAGCCGTCCTCATGGGACGCGTGTACGGGCACGTCTCAGGGGGGCAGAAACAGCCTCAAACCGCTGTCACGTGTTCTGCAGGGGGGGGGGGGCGAGGCACGTTTTGCTGTCGGTGCAAACGCCTTTTTTACATTCTGAAGAACTCGTCAGAATATAATAACGTAGGCTTCCGCGGCCAGAGTCAGATGACATAAAAGTTTTCTGGGTGTTGTACCGCGTCATGATGTAAGAAGGCTATTACTTAAATAACCAACGTTTCGGCCAACGTTACAGGACACAAATAAAAGAAACAGCAGTAGGCAGGAAGTCAATAAAAAGCAGCCAGCAGCACGCTTACCGTATGTAAGAAAAGTCACAGATCGGGTTACTAAACATCTTCGCCGGGTTGGTGTCCAGCCTTTCTTCTATAGTAGTCCCAAGATCCAGGATGTACTTGGTCCTACAAAGAACAAGATAGAGGCACTACATGCATGAGGAGTATACAAGGTGGAACGCGAGTGTGGGGAAGTATACATAGGTGAGACGGAAGGCAGTGGCAACACGCATACGCGAACATGAACGCTACATTCGATTCAGCCAACACAATAAATCTGCGCCGCAGTGGAGTAGCCGAGCGGTCTAAGGCGTCTCGCTGCGGAGCGCGCAGTTGCTCGCCGTGGAGGTTCGAGTCCTCCCTGGGGCGTGTGTGTGTGTATGTTTGTCCTTAGGTTAGTTTACCTAGGTTTAAGTAGTTTGTAAGCTACGGACTGATGACCACGCAGTTTGGTCCGAGAGATTTCCAAAAATTTGATTTTGATTAATAAATCTGCAGTAATCGAACACCAACAAGATTGTAGCAAAAAGATAAAATTTAACGATGCGAGAATACTCGCCAAGCAACCAGAGATGGTTAAACGCAAGATAAGGGAAGCCATCGAAATTGTAAAACACCCTAATAACATGAACTGAGAAGATGGACTCAGGCTTGACCCCTCTTGGCTACCAGCCATCATAGCGTAATAGGCCGCACTGACATCACAACACGCGAGCGTCACTAGTAAGCAACTGACGCCGCGCGGCCCACAACCAGCAGGAGAGAAACGGAAGCCCTCACCCGATTCGTCGATGAACACCAATCATGTCTCTCTATGCAAGAAGCAAATGGCAACGGTTAACCCCCACTCCCTCCACCTCAGCATCCTATCATAATAAAGTTTCCATTCTTCCGCCAAAAATTCACCAATAACATCGCTTATTAAAAAAAAATTATGACTTAATGTCTAATTGAAAGTAAATATAAAGTGTAGTAACAACTACCACACATCAGTATACCCAGATGAAGGCCACTGTAACGTTGGCCGAAACGTCGGTTATTTAAGTAATAGCCTTCTTACATCATGACGCGATACAACATCCAGAAAACTTTTATGTCAACTCGTCAGAAATTCGCAGGGTTGCTGGAAGAACCGATCGTGTGAAACCCGCAAAGGGCACCTTCCACCTCACTCTTTGCTACCGAACCTACAGCGAAGAGCCAAAGCAAATAGTACAGCAATGCGTATGCAAACAGAAATATATGTAAATACTTCGCGGGCGATGCTGCGATCGACAATGCCTATAAAAAAAAAAAAAAAAAAAAAAAAAAAAAAAAAAAAAAAAAAAAAAAAAAAAAACTGGTATCTGGCGCAGTTGTTGTATCGGTTCCTGGTTAGGGAGACCGGGGCACATTGGCCATATTTTTTTAATTTTCTTAACATTAATTTATTGACATATTTAAATTTATGAAATTATTGTTAAATTTTAGGTAGATCTTTACTGAATGTGGATTGCAGTTAGTAAGCTTGAAACTACCAGTTAAAGTAATAGAAAAATTAATTATTGGTCATATGTCAAGTGGGCCATTCTGACCCTGCATCGGGGGAAGTTGGCCCAGAGGCTGGGACACGTTGACCCATGTAGTCGTTTGGTAAGTATAACCAGGAAATCAAAATAAAACTAACACTTACCAAGAAATATACTTTAATGTACTACCATGCGCAAAAATATCCGAACGACCTGAATTGCGTTTCGCCTGATGTGCATGCAACACAACTAACGTACGTGTCTTGCGGGTGCTCTGCTCGCTCCGCGGTATAGTCGTTCGACTATTCATAATGGATCCACTGCAGACAACTGCAGTTGTAAATTAACACCACGATTTTGCAAATACAAGGAAACACGATATTAAGTTCTTAACGTTTATTAAATCCAATTTATTACAATGACATATCTTAAGTATTATCACACTTATTACAGTCTCATATAACAAACTCCGTCACATAAAACATTAATTAATCCTTAAACAACATTTAATATTGTTACAAACAACAGATTTTACTATAGTATCGGAAATCCTAAAGTCCTGTAGAAATTCGAAGTACTTTTGTTCTCTAAATAGTTTTCTCACAATTGCGGAACGTCATTCCACTGCCGAGCGGATTTTTATTAACCGATTTTAGAACTAACCAGATAATAAAAACTCAATTAACAGCAGCAAACGCACTATGGAAACTTCAATATTAACTGCGTATCACCAACATTTTCTCCGTATTCATACCTGAACAAATATTGTACACATCTTGGGACTTGAATTGATATGACAAACTACCTTGTTCTGGAATCAAACCAACCACCTGTAGCCGTAGCTAACTAAGCAATGCATTCATGTCTTATAGATACTTGATTATGCGTATGATTGTCACAGCTGACGAAGCATAAAGATGTGTGAAATATTGGAGATTTCCTCACAAATATCAAAACGCGCAAATCAAATCATATAAAATGCCAATTCTAAAATATTTTTATTTACTTATTTGTTACTGAACCAGGAACTTAATAATCACCGTTATGTCCCTAATCACAAGTTCCCAGACTCAGTGCTGTGTGGGACTGACATACGAGGCTGCTCCTGTCGGAGTTTCGAGTCCTTCCTCGGTCAGGGGTGTGTGTGTTGTCCTTAGGTTAGATTAAGTAGTTCTAAGCCTGGGGACTGATGACCACAGTAGTTTGATCCCATAGATTTACAAACATTTGATTTTGAGTTACATACCCGGTATCTAAATGGAAGATAACTAAGTGAAGTCAGATGTTAGTAGTTGAATTATTTCACCAGCAGCGGGACGTTTGAATCAGTAATCAGGATATAATTACGTTATGCGTCACCGGGAATCGAACCCCGAACCTATCGGTGTCCTTTCTAAGCACGAATGGACGTTAAATCTCAAATGTTAACTCAACAGGAATGACGATGCGTGCGTGTCTGACTAGTAACAACAGCACATATCGTTGTTATAATAATAATAATAATAATTTCGTGTGGCTCAGAGTCCTGGTGTATGTCATCCAACTGTGCGCCACTTCAGAGACTTGCATGTCCCTAACCTGCCCCAATTATCCAACCAGGAAAGGCGACCTACAGTTTAACGTGGAATCCAAACCACGTGTAGTTTATGACACACATTGTTGAGACGTGAATGCTGGGTTAAAACACAGATTGAAAAAAATCGGTGATATGACTAGGTTTCGAACCCGCGACCCTTCAGTTACCATTCAAGCGCTTTACCCCAACACCACCGCAACACCTTAGCTTGCGTAGATAAGGCACAAAGAGACATTCAAAATAATTTTTTGTTAGTAGTCCAGTGTGCTCTATCTAGGGCGTCAAATGAAATTATGAATATTTTGTGCTGGACCTGGATTCGAATCCATATACGTGCCTTTCGTGGAGACCTAGAGGAGTCGGCAGTCTTGGAGAAAGCAACGAAATGATTCGACTATATGATTCCGAGCGGGTCGAGTGAGAAAAAGAGGAGATCCGAATTAGTATCCTAGTCCAGCACCAAAATTTTTAACGTCTGAAGTTAAATTCAATACGAGACACGTGACCTTAAAGGACAAGTGGTTTATAAAATAGAATAAAGTTTTGTAATATAAGAAAAGTTTTCGAGCGACAGAGTTACTGATTGCCATGTATTCTACCTGTTACTGGCAACGATAAATCAGCTCTGTAAAAGTTGATAGCGAAATAATTCGGTTTAATACGGATTGTTAACTACGGTGCAACTTGACGTTCTTCACTTGGTGTTACAAGCGGCGAAGTAGCCAGTTAAAAATATACACATGTCAGACCCTCTCCTTGTTAGTCCCGTCAGCTGAAGCAGTATGATCTAGTGAAGACTGTTAACCTCTGCTCTTTCTTACAGGGAAGTAAGGCATTGGATTATTTGGCTCCGTAACAACACTACAACACTTACTGCGCGTGTATGCAATGCATAAGGATTCGAGAATTTACTTGTACTGCGGCTTACATTTCTGTATATGCTTGACCTAAACTGCAACTTCATTGTTTATTTTACTTGATTTTTGTACTCACTGAAATAAAATTGCCTAACCTTCCAGTACGAGACCTTTCTCTCGTCCTTACCTCCTGGTAGATTGACTTTCTAATCAGAGAAATAAACCCGGTAATTGATTCACAAACGACTAGTTCACGCTGTTAAGAAATTTCGCGAAGGAATTTCATTTCCTTTTAAAACGTGCTAAAATTTCGTGTGGCTCATTGGCGTGGTGCAAGTCTTTCGACTGCACGCCACTTCGGCGACTTGCGTGTCCCTAGCCTACCCCAGTTATCCAACCGGGGAAATGGGACCTACAGCTTATCGTGAAATCCGAACCACGTGTCGTTTCTGGCGACTCCTCACATCGTTAAGAGGTGAAGGCCGGAATAAAACGCAGACTTAAAAGAAATCCGAGGCCCGACCGGGTATCGAACTCGTGACCCTTCGGTTTCTAGTCAAACGCTTTACCCCGAGACTACCGGGCCAGACATATCATTTTTTCAAATTTCCTTAATAAGAAAGGTCGTTGTCAGGGTAGGATGAGGTCTGGGCCAGATTAATGTTTTCGTCTGATAGCATAAGTATTTTGCCGTAAGAAGTATCATAAGTTGTGTTTCTGTAGCTATGGAAATCATCAGCTGAAATAAAGACCATAAAGTGCGGTACAGATAAAAATGCAAAGCGATTATCAACCGAAGGCAGACTAATGCTCAAACTGAGGTGTATTTTTTTCCTTGCCTTCCTCGACCGAGTATCGGAAGGCGTATGCAAAAATGTATAATGTGTTATGAATACTTGGAACGCTACATTGACGTTGACTCTTCAAAAAAGAATACTTTGTTTACAACGAATTAAAATTAGTAGGCATGACGGGATTTGAGTCGATTTATGACAGATTACCAACTTACAGTCTTAGTTTTTTTTTTTTTTTTTTTTTTTTTTTTTTTTTTTTTTTTTTGCCTCCATCCTCCCCTTTAGCCCGTCCTTCCGCTCCGCTTTATCAAAGCTCTTGAGTTGTGTCATTTCGCAAGTAAGCACCTATCGACAAGGCAAGAGGAAGCAAGTGCCATACGATGTGGAAACACTTTCTTTGCCTCAGAAGTCAAATTCATTCCCAACTACTTGCTCTGAAAAAGCTTTCATAAACAAGTTCCTAGTACTATTACGAATATCGTGGAAATGAATTTTGTCTCTAAATTTCATACGTAGTAATACTGACAGTGTTTCTGAGATTAAAAGTAAAATTTAGATTGTCCCGGCTATCTTATCTTCTTAAGAAAGTGTGTTACCTCACGTATGACATTATACCAGTCAGTAAGGCGAGTGTATTCGAATGGAAGCTTTGCGTAGTGAGTAATTTTACTTAGTTGTAAATCGCAAAATTGCAACTAACACAAAACTTTACAACATCCACCTGGCAAACTCACCACTTTGTGTCACGTGCAACATATTGGATACCGAAGAACACCGATTCGGATGCGACAAAGTCAAAGAAATATGGATGTATGTAAGACGGAAATTGGCATCCATCAGCAGAACGTCGCCAAACTACATAACAGCTTCCCATTTTCTTCTCCGAGAAGACGTACCGTTCCCCAAAACAAAAAGAAACGCAATCAACTGGCTAAAGGTGGCATCGGTCCACTACATTTTTTCAAACACGGACATGAAATTGGAAGATTTCTGGGTATACCTTACCACGGAGCATCACAAGCTGATGAAAACTAGACATTACAAGAAACATTACGCTAATTTCTTACTAAACACATCACCATAACAAGGAAGGAAGGAAATTTTTATTTACACAACATTCCTTATATGTTTGTTTCGAAGCCAAATTTATATATCGCCATTGTTTTACCTTTCCTTCAGTTCAGGAGTCAAAGTATTATGTTTTAATATTGAGAACAGGATGGTCCCCACGTTTTACCGAAAGATAGGACATGCTTTTAATTTCTGTTGGTTTATTTTGAACAGTTAAATGGCAACATTAACAAGAGAAAAGATTTTAGGTTATAAACGGCAATGGAGCCATAAGACCTTTCAGGTCAATATTAACATGGAGGCAGAACTAGTTTTTTTTCTTGAAAGAAGACATTTATTTATTTAAGGAGACACAGTTTTCCTTTCTGTACGGCTTTGAAGAGGATGGTAGATGAAGGCCATGTTAACAGTCATCTTCGCCCCGGACGTCCACGCACTATGACAAAGGAGCAAGACAATGATATACTCCGCTGCAGTGATGATGACCCATTCCGCACCAGCACCGAAATTAGGAACGTTCTACAACTACCTGTAAGTAGATAGACCATCCACCGTAGTCTCAACGAGGAAGGAAGATATGGACAAAAATCGGCGATAAAGGAAATGTTGACAGAACAACATAAGACTGCCAGATTAAACTTCGTACTGGCATCTGGCATACGTAAGCAAACCAATTTCATTCTGGGAGCAGAGAAGGTATTTTCCACAGCACCAAAGGGTTCTGTCCATGTGTTTCGTCCAACTGGACCGAGATTCGACAGAAAATATGTCCATCAGAGGCAAAGGTGTGGCCGATCTGCTGTCACAGTTTGGGGATGGATGTCGGCAAATGGTTGCGGCATTCTGTGGGAACTGGACCGTCCGCCTACCAGTAGTTACTACTGTGAAATACTAGATAACATAATGCTTCCTTCTGTTCGTGAGACGTTTCCGGAAGGCAGAATAATATTCCAACATGACCGTTTTCCCGGACTACACCGCAAATTGTGTGAAACAGTGGTTTCGAGTGAACGGAGACGTTGATGTGTAGGACTGGCCTCCCAAAGATGCTGACCTCAATCCCATAGAGCACGTGTGGGCAGAGATGGAGGAGATTATTAGCAGCCGAAGACCTACGCCAGCAACGAAGGCAGCGCTATCTGAAGCAGTTCAGGATGCATGGGAAGAGCTGTCGCAGAATAGTGGGTTTGTAAGAAAACTAGTTACCTCTGTTCCCCGGCGGCTAAGTGCAGTTGTAGAGGAGAATGGAAACTGGACACGATACTAAATTATGTTGTCATCAGAGACAAAGCTTTGTTTACATTAAATGGAAGTGTCTTATTTTCTCGATTATTTTTCTTGAAGATTTACATTACTTCGAAGAAAAGAAAAATTATTTTGTGTTAATTTCAACCCTTCTGTAATAAAGTATTACATCTTAAATTATTACACGAACTTTAAGAAAAAGCAAAACCAGCATGAAAATTAGGAAGGCTTATGACGTCGATGCCAGTGAAGGCATCAAAGAAAGAACTATTTACTTTTTATTATTAAGTGAAGAAGGCATTTTAATTATTACTATTCAATTTATTTAGATGTGGGCAGGGTACCAGTAAGGATAAAATCATAAGAGAGGTGTCATTTTTAAAAGTGTTGAAAGGCCAGCTGGTAGACGCAAACTCGAGCGTTTGGGTCCACTACATCCCCATATTTACTAACTTGCAGTCGAATATAACTCAGTGGTCAAAGCCTACTGTAATTTCATCTTAAAGCCCATTAAAACCTCTCAGTAACGCTTTTAGAGTAGACCCTGTTCATATTAACTTGGCGTCCAATACACCTGTTCATCGACTTTGTTGAGTATCACGTAAAATTTACGAAACCAGAAAAGGAGGATTAGGATTTAATATCCTGTCGACGTCGTGGTTGTTTGAAATGGAGCCCAAACTGGGATTGTTTCGTTAAGAATGTGGAAGGAAATTGGCTATGCATTTGAAAAGGAACCATGTTGCCATTTGCCTAGAATAATTTCAGGAAATCACTTGAAAAACAGAAGGACAAACAGACATGGAAACTATACCCTTTCGCTATTGTATCACTGAGCAGTCAAAATTCAAATAATCGAAAACGAAAAGTGAAATACCGAATTTAATACAGGATACGAAATTAAAAGTCATTTCTACACGTTGCCGTTAAGAGTGATGTTGCCTTTCTATTGAGCACTGAAATCTCCAATAATGATTACTGAATCGAAGTTTTAAAATAATACCAACTTCTGGCCTGTGTACCGATCCGGTTTTGACACATAAAAGTAGTAAGGTTTCGTGAAATCACATTATATAGACGTTTCGGTTAAATGGTTTATTTGCAGTAACACTCGTACAAACTACAATGTCACAACATCTAGTTTTACGATCTGGTCAGCAGTGGAAATCAAAGCATTTTAGTAATAAAGTCTGTAAATAACATTGCTTCTTGCATTCGTTATTTCGCTTTCTTTATCTGTAAGAGAAGCTTCCTCGTCACCTTCTTATCACATAATCCTATGAAGTCCTTAAGTTTTTATTTCCTTAATTCCCAGAATCTATGACGAGGTAAAGAGAGGCAGAAAGGAAGAGGAGACCGTGAGAGAGAGAAAGGAAGAAGAGAGGGAAGACAGGATGAAAGGAAGTATAGGACGGACAGGATTGCGGGATAGACAGAGGGAAGAGGAGGAGCTGGAGGAAGTAGAAGGGGACGAAGAGACAGAGGCAGATCGTAAGAGAGAGAGAGAGAGAGAGAGAGAGAGAGAGAGAGAGAGAGAGAGAGAATGGGGAATGGTAGACAGAATTCAGAAAGCAAATGCTTTTCTCAAGGGCAACAGGGTATTTGACTGTTCTCTGGTTATCATCTTAAATGGGTGATCATGTCATCTTACGCTCATAACATGAGCTGCGGTGGAATGGCCGAGCGCTCTAAGGCGCCTTGCTGCGGAGCGCGCGGTTGCTCCTCGTCGGAAATAGCGTCACCCCTCGGGCATGTGTGTGTGTGTGTGTGTGTGTGTGTGTGTGTGTGTGTGTCTGTGTGGTGTTGTCCTTACATTACGTTAGTTTAAGCAGTTTGTAAGCCTAGACTGATAACCACTGATAACCGCGGCAGTTCAGTCGCAAATATTTACAAACATTTGAACATTTCATAACATGACTTGTTTTCCTCGTCAATTGCAGTATTCTTTAAAAACAAACGGAAA
Source organism: Locusta migratoria (assembly GCA_026315105.1). NCBI lineage: Eukaryota > Metazoa > Arthropoda > Insecta > Orthoptera > Acrididae > Locusta > Locusta migratoria. The sequence goes on along the minus strand of CM048744.1, from coordinate 62,349,962 downwards.
TGGAATTCAAATATAATTTGAAATCCATCTAAAACGCTTATTTTGAGTAATGTGATGCCTGTAAACTCAACCCACATGGTGTGCTCCTACTGTTGTAACATGGCGGCCGCGGTGGCCGAGGGGACTGAGGCGCTCCAGTCACGGTCTGCACGGCCACAACGGTCGGGGGTTCGAATCGCCCCTCGGGCATGGATATTTGTGCCGTCCTTAGTATAAGGTAGTAGATGAGTAATTTGTAAGTTTAGGGACTGGTGACCCCGTAGTTAAGTCCCATAAGCTTAACAAACAAACAACTGTTGTAACATTCACTAACAGTGGTATATTGTCTGTGCATTCGTATTTTGGGAAAAGGTCTACAAATATTGCGTAGTGCCGAACTGTAAAAATAAATCTATAAAATCTAGACAATATGATTTTGCATGTTCCAAGCAATGATAAAGGCATAAAATGTAGTTTATTCGCCCTCGTAGAGAGCCTAAACAGATAGCGGTCACTTGGTGCGTTTAATTTTGAGAGGATTACTTTGATGTAAGTAAACACTCCGTACAACAATTATTATTCTATTAGTTCACAACCGGTATTACAATCATGCTCTGCAGCTGCAAAGTTGTATAGTTTTTTTTTTATTTTTATTTTTTTATGGGACTTAACTACGGGATCATTAGTCCCTAAACTTACAAACTACTTATGAACTAGCTACAACTAAGGACGGCACAAATATCCATGCCCGAGGGGAAATTCGAACCCCCGACCGTAGTGGCCGTGCAGACCGTGACTGAAGCGCCTCAGTCCCCTCGGCCACCGTGGCCGGCAGTTGTATAGTATTATTGTGTACACATCAGTGAACTGATATTTACATTTGTAAAATAGGTGTTCACGATATATTTGTATTTTAAGTCGTTTACAAACGTAGTTGGTGAAAGTACAAATTTCATTATGGTTGTCTTTTCAATATTTACTTCGGTGAGACAGTGTTTCGGTATGTGATAAAGACATCAACAATTTGTCTCAAAAACGCCTTTTTAGCGCATATACTGAAACCAACTGGATTTGAACACGGAATACACAATTTGTGAACGATACTGGAACCGCATCGCTACCAAGCTTATGTGGAACTGATTAAGTCTATTCGAAACTTCGACATTGTTTCTTGGAATATTTTAATTTTGGCACTTAAGCCAAGATAGTTATCCTTTTAATTTCATTCTTCTTTAGCCTAACAAGTTGCGATTTAACTTGACAAATTTATTTGTAACCAAACAGCACGAGAAAAATGCATAGTAATTTGTGAAAAGTGGCCAGCGCGCAAGATTAAATTGCGTATACACATAAATTAATCGGAATCGGAAATGTAACTACGTAGTAGCGCACTTACCGTGTAATATTTGCAGTGGCTTTTATAACAGAGTTAATTTAAATGTGAAATGCATTTGGTAGAAAAACGAAGACTTAATCTAAGACGCAATCCGTATTTACACTCGTTTATGGTGTGTAATAGTTTGTATCTTTGGACTAGAGTCAGTCTGTTGACATAAACAAATATACGTATATTTTACTTTAAATGCAACTTTCACCTTTCTTACTTACGCTACGTAAAAATCTGGATTGTTGTCGAGAAACTAAGATACCTTAAGTGCATCAACTTTCGGAAGGTTTTTTCACTATCAGACTTCACATAATTTTCTCCCTTCTTACAAAAAAGTTATAAATGCGTTTTCCATCACAAGTAACTTAATTGTACACAGAAAAAGTCAGGAAAAATTTAGTAACCTTCGCTAACACGCGTATGGCTTCTTCTTCCTCGTGTTGTGTGAAATCACCAGACCTTAAGCCAATAACAGAGCGTTTTTGATCACGTGACCTCAACTTGAAATTTAATTATATTCATGCAATAATTTCAAAATAATAACAAATGTTTTGTAAGAACAACGACGGAAAATTCTATTTGAACATTACAATCATCCAGATTGAAAACAATTCGAACCCAATTTTAAACATAGCATAATAGCCTACTATATATGCCACATTCCAGATTTGGTAACCCATTTCAATGTGTAAGTAGCAAAAGGGGAACAAAATATTATGTTCTCATTAGACTGATGTATTTTCTCGGTACGTCTATGTTAGCAAGAATACTTTTGCTTACTGTCCCATTCATTTCATACCAGACTGAGCTACAGTAAAGCGTAGCCAGGTTTACCTAGTTAACATGAAAATTTCGAATGTTGGTAAGGCAACAAAATTAGAAGAAGTAAGGATGGTGAAATTAATAAAATATTTCGAAATGAAACATAAATCATTTCTTTTCTTCCGTAAGACCTATGATTGTAAAATCGCTCCTATACAGATATTAAATGCCAAATGAGTAATTAACCCTTTAACTATAGTGAACTTCTACAGACGTTCAATGTAATCGGACCTTGTAGAAGGTAGACTGGTGTAAAAGCTAGGGAAAAGAAGTCCCCTCTGATGAACTTCCGTCTCTAATGACCACTCTGTCGACGGGACGTTAAACGCTAATCTTACTTCTTGTTTTCGCGTGAATTGGTGCAGTCCTCTGGAGGGAAAGACTTTGCAAGGCAATTTCAAAAACAGTCCACCTCTACAAAGCCATATTATTGTGGTATTTTAAGAAGTCAGCAGTTGTTACAGAGCTAAACGTCGCTCTCTGCGTGACATTCAAGTAAAAGCCGATAAAAAAATGCATCGGGTGACCATTTGATAAATACAGGACCTATTTTAAGGCGTTAATATCACTTCTCACTCTAAAAAAAAAAAAAAAAAAAAAAAAAAAAAATGAAAATGACCGCTTTCCAGTGAGTCAGCCATCGAAAGTGACATCTTTCCAACATTTCAGCGTATTGTAACAATTACATATCGATAATTATTGTCCGCGGTGGGCGTCAGACTAGAACTACGAACAAACTATACCAACTGCGATATACTATACAGTAATCCCGTCTCACGCACTCTTAGGGCAACCTCTTCCTGTTTCTTTCGCACCTATCTGTTTCTGGGAGACTGGAAACTGGAGAGTTCATTCATCAGATGCTTTTCACTTTTATTTAAACAGCATCACCAGCAGTTACACTGTAATCTTTACGAGTAGACCGTACTTATGGTCCCTTTCGATTTTATAGAATGAATTACATATTCTAAACATTACTTTCGCGACTTCTTTTTCTTGTCTCATATTCTTATCACAAAATGCTTCTCCTGTCACTTATAAGCTTGAATCGAATTATCATTGAAATTGTTCAGATGCTTAATTTTTTCCCGGATGATCTATTTTTCAATCACTGAAAAAAAATTAGTTGCACGGTTCGTCTGATTGGAAACTATGTGCTCGAAACTTATGAAATATGTTTGTGAAGTTTGCATTTTGTAATCGGGGTAATTCTATCTTTACATTTCTGTAGTTATGTGTTAGAGGTGGTGCCAACGAAAAAATTCGTAAGGAAAATAGTATTCAGGTATATAAAATAAAAAGTATTGTACAGAAAATGTTAATAACGTCTCGTGATGCTATAGTTAAAGAAATCGATGAAGACTTATTCTTCTATGCTGGGTATATCTCTTCTCAGTCAACACAGTGGCGGGCTGCGCGCCGCGCCTTCGAAGCCGCTATCTCCGTCAGCGCTAAGGCAGCGCGAGGAACACAGACGCCCAGCAAACGTATTCTGCCTGTTGCTAGTCTAATGGAGAATTGGCAACATAGTAGAGTACGCTTGGCAACTCTGTGAGCGGGGAGTTACTTCCTGGTAAGCACAGAATTAAGCTGATAAATTCACTTGATTTTTCATGTCATTTCCATTCAATAATCTGAGTTATTTTCACTTAAGGTGTGACATAAAGTTATTAATTCATATTTTTGGGTCCAGGAAATTCGTTCCACACGAAAATTGCAACCAATCTCTTCTTTTAAAGTTACGCCTGATCTGGTCTCCTAACTTGTCGGCCAGTAAGGAGGAACCAAATACCCGAAGTCCTCGCTAGCCTTCGGGTAACGTAGTCGGCTGCGAAACGAACGTGCTGTCAACTGTCGATGCCAATCGTGGTGAGAGCAAATATTTTTAGCTCTTCTCTGACAGAGCTACAGGTATCCAGATTGAAAATCAATAGGGAATTCTTAACAAAACTACTCAGTCAAAAGGTGTTTAGCTGTTTCCAGGATGGCATTCTCTCATATACTCTGAAAGTGACTTACAATGCTCAGGTGGTTTACCGATTCCGTGCGTGTAGAAACCAATTCCTTTCGAGTTAAAGCTGTCGCCGAACCATGTTGAAGTCAATTTGTCGAGAAATACATTTTCTTGGCGGTTGGACAACTACTTCCAAAAATGAGTAAAAAGTCTTAACATGAGACTAGTATAATTTCTGTGTCAGATGCTTGCTTATAGTTAATCATTTCATTGAGCACCAAATTGTCTTAACTGCGTCTTATCGATATGCTAAGTGCAGTTTCCGTTACATTGACGTAGACATTTGTTTGAATTACAAGCTTATTTTTTTTCTTCTTGCTACACGAAGAGTGGGCAGTTCTTACTCATTCCATAGAGCATCATTTTAGTTTCGTATTATGATTTGAAGGGAGGTCGCAATTGATTTGTTTTACAGTATAACAATGGTACCTACAGCAGAGGAATGTTTTGTTTTACGGCATCTGAAGCCGACGCCGAAGAAGGCGAACACTGGCGAGAGAAAGGCCGGGCTGAAGGGGTGGAGAGGAGGCCCATAAAAAAAAAAAAAAAAAAAAAAAAAAAAATAGTAGTCTGGTGGATCGCTTGTAGTTTAGAATCTGTCATGTGTGCGTTCGATTGCACCCTATAGATGTATATTTTTAACTGGCACGATCATGTCTACTTCACCTCTTGTAACACCAAGTGAAGAACGTAAAGTTGCGCCGTAGTTAACAATCCGTATTAAACCGAATTATTTCGCCATCAGCTCGGACAGAGCCGATTTATCGTTGCCAGTAACAGGCAGAATACACGGCAACCAGTAACTCTGGCACTAGAAAGCTTTTCTTATATTACAAAACTTTATTATATTTTATAAACCAATGGTCCTTTAAGGTCACGTGTCTCGTATTGAATTTAACTTGAGACGTTAAAAATTATGGTGCTGGATTCTAATTCGGATCTCCTCTTTTTCGCACTCGACCCGCTCGGAATCATATAGTTGAATCATTTCGTTGCTTTCTCCAAGACTGCCGACTCCTCTAGGTCTCCACGAAAGGCACGTATATGGATTCGAATCCAGGTCCAGCACAAAATATTCATAATTTCATTTGACGCCCTAGATAGAGCACACTGGACTACTAACAAAAAATTATTTTGAATATCTCTTTGTGCCTTATCTACGCAAGCTAAGGTGTTCAGTGTGGCTCGGGCAGCCGTGAGGCGAGGACGTCCGCTAGCGTCCCGCCTGGCGAGGTACGCGTTCGCGTTTTCCTTGTTTACTTCGCGTCGCGCTATTGTGTATTGAGTCCCCTGTACTAGTGAGCCATGGCGCACTCATACCGCCGAACGACTATCAAGATCTCTTTCCAAGCAGAATACGCACGACCACGACCTTTTGAAATTGAGAACTTGTATAAGAGACGATCTGCACCTCGATCCACGAGATGTAATCGGCATACACTTTTCCATTATCGGAAATGTTGTCTATGTGAAGATGCGCACTGAAGAACTGTGTACCGACATTGTGAACCGCCACGCGGAACGACACAAGTTCAAACACCCTGACGGCCACATCGGTGCCGTCGTGATCGAGCATGTGGGTTACGGCCTGCGTACAATCAGGGTCTTCGAACTCCCGTTTGAGGTCCCAGAAGATATCGTCAAGACAGCCTTCCGCCCGTACGGAAACGTCATCGGTCACGCGGCCGAAAAATGGAAAACGTTTGAGACTTACCCGGTCCTCAACGGTGTACGGCAAATACAAATAGAACTGAAGAAGCACGTACCGTCATACCTGAATATAGGAGGATGCAGGGCCATCATCATGTACGACGGTCAGCCACGTACCTGTGCCGGTTGCGGCCAGGAAGGACACGTCCGCCAACAATGTCCCCTACGTCGACCTGTACAAACGCCTGTCAACGACGACGCCCTCTCTGCGCCGTCCACAGTTCTCCCTGTTACTTATGCTGCAGCCGCCGCACCACCGGCCGATCATCTACAAGGTCAATCTAACCAACCACCGACAACGACCGCAAACATAGACATGACTCTCACACCTTCGACGCCATGCCAACCAGACGCAGTGCAAGAAGAAATGCAGCAACCCCTTTCCGCTGAGCAAGGAGATGCAAAGAAACCGACACTTGACGTCGTGCCAACTTCTGCCTTCATTCCAACAAACAAGAACGAGGCAGACACCCACGCTCTTTCCGACTCTGAACAACATAACCGCAAACAAAAGAACCCTCGGAAGCGCCGGAAGAAACATCGTCTGCCCTCTGATGATTGTTTACAACGAATGGGGCTACAAGAAGACGATTCCCTGTCCGATGACGGCAGGTCTTCTGACACGCAGATGTCAGACGTCAATGCGCCGACATCTCACCCCCCGACCGCTTCCAACAATCGTGATGCGACGACGACGCCCACTCCCAGGAGAGTCCCAGAAGGTGTCCCACCTGCCGTGCCACCTCCACCTGCGGGCACAGCGGACGATACTTTGATGGACACTACATCTGAACTGCCGCGATCGTGGGCGGACGAAACGTTGGACGAAGGTGAAAATGAAGGGGATGTCCCCATGGTATTGTCGGACATAGTTCCGACACAGTAACTGACAACTTGATGGCTGCTGTGTCTGTTCCATCCCGAACGGACACCGCTGGAGCAGCAGACTTCTTCCAGGAGACCCAACAATACAGACTGGCCACTATCAATATCAATACTATTCGCGCGCACCATAAACTAAGGATGTTACAAGAGATGCTGAATGCGGCGGATATAGATATTGCCCTTCTTCAGGAGGTCTATGTTGCTGAGTTCGTCGGCCCTTATGGATATACCACTCATGTCTCTCACGCTTCTGACACAGGTAGCGGCGTGGCAATCCTTCTCCGTGACGGCTTAATTGCAGAAGACATCACTTTCACACCTGATGCAAGAGGCATGGCACTCACCCTACATGACGTCAGAATCATTAACATCTACGCACCATCTGGATCTGGTCGTCGCCGTGAACGGACTGCTTTCTTCGCTGAAACCGTCACGCCCCTATTTTTGGGTCGTCAGGATGCCTTAATCATCGGTGGAGACTTCAATTCCACCCAGGCGCCCAAGGACCAACTACCACACCATGTTCCATGTGCGGCGCTCGCTGCCATCATCACCAACCTACGTCTAGTGGACACGTGGGAGTACATACATGGCGATCGGCCGGGTTTTACACACTACACCAGCCACTCATCCAGCCGTATCGATCGCATCTATCTCTCACGACCCTTCGTTCAGGGCACACAGGCCGCCGAAATATGGCCTGTAAGTTTCTCCAATCATGCAGCATATATATGCACTCTTACCATGCGCCGACAGAAGACGTGGCATGGGCGGGGCCCCTGGAAGCTGAACATTGCACACTTACATTCGCCAGAATGCCGAGAGATCGTGGAGGCCACGTGGACACAATGCACACGCCGGAAAAGAGCTTACCCAACAACAATCTCTTGGTGGGTAAAATGTGCCAAGCCTGCTTTGCGGAAAGTGTTGATTGGACATGCAAGGGAGGCAGCCGCATGGCGACGACACACGATGGACTTTTATTACCGCATCCTACGTGATTGTTCAACAATGATGCACTCGCCTGCCCGTCAGCAAGCAATGAATCACGCGAAAGCGCAGATCACATTACTTACGAAGCGTCACCTTGAGGGAACAATTGTTCGTGCACGCACCATAGACAGAATGGACCACGAAGGGCCGTCAATGTACCATATCCTCGCTGAACGACGACGACGGAGGCGGGCCCTGATTCAGAGTATAACTTTAGATGATGGTCGCTGTATCGAAACGCAACGTGAAATAGGTCTTGCTCTCCACGCTCACTATCGTCAACTATACGCAGCTCAGTATCATTCAACAGAAGTGATAGAGGAAATCTCTCGCCTAACATACGGAGTACTACCCCAGGATAAACAATTGGGTCTACTTGAGGATGTCACTGAGGAAGAGGTCACTGCAGCAATATTGGCTGGCGCACCACACAAGTCACCAGGACCTGACGGCCTCCCGTTAGAGTTTTACAAGACCTATCGCCAGCTGCTAACACCGGCCTGGATAGACATATGTCGCGAATTAATGACGCCGACAGTACAAATTCCTGATGAATACCTTGAAGGACTGCTTGTTCCCGTCCACAAACCGAACGGTGGAACACGCCTCACAGACTACCGTCCACTATCACTCCTGAATTGCGACATGAAGATATTTACGCGGCTCTTGGCAGCACGTCTCCGGAAGGTCACCTGCTACGTGATATCCCACGATCAAGTGTCCTTAGGAGGCGATCACAACATACGGACTGCATTAAATCGATACCGAGACATGATCGCACTAGCGCGGACACGGCGCATGGAAGGGGTCTTAGCCTCCCTCGATTTCAGTCAGGCCTTCGACAGGGTCGATCACACATATCTGGCTGCGGTGATGCGGAATATGAGATTCCCAGACAACATCGTGGAGATAACGATGCGCCTGCTTCGAGGTGCGACATCGCTGATTCTATACGACGGCCGACTAACACCACCGATCACGGTACAACGGTCAGTACGACAGGGATGCCCTCTGTCAACAATCCTCTACGCTATTGCCATGGAACCGCTCCTATATGGCCTCCGCCAACGCCTCATGGGGATAACCTATGAGGGCCACACCTACTGTTGCACAGCCTAAGCGGACGATCAGGTCCTCTTCTTGAGAAACCACAACGACGTCCAAGACGCGCTGGCGTGGGTGGAGTCCTACGGCGCTGCGTCAGGCAGCATCCTTAACATTCGCAAATCACGCGCACTGCCAATAGGATGCGGACAGCCTGACGTCGCTCCCCTGCCGGTCCATGACACAATAAGATGTTTGGACATTGATTTCACAGCCGACTTGCGACGATCTGTGGCTCTCAACAGTAGGCGTCTTCTACGACGGATCCGGGTGGAACTTGTAGATCACCGCCTTCGAGCCCTGAACATGCTGCAACGCACCCAGTACGCTAATGTTTATGTCGCATCCCGTATCCCACACGTGGCACAGACGTTCCCCATACCTTCGACGATGGCCAAGCGCATGTTGGCGGCATTGGGCTCGTTTGTGAGCCACGGTATGTTATTCAAGGTCAGCTATGAATCCCTAACCCTCCCAAGGAGCAAAGGAGGCCTTCACCTCTGTCACGTACCGCATCGAGCGACGGCCCTCTTTGTAAGCACTCATATCAAGATGTGGCGACGTACTCCGACTTGCCTTTCCAGCCTACTAATGAGGGCCCTTGCCCCAAGCTCGCTAATCGCACCAGTGCAGGTGACCGCCGTCCCAGCGCCCTTTTTCTACTTGAGAAACCTCTTCCTCGAGTACAGTTATCTTCGAACCACACTTACACGTCCACGTATGTCGACGGCTCGGCTGGTGTACTCAGCGATGCAATCGAGACTTCCGCCGAATGCGATTGAACGCAAACATCCGCATGTTCGCTGGACAGCAGTGTGGCGAGCAGTGCATGATCCTACGCTTACATCAGATGCCCAGTCCAGCTGGTACCTCACGGTCAATGGGAAGCAGATCTGCCAGACGCGCCTCCACAGGATCCACCTAGCAGCATCGCCATTATGTGCCACGTGTGGCGTGCAAGACGACGACGGCCATCGATTTGTCTGCGGCGAGGCAGGCAATGTTTGGCTTTTGGTCCGCCAGATGTTGGCCTTCTTTACACGAACAACCCCTGACAATATCACTGCCGAAATGCTTCTCTTCCCCGATAAGGACTATTTCCCACGAGCGAAGACCCACACAGTGACATGGATTAGCGGTCTCGCTGTCCACTACCTGTTTGGAAATGGTGATAAATCAGTTCTCGATTTCTGGCAATACATCAATGAACGACACTGCGCAGTTGTCAAGAACCCGAAGTACCAGCAACACGTTTCGAACTTCCTCCAGAGTGCATTCCGCGACCCCCCTCGCAGCTGGATCATCCATGCAGGGAGAAGCTGACTTACGTTCCCTATTACCAGTTTATGATGGATCATTACACCGGTAATCCTCAAATAAATTCGAGAAGACGTGTATGGATGATCTAATGATGTATCGCAGCCGTGCGGTTTTTATTCTCGTGCGGCTAATCACAGCGATCGCCAGTCTTGTGAGGATGTGCAGGTCCGACGGAGTCATTAATTTCATTACAAAGAAGTCACAGATAATCTTTTGTTTATGCTTGAAGGGCTCCTTCGTTTTGATTATATTGTATTCTTTCTCCTTTTTCCTTTTCCCCTAATTTGTTTCAATAAAGATAAATTTGAAAAAGGGTCGAGGCGACCATTGAAGACAACCAGCTATATATAAATAATTAAAAAAAAAGAGAGAAGATAAAAAGAAAAAAAAAGAAAAAAAAAAGGCTGGACTACGATGCTAAAAAAAAAAAAAAAAAAAAAAAAAAAAAAAAAAAAAAAAAAAAAAAACAAAGTAAAAAAAAAAAAAACCTAGTCAGATCATCGATTTTTTCAATCTGTGTTTTAACCCAGCATTCACGTCTCAACAATGTGTGTCATAAACTACACGTGGTTTGGATTCCACGTTAAACTGTAGGTCGCCTTTCCCGGTTGGATAATTGGGGCAGGTTAGGGACATGCAAGTCTCTGAAGTGGCGCACAGTTGGATGACATACACCAGGACTCTGAGCCACACGAAATTATTATTATTATTATTATAACAACGATATGTGCTGTTGTTACTAGTCAGACACGCACGCATCGTCATTCCTGTTGAGTTAACATTTGAGATTTAACGTCCATTCGTGCTTAGAAAGGACACCGGTAGGTTCGGGGTTCGATTCCCGGTGACGCATAACGTAATTATATCCTGATTACAGATTCAAACGTCCCGCTGCTGGTGAAATAATTAGACTACTAACATCTGACTTCACTTAGTTATCTTCCATTTAGATACCGGGTATGTAACTCAAAATCAAATGTTTGTAAATCTATGGGACCAAACTACTGTGGTCATCAGTCCCTAGGCTTAGAACTACTTAATCTAACCTAAGGACAACACACAAACCCCTGACCGAGGAAGGACTCGAAACTCCGACAGGAGCAGCCTCGTATGTCAGTCCCATACAGCACTGAGTCTGGGAACTTGTGATTAGGGACATAACAGTGATTATTAAGTTCCTGGTTCAGTAAAAAAATAAAAATATTTTAAGAATTGGCATTTTATATGATTTGATTTGCCAGTTCTGATATTTGTGAGAGAATCTCGAATATTTCACACATCTTTATACTTCGTCAGCTGTGACAATCTTAGGCATAATCAGGTATCTATAACACATGAATGCATTGCTTGGTTAGCTATGGCTACAGGTGGTTGGTTTGATTACAGAACAAGGTGTTTGTCATATCAAGTTCAAAGAAGTGTACAAATATTAGTTCAGGTATGAATGCGGAGAAAATGTTGGTGATACACAGTTAATATTGAAGTTTCCATAGTGCGTTTTCTGCTGTTAATTGAGTTTTTGTTATATGGTTAGTTCTACAATCGGTTAATAAAAATCCGCTCGCCAGTGGAACGACGTTTCGCAATTGTGAGAAAACTATTTAGAGAACAAAAGTACTTCGAATTTCTACAGGACTTTAGGATTTCCGATACTATAGTAAAATCTGTTGTTTATAACAATATTAAATGTTGTTTAAGGATTAATTAATGTTTTATGTGACGGAGTTTGTTATATCAGACTGTAATAAGTGTGATAATTCTTTAGATGTGTCATTGTAATAAATTGGCTTTAATAAACGTTAAGGGCTTAATAACGTGTTTCCTTGTATTTGCAAAATCGTGGTGTTAATTTACAAGTGGAATGATTGCCATAAAGAGCGGTTGTCTGTAGTGGATCCATTTTTAATAGTCGAACGACTATACCGCGGAGCGAGCAGAGCACCCGCAAGACACGTACGTTAGTTGGGTTGCATGCACATCAGGCGAAACGCAATTCAGGTCGTTCGGATATTTTTGCGCATGGTAGTACATAATATTGATTTAAATGCTTAAAATTAAGGACTATGGCAACAGGACAGGTTAAACATACTAGGACGCATAGTATATTAATAAAAACAGTCAACTTTAATCAATGTCAAGCTCCAAATGATCAGCACAGTATTAACACTTATAAAATAGTCCAGGGATTTAATTTTTCACGCATCTCTGATGGGCCCAACGCTTACAGTTTGTGCACTGAGTTCCTTGTTTTTTGTAGAGCTTATGGGACTTAACTAGGGGGTCATCAGTCCCTGAACTTACAAACTACTTATGAACTACCTTACTGTAAAGACGGCACAAACATCCTTACCCGAAGGGGGGGGGGATTCGAACCCCTGACCGCAGCGGCCGTGCAGACCGTGACTGGCACGCAGCAGACCGCTCGGCCACTGCGGCCGACCGAATTCCTTGTTCTCCACTGGACTGTTTCAGAAAGGCACTGTGACTCTTCCTCATAGTCATCATTATCACCATCTTGTCTTGTTTTTTTTGTGTGTGTTTTATGCCTACTGCAGTTGATTTAGTTAGTTTCATTCTAATATACCTCGCACTTCTTTTTTGAAAAAGGACTTTTCTAGCCTGTGATCTAATTTTTTCAGTAATTCTTTCCAATTCTGTGGTGCGATGGGAAGGGTTGGAATTCAATTTCTGTGCAAACTGACATAAGGTCTGTCTGTTACTGACTTCGCTAACAGTCCTCACAGATCTTTCCTTTTTTGTTACTTCTAAAACTTTTCTTAGCAGCTTTATCTTCAGAAATCATTCCCCTTCCGTTCTTTTATAATTTCGGATCATTTTTATGACACTACTAATAAAAGAAAGGTTTAAATCAGAGCCGTAAATCAAGTTTTGAAAACAAGGAAATGAAAGAGATTCTGACTTCTCAGATCACTAAGATTAAAATAAAATTTGCTGGTCGGCCTTTATTCAACGCTTCTTACCTCGTGAATATGACGATCTTTTGACCTCTGAAACGTATCAAAATATGTTTAACTTCGACCATTATGTTAATAACTTAATACACTTGAAGAGTTATAAACGTTGTTGTCATTAAAAGTAACAAACCTTTCATCGAGTTTAAAGAAGTACAGCTCCTACAGGACGTGACAGGTTGTCTCGGCTGGCCATCGTGCCCCGTCCTCTCTGGGCAACCTGCCCATCGCCATCTTTACAATTAATTCTGTTCTTTAGAAAACTCAGTGAAGCAATAGTAAAGTCTGCACCCCATATACAGATAATCCTTAAAGTACGACCTTTTATAATACTACTCACCCCGTTGCGCCTAAAGCAATCAAACGTTAAATAACACACAATAACCGACGAGTAGAATTTAACTGTAGCACGCACAAAAACAATTAAGGACTACAGCTTGTCAAAAACTTCGCCGCCTGCGATATTGGCCCTGTATAAGGATTCGAACAGTGCTACATACTTTCTGTTTGATTCCTAGGACGACGTAGCGTCTACTGTATGAACTAATTCGACTGCCCCTATGTCCAACGTGGCCTGGCCTTCCCTACTTCAGTGGCAAATTATAAAGATTTAAGAGAGCTTGAACGTCGTCTTACAGTGGACACACGATAATGGGATGCAGCATCTCCGACGTAGCGACGATGTGAAGATCTTTCCGTACGACCATTTCACGAGTGTAATTTGAATATCAGGAATCCAGTAAAACATAAAATCTCCGACATCGCTACGGTAGGAAAAAGGGGAAGTGGGTGGCTAGCGACCGAGGTATCTATGAAGCGACGTTAGGCATCCGAGTCGACATAGGAGTAATCATGGACTAGTTTGGGAGGGGGCTGAGGACAGGGAGCGCGGACTGGGCAGGGGCAGTGGTGGAGGGTGAGTAGGATTGGGGCGTGCTCACTGCCTATTAGGTCTAGGACGTCCGCTGTAAGGCGCCCAAGGAGGTTAGGAGACGCTAGGACGATGTCGGAGAACGTGTTACTTTCGGGGCGGGTAGTGTGGGGAAGAGGAAGGATGTCGTCCCACAGCAATAAGGTGACAAACTGACGCCACCACCAGAGCTTGGCAGGCTGACAGGTAGGTCTGCAGCAACCACATAGGTCGTGAAGGAGCGATTGATATGGAAGAATGGAAGAGGAAGTCATGTGGTAGGGAAGCAGTGCTGCGGATATAAAATAGCGGCAAGCGTGACGGTGAGGGATGGGAGAAAAAGGCTAAGGTGTTCGGTAGGATCGTTAAGGAGGGGATTGTAGCCGGACGGTGGTGGCCTATGGTCACTCCGCCTCGAGCCGTCGGCACGATGGAGGAGGTAAGGAGCTGTACTGATGGGACTACGGAGGACTGTATAAAAAGACAGTCATATTTCGTAACTGCTGCACTGTGACTACTATCATGTATTCTTTTATGACTGTCTTTTTATACAGGTGTTTGTGTTTTATGTACTACCCAATATTTTATGACTGATACATTGTAGACACTGTAGTATATTCTTTTACACTTGACTGCCATTTTATACAAGTGTTTTGTGATATGCATTAACCAATATTGCATCACCGCTGCATTGTGGCCACTGTTGTATACTTTTTAATCGACAGTCTTTTTATACAGATATTCTTATGGTATGCACAAACCAAGATTGTATGACCGCTACATTTTAACTGTGTTAGTTTTTCGTTTATAAATGACTGTCAGTTTATACAGATATTTTTGTGGTATGCACAAACGTAATTACGCCATCAACGTAGATATTAGTCTATTTTTTCAAATGACTTCTAATTATTTTCATAATCTGTACAACACGTTTTTAACCTCATTGTGGTTTTAATATTACATTGGTGTGTGCTGCCATCTGGCGTAATATTCTTTTATCCTTGACTTGTATCATGTATCAGTTTGCTGTTGTCACTCACTGTGATAATTATGTTTTATTATAATGACATAGTGCATCTATGCACTGTAAATTGTTATATAACAACTGATTGACATCACAAGGTATGTCTCATCTCTAAATATGCCCGATCTTGCTCTTATGGATTTAATTGATGTATCTTCTCATTTTATTATAATGACATGCATGTTTTAAATTTCCTTCTTTCCTTTTTAACAGATTATGGCCTTGTAAAATATTTTATTTGACCAGATGATGCTGACATAGTTCAGCGAAATCGGTCGTCGAAAATAAAAATTGATGATCAGCGATCTTGGCTTTTTTATATCTTTTTACAAAACATGGAAAATTAAAATGTTTCTGATCAGCTATGATGTGATCATAGATATTTTCAAACATATAATAAATATGCCTACTCTATTGCAATGTATCAGTTGTACCAAAAAAACGCACTTGAAAAATTATTGGTACACTGTGGAATTTAACTATTCCGTTTCCCCTCCAAATAGTGAAAAAGGAATGTTCTTAAATGAAAGACGGTCTGCTCAAAATCAATTTATTATAATTAAACTTAAAAATCCTATCTTGACACAGAATGACATTTCCTATCATGTAAAACAGATAATGGTATTCAAGCAATTTTTTACAAATGTTAAAATATTGAGACACAAAAATGACTGGCTGAGTCTAAGGTCGGAGGTTTTGCAAAACAGAATGCTATTAGAATGGCTACACAGGGGCTTGAAATTATCGTTAGCCCTAAGCTCCCCAAAGTAAATAGGCAGATCTCAAAAGAATAAAATAAGGGACAGAATCCGACAAATCTGATTCATATAACCCTCCAGCAAGTGCGTCTCCTTACAGATGATTATTGATGGCAGTGTCTCAGGCTCTGAGGCAGCAGGCGGTGGGAGCGGATGACCTGAACTTTTTATCCGACCCTAATTGCTGCGACTTGTTAAGCAGGGTCGACGTGTAACTTAACACAGCGTAATTAGCGTTGGTGTCGCTAGGCAGTTGCTGTGCGATTATATCACGCTAGCAGTCTAATCAATATTTTACATAGGTGACACAAAGGCCATTTGGAACAAATCGATCAGTCACTTGCGTAATAAGATCTGTAAAAATAGTTCCCGATTTGCAAAGGCACGAATGCTCAAATAGAGACTTCTAGCAAAACGAAAACTAAACTGTGGCCGCTCACAGCGTAACACCGGATAATGTAACGTCCGTGAAGTAAACAGAAGTTCTACAAGGTCCGAATCTTCAGAATCAAACACAAGTCTAACCAGAGGACCGTTTAAGACGATGTCCTCCCCGCGAATCTAAACGGAGTCTTGCGTGTCTCCCGAGGTCCGTACACTTTGGACGCTCAGACAGGAGTCTCCAGAGGTCTGTACACTTCCGACACTCACACAGGAGTCCCCGTGCCTCCTCGCGGTCTGCTGCAGCTCACGGCAAGTGATGGGCGGCCACACCCACGCGTAAAAGACGCTAACAGTCAAACCAATCGGATGGCGTGGCGCCGTTGACAAATTGTTTAGCTGTCATACTAAAATAATTTGCCGAATCAGGACGCGTTCTCTGCGGCTGCCAAGAGGCTCGCCTCCCACGCCACTGAAGCTTCCTGCGGATTTCACCGTTCGCAGGGTGAATGCCCTGCAAGGAATTTCAGCTTGCTCCTAGCTACGGTCACACGGCCTAAAATGTTGACGTTGTGCTATGTATACAGCCGCTGGACCCAAACCCCTGGGGTGCCAGACGGGCAGAAAGCTTTCCTCTCAACCTAACCATTCGTCACACTAACTATGTTCAAACTTTCAAACCTCCAAGAAAGTTTCTAAGATAATGCCTAAGGGCAATACGTATCCATAAACAGCCTAGGGCCCAGAGCACTCTGCTATTGTTTGTATCTGGCAAATTCCTCTCTTGCGGAACGGCCGAATGACTAAAAAGGCAGTCCCCGCTATCGCCCACCGTAAACCGCGGGCCAGCATTGTGTAAAGCGTCCCACACATTCTAAAAAATGCTGCCATGTGTACTCCGCCCGCCGGACGTAGCGTTGGCGCCGAGCAGGTCAAGCCAGCCCCTCTCGTCCTTCCCCAAAGGCGAGCGGAGGGAGGGGGAGACCTCCAAGAGCTTCTCTGCTCTGCGCGGCCTGACCGTACCCAACACGGAAAACCACTTTTTAGCAGCCAAACTGCGCCAATAAACATTATAATCCCGAAATTTTATATAAGTCTAGGATGTACTACAATCCCAGGAGCCCATCACCCCTGATGTGTACCGAAAGGCACAGAAATCAAAATAAAGAAAGATCTACCGAGAAAAATGTTACATATTTCAATAATTAGCGTAAAGAGAAAGATACAGTAACACAAAGTTAGTATGAAAAATAGACTAATTACAGCCCCCGTGTCACAATCGAACGTTGTGGTAGAGGGAGGTATAGGAAGGTCTTTCCATTGGAGTTTGTGGGGCAGAAGGGGGGGAGGGGGCGGGAAGGGGTAGACGTAAAGAAGAGGCGTGGTTAGACTAGGGTGACTAGCTGTGAGAAGGTGAAGTGGCAGTGGGCACGGGATAAGGTGGCAAATGTTCGAGCTGGAAGACGGAGGGGGCAGCTAGGGCAATCTGTTGGAGAGTGTGGGGATGCTGGAATGGATGGATTTCTGTAGGACGGTGGTTACGAACTGGATGACGCCTCCACAGTGGGGGGGGGGGGGGGGCACAGGAAATTGTTTGGATGCATAGGGGGATCTACGGAACGGACGGAAACGTTGAGTTCTGGAGTGGTCACTACGGATATGCATTTGTAGGAATATGTGTGGTGAGGCCGCCACAGATGTTGCTGGTAGAAAGGGAGGTAAGGTTGGGGCAGTGTTTGTGGAGGTGGAAGGATTTACAGTGGGACAGATGGGAGGGCTGCGACAGTGCTTTGTCAGGTGGTCGTTGTAAACGAGACACCTGGCACAGTGATAGGACTGGGGTTGGAAGCGGGAAGGTTCCACCCTGAGGCGGCGAGTGGGACCGGCTCTATGGCTAGCTTATACTGACACCTTAGACTAATCGTTGAGTTTGTTGATAGTATTCCTCACTTTGGTGGCGAAGGAAGCGCCGTCTAGATGGCTCATATCGCTTGTGGAGTGTATACGCTGCCGCTAGCCCAGCAGACGACGCATTCTCTCGCGGCAATAGTGGACTTCTATTCGTAGTGTGGCGTCAGCGATGTTTGCTGCGGGCAGCACGTGGCGTGGCGCGACGAGTCGTTTGTGCGGCGGCGGATGCGATAGAAACTGAGCGACAACATTTTATAATTACAAATGACGACTGTTGGAAATGTTAGACAAGGGACCTCGCATAGATCTATTGCAGTTCGTAAATATTGAGCTACAAATAAGAAGCTAAAGCTCGACCCAGAGGAAATATTGAAATATTCTTCTGGAAGGACCTGCATTGTGAAAGTAATGCGTAATACTGCGGAGTAAAGCACTAGATATACCGAGCTGAACAATCCGCCATTTTGAATCCCAATCCGACGACAGTGTTGTATGCTTTGTGTGGTGTTGCGAAGTGAATCAGCGTATATTTTGTGATGTTATTGTTACATATTGTGAAATGATCGGTTGTGAAACTCCAAACTGCTCAAATAATAGCAGACATGGTCGCTATAAGTTTTATCGGTTTCCTTCAAACTTAGATCGGCGTAAAAGGTGTCTTGTAAATTCCAGACGCCAAAATCGAGCAACTCTCTGTGTAACGTTAAGGACCTTCTCTCTCTCTCTTGTTTTTTTTTTTTTTTTTTTTTTTTTTGTATTAGGAATAGTTATGCTCACAGAGCGGTAGTAATGAAAATATAGGCCTACACATGTAAGCAATCGTTTATTTTAATTACGCTTCAGTTTATACATACAGTGTGTTTAAATCAAGCTACTGTTCTTGATTTTATTTAGACCAACTAAGGAGTTTGTTGTATTTTAAGTGATGCATGCGTGCAGCTGCCTTTGCTCAGATAGTGGTTTTTTAAATTATATTATTTCGCATTAGTTCAATGTTTAATTTAAATTTGACTCTCAACACGGGAATATGTTGGCCTAAGCCAATGTGTGAACAGAATGTCTGAAAAATAAATAAATAAATAAATAAATAAATAAATAAATTGAACTTCGCAGCGAATGGGAACAGGAAAGAAGTCGTACATGAAAGGTATTAAATTTGAAACTTAGCATGCAACATTGACTTTTTAATATGGAATGTAAGTGAATTTTTAATATCTCTAAATATCCATCTAATCATTAACTTCAAGTTACTTGCCTCTTACAGTCAAATGTAAGCCAATTAATTTACTATGCCGTAATTTTTTCTGCTTTAGGAAAATATATTTAATGGCCTTAAGATTTATTAAAAAGCGTAAGCGTTTCGTAGTCTTTAAATGCGTGTCTTCAACGTGGGATTCAAAATGGCGAATTGTTCTGCTTGTACTATACAGTGCTCTACTGCGGAGCAATTCGGATGAAGTATTGGTTTTAAATAATTTTTTGTAATTAATTAAAAACGACAAACGCACATAGAGTTTTATATATACCGTTAATATTTGTAATAAGATTGATAAATATTTACAGTTACTTAAGTAATAGAGTATCGCGTGTTCCGGATCAACGACAATCGCCCGTCGACGTTAGTGTCATCGACGCTAGATGCCGTTACCACCTTCGACCGGCCCCCCACCTCCGACTGTCGATGTACCGTTACTTCCAAATTTTCAAATGTTTGTTAAGGTTATGGGACTTAACTACGAGGTCATCAGTCCCTAAACTTACAAACTACTTATCAAGTACCTTATACTAATGACGGCACAAATATCCATGCCGGAGGGGGGATTCGAACCCCCAACCGTAGTGGCCGTGCAGACCGTGACTGGAGCACCTCAGTCTCCTCGGCCACCGTGGCCGGCCCCTTACTTCCTCCCACACCTCAGCACTCGAACAATAGCGCACTTAGGGATCATTGGTATCGAACATATAATTGCACTTACTAAGACAATGACGCTCTTAAGGATGAAGACAAATAACAAGTAAAGTTCTCGCAAACAGCCGCCTCCTCAAATGGTCACTCGGGCAACTAACGCCCCCGCCCGCCCCAAGACCATCCACCAACACTCCATATTATTTTTATATTCCTAATTTGCATATCACATTAATTGCGACAGCCTCTGTTTATGCATTAACAATTAGAGTCAAATGTTCAAATGTTTGTAAAGCTTTGGGACTTAACAGCAGGCTCATCAGATCCTAAACTTATAAACTACACTCCTGGCCATTAAAATTGCTACACCACGAACACGACGTGCTACAGACGGTGAAATTTAACCGACAGGAAGAAGATGCTGTGATATGCAAATGATTACCTTTGAAGAGCATTCAGTCAAGGTTGACGCAGGTAGCGACACCTACAACGTGCTGACACGAGGAAAGTTTCCAACCGATTTCTCATACACAAGCAGCAGTCGACCGGCGTTGGCTGGTGAAACGTTGTTGTAATGTCTTGTGTAAGGAGGAGAAATGCGTACAATCACGTGTCCGACTTTGATAAAGGTCGGATTGTAGCCCATCACGATTGCGATTTATCGTATCGCGACATTGCTGCTCGCGTTGGTCGCGATACAATGGCTGTTAGGAGAATATGGAATAGGTGGGTTCAACAGATGGAGACGTTTGCAAGACAACAACCATATGCACGAACAGTTCGACGACTTTGCAGTAGCATGGACTATCAGCTCGAAGACTATAGCTGCGGTTACTCTTGACGCTGCATCACAGACAGGAGCGCCTGCAGTGGTGTATGCAACGATGAACCCGAGTGTACGAATGGCAAAACGTCATTTTTTCGGATGAATCCAGGTTCTGTTTACAGGATCATGATGGTCACATCCGTGTTTTGCGAAATCGCGGTGAATGCACATTGGAAGCGTGTATTCGTCATCGCCATGCCGGCTTATCACCCGGCGTGATTGTATGGGGTGCCATTGGTTATAACTCTCGGTCATCTCTTTTTCACATCAACGGCACTTTGAACAGTGGCCGTTACATTTCAGATGTGTTATGACCCGTGGCTCTACCCTCCATTCGATCCCTGGGAAACCCTACATTTCAGCAGGATAATGCACGAACGCATGTTGCAGGTCCTGTACGGGTCTTTCTGGATACGGAAAATATTAGACTGCTGCTGGTCTGGCCAGCACATTCTCCAGATCTCTCCCCAACTGAAAGCGACTGGTCGACCAACTGGCTCGTCACAATACGGCAGTCACTCTTGATGAGCTGTGGTATGGTGTTGAAGCGGCATGGGCATCTGTACCTGTACACGCCATCCAAGCTCTGTTTCACACAATGCCCAGGCGTATTAAGGCCGTTATTACGGCGAGAGTTGGTTTTCCTGGGTACTGAGTTCTCAGGATCTATGCACCCAAATTGCGTGAAAATGTAATCACATGTCAGTTCTAGTATAATATATCTTAATTATATCCATAATGGATGTGAGGTCGCGGTTTTATACTTAATTATTTTGTCAAGTAGGCTCAATCACAAAGATCGTGTAAAAACACTGAAGTATGACGCGTTTCAACGGTCAAGCCCTCATCATCAGATAAACTATACAAGAATCTCAGGATTTAAGATTCTTGTATATCTGATGATGAGGGCTTGACCCTTGAAACGCGTCATACTTTAATGTTTTTACACGATCTCTGTGGTTGAGCCTACTTGACAAAATAATATAATATATCTGTCGAATGAATACACCTTTATCGCCGGCCGCGATGGCCGAGGGGACTGAGGCGCTCCAGTCACGGTCTGCACGGCCACTACGGTCGGGGGTTCGAATCCCCCCTCGGGCATGGATATTTGTGCCGTCCGTAGTCTTAGCTAGTTCATAAGTAGTTTGTAAGCTTAGGGACTGATGTCCCCGTAGTTAAGTCCCATAAGTTCTACAAACATTTGAACATTTTTTTGAATACACCTTTATCATCTGCATTTCTTCTTGGTGTAGCAATTTTAATGGCTAAAGACGGTACGAACATCCACGCCCCCGATTGGGAACGGCCTTGTGTATCGCAGCATAGCGCCCGAATACGCTCGGCCAATCCACCGCGGCCATTAATAATTAGAACATTGCGTATGAAATTTGCATATCAATTTAATTTTGAACAACTTAACCGCCACCTCCTGCCCCCGCCCTCCCACCCGCCGCCACCCGTACCGACAGTCCTGAATATTGTCGCCCCTATGTGACACAGTCCAGGACGCGAACCCATGCCCCTGAAATGAATTTTTTACCAAAGATATTACTTATCTACGTTCAGGCTGCATTACACCAACATTGGAAAAAAAGAGGCAATTATTCCATACTTTGGACAGTACAATTACCTGGAATCAAACATGTAGATGCACTTAACACGAGAGTTTCGTAAACAAATTGACCCCACTCGCCACCAAACCATCGACCACTGCTCCCAATTATTTTTTTTTATATTTAATTTACATATCAATTGCAACATACTATGTTTTAATTAGAACAGTACGTCGGAACTTGCAGTTTAATACATCACAATTTTGCAGACAAATATAGATACAGCATTAAGAAATTCGGTGCCACGGGTAGGAGTTATACATTTATCGACCGTTATTTAAAAACAATTGTAACCAAACATTTAGGACTATTAAAAAATTGTCCCATCTTTCGTAAATCTTTCGCTCCCTAAAGTGCCTGGGCAATATAAATCTCTTCATATAGACGATGCTTGCGACAGTCGACGAATGTGTTTTAAGAATAATATAGTGCACTTTAAAATGTGACGGTAACGGTTACCACAAACTTATGTGTCAGACACTCTAGACGTGTAACACAACTACCTTAAACAATTTCTCTGGACAGACACCACGGAAACGGATTGAACGATCCTTGTTTTAAAAATAAAATGTTTAACAGTAATGTAGCACGATCTCCAATGCAATCGCAAACACACAGTGTTCACTCGGCAAGCTACATAAAACAATTCTATAAACATTCTCTTCGTTCAGGCTACGTCTGAAACTGCTGAAGGACGTGTTAAAATAGCGTGCGTTAGATAATAAACGGGTCGTAACGGTAGCGAACGACACAAACTTGTATGACAAACAGTCTTTCGTTAACACAACTACAACAGCAGCAACAGAAGAAAAATGGAATTTAATGACATAAATAGCGAAAATCGGCAAGGACATCATATGATTCAAACACAAAGTATGCATAGAAACTATAGATTTCGGACTCTGCAGCTTATACACACGGCAATTAACCGAACATGGCGAAAGCGGTCACTCAACCACCGTTGTCACCGTTGTACTTGAAAGGAATGAGTCTAAATTTAGATCTGCAAGCGATGTTATCAGACTTCCTGGCTGACTTAGACAGAATGACTGACGACACTCTCCTCTCATGTACAAATCATACCAGTCATACTTCTACATCTTCATCTACATACATACTCCGCAATTCACCGTAAGGTGCGTGGCGGAGGGTACACTGTACCACTACTAGGCATTTCCTTTCCTATTCCACTCCCAAATTGAACGAGGAAAACAAGAATGTCTATATGCCTCCGTACGAGCCCTAATTTCTCTTATCTTGTCTTTGTGATCTTTACGCGAAATGCAAGTAGGCGGCAGCAAGATCGTACTACAATCAGCTTCAAATTCCGGCCCTCTAAATTTACTCAACAGAAATTCATGAAAAGAACGTCGTCTTTCTTCCAGCGATCCCCAATTGAGTTGCCGAAGCATTTCCGTGACACTCGGGCATTGGTCGAACCTACCGGTAACAAATGTAGCTGCTCGTCTCTGAACCGCCTCTATGTCTTCCTTTAAACTGATCTGCTGCGGGTCCCAAACACCCAAACACTTGAGCAATACTCAAGACGTGGTCGTACAAGCGTCTTATACGCGGTCTTCTTTACAGGTGAAGTACATCTTCCCAAAATTCTCCCAATAAACCGAAGTCGGCTGTCCGCCCTACTCACAACAGTCCTTACATGCTCGTTCCATTTCATATCGCTCTGCAATGTTACGCCTAGATATTTGAACGACGCGACAGCATCAAGAAGCTCACTACTAATGCTGTATTCGAACATTATGGGATTGTTTTTTCTACTCATGCGCATCACCTTACATTTTTCCACATTGAGAGCTAGCTGCCAATCTTTGCACCAACTAGAAATTTTGTCTAAGTCATCCTGTATGCTATTACAGTCAGTTACAGACGACACCCTCCCATACACCACAGCATCATCAGCAAACAGCCGCATATTAAACTTACTCTGTCCATCAGATAGATGGATATAGATAGAAAATAATAGCGGTCCTATCACACTCCCCTGTGGCACGCCTGACTATACACTCGTCTCTGATGAACACTCGCCGTCGACAACAACGTACTGCGTTCTATTACTTGGGAAGTCTTCCAGCCAGTCACAAATCTGTGAACCTATTTCATAAGCTCATATCTTCGTTAGAAGTCTGCAGTGTGGCACCGCGTCGAACGCCTTTTTGAAGTCGAGGAAACAAAAAAATCCGCCTGTTGCCCTTCATCCATGGCCCGCAAGATGTCACGTGAGAAAAGGGCAAGCTGAGTTTCACATGAACGATGTTTCCTAAACCCGTGCTGATTCATAGAAAGAGACTTTTCCGTTTCAAGGAAATTTACTCTATTCGAACTGAGAATACGCTCTAAAATTCTACATGAAACTTATGTCAACGATATTGGCCTGTAATTGTGTGGGGCGGTTCTCTTCCTTTCTTATAAACGGGAGTCACCTGGGTTTTTTTCCAATCACTAGGAACTTTGCGCTGAATTAAAGATTCGCGATAAATGCAAGCTAAGTAGGTGGCCAATGCCGCAGAATACTCTTTGTAAAACCGAACTGGTATTCCATCCGGACCAGCAGACCTTTTCGTATATAGCTCCCTCAGCTGCTTCTCTACACCGGAAATACCTATTGCTATGTCCCCCATTTCGTAATTAGTACGTTGATCAAATGTGATATATTTGTGCGGTCCTCCTGCGTGAAAGATTTCTTAAAGGTTAAATTTAGAACTCCGGCTTTCCGTTTGCCTTCTTCTATTACTGCCCCGGAATGATCAACGAGTGACTGGACAGTGGGTTTTGACCCGCTTATCGATTTTACATAGGACCAGAATTTTTTCGTGTTCTCGGAAAGATCTTTTGGTAAGGTATGGCTGTGATAATTATTGTATGCATCGCGCATCGATCTTTTTATAGACGCACGAACCTGTACTAACTTTTGCCTGTCATCATTTGCGTATTCTTTTGTGAATCGAGAGTATAACAGTCTTTGCTTTCTCAGCAGCTTTCTAACATCATTATTATACCACGATGGATCTTTTCCACCCTCAGTCGTCTTTACTGGCACATATTTCTCTAACCGTTTATTTACAATGCACTTAAATTTAGTCCACAATTCCTCTACATCCATAGTCACGATATAACGATGCCCATTCATTTTCTAAGTGCGATCGTAACATTTGCTTATCGCCTCTTCCCAACAAAAACAGGCTCCTAGCCTTCTTGATTGGTTTATGAACTTTAGTCACCATCGACGCTATGACGATATCATGATCACTAATTACTGTTTCTACACAGGCATCGTTAATAAGGTCAGGCCTGTTCGTGGCTATAAGGTCTGAAATATTTCCATTGCGCGTGGATTGCCGGTTTAACTGCTCAAGACAGTTTTCGGAGAATGTGTCGAAAAGTAGCTCGCAAGACCCCTTGTCTGTACCGCCTGAAATGTAACTAGCGAGGTTCCAATCTATATTCCCCCGACTAATATTACATGGCCCGGATACCTACGCACTACCTGGTGTAGACTTTCTTTGAATGATTCTAAAACTGCTACAGCAGCACTGGGGGCCGGTAAAAACAGCCAACTATTAACTTTACTTCTTTTAGACCTGTTATACGTGCCCAGATAATTTCACAGTTACTTTCAACCTCGATCTCAGTAGAAACAATATCTTTGTCCACAGCGATGAACACTCCTCCTCCAGTTGTATCCGGTCTATCTTTCCGATATACATTCGTATGGCCACTCTTAAAATTATCAAGATCCGAAATTTAATAATCTCTCTCTCTCTTTAGCGAGCATGCTCTGTTACAATATTAGGCAATTCTTTTTGAAATGCACCAAGTCTTTACAACGTTTCCTTAGATCGATGTATCGCTGTCTCCAATCCAGTACTTCGACAGGAAAGTTTTCAAACTCCCCGTCTTCCTGTACACCTCTTAATATCCAATTCTGTGCTTCTGACAACTCCGAGTATTCGGGTAGTTTACCTCTTTATTTCCTTTATAATGCGAATGCTAAAGCAGTACACATATTCTTGCATATACCCATCTAGCTGAAACTAAATATGACAAAGGGAATCTGTCTCTCTCTCTATCAACCATACCCTGTTACAATATTAAACACTGCAAACGATTCTTTTCGAAATGCTCCAAGTCTTTACAACATTTATCTGACACAAGTAAACCGATATACCGATATCCAAACACTCCAGAATACGTATAAAATTTTGTATATACATGTGTACCCGGCTGGGACTCGAACCCGTCTCCTACTTTCTAGGCAGTTGCGCTGACCCCTCACCACTGGGGACATAGTGATCACTGCACCTGCAAGGACGACCTAAGCACGCCTCCCGTCAGACACAAATTCCCAGCTTTACCCTGCCTAAGTACTGAAACTCGTAGTCACTATGTACTAATTTCGGTACGAGGTTTTAAATTGTTCAAAAATGTTTGTAAATCTGTCGGACCAAACTGCGTGGTCATCAGTCCGTTGCTTACAGTCTTCTTAAATTAAGGACAGCACACAAATCCATGTCCCAGAGAGGACTCGAACCTCCGACGGCGAGCAACCGCGCTCTCCGCAGCGAGGCGCCTTAGACCGCTCGGCTACTCCACCGTGGATTAAAATTGTTATTTCTCTATGTTTAAACAAATATAAACCTATCGTACAATAGTATTTCCGTGGAGATTCATGATAAACAATAAAAACGAAAAGGGGGAAATAATTTAAGATCAGCAGTTTACCGATTTCTGACCGTCCACGCTAAACCTGTTTTCTTTTTCGAAAGCACTGACCTAACAACATCGTTCTTCGAAATGACACTGGTCAATACAACGTCAACGGAACCGCAAACATCTCCCTCCCTAACCGAGAGGACATAACGGTAATACTTTACCTGCCCGATGCAACACAATTACAACAGATTTTTCAGTTCTGTAGAGCAAGATCGGCCCACCCTTTACACAAAATACAGAAAAAAATTTCTTACCCCACACACAAATCAAGCTCCTTTTCTGTGTTAACTAAGATTTATTTTTTCAAGTCACTAAATCAAACTCGGATTTATTTTTTAAATCGATAATTACAGGTAGCTGTCTACCACAAACGAAGATGCCTACTCTATTAACTAAAACGCTAACCTACACACAACAACACACCACTAACCCTTATGTAGACTACATAGACCGCAAACGTCCAATTGGGTAGATGAGTTCACTAGATTTACAGACACACCAGTCAATTTTCGGTGTTGTTTTTAACCCAGTAAATAAGATGCCAAACAAGGTTGAGCACAACGCAACAACTGTTCTCTAAGGAATTTGTTAGCCGAGACCACATGGATAGGTCTGACATACTGTACAGGGATGCACTTCATCAATATTGGCTATCCTCGTTTAAAATACTAAAACAGTATTGTAGAGTCAAAACCATGATTAATACCGTATTGTAGCCTCCAGCCTGGTAACCCTATGTTCTTGACTAAACGAAGAAATAAAAGATTCCCGCAGACGCCTAACATGACACTTAATAAATTCGATAAGTTGAATACCGGTAACTTTTTTATCCAAGAACTAGTGATTCGACAAGTACCGGTCGTTTGCCTGACGAGCAGACAACCCGAAATGCAGGGTAGCAGCGCATGGATGCATAACAGTGAGGCGCTCCACAGCGGCGGTTCCGGAGTCACCAGAGGACATAACAAGCACCGCCAGAGAGCACACTAAACCGGGACTATTTTCCTACACATAGTCATGTGAGACTAGCTCTAGACTGCCACGTATCACAGCGCAAAGACTATTTAGGGGGGCGCAGTGCAATACGACGGCAGTTCTCCACCGACTGCCTATGAGAACCACAGCTGAGGGATCGCGACCGACGCCTCCGGGGAAGAGTCTCTGCCAGCAACGCCGCGCCTCCAGGACTTCCCGCAACGGAATACGTCGTCCGGTTCTGGCCGTTCTCTCGAGGCTGTCGTCATCTCACTGGCTTGAACCTAATTGGTGAAGAAGAAAACTTTCCGGTGCAGTTTGTTGTTTTTGCCTTAGTTTAAGTTCGTTACTTTGTTTTTGTCTTGTCAGTAAACAGACGTGTCTTTCAGTTATAATTTCAGAGACGAGATGTAGCAGTAGCGACGAAGATTTTTTTTTCTTTTTTTTTTCCGGAGTCTGGTGGTCAAGTAAGTAGCCTTCCTTGTTGTCTTGCTCGTTGTTTACCATGGACGGTTAACCAGTCACTGCAAATCCTGACGCATCACAGCACATTTTGCTGCTCTTACGGGACATGCAGTTGGTCCAGCAGGAACTTGGACAGGCAATGGCGGTCGTTAGCGCTTCAGTTACGGACAGAGGCCACTGCACGCCTCGTTCTCTTAATGATAGTAAAGGGTTCCGGGGGGCTCCGCCCTTCCCAGAGTTTGATAGGCAGGCGGAATCTTCGGCAAATTACACGGCTCGCCTTGAACAACATTTCTTGGTGTACGGTATCTCTGGTGATGCCCACCGTAGGGCTTTCTTCCTCGCCTACGTTGGTCCTGAGGTTTGCCATCTTCTTCAGCAATTAAAACCTGAGCACGAACCACATACCCTACCCTATGACGATTTGATGTTTTGCTTGCAGGAGTACTTTGACTCACAAGTGCATGTTCCGACAGCTCGACACAAATTCTTTAGCTGTCACAAGAAGCAAGGTCAGTCGTATCGGGAAGGGATCGCTACCCTCCTGGCTTATCAAGGGACTGCTGCTTTCGATGTTCCAATGAAAGCTGCCAACAATCGTACATGGCATTGCTCGTGAGGGATATGATCTTGGTTCATGCCCCCGACGAGGGACTCCAGAAGGACTTAGTCAAGTTACGGGACTCCTTAGAAGCATGTTTTCTAGTTATTCGGGCGTTTGAACAGTCCCTCCTTCCATGAGGCATTTCAGGTGCATGCAGCCCGCCCCATCTGCTGACAGACACCTCAGCAATCACCTCCCCATCTTCCTTCTGGTAAACAAACCTTCACTCGTGGCCTTACGCAGTTACCCTCTTGCAAAGACTGTTTCGTCACACACCCTAGACATCAGTGTCAGTTTCGCCGTACCAAATGTAACTCGTGTGACACAATGGGGCACAGGGCCGAAGTATGTCATGCTTCCTCTAGGATGCAAGTGGACTGTACTCAGATCGATCCTGCTTCAGAAGATGACCCAGGCACGTCTTATCAGGAGGATCTCCATGTTCAACGGGTAGCCCTGTCGGTGTTTGTCAATGACCACCCAGTCGACTTCCCGGTAGACACAGGGTCTACCTCTTCTATCATTGTGTGGAAAACTTACCAACGCATGAGTTCTCCCCCTCTTCAACCATTCACCCACAACCTATGAAGTTACAGTAGTGCCTTAGTGATGCTTAAGGGCTAGTTTACTGCACTTCTCAAACATGGCGCCACAACTTGCAGGATGCGTCTCCTTGTCGTGGATACACCTGGAGCGACGAACTTGCTGGGTCTTGACCTTTTCGATGCCTTGGGGCTGGAAGTCCACGATACCACTAGGAGCATCCAGCCAGGAGCTGCCAGTTCCTATCTCCAAACTCTTCGCACAAAGTATCATTCCGTGTTCAAGACTTCTACTGCTAGTGTACAAGGGTTTGAGGCACATATCACGCTCCTTACGACGGCCATACCCCGGTTCTTCAAAGCCCGGCCTGTACCATTCGCTCTTCGCGACAAATTACAGGCGGATCTCCAATGTTTGCAGGGAGCTGGCGTCGTAACACCTGCCTCTAACAGTTTATGGGTAACGCACGTAGTATTGGTCAACAAACCGGGTTCCCATCCGTGTACGTGGTAATTTCAGTAAAACCATCAATGCCCAGTCGATTGTTGATACATACCAAAGGCCGACGAGATCCTCACTCGCCTCAATGGGGGCAAACTCTTCGCGAAAATCGACCTCAAGGACGCATATATACAGCTTCCTTTAGACGAGGCGTCCCGCAACTTGCTGGTTATCAACTCTCCTTTTGGTCTGTTTTGATATAATAGGCTCCCCTTTGGGATAGCGAGTGCCCCAGTAATTTTGCAGAGGTTCCTCGAAACTCTCACAAGCGACGTGCCTTGCTCTGCCAACTACCTGGATGACATCATTGTTGCTGAACAGTCTGCTCAACCTGGACATCCTTTTTTCTGTTCTCCAAACAGCCAACCTTCACTGCAATTTGGAGAAACGTCAATTTGCCTGACGAGCAGACAACCCGTAATGCAGGGTAGCAGCACATGGATGCCTACCAGTGAGGCGCCCCACAGCGGCGGTTCCGGAGTCACCAGAGGACGCGACGAGCACCGCCAGAGAGCGGTCTAAACCGGAGCTATTTTCCTCCGCACAGTCACGTGAGACCAGCTCGAGATTGCCAAGTATCATTGCGCGCCGACTATTTAGGGGCGTGCAGTGCAGCACGACGGCAGTTCTCTGCCGACCGCCTACGAGAACGATCGCTAAGGGATCGCGACCGACGCCTCCGGGGAAGAGAAGAGTTCCTGCCAGCGACGCCGCGCCTCCAGGATTTCCCGCAATGGAATACGTCGTCCGGCTCCCTGGCCGTTCTTTCAAGGCTGTCGTCATCTCCCTGGCTTATACCAAGTTGGTGAAGAAGAAAACGTTTAGTTGCTGTTTGCTGTTTTTGCCTTAGTTTCAGAAGTTAGTTTGTTTGTTTTTGTCTTGTCAATAAACACAATTATCATACAGTGTGTTTCTGTTATTATATCCGAGGCGAGATATAGCATATTTACTCGGCAGTTAGACTTCATTCAGATTAAACAATCGATTCCAGCTACCCTATCCATGTTCACAATCACGCTGCTGTTCCCTATACAGCTTCCTTCCAGACGAAAGTCATGGATGGATACTAGGTACGCAGTTCCATTTTGTATTACGAGGCGCGTCCAGAAAGTAAGTTCCGTTTGTTAATAAAATGAAATTGTATACAGATACAGAAGAAATTTTTATTGCACAAAATTCTACAACTCTTAAACTACTTTTCCACACAACTGCCGAAATTTTGCAGGCATTTGTCATAGCGTTGCACCAGTTTTTGTATACCTTCTTCATAGAAATCTGCCGCCTGTCTCTTCAACCAGTTGGAAACAGTTTCTTTCAGCTCGTCGTCATTGGTGAAGTGATGACCACCAAGACAAGACTTGAGATGTAAGAACAGATGAAAGTCGCCAGGAGGGAGGTCAGGGCTGTACGGAGGATGGTCAAACACATCCCAGCCATATCCCTGTAGGAGGTTTTTCGTCACATTTGTTTGGTAACAATTTCATGCATCAGTGATCGTGAAATTTGGAGAAGTCCATAGCGAGAGCACTAATTGTAAACCTATGGTTTTCCTGGATCTTGTCATCAATCGCGTGAACCAGTTCCTCTGAAACCAAAGGTGGACGCCCACTTCGTTCTTCATCGTGCACATCACTACGCCCGCCATTGGACTGTCGGACCCATCTTCTCACCATCGAATCACTCATCGCATTTAGTCCGCAAACATCGCAAATTTGCCGATAAATTTCACTCGGTTTCACTTTCCTCGCATTCAGAAACCAAATGACCGACCTGATTTCACAGGCGGCGGGATTTTCAATCAACGCCGACATTTCAAACAAGCACAACAAAGCGTACGTAACTGACAGCGATCTCCAAATGGCGCACGTTCTTCTCCTTGATATACATCGTCTACAGCACATGTACGAAACTGCAATCGCAGCGCTGCTGCGGAGATAAATTGAAACGGAACTTACTGTCTGGACTCGCCTCGTAAAAAAGATCCCTGAAAGATCTAGTAAGATGCCCAAATCCAGGAGACACAAGGCAACTACACAAAGCTATTGTAGTATAGATAGGAGCTCCACCATTACAACATTTAGTTTAACATCGGTTACTTCCACTTTATATGGTGCAGCCACAGGGTTTGCATATTCTCTCGAGATATTCTCGAGTGCCTCCATCTCAGTTCGCTCCGGCATTCCACGTGACGTCACAAACCTGACTCCAGGTAGGAGAAGTGGTAACTTCCATGGCTTACAAAGATGAACTTGTCGAATTTACTACGCAGGTTTAAGGTAAAAGATCAGATATATTTTACCACTGTGGGCATCTACGCTATATAAATGACACCAGTTCTAAACACCACTAACACATGTTCAAACAGGGTTTTTACCGTACAAAGTGCAAAGCTTTTTACAATCACAAGTACATAATCCTAGAACGACTTCTTTAGAGCTCTATCGCAACACATCATGATCCACAACTGGAAAGAGACATTGGATCGCATGTTTTAGAGTATTTCAAACACCTTTAACTTAAATTCTATCCCATCTAGCCTCCGACACTCTATGTAAGCGCTTGTAACAACAACCATCTCCAGCCCAACGACCGAACTACAACTGCAATCAGCACTAACCTATAGACTATAACGATGTAGCCATTCCAGTTCTTTTTTTACTAAAGTTCTAAACTAGCTAGTATGCGACAATCTCGGTATCTCTGCGTTGTTGGTAGATATCTCCCGAACATCTAACTGATTGATCGTGCATCTTCTTGCATTGCATACTCCACAGACAGTATTTCTGAAACGTCTTCTATCAGTCACTAGATCACATACCAGGTACGTTTAAAATCGCCAGAGCACAAACAGTCGTTCCCCCTTCTAAAAAATCAATACTGCCGATAAACATCTGTAACACAACCATTTACATGACTGCCACATATAGAACAGCTAACAAGGAATGATCCAGTTCAACACCAAGTTTTTTCTTATAGATATCTAATCCATACAACGAACAACGCAAAATAGTCTACACCATCACCCGAAATATTTTATCGAATGCCAAGAGCAGTCCTTTAGAGACTAAACAAATGATTAAACGCGCCTCCCAACGACGGTAACTACCGAGCTTTAAATCACCTAACCATACGGTTTACTGAAATCGATTCTTCTCCACTGAAGAACAATAATTTACCACCGCAAGTATCTCCGCTACTCTACCGAGAGGCAACCATTCGTAAAGTAAACACCACTAAAAGAAGAGATGAATACAACACAGCCCTACCACATAACCATACTAGTACGTATCAATATGCAGCCCACAAATGTAGAACACCTATATGTTGCAACGACTAAACAGATCGAAACCGGTATTTTGCACAAGCCAGGATACATCGTTCGCACCATGTTATGAATACACGAGAGCTAATGTTACGAAAATAGAATATTACATAGCGTGTATCAACAGCCATAAGAATAAAAAAAAGAACGTTATGTCACAGTTATACCATCACTCCCACTTCCAAGAACCACAGACATTGCCGAGGTGGGGTGGCTTGCGTGCCTCAACGATACAGATAGCCGTACCGTAGGTGCAACCACAGCGGAGGGGTATCTGTGGAGAGGCCAGACAAACGTGTGGTTCCTGAAGAGGGGCAGCAGCCTTTTCAGTAGTTACAGGGGCAACAGTCTGGATGGTTGACTGAGCTGGCCTTGTAACATCAGCTAATGTGGCTTTGCCACACAATTACTGTGAACGGCTGAAAGCAAAGGGAAACTACAGCCGTTACTTTTCCCGAGGATATGCAGCTCTACTGTATGAACATATGATGATGGCATCCTCTCGGATAAAATATTCCGGAGATAAAATACTCCGCCATTCGGATCTCTGGGCGGGGACTACTCAGGAGGATGTGATCATCAGAAAAGACAACACTGGCATTCTACGGTTGGGGCGTGGAATGTTAGATCCCTTAATCGGGTAGGGAAGTTAGAAAATTTAAAAAAAGAAATCGATAAGTTGAAGTTAGATATAGTGGGGATTAGTGAAGTTCGGTGGAAAGACGAACAGGATTTCTGGTCAGGTGAGTACAGGATTATAAATACAAAATCAGTTGGGGGTATTACAGGAGTAGTTCTGATAATGAATAAGAAAATAGGAATGCGGGTAAACTAGTATGAGCAACACAGTGATCACATTATCGTAGTCAAGACAGATATGAAGCCAACACCGACCATAGTAGTACAGGTTTGTATGCCTACTAGCTCTGCCGATGATGAGGAAACAAAGAAATATATGAGGAGCTAAAGGAAATTATTCAGACAATTAAGGGAGAGGAAAACTTAATTGTTATGGGAGACTGGAATCCGGTAGTAGGACAAGGAAGGGAAGGGAAGATAGTAGGTGAATATGGTCTGGGCAAAAGGAATGAAAGAGGAAGCCGCCTGGTAGAATTTTGCACAGAACATAATTTAGTTATAACAAACACCTGGTTCAAGAATCACAAAAGAAGGTTGTATACATGGAAGAGACCAGGAGACACCGAGAGATACCAGATAGATTTTATAATGGTAAGACATAGATTTCGGAACTAGGTTTAAATTGTAAGACATACCCAGGGGCAGATACAAACTCTGACCATAACTTATTGGTAATGAATTGTAGGCTGAAACTGAAAAAAACTGCAGAAAGGTAGGAAAATAAGGAGATGGGACTTGGGTAAATTGAGGGAACCTGAATTTCTTGAGCATTTCTGAGGGAGCTTTAGGCAATAATTGACAGAAACGGGGGAATATAAAACGGTAGAAGAGGAATGGGTAGCATTGAGAGATGAAATAGTGAAGCCAGCAGAGGGCAACATAGGTAGGAAGGCAAGACCTACAAAATCTTTGGATATCACAGGACATACTAAATTTAATCGATGAAAGGAGAAAATATAAAAATGCAATAAATGAAACGTGCAAAATGGAGTACAGATGACTAAGAAATGAGATTGACAGGAAGTCCAAAATGTATAAGCAGGAGTGGCTGGATGGCAAATGCAAGTCAGTAGAAGAAGGTATGAATAGGGGATAAATAGCCTACAGGAAAATAAAGGAGATATTTGGAGATAAGAAAAACAGCTCTATGAATATCGAAAACACAGATGGAAAACCAGTTCTCAGCAAAGAAGGGAATGCTGAAAGGTGGAAAGAGGATATAGAGAGACTCTATGAAGGAAATGAACTTAGAGGTAATATTGTAGGAAGGGGAGAAGAAGTAGATGAGGATAAAATAGGAGATACTATACTGAGAGAGGAATTTGACAGAGCACTGAAAGACCTAAGGCGAAACAAGACCTCTGGAGTAGATGACATTCCCTCAGAGCTACTGAAGTCTATGGGAGAGCTAGCCATGACAAAACTGAAAGATGTATGAGACAGGCGAAGTACTCTCAGACCTTACGAAAAATGTAATAATCCCCATTCCAAAGAAAGCAGGCGCAGACAGTTGTGAAAAGTACAGAACCATCAGTTTAATCAGTCATGGTTGCAAAATATTAACACGAATTATTTACAGAAGGATGGAAAAGCTGGTAGAAACCGAACTCGGGGAAGATCAGCTTGGGTTCAGAAGAAATGTAGGAACACGGGAGGCAATACTCACTTTACGACTTATCCTAGAAGATAGATTAAGAAACGGCAAACCTATATATCTAGCTTTTGTAGATTTGGAGAAGGCTTTTGACAATGTTAATTGGAATAAACTCTGAAGCAAGCAGGAGTAAAATATAGGGAGCGTAAGTTTATTTACAACTTGTAAATAAACCAGACAGCGGTTGTCAGAGCTGAAGGGCATGAAAGGGATGCAGTGGTTCGAAAGGGAGTAAGACAGAGTTGTAGTCTTCCTCCAATGTTATTCAATTTGTACATTGAGGAAGTTATAAAGGAAAGCAAGGAGAAATTTGGAGAAGGAATTAAAGTTCAGAGTGAAGAATTAAAATCAAGACATAGACAGCAAAAGACCTGGAAGAGCAGTTGAACGGAACGGACAGTGTGCTGAAAGGTGCGGATGAAATGAACATTAACATGAGCAAAACAAGGATAACGGAGTGCAGTTTAAGAAAATTAGGTGATGCTGAAGGAATTAGATTAGGTAACGAAACAATAAAGGAGGTAGATGAGTTTTGTTACTTGGGCAATAAAATGACAAATGATGGTCGCAGTAAATCAAATGTTTGTAAATCTATCGGACCCAACAGAGTGGTCATCATTCCGTAGCTTACAAACTACTTAAACCTAGGTAAACTGAAGGAATTAGATTAGGTAACGAAACAATAAAGGAGGTAGATGAGTTTTGTTACTTGGGCAATAAAATAACAAATGATGGTCGCAGTAAATCAAATGTTTGTAAATCTATCGGACCAGACTGCGTGGTCATCAGTCCGTAGCTTACGAACTACTTAAACCTAGGTAAACTAACCGAAGGACAACACTCACAACCATGCCCCAGGGAGGACTTGAACTCCACGGCGAGCAACCACGCGCTCCGCAGCGAGACGCTTTAGACCGCTCAGCTACTCCACCGCGGCTGGTCGCAGTACAGAGAATATAAAATGCAGAATGGCAATGAGTAGAAAAGCGTTCTTGAAAAAGAGAAATTCGTTAACATAAAATATTGAATTAAGCCTAAGGAAGTCCTTTCTGAATGCATTTGTGTGGATGTTGCCTTGTATGAGAGTGAAGCAATGATGATAAACAGTGCGGACAGGAATAGGGTAGAAGCTTTGGAAATGTGGTGCTACAGAAGAATGCTGTAGATTAGGTGGGTGGATCGCGTAACTAATGAAGAGATATTGAACAGAATTGGGGAGAAAAGGAATTTCTGGCATACCGTGATTAAAAGAAGGGATCGATTGGTAGGACCCATTCATAGACATCAAGGAATTGTGAATTTATCGTTGGAGGGAAGTGTGTGGGGTAAAAACTGTAGAGGAAGACCAAGAGATAGATACAGTAAGCAGATTAAGACAGATGTAGGTTGCCGTTCTTATGTGGAGATGAAGAGGCTTTCTCAGGATAGAGTAGGGTGGAGAGCTGCATCAAACCAGTCTCCGGACTGAAGACCACAACAACAACAACATACCATCGCTGTTAATGCAACATCGACATAATGAAGACCATCTCTAACTAATCTCTTTACGCCATGAAGAGAAATCCGTGCACAATAGTATTACCGACAAATACTGCAACACTTCTATGGATCATTTCCTCGCAGTTGAGGCAAACGAGGTACTTACCATACGAGTTGACTACAACAGCCATTATAACTTGCATGATGAAAATACAGTTAGCAATAACCTATTTCACACACACACACACACACACACACACACACACACACACACACACACACACACACACATTACACAAACAGGCAAATGAGCGCTAAATTGCGATGTAAAGTCAAATTCCAGTACATACACTAACGTATCGCACAATATCGATTTAAACGAACGCTTGCTTGGCTGTGGACTAGATCAGCACAGAAGTACATTTCCGATAACTGACCAACAAATAGATTACCAATCGAAGCTTTGCTCTTCTGACACGTAACCTGTTTTCCGGTATTTTCTCCTGGATCCGTAGACCTGCATAAAGGAAACGTTTTACACGAAAAGCTGTGAGTCTTAACAACTAATAGCTGTTGCAGATGCAAACTACTACATATTTTAGGTAATCACGCTGACGTTGGAGTGCTCCTCAGCACACTTGATCCCCGTACAGATCTTATGATGTACCTCGTAAGGGTGGTCTACATACGCCACAGAAGAGAGAAGAGTACAAGGATCTTTCCACAGAGGGAAGAAACCTAGAATGTGTATAGCTCGATTCCCACATCACAAAAAAAGATACTGTGCTACAACAGCTTACAACACATTAATTCCAACTCTAACCGTTTTTTTAGGTAAAAACGACCCACAGATCGGTGAGTTTCACATCAAAAACATAGGATTATATCACAGCAAACCAACATCTAACCCTTTTTACGACAAAACGAACCACACCTAGTAAGAGACACAAATGTTACTCGAAATATACTTTTTGCATGATCATTCTATACGAAGAACCCTTTAAAATCAAAACCAGAACGTTACTGTTTGACTCTTCTGGCCCTAAACACTTCTTTTTGTACATCCTATCAACCCTATAGCCCTGAAAATCCTGATACACGACAAGTTCCAAATCCTGACACCAATTAAATTACAAGGTACACCTCTCAACCCAGGTGAATCCCTTGTGGTTCAAGTAGCCAACACACACTGAATGCTTAGCCTTTTACAGGAAAATGTCAAAATTCACCATACCATTCAACCTAAATAACTAACAGTCATATGTAAGAAGACGTACTCGGCCAAGTGATCTATCTGCATGTATATCTCTTGTCTCGAAGAATACATCTAGAATCGAAGGATGCGTTGTACCTCTCGCCCATATTGAGGTTATTTGGTCTTTCGCCTAGAAATATCACCCAAAAGCATAATTTGGAGAACGAGTCGGAGCTATACTAGGACACGATCTGTTGGTTGTGGTGTGATATTTTATGCTCAGAGCTTGATTTACCCTAAAAAGAGATGGAGGTCGGTCTGTTGAATTTTGAGACTTTCGTGCCTCTCCACAATTTTTTGTGTTGTTAGTTGCGAATATAAGCAATCTACGAATATTCTTCTCTTGACAGGCCCTTTACCCTTCGCTGGTATGTGTAGATGTCACTTGCTGTGTGGTAGTTAAAGTCTGCATCGCCTTCTGTATGAAAAAAAATCCCTAAAAAAATCTATGATTGTTCGATTGTGTGGTTAATATAGTCCTGACCCTAACTAGAGGCGTTTATATTCTATCAGATCTGTTTCTTCTCCTATATCCTGATCTAACTTTCATAGGATCGACTGGTAAGATACATCAAAGCTATTGCACGTTGTACTTATCTATGTGGGGTCTAAATGTCTGATCTATCAACGCGATTTTCTCTTCAACATCAAGACGTGGTTTGTTGCAGGAGTTGTACAACCTCGCAATGTGTTTGGATTTAAATAGTTCTCCAGCTATAATATTGCATTAAATCATAAATCGACGAACATTCTGTTGTCATAATAGAAAAGCAATCGAAGCTTGTGATGTGTATTTCTTTGATTTGTGGGTCTATTTACCTTACAAACTGATAGAAGCGGGTCTGTTGTGCTTTTTTCGTAGCTCTATTTATTATTCGCGATGCATTATATGACAAATAAACAGCCTAGACGAAGTGCTGATCTAAACTTTACCTTTATAAATTATACAAACAAACGTTACTTTTTGTTTGCTGGAGAACATAAGACGAATGGCACTGGTTCTGTTGTGTGCGAAGGTGGGTGGAATAGGTGACCATCTGCCAGTGTTTTGTTAGTATTGAGCTGCATTTTGACATCTGCCTGTAAATGGCTAAGCATTCAGTGTCTGTTGGCTACTTGAACCACAAGGGATTCATCTGTGGTTGAGAGTTCGAGATTGTTGTCTAATTGGTGTCAAGATTTGGAACTTGTCGTGTAGCATATAACGGGATTTTTAGGGCTATAGGGTTGTTAGGGTGTACAAAAAGAAGTATTTAGGGTGAGAAGAGTCGAACAATAACGTTACCTTCTGTTTTTGATTTTAAATGTTCTTCGTATAGAATGATCATGCAGAAAGCATATTTCAATTCGAGCTGAGGCGTCGGCCTACCAAGCTTCTTTATTTCACACTTTCGTTACAAGCTTAAAGCTGAGTAACTTGTTTCTAAAAGATACTGAACGTTGTTAATTTTTCCAAGAACATATTAATATGCACATGGACACTAAAACAGAGTAAATAACTGATTACACTGTTAAGTGACTATAACAGAATGAATCAGTTACGATGAAGGGACCAGCTTCCTTGGGATTATGCGACACTGTAAGCAACACCCCCTCCTAACCTTACGCATGCGCAAAGGCTCCTCACCCCCACATCTTTCCAAACAATTAATATTTGTTACAACGAAGAGTATAAATGTCAATTACCCTCAAAATCGCAACACATTCGCAAAAACGTCGAAAGTATATGTGGCAAGTAACAATACAAAAGTCATCGTTGTTCACGTATCTGTTAAAAAGGAGATTTGGTTTTTTTTTTCTTTTTTAAAGAAAAGAACAAAGAAGATTGCTGTCGGTCTCGAAACCACTACCATCGACAGCGCTATTCTTGCTAGGGGGAAAATAGTAACTTCATTATTTTTCATTGTCGTATCCTCTGAAGGCTTGATACATGTATTTACCAACAGACGTAAAGTTTGTTGTTTTATTGAACAAACTTTACGGCTGTTGGTAAATACATCTATTATTTGGATTCAAAAATAGACCAACCGCAGTCCCAACACCAGAATAAGATGGAACTACATCGATTAAAGATTACTTGCAGTCGGTCTGGAACCCACTCCCTTCGAGACCGCAGAGCGAAGCCGTTAAACACACTGCCATTCATGATAGGTTGAGAGTAGTAGCTTAATGGACGTATATAAGGGAGCGGCCTAGCTTACATTTAAAAAAAGTAAATTAAAATAAAACTCGGATATTTGCCAATAACCGCTTTCTTGAATCCTGTGCCCCAAAATTGTGGTCATGGAACGTGCTTGGTTTGCGTAGCAATAATCTGTATGGAGGTATGATTCAACAAACAATATTGTGTCCCATAACTGAGTGTTATCCTGTTTAACTGGTGAATTGTCACATTTGAAAGGACTATGAAACGAATAAGTTAGATATTTTGGGTTAAAGCATAGCCAATTGCTGCTTTTCGCACACTACAGCTCCCTCGTCTAGAACATTTTGTAAACGGCACTGATTTTATGATGCATTTAGCAAATTGTAAAAATCATCATCATCATCAAGTGCAAACAACCAAAGAGAGTGCTTAAATTATTTCCTTGATCATTCGTATACTTTAGGAGCTGCAGAAGACTTACGACATTTCCTTGGGGAACCTTATATATCGAGAAATTACTATATGACTTTCCGTCTATTACCATGATACCATGAATCCAATCACTCATATGAAACGATAATTGGTAGGCACGCAATTTGATTAAAATTGCTTGTTAGGACCGATGTAAAAAGCCTTCTCCAAATTTTGAAAATTGGAATCAATTTGAGATTATATGTCTCATTACTTATTGAGAATAAAGAGTTAGTTATGTTGCATAAGGACAATATATTCTCAACTCGTATTGGTTGTGCCGGAACAGGTAGTTTCCTTAAAGGTGATCAAAATATGTAAGTTAGTATATGCTGCAAAATCTTACTGCAAATCAATGTCTGGAATAATCCTTTGAATTATTTTGAGTTATTTCTTGAGTACTGGTGTAATCTGTGCCAGTCTTTAGACATTCCTATTTAATGGAACGACAGTTGTATATGACTGCTAATTACGAAACTATTAGATTGCCATGCCGCGCTATGCTGTGATGCGCGAGGCCGTTACCTGTCGGGGGTTCGAATCCTTCCTCGGGCTGGATGTTTGTGCTGTCTTCAGTATACGTTAATTTATAAGTAGTTTGTAAGTTTAGGGTCTGATGACCCCGCAGTTAAGTCCCATAAGCTTAATAAACGTTTGAATTTTTTAAAAAAAGTTCAATTGTTCAAATGTTTGTAGAGCTTATGGGACTTAACAACGGAGTCATCAGTCCTTAAACTTACAGACTGCTTATGAACTAGCTAATACTAAGGAAACCACAAATATCCATGTCCGAGGGGGGATTCGAGCTCCCGACGGTGGTGGCTGTGCAGACTGTGACTGGCGCGCCTCAGAGCGCTCGGCCAACGTTTTTTTTTATTTTTATTTTTTTATTTTATTGCCATTTCTGAAAGAAACCTAATTTGCTTGCAGTCTGCACCAGAAGTGTTCAAATGTCAGTAAAACTGAAATGGCCATCAGTTTCTAGACTTACAAACTACTTAAACTAAATTATGCTAAGGACAAAACGTACATACATGCCCGAGGGAGGACTCGAACCTCTGGAGGAAAGCAGCAAGGCTCCTTAGAGCGTTCGCTACTCACACTCGGCTCTGGGCCAGAATATTAACTTTTATTATGTGATATCAGTCGAGTCTCAACATCTAAGATATCTATTTCTATTTCTTTTTTTCGAATCCTAGAATATTAACTTTGTCATCTTTGGTGTAGGTATTTCGGGAAACTTTAGCAACTCCTCTTTAACTTAATTTAAAGAAACATTCATTTTAGAATCAAATATGACTATATTTCTGTAGGAATAGTTGTTGAACTATGTGGTAAGGCCGTTCAAGAACGAGTACTTAAAAGGGTAAGATGAACAGATTTTTTTTACTGTACTACCTGACGAAAGCAGACATTAACACGGAGAGAGCAACTAGTCTTATACTCACATTGTGCAGACTTCTCATGTGGAAAATCAATTATCAGGGACGATTTTCTTGTACTTTTCAACATCGTACTGTTTTAGCTCAAACAATGGCAACAACGATTATAACGCACATCTTATCTTACAATTTCGATACGAATACATTGATTGGGAAAGGCTTTCATGGCGCTGCAGTGCCTGGTGATGAGTCAGGACAACAACTGCAGAACAATCCCTCAGAGCGCAATTCATACACTCAAGTTCTTAATGTAGTTATAGCGCATTCGATTCATATAACTGTTGTTGTTGTGGTCTTCAGTCCGGAGACTGGTTTGATGCAGCTCTCCACAATACCCTATCCTGAGCAAGCCTCTTCATCTCCACATAATAACGGCAACCTACATCTGTCTGAATCTGCTTACTGTATCCGTCTCTTGGTCTTCCCCTGCGATTTTTTCCCCACACACTTCCCTCCAACGCTAAATTCACAATTCCTTGATGTCTAACAATGTGTCCTACCAATCTATCCCTTCTTTTAGTCAAGGTATGCCAGAAATTTCTTTTCTCCCCAATTCTGTTCAGTACAGCATCGCCTGATTTTCTTACACTGCACTCCATTACCCTAGTTTTGCTCTTGTTAATGTTCATCTTATATGCACCATTCAGCACACTGTCCATTCCGTTCAATTGCTCTTCCAGGTCCTTTGCTGTATCTGACAGAATTACTATGTTTTGTGTCCCAACTTCGTCGCCGCTTTTGTGTCCCAGCCTCGTCGTAGGTGTCGGTGGCCGAGTGGAATGAGCCCGACACAGGAACAAAAATAGCACGCTGGTGCAGGTACGGAGGGGAGCAGCCAGAAACTAAAAACACTCGAGTAAATTAGAAAAAGATATATATTGCACAGAATGTAACAATACTCAACTTTTACATAGTACTGCAGAATGTTGATACATAGTTGTTAGAGGCCTGCCTAGTGCCTGTACGCTAGCAAAGTCTTCACTGGTGCCTATCTGATTACGAAGGTCCTAACTCGTTGCTATCTCAGTCCGAAGTCCCGATGTCCTTCATTGGTGGCCACGAGCGGCGTTGTCCCAGAGGGCGCTCGTGGCTGTCGTCGTGAGAACGCCGCGCCGTGCGTGCATGGCGGCGCGCGGCGAAAGTAAGTGGCGCGCACTTTGTACTTGTGCGACACCACACCCCTCCCCCCCAAACCGCCGCGCCGTCGTGGCGTAGGGCTGAGGGCCACGGCGACGGCACTGGGAGGAGGGCCTGGGCGGGGGCGTTACTGGTGGGACGGGCGTCGTAGCTGAGGCTGGGATCGAGACGCCGTCCGCGCCCCGGCATCCGCCTTGCGATCCTCCAGGGAACCCACCGAAACCTGGGGAAGGGCGCACCCCCCCGCCCAGAGGGAGCAGGTCATCTTCTTCTGAGGTGCGTGGCCCAGGCGGCGGCGGCACGCACGGTCCCGGAGTCCCTCTCGGTGACGCTGTCATCTGCGGCGGCGACAGCGGCGGCGTCGCGTCGATCTCCATCGGGACGATCTCGTAGTCCGGGGACGCTGGACCCGTTGACGAACGATGTGTTTGTGC
This sequence comes from Locusta migratoria, assembly GCA_026315105.1. Classification (NCBI taxonomy): domain Eukaryota; kingdom Metazoa; phylum Arthropoda; class Insecta; order Orthoptera; family Acrididae; genus Locusta; species Locusta migratoria. The sequence continues at coordinate 62,305,646 of CM048744.1, read as the reverse complement.
TCCCTGGCGGTGAACTGGGTCTGGAATCAAGAAACCGGAGACAGGATCGCGCGGCCTGTGCAGGCGCAATTGGTTTGCGTGGCGCCGCAGCTCCGACCCTGTGGAAGAACGTACAACAAACATATTGCGCCCGAGCACGCGCTGAATGATGCCCGGCATCCATTTCTTCTTGTTTCCAGCAAACACCCTGTACAGCACCGGCGTAGACTCGGCACGCAGCGGATTAACAACACTGTCACTAGATGACACTACCGCCGGATCGGCGTCCGCGCAAGCCTGCGAAGCTACTCCACATTTACTAACTACTGCACTACACTTTTGAGTAGCTACTTGATGTCTACTGTCACTAGCTACACAGTACTGGGCACTATTACAAGGAGCAGTTGCAGAAGGCACTAATTTCACTACAGGAATGCACTGTTCATAGTCATTTTGCTTGTCCCGAGCCGGCCGCGGTGGCCGAGGAGACTAAGGCGCTCCAGTCACGGTCTGCACGGCCACTACGGTCGGGGGTTCGAATCCCCCCTCGGGCATGGATATTTGTGCCGTCCTTAGTCTTAGTTAGTTCATAAGTAGTTTGTAAGGTTAGGGACTGATAACCCCGTAGTTAAGTCCCATAGACTTTACATTTGATTTGCTTGTCCCGAACCCGTTTCCGTTGCACTGTTTTACGCGCTCGTTGGCGCTTGCTACGTGGTGCACTATATAGTTTTGCCATAGGCGCAGAACTACTTTCTTGAAATTGAGATCCAAGGAAAGCACTGTTCAATTCCACAGCTCGTACAACATTTACAGAATGAACTGTTCTCGCACTTTGCGAAGCACTGTTTCTAACGTGTCTGTTCTTTGAGTTTTTAATTTGCATACACACAGACTGTACATGTCCTGATTTGCCACATTGATAACAGGTTGCGTTGCGACTAGGGCAATGAGCACGCTTGTGGCGAGACACACACTGGGGGCACGATTTACGAACATTTTTCTGAAATGAGCGTTGGCGCCCGTTATTCAAAGCACTGTTTCTAACACGACGGGGCGACCTTTGTGTCGCACTTTTACACTGGCTACTGTTCACTGTCTATTCAGCACGGCCGATAGAGGAATAAGAATCCCTAGTGCTACACTGAGAACTACGGCTAGGAAAGCGACCGTTGCGGCGCACTGAATTTACACTGTGGCTTTGCATTTCTACATCTGCTAAGTCAAAAGTATCATGCGCTTCTATAAGCTGCAGTACACTGTCTAATGAGGGGTCAGATTGTTTCAGAATTGCTGCCCGAATTCTGGGGTCCTGAATGTTCTGCGTAATCGCATCCCTCAACATCACGTCACTATACGAAAGTCCACAAGAGCAAGTAAATTTACATTTGCGGGTTAAGCCCTTCAATTCCGTAATCCACTCTTGGTGTGACTGTTCCGGTAATTTTTTCAGTCTGAAAAATCGGTACCGTGCAGCAGCTATGAGAACTTTTCTCTCATAATGAGCATTTAGTGCCTCTACTATTTGTTCAAAGTCTACATCACGAGGAGATGCTTGCGGGAATAGTTTCTGCAGTAATACGAAGGTTTTGGGGCCCACCACGGACAATAAAAGATGCTTAACAGTCTGACCTGTAATTTGATGAGCCGCGACGAGTTCTTGAAACTGTGCGAAATAGTCGCTCCATTCTTCCTCACGTTCGTTGTACTGGCGGAACGTAGGAAGCGTTACGGCGGCAGGTGTGGGCTGCTGAAGCGGCGGCTGTTGTTGTTGTTGGTTGGCTGCTTGCGCTGTGAGCTGGGCCACCGCCTGGAGTAGCTGGGTAATTTACGCCGTCTGTAACTGAACAATTTCCATTAAGTTTGGGTTCGGGGTAGTGGCCATGCTGACCGATTAGGCGCCGCGTATACAAGTAAATTAGTACAAAACACAAATGCAAGATAAATGAGGACGCTCTGCAACAAAAAAGTCCACAAAATACGTAACAGAATATGTTCCCCCAAAATTCTTATAATAAGGGTGGGTGGGCGGGAGCAATTTCTGCGTGCTCCGACTGCTGCTGTCTGGCTGCTGCTAGCGTGCTGGTCCAAGGTTCTATCACTCCTCGTCGCCACTTTTGTGTCCCAACTTCGTCGCCGCTTTTGTGTCCCAGCCTCGTCGTAGGTGTCGGTGGCCGAGTGGAATGAGCCCGACACAGGAACAAAAATAGCACGCTGGTGCAGGTACGGAGGGGAGCAGCCAGAAACTAAAAACACTCGAGTAAATTAGAAATAGATATATATTGCACAGAATGTAACAATACTCAACTTTTACATAGTACTGCAGAATGTTGATACATAGTTGTTAGAGACCTGCCGAGTGCCTGTACGCTAGCAAAGTCTTCACTGGTGCCTATCTGATTACGAAGGTCCTAACTCGTTGCTATCTCAGTCGGAAGTCCCGATGTCCTTCAGTGGTGGCCACGAGCGGCGTTGTCCCAGAGGGCGCTCGTGGCTGTCGTCGTGAGAACGCCGCGCCGTGCGTGCATGGCGGCGCGCGGCGAAAGTAGGTGGCGCGCACTTTGTACTTGTGCGACACCACACTATGTCGTCGGCAAAACGCAATGTTTTTAATTCTTTGCCCTGAACTTTAATTCCTTCTCCAAATATCTCCTTGCTTTCCTTTATAGCTTGCTCAATGTACAAATTGAATAACATTGGAGAAAGGCTACAACCCTGTCTTACTCCATTTCCAACCACTACATCCCTTTCATGCCCTTCAACTCTGACAACCGCTGTCTGGTTTTTGTACAAGTTGTAAATAACCTTACGCTCCCTATATTTTACTCCTGCTTGCTTCAGAACTTGAAAGAGTTTATTCCAATCAACATTGTCAAAAGCCTTCTCCAAATCTACAAAAGCTAGAAATGTAGGTTTGCCTTTTCTTAATCTATCTTCTAGGATAAGCCGTAAAGTGAGTATTGCCTCCCGTGTTCCTACATTTCTCCTGAACCCAAACTGATCTTCCCCAAGGTCGGCTTCTACCAACTTTTCCATTCTTCTGTATATAATTCGTGTTAATATTTTGCAACCATGACTTATTAAACTGATGGTTCTGTAGTTTTCACACCTGTCTGCACCTGCTTTCTTTGGAATGGGGATTATAACATTTTTCTTATAGTCTGAGGGTAATTCGCCTGTCTCATACATCTTACACACCAGGTGAAACAGGTTTGTCATGGCTGGTTCTCCCAGAGACTTCAGTAGCTCTGAGGGAATATCATCTACTCCAGGGGCCTTGTTTCGACTTAGGTCTTTCAGGGCTGTGTCAAATTCTTCTCTCAGTACAGTAGCTCCTATTTCATCTTCATCTACATCCTCTTCCCTTCCTACAATATTGTCTTGAAGTTCATTTCCTTTGTAGAGCCCCTCTATATACTCTTTCCACCTTTTAGCTTTCCCTTCTTTGCTGAGAACTGGTTTTCCATCAGTGTCCTTGATATTCATAGAGCTGTTTTTCTTATCTCCATATGTTTCTTTTACTTTCCTGTAGGCTGTATCTATTTTTCCCCTATTTATACATTCTTCAACATCCTTGCATTTGCCTTCTAGCCACTCCTGCTTAGACATTTTGCACTTCCTGTCAATCTCATTTCTTAGTCGTCTGTACTCCATTTTGCCTGTTTCATTTACTGAATTTTTATATTTTCTCCTGTCATCAATTAAATTTAGTATCTCATGTGATATCCAAGGATTTTTTGTAGGTCTTTCCTTCCTACCTATTTTGTCCTCTGCTACCTTCACTATTTCATCTCTCAATTTTACCCATTCCTCCTCTAGTGTTTTATTTTCCCATGTTTCTTTCAATTGTTGCCTAAAGCTCCCTCTGAAATTCTTAAGAACTTCAGGTTCCGTCAATTTATCCAGGTCCCATCTCCTTATTTTCCTACCTTTTTGTAGTTTCTTTAGTTTCAGCCTACAGTTCATAACCAACAAGTTATGGCCAGAGTCTATATCTGCCCCTGGGTATGTCTTACACTGTAAAACCTGGTTCCGAAATCTATGTCTTACCATTATAAAATCTATCTGGGATCTCCCGGTGTCTCCTGGTCTCTTCCTTGTATACAACCTTCTTTTGTGATTCTTGAACCAGGTGTTCGTTATAACTAAATTATGTTCTGTGCAAAATTCTACCAGGCGGCTTCCTCTTTCATTCCATTTGTCCAGACCATATTCACCTACTATCTTCCCTTCCCTTCCTTGTCCTACTACCGAATTCCAGTCTCCCATAACAATTAAGTTTTCCTCTCCCTTAATTGTCTGAATAATTTCCTTTAGCTCCTCATATATTTCTTCGATTTCCTCATCTTCGGCAGAGCTAGTTGGCATATAAACCTGTACTACTGTTGTCGGTGTTGGCTTCGTATCTATCTTGACAATGATAATGCGATGACTGTGCTGGTCATAGTAGTTTACCCGCATTCCTATTTTCTTATTCATTATCAATCCTACTCCTGTGATCCCCCCAATTGATTTTGTATTTATAATCCTGTACTCACCTGACCAGAAATCCTGTTCCTCTTTCCACCGAACTTCACTAATCCCCTCTATATCTAACTTCAACCTATCCATTTATCTTTTTAAAGTTTCTAGCTTCCCTACCCGATTATGGGATCTAACATTCCACGCTCCGACCCGTAGAATGCCAGTATTGTCTTTCCTGATTATCACATCCTCCTAAGTGGTCCCCGCCAGGATATCCGAATGGGGGACTATTTTACCTCCGGAATATTTTATCCGAGAGGATGCCATCATCATATGTTCATACAGTAGAGCTGCATGTCCTCGGGAAAGGTAACGGCTGTAGTTTCCCCTTGCTTTCAGCCGTTCGCAGTAGCTGTGTGGCAAAGCCACATTAGCTGATGTTACAAGACCAGCTCAGTCAATCATCCAGACTGTTGCCCCTGTAACTACTGAAAAGGCTGCTGCCCCTCTTCAGGAACCACACGTTTGTCTGGCCTCTCCTCAGACACCCTCCGCTGTGGTTGCAGCTACGGTACGGCTATCTATATCGTTGAGGCACGCAAGCCACCCACCTCGGCAATGTCCGTGGTTCATGGGAGTGGTCATATAACTATGAAACGGAATTTTACCAGCACAATAAATGTATAGGAAACTATTTAGACAATCTCTACTTAGGGGCTACCTTTTGAATAAATCTTCGCATCAAATTAGATTATATTAATACTTGTTCCATAGAGCACGAATACGAGATTTCGTAATGATATGGAACGTGTGACTTTAGTAAAAAAAAATAACATTAAATGACTTTCATTATTTTTAAATCTTTTTATTAATGTATTTTGTAAAATAACTAATTTTTATTCAACGTTACTCTCACTTTGTGAGACTCGATGAACGGAAAAAGTTTGTGGTAAATGCGTAAATGAATATATTAATTACTGTGGAAACGTATTTTCCCCTTTTATTGAACATGTAATTTCAGAACTCATTGCTCGTTTTAAATCTCAGAAAAAAAAAGATCGCATGTTCGGAGGATTCTTCCTGAGAAAACCAATAATGAATCCAGCACAAAAGCAACAATTAAAAGGTATCAATTTTTTGGCGAAAATGTAGCCACAGTAGTTCTGCATGAATGTCAAATATACCATAATCACTGGAAACCTAAGCAACAAAAGCTTAGCACTGCAATCGGAACTACTGAACAGTGTGGTCATTTGTTTTCTTGTTGACTAAATTGAGCCGGCCGAGGGGACTGAGGCGCTCCAGTCACGGTCTGCACGGCCACTACAGTCGGGGGTTCGAATCTCCCCTCGGGCATGGATATTTGTGCCGTCCTTAGTAATAGCTAGTCCGTAAGTAGTTTGTAAGTTTAGGGACTGATGACCCCGTAGTCAAGTCCCATAAGGTATACAAACATTTGAACCTTTTTTTGTCTACATTGATTTATATACTGTATGTATAAACTCCGAGTGTCCTCTGAAATACATTTTTTCTATTCTAAAAAAGTCAAGACCATACATTAGAAATAAAATGTTACATGAGAGTATTTCTCATGTTGGTCCAATGAGTGTTCATAGTGATACAGAAGAATTTTTTTTAGTAAGTATACGCCAGTTAACAGCTGTCACAAAACCCAATTTTTATTGAGGCACTGCCGGTTTCGTGGCCTAGAGCCACATCCTCATGTTTATATAACCAGTGAAGTCACCGTGGCACAGAACTTGCGAGCAACCGTCAATATTGAAACCAATTTCCGTAGGAAAAATGAATAAATAAATAAAATAAAAATATACTGCCAAAGGTATAGCTGCCCTCAGCACTAACAATAGGTCGTCTATCAAAGTTATGACTTTTAAAGTACACGAACGTATGACACACAGCTGCAGCTAAATGCCAAAACGTCTCAAACTTAAATACAAGCGTGGTTTAATGTAATAACATATAATTACCTACTGTTAAGGTTTGTTAATTTCGTCATGAATTAGTTCCTTAATACGTACATTTGTGTTATGCAATGGTGTTTGGATTGAGTAGTACAGTATTTGCCTACAGACTTACTTGCATATTTATAGATTGAAACGAGTTTATAGGATTTTTAATTTGCAGTTGACTGATTTTATTGGGGTTAACAGTAATATCTTGTTATAGCATGAATGAAGTTACAGGATTTTTTTTTACCTTTCTAAGGGGCAGTATTGAACACCCCCCATTTCAGGGCTAGAGATACGTCAGTTTGTGACTTCATTATTATTCATACCGGAGCTTCTGAAGGCTTTTACAGAAGATGCGCCTTTAATTTAGATATTTTACCAAACATGACGTTATTTGATGAATCTTCAATGAGTTAAAAACAAACATGAGGGGCAGATGTTGCCTTCCTGGAGGATTTACGCATGCGCAGGGCGAGGTGCGCAGTAGCTCCATTGTCTTCGCTTCGGAACCATTCGTGCGTAACCGCCAGGCCTCGAGTAGCCAGGAGCTGGTGTCTCTACCAGCTCCAACGCCAATGTTAAAAGCGGCGTTTCTCCTCGCCCATGCCTGCCACGGGAGCGTCAATATGCTGCCTCCAGGGGGTTCAGGAGAGAATTTGAACCTCAGCCGCGCATGCGCATTGGAACGCAGCGGCCACTGTCGCCTATACTAAGCGGCTGCGCTACGACTCGTATACGGACTGTCTCCGCGACGTAAAACATTTTCATGCGATAAAAATACTTTGAGTGTACATATAAAATGATAGAAGAGCGAAACAAAGAATGACAGTTTAAAAACTCTTTTATTTATTTATGTATTTACTTTTTTCACGACGAGCTTTTATCTGGGGTTCACTGAACCAGTGAAAACATAGTATCGTGTCCTACATAGGAAAGAGGTAGCAAGGTCAGTCCCGAGCGGAAGGAGTGACAGCAGAGAGACAGTACAGGCATCTACTAGAGATGCGGATTTCGGGACTCGAGAGGATACTTGTTTAGGAAACTTTATGGAACTCATAGGTACATGGCATTAAATTTATTGCATCCCATACTAAGTCTACTACACCGGGGCTATTCATTTAAAAAGCAAGAATTATAAATCGGTTGCCAGGACAGAAGCCAGTAATTACGTTCCCTGGCAGCATTCCCTAGACAGACGCACTCCCCGCGAGAAACAGACTGTCGTGGAGCACCCCGAGGCCGACGGCGATAGTCACGGGCTGGCGCCCGACTCGTCTGACTGAGAACTCCCCTCAGGATCCAAAAACCGGGGGTTTTAACGGCCGGTGTGGGCGCACTTCCTTTCCCCACTTTCAGACAGTTAACAATTTCCTATTGGCCGCTGCTTGGTTCAACCAATCTAAATTGTGGCTTGCCCTCTCTCTGAGTCCTCTAGCGAATCACGTTTCAGCCCTGTCCCTTCTGCCATTCCCCGGGTGGGGAGGTGGCTTGCTTGTGCACTAACAAAATCCATACTTGGTAGCAACATTGTTCAGCTGAAAGGAAAACGTCACGGCGCTACCCAGTATGGGCAACAACAACAATGTTTTACGTCAGTTGGCCACGCCTTAGGCTCCGCCTAGCCGCGGTGGAGTAGCCGAGCGGTCTAAAGCGTCTCGCTCCGGAGCGCGCGGTTGCTCGCCGTGGAGGTTCGAGTCCTCCCTGGGGCATGGGTGTGTGTGTGTTTGTCCGTAGGTCAGTTTACCTAGGTTTAAGTAGTTTGTAAGCTACGGATTAATGACCACGCAGTTTGGTCCGATAGATTTACAAACATTTGAACATTTAGTTCCGCCTTAGGCCACGCCTTAAGGGAGCTGCTAACTTGCAGTTTATCTTCTTTACCCTCTCACTCTAGCCTCATGAAACCACTGACGTTGCTGTTCCCAAGTGACTGGTATCAACTTTGCTACGTACATTAAAACGTGCCTGTTGGCCACCAAGTACTAATGTAACGTCTTACAACAGCGTCTAGACGCTGTATGAAGTTACGCCAATCTTCTCCGAAAGGTAACCTCCACCCTGGGACTGTGGCTGAGGGCATCAGCAGTTCGCTAGGAGATTTCTGCACTGCCTACATCCCGTAAGACATACTCTATTTCCCAGCCTGGAGTGCGTCCCTGTGGCTCACACAGCAACTCAACAATTCCAACAGTAAAAGCAATATACAGGGTGTTTCACTAAGTGTGTTTGCCTCTGTAACTTCTAAAATAATAGGTGACGGGAAATTTTAATGCGGTAGGTCAACACAAGAAATGTTACACTTTCTGCGGAGCTATGAACATAGTTTATTGTATCATTTTCCAAAGAGTTACAGCACAAAGATAGAATTTTTTAAATGGAACAATAGTTTTTGCTATCGTGCATTGGATTTGTTGAAACCAGCTGCGTCCAAATCAATTTGAACTACATTTCTATTACTGTTAGTTTGGGAGCTACAACCCTTCACAGTTTCAGGGGCAGATACTACAAGCGCTGCGCATAATGCTATGCGCCTTCTAAATGTGGTGCGGCCGAGTTGTAACGTCGCCGGTGTTATGGAGCGAGAAGCTTCCTCGATGCGCTGTTGTTCGTCTATGCCATCGTCATGCGATGTCAGTAACTGTGGTATATTGAGCCCCGGTTGTTTGTGTGGCTCCAACTGTCGGGTATACGGCCGTGTGCGGCGACAATCGACAGTCTAACAGCGCATCGAGGAAGCTTCTCGCTCCGTGACACCGGCGACGTTCCAACTCGGCCGCACCACATTTAGAAGGCGCATTGAATTATGCGCAGTGCTTGTGGTATCAGCCCCTGAAACTTTGAAGGGTTGTAGCTCCCAAACTAACAGTGATAGGAATGTAGTTTAAATTGATTTGGACGCAGCTGGTTTGGTTTCAACGAATCCAATGCACGATAGAAAAAAACTATTGTTCCATCTAAAAAATTATATCTCTGTGCTGTAAGTCTTTGGAAAATGATATAATAAACTATGTTCATAGCTCCGCAGAAAGTGTAACATTTCTTGTGTTGACCTACCGCATTAAAATTTCCCGTCACCTATTATTTTAGAAGTTACAGAGGCAAACACACTTCGTGACACACCCTGTGTGGTGTCGCACAAGTATGAAGTGCGCGCCACCTTCTTTCGCCGCGCGCCACCATGCACGCACGGCGCGGCGTTCTTACGACGACAGCCACGAGCGCCCTCTGCTGCAACTCCGCTCGTGGCCACGACTGCTGCATCGTTCACTTGGGACAGATAGGAACCAGTTAACACTTGGGAATCAGATAGGCACCAGTTAAGACTTAGCTATCGGTTAGGCACTAGGACTCATCAGTAGGTAGGCCTCTATCTAATCTATGTATCAGCATCCTGCAGACAAGAACTATGTAAAAGTTAAGTATTACTAAGTGTCTATGAAATGTATATCTCGTTCTAATTTACTATAGTGCTTTCAGTTTCTGCTGTGCCACTGGCTGGTCACCTTCGTACCTGCACACGCTTGCATCCTTTGTTCCTGAGTCGGTCTCTTTCTACTCGGCCACCGACACCTACGACGGAAACGAGACACAAAAGTGGCGACGAGGCTGGGGCACAAAACCCTGTACGACAATAGGACGCGCGCCACTGGAAATGACCATAGCAGTTTAGTCCAAAGCGCTTACAAATATTTGAACATTTGAATTTGATTGCTCTGGAAAACGGCGGGCGGGCAAAAGGCTGGACGGTGAGCTGCTGTTTTTTGGCCCCTGGGCTATCTCCCGGTGGACTGGCCACACCGCCGGGGACTCGTTACTCACTAGATACAGGGGGCGGGGCCTCGCGAAACACCTGCCCTGCTGGCTGGCTGCGTCGTAGCTCAGCCTCCCGACTCGCGCTCCTCGGCAGTATTAACGAATTAAGCCCCAGAACCAGCTGCGTTCGTCTTGTTTGTGAAGAGCTGCTGAAGGCACAGTTTACGAGGCCGCGGCCTCATGCCGCTGTTCCGACCCACGGCTCAAACCGGTTACTGCGGCGTAAAAGCAAAACAGTAAAGCAAAAAAGACAAAGGCTGTGGGGGGCCCGGGCCTGATTAAACAACGCTACAGCTTTTATCTCCGGAATTACTCTCCGGGCGTTAGGCACTAGAGCTACAGCAAAACATATGTATTCGGTACTGAGTAAGGAGACCACTCGGATATCGCATTTTAGAAATTCTTCATATTTATGGTAAGTGAAGTTCAGAACTTAAATAACAATCAGCCAAAGCCATTTGACGCGACTCTAAAAAATCTCGAGAAGATCGACTTTGAAGTTTTTCAAAGCACGCTTAAGTACGAATAATTAAAACAGTTGTAGCATTTGTCGGTGTAGGTAACGTTCTGGCTTCATAACCAGAGAGTCGCTGCTTCGAATTTCACTGTGATAGATGTTTTTTTACGTTTTCGAATTCAGTTATGTGTAATATTTCTGGATTTCTAATTCCACTTGTCGTGTCAGTTACTGTTTATGTGTATGTAGACCAGCTGAAAACCTTATCTTCACGTAAAACGATAGTTGAGTAGCTTGTCTGCTTGGAGATACATTAGCTGTTATGGACATGACTTTCCAAAACCAGTGTCGTAGCTCTTCACAAACAATCAAAGACTACCATCGAATCTAATAGTGAAGCATTACTGTAAAAAATGTAACTTATGTTTTTAGATTGAAATCATCATTATTAACAACTTTCTATTAAATACAGAAAATTACGAATAAACAAAAATAAGTGCACTTTTCGTAAAAATAACCATTACATATTAAAATTGTGTAAGTATTCGAATAGAACGAAAAAAATAATAAACAAAAAAATCTATCATGACAGGATTCGAGCCAGAACGTTACCAGCTGAGCTACTCTTTCCGATACGGCAATTCGTGTAAGGATTGGTACTTACGCTTACTTGCAAAACTTCAAAGTCGATTTTCTCGAGAATGTTTGAGAGTTGCGTCATTGCTTTGGCTGATTGTCATTTGAGTCCCGAACTACACAAATATAAAAAAATTCTAAAATCTGACACCCATGTGGTAACCTTGTGAGCAACGAATACTTTGGCTTATACCAAATACTGAATCGTTACTTATGAATAGATTTTGTTACTCGCATCTGAAATATCGATACGAACTTGCTCATGCAAACAGTTCGTTATCCTCATCAACCGTACCGTTACGAACTCTGTAACGTAGAATAAAACGGAGAATGCGTATTTTCTGTGATACTATTTATTATGAGATGAGTAATTTTTATAGACATCCTCCGTGACGAACTTTCAGTGCATATTGCATAGCTCCACGATCTTAGATTATTATTTTTGTTTTCAAACATTTTGGATTATACTTCTTGGCCCGCGTTCTTAGGTTAATCCCCGACGATCTGACCTCCACTTTTAACACAAACATACGTTTCATTATCATTTTTATTGTGTTTTTTTTTACCTGTAAGAGTTTCAGTTTAAGGATTAATTATATGTTTTTGATTTTCTTTACTATAAAAAAGTTTTGTAGAAAGTACTCAACAGTTTTAATCTACACATTTTCATTCATGACGGTATTATCATAATCGTCACATTATACAGTGTAACAGTCCCACTACTCCCAAATGTTGTGCTACTGCTATGATCGGTCACACTGGCATTCGTGACAAAATATTCCGATTTTTAAAGTGATATTAACTGTAACGGTTAAAATTCTTTCACGGTTTCAAAGTCAGTGTAGCGGCCGCATTTCTGGGTGACTGTGGTAACGAGAGTAACGAGTAACGATACGTTTGTAACGAGTACTGTAACTGTTAATAACGGTCACATACGGATACGTATCTTTTCGTTACTCTCACAGCTCTATTAGTCAGTAACGATAATCATTCTTCTAAACGCAGCCAGTATTTCGACAGATCGCTATCTATCTTCTAGGATAAGCCGTAAAGTGAGTATTGCTTCCCGTGTTCCTACATTTCTGCTGAACCAAAATTGATCTTCCTCGAGATCGACTTCTACCAGCTTTTCCATCCTTCTGTAAATAATTCGCGTTAATATTTTGCAACCGTGACTTATTAAACTGATGGTTCTGTAGTTTTCACACCTATCTACTCCTGCTTTCTTTGTAATGGGGATTATAACATTTTCTTAAACTCTGAGGGTACTTCGCCTGTCTCATACATCTTACGCACCAGGTGAAATAGTTTTGTCATGGCTGGCTCTCCCAGAGACTTCAGTAGTTCTGCGGGAATGTCGTTCACTCCAGGGGCCTTGTTTCGACTTAGGTCTTTTAGTACTCTGTCAAATTCTTCTCTCAGTATAGTATCTCCTATTTCATCTTCATCTACATCCTCATCCCTTCCTACAATATTGCCTCTAAGTTCATTTCCTTCGCAGAGCCTCTCTATATACTCTTTAAACCTTTCAGCTTTCCCTTCTTTGCTGTGTTCTTGATATTCACAGAACTGTTTTTCTTATCTCCAAATATCTCTTTTATTTTACTGTAGGCTGTATCTATTTTTCCCCTATTTATTCATTCTTCTACATCCTTGCATTTGCCTTCTAGCCGCTCCTGCTTAGCCATTTTGCACTTCCTGTCACTCTCGTTTCTTAGTCGTCTGTACTCCATTTTGCCTGTTTCATTTACTGCATTTTTATATTTTCTCCTTTCATCGATTAAATGTAGTATTTCCTGTGATATCTAAGGATTTTTTTTAGGTCTTGCCTACCTATTTTGTCCTTGCTGCCTTCAATACTTCATCTCTCAATGCTACCCTACTACGGCATTTTAGCTGATAGCCATGCAGTACAAAAATTATGTATGTTAAATGGTGTGGTACTAAGATTGCACTAAGCACGTGATTTTGTGTAGGTTAGGTTAATAAGGTAAGTCAGGTAAAGCAGTCAACAATCCGAAGATTGGTTTGAACACCACAGTGCTTTACTAGGCATGGTCCTGTTTGGAGGTGGTATGCCGTTGCCTTCCTCCGACCTTCTAACTGACTTACCCAGCCAGTTATAGGGGGACCTACAGTTTAACGTGGGTTCCGAACCATGGTGCTACTCGGTATTTTTCACATGAGCAATACTGCCAGAGGTGAAAGAAGTGGAAAGTGACAGATAAAAATCGTAGGACATGGCGGGGATCGAACCCGCATCCTTTGGATTTGTAGTTTGGCACTCTACCGCTCTGCAACCGAGGCACACCTGTTAGGTTAATACAACGATGAAATCGAGTCAGTAACGTTGTACATCTACATGGATATTCTGCGAGTCACAATGAAGTGCATGGCAGAGAGTTGTTGTAAAAGCCATATTGACGTTTAACTAGCGTCACAAACATGGGAAATACATTTCTCAAAATCATTACGGGATCAGGCGACGTATCATACACAATATGGTAACGTATTTTGTCCGGATACTAATTACAGTTCTAATTTGTCTGTGGTACAGTACATTTTGCTGTGTAAACTCTTTACTGGACGTTTACATGGCGCTAACTTAGAGCGAGGCACCATGGGGCTACGATAATAGGGAAGAAGTTGTTGTAAAAGCCATAATGACGTTTAACTAGCGTCACAAACATGGAAAATACATTTCTCAAAACAATTACCGGGTCAGGCGACATATGATACACAATATGGTAACGTATTTTGTCCGGATATTAATTACAGCTGTAATTTGTGTGTGGTACAGTACGATATTTTGGTGTGTAAATTCTTTACTGGTCGTTTATATGGCGTTTACTTAGAGCGAGGCACCATGCGGCTAAGATAATAGTGAAAAAGTTTTTCTCGTTGCTGTCTAATACGGTGCGTGATCACCTCAGACAGTCCGTACAGTTGCACACCTGCGTGGCATGGACAGTATGAGGTTATAAAACAGCTCTTGAGGGGCATTTGACCACTCTCCCATGAGTTTAATAAATCACCCAGGACATGCTCATTCGGGTTTACATCCAGTGAACAAGCTGGCCACTCCATTCGTTCAGTTCCCTCAGCTTCCAGCATGTTGTCCTCCAGCGCAGCTCTGTGGCGACGTGCGTTATCGCCCTGCAGAGGGAACCCATCTCCTGTAGCACCAGATTAGAGCACAACACTGCCCCCTTTACTCTTTATCTCCCGGGAGACCTACACTTCTCTTACACGCCTCTTCCCATCCCTCTCCCACCGCTCCCTTCCCCCACTCCCTTCTCCCAGACCCACCTGCGTCAATGGTAGTTGGTTCTAGCCAGTTTTACAGTGTCTTCAAAGTGCTTTAGTGTTCCAAATTTATAAACAACCGTTGGTCGCAGTGTTTTTTATCGTCTCTCGACAGTGTCCTGTGCATCGTCAATGAACTTTTGAATTTTACGTTGTGGCTCCTTTTATTCCTTCACTGGGAATTTTTAAGTATTTCTTGTGTCTACAGTTTAAATATTACCATCAACCCATCTTGTTTACGACTGTAAAATTGCGAGTTTTACCTCACTTTTTATTGTTTATACCATCTGTCTTGTACAATCTGTTGTCCGTAGAGCGGCGTATGTAGCTACTGTCAGCCTGCCGAATACGGGCATAAAGCCCAATAGGAAAAAAAAAAAAAACCTAAAACCCTGTTGCTTGGGGTCTCAGGGGGGCGGGGGTGGGGGGGGGGGGGGGGGGGGGAAGGCTGCACACCCAGCCATAAACGAATTTTTGGTGGTCAGTGCTGGAAACATATTGACCTCTAAAGCTATGGATGGAAGTTCTCAAACCAATGGGGCAGGGGGTGCGGGAGGGAACTGTGGGAACTGTGTAATACATAATGACAAAATTTCTTAGGTGTGGATGTTATCTGTGTTTGGGAATTTAGAGGTGCAAAATATGCACATTTGGGTAGGGGCAGTGGGGAGGGGAAAGGGAGATGATGATAAAGACGGAATACGACACCTATTATCTTGTCAGAGTGGAGGAGTACTCTTCTTTTTCTCGAGCTAACAAGCTGACTATCCTATTCCTCTCCGTGCCTCGCTGTCATTTCTTAGGAGCTCTGTCATGTGCCTCTGAGACCAAGAATGGTTGGCCGTCGTGGACCATAAGTTGCGGTCAATAAAAGGCACAGTTAGGATCTGGCGTACATCAGTACAGCCTGTCAGGTGTGATGAAGTCTGCTTAACAAGACTTCGAATAGGACACTGCCGCCTGACGCTTAGATTCCTTCTTTGTGGCGACGATACCCCTTCTTGTGATGCTTGCGGTGTGATAATAACCGTTCAGCATATTTTAACTACTTGTGTCACCTATGATGCTGCGAGGGAACAAGCCGGTTTGTCGGATGACCTCCGGTCCATTTTAGATGACAGTGAAATGACAGTGGCACGCGTTTTACGATTTTGTGTTTTGCCCGACCTCCTACCAAAGATCTTAGGTCGACCTAAATTATAGATAGAGGAAGATAGGATCATTCGGTCCGTCCCTCTATGTTTAGCCCACTTTCTTTTTAGCCTTGTTCTCCATTTGCCTGTTTTGTCTAATTTTCTTATTTGTGCGACTGAACCTTTCATTATTATACATATGATGTAGGGGGAAGACCGCACGTCCCTTCGCTTTCTCTCTTCCCTTTCCTGTCTGCTGTGTCATTTAGCATTATTGGAATCATCTATTTCTAGTACGGGCGCTGATGATCGTGGTGTTGAGCGCCCTAAAGCTCCAAGAACAACAACAACAACAACATCGAGCTAACAAAGAACACAAAATGTTTTGTGTTGGCCCCACCTTTCATCAGACGCCTTACGTCATACTGGGTTGCACGAATACACTACCGGAGAAAAATTAGTATACATGGACATACGATTTTGATCCGGTGACGGCAGAATCCGCGTGGGGAGAGTACATATATTGATTTTGGTTTCAATGTCGTTCGCCAAGAAATAGCGTAGCAAGCTTGCTGCCAGGGGACTATCCGTGAGTACGCTTTAATAGGAAGTGTTTACCGCTATAAGGTCAGTGTGATACGTGGCCTTCACGTTCGATTATGGGCCATGGACCCGAAATCCGAGACGCGCCCCCCCCACCCTTGTATTAGAGTTGTGTGCTAAATTACATTTTCATGGGGTTTTGGAACCCATACAACGTTTAGATTGTAATTTAACCAGAAAATACAGTGTAGGTCTATAGTTACAGTAACTATTTTATTAGTCCGTACTAGACTTTATTCACAAAATTGTTTTACTTAAAAATGATGACAGCGAGTATATTTATTTATCATAAAAAAATTACAACAAAAATAGTTGCAAAAAAACTAAAATTGCTGTATACGTCAGTGGTAGACACTGGCTACGGAGCGAGTCTATTTAATGACTTCCGCACTTTCTTCTGAGGAAAATTCCAAGGGACCAAACTGCTAAGGTCATCAGTCCCTAGACTTACAAAGTACTTTAACTTATGCTGAGGGCAACACACACTCCCATGCCTGAAGCAGGACTTGAATCTCCAGCAGGAGCAGTTGTGTAATCCACGATGTGGCACCACAGATCGTACAGCCATTCCTGCCTGCCGGCCACGGTGGCCGCGGGGACTGAGGCGCTTCAGTCACGGTCTGCACGGCCACTACGGTCGGGGGTTCGAATCCCCCCTCCGGCATGGATATCTGTGCCGTCCTTAGTGTTAGTTAGTTCATAAGTAGTTTGTAAGTTTAGGGACTGATGACCCCGTAGTTAAGTCCCATAGACTATACAAACAAAACATTCCTGCCTGGCACTAAAATGATCAGTTACGTCACAAAAGTCGACGGTTACGACCACCTTGTTCTTAATTGCTAGACCATTAAGACAACTTTGGCTTATTGTGCTCATTTGCCAAGCTTTTAAGAGTTCGACAGTTTACTAAGTGACGTTTTAACCATGTCACTGTTAATGAAATGGTAAAAGAAAGTCTACTTGCAGTGCATAGTTTTCCTCATATATGGGGTTTAGAAGCTTCATCGGGCCCCTTTCTGTCTGGGTACTGTACTATGGATGACATTCATTAGTAGCATATTTTGAGAGAAGAACGGTGGTTTTAACTTTCTGTTCATCATTTCCTAGGTCTCTGAAATAAAAACTAGTGACAATACGTCACAAATATGTTCGCTGCTCGTAAACAGTGTTGTCAAGTCTGCCACGATAAAATCCAAAACAGGAAGGAAAACAAATAATTTGAACTCATTTGATGCTTTCAACTGAAGTTGTTCAGGCGTCTTTTCATCAGCACAAAGTTTCCTTTTCTTAACAAAAGTATTACGTTATCAATTTGAACGAAATACTTTTCCTCATTTATGACTCACCCTGTATAACAGACAGTAAATCGCGGCATCAGAATTATGATTTTTACGAGACAGTTTTGTCTGCTTGCATTACCTCAGATAAAAAGCCAGCAAGCCGAGTGAAAACGCTTGCGATCGTCGACAGTTGTGTGTCGATAGAAGTATCATCCAGTTCAACGCTGTTATCGGCATTTTATAAATCAAAATATTTCTATATTTTCTTTTCTTTTTATTTTTTTCTCTTTTTAAAGTTTTAACAGCACTTGAAAATCTAGTTAGCAGCTCATTGAAATATGTGGAAGGAGCATATTTTACCGCCGACTGTACACGAGGTCTTCTCTACTACCACAAAAGCTCTACGTAACTTATTGTTGAACTTCAAGAATATATATCTATTTACGATTTTGGTAACTGTACAAAAGTTCATAATAATAGGGAAAATGACAAGGTATTAGTCGCTGAAGATACAGAAGACTGCCACAGTCGAGAAATAGATTGGACGTCAGAGAGTTAAAAGAAAATTAATATGATGTTAAACTGTGATAGAAAATAAATAAATCGTTCTTCCTCTGCTGCATCACCCGACCACAAACAGGAAAAAGCTGAGAAACAGTAAACAGCCAAAATAAAACGAAAAGGAACCGACTCATGACTACCGACTGCGACATAAAACCTGTTCTGTATCCTCTGATCGGCGAGTTGAGAGATGGTTGCAAAATGCTTATTTAAAGACGCACTTTGACGTATAACGCAATGAACATAATTTATTTCTTTTCGAACATCTTAATGGACAGACTTGACACTTTAATCTCTTAAGATAAATCGGAAGTAATATCGAAAACTGTTGACTAAAATACGATTTAAAGTAATTATAGACTGCTTACATTTGCTTTATAATCATCTCGTGACGAGTTGGTACATGGCGAATGGCCTACTTACTGATCACGTAAACTATCATACACTGTGGAAGGAAGTGCTTCCCATTCTTCAAATTTTCTAATTAGTTTCCTTAGACGGAAAATCATAATCCCAATTCCAAAGAAAGCAAGCGCAGCAGACGTGAAAAATACAGAACTACCAGTTTAATTAGTCAAGCTTGCAAAACCAATACGAATTCTTTCCAGAAGAATGAAAGAAACTCGTAGAATCCGACCTCGGGGAATATTAGTTTAGGTTTAGAAAAAAAAGGAATAGGTGAGGCAACAGTGACACTACAACTTATCTTAGAAGATACACCAACGAAATGCAAACTTGCGTTTTTAAATTTTATAGATATAGAGAGAGCTTTTAACATTGTTCACTGGAATACATTATTTCAAATTCTGAAGTCAGCAAGGGTAAAATATAGGGAGCGAAGAACTGTATTTAACTTATACAAAAACCAGACAACAGATATTAGGGTCGAAGAGCATGAAAGGGTTGCTGTGGTTGGGAAGGGAGATCAAGCTGTGAAGGAAAGCAATGAAAAACTTCAAGAAGAAATGAAAGTTCGAGGACAAGAAATAAAAACTTTTAAGTTTGCCGATGGCATTGTAACTCTTACAGAGACAGCAGAGGACCCTGAAGAGCGGTTGAACGGAATAAACAGTGTATTAAAAGAAGGGCAGAAGATTAACATTAACAAGAGTTAAACAAGGGTAATGAATTGTAAGAAAATCAGCTGATGGTCAAGCAATTACATTACCTAACAATAAAGTAGTAGATAAGTTTTGTTATTTCGGTAGCAACATAAATTCTTATGGGAGAAGTAAATAAGGAATAAAATGCAGGATGGCATTGGGAAGAAAAGCGTTACTGAAGAAGAGAAATTTGTTGACATTCAATATTACTTTAAATGTTGGAAATACTTTGTGAAAGCACTTGTATGGAATGTAGCCTTGTACAGAAGTGAAATGTAGACGATACGAAGATCAGAAGAAAGGTAATAATAATAATTATAATAGTAATATGGTTTTATGTTCCGCAGGACCTAATTGAGAAGTAAGACTGCACGGTCATGAACCAAGTCAATACATGAAATTTTAAAAAGAAAGGTAAGAGAAAAACTTTAAGTAGACCTATGCACAGGACTGAAAAGAATCAATAACGAAAAAAAAAAAAAAAAAAAAAAAGGAATTAGCATAATTATTGAACTATTCCAGAAGTTCCTCTACAGAATGTAGGGAGTGAGCCAAGAGGTAACATTTAAATTTAAATTTGAAAGCGCGTGGGTTAGTACTAAGATTCTTGAATTCTTGTGGCAGCTTATTGAAAGTGGATGCCGCAGAATACTGCACACCTTTCTGCACAAGTGCCAAGCTTGTATGATGCATATAGTTTCGACTTCTGTCTACAAGTCACCGAGTGAAAGCTGCTAACTCGTGGGAATAAGCTGATATTATTAACGACAATCGACATTAAAGAAAATTCCTATTGTGACGCCAGTGTCAGAATTCAGACTACTGAAAAGGGGTCGACACGACGTTCGTGAACTTCACAACACATATTGCTCGAACAGCCCGTTCCTGAGCCAAAAATATTCTTAAATAATTAGCAGTATCTGTTGCAATATTCTTTATTATAACCAATAACGCGTTTCGCGCTGTTAGCGCATCATCAGACTGGAAACAAATGTTTTATTACAGTCCGTGTACCTAGCGGCCATCGAATCTAATATGGTTAAGGTTAGTAAATTTTTAAAAGTCAGAACTTACTTGGGTGAAGATGGAGCCACAAAACTATGTAAAGCTGTGGCGGAAGTAGCTTAACAATTTGAGTTCCGTCATTGGGCCCCTGCAAAGAGATGAACGTACGAAGTAGGTAACGGCTATTTGAAGTAGAATAATTAGGGACTAAAGGGGTACAGTATGGAAATTAATAGAATGCTTTTTATATGATGAAACTCACTATGGCAGCAGAGGAGTCGCTGTCGCGGCAGGTCTACGTTTACAGCTGGCAGTATTGTTAACAATTGCGGAACATAAATGCGACCGTTAAACAAAGCGGTTTGGGCAGAGTTATGCCTGCGAGAATGAGCGGCTTGCTTAGAGGCAGCTTAGTAATATCAGAGATGTGTGTGACGTGGGGGAAATGAAAGCTGAGGGAAAGGAGGTGGAAGAATATGTCGGGAATCTGTTGAATCTTGTGAAATGATACATAGTGGTAGTGAAACAATAATAAATGAATGAAAACAAAGTTACTAGAGGCCTGGGGGAGGGAGTGGAAGAAAGATGTTGTGAATTGTCAGAAGGGGGGTTGTTTTGGAAAAACATAGATAACATGATGTCGTAAAAAGTTTGATTTTTTGTTGTAGTAATAAGCTGTTCGTTGAGACTGTGTTCTGCGGACCGTTTCATCAACTTATTGATTTCTGATTCTTCCAGAAGTGAGAGTTTTTTTTTGCTTTGGGGGCGATGTGATAGATTTGCAATTTGTCTAGGGGGGTTGAATCTGTGTGCTTGTCTTGAGATGCTCGGAAAAGGCCGAATTATTTTTGGTAGCGCCTTTCTTAGTTAAAAGATGTTCTTGAAACCTAGTTTTGAAGGTTAGTCCAGTTTGGCCAATGTATGATAAGGAGCACTGCAAAATTGTATTTTATAGATACCTGACTGCCTAAAAGGATCTTTAACTAACCGTTCACTGTGGTGAAAGCGATACTGGATCATACAATACAAAACGAGCTGTCCTTCTTTGAACTCTTTCGATGTCCTTCGTCAAATTCACCGGATAAGGATCCCACGGTGGGTAGCAATACTCCAAAAAAGGACGGACAAGCGTAGTGTATGCAGTTTCTTTAGTAGTTCTGTTGCATCTTTTAAGGGTTCTGCCAATAAAACGTACATTATCTATGTGTTATCTCCAGTTTAAGTCTGAAGTAATAGTAATTCCTAGGTATTTAGTGGAGTTTATGACCTTCACGTTTGATTGATTTATGTATTAAACAAAGTTTAACGGATTTCTTTTCGTACTCATGTTGATAACTTCACACTTCTCATTATTTAGAGTCAATTGCCAATTTTTACACCATAGTGATATCTTATTCAGATCGTTCTGCAGTTGATTTTGATCTTCAGATGATTTTAGTAGACGGTAAATAACGGCGTCATCTGCAACAAATCGTTTATATAAATAAGGAACATGAGAGGACCAATAACACTACCCTGTGTAACGCCCGATATCACCTCTATTCTAGTCGATGGTGTACCATCCATCACTTTTTATTTATTTACAATTACAATAACAATTTAGGTCTGTTACCTGGATAACTAAAACAGACCTTTACAATCACTTATTATACATTACAAATTGTTTAGTTGTTAGTAATAAGTTAATGGCATCTAAGTATAATTCCGCCTCTTAGCAAGCCTCCTGAAGGGAGGCCAGTACCCATCCCTTGTGCACGCTGCCACGTGGACGTGGGCGGGGCCTACTTACTAATGTAACCACTGCAAGTCGTATTAATTTATTAGATTGTTACTTTTACAAAACAAAATAAATTACACTACTTCTACTAGTGGTGCACTGATTTACACTATCCATCTCCTTTGCACCACTGGATTTCTAGTCTAGATTGGATTTGGAAGGTAGCGAGGCAGCCAACACCAGAGAACTTATTCAGTGACTTCTCTCTTATACCTTGCTCACGCAAGGCGGGGAAGTCGTCCAGCTCTTCACTCCTACTAACTCATCGTTCCTTATTATTTCATAGATGTCCCTGGTGGGTATGGCTTGCCTCTCTACAGAGGCAACTCGTGCGTGTACTGGGCACTCGAAGATTACGTGTTCCGGGCTGTCTATCTCAGCACCACATTCACAAACTGCATCAGGCCGTTTCCCTATTCGGTGCAAGTGCACCGGGTAGGGTCCGTAACCTGTCAAAAAGTGCACTAATCCTTTGGATGGAAGAAATTTTAACTTCATCCTTTCTCTCACTGATGGTAAGGAGGAGTGTACACGCCTGGCTGTTTCAGATGAATCCCAGTCCCGTTGCCAAATATCGTTAATGGCTTCGTTAATTTCTCTTTTATTTTCACAGACCCTCCCAATTATCCTTTCTACTTGAATGAAGTCGTGTCTTTTCAACCAATAGACCGCCGCCCTTTCCTGATTATTAAATCAATAGGGTACAGCCCCATAATCACCGTGAGCCCATCCGTAGGTGTGGTCCCAAAAGCGCCAACCGATCTAATTATGATATTCCTTTGCACTCTTTTGACAGCCAACCAGGGCCTGACCAGTCTGAGCCTATGAGCCCAGGAGCTCGCACCGTAGCCCATAATCGAGTCGAGTAAACTGTTATGATACAATTTGGTTACACTTGGAGGCAGATGGATCCTCCTCTGTCCTATTGAAATTATTTTGTTATACAATGCTATGATTTTATTTGCAACTCGCTCGATATGAGCATCAAAGTGCAGTCTCTGGTCGAGATAGACACCCAGGTATCTGGCAACTGTTTGCCGGCCAATTCTTTCGCCTGCAAGTCTTATGATTGGGTCTCTTTGCAAATTTCCTTTGAAGAGCATGTAATTGGACTTTCCTGGTGCAACTGATAGTTTTACCTTGTTGCACCAGCTCTGAATTATTTCCGTGGCCACAGAGGCTCTGTCCTCCATCTGACGTCTTGAGTTCGATTGAACCAGAACGAGAAGATCGTTTTCATAGGCTACTGCCCCCAGTATCCCGGCCTCTTGCTGCAAGTTGTTCAGCAGCGGCTCCGTATTTATATCCCAGAAAACTGGGCCAAGAACGGAGCCCTGAGGGCAACCCTTGGTTATCTTCTTTGAGACGGTTCCACCTGGGGACACCAGCTCCACAAGTCTCTCCTCGCAGTAGGCTCTCAGACTACCATATAGTGATCCGAGACACTCCATTTCCCTTAAGCGGGAAAAGAGCGCCGGCCACCAAAGGTTGTCGAAAGCCCCCGCTATATCAATCATGATCCCAGTAACATATGTACATTATGATGAGTGGACAAGCCTGGCCACCTGATTTATGGCGTCCTCCGTGAACTTGCCCCTCCGGAAGCCATACTGCCTCTCATTCAGACCACATAGGACTCGATGACTCGCCAATCTGTCAGAGAGTAATTTCTCAAGAAGCTTCCCCAGTATATCGGAAGGCAAATTGGTCTGTACGATTTGGGATTTAAAGGGTCTCTGTCCTGTCCTTTCCTCAAGATAACAACATGAGCTCGTTTCCAACACCTAGGATATTCCCTCTGTATTAAACATTGATTATACAGTTCAGCTAAAACTGGAACCAACTTTGGAGCTAGATGTTGAACCACTTCTACAGGAATCTCATCCGGTCCTGGTGCTTTCCCCCTTTTTAGGGATTGAATTTTCTCAATGATTTCTCTATACGAAAATGGGTATACCTGAAGCTCATTAATATACGGCTGTCGAAGTTCCTCTCTTAACTGGGTTTGTTCTTGCGAGTCTTCCTCTATGACATCATCTGGCAACAACACTTCTAGTAACCTTTCATCTGTGGTTCGCCAATCTGTTGTGGCTTCTTGAGCACAACGCAGAGATGACAACACAGTGGGGGCTCTAACTTTCCCTCTTACTATCTTATAGGGTATTCCCCAGGGGTCCAAGAACATGTTTTCCCTTACAAATTTTTCCCAGCTTCTGTGCCTAACTTCCTGGATTTTGGCTTTGTACTCTATCCATCACTACAAACTCTCTGACAGGAAGTACCCTATGCAGTCACAAATCTGGGGCGATATACCATAACCACGCAATTTGATTAAAGGCCGTTTGTGAGGTACGGTATAAAAGCATTCTGGATATCAAGAAATACGGAATCAATTTGAGAACCCTTGTCGATAGCACTCAAAACTTCTCGTGAGTAAAGAGCTAGTTGTGTTTCGCATGAAGGATATTTTCTAAATCCGTGTTGACCTTGGGTCAATGGATCATTCTGTTCGAGATAGTTCATAATATTTGAATATAGGATATGTTCCAAAACCCTGCTGCAAATTGACGTCAATGAAATAGGCCTATAGTTTAGTGGGTTACTCCTACTGCCGTTTTGAATATAGGTGTGACCTGTGCAACTTTCCAGTCTTTTGGTACAGATCCTTCTTTGAGCGAGCGGTTGTTTATGGCTGTTAAGTAGGAACTATCGCTGCGGCATAATCAAATAGAAATCTAATGGGTATACAGAAGACTTGTTATTTTTAAGCGATTTAAGTTGTTTCACAACTCCGAGGATATCTACTTCAACGTTACTGGTTCTGGCCTCTGTTTGTAATTAGAAATCTGAAATATTGGTTTCGCCTTCTTTGGGGAATGACTTTCTAAAAGCTGTGTTTAGTAACTGCTTTAGTAGCGCCATCATCGGCAGGATCGCTATTACTATCAAGTAGTGAGGGTATTGTTTGTGTTTTGCCCCTAGTTTATTTAACAGTAATACAAAAACGATTGCCCAAGTGAAATTTATTCAATGTTGAAATTACGCAGTTCATTGTGTAACATTACTTGTGAATCGAATATACCATAAATTGTTTTGTAATACAGTGTGTTAGTGATGAATAAGCACAAAGCCTGTAAACTGTTTTCAGGAACCAATCGATAGGTAAAAGAACAACATACAATATCTAATTCGAAAAAACAAATTACTTCTTAAGAAATCTCTATATATAAAAGGCAATGTCTCGACTGACTGACACATCACCTCCCGGCCCAAACAACTGAAGACAGAATCTTGAAATTTGTAGAGGGTGTTGATCTTAGTCTGTAGGCGTCATTTAAGACGCGATTTTTCGATATTCCGTCCGTAAGGGAGTGAAATAGGGGATGAAACGTTTTTTGAAAATACGTTCCGGCCGCGGTGGCCGAGGGGACTGCGGCGCTTCAGTCACGGTCTGCACGGCCACTACGGTCGGGGGTTCGAATCCCCCCTCGGGCATGGACATTAGTGCCGTCCTTAGTTGTAGCTATTTCGTAAGTAGTTTAGTAACTAAGTTTAGGGACTGATGACCCCGTAGTTAAGTCCCATAAGCTCTACAAACAGTTGAAAATACGTTGCTATTTAGGCAATTTTGAACCTAGAACTACATAATTTCGGATTTGATTTCGGGGTTCGAATTTAAAATACACGTGTTTCGGTATTTTTGGAAATTAGACCAATAAGAGGCTGAAATACGGGATGCAAAAATTGATTTTCAAAACTATGTTGCTGTTAACTCAAATTTCAAGCTATAACTACGAAACTGAACTCTTGATCAGGATTAAAAAGACACGAGTTACGGTAATTCAACAACTAAGAGGGTAAAATAGGGGATCAAAAATTCTTTTCGAAAACACATTGTTGTCAAGACAATTTTGAAACTAGAGCTGCAAAAATTGGTATATGTATTGATCGTTAGAATTTAAAAAAATATTTGTTTTGGTATTTTTGGAAATTCAACCATGAAGTGGGTTAAATTGGAGAGGGGATGTTTTTCGAAAACCTTTTGGTATTAAGGCAATTGTAAATTTACAACCACATAAATTGGTATATGTTTTCTTGGTCAGTATTAAAAAGACACGCGTTTCGTTATTTTCAGAAAATTAATCATTTAGTGGGTGAAATAGGGGATGAAACATTTTTTTGAAAATACGTTGCTACTAACTGAATTTTAAACCTAGAATTACAAAAAATGATATTTGCATACTTGATTGGAATTTAAGACATATGTTGGGGTATTTTACGGAATTCAACTATTAAGGGGTGCCAAAGAGGGATACAAGTAGTATCGTGTTTAGCTGACGACGGTATCCGGCTGCATACCCGAGATGGATATTATCGAAATGTTCAAATGTTTGTAAATCTTAAGAGCTTTAACTACGGGGTCATCATTCCCTAGGGCTTACAAACTAATTAAACTAAGACTAACTTATGCTAACGATAACACAAACACCCATGCCCGAGGGGCGAATCGAATCCCCGACGGCGAACAGCAGCGCGCACCGCAGCATGGCGCCTCAATACGCACGGCCATTCTGCCGCGGCTACAAGTAGTTTCACAACATTTCATTATGATAGTACTTAAATCTATGATAATTTATGTTAAGAGGAAGGAACAAGTGGTGCAGACCAACCAGCCTTCGCATGCGAACATTTCTTAATGAGCATAATTCTCTTCCGAGTCTTGTCTGAAATGCGACACACTCGTTAAACAAAAAATATTTCTCTGTTGGAAATCATGTAAAAATATGATAATGTGTTCCATTCTGAAAAATACATTCAATAAAGTTGTAGGAAAAGAAAGGACATTAAATTTGTTTCCTTTGAGATAACATGTTTTTTTTTAATTTTTTTTTTTTTTTTTTTTTTTTTTTTTTTTTTTTTTTTTTTTTTTTTTAAGGTTCGTGAGGACAGGGGTCGCCAGAATATTTTTACCTGGAAGGGGTCGCATATTCGAAAAGTTTGGAAAACACTGGTCTAGAAAATAATTAATCCCCAACGTATTCCACCAGTTTCAGGTCGTGCAATGGGAAAGGGGACAGAAGGGGCGGCGTATTTCGGAACTAGTGTTGTTCACCAACCACTGCCTGATAGATACTGCTTTGTGATAGCTTGGTGTGGCCACGCTGTCACAAAGAATAATGGTAATGTACCATGCCATGAGCAGTGCTCATATCGTTTCGCATTTGCAGTACTCACAAAGTGCAGCAAGGGCACCACATCTTAAGGAAAGAAAATGTTCCCACACCCTATGATGAGATATCGTATGCTTCATCTGTGGCACTGCGAACGATGCCTGCTAACGCTCTCCTGGAATTTGCCGGACCCAACCACTGCATCAGATCACCACCAGGTAGACCGTTATTCACAGTTTCAAATCACTACACTGCTGACCACCAAAAATGTGACATCCTGAAGGAAGGAAGCGATTGCGCTGACGAGACGGTTTCGTCTTTGATTGCTTTTCCTCAGTCTTATACACCTTATATTTTTCCCTCTCTTCTTCTTCGTACTAAAGAATTCCACTCCTCCATCACAATTAAGTTTTGCTCTCCCTTAATTGTTTGAATAATTTACCTCCTCATATGTTTCTTCGATCTCCTCATTATTCGCAGAGTTATTTGGCGTATAAACTTGTACTACTTTGGTTGGTGTCGGCTTCGTATCTATCTTCACTACGACAATGAGATCACTACGCTGTTCATAGTAGTTTAATCGCATTCCTCATTATTGGACCTACTCCTGTCATACCCCCCAAATGATTTTGTATTTATAATCCTGTACTCACCTGATCAGAAACCCTGTTCATTTTCTACTAATTCCCACAATATATAACTTGAATCTATCCAAGTCCACCACCGTAGTCTACTGCACAGCGTGGTAGATTGCCATGCAAGAGTCCTGGGTTCGATTTTCGGCAGGGTCGGAGATTTTCTCCGCTCGGGGACTGGGTGTTGTGTCGTCCTCAGCATCATTGACACGCAAGTCGCCGAAAAGGTGAAAAGACTTCCACCAGACATGCTGAATACGACCCCGGTTAGGGTCTAATGGCCATAAATGCCATACGAAATCATCAAATCTATCCATTTCCCTTTTTAGATTTTCTAACCTCCCTACCCGATTAAGGGCTCTAACATTCCACGCTCTGATTTATAGAATGGCAAGTTGTATCTCCTGATGACCACATAGTCTTGAGTAGTTCCCGCCCGGAGATCGGAATGGGAGACTTTCACCTCCGGAATATTTTACCCATGAGGATTCCGTCATCAATATTCATACAATAGATCTACATGTCCTGGGGAAGATTAACGGCTGTTGTATCATTCTTTCTGCCATTTGTTGAGTACTCGTCCCGGTCTAGTTGTCAGGAAAGGTACTGGTGCAGGAATCGATGTCAGCTGTAACGACTATTCAGATTAATAATACAAGTTTTATTGACCGAAAATTACAATGATATTCAACTTTAGAACATGTCTGTTTCTTCTCTCTTCTCGTGGCGTCGTCCGTATGATGCTAGCTGCGCTGAGACCTAGTGACTGCTAAGTACGTAGCCGCGTTCTGACTTAGTACTGTCCTATTTCTGACTTCGATCGTTCTCTTACGTCTGGTGTGTGGCGCTGACTTTACGCCAGAACAGTTTCCCCATGGTTTCAGCCGTTCGCAGCAACTGTACAGCGAAGCCACATTAGCTGATGTTAGAAGGCCAGCTGAGACAATCATCCAGACTGTTGCCCCTGAATGTACTGAAAAGGCTGCTGTTCCAACTATGGTGCGAAGTACAACAGACGTGTACAACCGACTGTAAGAAGCTTGAATAGACAATTCTGGGTATTAGGCTGCATTATTTTTTAAAACACTTAGCAAACGAATTGTCGTAGTTTCGAACACTGCGCAGTGGTCCTTTTCAGGGTGGTTAAATGGTTGGATGCTGCTCAATGTATATGTCTATATACTGGGAATTTTTCGGTTATCTGATGCCGACGTCATGCATGTAAGATGGCGATTGGTTGGCAGTAGCATATCAGTAGGCTGTTACGTTTCCTATCTTGGTAAGTGATTGGTAAGCAAAAGCTTGTATCTGATTGAAAGGCAACAGCCAATCGGCAGCTAGCACCCAGGGGATGGTCTTTCGTGCTGCGAACGTTCGGGCCGCGCGCCAGTTCTACTGTGGCCGCTGTTTATGCTGCAGAACTCGGATCAATTGGAGCCGCTGTCTGGCGCACACACGCGGTCCGCTGGGGAGGGATTGCCGGCAGCCGCGTAGAAAGTATTTGTAGCCATCCTCCCCAGTCATGTTGTTGGGTTACTTAATTATTTCGATGGCTCCCTATATTTTCACGGGCAAGCACGCGAGATTCTTGAAAGTCGCATTCGTTCTGGTGTTCTGCCACTGCTGACATGTTGACTTGTCGTATGTAACGTTCATGTTCCCAAAAGTTGTTTCACCAAGATAATCTTCGCCGCATTCACGTTGGAGTTCACACACGCCTGCAGTGTGGAGGGAATATATGGGGATCCTTCTTAGGCCTCAACATATTTTTGGTAGCGGGGGAAATTTTATGAACAGACGGAATGGAAATGCGTTCTCCCCTTTCACCTAGCAGCTGACGTATTTATGGAAGCCTTTCAGCAGACAGCAGTAAACACTGCGCCATGACGACACGTTCGTCATATGGCTGCATGGAGGAGCAGAACTACACAGATTCCAGCGGCAGCTCTGCAGCTTGCACAACATACAGTTCACAGTGGATATAGAAATTAACGCAGCTATTTCTTTTCTTGATCTGGAAGTGTACAGAACATCCTAAAAGTACACTAGAACATAGAGTGTATACGAAACCTATGCACACCAATAGGTATGTGCATGCGGATTATCATCATCATCTAACACAAAAGAAGGCTGCAGTATGTACGCTGACAGCACGAGCTCATAAGATTAGCGACGCTGACAAGTTACAACATGAACTGAATGACCTGAAGACAATATTAATATTCCACGCGAATGGATACAACAAAAATGCCATACAAGCTATGAGGCACAAAGAGGACAAGACAGGCAATGATGCAGAAGAAACTCTTCCTGTAGCTCGTTTCCATTATGTGAGAGGCGTCAGCGAACTTATAGGCAAGGTCCTTATCCGAGGAGAAGTCAAACCGTTTTTCGAGAGTGGCCGCAAGATCCGTGACATTTTGAGGCCCACGAAGGATTCCATAAATTCCCTCCATACTGCAGGCGTGTATGAACTCCAATGCGAGTGCGGCGAAGTTTATATTGGTGAAACCGGGAGACCTATAAGAATTCTCGTTTCTGAACATGCACGCTACATGCAATTGGGACAAGTCAACAAGTCAGCTGTGGCAGAACACCAGAAGGAGAACCTCGCGTAATTGCCCGGGAACCGTGGATGCAACAGCGCAAAATAAGAGAAGCCATCGTAATAATTAAACGACCTAACTGCATGAATAGGGAGGATGGCCACAAGTTACCTTCAACGTGGATGCCGGCAATCCCTGCCCAGCGGACCGCATATGTGCGACAACCAGCGGCTCTATTTGACCCAAGTTCTGCAGTACAAACAGCGGCCACAGTAGAACTGGTGCGGGGCCTGAACGTTCGCATCAGGAAACACCATTCCCTGGGGGCTAGTTGCTGATTGACTGTTGCCTTCCAGCCAGATACAAGATTTTGACCACCAATCTCTTACCAGGTTTTGTGTCCCGACTTCGTCGCCGCTTTTGTGTCCCTGCCTCGTCGTAAGTGTCGGTGGCCGAGTGGAATGAGACCGACACGCTGGTGCAGGTACGGAGGGGGAGCAGCCAGAAACTATAAACACTCGAGTAAATTAGAAAGAGATATATTGCACAGAATGTAACAATACTTAACTTTTACATAGTACTGCAGAATGTTGATACATAGTTGTTAGAGGCCTGCCTAGTGCCTGTACGATAGCAAAGTCTTCAATGGTGCCTATCTGATTACGAAGGTCCTAACCCGTTGCTACCTCAGTCCGAAGTGACCGGTGTCTTTTCAGTGGTGGCCACGAGCGGCGTTCCAGCAGAGGGCGCTCGTGGCTGTCGTCGTGAGATCGCCGCGCCGTGCGTGCATGGCGGCGCGCGGCGAAAGTAGGTGGCGCGCACTTTGTACTTGTGCGACACCACACCCCTCCCCCCCAAACCGCCGCGCCGTCGTGGCGTAGGGCTGAGGGCCACGGCGACGGCACTGGGAGGAGGGCCTGAGCGGGGGCGTTACTGGTGGGACGGGCGTCGTAGCTGAGGCCGGGATCGAGACGCCGTCCGCGCCCCGGCATCCGCCTTGCGATCCTCCAGGGAACCCGCCGAAACCTGGGGAAGGGCGCCCGCCCCCGCCCAGAGGGAGCAGGTCATCTTCTGAGGTGCGTGGCCCAAGCTGGGGGGGCCCGCACGGTCCCGGAGTCCCTCTCGGTGACGCTGTCATCTGCGGCGGCGACAGCGGCGGCGACGACTGCGTCGGATGTACGTCGACGTCCATAGGGATCTCGTAGTCCGGGGACGAACGATGTGGTTGTGCTCCCTGGCGCAGAACTGGGTCTGGAATCAAAAACCCGGAGACAGGATCGCGCGGCCTGTGCAGGCGCAATTGGTTTGCGTGGCGCCGCAGCTCCGACCCTGTGGAAGAACGTACAACAAACATATTGCGACCAAGCACGCGTTGAATGGTGCCCGGCAACCATGTCTTCTTGTTTCCAGCAAACACCCTGTACAGCACCGGCGTGGAAACCTGAAAACGCGTAGCGCCATACGAACCGACTCGGTGCGTGGGAGGCTGCAGCAGGTGAAGGAGAGTACGGTGACGGCGGCCGTGTAGCAGCTCGGCAGGAGACGGGCCGTCACGTGGCATGCATCGATACGTAGACAGGAAAATTTGAAGAGCTTGCTGCCTGGAGTGCTGACCTTTCATCTTCTCCATGTGAGACTTGAATGTTCGAACGAAACGTTCTGCTTCGCCATTGGACTGGGGGTGAAAAGGTGCAGTGGTAATATGCTGAATGCCATTCACACGACAAAACTGTTGAAATTCCGCACTAACAAACTGAGGTCCATTGTCACTGACGATAGTTTCAGGCAAACCTTCGATGCAAAACACCGATGTTAAGGCACTGATTGTACTAGAAGCCGTCGTTGAGTTCATGGCAATCACAAAAGGAAACTTGCTGAAAGCGTCTACAACGATTAACCAGCGCGTATTCCAGAAAGGTCCGGCAAAGTCAATATGTAAACGTTGCCATGGTCCCTTGGGGCGTGGCCAGTCTGAGAAACGTTGCGGAGGAGCCGCCTGATGCTCCGCACAAACAGTACACTGTGACGTCATGTTCTCTATCTGAGCGTCCATACCAACCCAGGTACAATGACGTCTGGCCAGTTGCTGTGTCCTAACAATACCCCAATGTCCTTGATGCAGAAGGCGTAACACTTCTCGTTGCAGGGAACGAGGAACAATCACTCTTGCTTGGTCGTTATCGGTATGCAACAACAGTACACCCTGACTTAAAGATAATGCATGACGTTGTGCAAAATAACGTCGAACCAGAGGCCGATCAATGTCTTTGGCTCTGGCAGGCCAACCAAAGCGAACAAAACGTGCTACCACACTTAGGTCTGCATCCGCAGCTGTTTCCTGTGCAACCCGACGAGAGTTCAAAGGAAAGTCTGCGACAGCGGAAGCATCTCTGGAGTCTATCTGACAACATGCCATTTCTGAAGAATCAAATGATACATCCTGGCCAACCGGCAGTCGGGAAAGTGTGTCCGCGTTGGCATGTTTAGTGGTAGGTCGGTACAAAATCTCATACTGATAATTTGACAATATCAAGGACCATCTCTGAAGCTTTTGTGCCGTACGTGGCGGAATTGGCTTTGTGGGTGAGAACAACGACGTGAGAGGCTTGTGGTCTGTCAACAAATAGAATTTTCTGCCATAGAGATAATGATGAAACTTTGCGACGCCGTAAATGATTGCTAAGGCCTCCTTTTCTATCTGACTGTAATTCTATTGCGTTGGCGTCAGTAGCTTGGATGCAAAGGCAATAGGACGATCGTGAGAACCAATACGATGCGAGATTACCGCGCCCAGACCGTACGACGAGGCGTCAACTGCTAACACTACAGGCTTCTGTGGGCCAAAGGGAATCAAACATGCATCACTGAGTAGTGCAGACTTTAATTTGTCAAAGGCAACCTGACAATCATTGGACCATACAAAAGGAACATTCTTCCTACGTAAGTGATGCAGTGGAGCTGCAATCTGAGAGGCATTGGGAATAAACCTGAAATAATAGTTAAGCTTTCCCATTACTGCTTGCAATTCATGCACATTCTTAGGAGGAGGCAAGTCTTTGATTGCTCTAAGATGTGACTGTAAGGGATGAATTCCTTGGGCATTAATCACATGGCCTAGGTACTCTATTTCAGTTTGAAAAAACGAACACTTTGCTTTATTGCAACGTAGACCTGCTGCAGTCAAAACTTTGAAAAGACACTCCAGGTTTGCTAAATGTTCTTCAACTGTACGTCCGGATACCACAATATCATCTAAATAGTTCGAACAACACGGTACAGAAACTGTCAGCTGTTCCAAAAAACGCTGAAAAATAGCGGGAGCGGAAGAACTGCCAAAAGGTAGGCGTTGAAATTGAAAAAGGCCCATGTGAGTATTAATGACGAAAAACTTTTTTGACTCGTCATCAAGTGGAATCTGTAAGTATGCCTCTGCTAAATCAATCTTGGAAAAGAAGCGAGACTGTCCTAATTTGTCCATCAGTTCCTCAGGTCTGGGCAGGGGATAAGTGTCTACAATTGTTTGACTGTTCACTGTTGATTTGAAGTCCGCACAGAGACGAAGTTTTCCTGACGGCTTGGGTATAATTACTATAGGCGAGGCCCACTGACTCGCAGAAACAGGAGAAATGACACCACTATCTTGCCAACGTTTAAGTTCCTCGGCAACTGTATCACGCAAGGCGATAGGCACTGGTCTAGCTTTACGAAATTTTGGAACTGCAGATTCTTTTAAAGTTACATGTGCCACGAAGTCTTTTGCACAACCTAGTTCCGGCGAAAACAAGTCACTGTATTTGTCACACAATGCATTGATTTTATCCTGAGGCACTATTGACGAAATTTGAAGCACATCTCTTTGAATTGACAAACCAAACAAGTCAAAAGCATCTAGTCCAAAAATGTTCTGCGTAGATTTGGCCTGAAGAACAACAAAAGCAACTGTTTTCGTAACACCTTGAAAAGAGGCAGGCAGGCTACATGTTCCTAGCACGGGAATATTTTCACCTGTATAAGCTGTTAACACTTGCTGTGACGGCGACAATTTTGGCGAACCCAGAAGTTCGTAAGTATCTTTATTTATTAATGTGACAGCGGAACCAGTATCAAGCTGAAATTGCACCGTCTTATTTTCTATGAAGAGAGTCACAAACAGTTTTTGCTTGCGGCGCTCGACAGGCGCGCGAATGTGGGCAACGTCTGCTACGGTTTGTTTGCTGCACTTGCGCGGGCCGCGTAGTGAAGGAAGCGGCTCAGACTCGGCACGCAGGGGATTAACAACACTGTCACTAGATGACACTACCGCCGGATCGGCGTCCGCGCAATGCGAGGCTACTGCACTAAAATTACTTTCAGTATCTACAACAAGTCTACTGGCACTATCTACACAGTACTGGGCACTATTACAAGGAGCAGTTGCAGAAGGCACTAGTTTCACTACAGGAATGCACTGTTCATAGTCATTTTGCTTGTCCCGAACCCTTTTCCGTTGCACTGTTTTACGCGCTCGTCGGCGCTTGCTAAGTGGTGCACTATATAGTTTTGCCATAGGCGCAGAACTACTTTCTTGCAATTGAGATCCCAGGAAAGCACTGTTCAATTCCACAGCCCGTATAACATTTACAGAATGAACTGTTCTCGCACTCCGCGAAGCACTGTTTCCAACGTTACTGTTCTGTGAGTTTTTAATTTGCATACACACAGACTGCACATGTCCCGATTTGCCACATTGATAACAGGTTGCGTTGCGACTAGGGCAATGAGCACGCTTGTGGCGAGACACACACTGGGGGCAAGATTTACGTACATTTTTCTGAAATGAGCGTTGGCGCCCGTTATTCAAATTACTGTTTCTAACACGACGGGGCGACCTTTGCGTCGCACTTTTACACTGGCTACTGTTCACTGTCTGTTCAGCACGGCCGGTAGAAAAATAAGAATCACTAGTGCTATACTGAGAACTACGGCTAGGAAAGCGTCCGTTGCGGCACATTGAATTAACACTGTGGCTTTGCATTTCTACATCTGCTAAGTCAAAAGTATCATGCGCATCTATAAGCTGCAGTACACTGTCTAATGAGGGGTCAGACTGTTTCAGAATTGCCGCTCTAATTCTGGGGTCCTGAATGTTCTGCGTAATCGCATCTCGCAACCTAACGTCACTATAAGAAAGTCCACAAGAGCAAGTAAATTTACATTTGCGGGTTAAGCCCTTCAATTCCGTAATCCACTCTTGGTGCGACTGCTGCGGTAATTTTTTAAGTCTGAAAAATCGGTATCGTGCAGCGGCTACAAGAACTTTTCTCTCATAATGAGCATTCAGTGCATCCACAATTTGTTCAAAGTCTACATCACGAGGAGATGCGTGCGGGAATAGTTTTTGCAGTAACACGAAAGTTTTGGGGCCCACCACAGACAATAAAAGATGCTTAACAGTCTGACCTGTAAGTTGATGAGCCGCGACGAGTTCTTGAAACTGCGCCAGATAATCACTCCATTCTTCCTCACGTTCGTTGTATTGGCGAAACGTAGGAAGTGTTGCGGCGGCAGGTGTGGGTTGCTGATGCGGCGGCTGTTGTTGTTGGTTAGCTGCCCGCGCTGTGAGCTCGGCCACCGCCTGGAGCAACTGGGTTATTTGCGCCGTCTGTAACTGAATAATTTCCATTAAGTTTGGGTTCGGGGTAGTGGCCATGCTGACCGATTAGGCGCCGCGTATACAAGTAACTTATAACAAAACACAAATGCAATATGAAAGAGGACGCTCTGCAACAAAAAAGTCCACAAAATACGTAACAGAATATGTTCCCCCAAAAATCTTATAATAAGGGTGGGTGGGTGGGAGCAAATTTTGCGTGCTCCGACTGCTGCTGTCTGGCTGCTGCAAGCGGGCTGGTCCAAGGTTCTATCACTCCTCGTCGCCACTTTTGTGTCCCGACTTCGTCGCCGCTTTTGTGTCCCTGCCTCGTCGTAAGTGTCGGTGGCTGAGTGGAATGAGACCGACACGCTGGTGCAGGTACGGAGGGGGAGCAGCCAGAAACTATAAACACTCGAGTAAATTAGAAAGAGATATATTGCACAGAATGTAACAATACTTAACTTTTACATAGTACTGCAGAATGTTGATACATAGTTGTTAGAGGCCTGCCTAGTGCCTGTACGATAGCAAAGTCTTCAATGGTGCCTATCTGATTACGAAGGTCCTAACCCGTTGCTACCTCAGTCCGAAGTGACCGGTGTCTTTTCAGTGGTGGCCACGAGCGGCGTTCCAGCAGAGGGCGCTCGTGGCTGTCGTCGTGAGATCGCCGCGCCGTGCGTGCATGGCGGCGCGCGGCGAAAGTAGGTGGCGCGCACTTTGTACTTGTGCGACACCACACCAGGATAGCAAACGTAAGAGCCTACTGATAACCTACTGCCAAACAAACCACAAACCATCTTAGATGTATGACGTCGGTATCAGATAACCGAAAAATTCCCAGTATATAGAGGTATACATTAAGCAGCATCCAACAGTTAAACACTCTGAAGAGGACCACTGCACAGTGGTCGAAACGTCGGCAATTCCTTTGCCAAGTGTTTGAATAATAACGCGGCACAATACCCACAATGATTTTGTTCAAAATGACACCGGCCGTGGAAGCCTACGAACTGTAAAATTCTTCTTTGTATAGTCTAATCCTGATTCTGCCTGCAGCACCTCTGAGGTCGGAGTATTTTGGAGACACCATGGTCAGCGACTGCTGGACTGTTGCCTAATGTATCGCCATACTGCTCCCACACTAACCAGCGAGCAGTACATCTGTCAACTGTTCGAACCTGTTGTCCTCCAATAACTTCGGAGCTTGCTGACGGCCACATTGCAACAGCACAATGCGGGAACACACGTGGCTCGCAGTGTTCAGCACCTGTTCGTCGGCTATTAGACTGTATCGCTGCCGTTGTCTCCCTGTTCTCCCCATCTCTCGCCTAGCGGAAACGTCTGTTCGATTATTGCGAGTCGACTGGCCCGGGATACGTCTGCCGCTTCTACACCCAGTGTCGGACTAAGGCTGTAGGAGGCCCGGGGCTGCGGCAAAACAAAATGAGGCCCCCCCGACCACTTTAAAATACATGTAATACTATAAAAAGTAACGTTTTTGGATCTGGAGGCCCCCGAGGACGAGAGGAACTGGCAGTCTAAGAAAGATAGCTTTCGAGATTTGGGGCCCCAGAACAAGAGGCCAAGGGCACTAAAAAAATAATAATATAAATAAATAAAAAAAAAATAAAACAAAAAAATAAATAAATAAAATAAAAAAAATACTCCGCACCCTCTTAGTCCGCCACTGGCTACACCAGGTCAGTTTTTTTGCAATATCTGGGAGCAGCATGGACAGATGTACCCCAACAACACTTACACAGCCTCTTTCATTCAATACCGGTTATAGGCACAAATGGTGGCAACACTCAATACTGATTTCATCTGTTTCCTCACTTCACATGGGGCTGTATTTTCAATTACATGATCTTTGTACAACGTTAGATAAATATTCGTATTCCTGATACCAGTCACTTTGTTAGGGTTTAATCAAACATAGCGCAAAGCGTTTCGAGCATGTTTTGCTCATCATCAGTCGCTTTTTATACACACATAAATGCTTATGTTGTGTTGTTGTTGTGGTCTTCAGTCCGCAGACTGGTTTGATGCAGCTCTCCATGCTACCCTGTCATGTGCAAGTCTCTTCATCTGAGAATACGTTCGGCAACCTACATCCTTTTGAATCTGCTTACTATATTCGTCCCTCGGTCTCCCTCTACGATTTTTACCCCACACGCTTCCTCCTAATGCTAAGTTGACAATTCCTTGATGTCTCATTATGTGTCCAACCAAACTATCCCTTCTCTTAGTCAGGATATGCCAGAAACTCCTTTTCTCCCCGATTCGGTTAAGCACCTCCTCATTAGTTAAGTGATCCACCCATGTAATTTTCATCATTCGTCTGTAGCACCACATTTCAAAAGCTTCTATCATCTTTTTATCTGAACTCCTTATCGTCCAAGTTCCACTCCCATACAATGCTACACTCCAGACAAATGCTTTCAGAAAGGACTTCCTAACATTTAATTTAATATTGGATGTTAACAAGGCTTCTTTAGAAACGCTTTTCTTCCCAAAGCCATTCTGCATTTTATATCTTCTTTACTTCGGCCATCGGAAGTTATCTTGCTACCCAAATAACAAAATTCATCTACTACTTTTATTGTCTCATTACCTAATCTAATTCCTTCAGCATCGTCTGATTTTCTGACATTGCATTCCATTACCTTCGTTTTATTCCTGTTAATGTTCATCTTATATCTTCCTTTCAAGACACTGTCCATCCCATTCAATTGCTCTTCCAGATCTTTTGCGATCTCTGACAGAATTACTATGTCATCGGCAAACTGCAATGTTTTATTTCTTCTCCCTGCATTTTAATGCCCTCTCCAAATTTCTCCTTCCATTCCTTCACTGCCTGCTCAGATTCAACAACATTGGGGAAAGGCTACAACCCTTTTTTACTCCTTTCCCAACCTCTGCGTCCCTTTCATGCCCTTCGACTCTAGTAACTGCTGTCTGCTTTTTGTATAGGTTGAATATCACTCTTCGCTCCCTATATTTCACCCCTGATGTCTTCAGAATTTGGAAGAGTGTATTCCAGTCGACACTGTCAAAAGCTTTCTCCAAATCGACAAACGCTAAAACGTAGGTTTCCCTTTCCTTCGCCTATTTTCTAAGATAAGTCGTAATGTGAGTATTGCCTTCCGTGTTCCTACATTTCTCCTAAATCCAAACTGATATTCCTCGAGGTCAGATTCCAAAAATTTTCCATTCGTCCATTCGTTTACAGACGAATGCTTATTTTACTTATAATTTACTTATGTAAAGCCCATTTGTTATTATTGGTGATACTTGGGGCGGGGGGCGGCGGAGTTTACGGTGAGTTGTTCCCTATCTACATATTCGTATTGTAGTCTCCTATACTATTATCCACTGACTAAAATTCTTAGTAATTAGAGAGACAAATTAGTCTTGGGGAAAAACTGTACGTAGGTCAAGTATGATATTTTTATGGCTTTAAGTTGGCATCGCATGGATGAGCCCTGATCAGCTGATGTATCAACGTTGTTTTGTTTATAACCTCAAAAGTGCATATCAAGGTGGCGAGTCTGGTTGAAAGTTCCAAATTAATCGAACAACTTTTATCAGTTTTTTTATATTTTTTAAATATATTTTGTTTTTTAACTTGGTGAAGGAGTGTAGAATTTTTAAAGTTTATGGTGAAGATTGTATGAATCGTCAAAATTTTACAAATGGATAGAGCTGTTAAAAAAGGTGGCGACTCAGTGACTGAAGAACAGCGTTCTGCCCGACCAGTTGCTGTTTCAACTCCCTCACTTGAAAGTCGAATTTATGAAATGATAAAGCTTCAGGTGAAGATAAAATAGTGGGTGAACTAATAGAGAACGGAGCACCAGAATTAGTAAAAAGAATTACTAAACTGATAAGGAAAGTGGGGAAATGTGAGAAAATGCCTTTCGACTGGAAAACAACCGTAATCTATCCCATATTAAAAAAGAATGACCCCCTCAACTGTGATAATTACAGAGGAATTTCACTCCTTCATGTAACTTACAAAATCTTGTCACAGTGTTTACTAAAGGGACTGATAACACTTGTAGAGGAAATTATAGGCGCTTATCAGTGTGGTTTTAGAAGAGATAGGTCAACTAGTGACCACCTATTTACACTTTGACAGATAACTGACAAGGCCTGCATATATAACGTTGACATACACACGGTGTTTGTTGACTTCAAAACAGCTTATCAGTTTATCAGGTAGCTACCCATATTTCTTTCCAATCGTTCCAAATTAATTATACCACCTGCTTAGTGTTCACCTTTCTTATGTCAGTCACATTCTGTTGTAGAAGTCGTAATCAGCTAGTTTATCAGGTAGCTACCAGCATGTTTTGTCTTTCGTGTGACGCGCCTTTTCATACAAATATTAATGACACCACTTGCTGACAACTCAAGAATTAGTTTCCTAAGGAAATTCGATCAGGTGTCGTACACATAATTATTATTGCTAAGTTGGCAATCGAATCCATACTTAGTCAGTTTTGGCATCTAATAAACTAAACTTTGATTTTTACTTTAAATAATTACTTAATTACACAATTATTGACTTAGATGTTTCTACACTATGACAGGTTGTACAAGTTCCTTTTGTTGCTATCAGATTGTTACAGTTTATCAGTCACTCCAGGCGTGTCACGACCGATGCGATCGGGGGTTCGAATTCCCCTCGGGCAAGGATATTTGGGT
The DNA here is from genome assembly GCA_026315105.1 of Locusta migratoria. NCBI lineage: Eukaryota > Metazoa > Arthropoda > Insecta > Orthoptera > Acrididae > Locusta > Locusta migratoria. The sequence goes on along the minus strand of CM048744.1, from coordinate 62,264,865 downwards.
CGTCTATAATATAAGCTAGTTCATAAGTAGTTTGTAAGTTTAGGGACTGATGACCACGCAGTTAAGTTCCTTAAGCTTAACAAACATTTGAACATTTTGATTTTTTCCCTCGCGGAAGCACATTTACATTCGGTGTTATTTGTTTTGCAGCCTAATTACAGTTTGTTTGTTAATGGGGTAGATCTCGTTCACAGTACGTGACGTTACAAGTAACGGTAATTACTGAGATCGCAATAGAAGCAATGCTCAGTCTGTCTCACAGTAGTAGTTTAAACTTTAATCTTTAATTAATTAATGGATACATAATTGTCAACTTTAGCGTTTTCTTTGTGCCATACTCTTACACGTCATTCTGTTGCTATCAGTCACTGTTTGAGATTGTCTATCACTCTATCCATCATCACATTTTTTTGAGGACATCAAATTTTTGTCAAACAGTTATCGGTATTTAATTAAATTAATGAACTATTTGTCTGTCTGATTAACGAATAGGACCTTGAGCGACAACCGAACTTGTCATTCATTGTTTAACCGAACTCGTGTTTTGGATAACTAAGTGCACTGACAGGGCCATACTCATTGCAATCAGTCGATGCTGATTAACGATAATATTTACTCGTACTTTAACTGCTGACATTCAGATCAGGTTTTGCATTCACAGTCCAGGTAGGCACTGTCGCATAAGCACACAAACCTTGCACACTCACACACGCTAGTTTCCGATCCCGATCGATAATAATAATTTATGTTTTATTTTATTTATTTTATCGAAAGTTATAAGTTTCAAAAGGAACACAATAACAACAGTTTTCAAAGAGTTTCAGTTTCCTGGAAAGTTAATACGCCTAGTGCAGATGTGCCTGCAGGAAACCTATTGCACAGTAAAGACCAACACAGGAGAATCTAAGGAGTTTGAAGACTGAACAGGCCTTAGATAAGGAGATGCATTATCCCCAATACTTTTCAATCTGATTTTGGAAAATATAGATAGGGAGCACAAAGAGTTAACCCGGTTGCAATAAGGATAGGTCGTAATAAAATAGATCGTCTTGCTTATGCGGACGATAGTGTCCTAATAAGTGGCAATAACGAAGAATTGCAACGCATGACAAGCTCCTACAGGAAGATCGCAAAGAATGTAGGATTAGAGATCAACTAGAAGAAAACAGAATACATGGTCGTGAGCAAGGCATCTAATAACAACAGTCCTCTGACAGTTGACGATCTCTCTTTTAAAACACCTTCAAATATATGGAAACCATCATTAGTGAACAGAATAAAATGGAAACTGAAATTAAAGCGAGGCTAGCAACAGGAAATAAAGCTTATTTTGGCCTACTAGATGTGTTACTTAGACTATATCAGAGTGTTATTCTACCAGTAGCTCTATACGAGTCAGAAAGATTTACAATTAGAAAAGCAGATGAACAAAAGCTATTAGTTTTTTTAAAGGAAAATATTACGCATAATTTTTGGCGCAGGAGAGACCCAGCCAGATACATGGGAGTGGAGGATACTAAAAAAAAAAAAAAAAAAAAAACTGAAAGAGCTAAATCAACAGGCTGATATTAATCGAAGGATGAAGAGAAGAAAGATATGGGCTGAACATCTAATTAGGATAGTGGAGGAACGACTACCTAAAGTAGCATTCTCTGAATCCAAGGAGGGAAGACGGAAGAGAGGAAGGCCACGTACTAGATGGAAGGATGACATCGAGGATGATGCGGTGACCATAGGCCTGAGAAAAGGAAAATGGACTAGAAAAGCAAAGGAAAGAGAGGACTGGAAGAGGAATGTAGAGAACACGTATGGTCTCCGAGGCCCAAGGGACAATTAAAAGGAGAAATACATTATTCGTGCCGACCGCCGTGTTACTGTGTAAGTGACAGTTGATAAAGTTGAAGTCAGTGCTGGTACACTTCATAACATTATCTGTAACCAGCTGAAGTACCGCAAAACATGTGCAAGACGGATCCCAAAGCAGTTGACGCGGCTGCACAAGGAAACAAGGTTGAGACTGTACACAGAGCTAAAGGAACATTAAGAAAAAGGTGAGCACTCCCTCAACATAATCTCAACTTGTGATGAATATTGGTTTGACTATTGTGAGCCAGAATGACAATGCAAAGTATGGAGTGGAAGCACAACTCACCTGTCAAGAAAAAAAATTCAGAAGCCAATCATCAGCAGGAAATGACATGTCCTGTTGACGGTGTTTTGGGATGCTGAACGTCAGGTTTTTTTGTGATTATCTCAAATATCAATGTGCAATGAACATCCAAAACTACTCGGATTTGCTTTTAAACAGGACAGAAACGTCGTGGATCTCAGAGAACAAGTGTGATTCTCTAGCGAGACAATGCACCTCCTCATATTGCTCAAGTAACCCGTGAAACCATCGACAAATGGGTTGGGAAGTACTGCCTCGTCCTCCTTACAGTCCTAATTTAACGCCTAGTGATTTCCATTTGATGGTGCACTGAAAGAAGCCTTAGGTTGGAAGAAGTACCAGGAAACGAGGACACAAAAAAGTTTGTGGGGTAAAGAGTTCTCTGCAGCCGGAATAATAAAAGCTTGTAGCCCGTTGGAACAAGTGCATAATTTTCAAGAGAATTATGTTGAAAAGTAGAAAAAAGTATTTTGACGAAATTATTCGCAATTGCGATTTTTTAACAGCTATAGTGTAGTAAGCATAGATGTTCTACCAAATGGTGACATATGAAAATTTGTACCAAGCCGGGACTCGAACCCGGGTTTTCCGCTTTTTGCGAGCGGTCGCCTTAAGCACTAGGCTACCCGAACACAGATTAGATTAGATTAGATGTACTTTTCGTTCCAGTAGATCCGAATTGAGGGAATCCTCTTGGATGTAGAACATGTCAGAACAAAATACACAATATATACTTACAATAAGAGAGCATATGTGTTAATGTACCTTTCACAGATCTCAAATGTAATTGCCCTTGTGGATGTGGAATTGGTCAGGAAAAACAATTATCTTAAAAATATTTGCATTTTAAAGGACACAAAAACTTATTACTACTTACTAATTTACTAGGTGCATATTAAAATTCTTAGCAATTACTTTATTTTTTATTTTTTTGTTATTTTTAAAAAAAATTTATTTTATCTTACATCGGACCAGGGTTTTACACATACAGTACTTCTTTACCTGTGAATTACCCGTAATATAACAATGATATTAATAGATAAACATTTCAGAACATAATTTATGCATATTGAATACATGTCAAAGAATGCAAATAAATAGTATTGACTTAACTCTAATAGGATTAATACTAGCAGTACCGCGAGACACCTTCTGCTGCTGCTGATGTTATGCTAGAAATAACATTTGATATTAGCAGATACAAGATGTACTTTTGAATATATAGAAACTGGTTAAGACATGGTGAATTCTGACAGAATGAAGTTAGGAGAGCTGTACTTGGCGAGAGCAATGGCAGTCCGAGAATATCTGGGAGGAGGAATGGATGTGACGTTACAGGAGCGTAGGGTAATAAAGACTGGCGTAATTATAGCTTTAGTAGATAATCCATTGGCTGTCGTGTGAAGCTGGCTGTGTTATTCAGTTCTCTGATATAGTGAGGTAGATTGTTCCAGAGTCTGGTTTCTGCTACTCAAAAGGATTCCGAGAAAACGGCTAGGGACAGAAAGGGTTTTGCTCTGACAGGAACGAGTATTTCTGTTATATTGATCAGGTCGAGGAACGCTATGAGTGACTGTTCGTTGATAAGAGAGTTGAGGAAAAAGAGTGTATGAAAATCTCTGCGCTAGTCAGCACGGAGCTAGGTTAGTTGCTTATAAAATGGTCAAATACGATCAAAAGAGATGGATGTTACATATAAATCGAACGTAGGCATTCATGATTAGTTCCAGACGTCCTGAGCTTACCCAAGAAAGACCTTGCAAGATAATATCAGTGTAATCGATAATTGGAATTACAAGTGGTTGTATAAGTTTCTTTTTAAGATCGAGAGGAAAAAAAAACTTCTTATATCTCTGTAGGGCATGAAGAGATGCTGATGCCTTCCTACACATGGCGGCTGTGTGCTCAGCCCAATTTAGTTTGTCGTCTATAATCACTCCCAGACTTTTTGCCGAGGGCGAAAAGTAGACAGGTGTGCCATTTAATATTAATGGTAGAGATTGGCGGTATTTATGGTTGATGAGCCTAGGATGACCTACCAGAAGTAGATTGTAAGTGTAGGGACCGATCAACTCAGCAGTTTCCCGCTTAGCTACAAACATTTGAACATTTTCTTAGAACTTACAGTTAACGTGATAGAGAAGTATGAGAAATTACGAACATTAGAAGTAGTGTTATTTGACATTTTGTCAGGGAGCCGGTCTAAATATTTTTGATTATATCTCCAGTCTTGACCTCAAATTAATCGACAGTGGAGATCAGTTTCAACTCATTTCTGAGTCATCCTCGGATCAGTTTTTGTGTTTGTCAATAGTTGTATCTGCCAAACAGGCAGTATCACCTTCCAATCGTCCGCCTCTGTAGCTCAGTGGAAGCGTCGCTGACTACCACGCAGGAGGCCTGGGTTCGATTCCCGGCAGGGGACTGGGTGTTGTGTGTTGTCCTCCTCCTCATCATCATCATCTCATCATCACTGGCACGTAATCACCCACGCGGCGTCAAATAGACTTAGACTCAGGCGGCCGAACAATCCCGTAAGGGATCTCCCGGCCAAGAAAGCCATATGCTCATTTCCATTAACCTTCCAATCATTAGATTACAACTTATAAAAGCCAAAAAAATGCGGTATAACATTTGAAGAAAACCATATTGCTTGTTGCAGATATACGACACATGTTGGTTAAAACATTTTTGAAGAATAGTAGCTAAAATCACGCATAGTTGGGTAAAATTCACTGACAGTGTCTTGTACATGAAACACATAGTATTACATACTCAGAAATGAGCTTAAACCGATCATCACTGTCAATAAATTTGCGGTCAAGACTATAAAAATTGTCTACTTAATCAAAAGTAGAAGTAGTACTAACTACAAGCTTATTCGCACCTGATTTACAAGACCCCGTTTCACGTTGAGAAACAGGACTGTTTGTCAATGCAAATGTCACGTAATTGCTCGTTGCAGTGATTTACGCTAAGTATGGAAGTGACACTGCGCATAAGACTTTTGGCGCAGGATTAAGTTATTACACAAATTATAGATACCGGTAGCGCGTGGCCGGTTATTTGAGGGAACCGGATCTGGTCATTTGCACCTCGTTAACTCACCTTTCATTAACGTACAGTTGATAGCCCAGAGAGAGAACCCGCTATCGGGATTCGATTTGTGTGGGAAGAGCGTGTCTCGACGCTTTCTGCGACTCCAATGAACGTGGCTGCATTTTAGAACAACTTACTAGAGGAGAACGGGCCCTGGAGGAAGAGTAAACCACCGTTTATTTTTCGTGCGCTAACAAGGTGTCAATTGTTACGCCTATTTAAACTACCCGTTTCATTCTCGTATCACGTCATTTCATCTGCATTTTCAGAGTATTTTTATCGCTTGAGAAACGTTTAAGTCTTGCAGAGAGAGTTGTCGAGGCACTCTGCGCCTCCGCTCTTGTCACAAAAAAAAAAAAAAAAAAAAAAAAAAAAAAAAAAAAAAAAAAAAAAAAAAAAAAATTAATTTCTATCTTCCTTTTCATTCATTTAATATTTCCATAAAAATACAGAAACATTTTCAGATATCGAATTCAGTTTTTTAGGCTCCACCAAAGAGACTGGCCACATCACACTTGTGCGTCCTCTCCTGGAGTAATGTTGCCCCTTGTGGGACCCTCACCAGGTGGGACTGAGGGAAGACATTGAGAAGGTTCAGAGAAGGGCAGCTCGTTTTGTTCTATCACTTTACGGAGGGGGGGGGGGGAAGCGTCTCGGAAATGTTGCACGAATTGGGGTGGAAATCATTAAAAGAAAGACGTTATTCATTGCGGCGTGATCTGTTCGCGAAGTTTCAATCACTGACTTTTTAGTTCTGAATGTGAAAATATTTTGCAAGCACCCACCTACTTAGGGAGACATGACCATCCCAATAAAATAAGAGAAATCAGATCGAAAACGGAACGATTTAGGTGTTCTTTCTTCCCGTGCGCTATTAGAGAATGGAACCGTAGAGAAAAGTTATGAAAGTGGTTAGTGAACCCTCTGCCAGGCACTTGAATGTGATTTGCAGAATATCTATGTAGATGTAGATGTCAAATCCGCAAACTTTTTATGATATCATCTGTTTTGAAATCTACTTTTGATTTGATACTTATGATGGTCAAATTTTTTCAGTCTATCTTGAGTCATGATTGATCATAAAAAGGTTCTTACTAATTTCAGTTTGGAAAATGGCGTTTCGTCTTCTGTTCCTGTCGCAGGAAGTGATGGAATATATTGAAACATTTGCGAACACAGACATTAAATTATTGGAATAAATAAAATTTAAATTATCAAGTGGAGTATTGTTTTTCTTTACAAAAATGAAGGAAGCAATCCCAACTCAGCAAACAGCTCTTCCTCATCAGTATCCGATCTATTTTTATGTGTTAACTTTTGCTCAAGGTTGAGACATTGTGTTTTTCTTTGCTGACTGTGCAATTGCCTCCAGCTGTTTTGTAAAACTGAAAAACTGTTGTTGTGTTGTGTCAAAAAATGGAATTTTCCATATGATCAAATAACAAAAAGTAAAAATTTACTTTAAACTTAGTTTTTGGGTATAATACGAGCCATCTGAGGCTTAGTAATCAACATGTCATTTCGAGAACGTCCACGAGCATTTTCTTTGAGTTCAGGTACATATTCTAAATCTTAATCAAGTAATTTTGAATCAACTGGCAACTGTTCAAATGCACTGTCTGTGCGGTATACACCTAAATCGTTTTTGACCAGATCTATCATTTTGACCGCCTCTCGAAGAATAACATCAGACCTTTGCAGAATTTTGCTTACAGTGTTAATTTTTACTAAAATATAGCACCATATGACAACTGAACATAATAACATGTAAGCCTTGAATTTTGACATTAATGAATTCGTCATGTTTCTTACGTCACTGTCATACATGTCACACACATATATATAGCATAATGCACCGTAAATTTTATCCATATTAAAGCCAAGTGGCCTTAAAGCAACAAGTCAAATCCTCATCGCGTATTTGGCGTACTGAGGAGTGCAACAGGGTAGTGTTGTCATTTTTTGTTTTTGTTTGCGATGTATTGTCTTAAAATACCCGGATGTTCTAACGAGAAATCTGTCACACAGTAGAAAGGCCAAAACTGAGGTTGTAATCTATCATTCGTTCTCAAATGCCACTGAACTGCAGAAAGTCTGGATTACGAAGTATCAACGTAAAAGTCCGTTTCAATGTTTTAGGAACATTTCACGCCCAATGATTAGAAGTTATTATTATTATCGCGTGGCTAATCTTAGCCTCGCATTTTCTGCCGACAGTACCGAGTGTGTATTATGTTAACAGTTCCTGTCGCAAGCCTTCCCTTTCAGCAACCGCAGTCAAGTTATTCCATTCACTCCTATGCCAAACTGTCTCTTTTTATTTTTTATTTTATTGTGTGTGTGTGCCGCTTATGCTTGTCTATAATGAATGTTTGATCAGTAATTTTCAAAACTGGTAGATTACACATGGTATATGGCGCTCGCCAAACGAAATGTGTGTGAGCACTTACGGAATCAAACTGCTAAGTTCATTGGTGCCTTAGACCACGCGGTAATCCCCCCTGGCGCCCCCTGGGTACCGGCGCCGGGGTGCCCCAAACCCCTTAAACCCCCTGCTAAATACGGCTCTGCGAATCGTTATTAACATGCGCGTTTGTTCTGGTGAATCTACCAGCTGTTATGGTGCTCGGACTCTGACGGAACAGCATGCATTGGTCCAGACGCAGGACAATGTAGCTATATACACTGATCAAATCAATTAGGGGATCAGTTGAGATATCTAAGTACTGAAGTACTGTCATCGACAGAATGAACTAAAGTGGTTCGACGTCTTTCCGTGGGGTCTACGGCATCCGATATTGTAATAATAGAAAGTTTCTGCAGAGAGGGTTGATGTAGATCTATGTTTACTCTTTGAAATACTCGTCCCTGCGAGATTTGAAATTAGCTACACACACAGATGGTGGAGAAATATAAATAAAAAATGTTTAGCGCCTGAAAATTATGTTCCGCGATATAATGAAAATAAATAATAAATGCAAATGAAATTACGGCGCTGAAATCACAACAGGGAGAAATATTTCTACATGGGTTACGACGAAAATTTGCAACATGAAAGTAGTGCCTAAGAAATTGAATAATCTGATAAGAATTTCATTTTTAAAAAAAAACCTCATCAGAGAATATTAATTTATGTCGGCGCACCCTATACTGTTTCAGGTTGGTATTCAGCTCGCCACGAACCTCTACACAAAAATTAACCTGTGGACGGCACATTGACAATACCGATTTATCGTATCACCATGGCTAGCCAAATGAAAGAAACTGAAAATTAATAAACCGGCAGAAATCTCAGGGACGCTTTTGCGGAACATACAATTCTGAAAACTGTTAGTTGAAGTATCGTAGAAACGTGCGTTGTCCAACAATTAGTTTTATGTAGGCCGTGTAATGGCGGCTGTTGGTATCTTAAAAAGAGATTTGCACATATAAAATGCTTTTATCTTATAAGGTAGGAATGATCTGGCTATTAATGATCAAATGCATGATTACGAGATAATTATCTATATTCTGAAACGGTGGAGTATTCACTTACACTGACTTAACAAAGATAAAAATGAAATCAGATGATCAATTAAAATCATACAATTTACAGAGCGACACTTCATTACGTCCGTTCAGGTCAAGAGCTAACAGTAGAAGATAAAATCGAAGCCTGGCTCTCCTTACTGCTTAGTTAAAAAATGAAGAGCGTAATTATGTTATTGGTTTTTTTCTTTACAGTGCACAAAGTTCATTGTGCATATCTGTGGATTCTTAAAATATTTCTTTCAAAAAACTTCTCATAAATTAATCTAAACACAGGAATGTTCGTTAAAAGACAACTGTTAAATTATGAAACAGAATACATCAGAAATAAATATCTCCTGGGCAGTCCACTTAACATTACATCTTCCAAACGAATTACACAAGCAGTTGGGTTTAGGTAGTATAGCGAGCAAGTAGTGCAATGCAACAACAACGTGTCTTACCAGAAGCTATGGCATGGAGAGCGATAGGAAGGTTGGAAGCGGGACAGACATAAAACGAGGTGGCTGCAAATATTCGAGTGTCCCAAAGTGTAATTTCCAGGACCTGCATGCAATTTCAGACAACTGGATTCGATCAAGGAAGGAAAGGCCATGGGTAACATCAGCAAGATATGACTGTTATCTCCAAATAACAGTCTGTCGAGACAGGAGGCTGAATGCAACTCAGATACAATGCACCCTCCAGGTAGCAACTGCACGCTATAATGCTTTTAGTACCCGAACACACTGTTGAAATGTACGATACCGGTTATTATCATACGTTAATGGTACACTAACACTCTAAAAAACTGACAAATTATGTATAATCATTTCATAACACCACTATCTGATTACATTCATTATATTAAGCTCATATTTTCGATCTTTTGATATACTAAATTAGTTAATTCTTTATAGCTAGTTGAGACATTGTGCAATCATTATTGTTTGATGACAAATTTTGGTGCGAACATTTCCTGACGTCTTTCACTATATACCTACCTGTATGCGAAGCTCTGTTAACTTAAATCTGCGTGATTACTTTAATTTATCTATTATAAATAGTGCCAACAAATGCAATTGATGCTCTAGTCTTAAATTACTTACGATTTTAATTTCTTTTTTGTTTTGATACAAAAATACTTTCATTACAATTGTCATAATTTGGTGTGTATCTTCTTGATGAAAGATTCATTTATGATCAATAGATAACATATTAAATAGCTTATGTTGCAACTTCCTTATTCTATTCATGAAACATGACATGTTTGTGATTCATAGACATATAAGAACCCGCCATTTCATAATAATGTACAGGCAGGCGAGGTACTGGATCTACCACTGAACGACAAACAACAGGTGATACATGACTGTATTTATGAAACATCATTAGACATGGTGCATCGGTTATGGGAAATGCTGTCGATTTTCGGGAATCTAAAAATGTGATATGTTCCAGAAATGAACGAGGAAAACAAAAGGAAGAAGAAGCGATACATGTACATATGTTTTTTTAATAAGATTGAGATAAATTCCAATGGAATTTAGTTCAAGATGAAGTGATGATTTATTTTGGGAAAGACAGGATGATGAAGGGAGACAAATAGTTACGATTTGTTTGAACTTGGACTAGACTGGACGTCGAAAACTGTTTTATCTAACTTTGATCTTCAGTGACTTGAGTGCTTTTCATTAAAATGGATAAAGATAAATACAATACTAGGGTGTCACATGTAAAAGAGGATTTTTCAATGGAACAAAAACAGAAGTAGATATGCCACAGTCAATGTTAGATAAAATAGGGAATATTTTAATTAACAAACTCACAGAGCAACCAAAATCCATGAAACAGGAGTTAAATGAACAGATAAAGACAGATACATTAAATATTTCGAGTGAAGTGACTAATTTCAAAATGAATAATCTTAATGAAAGTGCAGCTAGGAATAATAATTTTATACATGAAGTATATAGTTATCTCATGAGTAGTTTTCATAAAGTAGACTTATCAGTGCAGACAGTGAAAAAAAGTGTAGACTTTGTTAAAGGAGAAGTTAATAGTGAAAGGGAAAAAGTTAAAAATTCATTTAAATTTGTAGAATCAGAAGTAGGAATTTTAAATGAAAGAATAGATAAAGCAGAAAAAATTGTAAATGAGGGTTTTATTAATGCACATCCATCAGATCATTATGTAAATAATAATGTAATGCACACTTTTGGTATATTGTCTAAAATTTCTGTAAAAAGATTCCCAGAAAGTGATTTACATCCTGTAAATTTTATTATGGCTGTGAAAATAATGTTGTTGGAGGGATGTCTGACGAATGTAAAATAAAGCATGTTAAGTATCTCTTAAATAGGGAACCCTTAAATTGGGCTAAGAAAAACTCAATGAACTGGACAACATTAGTGATTTTAAAAAGAACTTTCTAAACAAATATAGGGGTGAAAGTATACGAAACCATGTCAAAAATGAATTTTTAATGGATGTTATCAATTCTGTAAACAGCAGTTAAAAACTTTGATACATTTAAATGAGCCTTTTGACACTGTAACAAAAATTCATGTGTTAAAAAGGAGGCTTCCAAAATATTTGCAATGGGATTTAATGTAGGCACCTGACATTGATGTAGACAGCTTTTTATACATAAGATTGAGAGACTTGTTGAAACACAATACTCCAACTACAGTAATGAACAGGGTGGGGGTGGCAAAGAAATAGAGATTATGGTAATCAACAGTTCAATGGATAAAATAGTTGTAGAGGTAATATTAAACAAATCAATTTGAAATTTAAAAAATTTAATGTTCCATTTGCATATCATGATAGGAAGCATAAATTAAGACACAAAGATATAATAATGACTTGGAAACTCTAGGTAATGCTGAAAACCATAATTTTGCTAATTGTGTACCCCAAAAGGATGTTAATGTGATAGAAAATGACACCTGTAATATTGTACTTGAAAACACTTGTGATAAACATCTTGAAAATTGAAATGAATTTCATAAAATACCTATAATTGATTTTAGTACACTGGAAAATGAATGTAGGCCTGTATCTAAATATGACAATATTTTTGTACTGGAAACTGACAATTGAAACTTGGAAAATGTATGTGTTGCTAAATGGAATGATGCTATGCCTGACAGTGATGACATTATTTATTATGAAAAAGTAGTTCTGTTTTTGTTGAGGATAAGGTTTAAGCTGACAAAAATGATTTATCTATTGAGTTGTGTAGAGAACAATGTATTGAATATGAAAATGTTTCAAGTAAGGTAAGTACTGAATATGAAAATATTGCAAATAGGGAATTTGTGGAAAATAGTAATGAAACAGATAGTAGATTGTGTACTGAGCAATATATTGAAGACATGAATGTTGAAAATAGGATACATGATGTTGATAATGAAGGATGTAAAAATATTTGTGATGAGAATGGAAATGTTGCTAGCAGGGAATACATTGATCAAACTCTATTTTATCTTGAAAATAATCCTGAAAATGTAAACCTGAATGGTATTGTCTTAAATACAATTGATGGTAACTTACCAGATGTGACTTATAAAAATGAAGCATTTTTGAAAACATTAAGTCAGAAATGTAAATATAATGACAGATACTTTGTATGGAAAAAACTACAGATGAGTTGGGAAAAATCTTATCCAGACAGGTGGAAGCATCGTAAAGTAAAAAGATCTAAGCAGAGATGCGTCATTTTGGGATCTCTTACTGACTTCATAAATTTTAAGAAAACTCTTTGATATTTGTTGATCCTTTTGAAGATTTGGTAAAATATTTGTTCATATATCACATATATAAGTTTAAATTATTTACTGATTTTATATGCAGTATGAAACACTGTTCTGTGTCATTGGAATGAAATCTTTCCAAAATTACATACCATGAGAATATAAGTTGAAAAATTGGGAAATATTTCATCTAACTGGCCATAATATCATTTTGAAAGCTAAAATTCTAATTCTGTTTTTCCAAGCATTCCGTTTCCTGATAAATTTGTTATACTATATATATATATATATATATATATATATATATATATATATATATATATATATATATACCCAGATGTTATTATGTAATGTTTAAGACTCTAATGATATTTGTTTCTTAAACTGATGAAGTTTCTGTGGTGATGTTATTGCTTTCTCAGGTATTTTATGGAAGACATTCTGGGAATCTGTTCATATTTAAAATTAACTGTCTATGATATTATTTTTTGGTAAAATGGTACTTTCATGTCACAAAGTCTCTTGTTTTACTAACATGAAATGTTTGGATGTTATATGCCTCTGTCACTTATGTTTGAATTTTTCACTAAATCCTGAAAATTATGAATATGTAATAGCTATGATTAGATGATTTCATTTCATGAAATCTCTCACACTGATTTTTGTAAGTTGACTATATTTCTCATGCTGTACTATATCTGTACTATATCTACATGATCTAGTGATATCAAAGACTTTAGTCATGAAATGTCCTTTAATCTCCCTAAATCTTGAAGTCATACTGTATGAGTAATATATATAGTCATTATTAGAAACTTTCAAGATATATTTCAAATTAATTGCTGATTTCTATTAATTAGTTGCAGTTTTCATTTTGGCAATAGTCTTATGTAAAATTATTTATAAAGTGGGGGTTTAAATGATCTTTGTCCAAGAAATATGAAGGGATACTTGTCATTTAAAATTTATGATTATGATTATTTGTTTAACTGATCTGATACATGGTATAATGGGTTTGACTATGACATTTGTGTACATAATTTGACTATGTGCTTTGTATTCTGATAATATGCAATTCTGATGTGTTAATTAACTTTTCAACCTTCATGGCTGGGGTGTTTTGTTGTCATTCTTGGAAGATATTAGGAAGATTGATTACTGTATTCATGAAATAAATGAATTTAATAAATTTTGTAACTGAATATCTATTATGAATTCTACAGCCGTATCTTTAAAGTGTCAGTATGCCTACTTGCTAACCTGTAGCTTTGTAGATGTGGATGTAAAATTTATAGTAGCATATTTTTTGAATTTCTTAGGTGCTTGTGTGCAGTTCGCACAATTGCTGAATTGGTAGGATTCCTGTTCATAATACATTTGGTACAATTTATACATACATTTATTACATAATTTTTGCCTCCTAAAATAAAATGTAATAATTAAAAGTGCCATAGCTTATCAAAAATTTACTAAAAGTATACTTGCAACTAAAAAAATTTCTATAAATACATATGATAATCATTTTTATGCTTAATTTCAAAATTTGATTTTTAATCATTTTTTTAAAACTTATGTATTGTTTACACAAACATGTTATGTGCACTCATTGCTAACATATAAATTCATTTTTTTATCCATTATGACTTCAGACTGCACCCATTCTATTTAATGCTTCAGCAAAGATAATTTTGTCTGCTTATCCAAATTAGTTCTATAAAACAATTCAGGGTTCCTCTTTATCTAATTTCATGGCATTTAATTTTTATAATTGAGCATTTCAGAAATCATTATATCCTTAGTAGTAAGAATATCTTTTTGGTACGAGTTTTCTTTAAAATCAATTATTTTATGTTTGAAATGCTAAAACTAGTTGTAAAACTATGATTTATACTGGCATCATACTGAATTTTTATATTATATCAATAATATCTTTGTAACCAAAACAAGATCACTGCTGGAGAAGGCATCAGAGAAGAAGATACTAAAAATTTCCCCTGTAAACTGGTTCTTATCATGTGAAATAACTTGTATTGGGCACATGGCATAATCACCCACACTTCATTTCTTTATATTAACTGAAACATTTTGTGATCATAACATATAAAAATGTTCACAGCCTTGTTAATTTGCTAAAATTTCTAAATGTTCCCTTGTGATGAAGATACTGTTTTGAATTTTGATTTATCAAACATGTAAAAATCGTACTTTTCGAAGTTTATAAAATTTTGTGCTCTTTTCATTTTAAAAAACTTTCATTACAATTGTCATAATTTTGTGTGTATCTAGTTTATTATAGATTCATTTATGTTCAATAGATAACTTATTAAATAGCTTATGTTGCAACTTCCTTGTTCTAGAATGTTCTAGAAACAGACTTATTGTATTAATACGTGCGAATTGGTGCGCGCACAGTCAGTTTACTTCAGTCAATTATAAACCTACATTATGTAATGGAAGAGGCATGGAGAATGTTTTTTTTATTTTTGTGGTACAGTAATTAATTTGTGAAGATTAAACATGTCAGCTTTTGTTTGTGTGGTTCTTCAAATATGCAAAGAAACCAATGTATTAAATGAAACGTGACATGTTTGTGATTCATAGACATATAAGGAACCATCATTTCATGATAATGTACAGGCAGGCGAGCTACTGGCTCTACCACTGAACGACAAATAACAGGTGATGTATGACTAAATTTATGAAACATTATTAGACGCGCAATATCAACACAAACAGTCCGAAATGGAATGTGGCGTCTACGCACGGACGCCTAAGGTGTGATTCAAATTAAAACCATGACACCGTGCTGCCCGCAGTAACTCGGCTGAGGATAATCAATCGTAGATGTTACGAATCCCGCCGGTTTCTGGAGAGAACGTTGAACTCGAAACAGTCCTGTTGATGTGCGGGAAACTTCACCATATCATGGTGGTGGGCGAATGGTGTGGCCAGGAATCAGCATTGGCGGAGGTTCGAAGCTCTTTGTCGTTCAGAATTGCGCTTTGTCTTTAACATGCAGTCTTTTCTCTAGCACTGCTTACCTCTCCTCGCTTTCCGAAGCAACTACTCACATCCACAGTAGGTGTTTCTTCTGGGTGTGACAGAATAGACAATTGGGGTAATCGTGTTTTGCTGTGGCCATAGACATGTGAAGCTGCTCGATTCGTTGCTGTTTCACGCCGAATTGTTCAACGTTTCTTCATGCAGTACTGTAACATGCGGGTTCGAAACATGTCGGCAGAATTGTGGTCGGAGAAAGTACGTGCTTCAGAGGGTCTGGAGGCAGGTTTCGTCTCTTGTCAATCAAAAGCGCTTCCAAACGCAACATGAATGGCAGCAGGCGGTGAATGGTGGGCCGTGCCAACCTATTAGCGAGGTAACGCCGCCACAGGAATGGACATTTGGAGTCCGTGACCCAACAAAATGTCATTCTTCAAACCTAGTTTGTTTGAGTCATCAGTGTTCTGACTGGTTCGATACGGCCCGCCCCGTATATTTCTCCTGCGCCTCTTCATTTCAGATCCGCACTTACATCTTACGCCCTCAGTTGTTAACCGTATGTCTCCCAGTCTCTGTCTTCCATTGCAGTTTGTACCCTCTACAATTCCGTCTAATGCAATGGATATTACTCCCTGATATCTTAACACATGCCCCAGCATGTCCGTTCTTATCAGTGACCTCCTTCAAACATATATACGGGTGGTCAAAATAATATGAAATCATAGTATAGAGACAATATTTATTTATTAGCAGTGGGTTGGTCCACGAATGGTTTTCAGAACAGCAGCAATGTTATCCAGTCTTGCACCAAAACATTCGCCGATTACTTCTACGATGCTGGAGCTGTAAACTTGCTTGTTAGTCTCTGATGCAAAATTCCTCATAAAGCTGTCGTCACACGAAGCGTGTGTCTGATCGTGTGCGGTCAACGTGCCGAGTCCAACGTGCGGCTGAACGCTCGGAGACGGCGCGACTTGTGCATACGAGGCGTGTGCCTCAACGAGCTACACGCGACCGCAGCGCGCTCCAGAGACAGTTGTTGGCGCCATCAGGTCCTGGAATCACACTGTTTACGAAAGGAACGGAATGAAATTCCTGCTTAGCCCCTATTAAAAAGGATATTTCCGCGCTTATGCATATGTTCGTCATGTTATGTGATATAGGCGTACATAAGTAACTGAAAATATCTATAAACATACGACTCTTAGAAAAGTTGCATGTTATGTCAATAAGGGCAGAGACTTATAAAAACTTCATGACAAACTGTGCGATATAAAATTTCAATAGGCCTTCAGCCGCGGCGGAGCGGCCGAGGGCATTGAGGCGCTATGCTGCGATGAGCGAGGCCGTTCCCCGTCGGGGGTTCGATTACCCGGGCTTGGATATTTCTGTCGTCTTTAGTATAAGATAATCCATAAGTAGTTTGTACGTTTAGTGACTGATGACTCCGTAGTTAAGTCCCATAAGCTCTACAAACAGTTGCACATTTGAATTTGATAGGCCTTCCCATAAGAAATATTATTGCAACAGTCTCGCTTTCTAGTAAAACTTAAAGGCAGTGGCAGCTCTAGCATGTGTCGTATGCGTGGGCCAAGGGAGGGTAGGTGGGCTCAACCTCGAGTTCACGTAGATAAATATGAAGGACATAGTGCAATTTAAAGTATTACGTTATTGACCTTAGACAAGTTTGCTACAGAAGTATATTCATTATAATATACAAGTGCTTTATTTGTTTTGTAATTCAGATTAAATTTGTCTCTGTACTGGGTATTTATAGTTACTGTATATAAATTCTGTCCATTTATGTACTTGCATCAACGAGATAAAATTTCAAAGAGTGTTTTCTTCAGCGAATTGAACTTTTATCTGCCTTATTTTTCTTCTGGTTCATCACGCCTCCTTGAAAATTATGTATCGCTGCCTTTGTCTAACTTGAAATACCTCCTCATACTAGCATTACTTTTTCCCTAGAAGCTATTCATTGTACAGTCGCTGCAACAAGTTTCAGTGGTATGGTTAATCTATTTTTGCATATCCATAAATACAAGGATCTCTAATGCTACTTTACTATCACCACTTCTTGTGCCACGCTTTTATAAAACTACAGAGTGTCTACTTATATGATTACTGCACTCGTGGGCTGTCTGCCGACTGCTTTATAACGCCGCACTACATGCGTTGAGAGGCCAGTGTGGCTGTAGTAATGACAGAATAATAGGCCCGGTTTTTTAATGACATAATCACATTTTTTAAGAACTTAGTGAAAGAGATCGAAGCTTTGCGTTTTTTCATTAGCATTTGGCAAGGGCTCATATGGCCATGCAATTTGCGAAGTGTACCATGACATTGCCAGTAGCAACAGTATCTGACCTGTTCGAAGTCCCGATTTAACCACGTATGATTTTGTGGGTGTGCATTAAAGGATAAAGTGTAAATAACAAATCCGGATATGTTACAGGAACTCGAGGATAACATCCAAGAGTCAAGTAATTTAATATATCTAACAGAATTACATCGTGTGGTAAACATCTTTTGAATACATGCCAGAAATGCGTTGAGAACAATGGCAGACAGTTGCAACACTTCGTTTCATAAGAAAATCGCTTTGGACATATTTTAAATTCAGTACTGCGGCAGTAGACGGTCAACGTAGAATCTGATTCGCCGGACAATAGAGCACTCGCCTGCCGGCATCTGATGCACAGTGCAGATAAATGGAACACCACTTCAAACTATCGGGAAAGCAGCGAAAATATACAGCTTTAACATTGGAACAATATATAAAATGAATGTTTGTCTGTATGTCCTCTATGTGTTCATAAACCATTGCAATGAAACTTTGGTGAACTGTTCACCGTACGCCCACGAAAGTTCCTGACCCAAAAACAAAGGAGCACGACACATAGCTCAGGAGACATGACGTCATACATAACGAGCGGCCACCGCGTGAGAATACCCAGATTTATGCGTCAATTATTGGAAAATGGGAGTAGTTATGGACCAGCAACAAAGTTTGCATATAATAACGGACGTTTATGAACCGTTTTGTAACTGACTCAGCCCCTTCCCCTCACAAAATGATGAAACGAAAAGAAGTCTACCGCTCACAACAATTTCGCTGCAGATGCCCTAAAACTCTCGCATCAGGCATGACCTTGTATCAAATAAAGTTAGCATTGTAGATTTGCATGTTACTATTTCTTTTTGTGTGCAAGTCTCCCTCAATTATCTTGAATACAAAATTAAGCAATCTGTTTTCTTAAACTCTGTCTATATAAAAGCGTAAAGACACTCACTGACTCACAGACTAAACACGAAATCTCGAAAACTACTTCACGTATGAAATTTGGCAGGAATATAGTTTACAAGTAGAAAACGTCAGCTAAGAAAGTATTTGTGATAGATGCATGGCGGAGCATATTTCTCCTACAGACTCACGAAATCTACAGTTTCATTCCGATTTTCACGAAATTTCACACGTTTTAAAAAATGTATAGTGTATGGGACTTAACTACGGGGTCATCAGTCCCTAAACTTAAAAACTACTTATGAACTACTTACGAACTAGGACGACACAAATATCCATGCCCGAGGGGGGATTAGAACCCCTGACCGTAGTGGCCGTGCAGACCGTGACTGGAGCGCCTTAGTCTCCTCGGCCACCGCGGCCGGCTTTCACACGTTTGACATCAAAACAAGATGAAGGTCACCGTCTACCTTAAGTTTCATACGGTACATGGGGGAGGGCACTTTGCAACATACATATAGATCACTAAATACCTTGGTCGAAACATCATTTGAGAACGGCTCGACGGATTTCACAGACCTTTTTTTTTTTTTATTTTTTTTTTTATTTTTTATTTTTTTTTTATTTTATTTTTTTTTTTTTTTTTTTTTTTTTTTTTGCTATTCTCATTCTCAGAACAAGGGTTGCATGAAATAAAACTGGAGTATTTGACAATTGCATAGAAATCTATAGTTTTGTTCTGATATTGATGAAATTTTGCACACTCTACCTTAAAAACAAGAGGATTGTCACCGTATAAAATTTCGTTCGGTGCTCGGAGCATGGTGGAGGGTATTTAACTTACGGAGTTTTACAAAATGCATAGTTTTGTTCCGATCTTGATGAAGTTTTGCAAAGAGGATATTTAAATCAAGAGGAAGGTCACAGTGTACATAAATGTTTGTATGATTCATACAGAGGGAATCTTGCTGAAAACTTTGCTGAGAGAGGGAAAGGTGGAAACGAACAGAGAGATAGGAAAGAAAGAGATGGTTGAAGAGAGAGGAGGGACGTGGAGGTGGACTACGAGAGTGTAGGATAAACACCCGGGCAACGCCGGGCTTACAGCTAGTAAACAATAAAAAAAAGTATCAAAACCCACAGCACACCTACATACATAAGTACATATCATGATACATGCACTCTCTACGAACAGTAAAATACAGAAAAGCATATAATTCCTGTATCAGAAACTTCAGGATACACACACACGCGCGCGCACACACACACACACACACACACACACACACATACATACATATATATATATATATATATATATATATATATATATACTATATTTTCCAATATACACACTCTAGTACACCTGTATACAGAAGCTATACTTTCCAAAACGAGTAAACCCTACTAACAGCGAAATCTTGAACATGAATGACACTTGTTTCCTGACATAACACAAATTATGCCTCAAAATACATGTTTTGAGAGAAAATTCATTTATGTTCACCTGGAAGACAACGAAATTGATAGCACTGAGATGAAAGAAAAGAACTGTGAAATACATAATAACAAAACAGATTAATCTTTCTGTTGACGTGACTGATGGAGAAATCGTCAAGCATTCTTTGCAAGTCAATCGACTTTGTTATATTCCTGTCTGTTCCAAGAATAGACAAATAATTGATTTGTTCATCAGACATTGAATTCTTTAAATAGCTTTGAAATCAGTTGCTTGTACAAGTTCAAGACTGTCTTTATTCAGAAAATCATATTCCACAAAAGGTTTTGGCAACATTAGAATATCCAGCACATATTTTTGTTGCCACATTCACACTCAACTTCAACCTGGCTCTGATGCACACATTGGTTTAAAATGGCCTCTTGTAGCTTCTACAAGCAACAATATCACAGTCTTGATTGAAGCAACAATATCACAGTCTTTGCCCTGAAGAAAATAAGAAAGTGACTTGCACAACGAAAAATAAAATCCTGATGTTTCTGCAGCTCTTTCTGAATTTTTTGCCTGAATGTTTAATAGAGTTACATTGATAATTTCAATTGTTTTCATCACAGCCAAACATGATACGTACTTACTGACAGACCCTTCTAATGTCACTAATCATATTTAATTCCACTTTTTGAATTTTCATTTTTTGTATCAATAAATATTTGATGCGCTGCAGTGTCAATAAAATCTGTAGCTCGCTTGATACCTCTACATGCTGCTACTATGACAGGATTAAACTGGTGATTCTTACAGTATGTGTAGATGGCTTATGGGATTTCCCTGCTTAAAATAGCTTTAGCACCTTATGTATATATACAATAGTATCGATCCTCTCCGGGGGACACCATCTTGACGAAGCACTGTCCATGAGGGTGGAGAGGCTTGAACATCCGTGGGAAGCTGAGGGCTATACCGAAGGTAGAAAACCTACTTCCAGAAAGACCTACGCTGATGGATGAGACTAAGAGTGTCCCACAACGTCCCGTCTTCCTTATCCTCTCCCAGTCCTTTCCCATTTCCCTTCCCAACCCAAGGTGTGATGCGATCCGTGCCGAGGGGTGCGTGGCACATAGGTGGATGTGTCTCGAACGGATCCTCAGGGATACCGGGCGACCTCCCTGAGTGAGTAGCCTTGCACTGCGTGGGGTTATCGTGGTGTGGACCATATAAATCCCCAAATCTCATGGGACTAAGATGAACACAGAGAAAGAAATTATTTTAAAAGATTCTGAGGGGCAATCTGAGACCTCAGATACTCAGACATCAGGATCAGGACCGATGGAGTGCACTCCTACTTCTCGATCAGGGTCTAGACCTGAGCAAGAAGTGGGAACTGTAACAGAGAAGTTGGATCAGATTATGATTATGGCCTTGTCTTGGGCTTAGAGGAGGGAACTTCTCAAGGAACAGAAGCAAAAGTAAGGAAAAGAATGGCTTCCTAAACAAAAGGAAATCAAAAGGGCTTGAGCCCAAGACTCCCAAAAAGAAACTGCCTCAGGTCGAAGGGGATACACAGACGCCCTCGACGTCGAAGACAGGTTGCAAGAGGGTTAGGGAGGAATCTAAGACTCCCTCCTCTCTGGACAAGCGTGATTCTAAAAGGCTGAGGCAGGAAATAGGGAAAGAGACCTATAGTACTGCAGTCTCGGTCTTTAGAATGGCGGTTCTCCAAGAAGGATACCCACTGGTGAGCATCACCTCACAGCAGGAGGAGCTCGTGCAGATGGCCCTCTTTGAAGAGATTGGGGGAGACGCTGGTCCAGGACCCAAATTCAGGAGGGTCTATCTAGATCGCAGTGCCCTCATTTTTGTCTGCGAGGGGGAGCACTCAGCAGAATGGCTTAAGTACAAGGTGCCCATGATATCCCCGTGGGAGGATGCGAAAATGCTGGTCAAGACAGCAGCCAAACTCCTGAAGACCGCAAAGGTATCAATATGGGTACCAAAGATCCTTAAGGATGTCTCTCCAAAGACTCTGTTCGAGAAAATAAGGGTATAGAACCCAAAAGTCTCGACACAGGATTGGAGGGTAATTAACCAAAAGGTCATTCCGGAAGGACGAAGCCTGGTGGTGGAGATGGGATAGAAGAGCCTGAAGGCAATGCGAGAGCAAGGCCTGAAACTGTTTTTAGGGTTCACGCAGGTCACCATCAGGGTAATCAAAGACCTTAAAGGCAATAAGGGCAGCAGGATGGGGACTGGAAGCGCTGCAGATAAACCTGCAGCACAGTAAAGGGGCCACTGCTGCCCTGAGCCGTCGCCTGGGGAGACAGGAGGTGGACATGGCCCTGATACAAGAACGCTATTTATACAAAGGGAGTGTATTGGGCGTCGGAGGTACTAGAGGTTAAGCTGATTTATGCTAGAAATCTAAAAAACTCCAGAAGATGTATTAATGTTAGAAATGGAATCCCTTTCATACCAATGATGGATTTTTGTTCCAGGGACCTGGTGACCATCAGGTTGCAGCAACGTGAGGAAGGTATCACGAGGGAAATTGTTTTGGCCTCAGCATACCTTCCTTACTAAGACAGCTCTCCTCCTTCTTGGGAAGTGAGGAGACTGACGGAAGCCTGTCATCGGCAAGGTGACGAACTGTTGGTGGGATGTGATGCCAATGCCCACAATCTATCGTGGGCAGCAAGGACACCAACAGTAGAGGTGAGCACCTTCTTGAATTTCTCCTATCTAACAACTTGGAGATCCTGAATAGGGGTGATGAACCTACATGCAGGAATAGTAGAAGGGAAGAAGTAATTGACTTAACTTTTGGTTCCATGATGATGGGTAGTTACGTCGAACAGTGGCATTTGGTCCTGGAGTCATCCTCATCAGATCACATGTATATTAAATTTAAGGTTGAAATGGGAACGAGACAGACCATGGTCTATAGGAATACCAGGAAGACGGACTGGGAGACATATAGGAAAGACCTTGACTTCAGCCTATTGGAAATTAAAACTTCGATAAGGAATCCAGCAGAGTTTGAGGAAGTAGCAGAGGCTATAACCTCATACTAGGACAACTGCTCAATCACCAAGAAGTGCACAAATAGGAGTGTGTCTTGGTGGAATAATAACCTGGAAATGCAAAGGAAACAGGTACGAAGACTGTTTAACCTTGCGAGGTGCAGAGGACAATGGGCAAAGTATCGTGAGGCCCTTGTCAATTACAACCTTGCCATCAGACGGGCAAAGGAGACATCCTGGAAGGTATTCTGTGAGGAAGTGAAGGGCACGACTGCTCAAGCGAGACTTCATAAAATCCTCACTAGGGTACCAACTAATCCAGAAGGAACATTGAGAAACGAGGATGGGGAGTATACAAAGACAGCACATGAAACGCTGGAACTGCTCCTCAAGACTCACTTTCTTCAATATACTCTGGGGGATAACTCAGACCAGAATGCGATTCCTGAGAGACAACGGTTCTCAGGTATTCGCAAAGAGGACTGGGATTTGGCCAAGGAGTGTCTTGATCTCAGTAAGGTCCGATGGGCGGTGGGAACATTTCAATCGTTCACGTCACCTGGACCCGACGGAATCTTTCCAGCTCTCCTGCAACAAGCGGGAGAAAAACTTATTAGATTCCTATGCAGATTATTCAGGGTTAGCCTAGCAGCAGGAATCATTCCCAATGCCTGGAGGGCAGTGAATGTTGTCTTCATACCTAAACCAGGGAGAATTGATCATACCAAGGCCAAGGAAACGAGACCAATCAGCCTGTCCTTCATTCTTAAGACATTGGAAAAGCTCGTTAATGTGTGCATGTTGGAGAAAAGAAGTTAAATACGGCTCCTCTACATTCAAACCAACATGCATATCAGACAGGTAAATCATGTGAGACAGCTCTCCACCAACTCGTTGGGAAGGTGGAGAAAGCACTACACTTTCAGGAAATAGCCCTCTGTATCTTCCTGGACATCGAGGGGGCTTTTAGCAACACGACCTTCGATTCCATGGTTAGAGCAGCAGAGGTGCATGACCTAAGGACCACTATATTTTTAGGTGGACTAGGGCCATGCTCAGTGGAAGAAAGGTAGAAGCTACCATGATGAATGAAAAAATGGTAATCAACACCACTAGGGGTTGCCCGCAAGGAGGAGTTCTTTCCCCTTTATTGTGGAATCTAGTGGTGAATGATCTCATTGGAGAATTAAACTCTAGGCAGTACTTTTGCCAAGGATATGCAGATGATCTTGTCATAGTAATATTTGGAAAATTTGCTGACACGGTAAAGAATATGGCACAAGGTGCGTTGGACATTGTGCAAGACTGGTACAGAAAACAGGATCTGGGGATTAGTCCTAAGTAGACTGTTGTACCATTCACAAAGAAGCATATACAACATTCAAGTTGGAATCTAAAGCTTTTCAATGAAGCGCTATCTAGGGGGTTACCCTAGATGAGAAGCTGACATGGACCCCTCACATCAGGAATATTTGCTCCAAGGCAAAAGGTACTCTTATGAGTTCCAGGAGAGCTTGTGGCAAAAATTGGGGCCTAAGCCACAAGAGTATGCACTGGATATACAAGACGGTGATTAGACCCAGAATCACCTATGGGGCGGTCGTATGGTGGAAGAAGGTAGAACAACAGGTCGCTGCTAAAGAGCTTGGTAAG
This sequence comes from Locusta migratoria, assembly GCA_026315105.1. Lineage (NCBI taxonomy): Eukaryota > Metazoa > Arthropoda > Insecta > Orthoptera > Acrididae > Locusta > Locusta migratoria. The sequence continues at coordinate 62,239,955 of CM048744.1, read as the reverse complement.
GTGCAGAGATTAGCCTGCTTAGCCATAACAGGTGGAATTAGCAGCACACCAAATGCTGGGATGGATACCATGCTGGATATGCCCCCATTACACCTTTGGGTCAAGATGGAGGCAGCGGCTGGTGCATACAGACTCAAAACTGGCAAAAACTGGAACTCCTTGGGATATGCAGAATCACACACGAAAATAGTGAGTGAGGTAAATATAGGAAACGTTGGGAAATGCCAGCCGACTATCTTATAACCCCATACTGCTTCAACAAGCCTTTCAATATAACAATTGGAAGTAGGGAGGAGTGGGAGAAAAAAGTTCGACACCGTACGGGGGATATTGTCTGGTTCACTGACGGGTCAAAATCAGACCAAGGCGTTGGGGCCGGGGTATACGGGGTGCAGCCAATACTGGAGGGCGTCATCTCTCTAGGGAAACTGGCCTCAGTATTCCTGGCCGAAGTCACTGTCATCAGGGTATGTGTGGAGGAGAATTTGCGTAGGTGCTACAGAGATCGTAGCATCTATATCTATTCACACATCCAGGCAGCCCTGAGATCACTGGCAGCTCCTGCAAAAAGGTCTAAAATTGTTGCAGAATGTCACAGGGAGCTAGGGGAAAGCAAAAGAGTAAACCTATTGTGGGTCCCTGGCCACTCGGGGATCAGTGGCAACGAACATGCCGACAGATTAGCCAGGATGGAGGCAGAGACTCCATTTATTGGACCGGAACCTGTCCTGACAATCACCAAGGCAATGATCAAATTGGAGCTACGTAACTGGCTCAGAAGACAGCACGTAGAATATTGGACCAAAGTCTATCAACAAAAATATGGCAAGGTAATGATGCCAAAGCCATGTTTTAAAAGAAGCTCTGCAATCCTGGGCTTGAACAGGAGAGAGATTAGACTCATGGTTGGATTGCTGACAGGCCATGGGAATTTCAAAAAACATCTACCTACAATGGGAATAACAGAAGAGGACCCTAAATGTAGGCTCTGTGACGACGCTGATCAAACTGCATCACATCTGACCTTCGAATGCATTGCATTGGAGAGTAAAAGGCAGAGAACATTTGGGACAACCGGACCCGAAGAAATTGTGTCTAATAAAGAACTGGTAAAGGGACTCCTTGCACTGTTCAAGGGCATTAGTTGGCTTTACTAGATATACAGGGAGCGATACCGCACAATAAACTTAGTTTCGGTGCGGGCGGTGGTGGGTTGGACCAAGACTGTTTTGGGTTCCCTGAGAAAATCGAATCAAATCAAATCAATTGTATCGATACTTTTGAGCTCCATATTCAAACAGTAGTCAACTTTACTATGAAAAAATCTTTTACCTTTGGAAGTTGCTTTATGATAATGGTAATGGAACCAAGAAATACGTCATTGAAATTATTTTCAAAGTAATGGCGGTTGATGGTACAATAAAAAATGACTTTCAAAATTACGATCATTTATGCCTAAATATATTCCATTTTAATGAGAAAGTTACCAGTCAGAGGAAGGATATTTTGAAATAATAACACCAATAGGGTAAATTTAAATGATTTTCTCTTAATAAATATCTCAAAGGAGGTACACTTACGTAAAGATTGCGAAACAAATCCAATTTGTGTCTGAAACATACTACGTCTCGTAAAAGAAGGATCAGAGATAACTATTTAGTCATTGTCTCCTTCGCTCTGGTCAACGATATGGAAGACAAAAGGAGGCACGAAATAAATTTCACTGACCAGAGGGGAGCAGCACGTAGGAAAGGCGGTGTATAAACATTCTTTATTTCATATTTATGGAAAATTACGTTACATTTGCCCCCAATTGATTTTTTAGGGAGAGGGAGTGCAACGTTCGACACCAAAAAATCAATTGAACAGTACTGTGTTACAAATATTATGACATGTACAAATGATTAGTTACTTTTCACTATTACATAAATGGTTGAAGTTTGTCATATACAGCTATGAATACATTTTTATATCAAGTGATACATGATTATTGGTACAGGCAGTTTTCTGTTGTAAGTACGTGGGTCATAAGTGAATTTTTTCATTCTGACAGATGACCACGCGCAGGAGGTCTAGAAACTGGAATTTTGATGGTGGATCCTTCTTCGTACTGTCTTTCTTCTATTGGTACATCAGGTTACTGTCTTCATCCGCTCGACATCATGGCAGTACATGCAAAGAGGATACAAACAGCATAAATAAACAGTATCTCTTATAAAACTATTGTCTGTAAGATGTGATGTACTGATCTAAGTAAAGTGTATGTCGTTTAAGATATTTCCTTTTTTTTAAAAATAAAATGCTGACATGGACAAATATACAAAAATAAATCTAATTTGTATTACATATTTCATGAAACATTTAAGAAATTAACTGACAGGGAAAAACTGTAGCTTTTTATTTTATTTTATTTTATTTTACTTATTTATTTATTTATTTATTTATTTATTTTTTTAAAATACGAATAAGCTTTCATGAAACTTCAAGTTTAAGGTCCATAAGTTGGCACATAAGCGTCAGGAGTTCACTTTGTGTGTTGGCAACACACCAGCTCGCAACAATACGTTTTTATATAGCAACATTTTCCGATATCAGTTCACTGTGGACTGTACGTAACGTAGCGTGTGCTGGCCTGCCTACACTTTTGGTGAGTGAAGTTTGCTTTAATTACATTCTTCATTACCGGATCATATGGATTACACCGCCAATGAAGACTGTGTCCAGATCCTGTGTATTCCGGAGATGGTAAGTACCATTTCGCTGCTTCTTTATTTTACTGTCCGGGTATTATTCAACTTAAAGTCTTGGGCAAGAATTTAAAACCTACTGACCTTTACTTATAAAGTCTTTGCGTTAGCAGGTGTGACTTTTCGTAATTGGCGTACTGTTTATTTTATAATATTTGTCAGTAACTTGTTTCTTCCGCATTTGCATAACAGCACGAGGATTATATTGTTCATTCCGTGTTCAATTAACATTTTGTGGGACGACATTGAAATTATACCGCCCATTCCGAGTTTAACCCTTATTTTTGGTTTAGTTTACAATTTATTCACAACCACTTACGGAGTTTATTATTTACAGGTTGACAGCGCGATTGATTGACACTATGGTGAGCGTTCATCACTTCGCGACGATTAATTTTCCGTTACACTCAGTACAAGACACTGATCAGCGTTCTTATACTTCGGTATAACACTTTTTGCACTGTTATTTGCATATTGTTCGTATAAAGCGTTATTTTTCAAATGTACACGACGTTTAGAAAATTAATGCACAACTGAAGCTCTGTTTGAAAATTCTTTGAAGAACTTTCGTTTATAAATTAAAAAAATGATTATGTAAATTACTTAACATGAGTTTTTTTAAACATCATCTGTGTACCTAAAAATTTGAATTTAAATTATATATATTCGTTCATGTCAGTCACTAAAATGGGGAACTTTCTCACTAATTACACATACATAAGTATGTGCAAAAGTTTGTCCAATTGGATATCAAATCATTTATTTTCATTTAGAGTACTTCAGTTCAGTACTAAAATTAATCCTATTCATGTTTATAACTATAACGTTTACATTTGCATATGATATATAGAGATTTCATAATGAATATTTAAGTAACTTGGCATAAGTGTCGCTTTTCATGAAAGAAATGAAAAAAATTATTAAAATAATCGGGGTCATAGCAGACTCTTGTGACACGCCCAATAGCTACTTGTTCAGAGACTGTCAATCGAAAATAATTTTGAGATAAGTGAGGAAATCATTTACAGTATAGTCAGAGAGAAATAGGTAAAAATTCGCACAGACTACAGCAGCAATAATACTGTCAGAATCAAGGTTACTACAATTAACTACGGCTGTCTAACAATTTTTTCTAGCTAAACATGAGTTACGCGCTAGGGTCATCTATCTTGACTGCATTAAACTGACAGTAATGTTGCATGTTTTAACTGTAATATGTCGTGTATGAATGTAAATTGGTGTACTTATATGCATATGGGTGTATGTCAAATGAGTGATACGTATGTGAATTATTTAGTTTTCTTCTTTCCTCGGCGTTGGCATTGCAGTTGTATAACTTGTCTGCGGCGCGGCGCTGGGAACACAATTCCACGTAACGTAGCTGACAAAGAACTTACTTATGCTTTACTTAATTGCTATTGAAGATATCATTACATCTTTATTTATATTTCTTTGAAAAAAAAAAAGTTATCATAATTGTGGCACACTCGTGGCATAAATTCTATTCGCTAATTTGTTCTGGTCCATAATGTTTTCTACATTTTCGTATACCATTTCGCGACAAAAACCAACATTTACCTTAAGAAGCTTACATATTAGTGTGGCTGTGGCATATATAAAAATATAACAAAATTTTATATCCTCCGGCTTGTAATCATTCATCACCTGACAAGCACTCTATTTCATAAACTGATTACCATTATCCTGACTGTTTTTAATCTGTATTGTGTACAATTTTTTATTCGTCATGTGTGTGTGTGTGTGTGATCCTATGTAATGCAGTCAGTAAATAAACTCTTAACTTTTCAAACAACAGGGTCACTTAACCAAAAAAACTGTTTACATAATATCATAAGACCCACGTGAGTGTGAAAATGTACTCCAGTATAGCTCTTCCTCCACCCTATCCTTCAAAATCCCTAACCAGTGCCAGTAATGTGGGGAAACAAAATCAAAATCGGGTTGTGCCTATTTTGTGTGCTACATACCCTATCTTTACATACAAAGTTCCCTTACCACAGACTAAGCATAATAAACTTATCTCCTTGAAGAACTATACAACAAATGCCTTCACTTCATGCTTGCCAAAAAAAAAAAAAAAAAAAAAAAAAAAAAAAAAAAAAAAAAAAAAAAATAAAATAAAAAAAAAAAAATAAAAAAAAAAAAATAATAAAAATAAAAAAAAAATACAATCCTCAGTGTTTCCTGTTGCCCTGTTTGAACATATGTTTGTGTTCTGTGTACTGACTTCCAATGAATTCCATAACATTTTTAGTGACTAGTTACTGATAATAATTACAACTATTATTTTATTGTCAGGTACTAATAATAATGCCACTTAAGGTACTAGATTTTCACTTCAAGATGTTAAGCATAAAATTTTTTCAGATCGTGATGAGGATACATGCCCCTTATTTTGCCACTAATCTGACAACCATCTGGCTTTGAAACTGGTAACAGGACTTACGTAAGGAGACAATGACGTTTCTATAACATTCCATCTGAGCATGCGGTTAACTTTTTTTCTTGACAGCTTCCCTTTTTGTCCATGGTATGGGATAAGTGAGTGTGGTGAATGTTTCATGGGGTTTTATTTTCATGTGATACTGATAAGTTTTTATAATACCAGACTTTTTATCAAAAACACGAATGTAATGCTTTAACAACTGTGCTAAGTGGTTTTGCTGTTCGGATGATAAACATGTAGATTCAAAAACTTTCTGATCAACTGTCTCCTCTGATTCCTGATCTTCATCAGCTGTGGTATTCTGAACATTTTGCATTATGTGATTTATGGAAGGAATGTTTACAGTAAAAGACTGACAGGGATTCTTCTTTTTTAACAGATCAATAACACACACTTTGCTATTCACAATGAGATAACTCTTACCTTGTTGAAAATCCAGTTTTGCTTCTCTTTCCCTCAAACACCCTATCCCTAATATACAATTCTCAATCAAGGCATCAACATACATAAATCAGTTTCATTGCAAATCCGTAAGGCCGCCTGCGTTTGGATTCTGATCAACTTAGACTTACACCCTATAGCTCCTAAAATACAATTCTGTACAGGTAACGTGAGTAAAGTTTGTAATTTGTTAATACGATCAAAAAATACTTTAGAAAAAAAATGTTCAAATGTTTGTTAAGCTTATGGGACTTAACTACGTGGTCATCAGTCCCTAAACTTACAAACTACTTATCATGAAAGGACGGCACAAATATCCATGCCCGAGGGGGGGGATTCGAACCCCCGACCGTAGTGGCCGTGCAGACCGTGACTGGAGCGCCTCAGGCCCCTCGGCCACCGCGGCCGGCAATACTTTAGACATGATATTCACTGAAACACCTGTATCTAATAAGACTTGTGTAGAAATTCCACCAACATCTGTAGAAATAATTGCATGAATTACATGAACAATTTGTATGTCTTTGAATAGTTCATCCCTCATATCTACACCATTATTATATCTTAGCATGTTAACATTGTATCAAGGACGTAGCCCCCCACCTATCACCTAAACGATAAAATACTACTCAAACTTATGTTAAGGACAAAACACACACACACACACACACCCATACTCGATGGTGGACTCTAACCTCCGAAGGGCCTAAATGAAATAAGACACGACCTAGCTACCGTATAGTGAAACTGAAGTATATTGTTATCAGTCATACGCCGAAAAAGGGATACGCACTATCGACAGTCAACAAAGCCATCTCTATAGATTTTAATTATCGAGTGATCGATAACAGTATCGGCTATGGTCCAGTCCTCCTTTAGCCGTTGTCCATTGTTGGCCTTGCTACATTTGTAAGCACTGCCACTGCCGATTATTTCTTTTGTGCTATTAAGATAAGTTTACAATTATGAGAAAGTTCATAACAAGAAGAAAGAGAAAAACAGACTTTCATTTGTCCACTAGCGTTGTGGTAAGTTAAAATACGTGCTAATGTAATAGCTTATTTATATATTTACAGCAGTGGAGTCGTTATTTGGAGTAGCAATATTTCAGTAGGCTATATCATAGGCACCTCATACAGTACATGAAATACTTTTTAAAGTTAGGTTTAAGAGAAATATTTGATCTAGAGGATGGATACGTTGCAATACCAATAAGAGTAAAAGAACCAAAAATCTCGGAAATGAAATTATAGACTTACGCATGCTAAATCAATATGCAAGGTATTTGTAGTGATGCAAAAATTAATGCAGATATTGCCGAAACACCAAGCTACAATCGTGGCTGACGGGCAGCGAGCTTAGTGACGTGCAACCGTGTCGTTGCCAGTGTTCAAATACAAAGAAACACTTCTCATTCTGATGATCTGACTTCGTTTCGAATAACAACTGAAGGTTCTGCTTGCGTATATTGAAACAATTTTTAAGAAATGTTTTCCTCAATTTTCTGTATAAAATATTGCAATATTTGTAAGAAGGTCTTACAAACGCAAACTATGTGCATAAAATATATATATAAAAAAAAAAAAAAATACATGTTAGCCTAAGTTTGCTTTTAGAATAAATAAAAAACTTGAGCCTTTGTAAATTTCTCTTTAACCATTCGCCCCTTTTGACAATATCCTGGCTACATCACTGATTGTATATACTACGTTCAGCTGTGTTGATTGTGCCCCCACATACATCACCACTCAACGCCGGGAGGCAAGACGAGAGCGATGTTAGTTTGTTTGAAAGCCCTGTGACTGTGCTGCTTCATATCGCACTTACCTGATAGTAGCACCTGTAGAATTCTGTCGCCAGTCAATTGTGTCTGAGTATTCGATGATACATTTGCTACGGGTACATTTTGTGGATAATTACTATTATTGTATGAACGACTATTGTCATCCCGCCATTAGTTCTACCTGTTTTGCGTTTGTCTGATTGTAATTATTCTGGTTACGCCAAGGTCTGCGATCATTATATCAATAACCGGGATTGTATCGGTTATCCTGCCTGCGACGGAAGTTGTTATTTTGATTGTAATTGTTGTTATTTCGGTGATCGTTTTCACCGTTTGACATCTGACCTTGCCTCTGTATATTTTTTTGTGTATATGATGGAGTAACAATTGCCTGTCGGTAATCAGGTGCTGCGTTATGATTGTTAAACGCTGTCTGGCATAATGCGGAACAATTGCCATTGTTGCCTCGCTTTTTATTATTACTAGTATTGCCTGTGGTCGAAAATCGACCGATTGTGTTTACAATGGTCACTGGGGGTAAAATTTTACGTATCATGTCGGCGGCCTCGCGTGATTATGTTGGCAACATCAACAACACGATAGAAAATATTTGCCCATTTGTTCGAACCACATAGAATGACTCGATTAGTGTATCGTACAGACCATGAAGTAAATAAATAATGCTATTCCTGCTTTATGGTTGACAGGTTCTTGTATGTACCCTCGTCCGCTCAGTAAAAATAATTGCCCTCGTAAATCGAAGATTGGATGAGAAAACATCAGCGTTCGGAAGCGATTGGCTAAAATGAAGACTTCCAGGATTTTCACTATTCAGCATCTATTGCCAACATTATCATAGCAGGCCGCTGGGATATTTGGTAAAATTTAACCGGCACTGGGAGGTATGAAACGGTATCTTTTACGTGTTAAGGAAAATGCCTGACACAATAACGACAAATAAAAACGGAAGTATATACTTCTCATGCCATTTTCGAATCATATAACTTTCATTAGCCTAATATTTGAAATGGAACTACAATTTCGGTGTTCGTATATTTAAACAACGCCAAGAAATAATGTTATTTCGATACTGCGATATTCAGAATTCCAGAGATGATAACAAGTCGTCTTCGTAGTTCCACCCGTGCACCGCTACATGCCTCTCCCGGCGCATCATCATTTATATCGACATTCTCGACTTCGTAGTTCCACCCGAGCACCGCTAGATGCCTCTCCCGGCGCATCATCCTTTATATCGGCATTCATATGAAAACATCCATTTCCTTTAACCACTCTTAATCGCTGCGAAAATGAAGCATTTGAACGGCACAAGAAAGTGAGTTGGGAGCACTCCATGTTTCTATATTTACTTATTTTAAGGCGTTATTTTAATACTGCAGATGCGCTGCATTACAGCGTCTTTCGTCGAGGCGAATAGCCAATCAGTGAGCTGATTGTTGTAAAATGTAGAACTTGATCCAAGCTGTAGATATGAAAATTTCTACTTCCTTTTACCACTTTTAATGGCTAAATGCACACATAATATTTATATTCGTGAAATCTACGACAAACAATCTTTCAAATTATATAACTTTCATTGGCCTTCTTGTACGAATAAATTACGTAATCTGTACCACAATTTTCGTGTTAGCGTATTTATGTAATGATGATTATTTCTGTAACTGTTTCCGTTATCAGCAGCACGCTTTCCTTCGTAAATCAAATCATGTGAATCGAGAACTGACAAGAAATGTTTGATATTGTCCTCTGGAACATTTACAAGTTTGGTTTGTATATGATAAGGTAGCTTAGCTTTTAAAATGTTGATTACTTCCCGTGGCGGTAAAGGATTGTTAAAAAATCGGACTTAATAATTTAAATATTTTTCAAAATAACGTCTGAATTCCCGTTCTTCTTATTAAATGGTTCAGGGTTATAAACTTCTTTCCTTAATCTATCTTCTCATTAAATGGTTCAGGGTTATAAACTTCTTTCCTTAATCTGTCTTGTGCAGATTATGACCAGTATATAGAAAGAAAAATATTTCCAAATTCTTCTAAAGTTTCAAAATAATAAGCTACCTCACCTGTCCATAATGTGCCTTTCCCTTGAATATAGCCAACAATAACGTTAATCTTTTGTCTTTCAGTCCAGGAACGGCGTAAGACACCACGAAATGCTTTAATGAAAATTACGGGGTGCACATATTAACGTTCTGAAATAAACGCTTGAAATTGTCGATATTTAAGCAAACTTTCATCCACTAACAGAGATGTCACAGTATGCACAGGTGATGCACTTCTCATACCTGATGGCCTAGCTAGTTCCAAAGGTACTCGTGTGCTATGTGACGTACTAGTGCAACATGGTCCGTCAGTATTTAATTGAGATCTTGGTGAAGTATCATTACCCACATTTATATGATTTCCCGTATTTGAAGTAGCACTCATTCCCTCTCTAAGACTAGCAATCTCTCGTTGTAAATCACCCACTTGCGTGTTTACACTGCGTTGCCAATTAGGTACTTCTTCCTGTATCATAGAGTTTACTTGGATTATTTCTTCCGGTATACTCTGCACAGTATTACCCTATTGTTCGACTACTTTTCTGGCGACTCGTTGAACTACATTCTCATTTTCTGTGTCAATGACACGGTTAATTTGCTGTTCTTTGCGTTGCAAGAAATCATTTAATATTAAGTTGAGTGTCTTGTACTATGGGTTCAGACTGATGTGTTATTCGAGTAAATTTAGTTTTTATCTGATCCTGCTCTAATCGTAAATTTGATATATGCTTCAATAGAACTGGGTATGTTACCTAGAAATTCTTAGATACAGATTCGAGTTCGCCTTTTACCACATTTATGACCTTATTTGTTACCTGATATTTCTTTGTATTTATTTTAACATCAAGATTTGTTTGCAAAGTTTGCACACGCTTTTCCAGCAGTTGTTTACTTACTTCATCAGTAACATTAGCAGAAAGATTTTGTTTGTGTGTTTCTAAAATTGCAATGAGCATTTCAAATTCATCTTTAGTAATCATTTGTTGTGAAATGTTGTGAATCTGGCGTCTCGTCTGCTGTTATTGTTGCGAAATGTTATCAATTTGTAGTGCTGTTTGTTGAAGCTGTGGCCGGCCGCGGTGGCCGAGGGGACTGAGGCGCGCCAGTCACGGCCTGCACGGCCACTACGCTCGGGGGTTCGAATCCCCCCTCGGGCATGGATATTTGTGCCGTCCTTAGTATTAGCTAGTTCATAAGTAGTTTGTAAGTTTAGGGACTGATGACCCCGTAGTTAAGTCCCATAAGCTTTACAAACATCTGAACATCATCATCTGCTGAAGCTGTTGTGTCATCTGTAGTTTTTGTTGTGAAATGTTTTCATTAATTTGCTGTATCCTCTGCTGTTGTAGTTGCGAAATGTTGTTAATCTGTTGGTTAAAACTAGCAAGTAGTACCTCAAATCTCTGCAACCACTGATCGCGTCTGGTATTGTAGCAGTATTGGTTATCTGTTCACTAGTGACGGAAGTACTACTTTTGCCCGTTACCATTGACAGTGTCATAACATTTAAATTCGGTAGCTCAAGATTATCTGAAATATCAGAGGTACTGCCTGATTCCTGTTGATCCATATTACTAACTTACTTACGTGTCTTAACCATAATTCGGAGAAACACATGGTCAAAGTTTTGTTTATGTACACACGTAATAAAATCAGCTGTCTCTCAGCGATGTTTCTGTAAGTCAGAGATATAATACTGCAGAATAATCCTGAATGAGTAAAATGAGGATCGCTTACACTAGCATTCGCACGAATTAAGCAACTGTGTGACAGCGCCTTGTCGTAAAAAAAGAAAAATTTTTAATTAATCACAAATCCCAACTCCGACAGCACCAACACTACTGCCGTTATGCGAGAGGCTAATAGTATACAAAAAGCACTTACTGAGCGTATCACAAGAGTCCGATTTTATCTATACTGTAGTGTTTTATGACGTGATGTTGGTCGTCCAATATACAGCAAAAATACAATTTTTCACAATTCTCTCGTTGCCAATAAATTTCAGAATCAGGTAACGTCCTTCTCAGGCAAGTATTTTTCTCAAGATCGGGTAATGGCATACATGAAAAATCGAAAATTGGTGTCCGTTTTCAACAATAATTTTAAACATATACATGGCATAATAAACCATATTAATTTCTACACACATTAATAATATGGACGACAATGTCCTTTCCATAAGGTCGCCATTTTTATAACGTCACCTGCCAGTTGCATTAGTGAAACGGATAGAAAATAAAATTCTGTCGGTGTCCGCGTAGCATATACTTATTGCAGATCCGAAAAAATGTTATCTGAAGCTGAAGAATTTTAATATTACGGAAAATATAGCAAGAATAATCAATGACTTTTGTTAAAATTTTGAAAAGTAATATTTTGTGCTGGTAACGGTCATTGGATCACGGTTAACGCAATCAGCAATGTCGTGATACGCTAAACCGCAATCGCGATAGGCTACAATCCGACTTTTTATCAAAGTCGGAAACATGATGGTACGAATTTCTCCTCCTTACACGAGGCATCACAACAACCACCCCGTTTAAATGGGCTCCCAAAACCGGATTTCGTAAACCGATTTCCCAATGCCGCTTTTGATTGGTCATGTAAACACTCCAAAATCGATTCTGGAAATCCGCTTCTCTAAAGCGGTTTTCCAGTTCCACAATCGATTTTCGTGTCCATGTAAACGCAACCGTTTTTGAAGCGTTCTTGGCTTGTCAGATTGTGTTTTCTTGTTAAGAATTTTCGGCACATATGGAAAAGTGATATTTTCTAATGTGAAATAAAAGTATAAATATTGGAGTGAACGTATATCTGTGTATTTAAATAAAGAAAAATAGCGATTGTGAGGATTAAATAAGGAACTGAATCAGCTGTTTTCCAGACGCCATGTTAAGGAAATCCGATTCAGGTTATGCCATGTAAACACAACAGCAAAAAACGGTTTGCGAAAATCGGCTTTCGTCTTCTGGAAGATGTGTTGCATGTAAACGTAGTGAGCGTTTCACCAGGAAACGCCGGTCAACTGCTGTTTATGTATGAGAAATCGGTTGTAAACTTTCCTCATGTCAGCAGGTTGTAGGTGTCGCCACCGGCGCCAACCTTGTGTGAATGCTCTAAAAAGCTAATCATTTGCATATCACAGCGTCTTTTTCCTGTCGGTTAAATTTCGCGTCTGTAGCACTTCATCCTCGTTCCACATTAGTGGAATTACATATCCTTTAGTGTGCAATAAATGTGAAATATGCCACGCATCAAATCAATAAAAAGAAATTCCGTGGTAACCAAATCTTAGTGACCCTGTTTTGATGTCTTCATGGGGGCACTCGGAATACAAATGAAAGTTTCTACCATTGCATATGTGAAAGATTACCCAAGAATGTTTTATAGGACTAAATACATTGAAATTTGTTGTACTAGATGCAGTGATATATTTCAATAATGGAGTGATAGGTAGGATGGAAGTTCTGAGAAATTTAGACATAAAATGTTGCTCCAAAATGGAAGATCAATTGCTTGCGTTCGACACAACGGGTGCATGAAGCTGAAAGATTAGCTTTTCAAGTTACCAAAGAAGCAATAAGTGCTAAAAGGAATGCCAAGAGGGAGCTTGAAGATGATGAAACGCTGCAGCATGAAGACTATGTTTCAGGAATGGTCGGTACCCATAAGTTGGGTCAAGGGGAAACAAAGCCTGCTTCGGAAAGCCTGCTTGGTAGTGTTGGCCATGCTAACGCCGATACCGGCCCAAATTCGAGGACATTGCTCGTACTTTTTACGACACTATATCACTGTAACTGTCTTCTCAACAGCTACCGAATGCAGTTATAAAACGTAAAGCGGTTCCATTAACAAAGTGCTTGCTTCAAAATCTCAGTTGATACAGGTGCTAAAACCGTCCACCAGACAAAAATTTATGTTTCACTCTACGCTGTATCATGTGCCGAAAACCGGGTTTCGATGTGTGTAACTGACCACGAAATAAAAGTGGTGTTACTTCTTATGTATATTGTGGAAAGTAATGGTCCCATAAGACACCCTTTCGGCACACCCGAACACATTGGAAGACGTCTCTTAAGCTGAGAATGACATCCTGTATTCTGCTTGTATAACTTGTTCAACCCAATGGCAGTCTGATATTTTGTACGGTCACTGTTTGTTCCTTTCGCGGCAGTGCATCTACCTATTTAATCTGCAAATCGTATTATAGTGCTTGGCGGGACTGTTTATCCTCTCTACTGCTCCATTCTGTGATAGCGCGCAGTAAAAATGAACAACTACTTATTTCCGTTTTCGATTTGATTACTCTTATGTTTTTATGGTGACCATGTCTCCCTATGTGGGTGAGGGCTAACAAAATCGCATTCTGATGAGAAGGTTGGTGAAAGGAATTTCGCAAATAGGTCTCAGCACAACGAATAACAACTTTCTTTCAATCTCGAGTCCGTCATCATTTTCATGACACTCTCTCCTCTGAATTCTCGGTAATTCCTAGGTATGTAGGTGAATTTATGAATTTTAATGCGTAGTTAAGATTTTGATTGTCCGTTACAGGACATGGACGATGTGGATACCAGTTGCGTAATGAACCACTTCTGAGAATTTGGGGCTGAAGGGCATTGTGCTCGACGACAGCTGGAAGAAACCGGGAAACCAGGGTTCTAACCTTTCTCTTGCCGCCACTGAATTATTTCAATGCCTTACTGAGACCAGACTCCATTCTTCCCTGCTTCTTCCTATGTATAATAAACATGTAGTACACTGGTATAGATATGTTGATGATATCCTTTACCTGTAAATTGTAAGAAATGTTCAAATGAAGACGCAACAGTAAAAATGATGAATGTCACATTTTTATTGGAAATGAGTTAGGAGCGGCAATGCATATCTAAAGACAGGTAGAATGCACATACATCGTTATATGACGACAACGATGGTAGTCGTCGTGTAGTAATGGTCTGAAAATTACCTATGAACGGAAACAACGTTAGATGTCAATTGTGGCACAGGGAAAAATTATGTTTGTCATTTTCGCATGTTCCGAATCTGTTTATCGTATTCTGTATTTCTTGCAAATTCTGTTGGTAACGCTACTTTTATTGTTCTGCGTCTTTTGTTTTCATAATTACTATTCCACGGATGCAAATCGTACGTTATAGCACATTGTGATATAGAGACTGTGGTTATAGGTCGTCGTAACTGTAGTGGTATTTCTGTGTTCTTTGGAAGTCGATAATATGTAAGGTGTGGAAGATGAAGCAGATGACTTTCAAAATGGTTCTAACACAGAGAAGTCTTGTAAAGAATAGAAAAAGCTACGGTAGATTGTTTGAAATTATCAGGAAACCGCGTTTATCATCTAACGATGCCAGCCCGGACTGTAAGTGTAAGAGATTCAAATGTTTTGAATATGCATCTGCTCAACAGAGATAACAAATTCTTAAATACCTCATTCCACTCTCACTTGAGAAGTTTAGGGACCTGTAGCACTTGATGCTGTTTTGTGGCCCAGCACCTAGGGTTGACTACTTCAAAATGTCATTTTGTGAGATGAAAAGACAAAGCGCAAGTGTCAGCCGTGAGAACTAAAGGAATTAAAGGCATGATGAATGTCAGATATGTTACCGAAATTTTCCGGGTAACATATCTGAGGTTCATGATTGTTTCCAGTAACAGTATAAATTGGATATAATGACCATAATATTAAAACAAAAATTATGTAATTTGTTAAGAATATGAATACAATAAAATACCCTAACTACTAGTGCACATAGTTTCACACTAAATACCCAAGCTTTGGTCATCTCCAGAAAAACTAATTCCAAATGACGTCCATCATTTTTACCGTTGCCTCTTCAAATGTTTCAAATTCAAATGTTTGTTTAGCTTATGGGACTTAACTACGGGGTCATCGGTCCCGAAACTTACAAACTACTTATGAACTACCTTATACTAAAGACGGCACAAACATCCATGCCCGAGGGGGGGGGCGCACTCCGCCGCGACTACAGTTGTAAGCAGTATGTGAATATACGTATATTGTCTATATCTCACGTGATCCCATAATTGTTCTGAGCAGTGTATATGAAATGAAATCATCGTAATTTTTGCGTTAGGACTTTCAAACTGCACGGCTGGCCAAGGGTCATGGTGTGATTAGTGTGCTGTGTAGCGAGTTTCATTTGGATGGGTTCGTCAATAAGCAAAATGGGCCCATTTGGAGGACGAATAATCCGCAAGTCTCTCATCCTCAACAGGTCACTGTGTGCTGAGCAGTGGCCAGCCACGGAATTATGTTCCTTGATGGCACGGCCACCAGCAGACGAAGTCATTCCTATTATCCAAGGTGACCCTGATTTAGACAAGATGTGCTTCACGGTAGACGGAGCTTGACACAACCGACGCAGCAGGACGTTTGATGACCTGGCTCTGCGAGAATACAGGGACCACTGGCGTGGGCGTCGATAAGCCGCCATATACGACTCCTTTTTGTGGGGTTTGAGCCCATTTTCAAGTACTTTACTGATTCCAAAGTCGTTACACAGTGAAGAGGAGCCATTACGTTACTAGAGGTCTCTGTTTATGGACTTCAACATTGGAAGAAAATACTATTTACATTGTAATTTAGGAACTACTATACTTGCATTACATTATTAGAATAACATTACGTAAATATCTATTGTACTAACATTGTATTTAATGATGTTATCTCTTACTGAAATTATTAACAATTATTTTACCTCAAGAATTGTACAGTTTTATTGTGCATTATCTACTTCTTGCAGATGACTGCCTCAGGTTATTATCTGCTATGCGCAAGTTACTCATAATCTAAAAGAGGTGAATAATTGAATTCTGTCTGTTCATTCAGTATCAAATTTGGGTCTGTGCGCATCTATTTTTTAATTTCCAAAATTTCTAGTTGGGTCAGTTTTGCACCTTTACCTTCTACATGTAAGACTTCTACATCTATGGCGTATTTGTGATCTTGCTCTAAGCAGTGCTGGGCAAAGGCAGAATCTGTCTTTGTTAATCTCCAACCCCTGTGCTGTTCCTTGAGCCTGGTACAAATTGACCGACCTGACTGTCATATATAACAGAACTGGCACTCTTTACAGCTGATTTTATATACACCACTGTTCATAATGGCTGGCTGTTTGTCCTTTGAATTGATGATGCTTTTACCTATAGTATGTGGGACATAGAAAAATACTGAAAATTCCTTTGCTTTCAAAATGATACATATCCTATTGGAAATTTTACCTATGAAAGGCAGCCTACACCATTTTATTTTTGATTTTTCAGTGGAATATACTGGGTAGACTAGGAATCTTATTGTTTCTTCTTTTTACTGTCAATTATACAGGAATGAAAGTCATTATTTCTTGCTATGGTTTTTATTGCGTTGAGTTCTTAGTCAGGGTCTTCTTGTGTCATGGGAATGGACAGGATTCAGTTTATCATATGTTGGAATGCTGCATGTTTGTAAGCGGTTGGGTGTTGAGAGGAAGCATGGATGAAGATCTCAGTAAAAGTGTCTTTCCTGTAGATCTTAAATTTATGGCTTCGATTTTCTCTCTGTATGCTGATGTCAAGGAAATTAATATTGGGGGCCTCCTAACTCCATACTAACCTTAATGTTTGAATGCCAAGAATTTCTGGAGTTGTCTAGTGTCTAGTTGTCTAGTACGATATTTTGCTGTCTCATATGTTTTATTCGGGTTTACATGGGGTTTAATTAGAGCGAGGCACCAATGGGGCTACCATAATAGTGAAAACGTCATTCTCGATGACCTCTAATGTGATGTGTGATCACCTCGGACGGCCTCTACAGTTGCACACGCGTGTGGCATGCACCGTATGAGGTTATCAGTCAGCTCTTGACGGATATGTGGCCATTATTCCAATATCCAGCTCCGCAACGGTTGAGGGAGGTGATGGTCTCGCTGCAATGCGTTTGCCGAGAGAATCCCAGACATGCTCGATAAGGTTTAAGCCCGGTGAACAAGCTGGCCACTCAATTCGTTCATTTCGTTCAGCTTCAAGGCTGTTTTTGCATTAGTGCAGTTCTGTGCGTTGGGCGTTATCGTTCACCAGAAGGAACCCATCTCCTATGGCACCACCGTAGGGCAGAAGTAAATACGGGAAGATGTCACCTCTATACTTCAGAGTGTGACACCATAATTAAATTTTTGATTTATTTATTTTATTATGCATCGATTTATTATTGGAAAAAACTGTACAAGATATTAATGTATGCAATGAGTAACCTATCTTTGAAACTTATGTTCATTGAAAATACCTTTTATATTCAAGAAGGTTAGAAAATGCGTATTGTTAAATATATAAGTAATATTGTTAATGAAATATGTTTGTGTTAATATTTGTGTATGCTGAAAAACGTGTAGAGGTTTTGACTGAGGGCTTTTGCAAATTGTACTGGAGTAGAAAAGACTGGGGGCATCCCCGCCGTAACGGATACTGACTGTGTGGGAGCGAAAAGGTGGGAAAACGCGGGAAGTTGTTGGCTGGCGCAGTTGGCTAGTGTGTGGCAAGGGATTACGGTTTGAGACGTGATAGCGTGCTGTTGCACTGGTGGTGGGCACAGTGGAAAGTACTGAGGTGCCTTTGTTTCTTGGTGGCTATGTTCTGGAGGCCTTTACCTACAAGAATATCGTAATATGGCCTCGGATGAAATATTGTTGCTGTTGTAAGTACTGGCATAAATTGGTGGTTTAATATTCCGACGCTAAGAAGATTGGTTTTTGGCCACATACTTCAAGAGCCAGGAAAGCAACATATTGCACCACATGGAGCCACACTGCAACGCCAAACTTCCACAGTCAAGTAGGAAAGTTTTTTATTATGTATAACAGTTCGAACCTCATTTTTGTTCAGAAGTTTGAATAATTACTTCTTTTAACGAGAATTGACTGTGACCCATTATTGTCCTATGTCGTTTATCCAAGTAGGGTCCTATGGTACAGTGATTATTCCGAGAGACCCACTAAAATAACTATAAACGAGTCTAATAACATTTGCTTTGCTTAAATCTATAGTGGAGTTTGCATTGAAAGTGAACAGTAGAGTAAATCATATCTCCACTGAGCAAATGCAGTTTCAGTTAGTTCAATAATAAAGTTTTCTGAAGTGATAAATTTAAATCTGATTACTTTAAATATATGTTGAGCAGTGATATAAACTTTGGTGTTACGTAAATTCAGTGCACAGTAATTTGTGCGTAAACCAGAGTAGCTTATCAGATTCAGGGCCCACACTCTTGAAAACTGTGTTGCTTTGCCAAATTGTTAAACTGAAGACAATTAATTACTTAGAGGACAGTAATTTATTACGCAACAATCTTACATTCAGTAGTTAATGAAAATATAAGCTTGCTAGTGTTATAAATAATTCTTGACCAGTGTTTTACTAAGAGATTGCTAATTTGAAGTGATTACACTATGGTAACACAAAATAACATTTTTTTTTATTTTTTATTTTTTATTTTTATTTATTTTTTTAAGCGATTCGTGAATATTGTGAAGTAAGCCTGAACTGAAAGTTGGCTAAGTTAGTGTCTGAAGTTTAATAATTACTTATAGAATAGTAGATCTTTCCATTCAGCACATTGTTGGTTCTAGCAAGAACTTTAATTGAATTTTTCCATTTCCATATAATGCTTACTTACAAGTATAGATTATGGTGAGGCTGTCTGCTACCTTAAAAAGCGCCCACACTACAAAAGTGTTGCATTTACATTAAGTTTGATAATGTTCTCTAAATTTTTAGGAAATATTTTACTTATTCAGTAATTATCGAGTCATTGAGATACTTGGTAATTGTTGTCCCTAAAGGACTGGCGACCGTAAATTGAATTTTTTAGTGGTAATTTTGTTTGATAATATTTCTCTTTCTGACTCCTAGTAACTTTATCAATGTTTTGTTTTGCAATGCAACCGATGTTCACCGCACTGAATGTTATCACCGATGCCCTTGTTCATTAGGATAACACACGGTTAAAGAAAAATCCTCTCGGAGGTGCACTTTGTTGTAGGCATAAGCTTGTAGCAACTAATGAGTTTTGTTATCGATATCTCAATATATGCAGCAACTCTGCCTCGTTATATTGGATATCAATACCTGAACTATAGGTAGCTGAAAATCTTGTCAACCCACAAAGAGTGTTGCAAGAGCAATCAAAGCGCCATTCTGAGCGACTTAGAGGTCCGTACGGCCACCATTACTGAGTCTTGCCCACACCATTCGTCCACCACCGCGATGTTTCCTTTATGTAAGCAGGATTATTCCGAGATCCACATTCTCTCTAGATTAAAAAAAGGTAAAACAGTCAACAATTCGAAGATTGGTTTGAACTCCACAGTGCTTTACTAGGCATGATCCTGTTTGGAGGTGGTATGCCGTTGCCTTCCTCCGACCTTCGAAATGACTTACCCAGCCAGTTATAGGGTGACCTACAGTTTGACGTGGGTTTCGTACCACGGTGCTACTCGGTATTTTTCAAATGAGCAATACTGCCAGAGGGGAAAGAAGTGGAAAGTGACAGATAAAAATCCTAGAATCTGGCGGGGATCGAACCCACGACCTTTTTTTTAATTAATTTTTTTTACCATTGTGCAACCGAGGCGCACCTCTCTAGGTTAGAGAAAGACAATTGTCCGGCTGAACGCAACATCTTGAACAACCTGTAAACTCAACCCAGCGCTATTTATTATGACTACGATCCTGATGTTTCTCCGCCCAGTTTCTGCGGCCTAAACGGTTTTAATGAGACTCACACCAAAGGCCTCCGTGCGTAGAGGCCACATTGTTGAAAGCGATTTCCGACTTTTGATATTGCTCCCGGGAGGGTACGTTCCATTCAGATTCCTGTTCCGACAGGCAGTTAACGGGAGATTAGGTGATCTACCGCTAATGTTACACGTGAACGGCCTTGGCCTTGCGTTCTTTTCATGGTTCCTATTGTCTAAAATCGCGTCCAGGTCCTGGAAATTACACTTTGTGAGACTCCAATAGCTGCAGCCACCTTCCTCTGTGTCTGTTCCAACTTTCCTATGGCGCTCCATGCCAAAGCTTCTGGTAAGTCACGTTGTTGCATTGAACTACCTGCTTACTGCATTATCTGAACCCAACTGCTTGAGTAATTCACCTACCCCCTCTGCAGGAACTTTCTGTTATTATCAGTATCTCGGTTGCTGTAATATTGTTGTCTCCACACCTTAAAATCGACAAAAACTGCAAATATTTTTATATAGGCCAGACAGGACGTAACTTCATGATTAGATTCAGGAAACACACCGGAATAACAGATGAAGACCAATCCACTTTCTACGAGCTCCTAAAGAATGGACTGAATACATTTAGAAATGACTGAAAATATTACATAAAATTCCCAGAGGCAGTTAATATGAATATTCTAGAAGAATTAGAAATATACATCCACGCAGAAGCATTCCATATCGAAATTCTAAATGATCACACAGACCTTAAACACCGTATTTATTCAGAAAATTTTATCGATCTTATAAAGTTGGATAATGGATAAATCCAGAGAAACACGTTTTCATATACAAAGATAGTACGAAATTAGGAATAAAACTTCAACCATAGATGAAACAGTCAAAGGAATAAAGCTTTAAAAAAACAGATCAGAAAACCAGAGGCACACTATTGCATGATTGTTGTTGTTGTGGTCTTCAGTCCGGAGACTGGTTTGGTGCAGCTCTCCACAATACCCAATCCTGAGCAAGCCTCTTCATCTCCACATAAGAACGGTAACCTACATCTGTCTGAATCTGCTTACTATATCCATCTCTTGGTCTTCCTCTGCGATTTTTACCCCACACACTTCCCTCCAACGCTAAATTCACAATTCCTTGATGTCTAAGAATGTGTCCTACCAATCTATCCCTTCTTTTAGTCTAGGTATCACAGAAATTTCTTTTCTCTCCAATTCTGTTCAGTACCTCCTCATTAGTTACGCGATCCACCCACCTAATCTTCAGCATTCTTCTGTAGCACCATATTTCAAAAGCCTCAATCCTCTTCCTGTCCGCACTGTTTATCGTCCATGTCTCACTGCCATACAAGGCAACACTCCATACAAATGCCTTCAGAAAGGTCTTCCTTAGGTTTAAATCAATATTCGATGTTAACAAATTTCTCTTTTTCAAGAACGCTTTTCTACCCATTGCCATTCTGCATTTTATATCCTCTGTACTGCGACCATCATTTGTTATTTTACTGCCCAACTAACAAAACTCATCTACCTCCTTTATTGCTTCGTGTCCCAATCTAATTCCTTCAGCATCACCTGATTTTCTTACACTGCATTCCACTACCCTAGTTTTGCTCTTGTTAAGGTTCATCTTATATGCACCTTTCAGCGCACTGTCCATTCCATTCAATTGCTCTTCCAGGTCCTTTGCTGTATCTGACAGAATTACTATGTCATCATGTTTTTAATTCTTCCCCCTGAACTTTAATCCCTTCTCCAAATATCTCCTTGCTTTCCTTTATAGCTTGCTCAATGTACAAATTGTATAACAATGGAGAAAGACTACAACCCTGTCTTACTCCCTTTCCAACCACTGCATCCCTTTCATGTGTGAGTATTGCCTCGCGTGTTCCTCCATTTCTCCTGAACCCAAACTGATCTTCCCCGAGGTCGGCTTCCACCAGCTTTTCCATCCTTCTGTATATAATTCGTGTTAATATTTTGCAACCATGACTTATTAAACTGATGGTTCTGTAGTTTTCACACCTGTCTGCACCTGCTTTCTTTGGAATGGGGATTATAACATTTTTCTTATAGTCTGGAGTACTTCGCCCGTCTCATACATCTTACACACCAGGTGACACAGGTTTGTCATGGCTGGTTCTCCCAGAGACTTCAGTAGCTCTGAGGGAATATCATCTACTCCAGGGGCCTTGTTTCGACTTAGGTCTTTCAGGGCTGTGACAAATTCTTCTCTCAGTACAGTATCTCCTATTTCATCTTCATCTACAACCTCTTCCCTTCCTACAATATTGTCTCTAAGTTCATTTCCTTTGTAGAGCCCCTCTATATACTCTTTCCACCTTTCAGCTTTCCCTTCTTTGCTGAGAACTGGTTTTCCATCAGTGTCCTTGATATTCATAGAGCTGTTTTTCTTATCTCCAAATGTTTCTTTTATTTTCCTGCAGGCTGTATCTATTTTTCCCCTATTTATACATTCTTCTACATTCTTGCACTTGCCTTCTAGCCACTCCTGCTTAGTCATTTTGCACTTCCTGTCAATCTCATTTCTTAGTCGTCTGTACTCCATTTTGCCTGTTTCATTTACTGCATTTTTATATTTTCTTCTTTCATCGATTAAATTTAGTATCTCCTGTGATATGCAAGGATTTTTTGTAGGTCTTGCCTATCTACCTATTTTCTCCTCTGATACCTTAACTATTTCATCTCTCAATTTTACCCATTCCTCCTCTACTGTTTTATTTTCCCCTGTTTCTGTCAATTGTTGCCTAAATCTCCCTCTGAAATTCTTAAGAACCCCAGGTTCCTTCAATTTATCCAGGTCCCATCTCCTTATTTTCCTACCTTTTTGTAGTTTCAGCCTACAGTTCATAACCAACAAGTTATGGTCAGAGTCTATATCTGCCCCTGGGTATGTCTTACACTGTAATACCTGGTTCAGAAATCTATGTCTTACCATTATAAAATCTATCTGGTATCTCCCGGTGTCTCCTGGTCTCTTCCACGTATACAACCTTCTTTTGTGATTCTTAAACCAGGTGTTTGTTATAACTAAATTATGTTATGTGCAAAATTCTACCAGGCGGCTTCCTCTTTCATTCCTTTTGCCCAGACCATATTCACCTACTATCTTCCCTTCCCTTCCTTGTCCTACTACCGAATTCCAGTCTCCCATAACAATTAAGTTTTCCTCTCCCTTAATTGTCTGAATAATTTCCTTTAGCTCCTCATATATTTCTTTGATTTCCTCATCATCGGCAGAGCTAGTTGGCATATAAACCTGTACTACAGTTGTCGGTGTTGGCTTCGTATCTATCTTGACAATGATAATGCGATCACTGCGCTGGTCATAGTAGTTTACCCGCATTCCTATTTTCTTATTCATTATCAATCCTACTCCTGTGATATCCCCAACTGATTTTGTATTTATAATCCTGTACTCACCTGACCAGAAATCCTGTTCATCCTGCCACCGAACTTCACTAATCCCCACTATATCTAACTTCAACCTATCCATTTCCCTTTTTAAATTTTCTAATTTTCCTACTCGATTAAGGGATCTAACATTCCACGCTCCGACTTGTAGAATGCCAGTATTGTCTTTCCTGATTATCACATCCTTTGTAAACATACAGCATTAAAAGAAAACTGTCATATAACAGTACATATGAATATCATAAAGATTTACAAAAAAATTCGGCATAACCACATGGAATAAGTACAAACGTACAATTAGCGTAGGAAGAAGATCAATAAGCTTATGACAGTTAAATACTGCATGTAACATGGAAACATTTTTTTATATTAACCTCTCGAGTTTATCTAAGAACGTTATCTAAATCCAAAATTTTTATACGTATGTTCGTTCACAGATTGCTTGAATATGGCTTAACGCCAAAACAGCTGTTGCATTAATAATGAAATAATTAGCGGCATTAAAAGTCAAACCTTATTTATAATGGCGTTTTACGATGTCGAACTATTTTAGTTCTTTCTGCCGATAACAACACAACACAGATATTTTAACTGATCCCTTAATTGTTTTGACCAATGCAGTGCAATCACTGACATCCTGTAAGTAGAGGACCGATAAAGAATCGTTTGTATTGACGTGAAGGTGAGTTCAGCTCTCAACTAAATACATTCCGACAGCGTCAATGAAACTTACTGACCACTAATTATCGTCCAGTTCAGGTGAGGGTGGGGACATTTTGCGTAAGTAATTGCACCGCTTGACTCGCTACCTTACAGCCTTGATTTATTGCTCAAGGTAAATATAGCATTTCTGCGGCAGCCCTTTGCAGGTCATCAGTGCTGTACCACTACTTATGTACTGTCAGGTGGTAGATGTTATCGAATGCGATTGGGAATGTGCTTGCTGGAAAGCCGTGCGACCTGTTGCAGAGTGCGCGGCGCTTTCTGGAACTCATTACGCATGCGGCGCTGTTTTTGCAGCCGGCTGCTCTCGCAGACCGGACCGCGCCGTACGAACGCTGACAGCTGTAAATAAGCGAGAGCCGGCGGGCGCGCTTACGTAACGAGTACATGCGGACAGGAATAGCTCGCTGTGCTGTGGGTGCCGCGCCTCAGCGTTAGAGGTCCCGCACTACAGGCAGGCACGCCAGGTTGCGTACCTCTACGGCGCTCACACCGACAAACCTCCAGAGCGCAAACAGCAGCCACAACAGCGAGGATGAAAACAACTTCCTGCAAGACGGCGTTGCAGTGCGAAAATGTTCAAATGTTTGTAAATCTATCGGACCAAACTACGTGGTCATCAGTCCGTAGCTTACAAACTACTTAAACCTAGGTAAACTAACCTACGGACAAACACACACACCCATGCCCCAGGGAGAACTGGAACCTCCACGGCGAGCAACCGCGCGCTCCGCAGCGAGACGCTTTAGACCGCTCGGCTACTCCACCGCGGCCGTTGTAGTGCGGCACTACTTTATTAGATGCCGCACAGGTATCCAGCGACGAGCTTAAATTTCATAGAGTTACAGCGCTCTTTGCGGCAAGATCTGTAACCTCGCCCGCCAGATTTTGGTGGTCAGTATACTTGAGGTAGTATGTCTATCGTATGTGATTGTTGAGCTTGAAGTGTTGTATTTAGTACATATTGTACTTACAAGGAAAGTACTTGGGCTCGAACAAACACATAAACACCAAAATCGTATGAGAGGTAATGTAAAGATCCCTTATTGCACTAGTGATACTACCGCAGCTGCAAAACTCTGCAGTCGTCCGTTAGAGACCTCTACGTGTGCCATGCCGCATTGCACTTTGACCTGTCGGTTCGCCAGTAGGGACGGTGCAGTGTGCCTCCGAAGTTGCGTTTTGTGATGTTATTTGTGTGGTGATGCGTCAGATGGGGCGGCGATTGCTAATCAATCCTGCTAATGTGTTGCGATTAGTTGAGATGAAGTTACGAAGAACCCTTCTTCGTGAATATGGTATTAGTGTAGAAGATGAATCATTTGCATGCTTTCTCGTATCTGTTATGGTACAGAAATATGAGCATAAGTTAGATACTGTTGTTACAAACTCATAATAATGATAATAGGGATGATAATGACGAACAACTCATTGCAAGCGGTAGTGCTACGGTAAGTGCGAGAATAGGCGATGGAAGCAGTGGCAGTGAATACCAACAGTCTTTCGGGAAGAAGGTTAAAGTTGCAACTATCATCACGGCTTTTGATGACAATTCGCTAGAGAACATGTACGATGATTATTACATAAGTTATAGTTAAGATATCTGCATTACGTATGGCGTCTACAATTAAATCTACAGTGATATCTAGAGCATGGTTGCAGAGCTTTGCAGAAAAACGACACCCACCAGCACATTGAGGTGTACGTGGAGATCCTGTAACCAAACATTCGTACAGATATGTTTGTTCGAGCCCATGTACTTTCCTTGTTAGTGTGAATTGCCTGTACAGTTTTTGCTGCTGAAATATGCCTAAAGTGCGATCAGCATTTAAATGCACAAATCGAAGTTATGAAACAACAAATACTTCGTGCCAGAACACCAAATTTTTTGCCTTGTTTGGCCTCAATCTTTCTATAATAAAAAGAAATTCCTAATGGTACTTAGGTGCCCCAATAGTGAAGCTTCAGATCACCTATCCAACAACTACCTTGAAGTACACACCATTAAAAAATTTCTACCTAGTGTTGGTGTGTTTTTCAGATACTTCGTCTTCTTTCGCTCCTGTGTTTGATGAAACCCTTGAGTGTGAACACCTACTTTAAAAATATTTTCATTCCTGTTTGAGAATACTTGATCGAGCTTGGCTGACATGCGACCAGTGCAAAGTGTGGAAGCAGTAGTGACAACCAGAATTTTTTCCCTTGCATATGTCTGTATTCTTTGCACCAAATTTGTACTTGTATGAGCGTGGCAAATACGAAAGATATTAATGATACGTTATTTCGACGTGGAATGCTTTTTTGGCAGATGACCTAGGACTATTTTTAACTGCAGTATTTTTTTTTCACTCTTGTCTTTGTACTCAAATTTCGCCCACCAAAGTTTGCAACTAAACACTTTAACAGCAATTCCACAAATAGGTTCAGTGAAACCAAGATAAGTGTATACTAGACTTTATGAAAGCAGTTATAACAAGTTAACAGCAAATGCAAGTCTACGGTCATGAGCGTTCGACGTAACAATTACTGTTCACTGTTTGGCAGCTCGTTTAGACCATGAACTTGCATTAAAATGTTCAAATGTTTGGGTATCTATTGGAGCCAACTGTGTGGTCATCAGTCCGTAGCTTACAAACTAAGTTAAACTACACTAAGGACAACACACACACACCCCCATGCCCCAGGCAGGACTCGAACCTCCGACGGCGAGAAACCGCACGCTCCGCAGCGAGGCGCCGCAGACTTCTCGGCTACTTCACCGCGGCGTACTTGCATTAAAATCAACACAAATATTTTCCAAGCGACGCTTTAGTTGTTATTGAAAACCTCAGCTAACTGTTATACGCCGAACTACCGGGTGATCAAAAAGTCAGTATAAATTTGAAAACTTAATCAATCACACAATAAAGTAGATAGAGAGGTAAAAATTGACACACATGCTTGGAATAACATGGGTTTTATTAGAACAAAAAAAAAAAGTATTGCGAGAGGTATGAAAGATGTCGTACGCGCGTCGTTTGGTGATGATCGTGTGGTCAGCCGCCACTTTCGTCATGCTTGGTGTCCCAGGTTCCCAGATATCAGTCCGTGCGATTATTGGCTTTGGGGTTATCTGAAGTCGCAAGTGCTTCGGGATCGACCGACATCTCTAGGAATGATGAAACACAACATCCGACGCCAATGCCTCAACATAACTCCGGACGTGCTTTACAGTGCTGTTCACAACATTATTCCTCGACTACAGCTATTGTTGAGGAATGATAGTGAACATATTGAGCATTTCCTGTAAAGAACATCATCTTTGCTTTGTCTTAATTTGTTGTGCTAATTATTGCTTTTCTGGTCAGATAAAGCGCTATCTGTGGGATGTTTTTGAACCTTTCCTTTCTTGGTTGTAATAAAACCTCATGTCATTCCAAGCATGTGTGTCAATTTTTACCTCTCTATCTACTTTATTCCGTGGTTTATTAAATTTTCAAATTTATACTGACTTTTTGATCACCGGGTAGAACTGTAATACTGACATATTTGTGATATTTCATTACCGCATTTTTAGGAAATTTAGTAACATGCGCTCCAGTCACGGTCTGCACGGCCACTACGGTCGGGGGTTCGAATCCCCCCTCGGGCGTGGATATTTGTGCCGTCCTTAGTATTCAAAAATGTTTGTAAATCTATCGGACCAAACTGCGTGGTCATCAGTCCGTAGCTTAGAAACTACTTAAGCCTAGGTAAACTAACCTAAGGAACACACACCCCATGCCCCAGGGAGGAGTCGAACCTCCACGACGAGCAACCGCGCGCTCCGCAGCGAGACGCTTTAGACCGCTCGGCTACTCAACCGCGGTCCTTAGTATTAGTTAGTTCATAAGTAGTTTGTAAGTTTAGGGACTGATGACCCCGTAGTTAAGTCCCATAAGCTATACAAACATTTGAACATTTTCTTAGTAACATGCTCGTCAATTCGCAGCTTCAAAAGTCTGACGGAACTCGATGGACATCCGTATTCAATAGTCAGTCTTTATTTAAAACGTGGGACTGTAAACAGGTAAAATCCTCAAGTGGGAGTGGCATAGCACCTATCAGCCGATACCCCAAATAACATGGCGGACGCTAGGGCCATCTGCCTCAAACATGGCGGACCTATCGCCTCCAAGCCCCTACCACGCCGTAGCAGAGAAGCGAGGCAACTGTCCCCGAATTGAAGCGGCTGATCGCCACCATTTGCAGGGAAGAATCCCAGTGCTAGGGTTGTGATTTGAAGTGTATGAGACGCAACAAGATAAAAAAGAAGCACAAAATAAAAGCATGTTTGTTTTTAAAAAATTACTGATTATTCCAGTCTGTTTAAAAAGTATTTTTAAATGAAAAATGTTCAAATGTTTGTAGAGTCTATGGGACATAACTACGGGGTCATCAGGCCCTAAACTTACAAACTACTTATGAACTACTTACGAACTAGCACGGCACAAATATCCATGCCCGAGGGGGGATTCGAACCCCCGACCGTAGTGGGCGTGCAGACCGTGACTGGAGCGCCTCAGTCTCCTCGGCCACCGCGGCCGGCTTGAAATGAATGAAGTTTCCTAATTTCCGAAACACGTCTGCATAGAGACACGAAATTTAAGAATGTAAGGCTCTTTTCTGATTAGGTGGAGCGATATTGCATCGAGATATTTGCGTAAGATGATTGCATGAAACCTGTAAAGTAGCAGAGAGTGCGTTTCTTATTTTTTTCGCTTAATTTTCTGCCAGGTCCTGTTTACTATTTTCCGGCAACTCTGTACGTTTTGCACATTTATTTTTGTGTACCACATTTTTGTCTACATTCACTTGCATATTACATAGAATTTTTCTTTCAACTTTCTCGAATTAGGGTATGCGTAATTGTAAAAACCCATGAAATTGTAAATAGGCATTTCATTCGCACATTACTTTTTAACAGAGGTGGTACTTCTGAAAGTGATTGAATGTGCAACATTCGATCAAATAATGATTTACGAAGTACAATCAACTACTTTTGCATCATATATATATGGAGAAATGAGAAATCATGAGCGTTTGTTTTTGTTTAGGTTTCCTCTTACAAATGATTCTCTAAAACTGAAAAAAGTACTTTTTATTCGCATACATATAGTACTAAAATTACTGACACGATGAATGTACTAAGTTGAGTTGAATGAATAACTAGGCGTTTAAGATGTATTTAGACTTTTAATCATATATATATATATATATATATATATATATATATATATATATATATATATATATATATATATATATGAACCCTAGTTAGAATGAATAACTAGGCGTTTAAGATGTATTTAGACTTTTATACATCTCAGTCATTACTTGTATACCGTGCAGAATTTTCATGGAGAAATGAGAAATCATGAGCGTTTGTTTTTGTTTAGATTTCCTCTTACAAATGATTCTCTAAAACTGAAAAAAGTACTTTTTATTCGCATACATATAGTACTAAAGTTACTGACACGATGAATGTACTAAGTTGAGTTGAATGAATAACTAGGCGTTTAAGATGTATTTAGACTTTTAATCATATATATATATATATATATATATGAACCCTAGTTAGAATGAATAACTAGGCGTTTAAGATGTATTTAGACTTTTATACATCTCAGTCATTACTTGTATACCGTGCAGAATTTTCATGGAGAAATGAGAAATCATGAGCGTTTGTTTTTGTTTAGATTTCCTCTTACAAATGATTCTCTAAAACTGAAAAAAGTACTTTTTATTCGCATACATATAGTACTAAAGTTACTGACACGATGAATGTACTAAGTTGAGTTGAATGAATAACTAGGCGTTTAAGATGTATTTAGACTTTTAATCATATATATATATATATATATATATATATATATATATATATATATATATATATATGAACCCTAGTTAGAATGAATAACTAGGCGTTTAAGATGTATTTAGACTTTTATACATCTCAGTCATTACTTGTATACCGTGCAGAATTTTCATGGAGAAATGAGAAATCATGAGCGTTTGTTTTTGTTTAGATTTCCTCTTACAAATGATTCTCTAAAACTGAAAAATGTACTTTTTATTCGCATACATATAGTACTAAAGTTACTGACACGATGAATGTACTAAGTTGAGTTGAATGAATAACTAGGCGTTTAAGATGTATTTAGACTTTTAATCATATATATATATATATATATATATATATATATATATATATATATATATAGAATGAATAACTAGGCGTTTAAGATGTATTTAGACTTTTAATCATATATATATATATATATATATATATATATATATATATATATATATATATATGATTAAAAGTCTAAATACATCTTAAACGCCTAGTTGTTCATTCTAACTAGGATTCATATATATATATATATATATATATATATATATATATATATATATATATATAATTAAAAGTCTAAATACATCTTAAACGCCTAGTTATTCATTCAACTCAACTTAGTACATTCATCGTGTCAGTAACTTTAGTACTATATGTATGCGAATAAAAAGTACTTTTTTCAGTTTTAGAGAATCATTTGTAAGAGGAAACCTAAACAAAAACAAACGCTCATGATTTCTCATTTCTCCATGAAAATTCTACACGGTATACAAGTAATGACTGAGGTGTGAAACGTAACATTGTTTCCGTTTGCGTCTTTGCTTCCATTCTTATTGTTACAAGTAAATGCAGCACACGAACGAACCACGTTTGCGCACGGTTTTCCTGCAAATGGCGGCTTCTGCCACATTCCAAGTGGGGACGCGACACTAGCGCCAGTGAGCGGTCTAGTTTTTATTTAGTAACTCTATGATCTCCACTCTATGACATTTAAGCCAATCCGAACTGTGTGGCAGTGGTGCGCTCCGCCGGTGCCGGCTTTATGAGGAAAAGGTCTGCTCCAGAGCTGGGAACGGAGCGGTTGTTCCGGAGGCGGAGACTTCGCGCCATTTCATTCGGAACCTCCGGCCGGACACGTCGAATTGAGCAGATGCCACTTTGGAGATTAATCTCGCCGTACTTGTTTCATTTGGAAGTGTATTTTGCGTACCACTTAAAGATACTGTTCCTCTGCATAAATACTAATACGAGTTTGTTATAATAAAAGTTGTGTAAAAGTACAATTACTGATAAAAGTTTGACGATGGCCGTATAACACTCATGAAGCACAAACAATTTGATCGCATGTAATGGAGTGTAGCATAGCAGAACTATCCGGGCGCTGTGGCTCAGCGCGCGCGGTCATGGGGATAAACTGCCTCTGCAATAAAAAAGCTGAGCCAAATGTTAAGCCGGCCGCGGTGGCCGAGGGGACAGCCGGGCGCCGTGGCTCAGCGCGCCCGGTCAGAGGGCGGGGCTCAACGCCCTCTGTAATAAAAAAAGCTGAGCCAAGAACTCATCGAACAAAAACGAACATACACGATCAGCGTCCGCAATGAATAGAACCAACCATAGAGAGAGAGAGAAAAAAAAAAAAAAAAAAAAAAAAAAAAGGGACTGAGGCGCTCCAGTCACGGTCTGCACGGCCACTACGGTCGGGGGTTCGAATCCCCCCTCGGGAATGGATATTTGTGCTGTCCTTTGTATTAGTTAGTTCATAAGTAGTTTGTAAGTTTAGGGACTGATGACCCCGTAGTTAACTCCCATAAGCTATACAAACATTTGATTTTGAATTTCGGAATTTTTCAACCCACTCGTACACACTTCGTTGTGGCAAAACACTGCTCCAGTACTGTACTGAAAGTCTTCTATGAATTTCGGCCCCTGATACACCTTCCGCCCACAAAAAACGTATCACTGAACGTTGCTCTTCTTTGGTGCAAATAGACAGCGGAGCAGCCATGATTAACAGCACGGCAGCGACAACGAAACTAACGTAGCAGCTTGAAAATTTAAAAGATATAACAACAAATAAACAAAGCATGCAACGAAACTAACGTAGCAGCTTGAAAATTTAAAAGATATAACAACAAATAAACAAAGCATGCGTCACCAACGTAAAACGACAGTACTACCAACATAAACAAAAATGTAACTAAATTGCGGATAATAATTGACTTAGCCTCGTAGTTTGTAAGTTTAGGGACTAATGACCCCGTATTTAAGTCCCATAAGCTGTACAAACATTTGAACATTTTGAACCAAATGTTAAAACGACGAGCAATGAAGGAAACGAACTGAATCAACGACCACAAAGCATATATACATCTCCAAAAAAAGAAAAAAAAATGTTGCGTTTTAGTTTGTTGAGAGGAAGGTCCTGTGTTCGATTCCCAACAAGTGCGTACATCGTAATTGTTCAAAATTTCTTTTTCTTTCATACGACTACTACAAGAGTTTATTATTACATAATTACTATCATTATTATTGGAGGTAATACATTTGCATATGTCATGTAGTTTTCATGAAGTTGTGTTCTTATAACTTTCTGTAAAAAAACTCTCTAATCTGTTAATGTATACACAGTGTCCTTCCGTCTTCATATAAATTTGTCTCTTGTTTTGTGATATCAATGTGCAGATAGTGAACAGAGCGTAATGTGATGACCGCGTAACTGGAGACAAGCGTCAATGCGTAACAATATTAAAACCGAAAGTATCACATTGCAAGCTAGTGTAGGCTTGTTGTCGAATAGTCTGCCAGCAACAACAATTCAAAAAATGTATATAAGCAACAAAGAACGGAGTGGCGTTAGTGTCCTATCATCGTTTCTTGTCGCTTTGCTTGTGTTAGGTTTATCGTAAAATTTCGACGGAAACCTTTGCAGCTACCTATGGATGTCTTCCATAGTTACGAATGGTTACATTGTGGAAATAATGAAATGTCCATACAGTGTGAGCTTTCACGGCCGGCGTCAACTTCATTTAAAACTTCCGGGCTCATAAGCTGTGGTTGATTTGTAAAACTTTCCCCTAACGTTTCATCTTCGGCTGCGGAAGACATATTCAGAGGTAGATATCTCCCGCAGCCGAAGATGAAACGTTAGGGGAAAGTTTTACAAATCGACCACGGCTTATATGAGCTCGGAAGTTTTAAATGAAGTAATGAAATGTGTCAGGACAGCGTCTGTTTTCTTCTTTTTGACACTTTCCTTTCATTACTTTGTCGCTTCCTTGTTGTTTTGTCCCTCATTACTGTAGGAATGCTTATGAAATCTTTTTAAATGATCGTGAAGACCAGATGTTCCTCTGCCTGCGGCATAGAGTCGTCCACACAACTTGCATGTAGCTTTCTGGCACTGTCATCCGCTGTCTCAAAGAAGAACAATGCATCCGATCTACGTTTTGACATATCAAGAAACATTATCTTATCATTAAAAATGAAATTGTTACTCAGATATAGACTTATCACACTTACAAGAAAATTTTGCGAACATCACCTTCTAAATACCTGCTTCTATATGGAATACAAAAACACGAATATTACACATTTACGCAAGTTCAAAACAACCGCCTCATTTGTTTCGCCTCTGCGATAGTACCAGAAATGCCCGTGTGGAACACACTCGTCGAAAGCTGCTATGCTTCTGGCCAGCGATACTCCATCGCGCCTCCGTTTCCTCCGGACAGCCTCCGATTAGCCTGGCGCCTGCTACGGTAATACCGGAGATGACCGGATGTGGCGCTCTAGTCGCACCTTCGATTTACCCGCCAGTTAACCGCATCCGCAGACGAGCACTAGTCTGCTCAGTGCAGTAGGGAAAGTGTTCCAAAGAGGATCGAGGAACCGCTCAGACTGACGTCATTTTACCGGATTAATATGATAAGATGATCATTAAGAAGAGCAAAACTAGGATAATGGAGCGCAGTCTAATAAAATCAGGTGAAGCTGAAGAAATTAGATTAGGTAACGAAACAATAAAGGAGGTAGATGAGTTTTGTTACTTGCGCAGTAAAATAACAAATGATGGTCTCAGTACAGATGATATAAAATGCAGAATGGCAATGGGTAGAAAAGCGTTCTTGAAAAAGAGAAATTTCTTAACATCGAATATTGATTTAAGCCTAAGGAACTCCTTTCTGAAGGCATTTGTATGAGAGTGAAACATGGACTATAAACAGTACGGACCAGTAGAGGATAGAGGCTTTTGAAATATGGTGCTACCGAAGAATGCTGAAGATTAGGTGGGTGGATCGCGTAACTAATGAGGAGGTATTGAACATAATTGGGGAGAAAAGGAATTTCTGGCATACCTTGACTAAAAGAAAGGATCGATTGGTAGGACACATTCTTAGGCATCAAGGAATTATGAATTTATCGATGGAGGGAAGTGTGTGGGGTAAAAACCGCAGAGGAAGACCAAGAGATGAATCCAGTAAATAGATTTAGACATACTTGTGTGTAGTTTAAGACGCTTCTTCAGGATAGGGTATTGTGGAGAGCTGCACCAAACCAGTCTCCGGACTGAAGACCACAACAACAACAGTATGTGTTTCGAAAGAAGGTGTCTCCTTCGGCAGACGGAATACATCATTGTCGGTTTCAACCTAACGCAATCGACAGCCGCTGTGTTTTTTGGTTGTCGACATAGGAAAAGCCTACGACAAGTGCGGATTGCGAAGTTATTACACAAGTTGTGGTGCGAAATCCCAATTCCACAGAGCTACATCAAGTTATTGGCCAGTTTCCTCGCCAATTGAGCGTCGAGGCACGTACGCGACAGAGGCAAACGGGGCCGACACCTGGCATCATGGTGTGCGAGATCATATCCTACACTGGCCGTTCTCCGCTGCTGGCCGTCGAGGGAAAATTGAACAGTGCGCGGTAGACTGAAACCACCATTCAACACGTCTTGCTATCACTCATGCACCAACAAGGCGATATTTTTTCTAACAGGAAAATACACGTGCATACGTATTCAGTGCAAATCAACGTGCTCTTCAAGGTGTACGACAACTACTCTGGCCATCATTATCCACAGATCTGCCCCCCATCGAGAATGTCTGGGACCGGATGGCGACATGTTGGGCGGTCTGCACGACCGACACGAAATCTGGCCCAACTGAGGCACCAGATGGAAACTGAATAGCAGCCATTCAGCAACACTACATTTGGCATCTCTACGATTGTATCCATGGGATATTACAGCTTGTATTACTGAAAAAGGAGGCTATACACGGTACTAGCGCTGACATTGCTCACCCTCTGGCGGTTTTACTCACGTGCTTATAGCTCTGTCTTTGTTATCGTGTGTTGTATACAACCTCAAGAATGTGTCAGTACAATTTTCCTCTGTTGGGTCGACGTTCTTTTTCATTTTCCAGGAGTGTATAATTTTTTAAGTAGACGGCAATGCAGTCACAGCTAGGACGATCCAAGGGTGGTGGAACGGCGACAGGATAACTGCAATGTTTAATATTGTTATTCATGTTCTTCTGACACTAGAAAGGTTTTATCAGTTGCTAGGACGTTGTTGATTAGTTATTTACAGTTCCCTAGCAACACCAACTGTCATAAGCTAACCGTGTAAATTCTCTAGACTTCGTCCGAAGTGTTCCGCACCACAACATAAATTAAAATTTGTAGGAATACTTTAGCCGTTACTAAAATTTCTAAAATGTTCAAATGTTTGTATAGTTTATGGGACTGCAAACAGATGGAAGTCACTTGGTGCGAGATCAGGACTGTATGGCGGATGGTGTAGGCGCTCCCAGCCAAGAGTTGCAATACGGTTTTGCGTTGCCGTCGCCGAGTGTGGTCTCGCATTGTCATCCAACAGCAGAATGCCAGATCTGAGAAGGCCAGGCCGCTTTCTTTCAACTCCGACAGAGTGGCACAGTATCGCGCAGCATTGACGGTTGCATTCCCAAAAAGTGCAGCAACATAAGTCGTTGGGCGTCCCAGAAAACGGTAAGTACCACTTTAACACTTTACCTGCAGACGGAGTGCTTTTGAACGTCTTTCGGACAGGTGATGACGGATGTTTCCACTCCGTGGATGTGGCCTTCGGTTCGGGCGTGTAATGGTAGACCCACGTTTCATCTCCCGTCACAATCCGAAACAGAAAGTCATTGCTATATCCACGGTCGATCTCTGCCCAATGGTTTATCGGTGTTTTGCACGTGCGCGTTCACCTGCCGTGTCGTCTTTCGCCCATGGCCGTTAAGTGCTTCTTCTGTATACAACGCCCTGATTTTCCGTGGACAGCTTTTTGGAGCTTATTAGTCGATTTCACAAATCTCTCAATGTACTTGGTAATTATGTAGAAAAACAAAGATATGTCTTATCGTTAATGTCTCATCCTGTTTTTGGCATACTTTAGGTTACGGTAGTAACACTAAAAGAGGGCCTTTGCGATCGTCTTTTGACAGCTCGAAATTTAAATGAAAATAACAGCTTAATCGTTCATCTGACACGAAAATTGAATAACCAGATTTGTAGAGGAGAAAATTCTCTTCAACTTTACTCTCTTATGTTTTTTTTTATATCTCGTATCGTTTCAGAGATATTTGCCAAAATAACGGCCATTTCTCGATGTCTGTCTGTCTGTCCGTCTGTCTGTCTGTCCGTACGTGTTCCCACTTTTTAAGTCGGACCGTTTAACCTATCGATACCAAATTTTACAGACATAATTGTTGGCTGATAGAGACCAGAACCTCCCTATTGCAAATATTACGGACAAAAAATACGTTAGTAAAAATGTTCAAATGTTTGTAAAGCTTATGGGACTTAACTACGGGGTCATCAGTCCCTAAACTTACAAACTACTTATGAACTACTTACGAACTAGGACGGCACAAATATTCATGCCCGAGGGGGATTCGAACCCCCGATCGTAGTGGCCGTGCAGACCGTGACTGAAGCGCCTCAGTCCCCTAGGCCACCGCGGCCGGCTAATACGTTAGTAAAAAAAAAAAAAATGTCTGTTAATCTATCGGACCAAACTGCGTGGTCATCAGTCCGTAGCTTACAAACTACTTAAACCTAGGTAAAAAAAATGCCGTTTGTAATATAATCCTAATTGCAAACAAACCTGAATAACGAAAACTGAATAACCGTATTTGTAGAGAAGAAAATTCTCTACAACTTTGCTCTGTTATGTATTTTTCATAACTCACACCGTTACAGAGATATTTGCAGAAATAAAGATTGTTTGACACAGTCCCTTGATTTTACGTAAATCAGGCGTCCGGAGATATCACGTGACATTCCTCGCCTAGAACTCTCTGGCATACGCCATCTTGCTTGTTGTATTTTATGATTTTCGTATTATAAGGTACCCATTGTCATTTCAAAGCAATGGCTCACTGAAGAATGAACAAAAACATGTCATTCTTAGTACGATAAATTATAATCTATTGTCTAAAATGGCATATTAACAGTTAACAACTACCTCCAATAGTATGAGAATTAAGGACTTATTTCGTAACTGTCCGCTGTAGTGTAGTGTACAGTGCGTTAGGTTGTGATGCACATGGTCGTTAGTTCGAAACCTATTACTAACATTTTTTTCCGCCTTGGCTCTTAAAAGGGTTTCGGGCATCTTTATTAATTAAATAGAGCTATGTTCTGCAATGTCTACAGTTGTGCATATGTAACAGTGCCCCCCGTAAAATGTGCGTTTGTTCTATTTCGTGGACATCCCGTGAAATACGTATCAACGAATTTTTATTATTTTTGTCCGAAGTGTTTGCAAAAAATCATAACACCACAGGCAATTCTAAAGTGGGACGTAAAACACGACTGCGACTTTTTTCCTTTCATACACAACTCTGCCCACAGCCGACCCTGTAAACTTATTTTCCAACTCCTCCTCGTATATAAAAATGAAAATCTATGCCTTAGACTCGGTTAAACTGAAGTGGATTGATCGATTTCAATATTGATTATCGATGTATTACAGGTATCATTTAAGA
Source organism: Locusta migratoria (assembly GCA_026315105.1). Taxonomy (NCBI): domain Eukaryota; kingdom Metazoa; phylum Arthropoda; class Insecta; order Orthoptera; family Acrididae; genus Locusta; species Locusta migratoria. The sequence continues at coordinate 62,201,648 of CM048744.1, read as the reverse complement.
ATGAAACAGGAAAGAATATTGGTAAACCCAAAGGAACAACTGAAAAACCGAAAAAAAATCTTAATCCGACACCTATACTCCACCAAAGAGAACACACGAAGCACAACTATTTGGGAAATTTCTGCCGTATGAACAAAAATGGTCTCACTGCTATTCCTTTGGTGCCTCATAATATTAATATGTGAATATGAAGCTGAACTACCGATTGTTCATATCTTTGTCAGACAGCATAGAAACAGAAGTGTGCCCTTTAGCGCTTTTGCAGCTCTACAGTTTTACGCCGATCTGATGAAATTTTGCATAATTGAACTTCAAAACGACAGGACATTTTCTGTCTACACACGGCGGTTAGAACCTACGAGCACAGAATAACATAGAGAGGATTTATAATGGCAGTGAAATGAAGCTAGGCAGAGAGCCCGACACCCAACCAACATGGCGGCCGCAGAGCATGAATCGTCCTATATACAGGGTGAGTCACCTAACATTACCGTTGGATATGTTTTGTAAACCACATCAAATACTGACGAACCGATTCCACAGACCGAACGTGAGGAGAGGGGCTAGTGTAACTGGTTAATACAAACCATAAAAAATGCACGGAAGTATGTTTTTTAACACAAACCTACGTTTTTTAAAATGGAACCCCATTAGTTTTGTTAGCACATCTGAACATATAAACAAATACGTAATCAGTGCCGTTTGTTGCATTGTAAAATGTTTATTACATCCGGAAATATTGTAACCTAATGTTGACGCTTGAGCACCACTTCTCCGTTCGATCGTGTGTATCGGAGAGCACCGAATTAATTAGGGATCCAAAGGGGACGGTGATGTACCTTAGGTACAGAAGAGACTAGAACAGCACATTACGTCCACATGCTAACACCTTCATTGGTCTTTTTCACTGACGCACATGTACATTACCATGAGGGCTGAGGTACACTCCCTGGGGCATGGGTGTGTGTTTGTCCTTAGGTTAGTTTAACTAGGTTTAAGTAGTTTGTAAGCTACGGACTGATGACCACGCAGTTTGGTCCGATAGATTTACAAACATTTGAACATTTGCTGAGGTACATGTACACACGTGGTTTCCGTTTTCAATTACGGAGTGGAATAGAGTGTGTCCCGACATGTCAGTCCAATAGATGTTCAAATCTGGGTGCAGTAGATTCTCAAAGTAATTTGTCTATACTTAGCCTGTAGTGTATTACTCAGCAAGTATTTATTTCCGTTTTTGAATTAATTTAACAAATCTCTCTTGTTTTTGTGTCTTTATATTGTGTAGTGTTATTAGTGAGAGTATTATTGTGTTATTCATGAAATTTATCATATCATTTTTCAATAACTTGTAATTTGCGGCTGTCTGCTGATGATCTGTGATGTATTGGAGTGTGTCATATTTAACTGACTGTAATAGCATACAGTATGACTTAGACAAAATTTCTAGTTGGTTCGAAGAATGGCAACTACCTTTCACTGTAGAAAATTGTAAAGTGATGCGCATGAGTAGGAAAAACAATTCCATAATGTTCGAATACAGCATTAGTAGTGAGCTTCTTGATGCTGTCGCGTCGTTCAAATATCTAGGTGTAACATTGCAGAGCGATATGAAATGGAAGGAACATGTAAGGACAGTTGTAAGTAAGGCCGACTTCGTTTTATTGGGAGAATTTTGGGAAGATGTACTTCATATGTAAAGGAGACCGCGTATAAAACGCTTGTACGACCACGTCTTGAGTATTGATTAAGTGTTTGGGACCCGCAGCAGATCAGTTTAAAGGAAGACATAGAGGCAGTTCAGAGACGAGCAGTTAGGTTGGTTACTAGTTGGTTCGAACAATGCGCGAGTGTCAGGGGTATGCTCCGGCAACTCAATTGGGGATCGCTGGAAAAAAGACGACGTTCGTTTCGAGAAATTCTGTTGAGGAGATTTAGAGGGCCGGAATTTGAAGCTGAGTGTCGTACGATCTTGCTGCCGCCTACTTACATTTAGGATGATATTTTTAATGATAACAAAGACAAGGTAAGAGAAATTAGGAATCCTACGAAGGCATATAGGAATTCCTTTTTTCCTCGTTCTATTTGGGAGTGGAATAGAAAAGGAAATGCCTAGTAGTGGTACAGTATACCCTCCACCACGCACCTTATGGTGGATTGCGGAGTATGTATGTAGATGTAGATGTGCTGCTATACTTGCTTGTATCATTGATTTCATGTCCTTTATAAATAATAATAATAAAAAAAGAAAAAAAGAGAAGAAAATGACATCTACCGTAGAAAAGAAGAACTAAAAATGGCGTGTAGCCTCGGAAGGAATAAATAAATATCTTCCCAATAAACAATTACAAATGTTAATTCCTTTTTCATACCTTTTTTTATCCTACGATAAACTTAAGCTATATTTAATGACAATAGGAACTAGTGATACAACTAAAATAAGAATAATAACGTAGAATCGTTTACCGCTTTTGCACTTTAATCAATTCTGGAGCCTAAACTATAAGAGCCAGGCCAATGTACGTACATAGTATAGGATTGCAGAACTCACAAAGATCTAAATAAATAAATGAAATACGCGGGAGCATGTGTCTTACTTAACAACATTTATCATTTTTTTTCATCTAAGCTATCGGTGTCAAATGGCTTCAGACTACAGATATAGTGATTGTGGAAGACTGTAAAAATTAAGTGTCTCACGGCTTCACGTCGTGAGTTTTATAATTATATACTATCTACTTTGGCGCAGGCCTCATAGTTTATGCTAAGAGGTCACGTTATTATTTTTATTTGGATTACTTCACATGTTGGTTTTGACATTTAATATGGCCTACGTTGATCCCAGAATTATAACGAAGAAACTGAAACAAACAGCATCACGATACGTTCTGCGTTTCTCGACTTAAAGAAGTTTAATGATTACCCGTGAAAAGCCAGGGGCAGGTCAGATAGTTAGTCATAAGATAAAGTATTAAGTCATAATTATTTAATACAAAAACTTGTATCCTAAATTAAAAAAAATGTTTATCGAAATTGATTGCAAAGTACAAGGTGAGTGGGCAACAGAATCAATGCCCGCTGGTCGGCAAGCTCGCTGAAAGTAACGAGTAGGATTTTAAAGGTTTCATCGCTCTATTCCATCCAAATTTGTGAGAAAGCTAGGGGAGCTATAAAAATTGTTCAAATAAAAAGAAAAATTCGTTTCATTATCTACAAATTTATCGCTGACGTAAATTTCGTAACCACAAAGAAAAAAAAAATGGTAATTTTTTTCCTATCCTAAAGGGTTCAAATGACAATGTTATTGACGAGAGAGCCATTTGAAGAACTACGCATTCTACACCTATCGAAGATAGGCATTTTCTACACCTATCGAAGATGGCTGCCGTGATATCGCTGCCTGTACGCTGATGTAGGCGGTTTAGTCTCTCTATGTCACGCTGTGCTCGGTGGTTGGTATTTAAATAGTGGCCACACTGCTGTTGCTTAGAACCCGTTGCCAGCGATGGAGGGCGTAGTATACCGTTAGCAGAGCCTGTTCTGTTGATGGTGCGAATGGAGCGGTCTACTGCCTGTCGAATCTGTGGATCAGTTCTGAAGCGAATGCCCCGAAGTGGTACCTTCCTTCATATTCGGAATGAAATCATTGTCGCAATGACTTAAGTCCGGGGAGTATGGTGAATGGTACAGTACTTCCCAGTCCCATCGACCGAACAGAGCAGCCACAGCTTGCGCTGTATATGCCTGTGACCTGCTCAGAAAGTGTTGCCGCTTCTTCGGCAAAGCTGGTGGCAGGTGATGCCGTGAACGAATGTAATGCGTTATCATAATTACCATCACAGTCGTACACGATAATTACCATAGCCGGCCGCGGTGGCCGAGGTGACTGAGTCGCTCCAGTCACGGTCAGCACGGCCACTACGGTCGGGGGTTCGAATCCCCCCTCGGGCATGGATATTTGTGCCGTGCTAGTTCGTAAGTAGTTCATACGTAGTTTGTAAGTTTAGGGACTGATGACCCCGTAGTTAAGTCCCATAAGCTTAACAAGCATTTGAACATTTGAACATTTTTTACCATAACTTTCAACGTACTGGGGCTCTGACGCACATTCGACTTTCGCGGCGACTCAAAACGACGCCATCTGTTGGATTGGCATTTCAGTTTTGTCCCTTACGATGTGGCCCGTATCTCATTCAGTATCTCCTTTGCGCTCAAAGCACTGTGAGTACGTCTGAGCTGCGTCGTAAAACATCCATTTCTCATTTCCGTCAATTCATGCGGAACCCATCGTGATGCAATTTTTCGCATGGCCAGGCGTTCCTTCAGGACGCGAAGCACAGTCGTATGCGCTAATCCGATTTCGTGGGCGAGTTCACGAATCGTCTGGCATCGATCACTGTCCAGTAACGCGGCAACAGTATACACTCCTTCTTCAGAGACGCTAGGACGACCTGCCCGATGCCTGTCTGCCACAGTTGGCCGACCTTCGTTGGAGGCTTTCAGCCAACGCGCCACTGTTCTGTACGGCAATGCGTATTCGCCGCACGCCTCTTGAAGACCTTGATGACACTGTCGTGCTGTACGACCTCTGGCACATTTTACATTGAATCTTGATCCATCTCCGTTGCTCCTCTTTCGCAAACATAGTGACACTGTTACGTTCGACCGCTCGCTCGCAAGTGACTGTGTTAAAAAAATGTTCAAATGTTTGTATAGCTTATGAGACTTAACTACGGGGTCATCAGTCCCTAAGCTTACAAACTACTTATGAACTAACTAATACTAAGGACGGCACAAATATCCATGCCCGAGGGGGGATTCGAACGCTCGATCGTAGTGACCGTGCAGACCGTGACTGGAGCGTCTCAGTCCCCTCGGCCACCGCGGCCGGCTGACTGTGTTCCTCCCGATTGTGCGCACACTGGTGACTTGGGACGGGCGATTGCGTTTTGTTCGGAAGTAAGGTAGGTATGTCAAGAACGTGTGCTGTCAACGACAATAGTAGATGCCACTGCATAGTGTCTCCATAACAGTGTTGCCACTATTCAAGATCCAACCTTCGTATTTAGCCTAGATTCGTTTCGGCTTTTCACCCATCTTCAGTTGGCGTAATTACAGTTTGGTTACTTGTGTAGGTGCCTTTGAAAAATTAGGAATTTTAATTTAACTTTCTTCAATTTTGCGTGTTTAGTTTCACAAATGCTGTGCTTGAGAACAGTCACTGTCTCTCAAGCGCAGCATTTCGCAACGTGTATGTATTCCACGACAGTATACACCACCTGTATGATCGAATGGTTACCAGAATTAGCGACTTTTTCTATCGTTGCCTGTGGACGCAATACCACATACTAACGAACGTGTTTCAGCGTGGATCGGCAAATGGTAACTCAGGACTGCTTCTGATACTGATGTGTAAATATCATTTCATGCGCTCCATATGCACTGTTTCAGCCAAGAAACCTTTAGTGAACTGATTTCCGACAGTGTTGCGTGATTTTTAACAGAACATATATTTGCAGCAACATGTTCTGAAGGACACTTTGGCTCGGTGCTTTAATCGCCTCTGGGACAGCATTCTGGAACGCAGCCAGCTGACTCCATCTCATATGTCAAGTAAAAGGCGGCGCCTGGTGGTATCTCCTGCGCCGGCAGGTAGCACTTCATTTGGCTTGAAGTGTCACGCGCCCACATTGGGAACAGCGCAAGATCTGGTGAAGATTCCAGAACAGAATGGCATGCGGGTTGAAATTCATCTACTTTTCCCCCAGTGTCCAGAAACTATTGCCCTATTTTCTCTTTCACCAACGAAACTTTTAACTTAAAACACCGTGCTGTAGGGTCATGAGCCGACGCCTTGTATACCGATCTATCGTGCTCGCCTGTTTATCTTTGGCGCGCGAGATCGTTCCCAGCGGGCTCTGCCCTGAAAAGTGAAGTAACCACGCGATAGTATGTTGACCAGGGCGAGGACGGCAAGGGCGAGTGCGCCAGGAGACACACACGAGGTGGTGATGTGTGTCAGTGTGTCCGTCTGCGGCAGCATGGCACGGGGATCGCTGATGTGGTGGAGATTACCGCTGCTTCTCCAGTTTGTCTACAAGCGGACGGCTGAGTTCGGCGTGGAGGGACTGACTGCCTTACCAGCAAGTGTGGTTTCCGGACTCAGGAACGGTATTTCGAAGTTGTCCGTGCGCATGGTGGTGCGTTTCCTGGGGCAATGACTGGTATGATATTACAAACTGCGAAAGGAAGTGCTCCGGCTTACCCACACTATGTGTTATTCTGACTGTTACTAGTTGAGTGTTGCTGAGCTACCTAACTGGTGAAAATTTTGCCCCCCCTCGAGTCATTGTTCTGGCTTTTATCTAAAATTTCTTGATTCAAAGAACCCTTGGGGAAATGGTTTCACACGCCTATAACTAATGCCTTTAAGCCTCTTAAGTTTCGTGTAATTTCAGGCGTCCATATTTAGGTGTTTTGTGTTTGTATTTACAATGAAAAAACTTGTGGAATCCGACCTCGGGGAAGATCAGTTTGGATTCAGGAGAAATGTAGGAACACGGGAGGCAATACTCACAGTACGACTTATCTTAGAAGATAGGCTAAGAAAAGGGAAACCTACGTTTTTAGCGTTTGTCGATCTGGAGAAAGCTTTTGACAATGTCGACTGGAATACACTCTTCCAAATTCTGAAGGTAGTATGGGTAAAATATAGGAAGCTAAGAGTTATATTCAACCTATACAAAAACCAGACAGCGGTTATTAGAGTCGAAGGGCAGGAAAGGGACGCAGAAGTTGGGAAGCGAGTAAGACAGGGCTGTAGCCTTTCCCCAGTGTTGTTCAATCTGTACATAGAGCAGGTAGTGAAGGAGTGGAAGGAGAAATTTGGAGAGAGCATTAAAGTGCAGGGAGAAGAAATAAAAACATTTTAATGCCTTCCATAGTAATTGTTGTCTCTGTGTGTTATAGAGCCAGATTCTGTTTTGGTTGTGGCTATTGTGGTGGGGCCCGTTGCTGGCGTGCTTAGTGGGACTGTCGACTGTTTCGTTCGAGCGGGCGCGCTGTGTGCGGGGACATAACAGTTCCGTTTACCGGTTTGGCTGCCGTCCGTGTCCTGTGGCTGAAGGTACGCCAGTTGGACTTCTGCCTGGGCTCCCACCTTACGTTACGTGATTCTATATGTTTAAATCATGTAAACTTTTCACTAAAGTGGATCCGGATTGTGAACTACTGATGTTTTAAAAGGGGGCCAGAATTTGTTTCTTGCTTCAGCATTTCAGGTGATTCCTGTAGTGTAGTTTTTGTAGCGAGTTTCGTGATACCAGAGGCTCTGTGCACTCTCAGACTTAAAGTGGCTTGCCACATAAATTTTTGTAAAGTACTGGACCAAATAATTTAATTACGTAATTAAGTCAACTGATTGTACCTCTTTAAGTCTTTGTTCAAATTTATTGTTTTATTAAAAACGTGTATGAGTTAATGAAAACTTATTTAGCTTGCAAAAGAGTTTGGATTTTTTTTGTCTGGTTTCATTTGTCTGTTGTTGTAAAAGCTATTTTTAGGGTTGAAGAATCTTTGGTCCCTTTCGTTTACTGTATGCTTTTAGAATTCAATTTAATTTGTTTTTTAAGAATTTTTGGGAATTGTTTTTTATTCTAAAATTGTTACATCTATTTAAATAAATTGTGGGACTCAGTGAAAGATGTTCAATACAATCCTTGGGCTGTCCTTCCACATTTCCTGCTCTAAAGTTTGTTACTCCACTGCTCGCTAGTCAAGTGATACGTAATTGGCGGTATCAGGTCACTTCCATGGTAGATTACGAAAATAAGTTTGTGGCATTTTCCAAATATTTCTTTCAGTGCACTGCGCATTAATTGATGTGATTTCCTTCTAGGTAAGGGGGACTGATGGCCTTCGCAGTTTTGTCCCCCTTAAACAAACAACCAACCAACCTTCTAGCTATGTATATATTATGAGTGCCTGATTGAGTGCTGTAAAGAGAGTGACAACGCACATACGTATTTTAAAACAACTGTTACGATCAAGGCGAGTCGGGTCGGATTGAGTGTGGTATTCCTTTAAATAACACATTTATATTACTCCCAACCAAATTAATATACCTATAAGTAACAAACGATAGTTATGAAACAACTTTTAGACAATTGTAAAATCACTTAACATATCCTTTTGACACAGTAAGGCACGGACCATTCCTGCATTACAATTTGTGACAAAACATCAACTAGGTTTGAGGGTTATATTAAATTTACCCAGATTAGTTCAAAATTTTAGGAATTGCTCTCCTTTCTTAATAATAACTAACGTACAATTGGTGACAGGGAAACAGTAGCAATTTAAGTAAGTCTCACAATCTTGTAACTTAAAGACAAGAACCAATAACAGGAAATCCCAACGATTGAAATAAGTCTGACAATTTGTCCACTGTTATGTGCCAAGGGCATTAACGTGACTTCACCAGCATCTGAAGTTTTTCTCGCAACATCGGCTTGCCATATGCACTCCACTGGTATCGAAACCCCGTTTATGTTCAAAAGCACAACAGCATTCGCCTGCGTACCGGTACTAGTTCATTGAGAAAAGGTGAAACACCTTCAGCCCCCAGCAACGAGAAAACTTCCACCATTACAAGTGTCCGTACCCAGTCCAACTTAGCCATCCCGTGTGTGACGGACAGACCAAGTGTCTGCTGCTGCGGCGACGTCGTGTTGTCAGCGTGGAGTTGCGCCCAGGGCCACGTACTCGGCGAAGGCTCAGTCCAGACTAGAGCTCCTAAATACCCAGGCTGAATAGTCCGCCATGTTTTCTCCAACATAGTTAGAATCGCGCTGCACTAACAGCGTAGAGGCGCATGACCAGCCATCTTTCACAAACGATTTCACAAAAACTAATTGGTAGAAATATTTAATTTTTCCGCTACTTAAATCTATATATGTCAGCATTGTGACGAAATACTCGTCATTTCGTTAATAGCCATAGTTAATAAGATATTGGCTTCGAAATAAAGAGTCTGCGCTACATTAGGAAAAGTTTGCAGTAGGCTGCTATGATATTCCGTTTGGAGTTTGTTGCACCATATGTTGCTGCGGATGAAACTTTCCTAATGGATTGAATTTTATTTTCGACTTAGGAGGAGATCTTTACCTTTCACTCATACTGCTAAACTTTATTTTATTTAGCGCAATCATTTCCGATGGCGATAAGGCCAGAATGAATCATTGCGTATCTCATATACGGTTAGAGGTATCAAAATGATATTTTGACAAATGATAACATGTAAAGAGGGGAGTATTTGGCACATGGTTACTACGCAAAACTTCAGTAACTGTCGCGTTATTCAAGGACATACATAGTTGTAGAATGAAAAAGAGTAAAGTTAGTGATTTATTATTCGATTTGCAGATATTCCTCCGTCACTCACAAATGTTTATTTCTTTGCTTCTTGTCCATTGTGTTTCAGAGCTACTATTAAGTTTCCAAAACCTAATAGGAGCTACATTTCCTTCAGTATAAAGCCTAGCAGTAATAGAACGGAAGTTACTAGATCTAATGAGGATTTTATGTGAGAATGCTTGAAAATGAGAGATAGGAAGGATCTCTTTACTAGCTAACGATCTGACTTGTTCTCATTTCCTCACATAATAAAGCACTCTGTAATGAGATATTTAGAATATCCTTTTTATGTAACTGAAAAATTGAAATTGCACTTTTGTAGTGTGCAACTATTAAATTTAATGGGTTAAACGAAGTGAGTAACAGTATCTTCAAGTATGGATGTTGTGCAGTAACAACATGTGCCTAATTATTAGGAGCTCTGATACGTAAGACATGTTACTACTAGACGGGCGGGCGGATTCCAGTGCTGACATTATCTCAAGTTATACATTTCTCACAGACTTTCTGTTTAGAGAGGATGAAAATTTGATGTATTTTTAACATTTCATTCGCTTAATGTGTTCACCTAACTTCAACAGAAAAAAAGTTCCTCACATGTCGAAAATCCGTAACGTCGTCAGAGTGCATGGTCGTAAACTATCAGTATATGCTGTTTATAAATTATTGCCATAAATAAAACTAAAAAGAAAATGTAGTGTAGTTCTTAAAGAAGATATTGATGAAAATTCCACGAGTAGTTTGCGAATGTGAGTGAGTTGAATGAAACGCGAGGTAAAGCGTGAGCTCGTCCGTAACGTGGCAACTCCTACAGCTTGGGGAAAAAATGACGGATAGTTCAGCTCGGGTTTATAGGAGCCTTAGTTCAGACCACAGAGTAACATATACAGACCTCTCCGGGGGACACCACCTTGACGAAGCACTGTCCGTGCGGGTGGAGAGGCTTGCGTATCCGTGTGAAGATGAGGGCTATACAGAAGGTAGAGAACCTACTGCCGGAAAGACCTCAGCTGATGGATCAGACGAAGCGTATCCCACAACGTCCCGTCTTCCTTATCCTCTCCCAGTCTTTTCCCAACCCAAGGTGTGATGCGATCCGTGCCGAGGGGTGCGTGGCACATGGGTGAATGTGTCTCGAACGGAGCCTCAGGGATAACGGGCGACCTCCCTCAGTAAGTAGCCTTGCACCGCGCGGGGTTATCGCGGTGTGGACCATACAAATCCCCAAATCTCGTGGGACTAAGATGAACACAGAGAAAGAAAGTATTTTAAAAGAATCTGAGGGGCAATCTGAGACCTCAGATACTCAGACATCGGGATCAGGACCGATGGAGTGCACTCCTACTTCTGAATCAGGGTCTAGACCTGAGCAAGAAGTGGGAACTGTAACAGAGACGTTGGACAAGATTAGGATTAAGGCCTTGTCTGGGGCTCAGAGGAGGAAACTTTTCAAGGAACAGAAGCAAAAGAAACTGCCTCAGGTAAAAGGGGATACACAGACCCCCTCGACGTCAAAGAAAGGTGGAAAGAGGGTTAGGGAGGAATCTAAGACTCCCTCCTCTCTGGACAAGCGTGATTCTAAAAGGCTGAGGCAGGAAATAGGGAAACAGACCTATAGTACTACAGTCTCGGTCTTTAGAATGGCGGTTGTCCAAGAAGGATACCCACTGGTGAGCATCAACTCGCAGCAGGAGGAGCTCGTGCAAATGGCCCTCTTTGTAGAGATTGGGGGGGAAGCTGGTCCAGGACCCAAATTCAGGAGGGTCTATCTAGATCGTGGTGCCTTCATTTTTGTCTGTGAAGGGGAGCACTCAGCAGAATGGCTTAAGGACAAGGTGCCCATGATATCCCCGTGGGAGGATGCGAAGCTGCTGGTCAAGGCAGCAACCGAACTCCTGAAGACCGCAAAGGCATCAGTATGGGTACCAAAGATCCTTAAGGATGTCCCTCCAAAGACACTGTTCGAGAAAATAAGGGTCCAGAACCGAAAAGTCTCAACAGAGGATTGGAGGGTAATTAACCAAAAGGTCGTTCTGGAAGGACGAACCCTGGTGGTGGAGGCAATGCGAGAGCAACGCCTGAAACTGTTTTTAGGATTCTCGCAGGTCGCCGTCAGGGTAATCAAAGACCTTAAAAGCAATAATGGCAGCAATATGGGGACTGGAAACGCTGCAGATAAACCTGTAGCACAGTAAAGAGGCCACTGCTGCCCTGACCCGTCGCCTGGGAAGACAGGAGGTGGACGTGGCCCTGATACAAGAACCCTATTTATACAAAGGGGGTGTTTCGGGCCTCCGTGGTACTGGAGGTAAGGTGATTTATGCTAGAAATCTAAAAAACTCCAGAACATGCATTTATGTTAGAAATGGAATACCTTTCATACCAACGATGGATTTTTGTTCCAGGGATTGGGCGACCATTTGGATGCAGCAACGTGAGGAAGGTATCACAAGGGAAATTGTTTTGGCCTCAGCATACCTTCCTTACGAAGACAGCTCTCCTCCTCCTTTGGAAGTGAGGAGACTGACGGAAGCCTGCCATCGGCAAGGTGACGAACTGTTGGTGGGATGTGATGTCAATGCCCACAATCTATCGTGGGGCAGCAAGGACACCAACAGTAGAGGTGAGCACCTTCTTGAATTTCTCCTATCTAACAACTTGCAGATCTTGAAAAGGGGTTATGAACCTTCATTCAGGAATAATAGAAGGGAAGAAGTAATTGACATAACTTTTGGTTCTATGATGATGGGCCGGCCGCAGTGGCCGAGGAGACTGAGGCGCTCCAGTCACGGTCTGCACGGCCACTACGGTCGGGGGTTTGAATCCCCCTCGGGCATGGATATTTGTGTCAAACATTTGAACATGATGATGGGAAGTTACGTCAAACAGTGGCGTGTGGTCCTGGAGCCATCCTCATCAGATCACACGTATATTAAATTCAAGGTTGAAATGGGAATCAGACAGACCATGGCCTATAGGAATCCCAGGAAAACGGACTGGGAGACATCTAGGAGAGACCTTGACTTCAGCCTATCGGAAATTAAAACTTCGTTAAGGAATCCAGCAGAGTTTGAGGAAGTAGCAGAGGCCGTAACCTCTGCTATAGTGACCTCATACCAGGACAACTGCTCAATCACCACGAAGTTCACAAATAGGAGTGTGCCTTGGTGGAATAATAACCTGGAAATGCAAAGGAAACAGGCACGAAGACTGTTTAACCTTGCGAGGCGCAAAGGACAATGGGCAAAGTATCGTGAGGCCCTTGTCAATTACAAACTTGCCATCAGACGGGCAAAAGAGGCATCCTGGAAGGTATTCTGTGAGGAAGTGGAGGGCACGGCTGCTCAAGCGAGACTTCATAAAATCCTCACTAGGGTACCAACGAATCCAGGAGGAACATTGAGGAAGGAGGATGGGGAGTATACAAAGACAGCACAGGAAACGCTGTAAAATGGTCCTCAAGACTCACTTTCCTCAATATACTCTTGGGGATAACTCAGATCGGAATGTGATTCCTGAGAGACAACGGTTCTCAGGTATTCGCAAAGAGAACTAGGATCTAGCCAAGGAGTGTGTCGATTTCAGTAAGGTCCAATGGGCGGTGGGAACATTTCAACCGTTCAAGTCACCTGGTCCCGATGGAATCTTTCCAGCTCTCCTGCAACAAGCGGGAGAAAATCTTATTAGATTCCTATGCCGGTTATTCAGGGTTAGTCTAGCAGCAGGAATCATTCCCAATGCCTGGAGGGTAATGAAAGTTGTCTTCATTCCAAAACTAGGGAGAATTGATCATACCAACGCCAAGGATATGAGACCAATCAGCCTGTCCTCCTTCATTCTTAAGACGTTGGAAAAGCTGGTTAATGTGCATGTTGGAGAAAGGAGGTTAAGTAGGGCTCCTCTACATTCTAACCAACATGCATATCAACCAGGTAAATCATGTGAGGCAGTTCTCCACCAACTCGTTGGGAAGGTGGAGAAAGCACTACACTTTCAGGAAATAGCCCTCTGTATCTTCCTGTACAGCGAGAGGGCTTTTAGCAACACGACGTTCAATTCCATGGTTAGGGCAGCAGAGGTGCATGACCTAGGTACCACTATATGTAGGTGGACTAGGGCCATTCTCAGTGGAAGAAAGGTAGAGGCTACCATGATGAATGAAAAAATGGTAATCAACACCACTAGGGGTTGCCCGCAAGGTGGAGTTCTTCCCCCTTTATTGTGGAATCTAGTGGTGAATGATCTCATTAGAGAATTAAACTCTAGGCAGTACTTTTGTCAAGGATACGCAGATGATCTTGTTATAGTAATACTTGGCAAATTTGCTGACACAGTGAAGAATATGGCACAAGGTGCATTGGACATTGTCAAGACTGGTGTAGAAAACAGGATCTGGGGGTTAGTCCTAAGAAGACTGTTGTACCATTCACAAGGAAACGTATTCAACACTCAAGTTGGAATCTAAAGCTTTTCAATGAAGCGCTACCTGTGAAGGGGACAGTGAAATATCTATGGGTTACCCTAGATGAGAAACTGACATGGATCCCTCACATTAGGAATATTTGCTCCAAGGCAAAAGGTACTTTGGTAAGTACCAGGAGAGCTTGTGGCAATAATTGGGGCCTGAGGCCCAAGGGGTATACACTGGATATACACCACAGTGATTAGACCTATGGGGCGGTCGTGTGGTGGAAGAAGGTAGAACAGCAGGTTGATGCTTAGGAGCCATAACAGGCGGAATTAGCAGTACACCAACTGCTGGGATGGAAACCATGCTGGATATGCCCCCATTACACCTTTGGGTCAATATGGAGGCAGCAGCTGGTGCATACAGACTCAAAACTGGCAACAACTGGAACTCTTTGGGATATCCATAATCACACAATAAAATAGTGAGTGAGGTAAATATAGGAAAGGTTGGGGAAATACCAGCTGACTATATTATAACTCGATACTGCTTCAACAAGCCTTTCAATATAACAATTGGAAGTAGGGAGCAGTGGGAGAAAAATAGTTCGAAACAGTACGGGGGATATTGTCTGGTTCACTGACGTGTCAAAATCTGACCAAGGTGTTGGGGCCGGGGTATACAGGGTGCAGCCAAGGCTGGAGGGCGTCATCTCTCTAGGGAAACTGGCCTCAGTATTCCAGGCCAAAATCACTGCCATCAGGGCATGTGTGGAGGAGAATTTGTGTAGGTGCTACAAAGAACGTAGCATCTATATCTATTCAGACAACCAGGCAGCCCTGAGATCACTGGCAGCTCCTGCAACAAGGTCTAAAATTGTTGCAGAATGTCACAGGGTTCTGGTGGAACTAGGGGAAAGCAATAGAGTAAACCTATTGTGGGTCCCTGGCCACTCGGGGATCAGTGGCAATGAACATGCCAACAGATTAGCCAGGATGGGGGCAGAGACTCCATTTATTGGACCGGAAACTGTCCTGACAACCACTAAGGCAATGATCAAATTGGAGCTACATAACTGGCTCAGAAGACAGCACGCAGAATATCGGACCAAAGTCTACCAACAAAAACATGGCAAGGTAATGATGCCAAAGCCAAGGTTTAAAACGAAGCTCTGTAATCCTGGCCCTGAACAGGAGAGAGATTAGACTCATGGTTGGATTGCTGCCAGGCTATGGGAATTTCAAAAAACACCTACATACAATGGGGATAACAGAAGAGGACCCTAAATGTAGGATCTGTGATGACGGTGATGAAACTGCATCACATCTAATCTTCGAATGCATTGCATTGGAGAGTAAAAGGCAGAGAACATTTGGGACAACCAGACCCGAAGAAATTGTGTCTAATAAAGAACTGGTAAAGGGACTCCTTGCACTGTTCAAGGGCATTGGTTGGCTTTACTAGATATACAGGGAGCGATACTGTCCAATAAACTTAGTTCTGGAGTGGGCAGTGGCGGGTTGGACCAAGACTGTTTTGGCTTCCCTGGAAAAATCAAATTAAATCAAATCAACATATACAGAGAAGAAGCCCCCCCTAAACCTCTGTCGTACACTCTCCTTGTAGTTGTGTGAGATGCCAGCAGATGTCAGGCGCTTCCCTGGCTTGGTACCGGTAGACCATACTAGAGGTGTTCTGAGGGTGCCTCTCCCACATCAGAGGGTAGCGTGGAGGGGAGCCTGTGTCGCCTGCCACAAGGCCACGGCTGTGTCCGGCGTGCCGGCGATTGAGGGGAGGTGGTGGTGGGGACAGCCACTACCAGCTGCCTACTGTGGCCAGTTTTAAAGGGAGCTTCTGACCGCAGTGCCATCATGGCACATCTTACGGAACTTCCGCGGCCCTCTCAGGACCCTCCCTCTGCGGTAATTTGAACAGTGCCGTTCAACCATGACAAGCAACACGGGAGAGACCGTTTTCCAATAAGTCGTAAGGCGTTGCCATTAACCTCAAATAATCGTCACAAACACCACAGCTAAGCGTCGTCAATGAACACAAGACGTGACTCAACTCACATCTACATCTACATAGATACTCTGCAAATCACATTTAAGTGCCTCACAGAGGGATCATTAACCACTTTGATAACCTTTCTCTACCATTTCCATTCTCTAATAGCGCACGGGAAGAAAGAACACCTAAATCGTTCTGTTTTCGATCTGATGTCTCTTATTTTATTGGGATGGTCATGTCTCCCTATGTAGGTAGGTGCTAGCAAAATATTTTCACATTCAGAAGTCGGTGATTGAAATTTCGCAAATAGAACTCGCCGTAACGAATAGCGTCGTTCTTTTAATGATTTCCACCTCAAAACGTGCAACATTTCCGTGACGCTTTCCCCCTTGTAACGTGATAACACAAAACGAGCTGCCCTTCTCTGAACCTTCTCAATGCCTTCACCACATGGTGATGGTCCCACATTGGGCGACAGTACTCCAGAAGAGGACGCACAAGTGTGATGTAGGCAGTCTCTTTGGTAGAGCTGTTGCATCTTCGAAGCGTTCTGCCAATGAAACGTAATCTTTGGTCCGCCTTCCCCACAATATTTTCTATGTGTTATCTCCGGTCTGTTGTCTGTAATTGTAATTACTTGGTATTTGGCAGAATTTACCACATTAAGGTTTGGCTGAATTATTGTGTAATTGAAGTTCAATAGATTTCTTTTAATGGCCGTATGTATTACTTCAGACTTTTCAATATTTAGTGTTAATTGTCAATTTTCGCACCACGTAGAAATTGTGTCTAAATCGTATTTTCAGTTCCTTTTGATCCTCTGTTGACTTCACTAACCAAGAAACGACAGCATCATTCGCGAACAGTCTAAGAAAGCTATTCAGATTGTCTCCTAAATCGTTTATAAACACAACGTTTATAAACCTTCCCTGGGTAACACCAGATACCATTTCTGTTTTACTCGATGACTTACCGTCAATTACTACGAACTGAGTTGTTTCTGATAGGACATCATGAATCCAATTGATGTGACGTAAAGTCAGCGTCACACGCCAGACGTAGAGAACGATCGTGTAGAACGCAGCGATCGTCTTAAAGCCAATAGTAAGCAGGCGCCGCGCATCCTGGAGGGCTATATCTAGGCATCATACGTCTGGAAGCCCGGCAGTAACTATTCAGGGATACGGCTGTTACTAGTGAGATCTATTACTATTCGGCAATACGTCAGTTACTAGGCAGCTACGACGACAGAACTGGGACAGTTACTAATCAGAACCCGGTTACGACCTTAGCAGTATCTAGGTCACAGCGCAGCTAGCATCATATGGACGCTGCAAAAATCGAGAAGAAACAGAGATATGTTCCAAAGATGAGTATTGTACATATCAGTCAATAAAAATCTTGTAAGACTAACTACATCAATGTTTTAGATGTCAAAGATTTCTGCCGGCCACGGTCGCCGAGGGGACTGAGGCGCTTCAGTCACGGTCTGCACGGCCACTACGGTGGGGGGTTCGAATCCCCCCTCGGGCATGGATATTTGTGCCGTCCTAGTTCGTAAGTAGTTCATAAATAGTTTGTAAGTTTAGGGACTGATGACACCGTAGTTAAGTCCCATAAGCTTTACAAACATTTGAACATTTTTTTCAAAGGTTCCTGCACCAATACCTTGACTGAAAACCAGACCGGGACGAGTACACAACAAAATGCGACGAGGTCACAACAAATGGCGTCGAGGACAACGAAGAACCAGATTGCGACGAAATATTCAAGTCTAAAAATACGTTGCGCTATTAATTTTGCTTTATTTCAGGTCTCGGCGAATCCAGTTTATAATCTGGTGACTTCTATTGCAGGGAACAGTGTTACTTTCTATATTTTTGCTTTGCTTTTGCCTGTTGTTTTTGCATCATGTCAGTTCCTACAAACGCAAGTGTCCCTGCCACTGCCACTGCGCAACAGATTACTGCGGTCGATGCACAGCAGCTAATTCAAATGTTTCAGTTTCAGAGCCAACAAATTGCCTCGCTGCTGTCCACTGTGCAACAACTTGTGGCCGCACCTGTGTCTCAGAATACGCAAGTACCGCTGCAGCAGCCAACAACTCCAGTCATTCCACCATTCCGACAATATGACGAAAAAGAAGAGGACTGGTCGGGCTGGCTCCAACAGTTTGAAGCCTACGCCACAGTGCACCGTATGCAAGGTACTGTCAAACATCATTTTCTGTTATCGTGTATAGGCCCCACATGGTTCCGTCTTGTGAAAAAAAACTATTTCCCACCGTGCAACCTTCAGAACATTCTTACGATTCAGTGATAGTGAAAGGAGTAAGCAAAATAATTTTCACTTAATTTTTGCCTGTCAAACAGCCATGAGGATGTTTTGTTACAAAACCTAAGCTATAATTCTGTAGAAAACAAATTTATGTAATATTTTGTACCATTTCATTAATCGATATAACATACTGTACTTATTTTCATATCTTTGCTGTAAACGAAAAACTTTGTTTTATCTTTGGAGTGTGTCTTCCACCCTCAATTGTTGCGTTTAAGGAGTCGGTGTGTGACCTTCGTGAAGAAGAGTCGATGTCTGATTATGGTAGAGTCGAGTCGAGGAGTAGTAGTCGTGAAACTGTCGGGTTAGTCTGTCTGTGTGTTAGACTCGAAGAGTAAAAATTCAGACAGTTTTGAAGAGTCGCAGCCAAGTCTGCAGATTGTAATTATTGTATGGATATTAATCTGTCTCAAATAAGGTTAAATTGCACTTTTCTATTGTTATGTATGGTAGCCTGTATTTGAACTATTGTCGTAGGTGTTTGTCTTTTTGCTAATGAATACTGTTTAGTGCAGCTTGCATTTATCATTTAACCCTGAGTCATTTTACCAGTTCCTCGTTCCTTTCACCAATTTGAATTGCAATCCGTTCTGATCATTGTTTCTTATGATAGTATTGCATAATTATTGTGTTTGTAAATTATGTGTTAATTAGAACAGTTCAGTGTAGGCATTTTGTCATGATAAATTGGTCTATTAATGAGAGCAGGAAGCAGTTTGTTCATAAATCCAGTAAAGTTCATAGTTAGAGATTTTCTCAGTCTTATGAAAGTTCAAATTATTAAGTCAGTTAATGTTAGTAACAGTTAAAGTGATTTGTCTGGTCAGAAGAGAAGTAGATCACGTAAAGAGATGAGAAATATTTGCAGCGAGTGAGACTTGAAACCATTACCAGATTTGTAGGACATTTCTTATTACGTTGAATCAGTATGGTAATTCTTTCAAACTAATACACACTACTTTTAATAGGAGCCCTCACATCATATTATGAACAGCAAATCAGTGTAATGGCTGCAAGATATCAGTTCTTCAGATGTTGGAAAAATCCGAACTAAAAATACAGGCAGTGGATAACAGATCTTCAAGGTCTCACTAGGAAGCGTAAATTTAAATGTTCGTGTGGAGCTTTGTATTCAGATATCACGTTGCGTGACACAATTGTCTATAATATTCCTGATGGCAGGCTTAGGGTACAGATTCTAAAAATGTCAGATCCGTCGTTCCATCAAGTAGAACAGATTTTGGAACAGTATGTTAAGGGTGCCGTAGCAGCGGAAAACTTCAGTTTCATTCCACTGTGTAGTGTAACGTCACGCGCCGGCGAGCGCCAGGTCAAACACCGTGTACTTTCGATGTTAGTGTATTTGTTTCAGAGATTCTGACTAAATGTGCTTGTTACGGCAATCGAAGAAAGTCACAATTACAAAATCTCGGCTGCTTCAGTGCGTTGAATTAAATTCAACGGTAAAACTGAAAATTTGTGGTCTACCGGGTCTCGAACCCGGGTTTCCTAATGGTGCAAACCTGTTTAATTTATTCCGATAAAGAAATCCAGAGACGTTCACACAAGTTTCTGGAAGGTCGTGAAGACCTCCTTCGACCAGAGGTGATCTCGAAACTGGAACCACAATCAATACCCACCGATATGATTACAATTTGCAGAAACTGTGAGGCGTCGTAAATTCGAAACGCTCTGCTGGAAATCTTCGTACGGAATAATTCCGTAAATAAATAAAAAAAAATACAGTGTTAAAATTGTACTTGAATACCACATTAATATATTAACACAAGGAAATGCATTTTACACTTAGCTGCCATGTAAGATTTATTTACAAAGTAACTAGTTTCGGGAATATCCCATGATCACGGCATTTCAAATTACATAAACAGTCCCGTTTCATACATTTCCTGAATCAATTAAAGATGTCGACTTGTTTTCTTACGAAACAGTAATGATTTAGGTTAAGTGCAGAACGACTTACTGTGTTTTTATCAGTATGACAAAAGACTCTTTTTTTCTGGGTAAGACTACATCTCTAATTGATTCAGAAAATGTATGAAACGGAACTGTTTATGTAATTTTAAATGCCGTGATGATGGGATATTCCCGAAACTAGTTGCATAATAAATAAATCTCACATGACAGCTAAGTGTAAAATACATTTCCTCAAGTTTATTGCTGCCGACAATCGCCACAAACAAATGTATACATCAACAGAAGTATAGTTTGATAATAAGTCAATTAGCTCTAATTTATAGTATTAACGAAAACATTATTAAGCCAAGCTACTGATAAGTAAACCTGCCCAATGGGTACACTTCAATTTTGAGCGGCTTTGAATGTGTTCTGGTGTATATTCACATATTATAAAAAATGGCTGTATGTATATATGTATTTATTACATGCTTGTCTGTGCACGTGTGTGTGTCCTTCACATCATCTAACTACTGGACCACTATCAACCAAAGTTGGTACTCATTCCTTACTATCACACAACTGTCAGTGTGGGGGTAAAAATCACCTAGTTCAGGAGATATGACAGACAATGAAATTCGCGAAAAGCTTTCACATCACATAACTAGTAAATCGATTTCAGATACAAATATTTTTTACCACAAGGAAACACTCGGTAGGGGGCTAAAATCCACCTAAAACACATAATTATGCAGATATGACGTCATAAACTGTACCAAAAAATTGTCACATCGTGCGGAGCAAGAATAACGAGACTTTAATCAATCACTATTTGAGAACGAGAGTACTTAGCGACTTGCAACTAACTTCACACATGATTTAAAACCTTTACAAAACTTTTTCTCAATGACGACAACAGCAAAATGATGAAAGGAAAGAAGTTGATTGCTTATTACTTTTCCACTGTTCTTGCAGTAAAACTACATTTACCATGAAGCTACAACTTATTTCGTCTCCACTACTGTTTAACATTCGCGAGACAATTTGCAGACAGTAAACGCACACAACACTGATAGGTTCGACCAATGCGCGAGTGTCACAGAAATGCTACGGGAACTCAAATGGGAATCGCTGGAGGAAAGACGATGTTCTTTTCAAGAAATTCTGTTGAGGAAATTTTGAGGGCCGGAATGTGAAGCTAAGTGTAGAACGATCTTCCTGCCGCCTACTTATATTTCGCGTAAAGATCACAAAAGACAAGACACGAGAAATTAGGGCTCGTACATAGGCATATAGACATTCTTTTTTCCCTAGTTCCATTTAGGAGTGGAATAAGAAAGGAAATGCCTAGTAGTGGTACAGTGTACCCTCCGCTACGTCCTTTACGGTGGATTGCGGAGTAAATATGTAAATGTACCTTCGAAATTATGACATTACGACTCATAGTTCATAAGTCATGAAGTCAAACTCAGATTAATGAAAATGCGGCCCATCACGCAAGCGTTTTGATTTCTTAGAATTTTACCTACTAATTTCGTTCGCGACGTATTTTGTGGGCGGTTTGCACATACACCTCTGAATGTACCTTTTTTAAAATTATATCACAGTACACTAAATAGTTCAAAAGATATGACGTCAAAAACTATGAAATTCACAAAAATCCGCCTCATCACGCATGAGGTTATAATTTATTTTGGTTTCGCTACAAACTCCATCGGAACACATTTCGCAGGCAGTCCACTCAACGAACATGGAAAGTTATATTATTGGACGACACGTACAGTACTTCAGGAGATATTATGTCAAAAGGATTTAGCTACATGAATAAGAAAGTGAAATATAAAGAGAGTACGGTACAAGAATTGGACAGAGAGGGAAGAAGAAGTAACAGAAAAGAGAGGGATGTACAATGAACACTCACTGCCTCTCGGTTAGCCGTGTGGTGTATCGCACCTCTTTCCGTGACGGGGAGGCGTACCGGGCCCGTTCCAATTCGCCTGGCGGATGAACGAAGGGGGTCGGTGTGTCGGCCAGCCCGGATGTGGTTTTTAGGTGGTTTTCCACATCCCCCTAGGTGAATACCGGGCTGGTCCCCAAGTCCCGCCTTAGCTACACGATTCGCAAACATTGTGTAACACTTTACACTTTAACACATATTACACTATACGCTTCGGCCGCAGGTCGGGCACTATCGTGGAAACAAACACCACCTTTTGATGTAAATCGTCTTCTTACACCTAAAATTTGTCCTGTCAACACTTCAACGATGACGAGCTGAAAGAACATGCGACCACATGGCTGAATACACAGGCGGCAACCTTCTATAAAGAAGGCATAAAGAAATTTGTGCCACGCCATGACAAATGCCTACAAAATTTGGGCAGCTATGTAGAAAAGTAGTTTAACAGTTGCAGATTTTTGTACAATAAATATTTTTTCTGTATCTATACACGTTTGTTTTATATAACCAAACGGAACTTACTTTCTGGACGTACCTAGTATATTTGCCGAGGGTTGAATTAGCCTGAAGTTCCATAGCTTCTTGTGATATACTTACCTGATTGCCAAACAAACCACAATATCCACCCCACACTGGTAGCTACCTGCTTCCAGTAGCTGTGTCTGCTCTCGGACTAGCTCACCGTCCCGACTACTAAACTCGAGCGCTCACACACTTCCAGAAACTTCTCCCGCCAACTTTCCACCTCGTACCGAGCGCCTGCCCCTTTCCGTTACCAGCTACATACAATTCTGAATTTGCCCTTACATGAACCAGCACACACTATTACATAGTTTATACAAAACAGATAACAAAATAATATATTCAGTAATTTTTCATATAATTACACATCATTACAGAAAAACAATCAAGTTATAAAATTCTAGCAGAACACGTGCGAACTACAGACATCACATTGCAGTTTGATACAATTAATAATCGATATACACCAGACATGGATGTAAATAATTAACTACTGAATTAATAAAATAATACTAAATATGAGGATTGGAAGGAAAGGAATCGACTATAGTGTTACAGGTTTTTAGGGATATGCATGATTATGGAATAACGCCCCAATTATGCGATTGGATTCAACTTTTCCTATCAGAGAGGACAAAGTTCGACGTAATTGACGGTAGGTCATCGAGTAAAACATAAGTGATATCTGGCATTCCCCAGGAAAGCGTTATAGGTCCCCTGCTCTTCCTTGTGTTTTTAAACGATTTAGGAGACAATCTGAATAGCACCCTCAGAGTGTTCACCGAAGATGCTGCCGTTTTTCTGTTAGTGAAGTAAAGAGGGGATCAAAAGCAACTGCAAAGCGATTTAGACAAAATTTCTACTTGGTGCGAAATTTGGTAATTAACACTAAATAATGGTAAGTCTGAAGTAATACATATGGCCACTGAAAGAAATCTGTTGAACTTCAATTACATGATAAATCAGTCAAACCTTAAGGTCGTAAATTCTACCAAATACCTACGAGTTACAATTACGAACAACTTAGACTGGAGACAACACGTAGAAAATATTGTGGGGAAGGCGAAGCAAAGGTTACATTTTACTGGCAGAACGCTTCGAAGATGCACCAGCTCCACCAAAGAGACTGCCTACATCACACTTGTGCGTCCTCTCCTGGAGTACTGTTGCCCCTTGTGGGACCCTCACCAGGTAGGACTGACAGAACACATTGAGATGGGTCAGAGAAGGGCAGCTCGATTTGTTTTATCACGTTAGAGGGGAGGAAAGCGTCACGGAAATGCTTCACGATTTGGGATAGAAATCATTAAAAGAACGACGTTATTCGTTGCGGGGTGATCTATTTGCTAAATTTCAGTCAACGACTTTTATTTCTAAACGTGAAAATATTTTGCAAGTGCCCCCCTACATAGGAAGACACGACCATCCCAATAAAATAAAAGAAAATCAAATCGGAACGATTTAGGTGTTCTTTCTTCCACGCGCTATTAGAGAATGGAACGGTAGAGGAAGATTATGAAAGTGATTAATGAACCCTCTGCCAGGCACTTAAATGTGATTTGCAGAGTATCTATGTAGATGTAGATGTGAGTTGAGTCACGTCTTGTGTTCATTGACGACGCTTAGCTGTGGTGTTTGTCACGATTATTTGAGGTTAATGGCAACGCCTTACGACTTATTGGAAAATACTGAAAGCTATTCGTGGGATACACAGGGTGTTTCACTAAGTGCGTTTGCCTCTGTAACGTATAAAATAATAGGTGACGGGAAATTTTAATGCGGTAGGTCAACACAAGAAATGTTACACTTTCTGCGGAGCTATGAACATAGTTTATTGTATCATTTTCCAAAGAGTTCAGCACAAAGATATAATTTTTTATATGGAACAATAGTTTTCTTTATCGTGCATGGGAATCGTTGAAATCAGCTGCGTCCAAAACAATTTAAACTACATTCCTATCACTGTTAGTTTGGGTGCCACAACCCTTCAAAGTTTCAGGGGCAGATACCACAAACGCTGCGCGTAATGCAATGCGCCTTCTAAATGTGGTGCGGCCGAGTTGTAACGTCGCCGGTGTCACGGAGCGAGAAGCTTCCTCGATGCGCTGTTAGACTGCCGACTGTCGCCGCACACGGCCGTATACCCAACAGTTACTGGCATTGGATGACGATGGCATACACGAACACGAACAACGAGTACGTTGACATGTTGCTATTGCTTGGCGAGTGCCGACACGATGCCACTGAAACAGCCACGGCGTATGCCGTGAGATATCCTAGGGGATTAGCCCCGGCAGCCATTACGTTCTTACGTGCCGAACAACGACTTTGGGAAACAGGCAGCTTGGTAATGCGCCGCAGTAACAGACGAAGACCTACAAGAAGTAAGGAGACGGAGGTGTTTGTTTTAGCTGCACTACACCACGATCCTCATGTCAGCTTACGAGCCGTTGCTGAAGTCGCTGGTGTCAGTCTCACATCTGTGTGGCGTATAGTACACGGCCACAGGTTTCACCCGTACCGCCTGTCACTGACCCAGGAGCTGCATGGGAACGATTTCCGTGCAAGAGTGACATTCTGTGAGTGGGCCATGCGTAATTTCACGCTGGAGTCTTTATAAAGTATTATGTTCTCTGATGAGTCCACGTTCACAAATTATGTTGCAGTGAATCGCCATAACATCCACTACTGGGCCGCAGACAATCCTCGGCGGGTACGACCTGTCGACCGTCAACGTAGGTGGTCTATTAACGTGTGATGTTGAATCCTTGGGGATGAAATCATCGGTCCACACTACTTTCCAGGTACACTGACAGGTGAGTTATATCGTGCTTTTATAGCCGACAGTTTGGGTGGTCTCCTTGGACATGTGTGTCTACACACGAGTCCATAGATGCAGCACGATGGTCACCCAGCCTATTCTGCGCGTGCTGTTGTGAAAGAACTAAACAGGTTTGCAGGAAGATGGTTGGGGCGCCATGGTCCTCATCCATGGCCCGCAAGTAGATTTCTTTTTGTGGGGATATCTAAAGGATCGTGTTTATGTCACTGAGCCCACATCCCCAGATGATCTAAAACGGCGCATCGAGGATGCATGTCGCTCCGTTACACCGGCGATGTTACATCTCGTCCGCAGATCCTTTCTACGGCGCATTGCATTATGCATTGAGGAACATAGACACACATTTGAACGTCTCATGTAAATCAACTTCCCAACGCCATAACATCCATCACACACCACACAGCCATGTATTATGTACAGCGTGTGGTATCTGCCCCTGAAACTTTGAAGGGTTGTAGCTCCCAAACTAACAGTGATAGGAATGTAGTTTCAATTGATTTGAACGCAGCTGGTTTCAACGATTCCAATGCACGATAGAAAGAACTATTGTTCCATATAAAAATTATATCTTTGTGGTGTAACTCTTTGGAAAATGATACAATAAACTATGTTCATAGCTCCGTAGAAAGTGTAACATTTCTTGTGTTGACCTACCGCATTAAAATTTCCCGTCACCTATTATTTTGTAAGTTACAGAGGCAAACACACTTAATGAAACAGCCGGTATATATATGAGACTACTTGTGAAGAACTAGTATAACCTAGTCTGCAAAATCAGGATTGCGAAGTGGTGCAGTTATTAACTAAGTGGACCGGATGCCGCCATGTTTGTGCATGTGGGCCAGGCGAGGTGATCAGGCGGCAGTGGGCGCAGCGAAAGTCGTGACGTCACTCGGTGCGCCGTGGCAGCCTGGGCGAAGGCAGCGGCGCTGACCTAGGGCAGCACTGCGCGCCGCGGACCATGACCCCACATCGCCCCTCACACAAAAGTCAGCGCTTCCTTATGGTTGATTAAGAAACTGACAATCATCCTGCTTCTTTAGCTCTAGTACATGAAATGTCTTGAACACTGTACAAACGTCAGCATATTTCAACTCAAAAGGGACACCTTTGATCTTGAAAGCTAGGAACCTCACGAAACCATGCTTAGAATAACAAACAATCAAAAACTAAACAGAGCTGTGCGTCATTTGAATGCAAAGCGCAGTGAAGGAGAGTAGTACACAGTGAAACGAAAATTACCCTTTTGATTGTTTCGTATAAAATACTACTCACAAAATAAATTTTCTTTCTTTGCTTGAAAGAACAATACTTTGTCAATATTTTGGAACAAAAAATAATAATTTTGCTACTAATTAGTAAGTGAAATAACAATTTTAAACAACCTCCGCAAATGTTTCACTGTGTACCATGTATATTTATTACTTGCTGAGTGAGTTATAAAACATAAATATCTTTGTTGAATACAGGTACAAACATTAACATATACTAAATTTTGTTCAATGAATATTAAATCCGGCTAAAATTGATTGGAAAACGAATATACCGGTGGTTGGAGAGTCTCTTAGTAACCATAGGTAACTCAGGTGGCAAAATCATTCCAATGTCACATGAAACACAAACTATGTCTTCTGGAACTGGGAATACAAAACCAGTAACTTTTTTTTTCCTTTTCCAGAGGTACAAGAGTTCATACTCAGTACCACAAACTACCGACTTCAAGACTTTAGCTTCAAAATATACATTGTTTTGGAATTTCACCAAAATGTAGTCACCAATCATAACGTCCCGCTCCAAGTCACTTTCTTCATTACTTTCACTTGAAACTGTTTTACTTATATACCACTTATTTCTTTTTTTTTTTTTTTTTTTTTTTTTTGATTGTTGACTCTCTTCATACATCGTTTCTCCTTTTCTTCCAGCTCTGTCTTTTTCCTCAAAGTC
Organism: Locusta migratoria; assembly: GCA_026315105.1. Classification (NCBI taxonomy): domain Eukaryota; kingdom Metazoa; phylum Arthropoda; class Insecta; order Orthoptera; family Acrididae; genus Locusta; species Locusta migratoria. Next base: position 62,174,297 of record CM048744.1, on the reverse strand, counting down.
TTTTCTTCAGTAACTGATCTCTCTCTCTGGGGTTAGGAGGAGTCATACATGCATCTGAGGCCAATGGTCCTGTTTCACTGTGTACCGCATACAAGTGTTTCACTGTGTATCAAAGTCACCATAAACTAAAACGTTAGGCACAACTCTTAAACTAACGTATCTACCAAATTTAAAAGTGGTCAATATATAGCTACAGATGTGTATCTTATCACAAAACTTAATATTTCTTTTAGCGGTATGTTACATCGAAAATATTAAACTTACAAAGAGACGTTAACTGGAACTTCTGACCACCGAAAACCAATAGTAACGTATAGAAACAGGAATAATCAACCAAACTGTCCGCCATTACAGTCAAAGATGTATCTTATAATAAACATACAAAGAAACCAACAAGTAGAAAAAAAAATTACTAAAGACAATTAAGATGGAATGTTTCACTGTGTACCGTGTTTCACTGTGCGCTACTCTCTCCTACTTGTCTGCTAGCGCCACTAGATGGTGGCATAGTGTAGCTGCACTAACCAGTGCTCCAGTTGCGCGAGTGGTATAGCTGCGGTACGTATTCGTCTCTTGGAACGGTCACAAGCGAGTCACTGTATAAACCGTGTACAAATTACACTCCTGGCCATTAAAATCGCAACACCACGAAGATGACGTGCTACAGACACGAAATTATCCGACAGGAAGAAGACGCTGTGTAAATGATTAGCTCTTCAGAGCATTCACACGTGGTTGGCGCCGGTAGCAACATATACAACGTGCTGACAAGAGCAAAGTTTCCAATCGATTTCTCATACATAAACAGCAGTTAACCGGCGTTGCCTCGTGAAACGTTGTTGTGATGCCTCATGTAAGGAGGAGAAATGGGTACCATCACTTTTTCGACTTTGATAATGGTCGGATTGTAGCCTATCGCAATTGCGGTTTATCGTATCGCGACATTGCTGCTCGCGTTGTTCGCGATCCAATGACTCTTAGCAGAATATGGTATCGGTGGGTTCAGGAGGGCAATACGGAACGCCGTGCTGGATTCCAACGGCTTCGTATCACTAGCAGTCGAGATGACAGGCATCTTATCCGCATGGCTGTAACGGATCGTGCATCCACGTCTCGATCCCCGAGTCAACAGATGGGTACGTTTGCAAACCACTTTCGACGACGTTTGCAGCAGCATGGACTATCAGCTCGCAGACCATGGCTGCGTTACCCTTGACGCTGCATCACAGACAGGAGCGCCTGCCATGGTGTACGCACTGTCGAACCTGGGTGCACGAATGGCAAAAAGTCATTTTTTCGGATGAATCCACGTCCTGTCACGTACAGCATCATGATGATCGCATCTGTGTTTGGCGACATCGCGATGAACGCACATTGGAAGCGTGTATTCGTCATCGCCATACTGGCCTATCACCCAGCGTGATGATATGGGGTGCCATTGGTTACATGTGTCGGTCACCTGTTATTCGCATCGACGGCACTTTGAACAGTGGCCACTATATTTCAGACCAGTGGATCTACCCTTCATTCGATCCCTGCGAAACCCTAAATTTCCGCAGGATAACGCACGACTGCCTGTTGCAGGTCCTGTACGGGCCTTCTTCGATACGGCAAACGTTGGACTGCTGCCCAGGCCAACGCATTCTCCAGGTATCTCACCAATTGAAAGCCACTGGTCGACCAACTGGCCCGTCACAATACGCCAATTACTACTCTTGATGAGCTGTGGTATCGTGTTGAAGCTGCATGGGAATCTGTACCTGTACACGCCATCCGAGCTCTGTTTTACTCAACGCCCAGGCGTATTAAGGCCGTTATTACGGCGAGAGGTGGTTATTCCGGATACTCATTTCTCAGGATCTATGCACCCAAATTGCGTGAAAATGTAATCACATATCAGTTCTTGTATAACATATTTGTCCAATGAATACCCGTTTATCGTCTGCATTTCTTCTTGGTGTAGCAATTTTAATGGCCAGTAGTGTATTGCCAACCACTGCACGTTACTTCCTTTCGCAATATAAACTCTGTATCAGAAGGATTACCGGTTTTGTAAGGCTACAAGTTGGCAAAGCACAAGTGAAGGTAAACTATCGTTATTTCATCGTGAAACTTCACACTGTGATTTACGATCAATATGCTGCAGCTACGTATAAGCCTATGTTGCAATATGCTTGGCGAAAGCCAGGGGCCAGCCGCGGTGGCCGAGGGGACTGAGGCGCTTCATCACGGTCTGCACGGCCACTACGGTCGGGGGTTCGAATCCCCCCTCGGGCATGGATATTTGTGCCGTCCTTAGTCTTAGCTAGTTCATAAGTAGTTTGTAAGCTTAAGGACTGATGACCCCGTAGTTAAGTCCCATAAGTGCTAAAAACATTTGAACTTTTTTTTTTTTTTTGAGAGCCAGGGCATGACACTGGCATACCAATATCTCATTTAAATTATAATTAGTGTGGCCTCTGATATTGGACTGCGTGAATGCGACTCTGATTTCGAATGTGATAACGTGGCTTTAGTGTGGTGTGCACATTGTTCTGTTTCACCTGCATCGAAATCCCGCATCTGGTCTCTGAGGACTAGTATGAGGCATGGAAGTTAAATTGTGGCAACACTTGTAGTGTCCCTCGATGTTTTATACGGAATACATCACACTTCGGCACAGCCTCGTGATTATTAAACATGATTTTGTTTCCTTTTTAAACTGCTTCTTCTTTTATAAAATAAATTTGGTTGCCGTCGATGTTTATTTCCTGTAATCAAGCTGGACTTCTCTCCGCATTGGACACTGAAGTATTCCTTGTAATACTAGTACAATAATTGAATTTTTACTCAAATGAAACTCTTGAAACTGCTGTAAAGTAGCACTATATATTGCACCTATTCTTCATACAACGTCAATTCGGAGCTTCGATAAGTCTGACTGAACTTGATGCACATCCGTATTCAATAGTCAAACTTTATTTAATGCGTACAACTGTGAATGAGTGGGTGTTGCCAGCTGTCAGCCGATACCCCAAATAACATGGCGGACGCCAGTTCATCTTGCCTCATAGATGGTCGACCTATCGCCACTCTATTCTTTGGCTGGCGTCGACGACTGACTGCGGCTTGTCAAAGATGATGCTCCAGTCAAAGACCATAAGGAAATGGTCAGGGGGCGAAACGTCGTGATATACAAGAAATGTGACTAAGTTTAACAAACCAAAGATTTTTCGAATAACGCAAAAGTGCGGACTTGAACTGGGTGTTTCAGGATGAATACTAAATATTTTAGGGGATGGAACTATAGACCAATTCCAGTAAAAAATGCCACATGTAAATTTGTCCATTTTTATTGAGTACAGAGGTACAGCTGTCTGCTATGTAATCAAAAGTTAAAGGAAAGGAAAATGACGACGTAAAAAGTTGATTTTTAAAAATTCCACCACCAAATTCAATGCTCTTCCGACATCTCTGGCTAACACTTTGTGTAGCTTTTCTGAGGTTGTCTTCGTGTTGTATTACTGAGGACATAATATTCACAATCTGAAAGATCAAATCGGCTCTTGTGATTACTCTTTATTTGTAAATTTCGCCATTAACCATCACCAATTCCAAATCAAATTCAAATGTTTGAAAATCTATCGGGCTCAAATTCTAGGTTATGAGTCCGAAGCTTACAAACTACTTAAACTAAAATAAACTAACCTAAGGACAAACACGAACACCCATGCCCTGTGGGGGGGGGGGGGGGGGCTCGAACCCCTGACGGCGAACGGCCGCGCGCACCGCACCACGGCGCTCCAGTACGCACGGCTAATCCGCCGCGGCAAATTTCAAATCGTTAAGAACCGACGACCTTAATGGTCAAGAAACGTGCCCGTATGTACCGAACCACCTTCCAAGGATTGTTGGGCTTATATGTGTCGTCTGACGACTACAATGCGTAGCACCCCATCATTATGAAAGAACATACGCATTCTTATAGGCTAAAGAATCTCTACCAATAACGATGGAAGTTAATTTTCGAGAAAGTGTAGATGACGGGGTCGTGTAAGACGATGCAGTGACTTAATAGCCCCAATAAACGGATTGTCTACGAAACCACTGCACATTTACAGAGAAGCTCTCTTCAAAATGAGTCTCCACAAAGCTATGTGGGTTTCTTGGGACGACTGACATCACAAGCTGTGGCTGTTCTGTTCGGTCGATGAGACTGGGAACTACTGTACCTACCACCATACTCCCCTTGTGACTTTGACTTGATCCAGAGATTCGACAGGCAGTACACCGCTCCATTCGTACCATCAATAGAACAGGATCTGCTAACGGTATACTACGCCTTCCACATCGCTGGCAACACGTTCTGCACAAGGCTGCTGAGTACTTTGAAGGACAGTAACAGATGCAAATATGTAACGCTTTTGCATCGGTTGTGGATAAATACGAGGGTTGAAACTTAAATAGTGGCAACTATTTATTCACAACCGATACAAAAGAGTTACATGTTTGCATCTGTTACTGTCTTTCGAAGTACTCAACAGCGTTGTGTAGAACCCGTTGGCAGCGATGTGGAAGGCGTACTATACTGTTATCAGAGCCTGTTCTGTTAATGTGCGAATGGAGCGGTCTACTGCATGTCGAATCTCTGGAACAGCTCTCAATCGAATGCCGCGAAGTGGTTCCTTCATCTTCGGAATCAAATCAAAGTCACAAGGACTTTGAATTACTTACATTGTTTGGTCGACTGATAGCATTTGAGAAGTTCTGGATAGACGACGCGTGTTGTGTGTTATTTGTTACTTGATATTGATAGAATAGACCGTTAATTTGTCACTATCAAACTATAGTTAAGGTGAGACGGTAGGCCCTATACCGACAATGTTAAATTAAGCAAACTCATTTTCTCAGAAACTACTGAAAAGATCTGTCTGAAATCTCCACTAAAAATTGTATGATTTTTGGGCAACACACTGAACTGAAATCGTTGTGGTATTATAATTTATAAAAATTTATTAATTTAATTGCCGTACATTAAATTTTTTGTGAAGAAAATATAAATATTTTAATTACAGCAGAATTACTGGTTTAATCAACATGACTGCGGTTCCACAGCTGTAATGCAGTGTTGTTTACAGTCTGTGAGAATTTCATTAAAGTTTCGCTGAGAGTTTCTGAGAAAACGTGGCAAATGTTTCAGAATTTATAGTTTTGAGAAAAATGAGACATAAAGTTTTAAACTAGTATGTTTTTAACTCAGAAAAGTACATATAAAATTATACATTTGACATGTTTATAATACCATCTGAAATACGAGAACAAGTTTAGTCCCTCACATATCAGAAGCAAATGTACCATCATTTTTCTATAAAAATACTAACAAAAACAAATCATCACCAAAGATCTTCTAATCTCTGTGCAGCCTTCTGATTCCTCAGACTGCGAACTTTAGCCACACGTTTGTTATAGGAAAAACTTACAGATTCGTCCCCAAGAAGTGGTTAAAAGCAGTCTCCACCATAATCAGGGTCCTCATTATCTTTGGTTTCACTTGTCTGTTTCCTTTTCCTGCTTCTTGGCTCTTTAGAGAAGCAGCAAAATCTGACTTGGCAGTACGCAAGCTGACAAGTTCTCTTAGAATAGTTATAATATTCTGTCCGGGTGATATGCCTAACTGTTCTAAAACTTTTAGTCTGGCAATGTTTCAATTGTTACAGGTTATCAAAGCATCTGAAACTCCTAGTTGTAAAGTTCTGTAACCGAGAAAAACATTTTTAGGGATGCGGGTCTACACGATGTTGTTCAAAGCCTCATTTACGTTTTGAATTTTTCCATGCAATCACTTCCTCGGTAGATGAGGGTGGGCACGATCTCTGTAGATTGGTTTGATTGGATCCTTAATTGATTCAGGGATAGAGCGCCTGTGCCTTGCTAAACTTACACCACGTATCAGGGGCTGGCGAACATAGAAAATGCTGTTGGCTTATCGTCAGTGGATATATGGTGGAAGAAAGTGGCCCACATTACTTTCTTCATTGCCACCAGATCTCCAATATTTCTCCTAACGCCATTCCCATAACAGTCCTGCAAATCATTGATAATCTTATTTGGAATAGACTTGCCATCAGAAAGCTTTGTTCCACCAAGTTTGCTCCTGAGTGTACGAAGGCAGGTTAACCAACATATGAACCGTACATTTCTGTACAAAACAGAAAAAATACTTTGTAACTGCAAAAGTGCCGGACTTATAATCCTGTCTTTGAAAAGGGGCGAAAATTATTAGCAGCAGATGTCATAAAATTTTAAAAATTCCGTTTGAACTGGTGGACAGGAATAAAAAATACACATAAATGTTCAAAAAAGAACATAGTATCTAAATATGCAAAAAACTGAAAATAGGTTTTCCGAAAAATTTCAGGCTCGATGTTACCTTGATACTTCATATGTGTGTTAGCCTGTCCCGAAAATCCATAGAATCTAATCTATAATATATTTATAACTATGCGAAAGGTGTGTTTAGGGAGATGGGAAGTAAAGGAAATGGTGTGATGCCTTCCACGCATTATTTCCAAAGTAAATATGCATTTATTAGGGAATAGGGGGTGTTATACTGCACACTGAAGCTGCTGCCGCCTTCCTTAGGGTGACGGTACCACCCAACAGTCCTGTGACCTTTACGGTTTATTCTCTGCCTACACATACCCTGACAAGTGCGATTTAGTACCAGTTAAGCTTGCTAAATCGGTATTTTGATATCCTAACAGCTTACTGATGTGAAGCACAGCTGCCGCCACGCCTGTTTGGTGTACATGTTGTACTACTGCAGGCCACGCTGCCGGCTAGATACCGGCGACCTTGTTGAGGCTGGTGACACTGTACAGCTGCCTTCTGGAAACGTCGGCGCAGCTGGCGGCCTTGTCGGCGGTTGCGGCTGTCTGCGTGTCGCAATTAATACGCGCCAAATTCCTCTCCGGATCGACTTGTAGTTTCCATTCCTAAAAATAGCTTAACCGGTAAACAAGCTGATAGTTGCTCAGCTCACTTCAAGTTTTCTTACGCAATGTATGTTTTAAATACACTCACATTCTGAAGAAAAAAGAGACACTTGAAAAACAAGAGGCAAGAATTTTGTATTCATCTGAACCCGCTGCTCATATGTTATATAACGACACTGTAAGACAATTTGCTGTAACAAAGACGCTGCTATATGAAAAAATTATTTATGAATTACGACAGGTCTGTTTCAGCACAATTGCCATCTTCAGGTTTATTAATCTTTACTCCCTTGTAACGTCGTTGCCTTATTTGCTGTGATGATAATTCGACTATTTTATAGCTGTTAATAGTGAACACATTTCGTATCGTTCTTATACATAATTCAAATTCCATATTAAATTTTTTTTTATTTCCGTATGTTGTCAGCTATTTTGACAGCTCTGACAGCGATGTTACATGGTTACAGCAATCATCGCTATAACATCACTGACTGCGATGTCAAAATATCTGCCAAAACAGAGAAAATTAAAAAAAAAGTTTTGGAATTGGACTGATTCAACACGGATTCTGAAAGTATTGCTCTTGCGAAACACAGCTTGCCCTTTATTCACATGAAGTGATAAGTGCCATCGACAAGGGATCTAAATTGCTTCCATATTTCTGGATTTCCGGAAGGCTTTTGATACTGTACCTCACAAGCGGCTACTAATGAAATTGCGTGCTTGTGGATTATCTCCCCAGTTGTGCGATTGTATTCACGATTTCCTATCAGAAAAGACACAGTTCGTTGTAATTGATGGTAAGTCATCGAGTAAAACAGAAGTGATATCTGGCGTTCTCCAGGGAAGCGTTATAGGTCCTCTATTCTTCCTTGTGTTTATAAACGATTTAAGAGATAATATGAATAGTTCCCTTAGACTGTTCGCGGATGATGCTGTCGTTTAAAGGTTAGTGAAGTCAACAGAGGATCAAAAGCAACTGCAAAGCGATTTAGACAAAATTTCTACATAGTCCGAAAATTGGCAATTGACACTAAACAAAGAAAAGTGCGAAGTAATACACATGACCACTAAAAGAAATGCGCTGAACTTCAATTACGCGATAAATCAGTCAAACCTTAAGGTCGTAAATTCTACCAAATACCTAGGAGTTACAATTACGAACGACTTAGACTGTAGAGAACACACAGAAAATATTGTGGGGAGGGCGAACCGAAGGTTACGTTTCATTGGCAGAACGCTTCACCAGCTCCACCAGCTCCACCAAAGAGACTGCCTACATCACACTTGTGCGTCCTCTCCTGGAGTACTGTTGTCCATTGTGGGACCCTCACCAGGTGGGACTGACGGAAGACATTGAGAAGGTTCAGAGAAGGGCAGCTCGTTTTGTTTTATCACGTTACGGGAGGGGGGGGGGGGAAGCGTCACGGAAATGTTGCACGAATTGGGGTGGAAATAATTAAAAGAAAGACGTTATTCATTGCGACGTGATCTGTTTGCTAAGTTTCAATCGCCGACTTTTACTTCTGAATGTGAGACATGACCACTTAGGGAGACATGACCATCCCAATAAAATAAGAGAAATAAGATCGAAAACGGAACGATTTAGGTGTTCTTTTTTCCCGCGCTGTTAGTGAATGGAACGGTAGAGAAATATCATGAAAGTGGTTAATGAACACTCTGCCAGACACTTAAATGTGATATGCAGAGTATCTATGTAGATATATGCGAACGATACTAAATGTTTACACTGTTAACAGCACTAAAATAGTCATCATCGTGACAGCAAATAAGATAACGACCTTACAAGGAAGTAAAGATTAATAAACCTGAAGATGGCAATTGTGCTGAAACAGGCCTCTCGTAAATAATTTCTTCATATAGCAGCGTCTTTGATACAGGTTTCTTACAGTGTCGTTAGAGGCAAGAAATGATTAGCAATTCAGTAACCTCGGATCAACATTTGTCCACTTTTCTACAAGGCACAGGGTTCGCTGTAACGCTGATAACTTCATCAGTTAAAACTTCGAGCTAAATTGTCGTGGTCGATAGGTGAAACTTCTCCCCCCTGACGTTTCGTTGTCAACTGCGGGCAACATATTCTGAGGTGAGTCGACGACTGGCTGCTAGACGCTGGATCTGCCGCTTATGTCGACGACATAGAGGGCGCCAACACACGTCACGTGCTGCCGACAATGCAAATATGTGTCACTATCCTTTCTCTCGACTGCAGGTAATCGATTGTCACAAGGTTGGTGCACTTCAGAAGATGTTGTCCGCAGTTAACAACGAAACGTGAGGGGGGAGATGTTTCACCGATCGGCCACTGTAATTCAGCTCTGCAATTTTTACTGATGAAAACGCCGGACATGAAGTCCTACATGTTCTACATCTACACATATACTCCGCAATCCACCGTAAGATGTGTGGCGGAGGGTACACTGTACCACTACTAGGCATTTCCTTTCTTCTTCCACTGTTGTACCACTACTAGGTATTTCCTTTCTTCTTCCACTAACAAATCGAACGAGGGAAAAAGAATACCTGCGTATGAGCCGTAATTTCTCTTATCTTGTCCTTGTGATCATTACGCGAAATATAAGTAGGCGCAGCAAGATCGTTCTACACTCTGCTTCAAATTCTAGCCTTCTAAATTTCCTCAACAAATTTCTCGAAAAGAACGTCGTGTTTCCTCCAGCGATACCCATTTGAGTTTCCGGAGAATTTCTGTGACATTCGCGCATTGGTCAAACCTACCAGAAACGAACCTAGCTGCTCGCCTTTGAACTGCTTCTATGTTTTCCTTTAAACCTACTGCGGGTCCCAAACACTTGACCAATACTCAAGACGTGGTCGTAAAAGCGTTTTATACGCGGTATCCTTTACAGATGAAGCACATCTTCCCAAAATTCTCGCAGTAAACCGAAGTCGGCTGTCCGCCTTACACGCAAGAGTCCTTACATGTTCGTTCCATTTCATATCGCTCTGCAATGTTACCAACTAGATATTTGAACGACACGATTCCATCAAGAAGCTCACTAGCAATGCTGTATTCGAACATTATGGGATTGTTTTTTCTACGCATGCGCATCACCTTACATTTTTCTACATTGAGGGCTAGCTGCCATTCTTCACACCAACTAGAAATTTTGTCTAAGTCATCCTGTAGGGTATTACAGTCAGTTAAAGACGACACCCTCCCATACACCACGGCAACAGCAAACAGGCACAAGTTACTCTGCCCGTCAGATCATTTATATAGATAGAAAATAATAGCGGTCCTATCACACTCCCCTGGGACACACCTGCCGATACACTCGTCTCTGATGAACACTCGCCGTCGAGAAGGACGTACTGCTTTCTATTTCTTAGGAAGTCTTCCAGCCAGTCAAAATCTTTGAACCTATACCATATGCTCGTATCTTCGTTAGCAGTCTGCAGTGTGGCACCGCGTCAAATGCCTTTTCGAAATCGAGAAAAACACAATATGCCTGTTGTCCTTCATCCATGGCTCGCAAGATGTTACGTGAGAAAAAGGCAAGCTGAGTTTCACATGAACGATGTTTCCTAAACTAATGCTGATTCATAGAAAGAAGCTTTTCTCTCTCAAGGAAATTTACTATATTCGGAGAATATGCTACAGATATTCTACAGGAAACTGATGTCAACGATATTGGCCTGTAATTATGTGGCTCAGTTCTTTTACTCTTCTTATGAACGGGAGTTATGTGCGCTAATTCACTAGGAACTTCGCGCTGAATTAAAGATTCGCAATAAATGCAAGCTAAGTAAGAGCCCAATGTCACAGAATACTCTTTGTAAAACCGAACTGGTATTCCCTCCGGACCAGGAGTCTGTTTCGTATTTAGCTCTCTCAGCTGATTCTCTACACCGGAAGTACCTATTACTATTTCCTTACTGATAACTTGTTCGAGGCCTGGTGGCATCGAAACATACATGCTTCACACCCGCCACTGCCGCTGCCCCTATCTGGCACCGACCCGTGCGGCCGCACGTTTCGCACGTATTGATACGCATCAAAAAACTGCCTGTCATAGTAAGAGCAAACCATAACAGAAATTTATTTTACTATTATGTTTATATTCTACTTACTTTCAGTGGAATAAGCTGCAAATATACACTTATTCGTATTTGCTCATGACGAAGATGTTCGTAATACCATTGAATCAGTTAAAATCAGCTCTTTTTACATTAATTCCGTGTTATTTATGTCTTTTAATATTTTACTGATGCTTGTAACACAAAAGTTATGCCAACTGTATCGATAATTAAGTACCAGTTGCAGCTGGTGCTTCAGATGACTGGAGGTTCGCTTCTTTCAGTGCCGGATCTACGATATTTCCGAACGGGGCCGAAACTCGATGTTTCATCATGTCCACGTAACGCAAAGTCAAACTCACCGCTGAATTTAATACAATCAATAATTTTGAAAAGGACGTGGTGACTTTGCCTTACGTTGTTATTGGGTCTTTCGATATTCCGTCTCAAAACTGAACTAAGCTTTTTTTCCAAGGACCCATAAGTCTTAATAAGCATTCTTGTGTGTAATAGGCTTCTCGTACTTTCAAACCTTCTGGGTTTGTTGAGCTAGATCTGACACACCAGTGGATGTACAAGCTGCGTCTTTACCCTTTGCAAACAGCAAGCACGGAAAACAGAGTAGTTTATTTGTAGAATGCAGCCGCAAACCCAATCGCATGTTTTGTATATATTTCAGTTAAAAGATCTGCAGAATGTCTTACCTTGGCTTGTATGCGTTCGCTTCAACTCGAGCTGAGGTGTCTGCCTACCAAGCTTCTTTATTTGACACTTTTCTTCTAAGCTGAAAGCTGAATTTTTTTTGTATAAGATACTGAACGTTGTTAATTTTTCTTTGATAATAAACATCAAGAACATATGAATATGCACATGAACACTAAAACAGAGTAAGTAACTGATTACACTGTTAAGTGAGTGTAAAAGAATGAACTGTTACGATGAAAAGACAAGCTACCTTTAGGTTACGTACCACTGTAAGCAGCAACCCTCCTAACCTTACACATGCGCAAGTGCTGCTCTTCCCCAAATCTTTTCAAACGGGTAAATATTTGTTACAACGAAGAGTATAAATGTCCCTCAACCTCAAACTCGCGACACGTTCACAAAAACGTCCAAAGATATGTGGCAAGCACTAATACAAAAGTCCTTGTTCTTCCTGTACCTGTGAAAACGAAGATTGGGTTAAAAAACTGGTTACAGTCATGTTCGAACCCCCTTCCTTCAACAGCGCAGTGCGATGGCGCTAACCACACGGATTTTCTATGTAGGTGTAGAGTAGTGACTTCATTAGTATTCATAATCGGATCTCCTGAAGACTTTTACAGTTGAAGCGTCTTAATTTATAGTTATAAGGTATTTTACCAAATATGACCTGTTTTTGATTAATCTTCTATACGTGAAAAGAAAACATGAAGGGTGTTTGTAGCGTTAATGAAGGATTCGCCAATTCGCAAGGTGAGGTGCGCAGTAGCTCCATTGCCTTTGCTTCGGGACAATTCGTGCGTCTAGTAGCCAGGAGCTGCTGACTCTACCAGCTCCAACGCCAATGTTAAAAGCGTCGTTTCCCTTCGCCCCTCCCTGCCGCGGGAGCGGCCATATGCTGCCTCCAAGGGGTTCAAATGAGAATTTGGACCTCGGCCTCGCGTGCGGATTGTAACGCTGTGGCCACTAACGACTATATTAAGCGGCCGCGCTACGACTGGTATTCGTGCTGCCTCCGCGACGTAAAACTTCTCTCATGCGATGAAAATACTTTGAATGTGCTTATAAAATGATCTAATAGAAGAAGGAAACGAATAATGATAGTTTACAAACACCTTTTATTTTAAACATAAGGAGAGGCATTTAATGAAAATTTATGTTGTGGCCGGGGTTCGAACCCAGGCCCTCCTACTTACTAGGTAGGCGCTTTCGACCACTCAGGTAACACAGCATTGCAGCCAAATCGACTACACGGACTGTCTTAAAGCACGTCTCCCTACACACTGCATACTTTAAAATGTTCAAATGTTTGTTAAGCTTATGGGGCTTAACTACGGGGTCATCAGTCCCTAAACTTACAAACTACTTATCAACTACCTTATGCTAAGGACGGCACAAATATCCATGCCCGAGGGGGGATTCGAGCCCCCGACGGCAGTGGCCGTGCAGACCGTGACTGGAGCGCCTCAGTCCCCTCGGACACCGCGGCCGGCAACTCATACTTCACTTGTGCGTCATGTTCCCTGTGAAATGCGCATCAAATTGCCAGGGCTCTCCTACATTGGAATAGCACCTCAGCAAAGAATGCGAATAGAAACTAATCCCGCCTTGTTCCTCAGGCCGAGGTGATATAAATATCAACAAATAATACAACTCTTTGAGACAATGTGTCTCATTATACCAAAGTTATTAAACATAAGGGGAGGCACTGAATTAAAATTTATGGTGTGGGCGGGGTTGGAACCCAGGACCTCCTACTTACTAGGTAGGCCCTTTAGACCACTCAGCTAACACAGCCAAAGCGACTACACCGACTGTCTTAAATCACGTCTCCCTCCACACCTCATACTTTAATTCTACCTAGTAAGTAGGAGGTCCTGGGTTCGAATCCCGGCCACAACATAAATTTTAATTCAATGAATCTCCTTATGTTTAATACCTGTGGTATAACGAGACGATGTTGTCTCAAAGAGTTGTATTATTTTTATTTTATTTATTTATCTACTTGTTTTTCACGAAGAGCTTTTTTCCGAGGGTTCACGGAACCAGTGAAGACATAGGACGCGCCGCGCGGTTGTCAGAGAGAGGGTCTGGTATGTGGATAGCGCGCACCTGCTCTCGCCTGAGTGCCCGGAGGCGGCGTGTTTGTTCAGCCACCTGTCAGGGCGGGCTCTCAGGAGGCTCCCTCGCCGACGGCCGTGGATTTGGCAGGAGTTATTAATGGCGCGAGATCTCGGTTGTGGACCGGTTTGGAAGAGTGGGCCTCTCTTTACCGCGCCGCGCCAACCTGTTCTGCGGCGGAAAAATACGGCCGGCAGGAAGGCGACGCACCACCGAGGACCCCTGTATCCCCTGTGTCCCCTGTATCTGGTGCAGCGCGGCCCCAGGGGAGCTGCAGGCCGTCCGAGGCCGTGCAGCGGCGCTACTCGACGACCTCAGCGTAATTACACGGCGCGAAAGGTTGCAGATGCCTTCTAGGGCTGCACCGCACTCACGTATGATATGCGAGATACCGGCTCACTGCAGATCTCCTTCGAAACCTTGAAAGCCGTGAGCTCCACCTCGCCTTCAGTATCCAGGTCCTATCCCCGGGTGAATACGTGTCGATACACGGCACGATTTTGCAGCCACTTACAACGGGAAAAAATGTCTACAGGGGGTATGTTAACCGGTCCTATATCATTTCCTTTCCTCCTCCATGATGCCATGGATGACGCACAACAGTTTGCGTTTGTATCGCAATGGCAGTGTACGCAAGGGTTGTAGTTACTCCCCGCTGCACTGTGTGAAGAGTAGAAACTCTAAAAGTGCACCAACCTGATGTCTTCTCTAGATGTCCCCACGCAGATGATAGAACGCAGATCGGAGTTCTTGAATGAGGCTGAAATTGCTAAACTGTTGGTAGGATCTGATGTAGTTACTGAATAAAAGTGAAATCCTCGGGAATTGGGATGCCAACTGATTTTATTAAAGTCAGCAGGCCGGTCGCGGTGGCCGAGCTGACTGAGACGCTCCAGTCACGGCCTGCACGGCCACTACGGTCGGGGGTTCGAATCCCCCCTCGGGCACTTATATTTGTGCCGTCCTTAGAATTAGCTAGTTCATAAGTAGTTTGTAAGTTTAGGGAGTGATGACCCCGTAATTAAGTCCCATAAACTATACAAACATTTGAACATTTGAAAGTCAGCAAAAAACCGGTAAACTGCATAATAACATCAACGTGAAACATATTTTTTTTAACTGAAAGTAAATGTAAAGTTATTTCCCTTGATCTAAGTTAATTAGTGTTTTATGACCGCCTACATATGCATGTTACACCACCGAGTGCGCGTACTAAAGTCACATGTTACTCTACCGAGCGCCTGTTTTGGAGAGTGGCGGCTCGATGCAAGGCTGCCTTCGTTCCGCAATTTGGCGCGTAAACATGACCGCCGTGTATCGTCCGTCTTAAATTAACTGTTTTGTTTATGTTTTTAGCAACTGTTAATACGTTTTACCTACTCAGGGAATAGCTTGGCTTTGAGGGGTATTTCTAAATTGAGTTTGACTTTGAATATATTGTTAGTTTATTAAATATTAATAAAAATATGAATGCGTTTTGGCGCGTGACCGCCAGTGCTACAGCCAATCGGCGACCAATGCCTGCCACTCGGGGACTTCCCTAGAATTCAGGGAAAATACCAGTGCTCTTTCCCGTGAGAACCCGACCTATTGTACCACCTGTCGTGGTTCTCACCAGCTTTTACCATCTGTCGCCTACTGGTCGTAACCGGCTGCACTGAAGCAATGCTTAGAGCTTAATATGATGGCTTTAAGCCAGAAATATTACACACTGTCACTTATGTATCGCAGCGAGCACAGAGAAACATAGAGAGGCTATACCATAGATGACTATAGGTCCACTCTTTTCAGTACCAGATCTTCATAGTGGCACCGCCCCCGCTCGGCAAGAGAAAATTTCGATTTCGCGAACCTCTGCGACTAGCGACGGAGGAAAACGCCCCGGTTTCCCCCCTCCCCCTCCCCCTTTAGATATATTAAAAAGTCTGCAGAATGTCGTACCTCGGCTTGTTTGTGCTTGCTTCAAATCGATCTGAGGCGTCTGCCTACCTAGCTTCTTTATTTCACACTCTTGTTCCAAGTGTAAATCTGAGTAATTTGTTTCTAAAAAGATACTTTCGTTCATTTTTCTTTGATAATAAATGTCAAGAACATATGAATGTGCACATGAACACTAAAACACAGTAAGTAACTGATACAATGTTAATGAGTCTGTTACGATGAAGAGACAAGCTACCTTCGGGTCACCTGACACTGTAAGCAGCACCCCCTCCTAACCTTACACATGCGCAAAGGCTGCTCTCGGCCACATCTTTTCAAACAGTTAAATGTTTGTTACAACAAAGAGTATAAATGTCATTTACCCCGAAATCGCGACTCATTTCCAAATACGTCAAGATATATGTGGCAAGTAACAATACAAAAGTCACTCTTGTTCCTGTATCTATTAAAAAGAAGAAAAAAAATTCTTGCAGGTGGTCTCGAACCGCTTAATTCACGACTATTGTTGTTAGGTGCAGAGGGGTGACTTCATTAATATTCACGATCGTATCTTCAGAAGGCTTTTACAGTTGATGAGTCTTTAATTTACAGTTATAAGATATTTTACCAAATATGACGAATTTTTGTTGAATATTCAATGTACCAAAAACTAATATGAAGGGCGGATGTTGCCTTCATGGAGGATTTACCCATGCACAAGGAGAGGTGCGCAGTAGATCCATTATCTTTGCTTCGGGACCATTTTTGCGTAACCGCCAGAGCTCGGGTAGCCAAGAGCTGGCGTCTCTACCAGCTCCAAAGCCATTGTTAAAAGCGGCGTTTCCCCTCGCCCCTCCCGGCCGCGGAAGCGCTCTTATGCTCCCTCCAGGGGGTTCAGAAGAGAATTTGTACCTCAGCCGCGCTTGCGCAATGCAACGCTTTTTTTAAATTTATTTATTTATAGTTTTGTGTTCTTCAGGTAGATCGATGCTTTGCAGTCGTTTGTTCATGTTCGTTCTGGTGTGTTAGTTTATTATTTTTCCTCTGTTATTATTATTATTATTATTATTATTATTATTATTACAGATCGCGTTGAGCCATCTTTCTTTTCATTGGTTCATCGGTTTGATCGCTCCTTTGTGGACGTTGGTTTATTTTATTTAATTTCGATCGTTTCGTCGTAGACTCAGTTTTTTCGTTACAGAGGGCGTCGAGCAGTCGTGACCGAGCACGCTGAACTACCACGCTGGCAACCCTCTGAAAGAGCGCTCTAAGCCACCGCGCCCCAGCAAGTTTCGAACCACTTGTTCGTACGTCGCCCATTACGCTACGGCGAACAGCTGCGAGAGTAATACGTAATTTTGGACCCATCGATGGTAGGTATTAACTGCTAACATGGCATTTTTGGACATTAGCTTGTAATTCATTGTTCTAAAAACGACGTGTTTTGAAATGACAACACTTGAATTATAATAAGAAAATTATCAAATACAGAAAGCAATATGGCGTATGTAAAAGTGAGTTTCGGGCGAGGGATGTCACGTGATTGATTTCCGAACGCCAAATGTACGCTGTGTTCCAACCAGGCTATAGTCATTTGTAACCAGTACAGGGAAAGAAAATAAACAACCAAGGGAAGACATGTGATCATATTTTATTGAAAAAATATCATGTAAATGTGGGAGAGATATTAAAATAACAGTTTAAACAGGTACAAATTAAAATATGAGTATGCTTGTCAAAGCTAAACTGAAATATCAAATAATTTTGGCTTTTTGTTAAAATACGGTCAGAAAGAATATTACGTGTTGGGTGCATAGATATTATCACTATAGTAGATTCGTAATCGTATCGACATTTTTATTATTTTTGTCCGAAATGTTTGCAAAAAAGTCGTAAAACCTACAAGCAAATCTAAAGTGGGCCGTAAAACACATCAGTGCGATTTTTTTAGACCTGTGCAGGCAATATTTTTCCACATTAATTTGCTACGAATTGTGAATTCTTAAACATATTCCATTTTGTAATAACCTAATCTTTAAAGAAAAATACAAGTGATAGCCATAGTACAAATGTTGAAAATGGATGCATATATTACTAATTGCTTCGATTGCCACATGGAAAATCTATAATATTAAGCTAAGATGAACATTTGAACATTTTGTTCAAATGTTTGTAAATCTATCGGACCAAACTGCGTGGTCATCAGTCCGTAGCTTACAAACTACTTATACTAAGGTAAACTAACCTAAGGACAACACAAACACCCATGCCCCAGGTAGGACTCGAACCTTCACGGCGAGCAACCGCGCGCTCCGCAGCGAGACGCTTTAGACCACTCGGCTACTCCATCGCGGCGTAAGTTCCGTTTGGTAATAAAATGAAATTGTACACAGATACAGAAGAAATTTTTATTGCGCAAAATTCTACATCTCTTAAGCTACTTTCCACATAACTGCCGAAATTTTGCAGGTTTTTGTCATAGCGTGGCACCAGGTTTTGTATACCTTCTTCATAGAAATCTGCCGCCTGTGTTTTCAACCAGTTGGAAACAGTTTTTTCCAGCTCGTCGTCATTGGTGAAGTGATGACCGCCAAGGAAAGACTTGAGATGTAAGAACAGATCTTGTCATCAATCTTCTGCAACCAAAGGTGGACGCCCACTGCGTTCTTCATTGTTCACATCACTATGCCCGCCATTGAACTGTCGGAGCCATCTTCTCACCATCGAATCATTCATCGCATTTGATCCGTAAACATCGCAAATTTGCCGATAAATTTCACTTGGTTTCACTTTCCTCGCATTCAGAAAGCGAATCACTGACCTGATTTCAGACGCGGCGGGATTTTCAATCAACGCCGACATTTCAAACAAGCCCAACAAAGCGTACATAACTGACAGCGATCTCCAAATGGCGCACGTTCTTCTCCTCGATACACATCGTCTACAGCGCATGTGCGGAACTGCAATCGCAACGCTGCAGCGGAGATAAATTGAAACGGAACTTACTTTCTGGACGCGCCTCGTATATGTTGTTTCCAGTTTAATATTCGTTCTTCAAATCCGGCAGGATTACTCGACCTTTACGCTAACGAGAAAGGACAGGTAGCTCATGGACAGTCGCGCGGGAGTAGCCGAGCGGTCTGCCGGGTGCTGTGGATCAGCGGTAAGGTAAGGGGACTCAACGCCCTCTGTAAAAAAAAAAAAAAAAAAAAAAAAAAAAAAAAACTGAGCCAAACATTCAACGAACAACCAAGAACGACTTGAAACAACGACCGCAAAGCAAAGACCTATCGCAAGGAAAAAAAAAAAAAAAAAAAAAATGGATCGCCACGTTGCGGATCGCGCGGCATCCAGCGTCGGGGGTCGGGGGTTCGAATCCTCCCTAGGGCATGGATGTGTGTGTTGTCCTTGGGTTAGTTTGACCCTCTAACAGTAAGGTTGGAGATGGATCCGACCCCAGCGAGCCACTCCCTTTTCTGAGAGCGCTGTGGTTCCAGCTACCCTACCAGCCGGTCGTCCTGCGAACGCCGAGGAGGCCACCTCAGTCTGCGCTACATTACCTGTGCTCGGGTTGGACCCGACCCCACCTTAATGTTTACGTCAAACTTATTAGTGTCTTTTGTGATCACTCTGGCGTTCGCTTTGCACAGGGAGAAGATAACTACAGAAGGTTAAAGTTGTTAGATCAATGCAGCACTCTACTAAGTCGTAACACAAAATATGCATAAAATTAACAAAATCAATTTCGAAGAGAATAAGATCGCGAAATATATCGTGTAACCATTCTTTCTGATCACAGGAATGATATCTATTAGATAAGTAAGATTACAGATTTCTACAGCACAATACAGAGTTCGGTCACAAAAATTCAGAGAAGTGAAATAATTCTATTTCATGAACATTAAAAACACGATATACGTCGTGCAACGGTTCTTTCTACATAGAGGGAAAAGATCTATTTAATGGCAATAACCACGACAGGGAACACGCTAATCGGCGCACACGTGGGCCGACAAGTACACAGATAACAAATTAGAATGGACAATTTTCGGGGAAAATTATCACGCTACACTCACTAGGAAACACATTAGCAAATTAGCTATACAATTATTAACCACTCATGTGCACTGAATGATGGAAAAGCTGAAGGCTTAGTCTGATATCGTCCACGTGTTCTGTCGACAAAGTACGAACAGTATAGGCACCGCGAGTCCCCGAAAATATTATAATTCAACTACGATAAGAACGCGAAAGACAATGAACATATTTAAGCACTCGGCGGCATTGGTTCCTTACTTAGTTTGCATTTATCGCGAACTTTGATATAGCGCAGAGTTCCCAGCGACTGGAAAAAGGCACAGTTTAGTGTTAGGTACTACATATTTTTCGAAGCTCACCGTTTATCAAACTTTGCCGTGCTCCTATGTATAATTGTTTAGATTTGCGTTGTACTAATCAGTTCAGTGCATTCATCCGCTGTGTAAATCCCCCACTCACTGCCATTGTTTTGTTTTGGTCGTACTTGCGGTTGGTAATCCTACACTTCAGTTGCTCAGTGACCTCCGGCGAGCGCACACGTGTTGCCCAGCAGTAGCTCCCCGCTGTAAGTTAACCGGCTGCTACTGGAAGCGACTTATTTGCATTTCGTGCGTGCTTTCTCTTACAGTTCACCAAACTTTCATGTGCTCGCGTGTTTATTAATTAGGAATCGCATTTAGATGACAGATCGGTATTGATATTTTGATTTTTTTGGTAGTAAATATATTTTTCAGATTCGCCGTTAATAAGCAGTTTAGAGTCAGGTACATATTTTTCGAAGCACTGTTTATCAAACTTCGCATCAAAGGAACACTCCAGTGTCCACGTGCATATTCTTAGATTCCCGTCAAAGTCACAGTTTGGTGTATTGTCCGACAGTTTAAATCACAACAGTCGCACTTATTTGGAACATACAGGTTTTTAGAATGGCTAGGAACTGTGAATTCGGCGAGTACAGCGGGAGTACAGCAGACGCTCTGTGCGTCTGTTGTGCCCTCCGATTGGCCTGCGGCTGTGGCCAGCCCGCTCACTGCCCGCATATCAGGCGGCGCAAGACTTCCCGGGGGACCGAAATAGAGGCCTCCCCGCTTAGTCTGACGAACAGATTCGAGGCGCTGACTTTGGTAGAGGATGTTCCTTACGCAGATGGTGTCGATTGTCCTGTAGTCACCCGTTTGACTGCAAGATCAGGTCACTCACAGAGGGCGGGTTTGTTAGTAGTTGGGAGCTCCAACGTTAGGTGGGCTATCAGAAGTGGTAAAGACTCCTCTTCTGGAGTACTGTTGCCCATTCTGGGACCCTCACCAGGTAGGACTGACGGAGGACATTGAGAAGGTCCAGAGAATAGCAGCTCGTTTTGTTTTATCACGTTGCAAGGGGGAAAGGTCACGGAAATGTTGCACGATTGATGATGAAAATCATTAAAACAAAGGCGTTATTCGTTGCGGAGAGATCTATTTGCGAAATTTCAATCACCGACTTTTACTCCTGAATGTGAAAATATTTTTCTAGCACCCACCTACATAGGGAGACATGACCATCCCAATAAAATAAGAGAAATCAGATCGAAAACGGAACGATTTAGGTGTTCCTTCTTTCCGCGCGCTATTAGAGAATGGAAAGGTAGAGAAAGGTTATGAAATTGGTTAGTGAACCCTCTGTCAGGCACTTAAATCTGTTTGCTTAGTATCTATGTAGATGTAGAGCTCCCTTGTATAAGAAAAGCAAAAGAATGGGCTTACGAAATTACAGACCTATATCATTAACGTGGGTTTAATGTAGAATTCTTGAACATATTCTCAGTTCTGATACCGGAAATTTTCTTGTGTAGGGAAAGCTTCTGTCCATGCATCTTAAGAAACCCAGCTTTCCCTTTTCTCTTATAACATCTTGTGTGCTATGGATGAATGGCTACAGGGAGTCTGCATATTTCTCGATTTTCGAAAGGCGTTTGACACGGTACCGCAATAGAGACAGGTAACGCACGAGCGTATGGAATAGGTCCCTAAATATATGAGTGGCTCGAAGAATACTCAAGTAATGGAACCCAGTGCCGGCCGCGGTGGCCGAGGAGACTGAGGCGCTCCAGTCATGGTCTGCACGGGCACTACGGTCGGGGGTTCGAATCCCCCCCTCGGGCATGGATATTTGTGCCGTCTTTAGTATAAGGTAGTTGATAAGTAGTTTGTAAGTTTAGGGACTGATGACCCCGTAGTTAAGTCCCATAAGCTTAACAAACATTTCATTTCAATAGAACCCAGTACATTGTCCTTGATGACCAGTGTTCTTCAGAGACTAGGGTATCGTCAAACGTGCTCCAGAGAAGTGAGATAGGACCACTATTACTTTCTGTCTATATAAAAGATCTGACTGACAGTGACTTGCAATTTGCGACTGTTTGTGTACAAGAGGATGTCGACATCTAATAGTAGGAAGCAGGATGACCTTGGCCAAATTTCTAGGTGATGTGAGGTATGGTAACTAGCACTAAATATATAAAAATGTAACGTGATGCAAATGAGTAGGAGAATCGATCCAGTAATGGAACAGGAAATCAAGTAACTAGTAGTGGTACTGAGTACCCTCCGCCACGCACCTTTGAGTGGACTGCGGAGTGTGTATGTCGATGTAGATTACAGCATTATTACTGTGCTACTTGACAAAATCCCGTTAATGAATACTCGAAACTAGGCTTAAATGGATCGAGCATATAAGGACAGTCGTGGGGGAACGTGAATGGTCGAATATTTTATTGGGAGAATTTTGGGAAGGTGTGATTCGTCTGTAAAGGAGACCGCATATAAAACGCAAGTACGACCCTGTCTTGAGTATTGGTCAAGTTTTTGGGATCCCCACCACATCGGTATAAAAGAAGACATAGAAGCAGTTCAGATGCGGCGTGCTAGGTTTGTAACTGGCAGAGTCGATCAAGCTGCGAGTGTTACAGAAATGCTTCGGGAACTCAAATGGGAGTCGCTGGAGGGGAGGTGACGTTGTTTTTGAGAAACACTGTTGCATATTGGAATTTGACGCGAGCTGGAGAACGATTCTATACTGCAGCCAATCAACACTTCGAGTAAAGATCACAAAGATAAGATCAGTGAGATTAGGACTCGTACGGATGCATTCAATAATTCGTTATATATGGAAGTGTAACAGGAAAGCAAGTAACCAGTAGTGCTAATGAGTACTCTCCGCCACGCACCTTTGCATGGATTGCCGATTACGTATGTAGCTGTAGATTGACGTAAACTCATGTTGGAGCGATTCACTTTGCAACAGCAGCGTGTGTTGTAGGAGGTACTTCTGTGCGGACTTTATGTGTGTGACATTGGGTCGAATGTATAAAACGGAGTATCTACTTTATACTCTGAATTCCAGAAAACATACTCAAGTTCGCATGAATAAAAGGACTCGGAGAATATACTTCAGCCTAATACGTTCTCAGCGTGAGTAACAGGGCCGGGGAAGTTGTTCTCGACAGAGTACTTCTCCAGTTACGTATGAATAAAACTACAAAAGTTTCTCACGACCGGAGAACATACTCCGATTTCTGAAGTGAGCTCTCTATCATACATTGTGCTGAGTAATGTCTATTGAGGCTACGTTTTACTGTGGTTTATAGTAAAAATGACTTCATTAGTGTTACTTAGAAGACAAAAACAAGTTCCTTTATACGTAGTCTTTAAGAAAAACTAGGGGATCAAAAAAGTTAATGCAAATAAAAACATTTTGTTGATGAGTAGCTTCCTCCAGAAAATTCGAAAGTGCGACACTTCAAGCATTTTATATAGTGACGAGAGTGATGTAAGAGGATGTTTTCACTGCCGACATAGAAATGAAACAGAAGTCGATTCAGCTGCGTGTTTAACGCATTTATTTGGAGTGTATATTTACAGTTGTAAACATCTAAATAGCAAAACAATATTGTATTTAAATAGGGTCTATTAGTAAGTTATGATGTTAGTTGCAAATAAAGTGCATTCCAGGACTTCACAGTTTCTATCACAAAATAAATATTGCTGCAATACCAGGTAGGCCTACTGAAGTAATGTTTCTATCCAAACCGGTTGGCCTGTTTAAGATGCATTTTCTAACTTCGTAATCGTAACGTCTGCTAGACTTAGAAGTAAGTAGACACGACTGATAATTAATAACTGATTATTTACATTTCTAGCAACCTGTTTCCTGTAATAAAATCGTATGGCCTATTGCTTATGAGCAGGCCATTGGGTGTCTTATTTAACAAAAAGTATCTCGTGTTAGCAAACTATGACAGCGGTCCACGTTAAACAGATGAATATGTGATGCACTCTTAAAATTTCGTTCGCATATTGTGCTAACCCAACTTAAATAACAAAAAACTTTATCTCGTGACGAAAATTTTGTATCGTCATTTAGTCTTAAGAATATGCTCGTTCACAACAAACTAATATCTATACATAGTACAGTTGTTCCTGAACACGTAGATGTCTACTCCATATTTGTACACTTAATAATTTGCCTGATTGGGCTAGTTTAAAGAAATACACGATTGAATAGCTGTTCTGTGCCGGATGTGAGACGCGGAGAACGTACTCAAGAAGGAGGGGAGCTTGCGAGAATGAACTTCCTGCTCAGTGTATATGCTTCTAAGTTTTTATTCATACGAAACTGAGAACTTACTCAAAGACGTTCTTTTGCTCTGAGAATTTTCTCTGGAGCATGTGCTCTTTTTTATTCATTACAGAGGACGCGGCGGGACGAGTAAGGAGGGAACCCGGTGTGCAGGTCCCGGAGGGGACGCACGACTCAGTATTGTTTCTCGGTCCCTGACAGGACCGAGCATTCAGACTGTATGGCTGGGAGCCGTCGAGGCTGCGACTCTCGTCCAGTGGACGAGGAGAGAACGCGGCCTGGGTTTTGTCTCAGACGCGGCTTCTTCACTTGTGGCTGTTGCATACCGACATTAAAGAAATGTGAGGTACATATCTGCGGCTTTGGACTCGAGTCAATTAATCTGCACTTGCCAGTCTTCTATTGGTATTACGAAAGTCTCAGTGCTGCAGCTGTTTCAGTTTCACAATTCCTGGGATTGCAGTTTCATCGAGTTTTGTATTGCAGTATATAGTTAATCTTTCCTATCGCATCCCTCGTTGCTTTCGCCAACTTGTGTTGTAAATTTTAGATGGATTACTTGTCATATTCAGTTTGTGACGTATTTTTGATTGAATGAATAATATTGTCATACTCGAGGAATTTGTTCTGATTTAAATAGACCTACCTTAGCTGACATCTGTTCTTATTTTTTTCTGTGAATCTATCGGACCAAACTGCGTGGTCATCAGTCCGTAGCTTACAAAATACTTAAACCTAGGTAAACTATCCTAAGGACAAACACACGCACCCATGCCCCAGGGAGGACTCGAACCTCCACGGCGAGCAACCGCGCGCTCCGCAACGAGACGCTTTAGACCGTTCGGCTACACCACCGCGGCCAGCTGACATCATTTTGGTTGTTCAATCAGGGATAAAGAATAAATTTAATTTCGGTATTTATCTGTGAGTACTGTACGTGAACCCAGGGCTATTTATAATTAGGTTAGGCGTTAGTCAGTCCATTGTGCTAAGACCAGAGTCTGTGTACAGGTTGTGCAGTTCTTGTGTCGTCGTGGCGCCTGAGGTAGGAATACAAAATTAGCTTCCTCCTAACAATAATTACCAGCACACATCTTTGGGCGTACATATCAGATGTTCTCTTTGTGTACCTTCTCCATGCTTCGTAAATAAGTAGTAGGGTAAGGTGGTACAAATTCGATCAATTCGGAGAAATGTGGTTGTTACTGGAAATATGTTGAGAAAATAAATAATTTTAATTATTGCACTTGTTCTTGGATGTTTAACGAATATGTAACACAAATATTGGACCATTAGAAGGGTTAGTGTAAACACAAAAAAAGGTTACAGAACTGTGAAAAATCGATCAAAAATGTACCACACTAGGTACAATTATGATCACTTCCTCGTAAAAATTTTATCACTGGCTTCTTCCACATAAAAAGCACTTGTTCCCTCGTGTACCAACGCATACTTCGTAGTACCAAACATTGTAATAACATAAAATTTGCAAGCGCGTGGAAACTAGAAAATTTACAAGAGCGCGTTCGACGAAGTTGCTGCACGTGCCTATTAACAGAAAAAAATTTATATCTCCGTAGCGGAAAGTGGTGTAATCTTGGAAAAGACAGGAGGAGCTGCAGAAACCTGCTATACTACAACGCCACACAAAGGCAAGTGCTACCAACACTACGAGACTGACAAATTATGTTGATCGCAATTGTACCTATATCGAATTTGTACCACCTTACCCTATATCTACACTCCTGGCCATTAAAATTGCTACACCACGAAGGTGACGTGCTACAGACGCAAAATTGAAACGGCAGGAAAAAGATGCTGTGATATGCAAATGATTAGCTTTTCAGAGCATTCACACAAGGTTACCTACGACGTGCTGACATTAGGAAAGTTTCCAACCGATTTCTCATACAGAAACAGCAGTTGATCGGCGTTGCCTGGTGAAACGAAACGTTGGTATGATGCCTAGTGCAAGGAGGAGAAATGCGTACAATCACGTTTCCGACTGATAAAGGTCGGATTGTAGGCTATCGCGACTGTGGATTATCGTATCGCTACATTGCTGCTCGCGTTAATTGCGATCCAATGACTGTTAGCAGAATATGGAATCAGTGGGTTCAGGAGGGCAATACGGAACGCCGTGCTGAATCCCAACGGCCTCGTATCACTAGCAGTCGAGATGACAGGCATGCGCATGGCTGTAACGGATCGTGCAGCCACGTCTCGATCCCTGAGTCAATAGATGGGGACGGTTGCAAGACAACAACCATCTGCATGAAATGTTCGACGACGTTTACATCTGATCGGACACCATGGCTGCGGTTACCCTTGACGCTGCATCACAGACAGGAGCGCCTGCGATGGTGTACGCAACGACGAACGTGGGTGCACGAATAACAAATCGTCATTTTTTCGGATGAATCCAGGTTCTGTTTACAGCATCATGATACTCACATCCGTGTTTGGTGACATCGCGGTGAACGCACATTGGAATCGAGTATTCGTCAACGCCATACTGGCGTATTACCCGGCGAGATGGTATGGGGTGCCATTGGTTTCACGTCTCGGTTACCTCTTGTTCGCATCGACTGTACTCTGAACAGTAGGCGTTACATATCAGATGTTTTACGACCTGTGGCTGTACCTATCATTTGATCCCAGCGAAACCCCGACATCTCAAAAGGATAATGCACGACCGCATGTTGCAGGTCCTGTACGGGCCTTTCTGGATGCGGGAGATGTTCGACTGCTGCCCTGGCCGCACATTCTCCAGATCTCTCACCAACTGAAAACGCCTGGTCAATAGTGGCCGAGCAACTGGCTTGACACAATAAGCCAGTCACTACTCTTGATGAACTGTGGTAGCGTGTTGAAGCTGCATGGGCATCTGTACCTGTATACGCCATCAAAACTCTGTTTGACTCTATGCCCGGGCGTGTCAAGGCCGTTATTACGGCCTGAGGTGGTTGTTCTGGGCACTGATTTTTCAGGATCTATAAACCCAAATTGCGTGAAAATCTAATGACATGTCAGTTCTAGTTTAATATGTTTATCCAATGAATACCCGTTTATCATCTGCATTTCTTCTTGGTGTAACATTTTTCATGGCCAGTAGTGTAATTTCTCCCGGTTTGCGAAAGACAGTCTTTCAATGAGCACTCGTCGCACGTGACCTAGACAGATTACCAGTTCCTTATTCTCTCTGGTACTTTTGTACCGGCATCGCGGTGGTGCAACACTGTTTCCTCGTTATCTGATGTGACGCAATTCCTTATTTCGGTGTGGAATCAAGGACTTCTGCACAAGACAGGAAGTGGATTGATGTTGAAAACTGATGAATCCTGGGTTCTAAATAATTCCTCTGAAACCACAACCTATTCTTGTGGCATCGCTATTCGCCACAACGCCGGCGGTCCACGCAAGTTGCCGCACCAATATAAGACAGGCGATAACTCGCTCTATGGTAATTCGGCCGCCGGGGGCGCCCGCAGACTCTGTACCTCTTTGCCTGCTTATCGCACCACCCAATAGGAACAAGGCAGCTCACCTACATATGCTGGCGCGCCACAGGAGTTCGACAGTTCTACAGTTCGATCCAGGATTTCAAAAGAGAATTCCATCCATGAGAGCCAGCAGTCTACCTATAGCACAAACCAGAACAGTATACAATTGACAGAAGACTGTTCATACATGGCAGAATTGAGTAATACTTCGGAAGAATTTGTACCAACACAAGCACAGCAATGTATTCATCTCATTGTGTTAATAAATACATGTGGACTGATCAATTCTTTTAGTTACAGACCTACGTCCACATCCTTGCTAGTCATAGTCGACCTCTTGCACTCGCTGCGTCGGGAGACATAACAACCTGTGACCATTAAGTTCGGTAACTAGTCCTGTAATATTAACGTATATGAACTACAGTTACCTTACTGGCCTTTCAGATAATCACCTCCCATATTCAGGTATCGCTGAGCTCTGCGATACATGTTTGGAAACTTTGCACGAACTCTTCCTTTGGGATGGTGTTCAAAAGCCTCGTCACGTTTCGTTGTGTAGAATTACATTTTTTTAAAATTAAAATTATATCTGGGACGCTTGTCGCTAGCATCAGTTCTCTCTGCCAGTAAATTTCTGATTATTTTGTTTCATAAGAGACTTTCAGTGTTTTTGAACGAGCTGGAGAGAAAACGGAATCGCTCGTCGTCTTTCGTCTTCTTACTGTTGAACAGATCGGACGTCCCTCTTTTGGTCTCTCCATATTGACTAAGTAAGTGTGAGCTAAAAACAATTAATTGTAATAAATTCATTAATTAGTTTGAAATTAATACTTTATTTAAAACGAGATCTTTCCCCATTTTTCAATAATTTGTAATCTTTGTTTCCAGCATAATTCGTAAAATGATGCTTGGTCATTGTTGTTAATTGCTTCGCGATTGCACAAGAACAATCCAGACGCGAATTTCACTCACGCGCATTTTATGTTGAATTTTATTTCAATGCCTGCAGTAATTCTTCTTTTCTTTAAACGAAGCCCGATAATTTTGCAATTTTAAACACTAATCGAACTTGGAATTACACACGGTCCTGAAACTTTAGTATTCGAAGCTTATGCAACCAAGCATCAATTTACCGTAAATAAGAAATTTATTATTCCAGTGTGATGAATCCGATCCAATCTTAATTCTCCTGCCAGGTAAAGAACGGTTTCCGCCACTTTCTTTTGTAATGATGCTTTCTGGTGTTGTCTTTATTCTAACCGCTATTACCGCTAAATACTGATGGCGGAACCTTTGATGTTTTTCTCAATGTCTCTATCTTTTCAAAAATTAGTATTCATTGCAATATTCCACAGTTTTTAAGTACGAAGTGCAGTGTCTGTGTTTATTGATGTAACTAAGCAAATGTCTGCAGGACTTTTGCTTAGTTATGTCAATAAACACGGACACTGCACATCGTATTTAAAGTCAGTCATAGCAAGGCTTGCGACAAATGTACTAAAAAGTCTCAACCTGTGCGGGAATTACATCATAGAATGTACGATCACTCATGTGCAGTAGACAATGTGTGGCATAAATTAAGGTTTATGTCGTTCCGGGAAGCGTGTGTGCGTAGCGTAATTGCAACGCGACCACTCGCGATAAGCGGGAAATCCGGGTTCGAGTTCCGGCCCGGCACAAATTTTCATATGACACCATTACACCATACAGCTTATGCGGATGAATATTCGCAATTGCGAATACATTTTTGTATTTCAAAGTTTGTTAAATTTCAATAACGGGACTTTAAAGTTGACGACAACACCAGCTAAAAAGAAAAAGTATCATTACAGTTGGATGTCAGGAACATCGTCCAGTATCTCTCCTTTGAAAGTGACTTTAAGTCGGGGGAATAGGAAGAAGTTTCGAAGACTGAGATCCGCCGAGTATGGTGGATGTTCAAGCTGCACCACCTGCTTATTTGCCAGGGACTGTTGGACGATATTAGCTGTGTGTGGCGAGCGTCTACGTGAACAAAAAAACAGCAACCTTGTTGTACATACTGGGGATGTATCTTGCGTTGAGTGAAGCGGGTTAAAATTTGAAGGTACCTTGCAGCATTTAACGTCATTACCTCAAGCAGAAATTCCTTATGCATAATGCCTTCACTATCGAAACAGGTGATTAGCATGGTTTTGATGCGTAATTTTTCGGCTCTCACCTTTTTCCGAAGAGGTGATGTTGGAGAACGCCATTTCATGCTTTGCCGTTTCGTTTCATAGTCGTACTGGAGACAGCAGCTTTCGACCTCAGTGACAATAGTCTACGGTTCAAGAAATTGGGTGTCACATCTGCCGTTTCGAGAGAACACTTTGAAGCCTCCAAACAGGCGTTTCTTGTCGTCAGTCGAGTGATGTGGCACAAGACTCCTTAAGGGGTTGTCGCATGGATGGTTAATCTGAAGTTTATCCGCAATCATGCGCACAGTTAATCCACGATCGTTCGTGATTAATATCGTCACTTTCTCAGTTTTTCAACACTGACGACTGCCGGCCATCGTCCGCTACGGGGGTTATCAGAAGCGGGCGATCCACTCGTACACACACTTCACGGACAGCGCTTGATCCCCGTAAAAACGTACCAGCATCGAATGTCGAGCTTAAAACATAACTTTAAATTGATCCTTTGCTCGTTCATTGTCCAGTTCTCAGTCCAGAACTAACGCACCAAACAAACACTTCGTCCAACTGGTCTAACGCGAGACACACACGATGATCAGCTGAACTACGATATGGGCAGGTTGCCAACACCGGCTGTTACACACATGCAGCGATGTGATTCGCTTGTGTTGCTCTATCGACCGTTCTGTCTTCATTCGCCGAACTTTATTGTCAGAGGCTGCACTTATCGGATTTCTATGGGTGAAACGCCTTTGAATTCCTCTGTTTGAGATCTGTGTTACTAACAGCATACAGAAATGTTCAAATGTTTGTTAAGCTTAAGGGATTTAACTGCGGGGTCAGCAGTCCCTAAACTTACAAACTACTTATGAACTACCGTATACTAAAGACGACACAAACATCCATTCCCGAGGGGGGATTCGAACCCCCGACGGGGAACGGTCTCGCGCATCGCAGCACAGCGCCTCAATGCGCTCCGCTGCGGCCACAAATTAAAATAGTTCCATTAGAAATAAAAAAAAATACAAGTAAAACACGACGTGCTATCGATGTCTATATAACTAATATTGCTATTGTTCTTCCCGGCCTGTCTGTCAGGAAAGGTTCTATCAGGACGCTTGGGATGAGTTGACATCTAAATAGCTATACAGATTAGTAATACAAGTGTTATTTACTATTATTGACAATACTCAACTTTTATACATAGGTCTGTCTGTCTCTTCTCGCAGGGGCGTGTTCTTGTACGATACTACCTGTGCTGAGTCTTAGTGACTGCCTAGTTCGGAGCCGAGTTCAGACGGGCTCTTCCAGACACCATGTCGGCCTAGATATAGACGCTTGTAGAGGGCGCGCTTCTCGGTTTCTCCCTCCAGGATGCGCGGCGCCGGCGTGCGATTGGCTGCCGGTCATCCACTGCCTTCTCCACGATCGTTCTCGTACGTCTGGCGTGTGGCGCTGACTTTACGCCACGACAGCTATAACAAGAGACTATTTGTCGTTTAGTAAGGACATAATTACAATTCATCTCGGTGAAACCGGAATTACACTATCTTAAAACGGTTACAGAAACGTTTTAGGTGAATAACTTAGTTGAATGACCCTCTATATTCTGAATACCTTCGACGATGGAAAGAAGAAACGTACAGAGAGAGGAAACGTAAAGAAAGAGGAAGAGGTGAACAGGGACAGGAAAGGTTAGAAGGAGTGGTAGGAAGTGGAGGAGGAGTAGAAAACGATGTCAGAGAGAGGGGATGGCGATTATGTGGGCAGATGGCAGGAAACGATTGCTGTTCTCAAGGGAAAATACCTGTCGCAAGTTTCACAGATATTAAAGCATGTGATCTTTCTTGATATTCATAAAATGAAAATCAAATGTTTGTAAATCTATCGGACCCAACTGCAAACTAACCAAAGGACTACACACACACACACACACACAGACACACACATGTCCCAGGGAGGACTCGAACATCCGACGGCTAGCAACCGCGCGCTCCGCAGCAAGGCGCTTATCAGAAAACGAATGAACACACAAAATTAAGTCAGTCCACTGGCCGTGAAGTCAATAATTATACTCTGACAAAACTATTTTTTCTAAATATCCTTTCCTTCCATGCAGTCAGAGAAATGCAAAGCAGTGCGTCGATTTGATTTTCTCGTTGGTATTATATATGGAAGAATTCTCTCATTTACTTTCCTATTCATTTCACATCAATTGGGCCACACTGAAGACTGGTAGGGAATAGCTAGTCAAGTTCATTAAGTTGCAAGAGCCACAATAGCAGAAACCCCCAGACATGGGTTATCTTGAGAACACCAGTAATGTTCGTCTGTCGTAACGTGTAGTGCTGTTGTTCATCCGCGAGTGTTTGGCAGTCAGGTATGAAAGTCAGGTGTGACGGTCCGGCTCTGGGGTAAGGCACACACTCCTGAGAAGGTGTCTGTCTGCAGACGGGGCGTGTAACATGGCGTGGCACAGCCCTGTGTTCCGGCTGCGACAGGGGTTTGCCATTATGCACTGTCTGGCTCTCCTAGAAGCACGTGGTGCAGCTGCTTCTGGGAACCACTACCAGTGCTGTCAGCATTTCTTCCTTCTCAAGTATCTACATCAACACCTATATGGATGTTCTGCAAGTTATATTAAAGTGCTTGGCACAGGGTTCATGTAACCACTTTTATGATATTTCTCTATAGTTCCAATAGCTAATAGCTCGCGGAAAAAAGGAGCACCTAAATATTTGTTTTCGAACTGAATTTTCTTATCTTATTGCGATTATCATGTCTCCCTATGTAGGCGGGTGCTAACATTGAATGTTCCCATTCAGAAGAGAAAATTGGCGAAAGAAATTTCGCAAATAGAATAACGCATTTCTTTTAATGATTTCTACCCCAACTCGAGCATAATTTCCGTGACACTCTCACCCCTATATCGCGATAATATAAAACTAGCTGTCCTCTGAATTTTCTCTTAATCCTCCTTCAGTCCCACTTGGTGAGGATCCCACAATGCGCAACAATATTCCAAAATAGGACGCACAACGGTAGTGTAGGCAGTTTCTTTGGTAGAACTGTTGCATCTTCTAAGTAGCGGACCCGGTGGACTTGGGGTAAAGCGGTCGATTTGAAACCAAAGGGTCGCGGGTTTGAAGCCCGGTCGGACCTCTGATTATTCCAGTCTGCGTTTTAACCTATCCTCCACCTCTCAGCGATGTGAGGAGTCGCCAGAAACGACACGTGGTTCGCATTCCACGTTAAGCTATAGGTCTCCTTTCCCCGGTTGGATAACTGGGATAGGCTACGGACACGCAATTCGCTGAAGTGGCGTCCAGTTAAAACACTTTCACCAGGTCAATGAGCCACACGAAATTATTATTATTATATCTTTTACGCGTTCTGCCAATGAAACGTAATGTTTGGTTCGCCTTCCCTACAATATTTTCTATATGTTATTCCCAATTTAAGTGGTTCGTAATTATTACTCCTAGGTATTTAGTAGAATTCAAGACCTGTAAGTTTCACTGATTAATCGTATATCTGAAGTTTAACGGATTTCTTTTGTTGGTAATAAGGATTACCTTACATTCATCGTTATTAAGGGTCAATTGCCAATTTTTGCACCATGCAGATATCTAAATCATTTTGCTGTTACTTTTGTTCTTCTGGAGACTTATAAATGACAGCATCATCCACGAAGAGTCTAAGAGAGCTACTCAGATTGTCTCCTAAATCGTTTATAAAAATAAGGAACAGTAGGGACCCTATAACACTTCCTTGTGGAACGCCAATTATCACTTCTGTTCTACTCGATGACTTACCGTCAATTACAACGTGAAACAGGTCACCACTGCTCACGTTGTTGCTGTCATATTTTGAGCTCCGGTACTGCCTCTAACTGCGGTTAATGAACCAAACCACAGTTTTGTTGATACTCATGCACACTTTCGTTAGAAAGAACACCATAGTTTGCTTGTTCTAGAAACTTCACACACCTTTGTCTTTTCTTTCTTTCTTTTTTTTTCATTTTCTTTTTCTTCTTCTTTTATATATAGTAATTTTAGGCCTATTTTTCTCCTATACCGATTTAGCATTATAACGCAATTTTAAGAGCATACGAACTGTGCTAACATTATGCACATGTACTAGCTGTAAACCCGGCGTTGCCCGAGCGTTTATTTATCCTTGACTCTCGTCGTCCACATCTCCTTCTCCCCTCTCTCTGCATCCACCTCTTTCTCTCGCAACTCTCTGTTCGTTTCCATCTTTCCCTCTCTCGGCAAAGTTTTCTGCAGGGTACCATCTCTCATGTACTATGCAAATATTTATGTAACCAGTGATCTTCCTCTTGGTTCAAATGTCATGTGTACAAAAATTCATAAAGACAGGAACAAAACTATGCATTTTGCAAAATTCCGTAAGTTAAGCACCCTTCACCAGGCACCGAACGACAGACAGACAGTGACATTCCTCTTGTGTAAAAAGGTCAAGTGTGTAAAATTTCAGCAATATCGGAACAAAACAATAGTTTTCTGTGCAATAGAAACGCATGGTCACATTGAAAAACGGACTTTGTTGTTCTAAAATATTCCAGTTTTATTTCATAGAACCCTTGTTCTGAGAGTAACGAAAACAACAAAAAAACGGATCTGTGAAATCGGTCGAGCCGTTCTCAAGTTCTGGCACGACCAAGGTATTTAGGGATCCATTTTTATGTTGCAAAGTACCCTCCCCTGTGCACCGTATGAAACTTAAAGTAGACGGTGCCCTTCCTCTTCTTTTGAAGGTGAAGCGTGCGAAATTTCGTGAAGATCAGAATCAAACTGTAGATTTCTTGAGTCTGTAGGAAAAGTATGCTCCACCATGCACCAATCACAAATTAATTTCCTAGCTGACGTTTTCTACCTGTAAACTACATTACTGCCAAATTTCAGCTTCATAGGTGAAGTAGTTTTCGAGAATTCGTGTTTAGTGAGTGAGTGCCGTTTCGCTTTTATATAAATAGAGATTAGCGTCCTAAATAACTTCAGTGTCTTCTCTTTACATTTAGCTGAATCTCGCAAAGCTATTATTAAGCAACCATGAGCTGCCGCAGACAAGCTAGTTCTGGTGTTCTATGCAGCTGTCGTAACATGGGTTCATTGGGATAATGTAGCGAAGTGGGGGATTGGGGAAGTAAACGAGACTCATCCATTTAAAAATGAAGTTTATTCAAGGGAAAGAAAAATAGGTCGTGACAAGAAGATTATAGCTCTTTAAGTTGAATTAGATACTGCTAGGGAGCAACTCATGGGGTGAGAAGTGGGAAGTGTTAGTAAGGACCAGCAGTTATAGAAAGAGAACAGTTTCACATGGCTTCATCATTGACACAAGCAATAAATTTGCTCCAGTAGAAGTAGGTGCAGTTAACAGACAAGAGACTTTCAATAGGAAACAAAACGTTAAAAAAAAGTAGGAAGTATAGTTGTCAGGTAGCAGCCATGGAAAAGGTGTGGACCAGGTATCGCAGGAAAAATTAGGTGCCAGATAACAGATCACAAAATTTTTCCCGTGCAGGTCTTAACCAGGTAGTAGAGGATCAGGGCTTCAGCATTGAAAGTGACATGGTAAAAATAACTTCTGCAACAAATCATAGAAATGTTGGACTAGTGCCTACATTCGTGGGGTATTATTTCATACCGTCGAACTGTAAGGATGGTCAATATGGAGTTAGATCGGCTGCTCAGAATGGCTGCTGGATGTGAAATGGGTCTGGTTCCTGAGAAGGCTATTGGTAGGTTGGGCTTCACTAGGCACGGCCTGTGTCGCACTAGCAAAGGGAATGGCAAACTGGCTGGGTTGACAGCAAAGTCCATAAGGGAGGTACACAGAAACTCATGGGAGAACCTTTTTTTCACGCTAAGATCAGTGTTCAGTGAAAAGCTGAGACAGGCAAGTCCTAAAAAATGTTAATATATCAAAAGGTCTACACAAAAGTAAAGCAAAAAATAATGTTAATATATTTCATCAAAATAGTGGGAGGGCTTAAAGAATAGATGAGCTTCTAGTTTGCTTGGAAGATATAGAAACTAAGGTTGTAACAGAAGTACTATGATTCATTTTCACGACATCAACTACGAATGGGTAAAGCTGAAAATGTGTACCTAGCCGGGATTCGAACCCGGGTCTCCCGCTTTCTAGGCAGTAACGCTGCCCACTACATCACTGGGGACACGGTGATCACCGCATCTGCAACGACTGCCTAAGCACGCCTCCTGTCAGATACCAATTCCCAGGTTTACGCTGCCCACAGTACTCAAACTCGTAGTTTTGAAACTAATTCCCGTAAGCCGGCCGCGGTGGCCGAGGTGACTGAGGCGCTCCAGTCACGGTCAGCACGGCCACTACGGTCGGGGGTTCGAATCCCCCCTCGGGCATGGATATTTGTGCCGTCCTAGTTCGTAAGTAGTTCATAAGTAGTTTGTAAGTTTAGGGACTGATGACCCCGTAGTTAAGTCCCATAAGCTTAACAAACATTTGAATTTTTTGAATTCCCGTAAGAGTAAGGGCCCGAAACGGGATCAGAAGTGACGTCTGTTGTTTCAGAAGAGACGCCACATGTATATATATATAGAAGTACTATGCCTATCTGAGCATCACATTGTCACTGATATCGAAAACATAAATGTTGATAGATAAAAATTGTTTGCACATGTAAGCAGAGAAAATAATGAGAAAAGAGGAGATGCCTTATCGGTTAAAAGGTATCATTGTGTGAAAAATTTAGAAACAATGATTTTTTATGTAGAGCAACAGATAGAAGCATGTGCCTGTGAACTTAAACGAAATGGCGGCACTTTCATATAGGTGCCCATGAGGTAATTTTGAGCTGTTTCTTAAAACCTGGGATTTCTTGTTGTGCTACCTGTCAGGCAGGGAAAAGCAAATTATTAACTGTGGCGATTTCAATGTTGATTCTCTTAAAGAGTGTAAAATGCTTGTTGTGAGGTTGCAATATAAATAAAGGAGAGGAATTGCCGAATAGCTGAAGAAAAATTATGGGGGGGGGGGGGGGGGAATTTACAATACCAAGTACCACTTCAGTAAGCTAAATATAATTATGATATTAACTTACAAGAAATCTTGGGCACTCTTTAAATATTTGCAAAAATTTAACAATAGCTGGTAGCATTTATCAAAGACACTGCAAAATACGCTAGGTTTAAATAATCTAAAATTTAACAAGGACTGGGAGCATTTATCAAAACACTGTCGCCGTGGCGGAGCGGCCGAGAGCATTGAGGCGCTATGCGCGAGGCCGTTCCACGTCGGGGTTTCGAATCGCCCCTCGGGCATGGATGTTTGTGCCATCTTTAGTATAAGCTAGTTCATAACTAGTTTGTAAGTTTAGGGACTGAAGACCCCGCAGTAAAGTCTCATAATTTTAACAAACATGTATGTGAAAACACTATCAATATGCTAGCCCCTCTGCCCATCCATTTTAACAATTTCTGAAAGGTAAGCACTCGGGTTCAATCAATCCACCAATCATATTCGTTACATAATTTACAAATTTTAACAATAACTGGTGGCATTTACCAAGGGCACTATAAATATGGCAGCTTTGAAAACAAATTAAAATTTAACACGGCCTGAAAGCATTTATCAACACACTGTCAAATACGCTAGCCTATGTGCCCTTCAATTTCTACACAGTCTGAAGGAACTGATGATCAAGCAGGCTAGTCCTCTGTAAACAACAACAACACAGTCTGAAAGGTAACCGCTCGGGTTCAATTTCAAAACACTAAACGTGAAAACAGTTAACACCAAACATAGGTCACCTCCATGCATGCGCAGGACGCAACCTTTTAGGAGATTACAAGGAAATGCGTGCGCCCTTTTAAACAGCGGGTAGGATCAAACCACCATCAAGGAAAGGCATAAAACACACAGTGTAAGCCCTCGCCGATATAACAACAGAGACCCGTTGAAAAGTACGACCGTGCGCAATCGGGAGGATGAAAGAGACAACTCGGAAGGAATAAGGCCCCAAGAATGCGTAAGACCGTGACCTGGGCGGCTACGGAATACGGAATACCACAAGGCGAAAAGGAAAGCACAAGTTACACTCCAGGCGCGGGGAACCGCACTGAAGGGCGTAATAAGAGCCGGGGGATCTGCAAACATGCGGCTCCAGAAGCACTCGTCGATGTGAATTAACGAGAGGTTGAGTCGACTTGCCTCTTCATTCGCACAGCGTAGCAACGGCGGGTCCCGCCCTCCAGCTTTCTCTGCGCT
Source organism: Locusta migratoria (assembly GCA_026315105.1). NCBI lineage: Eukaryota > Metazoa > Arthropoda > Insecta > Orthoptera > Acrididae > Locusta > Locusta migratoria. The sequence continues at coordinate 62,135,927 of CM048744.1, read as the reverse complement.
AGCTCCGGACACACTCTAGCACCGCTGGCCGCCTGCCTCAGCGCCCTAGTGGCGACAACCACACACCGCACGAGCTTATGGGAAGTCTTCCTTATCAGAGACCGGTGCGCCGCAGTCCCTGCTCTCATGGCCGGTTTCCGAAATAGTAGTCCCGTCATAGTTATTTGCGAGTTACCAGATCGCTAAGTACAAAATGGGGTTCCGAGACAACAGTTACCGTCACAGCTTAGTTACCTGTCCGCTGAAGATAAATGCGCGTTCCCCTGGTGTTACCGATACGTTAACGTTAGTTTTAGCTATATCCACTACGTAGCGCTTGTGACTTCCAAACTCAACTCCATAAATTATTTGTTGTTTATGTTTTTGTGACTGGTTTTCGTGTAATTTTTGCACAATTTTAGAAGTTTTAAGGGGGAGGAATGGAAATTCTTTCGTCATCATCGTCTCCTTCTTCTTCTTCTCTTGATGGGCGATGTTGAAAGACCACGACGCGTTTTTCGTGTTAGAATACAACAAATGTTCAAATGTTCAAATGTTTGTTAAGCTTATGGGACTTAACTACGGGGTCATCAGTCTCTAAACTTACAAACTACTTACCAACTACTTTATACTAAGGACGGCACAAATATCCATGCCCAAGGGGGGATTCGACCCCCCGACCTTTGCAGACCGTGACTGAAGCGCCTCAGTCCCCTCGGCCACCGCGGCCGGCGTTAGAACACAACCATTTGGTATATATAATGAGAGAGAGACTTTCATATGCGTTTCAGACTAATATATATATACAGGGTGTTTCACTAAGTGTGTTTGCCTCTGTAACTTATAAAATAATAGGTGATGGGAAATTTTAATGGGGTAGGTCAACACAAGAAATGTTACACTTTCTGCGGAGCTATGAACATAGTTTATTGTATCATTTTCCAAAGAGTTACAGCACAAAGATATAATTTTTAAAATGGAACAATAGTTTTTTCTATCGTGCATTGGATTCGTTGAAACCAGCTGCGTCCAAATCAATTTAAACTACATTCCTATCATTGTTAGTTTGGAAGCTACAACCCTTCAAAGTTTCAGGGGCAGATACCACACGCTGTACATAATACATGGCTGTGTGGTGGGTGATGGATGTTATGGCGGTGGGAAGTTGATTTACATGAGATGTTCAAATGTGTGTCCATGTTCCTCAATGCATAATGCAATGCGCCGTCGAAAGGATCCGCGGACGAGATGTAACATCGCCGGTGTGACGGAGCGACATACGTCCTCAATTCGCCGTTTTAGATCATCTGGGGATGTGGGCTCAGTGACATAAACACGATCCTTTAGATATCCCAACAAAAAGAAATCTACTGGTGTAAAATCGGGCGACCTTGCGAGCGATGAATGAGGACCATGGCGCCCGAACCATCTTCCTGCAAACCTGTTGTTTAGATCTTTTCGACTGCGCATTACATTATGCCTGAACACACATTTGAACATCTCATGTAAATCAACTTCCCAACTCCATAACATCCATCACCCACCACACAGCCATGCATTATGTACAGCGTGTGGTGTCTGCCCCTGAAACTTTGAAGGGTTGTAGCTTCCAAACTAACAGTGATAGGAATGTAGTTTAAATTGATTTGGACGCAGCTGGTTTCAACGAATCCAATGCACGATAGAAGAAACTATTGTTCCATTTTAAAAATTATATCTTTGTGCTGTAACTCTTTGGGAAATTATACAATAAACTATGTTCATAGCTCCGCAGAAAGTGTAACGTTTCTTGTGTTGACCTACCGCATTAAAATTTCCCGTCACCTATTATTTTATTACAGAGGCAAACACACTTAGTGAAACACCCTGTATATAAATCTGACCAATGACGTCATTGTCGGGGTCACACTAAATGGGAAAAAACGCGGGAAACAACAGTCTGAGTTAAATTATACAGCGTGGTCTGCGGTCGCGACAGGTAATGTTGGCAACGGGTGACGTATCTATGCCTTAGTTGCATCTCCCTCGCGATATGGCAAGCAACATCTCGACAATGAGCAACAGTGGCTAAAATTATCTCTCGCGAACGCCGATCTGGATGTAAAATTTTACCACATTCCGAATCACAAAACCATGCTCTCATAATAATGCTTTCAATTAACCATAAAGATACTTCCCTTTACAGTAGAGTTCTGTCATGTAATTGCCATTACGATCGATCAATGTTTCAAGTGATTAGCATTGTTCAGTAAAACATGCGGCTCTGGTAGGTGGATGTTTGGACGTAAATTGATCAGCTGGTAGTGTAAAACGTATTTTCACATTCACAGAACAATGGGAAAAGGAAAACATAAATTCATAAATATAAATGTTGTCAACAGAAATAATACATATTGTAATATTTGTATTACTAACCCTATCTTTGTTTTTTGTCTTGGGTTTTCTTTTCAAAATAGAATGCAGTCTTTGAGCTGCCTCACAGTTCTCTCTTCTGATTTAAAGAATTGTACAGTTCTGTGAGATCTTCCAAGCCGTGTTGCTTTTCCAGAATAGTCGAGCCATCTGTCTTTTTATTTTCTATAACTGATTTCCTTTCTAAAACTAGGTCGTTAAAAAGGTTTTTTTTCTCAGATAGAGTAAAATTTTTTCCTCGCTTGTCGCCCATTGCGTTTTAAAACGGAAGCAGAATACTCGTGACAGCTATTATGCGTCTTCGATTTTCCCTTAATAATCGATAAAATACGAGTAACTGCGAGTTTCGTTAGTAGTGGCATCTGTGATGTGCTGAGACAAACTATGAGCATCAAGGTGTAGTTACCTTATAGTTAACTAACGGTCGTTCAAATCAGCCACGGGACACCTAAGGAACTTATCTAGCATGTTAGTTAAATTATAACATGGCGGTAGCTAAAGGCACGGTAACTGTACTTTTCCAGAAACCGGGCATCAGACCAACTGGCCACACCTCAAACACCATACCCCTGTGGGGAAGCAAAGATACGGCAATCGCGGTATCTAACACAGCGTCATCAACAGATGTAAGAGACAACAAGGTCGATAAAGGGCAAAGCAGAAATTGCGGCCAGCAAGCAAGGAGGGGACCACCCGAAATCTGAGACCGACACGGCTGACCTTGAGGCAGTACTCAGTTCTTTCTACTTCACGTCTGTCCTTTATTTTCCTATTCTGGTTGTAAAGAACAGCTACATACTGATAGATGAATATTTAATAGACCAAGATAAATATAACAAAATAAAATGCTGTTGACAGTGGTGTTTGTGATCGTGGTGCACATATAATTACAGTATATGACGCAGCTCCATACAGTAATTCAAAACAGTCCTTCAAAGTAGTGCGTTCAATTAATGATTCAAAAATTACTAATTTCAGGGAACGCCTGCAGCATTTAGACTAGGATGTGGTGCACCAGGAACCCGATGCTAATTTATAAATTATTTCACGATTCAAGTATCAGTGTTATTTGAAAGCTGTTTCTCTACGAAAATGTAATTGTAAGAAACGATGTCAAAAATCTTGGCTCACCAAAACAATATAGAATCTTGTAACTGGAAAAGAGCATTGTATCTATTAGCATGATCTAGTAATACGCAGGAACAGTCAAATATTGTGAAATTACTGTGCTACACTAGGAAAAGTAACCAAAAACACCAAAAGTATTTGTATCATGTCTCAGATTAGTACCTCTAATAATACAATTAAAAAAATTTGGAAGCTTACTGAAAGGGAAACAGAACAACCAAAAACACAGGAAGACTGTATTACCCTCAAAATGCATGAAAAATTTACTAACAAAAAGTTGAAAGTTAAGAATATTTTTAATGATCGTTTTTGAAATGTGGAGAAAATAGGATCCAGAAGTACATTAAAAGACACAAGGCTGTTAATGGAAGACGCCTTACATATGTAATCTGATACAATTGAAATTCCACCCACTCCCCCCCTTGAAATTAGAAAATAAATAAATAAATACATAAATAAACTCACTAAAAAGTAAAAGTTCGCATGTAATTGATGGCGTTTCCGACAGAGTACTAAAAGCTTGTTCCCAACAGATAAGTAGCATTCTCAACCACATACATATTAGCTCTCTGAAACAGGGTACTTTCCCTAATGGACTAAAATTTGCTGTCGTAAAGTGTAGTGGGACGATATATTATACCTGCTACGGCTTTACATCAGCTCAGTTTTTCAGGCGAAATTGTGTTTATTTATGTTGTTTTTAGTGATTTTTATAGTTAATGATTCTTATTACATTATTCTTAAAACAATGTGTGTTGTTTTCTTATGTTTCATGTGCGGTGACAACGGTGCAACCCACGCGAACATCTTCTCTGCCAGTGTAATAAGTGATATAGTTGGCCATCAAAGGTCGCAGGTCGGCAGCTATGTAGCAAGAGAAGATCTTGTTAAGGGATGCCGTTGCCAACCGTCATAATCGAAGAAACAAGAAAAAAAAAAAAAAAGAATTATTAGTATTGTTACAATAGTTTTGCTAGTCATGTATATCAAAAATGGTTTCATTTACTATCTTGAGTCTCTATAAGATTATTCTAAGACTGTCTACATTTTATTATTCTGATTCCCTGTGAAGGGAAATAAAACTGAAAATTTTACTTCAACTGTCACTGAGATGAAGATAGAGAATAAATTTTAAATATTGTGCTGAATTATATCTGAAGATTATTACAGGATTTATTCAAGACTTTGTACTGTTTTAGGGACTCATAATCAGTTTATATAATGTCGAAACTGTGTGTTCGAGTTTGTGAAGGATATCTTATTTTACAACTGATTCATAAACTTTGTCTGCTGTTTAGAAAACAACGAAGAACTTTCGACGAAATATTTTGAAGAAATTTTAAGGAATAGGCAATCAAAGTTTGATTGATCTTTATAGTTCAGTTGAAATTCACAATCCTATTTCGTACAAGAACCTTCTTTCTTTTTCAGACAGTTTAGTACAAAAATGTAATATTTCGTTTGTGCACGAACAGCGTGGTGACGAAGTCACGCATGGTCAATAGCAGTCATTCAAAATTACTAGCAATCCCTATAACAGACGCCGTTACGACGTAAAAGACACTAAATAAAAAAGTGGATAGGTCGGATGTCACAACTATAGCCCAGTCTCACTTCTGACCGCTTTATCAAAATTCTTGGAAATGTATTCACAAGGACCACCTGGAATGGCCACGTGACCTAAGGCGTCATGCTACAGACTAGGCGGCTGTTCCCGCCGAATGTTCGAGTCCTCCCTCAGGCATATATATATATATATATATATATATATATATGTGTGTGTGTGTGTGTGTGTGTGTGTGTGTGTGTTTGTTTGTGTGTGTGTGTGTGTGTGTGTGTGTGTGTGTGTGTGTTGTGTGTGTGTGTGTGTGTGTGTGTGTGTGCGTGTGTGTGTGTTGTCCTTAGTGTAAGTTAGTTAAAGTAGTTAGGTTTTCGGAAAGGCTTTTCATCAGAAAATACTATGCACACTTTTACTGATCAAACATTAAATGCTTTAAACAACTGGACACCCCCTATATATAACTTTTGTGATCTCTCAAACGATTTTGGTTTTCTAAATTATGGAAATCTTATAGGCTCAAAGTATTGTGGTATGAATGGGACCGTGCACCAATGGTTCAACTCTTACTTAACTGGAGGAGTGCAGAAAGTTGAAATTAGTGGTTCACATAACTCGCAAAAATCAGCTGTTATCTCAAACTGGGGAGCTATGAATAAAGGAGTCTCACAGGGCTCGGTATGATTCCTCTGCTGTTATTAATAGATATTAATAACTCCGTGCTTTATATTCATGAAGATGCAAAGCTAGCGCGTTTTGCTGACGAACAATAATATTGTAGTAACACCTCACAAACAAAAATTAACTGATGAAAATGTAAATAATGTGTTTCAGAAAATCAAGTGGTTCTCCGCAAATGGACTCCCGATAAATTTCGATAAAACAGAGTATGCACACTTCTTTACAGTAAACGATACGACGCTATTAATAAATATAGACCTGGGGCAGAAGTCTGTAGCTAAAGTAGAATATTCAACATTTTAATTGCGTGCAATGATGAGAGATTGAATTGGAAGAAACTTATTTCGGGCATGAGCACCCAGCTACAGTAGAAGCTATTCCAGATAATGACCCCGTTAGATGAGAACGATTCTGGTTATGTTAGAACAGATATTTGAAACTTCCTGGCAGATTAAAATTGTGTGCCGGAACCGGGACTCGAACATTGGACCTTTGCCTTTCGCGGGCAAGCGCACTACCGAATGTGCTATCCCAACACGACTCACGATGCCGCCTCCCAATTTTACTTCCGCCAGTACCTCGCCTCCTACTTTCCAAACTTCACAGAAGCTCTCCTGCGAACAATGCAAGACTAGCACTCCTGGAAGAAAGGAGTGCTAGTCTGGAACTATTCGTTCAGATGGTCCAGTCATATCAACGTCCACAATACCTGCCCACAAATTACGACTGTTAGAAAAACAGTGGCGACTATTTATTCACAACCGCTACAAAATCGTGGCGTTTTTGCACCTCTTACTGTCCTTCAAAGTAGTCACCAGCATTTTGTAGAACCCGTTGCCAGCGATGTGACAGGCGTAGTATACCGTAAGCAAAGCCTGTTCTCTTAATGGTGCGAATGGAGCGATCTACTGCCTGTCGAATCTCTGGAACAGTTCTGAAGCGAATGCCATTAACAGGCTCCTCATCTGCGGAATCAAATCAAAGTCACAAAGACTTACTTCGGGGATTATGGTGGATGGTTACTTCCCAGTCCCAGCGTCCGAACAGAGCAAACACAGCTTGCGCTTTCGAAAACATTGTGACACCGTTACGTTAGACCATTCGCTCACAAGTGACTGTTTCCCTCGATTGTGCGTAAGCCGGTGAAGTGGGACGGGCAATTCAATTTGCCCGGAAATAAGGTAGGTATGTCAACAACGTCTGCTATCAGCGACAATAGTAGATTACATTGCACAGTACCTCCACAGCAGTGTTTCCACTATTTAAGTTCCAACCCTCGTAATATGAAATCTGTGCTCAAATCCCTGATACATGCGGCACGAGAGTTTCCTTCTGCCCGGATACAGCTATTCGCGAATTCATTTCGCGGTCTGCAGTGAACTTACTTTCACCTTATAGCATTACAGCTACCCAAAACAACGAGTAAACAGATGTCCAGTTGTGCTCGTGGTATCAGAACCACGGCAAAGATGGCACAAGCAATATTTATGGTAGCTAAATACTATAACATCTCACCAGCTTCCAGATGAAATAATTAAAATTTCAGTTGGTCTCGTTGTCTTCGTAGGATGATTCCGCATGGGAAAAGGTCCATATTTTAAACACAGAATAATGTTTGAGTAATAGCCACGAAAAATATGACTATTTCGCTTTAATTTTGATGCACAAAGTAAACTTTGGCACAGCTCCGCCATCTTGGCTCACGGATTTATGAGTATACACTCTTCACCTTCTTAAGTACTTTCGAATTTGTATTTACTAACGAAGCGTATCAACAGTACTGTGTCAAAACGTCAACTGGCTCAGAATTCAGGCACAATTTGCTTTTATAGAAATACGAAAATCATACGTTGTCATCTTTGGTTTTGGACTAAATTACACATACAGATACTAAATTTTAAGATGAAATCAGCTGATATGACATTTACAATCATTTAAACCTCATGGCATTGAGAGTTACGTTTATAATTATTCTAATATGTGCATTTGTCAACTGAGAAGGCATGTGTACAAATTCGTGATAACATTTGTTTTTGATTCTTTGGTACTTTTTCAAATTATAATATAAACTTCACATATTCTAAAATATAATTAATTTACTTCAAATGAGTGACAAAATCAACTTTAATCCATGTCAGGCGTCTTAGTGAAATAATAAGTTTTAAAATCATTTACCTAAGGGATCAGATTATGCAAAGTGTGTTATGGCCAGTATACAAGGATATATCCTCCTTTCACAGTTATTTATGAAATATTCCAATATCAAACAGGTGTCATGATACTGCAAGTAATGTCCTGATATATATACAGGGTGTCCCAGCTATCGAGTCCACCCAAAATATCTCTGGAACAATAACAGCTATTGGAAAACGACTTTCACCGGTATCAATGTACGGCTGGGGCCCATGAATGTATATATTTGGAAACATTTTAAAACGATAGAAAATTGTGTTTTTTTTAACACAAACTTATGTTTTAAATAGACACCCTATATTTTTTCTTCAGCAATCCATAGCATGACAAACCACATAAACAATGGCGTTGATTGCATCGCAATATTCCAATTACATCCCGAGATATTGCGACGAGAAGTTGACGCTTGAAAAACCCGAAATACGCTGCTAGCGCACGTCCTGAGGCTCAGGCGTGAACCCCATGCTGCCCGTAATCGCGATGTGATTGACATGCATCCGAAACGAATAATACGGTCTGCTGCCATCAACTTTCATAAGCACATTGTGGTTTCCCTCTTGCACGTTTTATGTGTCTACGTACACAATATGAACCAGTACCGATCGGTATACACCAGTCAGGTTGTCTTATTTATTCTGTACACCCAAAATAAGGTTTATCGAATGCGTTAAATGACCCATTGTGCCTTTCGCGTACTCGTTCATGCAGGGCCTAGCCCTACCTAGACACGTGTCCAACGTAGTTCCCACTACAGCCACAGTTACCGCTTCGCCTTGTTTGTTATTTGCGACCCATGCAAACTCCTGTACTCCACCACCCTCCGAGCATCCCATTTGTTGTTGCTTTGGCGTGCAGTACACCGCTTGCCAGTGTAGTCGTGCATCAGAGTAATCTAGTGAGTGCACGGAGGTACTACACATTGTGAATAAACGTTGTGTTGTGGAACTTATACTGTATTATGTACACACATGCAGATATGGTAGAAATGCTGCTGATCTATGGAGAATGTACGTTGACGGGAAATACGTTATTAGATTGCTTGTTTATTTATAGTACTGTTAGAGAACATTATGATTATTACGTTAATATGTCTGTTTTCTACCCTTCTCTACATACCTGTACTGTACCCTGTTGTAGGCGGGAGAAATTCTGTTCAGGCAGAACGACTGTACAGAAGACGATTCCCTGACAAGGCATCGCCTTCGCGCCGGATGTTTGGCCGTCTCACATCTCGTCTACGTGAAACGGGAAGCTTAAATCCAAGACCTAGACATCGTCCTAGAACACGCACAGATGAACGTGCTGAAGTTGATGTGCTCGCTACCGTAGCTGTGAATCCTCACATCAGCACACGTCAAATTGAACGTGAAGTTGGTGTGTCGAAATCAAGTGCACAGCGTATTCTTCAACGTCATAAATTTCATCCTTACCATGTTCATTTAAACCAGGATCTTCCTGGAAATGACTTCAGCAACAGGGTAGCATTTTGTCGGTGGGCTCAGCAAAAACGTCTGACTAATCCAATTTTTTTCGCAGATGTTCTCTTTACCGACGAGACATCATTCTCCAACAAAGGAATTGTCAATATGAGGAATATGCATTATTGGTCAGCAGACAATCCAAAATGGCTCCGTCAGGTAGAGCATCAACGTCCATGGAAAGTGAATGTTTGGTATGGGATTAGATTATTAGAGATATCATTATCGGACCTTTCTTTGTAAATGGCGTCCAAAATGGCAGACAGTACTCCAAATTTATACGACACGATCTTCCTGTTCTCTTGGACACCGTACCTCTGGACAGGAGAATGTGGTATCAGCATGACGGATGCCCTGCACATAACGACTTAAGAGCACGACGACTTCTGAACCGTAAGTTCCCTGGTAGGTGGATTGGACGTGGTGGCCCAGTTAGGTGGCCTGCCCGATTTCCGGACCTTACACCGCTGGATTTTTTTTTCTTTGGGGAGCAGTGAAGGTTGCTGTTTACCAGCATGAACCAACAACACCAGTGGACATGAAGCAATGCATTATTGATGCTTGTACAGCCATCAAAGAGGATACAGTAGCACGAAGTAGTTCATCCTTCATCCGCAGAGTGACCCTATGTAAGCAAGCCAATGGTTATCACTTTGAGCATGATATGTGAACGCTATCTTTAGTATGTAGTGCTGGTATCACAGTGCAAGTCTCTACAAAGGGCCATTTTACCCAGTGATGTTCAGAAACATTTGTTTGAAACAATTTGTCATGTAACGCATTAGATAAACATAACATTGATAATTATGTGATAATAAAACTAATTGGTTAAACATGTTTACATTCATTTTCTATGTCTTACCTGAACTTCCCAAATCAAAACATTTTTACCTAAACAACGGTAAAACCTTTAGTCCACTTGCTCGTTTCACTGAAACCATCACCATGAATTTTACTATTATGAGTGAATGATTCACTGTCACTTGCGCTAGATCTACAGTAAAGTTTTAACGTTGAACGGCATTACCTTTTTAGTAACGGATTAACGACAAGCGAAGTTAACTTTGTGACTAACGTTGCGGTACACAGATATGTTACAGAACCGCATCACCCCTAGCCTATGGGATAAATACCTGCTAGAATGTACGACTTTGATGCAGGATGGCAGCAGACCGTATTATTCGTTTCGGACCTCTTGGTAAGTATGGAAGTGCGATTACGCATGTCAATCACATCACGATTACGGGCAGCATGGGGTTTACGCCTGAGCCTCAGGACGTGCGCTAGCATCGCATTTTGGGCTTTTCAAGCGTCGTCTTCGCGTCGCAATATCTAGAGATGTAATTGGAATATTGCGATGCAATCAATGCCATTGTTTGTGTGATTTGTCATGCTATTGATTGCTGAAGAAAAAATATAGTGTGTCCATTTAAAAATACATAAGTTTGTGTTAAAAACACATTGGCTTTCGTTTTAGAATGTTTCCAAATATGTACATTCATGGACCCCAGCCGTACATTGATACCGGTGAAAGTCGTTTTCCAATAGCTGTTATTCTTCCAGAGATATTTTGGGTGGACAAGATAGCTGGGCCGAGGTGAATGCGGCGCCCCAGTCACGGTCTGCACGGCCACTACGGTCGGAGGTTCGAATCCCCCCCCCCCTCGGGCATGGATGTTTGTGCCGTCCGTAGTGTTAGCTAGTTCATAAGCAGTTTGTAAGTTTAGGGACTGATGACCACGTAGTTAAGTCCCATAAGCTCTACAAACATTTGAACTTTGAACACCCTGTATATTATGTGTGAATAAGCTATCTTAACATAACGTGACAATCCCAGAATATTGAAAGTTATATCATTGTATTACTGTTAAAATGCGTTTCACAGGCTGAAATTAAGTATTTGGTGTTTTACGTTATCGGTATTGAACAGTTCAATTTAGTTTTATGGTATCGGGTTCTAAACATATAGCGTCAGGTTGTGATATAACCTGTCAACAGGAGTGGGCGTATCAAGAGGTATGTGCCGATGCAGCGGCGCAGGTATTTACCACATGCAACGGGCAGTACACGATGCAAGAAATCGGTGTGTCCACAGCGCGTGCCATTGGTGCGGGTGCAATTGGTGCTCACGTGAACCTGCCAGGGATAGCGAGGCTATCATCCATCGTACGCAGGACTGCACGAGTACTTGCTGTCGAGTTCTCTTTACATCGATTCACCACGCTTTCTTCGGGTGAGCGCCCTTGCCTTGCAGTACCACAGTACCGCCTGCTCGTGGTGATGGTACCTGTTTCTCGGAGTCGCCGCCTAAACTGGGCAAAAGGTTAGTTCGATGGTGTGCCAAGTTGCGCAGAACATTCGAGGTACAGCTGAATAGCAGCTCATCGTTTACTCGAGCTTCACCGCACGCTAGGGTCATGTTTGTATTACGGAAGCGTGTACCGAAACATGTTTGCATATGGAACAGGCACTGAATACTCGCAGCAAGGCAGCTGTTTAGAGACATCAGGAGGTCGTCTCACGTAGTACACCGGCTACCCTGACAAAATTATTAACTTCATTAGACAGTTTCATGACAACATGACGACAAAAGTCCACCAAGAAAACGATCTTTCAGAAAAGTTTTCCGTGACATGCGGTGTAAAACAAGGCTGTGTACTGGCTCCTACACTCCACTCACTTTAGTTCGAAGCTGTTATGAGAGACGCGACCAAAGACTTCAGGGTCTTGTCTCGAGAACAGACAAAAGTGTCTTCAACGTCCCTCGCCTCAGAACAAAAAGTCGCGTAAATAAAATATCTATCTTGGAAATTCTTTACGCAGATGCCGTATGCATGATGGCTCTCCTGAATCTCTCCAAACATACATGAACTTGCTAAATGACTCCTGCAGAAGATTTGGTTTAGTCATAAACATCACCAAGACGCAAGTCCTTCAACAACCACTTAGGTGTTCCAATCCTGACGACTGCAGTATTAAGGTGGACAACAAACTTTTGGAAAACGTGTCACACTTTAAATATCTGTTGTTGTTATGGTCTTCAGTCCGAGGACTGGTTTGATGCACCTCTCCACCCTACTCTATCCTCAGCAAGCCTTTTCATCTCCTCATAAGAACGGCAACCCACATCCATTTGAATCTGATTACTATATGCGTCTCTTGGTCTCCCTCTGCGATTTTTATCCCACACACTTCCCTCCAATGCTAAATTTACGATTCCTCGATGTTTAAGAATGTGTCACCAAGCGATCCCTTCTTTTAGTCAAAATATGCCAAAAATTCCTTTTCTCGTCAATTCTGTTCAGTACCTCTTCATTAGCTACGCAATCTACCCACCCAATCTTCAGCATTCTTCTGTTGCACCACATTTCAAAAGCCTCTTTTCTCTTTCTGTCCGCACTGTTTATCGTCCATGTTTCACTCCCGTACAAGGCAACACTCCACACAAATGCCTTCAGAAAAGACTTCCTTACACTTAAATTAATATTCGATGTTAGCAAATTTCTCTTTTTCAAAAATGCTTTTCTTCCCATTGCCATTCTGCATTTTATATCCTCTGTACTGCGACCATCGCACGTTATTTTACTACCCAAGTATCAAAACTCATCTACCACCTTCATTGTTTCGTTACCTAATCTAATTCCTTCAGCATCATCTGATTTTATAAGACCGCATTCCATTATTTTTGTTTTGCTCTTTTTAATGTTCATTTTATACGCTCTCTTCAACACACTGTCCATTCCATTCAACTGCTCTTCCAGTTCCTTGCTGTCTCTGATAGAATTACAGTGTCATCAGCAAAACGTAATGTTTTTATTTGTTCCCCCTGAACTTTAATCCCTATTCCAAATTTTTCCTTGCTTTCCTTCACCGCCTGCTCTGTGTACAAATTGAATAACATCGAACAAAGGCTACAACCATGTCTTACTTCCTTCACAACTAATGCTTCCCTTTCATGCCCTTTGAGTCTAATTACTATAGGCTGTCTTTTGTACAAGGTGTAAATAACTCTCCTTTCCCTGTATCTAGCTAGGTAAATTAGAAACACCGAGTATGGAAATCACATGATCTCAGACTACAAACTAAAATTGCGGACTACAAAGCAATAATATTACCAACTTTACGTCTCGGAAACCTGGTGCTGTTATAAAGCTAACATTAGGAGGCTAGTCACCTTTCATCTTCGCTGTCTGAGATCAATTCTCCGCATAAAACGGGAAGACCGTGTTCCAAATACGGTTTGGTTTTTCTTTTGGCAATATTTAAAGTCAAGAATACCTCTGCATTACTTTGGTTTATCCGGATGGGCACTTCTTGAAGGTCCTCCTTCTTCATTCACCTTTTCTGAGAACTGGACATTAGGTTCTTCACTAGGGTTTTCATGTTCAGGAAGAGCATGCTTTGTGGGTCGTCAACGTGCTCCAGCCAGCTTGCCCCGTACGACAATGTTGGAAACTTTCCATTATTGCGGCAGTTTAAAAAAGAGTGACATACAAATACATTTATGAAAAACTCATTGTTTAAGTTTGTCATGTATGACAACGTGTAAAAAATTGTCTTTCCTGTTAGTCTGCGGTCTCAATTCAGATATGTAGAAAATTACAATAGGTAACAGAGATGTCTTGATCAAGGTATTGCAAAGAACGATAGACACTGGCGGCGCTAGTGCACTATATTTTACTTCCTATTCGTGTGTTGTGCTAGTAGTGTACAGTCAGTGCTACTAGACAGAAACTCGAATTTAAACAAAATAATTATTCATCTTGCCCCGTTCGTCAACTTGCCCCGCTAATGGCAATAGGCAGGAAAGTGTTTCTGCAGAACAGAAAGTTCTTAATATCGAATATTAATCTAAGTACAAGAAGTCTTTTCGGAGGCATTTGTCTGGAGTGTGACGTTGCACGGAAGTAATACATGGATGATAAGTAGTTCAGATAAGAAGAGGATAGCAGCTTTTGAAATGTGGGATACAGCCGAATTCTCAACGTTAGATCCCGTAACTAAAGAGATTCTTGAAAAGAATTAGCGAAAAAAGAAATTTTCGGTGTACCTTGTTTGATTGATTGGGCACATTCTCAGACATCAAGCAATCTTGAGTTTAGCATTGGAGTTGTGTGTGTGTGTGTGTGTGTGTGTGTGTGTGTGTGTGTGTGTGTGTGTGTGTGTGTGTTGAGAGGGGGGGGGGGGCAACGTAGCTTGTAAGACTCGCAGAGGCAGGCCAAGACACGAATGGAGTAAGCAGGTTAGAAAGGATTTGTTTGGCCGTTCTATTCGCAGATTGCGCAGGATACAATAGAGTGGAGAGCTGCCTAGACCAGTCTCTGGATTGAAGACGACAACAACAACATATTCTGTCGCCATATCCGAGAAACGAAATAACGATTCACATTAAGCCAAAACTGTACAGCGGTATCAGATTCTGCTGCTTCTCTCTTTTCCTGTGGCGGTCCACCGCAGAGAGTCTGGTAGTCTGTGAACGCGATTATTGTGGATGTGGCACTGCCCGGCAAACGCTACCCGTTTCCTAGATGCCCTGATGTCATCGCTAGTATAGTTGTACGCTGACCGAAATGCGTTCCGTGCCGAACGTCACTATGCATCTACATAAATACTCTGCAAATCATATTGATTTCCTGGTGTTTCCATTGTCTATTAGCGCGCGGGAAAGAGGAACACCTAAATCTTTCCGTTTTCAATCTGATTTCTCTTATTTTATAATAAAAAACATGTCTCGCTATGTAGGCGGGTGCTAACAAAATATATTCGTATTCGGAAGTGGAAGTTGGTGAAAGAAAATTCTCAAATAAAACTCGTCGCAACGAATAAAGCCTTTCTTTTAATGATTTGCACTACAACTCCTGCATCATTTCCGTGACTCTCTTTATCATATGTCACGATAACACAAAACGAACTGCCGTTCTCTGAACTTTCTTTAAATCCTCCGTCAGTCCCACTTGCTAAGGATCCCATAATGCGCAGCAATACTAAAAAATAGGACGCACACTATAGCGTAGACAATTTCTTTAGTAGCTACTTCTAAGTGTTCTTCCAATGAAACGTACCCTTTGCTTCGTTTTCCCTCCAGTATTTTCTGCGTGTTCTTTCCAATTTATTTTTTTCGTTCTTATTATTACTGGATATGTAGTTGAATTTAAGGCCTGTAGATTTGAATTAGCCTATTTATAACGTAAATGAAGTATAACGTATTTCTTTTAGTGCTCATATAAACGACTACACACTTTTAGTTGCCGTTAACTGTCAATCTTTGCACCATGCAGTTATCTAAATCGTTTTAGGGCTGCTTTTGATCTTCGGCCAACTTTCCTAACCGGTGAATAACAGCATCGTCCGCGAACAGTCTAAGACAGCTGCTCACATTTTCTCCTAACTCCATTATAGATATAAGGAACAGTAGAGGCTCTATAACGATTCGCTGGAGACCGCCAGTTATGACTTCTGTTTTAGTAGGTGACCTTAAGCAGACAGACGCTCCAGGCACGGTCTGCACGGCCACTACGGTAGGGGGTTCGAATCCCCCCTCGGGCATGGATATTTGTGCCGTCCTAGTTCGTAAGTAGTTAATAAGTACTTTGTAAGTTTAGGGACTGATGACCCCGTAGTTAAGTCCCATAGACTATACAAACAACAACAACAACAAGTAGACAGGAAATAACAAATGCAATTGCACAACTGTGTCGACAAATCGATTAGATGACGTTTGCGAGGTACAGCGTCAGAAGTCTTCCGGAAATCAAGAAATACGCAAGCTTCTTGGCAAGTTTATTTAGCATGCGTGAAAGCGACTTCGAGATGATGGACCAACTCCAGCGGCAGCCTCGACAAGAGAGGCGTTCTGTATAACGGTATGGGCTACTGTTAGACAGCGTACGTTTCTCGCAGAGTCGTCCAGTATACTGCTTCCTGCATTAGATATCTCGCGCAAAGACTGCGAGGATCCACTGGAGAGATTAGAAGCCGCTCGGAGATTTCCGGACAACCTTCTTTTTCCTCGCTAGGCACACGCGACTGGGACAGAAAAAGCAACTATCCTCTTTCACGCACCGTGAGGCGGCTTCGGAATTCCGATGTAGGAGGCCGATAAGCTTGTCGGTTCAAATGTTTGTAGAGCTTATGGGACTTAACTAGGGTGTCATCAGTCCCTAAACTTACAAACTACTTATGAACTAGCTAATACTAAGGACGGCATAAATATTCATGTCCGAGGGGGGATTCGAACCTCCGACCGTAGTGGCCATGCAGAACTTGACCGGCACACAGCTCGGCCACTGCGGCCGGCCATTTCTTATCGATGGCACTCATCACTTCATGTGAGTTAAGAGCTAGCTTTGTTTCACAAGAACGATACTTTCTAAATCCGTGTTGAGTATAGCTCATTAGGTCTTTCTCTTCGAGATAGTTCATTTTTGAGAAAAATATACGTTGTGTGGACATGTGTTCACGGTTTATATTCTTATATCGTCAGTCAATACAGAACGAACTATTAGCGGTTTGTCTCTTTCATTTCGGACACCAGTGTATTACACACATAAAAAAGTGTTGAATCACCTTGGTTAGAAGGTCTTCTGCATACTGACATTATTTGTGTATATTTAATCAAAAAATACTTCCTCAGATTTTCTATAGGCGTTACTCAAGCCCCCCAAAGATGTAAACAACCACTAATAAGCTGTGGCATTGTGACGGAGTGGCTGAGACGACTGATCCCTGCCAGCGATAGCACCAGGAGGCAAGGACAGTGCTTCTAGTGTCGACTGTACTTGTGCTGTGCCTAGAAGGTCAACTGCGAACTTTAATCCTATTCTCATTGAGTTTGTTTATGTTCTAGGAGGCGATCCAATTATGATATTGTAGAAACATATAAAAAAGCCAAGATCGCTGGTCATCAATTTTTATTTACGACGACCGGTTTCGCTGAACTAAGTCAGCATCATCTAGTCCAATAAAATCATTTTACAAGGCCATAGTCTTGTAATGTCAATCAGTTGCTAAATAACATAATAACATGCACTGTAAATTATGTTATTTAGCAACTGATTGACATTAAAAGATTATGGCCTTGTAAAATGATTTTATTGGACTAGATGTTGCTGACATAGTTCAGCGAAACCGCTCGTCATAAATAAAAATTGATGATCAACGATCTTGGCTTTTTTATATGTTTCTACAGTACCTATTCTCATTGTTACTTTGTCTGAGGAGTGACTGTCATCAAGGGAACTTGCGTGGCCTCTCAGAGTGAATCAAAGCGATTTTTTTCAGGTGAGGAGGAGGTAGAGAGGTACAGGAAATGTCTATGACTGCCTCGCTCTGACCGCCCAAAGGCTTCCACAGCAGCTGGTGGCCGCTACCTACGGATTTCAGATCGGCGGAACTCTGAGAAGAATGCCACCATGCTAAATGATAATTTTGTTGCTGCCACCGCACGTCGTGATTGTACTGACACTGTTCGTAAAAGCCTGCACGACATAGAACTTCACTCTCAACGTCGATGGAGAGGTCCAACATTGAGTCCTAAACACCATGCAGCGCGGTACATATAGGGACAACAACACGCGGGATGGGCTCGTTAGAATTGCCATCAGGCGCTATTCACAGATGAGACTCGCGTCTTCCTCCCATCAGACAATCGTCGGAGACTCTTTTGGAGGTATCCTTGTGAGCCTGACACATTAGAGATGCCATCCAGCTGCTACACCAATGCTGTGGTTCCGTCATGTTTCTGGGGTGGACGACAGGTCTCGCTCTCATAGTGCACGTCTTGTGAATGCTCCCCTCCATGATGACGACGTCGCACGAATGGCCACCATTTTGTCCAGACATGAATCCTGTGGAACGTTCCTGGGATGCATTGAAAAGGGCTGCTTTTGAGCGAGATGACCCACCTACCAATCTGAGAGATGTCCACCGAATCGCTGTTGGGGAGTGGAACAATCTGGACCAACAGTCCCTTGATGATCTAGTGGACAGTACGCCACGACCATTACAGTCATGCTCCGTTGAATGAGGACGTGTTACCGGGTATTAGCGGTACGGTGTGTGCTGCAGTCTGAAACGGAAATTCAGAATGTCTAGGTTAGTGTCGTACAACTTGTCAAATTCTGTTTTTATCTTTATTAATAAAAATGAATTGTCGTATGTATGAAAGCGCATCACTTGAAATTGGCTTCGACGATTCGGCTGATCTTTCCTTTGTTCTGTTCGTAATCCTCAGGACAAGGTTTGTAAGAAAGAAAATTTTTGAAAAATCTACCGGAAAATATAATAATTTGAGAAAAACTGAAAGTACGCTTCCAGTTCGGATCATTTTCTAGATTCTCCAATCAGCTTATTCATTTGCTACTCGCCTAGCGACCAAATACGCTGTAACGGAGCGAACAAATACTCCAAGGAGGTTAGAATATAGGGGGCTGGCGTTATACACTCTAGGTTAAAACAGTCAGACAGATTTAACATGAAATGTTGTTTCTTTAGAAGCCCCTCCGTATTATTCTTACCTCCATAGTGTTGTCGGTGGTGATCATATTATTGGAGTGTTTCAAAGATACAACAAGATATCAGTTCGTGGTATTTTCGAGTGTTGCAAGAAAATTGAGTACTGATCGTGTTTTATTTTTTTTATTCATATTTTTTTACAACAATGCTTCCATTGCGGCGTCGTAATATCGTTCGCCGTAGGCACAACGCAATGCTACTACGTGATCATACAGTCAATAAGACCGACGAAGATCGTACATAGCGCTTGGAGGCAAATCGAGAAAGAAATTCTCAAGCGCGATCCGTTATGACTCTGGAACAACAGGTACAGTCGAGTTCGACTCGCTCAGTTGCAGTTTACGCACGAAATAATTTGGGTCGTCGACAAAACAGACGGTCACGTGTGACGTTCAGATACGATCCAGCAGTCGATTACGCAGCGAATGCATCAGTTAGATTCGGAACAATCAACGTTTGTCAATATTGCAATGCTTTTAGATTTCGGCAACAGCCGTCGGGATTATGTTGTGCCAGTGGAAAGGTCAAATTACCAGAATTGACACCGCCACCAGAGCCAGGGTCTGTCTATTAACCCGTTTTGAATTGATTTACCCATACATTTTGACTCCTCCCAATCAAGATCCCGATTGCAATAACAATAAATAAGGTCAGAGAGGGGGGGGGGGGGCAGGAGAAGATAGAGAATAGGGAAATGAAATGGATTTAACAAGAAGAGATGATACAGACGGACATAGGAGGGGGAGGAGAAAGATATGGCGAGGGATAAGAGGGAGTGGTGTGAAGGTGATGGGAAAGATAGGGGGAGGAGGAGATGGGAAAATAAAGAAAGGAGGAAGGGATACAAGCTACTGCGAAGCGTTGCTGAGTTTGCTAGTTGGTAATAAAAATATGTTTTTGTGTGTATCGGGTGAAGAAAAAGTCAGTATAAATTTGAAAACTTAATAAATCACGGAATAATGTAGCTAGAGAGGTTAAAAATGACACACATGATTGGAATTACTTGGAGTTTTATTAGAATTAAAAAAAAAGTTCAAAAATGTCCGAATGATGGCGCCTCATCTGATCAGAAAAGCAATAATTAGAATAACAAATTAAAACAAAGCAAAGATTGTGTTCTTTTACAGGAATGCTCAAATGTTTACCATCATTCCTCAACCATAGCTGTAGTCGAGGAATAACGTTGTGAACAGCACTGTAAAGCATGACCGGAGTTATGGTGAGGCACTGGCGTCGGATGTTGTCTTTCAGCATCCCTAGAGATGTCGGTCGATCACGATACACTTGCGACTTCAGGTAACCCCAAAGCCAATAACCGCACGGACTGAGGTCTGGGGACCTGGGAGGCCAAGCATGACGAAAGTGGCGGCTGAGCACACGATCATCAGCAAACGACGCGCGCAAGAGATCTTTCACGAGTCTAGCAATATGTGGTGGAGCGCCATCCTGCATAAAAATTGTACGTTCCAGCAGGTGTTTATCTGCCAGGCTGGGGATGATGCGATTCTGTAACATATCGGCGTACTTCTCATCCGTCACGGTAGCAGTTACAAGACAAGAATCACGCGTCATTTGTCGTACATTTTTGACCATTTTTTTCTTTGGTTATAATAAAACCCCATGTCATTCCAAGCATGTGTAATTTTTACCTTTCTATCTACATTATTCCGTGATTTATTTTCAAATTTATACTGACTTTTTGATCACCCGGTATATGTATTCCATTTTTATGTATAGGGTCATGAACCTCTAGAAACGTGGTATTGCAACATTTATATTTTTTATTTGTCTATGTTTATCTCGTGTATTCGACACAGGACGTGAAGTAGCATTTTGTTGCTTCAAATGTGGACGACAGTGTATTATGTACTCTTACCTCTCTACAAGCTCTCGAAGTCTGCAACTGGAATTTCCGACCACCCTGTCTAGTGAGTCGGTGGCACTCGCTGTGGGTAAAGTGGTGAGCAGGATCGGTCATACGTACGAGTGCTGGCAGGCCTCAAGGTGACTAGCTCAGACATGCACACGTGCTGATTATACAACAAATTCGCGACCCTTGGACCGCAGCCCAGCAGGGAGCGGTTTCTGCGGCTACGGCTACAGCAGGGTGCACCTTCAGGCGGCAGTTTGCCTCCAGCCGCGGCAGCGCGCAGCCTGCAGAGCGACGCTTTCCTCCCCACACTGAGTCTGCGGAGCGGCGACGCTACAGCAGTCCTACAGTAGCAGTCGTTGACGGCGGGCAGCAACGATGAGACACTCCCCGCTGCGCCTTGTTTGACAGCACCAGAACACTCGATCGTATATAATACGTGTTTGTTGACGTCTAAGACGAGGACTACTCCCTCTAGCGCTCGACGCACAAGACATTAGTTCATTAGCTCCTGTAGCAATCTGTAGTGCTGCGCGTTGGACAGTGTTCAGTCGTGTGCCAGGATGTATAAACTGACAGAACTGAGATGCCACTCTGTGCTACACAGCCAAAGGTAAGTAAGAGTGGATTTTAGTTCAGAAAAGTGCCAGATTTATCCTGTTGGCAACATACCTAATGTGAAATGTAAACTTTCACGGCCGGAAAGGTCAAAATTACTAAAAATTTCCGAGCTATTATTATGAGAACCCAATGAAACTCAATGAAATCTGGATTCCAGTTTTGAAGAAGAAATGTAACACTCGTACACCATGGGACGATATTGACGGAGGATGGCAATCGGTAACGACGAATTGCGCGTGCATGTCAAAAACATCTGACGTCACACGAGCCCTCCGAAAACGGAGTTTGGCTTCAGTCAGTAGCGAGCCAGGCTTGCATCGGACATTCAAAAGTGCCACGATCCCCCTTGAAAATATCCTCCGCAGTCGGGGACGAAACGTTGGGTTTCCATAATAAATCCCTAAGACCACAGCATAATAGCCCGGAAACTTTTAGTAATTTTAACATAACAAATTTTTTCCGCAGGTAAGTTACAATCACAATAACGAACGCCGGAATAAGTGTTAACGGATAAATATATATGTCTAATTATACAGAGTGAATCGCTCCGTTTTTACTTAGCTTTTTCATTACAATTTACATCTTATGGTTTACATTAGTCGACAACAACAAGAACCCAGCATCTACGGTACCAGCCGCAACGTACTGATGCGTTACAACTGCCGTTCGATGTGGTGGCCACCAATGTCGTTACACACATTGTACCTCCGAAGCGTGTTCTGGTACACTCTCTCCATCCCACCTCGTGTCTCTTCAACGCCTAATTAGATTTTTCAAGTAGGAGGGATGAGATAATCATATGTGTGCCAGGATGTATAAACTGACAGAACTGAGATGCCACTCTGTGCTACGCAGCCAAAGGTAAGTAAGAGTGGATTTTAGTTCAGAAAAGTGCCAGATTTATCCTGTTGGCAACATACCTAATGTGAAATGTAAACTTTCACGGCCGGAAAGGTCAAAATTACTAAACATTTCCGAGCTATTATTATGGGAACCCAATGAAACTCAATGAAATCTGGATTCCAGTTTTGAAGAAGAAATGTAACACTCGTACACCACGGGACGATATTGACGGAGGACGGCAATCGGTAACGACGAATTGCGCGTGCATGTCAAAAACATCTGACGTCACACAAGCCCTCCGAAAACGGAGTTTGGCTTCAGTCAGTAGCGAGCCAGGGTTGCATCGGACATTCAAAAGTGCCACGATCCCCTTCATAATATCCTTTGCAGTCGGGGACGAAACGTTGGGTTTCCATAATAAATCCCTAAGACCACAGCATAATAGCCCGGAAACTTTTAGTAATTTTAACATAACAAATTTTTTCCGCAGGTAAGTTACAATCACAATAACGAACGCCGGAATAAGTGTTAACGGATAAATATATATGTATAATTATACAGAGTGAACGAAACGTTGGGTTTCCATAATATATCCCTAAGACCACAGCATAATAGCCCGGAAACTTTTAGTAATTTTAACATAACAAATTTTTTCCGCAGGTAAGTTACAATCACAATAACGAACGCTGGAATAAGTGTTAACGGATAAATATATATGTCTAATTATACAGAGTGAATCGCTCCGTTTTTACTTAGCATTTTCATTACAATTTACATCTTATGGTTTACATTAGTCGACAACAACAAGAATCCAGCATCTACGGCACCAGCCGCAACGTACTGATGCGTTACAACTGCCGTTCGATGTGGTGGCCACCAACGTCGGTACACACATTGTACCTCCGAAGCGTGTTCTGGTACACTCTCTCCATCCCACCGCGTGTCTCTTCAACGCCCAATTAGATTTTTCAAGTAGGAGGGATGAGATAATCATATGAACTGAAACTGTCGTAGAACGGAAACGATACGTTTCCGCACATGGGTTCCTATTCAAAATGTTACTTACTCACTACCCTCTACAAGTCCTAGAAGTTTGTTACGGGAATTGCCGACCACCCTGTACGTTGGTATCCTAATGTGTTTGGTCTGAAGAAGGTGTCCTTCAACCTCGTTCAGACTAATCACGGTATTAACATATGTCTGAAGAAGGGCACTGAGGGCACGAAACTAGTAAATAAAAAGAAAGAAGTGCAACTGATTGCTGATTTCTTTTAAATCTATTTATCTACACATTCGTCAGTACTAGGATTACTAATAAAAGGTTACTTATAAACAAGGGAAGTTCCAGAAATTTTAGTGAAAATTTATTTCAATCGGTAGGTGATCATCTTCAGTGCACAATTCAGCCCATTCAACTCATTCGATCATCAAGTAAGTATATGCTGATTCAAAAATAATATCACGAGCATGAAGATCTGTATTTAATCAAAGAAACATGATGGAACATAGTGTAATTGATCGCAGTACTTAACCAAGGCCGCACGGAATGGCCGCGAGGTCTAAGGCGTCATGCTACGGGCTGGGCGACCGCTCCCACCGGACGTTCAAGTCGTCCTAACTCGGGCGTGGGTGTGTATGTTGTTCTTAGTGTAATTTAGTTTAAGTAGTTCGGAAGTCTACGGAATGATGAACACAGCAGTTTGGTCGAATGGGTTTACAAACATTTGAACTTTTTTTATTTTTTATTATTTATTTTTATAGTAGAAAACAAGGTCATGGATTTGGTATATGTTGGATAGCAGCAACTGTTTTTCACTTGGTATGAAAAAAATTAAATTTCTAAAAATCACACGAGCAATCACTTGCACCAAAATTTCTTTTATTGTCAGGTTTCAGGAAGTTAGTGGCCTTCTTCAGACATCTGTGTAAGAAGAGAGCCACATATTAGCGAAATCGTTCAGTAAAAGAAAGTTAAATGGCTTTTAGCTGGTATTTTAAAAACCGCATATGTTCAATATAAGCCTCTCTAGACGCTCGAATGGCATCAACCCGATACTCTTTCTAAACTGTCTGTCTAGCAACCCAGGCGCAACATTTTGGATGTTATTGTTGTGGTCTTTAAAGCGGAGACTAATTTTATGCTGCTCTCCCCCCTGCTCTATCCTGAGCAAGCTTCTTCATCTCCTCATAAGAACGGCACCCTACATCCATTCAATCTGGTTACTGTATTCATCTCTAGGTCTCCCTCTGCGACTTTTCTCCCACTCACTCCCTTCAATGCTAAATTTACGATGTCTAAGAATGTGTCCTACCAATTGATCCCTTCTTTTAGTCAAAAATTCAAATGTTTGTAAATCTATCGGACCAAACTGCGTGGTCATCAGTCCGTAGCTTACAAACTACTTAAACCTAAGTAAACTAACCTAAGGACAACACACACACCCATGCCCCAGGGAGGACTCGAACCTCCACGGCGAGTAACCGCGCGCTCCGCAGCGAGACGCTTTAGACCGCTCGGCCACTCCACCGCGGCTTCTTTTAGTCAGGGTACGCTAAAAATTCCTTTTCTCCCCAGTTCTGTTCAGTATCTCTTTATTAGTTACGCGATTCCCCCACCTAATCTTCAGCATTCTTCTGTAGCACCACATTTCAAAAGTCTCTATTCTCTTCCTGTCCACACTGTTTATCGTCCAAGTTTCACTGCTGTACAAGGCAAGACTCCACACAAATGCCTTCAGAAAAGACTTCCTTACACTTAAATTAATATTCGATGTTTATATATTTCTCTTTTTCAAAAACAGTTTTCTTTCCATTGACTTTCTGAATTATATATCCTATCTACTGCGATCATCATATGTTATTTTACTGCCCAAGTAACAAAACTACCTTTATTGTTTCGTTACCTAGTCTAATTACTTCAGCATCGCCTGATTTTCTAAGACTGCATTCCATTACCCTTGTTTTGCTCTTGTTAAGGTTCATCTTATATAGTTTCCATAGTTGCAGCTAATTCATCTTTTAGTTCCTTAATGTTCGGTGGTAGAGATGGTCCAAATACCATAGGTCTAAGCGACCTTCATAGAAAACATTTCCAGTTATATTTGCCGAGTTACAGCTGCACCTTCAAAGAAAAAATAACCATAAACTTTATTGGCCGAAATCGCACAGAAAACGTTTCTATAGATTAATCACGTTCATACTGAATTGAGGGACTGAAAGAAGAAATAACTACAAATGTCCAAATTATTACACCTGAGATGGTACAGTAGCGGGTTGATGCCTCTGGAAGGGTTATAGTGGATGTCTGTGTACTTGTTTTCTTCGGAAAAAAAATTGCTAAGTACTCTTTACCTTGATTAGTTTCCCAAGGTTCCATCATGTTTCTTTGATTAAATACATATTTTCAAAGTTGTGGTGTTCTTTTAGAATCACCCTGTATATCCAAGACATACATTTTGACACTGGTGCAGCACCGAAATAAGATTCAAATTTACATTGAAGATAATCAAGACTGGAAAAAAATGGCAGTGATAACTACAGATTAAAAATTTATATGAACAGAGCTGGAGTTTCTCTTGCTTATAATACGTTTTCCCTATGGACAATTTTTTCTCAATTTCTAATCCAGATGTGGCCAACTTTTACAGCTGATGATGAGTAGTCCGTAAATGCAGTCAACAGAAATCTTTAAACTTGTACTTCCTGGACAATGTACGGAATGGTACATTTACGAGACATAATTTCGTAATTCGTCTCACCAGATTCTTATCGTTTGTCTACGAAGACGCGCTGATATGAAATGCCTACAATTTCTTTTTATGTTCTCGTCATGGCTCGAGGTACGGTACATTAAAAAGGAGTTGACCCACCATTAGTTTTGAGAACAGTTACAACGCTTCGAGGAACAAGTTCGTAAACTGTCTTCGTAGTTCCTTGTTTTTGAAAAATGATACCGCCGGTCGGCTGCTGCGTTTCACCCTCTTCTATTTCAGTGCATCATCAATGGATTGGTCTATCTAGAAATTTCATTTAATTCTCAGACGTAGCATTAAAATATTACGAACAGTGGCTACTCACGGTTTATCGGCTTGCCAGTTTGGTCTTGGTTGCTTCTTCCACCTGGTAACAGGGCGAAGTCGCACAACTCCTCCACTTACGTAACTTTTTTGATCACTTCTTCAATTTCTTTTATTGAAATGCTACACCTGAGAGCAAAATTCTAATGTCTAGATGAACCAACCCACTGATGACGCGCTGAATTATAAAGGGTGAATGCGTCTATGTAAAATTTACAAATTTCACCAGGAAAACGGCGTTGTCATTCCTAAAAACATATAAATCGACACTTGTTGCGGAAGATAACCACACAAACAAATTTATCTTTTGTAGTCTGTGTTGTAAACTATAAACATTGTATTGTAATGTTATTCATTCTTGTACCAAAACATCCGCCAATTATTTCATCGACATTGGCGCCTTAACTTTGGTCCTGACTCTCTGCTCTAAACTCCCCTTAACGATTCACTTATGTTGAAACATAGCGATTTTCCACTCTCGTACAAATCACGCATGAACATTTTTGGCTGTGTATGCGAATGCGTATTTTCAAATACGGCAGCGTTTGATATGAAACATGTTACGCGTAGTGTTCAGTTTGCTACCGATGATGCCCACATCCACATCCACCCATCCACATACATACTCCGTAATTCACCGTAAGGTGCGTGGCGGAGGGTATACTGTACCACTACTAGGCACTTCCTTTCCTATTCCACTCCCAAACAGAACGAGGAAAAAAAGAATGTTTATATGCCCCCGTACGAGTCCTAATTTCTCTTATCTTGTCTTTGTGATCACTTCACGAAATGTAAGTAGGCGGCACCAAGATCGTACTACACTCAGCTTCAAATTGCGGCCCTCTAAATTTCCTCAGCAGAAATTCACGAAAAGAACGTGAGATGTTCCATTACAGTTATCAGATCTGTGAGGATAATGTCAGTTTAATACGACGATATAAAAGCCCAAATCATGACGGAACAGTCTGCAGATAGAATGAAGCAGCCATGCCATTTCTTTTGTAGGTTTCGATATATGATATATTTGTAGGAAGCAATGTAAACGATGATACATCGGTCATGAAGAGTCCACATTTGATGACCGTGGCACCAATTCCTCCGCAGCTTTGCGTTGACTTCCGTTATTAAGGGTTAACATTCCATGAATGTTAAGTTCCATTAAAAGGATTATTACTTACAAAATACGAAGTACCAGATTTACTAGGCACCACGTCCGAAAAGCAACAATGTCTCTCTCGGGAAAAGGTTCAAGGCCACCCTTTTTAGCGTCACTTGTGCGAACAATGGAAACTGTAAGCCATCGAGAGCCACCAGTCATTTCAAGGCTCTTTATAGAAAAATCAAATCTGGCCCCAACAAAAGTAATAAGACCGTGCAAATTTCCTCTTGAGCAGTAGTACCAAGTCCCGAATCACCAGCAATAAAGTCAATAGTATTCACACTCTTATACACTGGTAGAGGGGAACGCCGAAATCTCCTCCTGTAACGAGGCATCTCTGTAGCCGTCCAATGCTGTTGCCTGTGCGGCAGCCACACGACGACTGACGTTGTCTTACCGGAAGCACGATTTATATAGCGCGCTCTTAATGGAACAGTATTAATTTGGTTTCTGTTGGGCCTGCAGCACTATAAATGTCATTTAAAGACATTATCCAATAAATCCAAAAAGCTGCTTTAAATAATTATTTTTATTACACTATAGGCCTATTTCGGCTTTAGCGCCATCGTCAGGTGATGTCTGTTGGTCCTGAAATCCATATACATCGATGGTTTTATTGCTGTCAGTCAGTTATTTATTGCTTTGAATTATTGCAATATTTCTGAATTTTAATTATTGTAATATTTCTTATGGCTTATCATTTATGTTGTGACAGCTTTCTGATAACCAAAAAGTTGTCACAACATAAATGATAAGTCATAAGAAACATTACAATAATTAAAATGTTCAAATGTTTGTACAGCTTATGGGACTTAACTACGGGGTTATCAGTCCCTAAACTTACAAACTACTTATGTACTAGCTAACACTAAGGATGGCACAAATATCCATGCCCGAAAGGGGATTCGAACCCCCGACCGTAGTGGCCGTGCAGACTGTGACTGGAGCGCCTCAGTCCCCTCGGCCACCGAGGCCGGCTACAATAATTAAAATTCAGAAATATTGCAATAATTCAAAGCAATAAATAACTGACTGACAGCAATAAAACGATCGATGTATATGGATGTCAGGACCAACAGACACCACCTGACGATGGCGCTAAAGCCGAAATAGGCCTATAGTGTAATAAAAATATTTAAAGCAGCATTTTGGATTTATTGCATAATGTCTTTAAGAAACTATTACTTAATGGAAGTTTCAATTTCGCAGTCGCCTTTACCGTGATAGTTTCGTGTTGTATCGCCATTGTTGTTCATAATGCTCGTCGATCGTTGCTTGTTAACTTCGCGTTTCGCCGACTATTCCTCTACGCCACTGACGTCTTACATTTTGCTCTGTTGGCTGTAGCTATCGACGACACAGTCTGCCGATGATCAGCTCCTTCACCTGACTCACCCCCTCTCCATCCAGCTGAACCCCGGCGCTTCGCTATCTTCGTCTCCCTCGATATCAAGAACGCCTACGACCGTGTATGGCATTCCGGTCTCCTTTTCAAACTCCAGTTCTACGCCCTTCCTCACTGCTTCGTTCCTCGCTCACCGCCCCTCCTATGTCACTGCCTGTAACACCAATTCCCGTTTGTTCTACCCCTCCGCCGGGGTGCCTCAAGGCTCCGCCCTCTCCCCTCCTTTACCTCATCTACTCCGCCAATGTACCCCAACCACAGCCTCCCGTCCACCTCCTGCAATATGCTTACGACGATGTGGAACGTGTCGCTTTCATAAAAGTACCTTTACGTGATATTACAAGACTTTTTTATTTATTTCTAAAATTTCATCCACTGACTAGAACGAGTTGTCATTCAAAAATTCTTTTAATTTCTATTTAAATTGTCGTTGCCTATCTGGCAGACTTTCACTGCTATTTGTCACGTGGCCAAAGACTTCTGTGGCACCCTTTCTCGTTCAAAATTTTAGATTTAACTTTCAATATGATCATCGTTTCTAAATTTTTTAGTTATGCACATTGCTATTACTTTCGAATTGGGTTTTATATATATATATATATATATATATATATATATATATATATATATATATATATATATATTAAAATTTCCCGTCACCGTCACGGGAATTTTAATGCGGTAGGTCAACACAAGAAATGTTTACACTTTCTGCGGAGCTATGAACATAATTTATTGTATCATTTTCCAAAGAGTTACAGCACAAAGATATAATTTTTTTAATGGAACAATAGTTTTTTCTATCCTGCATTGGAATCTTTGAAACCAGCTGCGTCCAAATCAATTTAACCTACATTCCTATCATTGTTAGTTTGGGAGCTACAACACTTCAAAGTTTCAGAGGCAGATACCACACGCTGTACATAATACATGACTGTGTGGTGTGAGGTTGGGGCGCCATGGTCCTCATTCATGGCCCGCAAGGTCGCCCGATTTAACACCAGTAGATTTCTTTTTGTGGGGATATCTAAAGGATCGTGTTTATGTCACTGAGCCCACATCCCCAGATGATCTAGAACGGCGCATCGAGGGCGCATGTCGCTCCGTCACACCGGCGATGTTACATCTCGTCCGCAGATCTTTTCGACGGCTCATTGCATTATGCATTGAGGAACATGGACACACATTTGAACATCTCATGTTCAAATGTTTGTAAATCTATCGGACCAAACTGCATGGTCATCAGTCTGTAGCTTACAAACTACTTAAACCTAGGTAAACTAACCTAAGGACAACACACACACCCATGCCCCAGGGAGGATTCGAACCTCTACGGCGAGCAACCGCGAGCTCCGCAGCGAGACGCTTTAGACCGCTCGGCTACATCTCATGTAAATCAACTTCCCACCGCCATAACATCCATCACCCACCAAACAGCCATGTATTATGTATAGCGTGTGGTATCTGCCCCTGAAACTTTGAAGAGCCGCGGTGGAGTAGCCGAGCGGTCTAAAGCGTCTCGCTGCGGAGCGCGCGGTTGCTCGCTGTGGAGGTTCGAATCCTCCCTGGGACATGGGTGTGTGTGTTGTCGTTAGGTTAGTTTACCTAGGTTTAAGTAGTTTGTAAGCTACAGACTGATGACCACGCGGTTTGGTCCGTTAGATTTACAAACATTTGACCATTTTTGAAACTTTGAAGGGTTGTAGCTCCCAAACTAACAGTGATAGGAATGTAGTTTAAATTGATTTGGAAGCAGCTGGTTTCAACGATTCCAATGCACGATAGAAAAAACTATTGTTCCATTTAAAAAATTATATCTTTGTGCTGTAACTCTTTGGTAAATGATACAATAAACTATGTTCATAGCTCCGCAGAAAGTGTAACATTTCTTGTGTTGACCTACCGCATTTAAATTTCCCGTCACCTATTATTTTATAAGTTACAGAGTCAAACACACTTAGTGAAACACCCTGTATATATATATATATATTGACCTGAGAAATTTTATGAACGTAGCACCAATTCCTCCGCAGCTTTGCGTTGATTTACGTTATTAAGGATTTAGCAACAGCAGCTCTTCCATGATATATATATATATATTCTGATTAATACTTTCTTACACAGTGATCAGTTACCCCAAAAATGATGGCACATGAAAGAAGTGAATGATAATTGGCATAATAAGGTAATTTACTGAAATATTTATCACAAAACTTCAAATAACCCTAATACCATAAGTAACTTCTCAAACGTTTCAACAGTTGAAGAATGTGTTTCTTCCAATTCATTCGATCATCAGTGAACAAACCTAAACTACAGACTTCTGTCCACAGTATATATTTATTAATGGTGTCATGCCATTTACTGTACAGGGCTGTACATACTGTGTTTTATCGAAATTTAACGACGGCGCGTTCCCAAAGAACTATTTAATAATCATAAAAAGACTATTATTTACAATTTCATCAGTTAATTCTGGTTGTCAGTTGACATTACAATACTTGTATCAACAGAAAGCACTAGCTTTGCATTAACATATATTAAGTCATTAAAATATAATATCGGGTGACCGAGTCTTGGTTGGGAATTTTTTTCTCTTACATAGTGCTACTCACCACGTTTTCGAGGCTAACATATGTTCTCTGATCCGAAAAACATGAAATTAATTTTTGGGCATAAATGTAATTTTGAAAATCGTGCTTTTACGAAAAATTCGACTATATAGGTGGACTTCAAAAGAAAATAAAACAACGTAAATACAAAATTTCATTGAAATTGCCCGTTTAAAGATATCGGATTAAGAACTGTAAATGGACCAAATCGGAGCCCTGAGGGACCTCGTTCTTGACAGCTCCACAGTTTGAGGAAGCAGTTTCTTTTTGAGCATTATGTGAAGAAACTATTTCAACTTACGGTAAGTAATAATTAAGCCATTTGTGGACTTTCACACACATACCACAATACCTGAGCTTATCAAGAATTACACAACTAAACCCTTTGAAGGTTCAGAAAAGATCCCAACATATAACGTCCGTTTGTTCATAGTCCAGTAACATTTACGAATCGCGTGCAAAAGTATGTAAAGAAGGCAGATCAAGAACGTTGCTTTCAGACTCCACGGCATACCGACTGGTGTGGTAGCCGACAATGCACCTAGATAGAAGCTGCGATAGATATGGCCAACCGATATCTGTTACCGCTTCTCCTTCCTACTAAATTAATAGAAAAATCTGCATAAAACAGTGGGAATGTTGGACATTGGCAATTCAGTAATACTCCCAAACAGCTGAATCTGCTGTTTTTTAAATATTATCGCACATCCAATCTCAAATTTGTAACTTGGCAACATTACAGAAAAGGAAGATCTTTGAGACTGTACTAACTTTCGGTTGTAGTGTTGACTTATGTGCCTAAAAATATACGAAGTTGTCTTGTTACCACGACGAAATATTCTATGTACTTCTCACTAAATATATCTCGCTAATATTTGTTTCTATTATTAATTTAAAAGACAAGTTGTTGAACTCACAAGGCTGCACCACTTTTCGCCTTGGCAAATTATCTGCCTACGTTAGCTAGTATGGTAATGAGAGAATCTTGTACTGAGGTGTGCTTCGTTACTTTGAAGGATACGGACACACTTTCTAAGTGAATGCTAATTTAATTCTCAATTAAAGTGTCACTGTATGTTTACTCTGATGGTTACATTGACTCACGTCTTCATCGAAACTGCCAGAGACCAGAACGTGATCCAGTTGCTGAACATTACGAGCATATAAACGTCACAAGTCATGTCGTTACTTGGGTTCCATATATCGTTGTAATATAAGACTACAGAGACGCCCTCTGGAACGCAATTTATTTTACTGGTGACACGCACCACACGTACACTTGAAGACTGCCGTTTTCAAGTGAAGTTTCGATTTTTATGCTGAAGATTTTACAATTGCAATCAAGGTAGGAACTCTGATTTTTCTTTCCTTACCTATGTGAAGTTTTCCGAATATGCTGGTAAAATTTTTTACCATATCTATACTGAAATTTCATAACCCTATAAATACTTTTGCTCTCTTCGAAAAGTACTTTGCCACGAATATGTCCTACTCTCGCACATAAAAGTAGCGTGATTGTCCAAAAGCAACAGTCCAGTGTAGGGCGATAAATGAGACTACATTGAACACTGACGAAGTTCCATAGAAACATTTGCAAGGCGGTGATGGACAAACTGATATATTTCCGAATTCAGAGGAGAAACATGGCGACTGAAATTTAGTATACAGACCTAGCCGCGATGGAAAACGCCGTTGTCGTAATGTCTACCCTCGTCAAGTGTCGTATCATTTCAATGATGCTCTCTCCCCTGTATCAGGATAGTACGAAATAGCTGCCCTTCTTTGTAGTCTTTCCGTATCCTTCGTCAGTACTACCTGATAAGGATCCAACCATACTCCAAAAGAGGACGTACAAGCGTAGTTTAGGCAGTCTCTTATGCAGTTCTGTTGCATCGTTTGAGTGTTTTGCCAATAAAATACAGTGTTAGATCAGCCTTCGCCAGGACGTTAACTATGACTTGTTTCAGTTTAAGTTGGTCTTAAATTTAATTTCTAGGTATCTAGTTGAATTTATAGACTTGAGATTTGCTTTAACTTTTGGACAAAGTGTAACGGATTCGTTTCACTACCCACACTACTTATTATTTATGTTCAACTACCAGTTTTAACACCATAAAAACATTATCTAAATCGTTTTGCAATTGGTTTTGATCTTCTGTGACTTCACTAGACGATAGATGACAGCATCATTTGCAAACAGCGATAAAGAGGGCTGCTCGGATTTTCTCACAGATCGTTTATGCAGATAAGGAACAGCAGAAGACCAATAGCGCTACCCTGAGGAACGTCAGATATCAACTCTGATGTTTTCGCCGCTTTTCCATCATTCACTATACTACAGGACAAAGACAGCGGTTCTTTCAATACTTTAATTCTGTACTCGCTGACCTCTTCAGAGCTCAAGATAACTTTCATCTCTTCTTCCAGTCTCGACCAGCTATCGCAATCCGAGTATCACAAGCCGCAGCCCATGGATTGAAATCAGATGAAATTACCAGTTATCACCAAGTGAAATCTAAGGAGTATCATCACAATCCACATAAAACTTGTTGTTGTCGCGGTCTTCAGTCCGCAGACTGGTTTGATGCAGCTCTCCACGCTACCCAGTCAAGCCTCTTCGTTTGAGAATACGTATGGCAACCTACATTCTTTTCAATCAGATTACTGTCTTCATCCCTCGGCCCCCCTCTACGATTTTTGCCCCACACACTTCTTTCTAATGCTAACTTGACGATTCCATGAGGTCTTAGAATGTGTCCTACCAAACTATCCCTTATCTTAGTCAAGATATGTCAAAAACTCCTTTTCTCCCGAATTCTGTAGATCACCTCCTCATTAGTTACGAGACTACTCATCCAATCTTCACCATTCGTTTGTAGCATCACACTTCGAAAGTTTCTATTATCTTTTTATCAGAACTTCTTATCATCCACGTATCATTCCCATACAATGCTACACTACAGACAAATGTTTTCAGAAAGGACTTCCTAACATTTAAACTAGTACTGGATGTCAAAAAATATCTCTTCTTCAGAAACTCTTTTCTTCCCTTAATCATTCTGCATTTTATATCTTCTTTACTTCGGCCATCAGAAGTTATTCTGCTACCCAAATAACAATACTCACCTACTAGTTTTAATATCTCAGTACCTAATCTAATTCCTTCACCATCGCCTGATTTTCTGACATTACAATCCATTACCTTCGTTTTACTCTTGTTAATGTTCATCTTATATATTCCTTTCAAGACACTGCCCATTCCATTCAATTGCTCTTCCAGATCCTTTGCAGTCTCTGACAATATTACTATATCATTGGCAAACAGCAAACTTTTTATTTCTTCTCCCTGAACTTTAATTCCGTCTCCAAATTTCACCTTCCATTCCTTCAATGCTTGCTCAATGTACAGATTGAACAACATTGGTGAAAGGCTACAACCCTGTCTTACTCCCTTCACAACCTCTGCGTCTCTTTCTTGCCCTTCGACTCTAATAACCGCTATCTGGTTTTTGTATAGGTTGAATATAACTCTTCGCTCCTATATTTTACCCCTGCTACCTCCAGAATTTGGAAGAGTGTATTCCAGTCGACATTGTCAAAAGCTTTCTCCAAGTCTACAAACGCTAAAAACGCACGTTTGACTTTCCTTAGCCTATCTTCTAAGATAAGTCGTAATATGAGTATTGCCTCCCGTGTTCCTACATTTCTCCTAAATCCAAACTCATCTTCCCGGAAGTCTCATTCGTCTATAAATAATTCGTGTTAGTATTTTACAACCATAACTTATTGAAGTGATAGTTCTGTAATTTTCACACTTGTCTGCACTTGCTTTCTTTGGAATTGGAATTACAATATTCTTCTTGAAGTCGGAAGGTATTTCTCCTGCCTCATACATCTTGCATACCAGGTTGTACAGTTTTTTCATGACTGGCTCTCCTAACGAAATGAGCAGTTCAGACGGAATATCATCTACTCCAGGAGTCTTGTTTCGATTCAAGTCCTTCAGCGCTCTGTCAAATTCTTCTCGCAGTATCATATCTCCTATCTCATCTTCCTCCACTTGGTCTTCCCTTTCTAGAATACTGCCTTCAAGTTTATTTCCTTTGTATAGGCCCTCTATATATTCCTTCCACAGTTCAGATTTCCCCTCTTTGCCCAGTACTGGTTTTCTGTCAGAGTTCTTGATATTCATACAGCTGCTTTTCTTGTCTCCAAAAAAATGTTCAAATGTTTGGTAATCTATCAGACCAAACTGCGTGGTCTGCGTGGTCTGCGTCTGTAGTTGACAAACTACTTAATCTAAGGTAAACTAACCTAAGGACAACACACACACACACACCCCCTCATGCCCCGGGGTGGATTAGAACCTCCGACGGCGAACAATCGCGCGCTGCGCAGCGATGTGCCCCAAACCGCTCGGCTACTCCACCGCGGCTTCTTGTCTCCAAATACCTCTTTTATCTTCCTGTAGGCGGTATCTATCTTTCCCATATTTATGCATTCTTCCACGGTTCTGATTTGTCCTGTAGTCTGCTCCTCCTACCTATGCCCATTTCCTCATTACCTCAGCTAACCTATTCAAAATTAAGAAATTAAAAACTACGAAATTACTTCGAATTTTCCGGTGACAGTGTCAGAAAGTTACTCTTATTGAAAAGTAAGCGTAATAGCGAGTCAGTAAACAACGTTATTTACCAACATTACTGTGATATTTCGATTTCCACGACCGGCAACGTTATTGATCTAGAAAAAAAAAAGTTCAACTGTTTGTAAACGTATGACACCAAACTGCTGTGGTCATCGGCCCCTAAACTTACATGCTACTTAAAACAACTTATCCGAAAGACAGTACACAGTTCGACGCCCGAGGGAAGACTCGAACCTCCGGCGGGAGCCACCGCGAAGTTCCTGACACGGCGCCTAGAACCGCACGGCCATTCCCGCGCGGCTCGACACGGCAGTTACGGCATTTTAGTTAGTGGTACTGCAAACTGTTGTGACTGACAAGGCTCGATTCAGAACAACACACTTTATTCAATTGCCGGTCGATACAAGAGGCCGTGCAAATCACTAATCACAAAAGCCGAGAACTCTAACATGAGATACCAAGTGCAAGTCCTCAGGTAAACGTTCACTCTTACAAGGGGAACACCAAGTATGCTACCATCGGGTCGTAAGTATGTTGTGAGGGAATTCCTCCAGACCATCAAGTTAAACAATTTGTTCCACTGGGCCTTGATTTGTAAGAAAAGCGAAATCAAATTCGCAGCAAATTACCACGCGTAACGCGTGTACTTATACATGGCGGTTACAGTTCAGCGAGACAGCGTGGTGTAATCGGCAAGATGCTAGGCTCCCATGCAGGAGACCCGGGTTTGATACCTATAGGCAGAACAATTTTTAAAAATTATTCTAATTGATACTTTTATATTTTAAAAAAAAATTAAAAAATTATTAAGCAAAGAAAAAGATGTGAAGACAGAAAAACAAAACTGAATTATTAACAGCTAATCGCGAAATCGCTTCACGAGAAGACTCGATTCGAAAACATTGATTACTGTTGCATCAGTTCAGCGCACCAATCTTCGTTTCCATGATTAAATATGCCTGGTTTGCGTCGCAATTAATTGCCGACCGAACATTGTTTTTGAATGTGAATGACCAGTGTTTTCCAGTATCGCTGATGAAAACACCTTGCGCCTGTAAAGCGGTAGCATTAATTAGGTGTGCATGGCGCTACAATTTCAGTGTTTTATCGCCCAGAATTTTGTACAGGTGTACGATAGCGACACTGAGTAAGTAAAACAGTGCAATAATTAAAAGTAATTAATTATTACTGTGTTATTTGCTATTATCCTGACTGTTTACTCAAGCTGTAACATAGGAGTGGGCATAAAGTCCTACAATTATGCACAATAAAAGAGAAATGAAGAAAAGTAAAAAATAAATGACCCGAAGGTGACGATTTATTATTTTTCTTATTTCTTGGTTATTTTTTTAATGGTTTGACTTTTCATTACTTTTGTTTTTCTTTCTTTGCTTAATTATTTTTTAATTTTTCTGAAATATAAAAAGTAGTAATTACGATTTTTAAAAATTGTTCTGCCGATGGGTATTGAACCCGGGTCTCCTGCATGGGAGCCTTGCACCTTGGCGATTTTTTTTTCTAGGGGTAGCTCTTTTGTTGTGGACGCTGATCATTTTCTGTTCGTTCTTCTTCGATGTGTTGTTGGCTCAGCTTTTTTATTACAGAGAGCGTTGAGCCCTCTGACCGGGCGCGCTGAGCCACGGCGCCCGGCGCCGATTAAACTACGCTGTAAGCGGTAATCGCCACGTTTAAGTACACACATTACGCGTGGTAATTTGCTGCGAATTTGATTTCGATTTTCTTAGAAATCAAGGCCCATTGGAACAAATCCTTTTAGCTTGATGGTCTGGAGGAATTCCCTTACAACATAACTGCGACCCATCAAAATCCGTTGGTACCATACTCGGTGTTCCCCTTTTTAGATAGTCCAGATCCATGCCAGGGTCGATATCCGCAGAAGCAGTCCCTTTCCAGGATACGTTCCGTTACGAGGTCTTCTTGAAACAGTCCACTGGAAGCCTACGGCAGTCGTGGTGGCTGCTCGGGCTTAAGTAGCCAGGTTTGGCGGAGTGATATCGTTCGGACATGGTTGACAGCTCCACCTGGCCGTTGTTGTATAGACAGCTCCACCTGGAAAATGTTGGTCCGGTTAAACTGCTTGTTGTTTACTATGAAGTAAGTGTGCTGTTATCTGCAACGCCTTACAGGTAAACCACCGGAGCATTCAGTGTGTTGGTTGGTCTGCTGGCCTCTCAGGGGCGACCGGAGGCCGGCAGAACGCAAACCAACAGCTGACTTCGCGAATCGTTGTTACTTTTGTCTGCCATTTGTATCAGCTATTTCGTTCACACGTCAGTAGTTCGTAGCACTTAAATTTTCGAAGTTTATTATTATCAGAGAAGGTAAATATTAAGATGTTTGTAAAGCTAAGGGACTAAAGTGCTTACGTCAACGGTCCCTAAACGTACAAACTTCGTAAAGTAACTTACGCACACACCCGTGCCCGTGAGAGCACTCGAACCTCCGGCGGAAGTGTCCGTGAAATCCGTGGAATGATACCTTACACCATAGACCAAAGATAAGACAGACTGCGCGTGTTCTATTGCTGCCGTTTTGTGGTTTGAAACCAACATCTAACGTTTTGCTCGGAGTCACGTGACTGGTTTTACGTTTTGAAGTGCAGAAATATTGCACTTCCGAATTTATTAAACACTATTTATGCACTAGAATTCCATTTATGGTTTTTAATGACAACAGCAATTTTATGTCCAAACGCACATCTAATGGGTCTTAAAATCTTATTACTTTTGAGACATCATAACGCAGACGTAAGATTACAAAACACTTCTGGTTTTGGCAAGACTTTTAATGTGATATGACGAGAAACAAATGGGTACAACCGATTTGAATTCAGACTGAGGGGAGATACAACACGATACCAACGTTCATTTTAATAGAACCTTTTAGGCAGTAAAACTTGGTTTAAACCAACTGTTGACTCCAGCCATACATACGTTTACTTAATTGTGTCACATATAAACCTATCTAAGAAATTTGAGGAAAGTCCCCCATAAAACCCGGCACCCTACATGATGTCGCGATAAGTCGTTCCATCTCATGTAAATTTAGATACCTGAAGATGCACCTTTAATGGTGCGAAACCGTTCGTAACCTAATAAAGGCATAAAAGACAGCTGGCGGATTACGATAATTCACGGAAAGGAATCATGGCTTAATTGTCTGTATTAGCTTCTAAAATTTCCTAACAATGTATTTCAGCTGTGGACGCCCAAAGTATAAAGTAGTCCGCATTAACTTTAAGTTTGACTAGATAGTGGGAGAAAAATTCGCCTAACGATTCAAGACATATTTGTCACAAATAGTTACATTCTATCTAGATCGCACATTAGAAGTCCTAAAGTTATTATAATTTTTCTGCAATAAAATGTCATGACAATATAACACACAAAATATCAGTTGTGTGATTCGTAAAGATGGCAACATTTCTAACTGTACTGTAATTCGTAGTGTTGTAGAGTTTAACAGTTGCTTGCAATGTGCACACTGCTTGTAAGGTGTTTATTTATTCTAGCGTGCCAGCAGATAGCTTGTTAAACAGGTTTTCCATTACGTAAGATGTCTAGAACATTTCATGAGAGCGTAAATCTGGCCACGGTTTCAGACCGTTTTGTCCTTAACACGACGTTAAGGATTCAATTGCAAATGGGGAGTTTAACGAGCGAACACTTCCCACTTTAAAGAGGTTAAGTGGCGTTTCGCTTTCACCGTCACCTAGACCCTCCAAACTTGGTAACGATTAAAATCCCGCGGACGAATTTCTTGTGGTTAAAGTTTAGTAAGAAAGAAATAATATTTAAAAAAAATCATTGTTCCTTCATCGATAAACAGGAAAGCAAATGGGCTGAAGAATTTTCCTTTACAAACCTTCTAGGTCTCACATAAAATAGTTGAATATAAATCAAGATAACTTCCGTTTGAGGAGGCCCGAAGCAGAAATTACCTCTTGAAGGGCGGCAGCATTGTTACTGTCAGAGAGTTAGGTTGGCAGCATTGCTACTGTCAGAGAGGTTTTGTCGGCAGTAGTAGGGAGTCGGTTACAGGGAGAGAAGGAGTAAGTGTGTGGAAGCGGGCAGGCGGAGTTAGGTTTTGGTGGAGACCAATAAACTACGAGAGAATTGTTGTAAGCCGTTAGAATTTTTAATAATTCTGATTTTGATTTTTTTGGTATTTTTTCTAATGGTTATGTTTATAAGGTAATAATAATAATAATAATGTAAGAGAGGGCCTGATGGCCCTAATCTGATCAGGCTAAATAAACAAATAAATAAATAAAAATAAATAAATAATAATTATAACTTGCAAATTTGTTTAAATCAAGACAGATTTATGTCCTCCTTTTGTTTAAACTGAAAGCTCTTACCACCAAGTTATTT
Source organism: Locusta migratoria (assembly GCA_026315105.1). Lineage (NCBI taxonomy): Eukaryota > Metazoa > Arthropoda > Insecta > Orthoptera > Acrididae > Locusta > Locusta migratoria. The sequence continues at coordinate 62,095,357 of CM048744.1, read as the reverse complement.
TAGGCTGTAACTTTTAAACGGTAGGATAGACACAAGTTTCAATTTTATTTATATTTAATCATTAATGTGCTGCAAAACGCTGCTGTCTACACATAAGAGGTGAGTGAATTTAAATTTATTTACTATAAATTGTTGAGTCTCTGTTAAACATTTCGCACATACTTAGTAGTCCGATTTGTTATGCTCTTACATTTTTTGATACAAGAATCGTAAGCAACTAGTTTATCAGGTAGCTACCAATATTTCTTGCCAGTCGTGGAAAGTACTCGACATACCAAATTAATTACACCACTTGCTTATTGTTCACTTTTGTTACATCAGTCACATGCAGTTGTAAAAATCGTAACGAGATAGTTTATCAGGTAGCTACCGGCATTACTTGCCTATTATGTAACGTGCCTTTTCATACAGATATTAATTACACCACTTGCTGACAACACAGTAATTGGTTTGTTATTAAGTAAGATCAGAAGGTGTCGACACACACAATGATTATTGCTAAGCTCGCAACCGAATCCATACTTAGTCACTTTTGGCATCTAATAAACTAAACTTAGATCTGTACTGTAAATAATAGTCAATTACACAAGTTAGATGTTTCCACATTAGAATAGATAGTACACAATTTATCGACTTAGATGTTCCTAGTCTATGAAAGATTGTAGGCTACAAGTTCCTTTCATTGCTATCAGCTACTATTGATAGTTTATCATTCTACGAACAGATGTCATTCTCAGTCTGTGTAGTAGTAATCGAAATTTTAATCTTTAATTAATCAATAGACACATAATTGTCAAATTAAGTGTTTTTATTGTGCCATACCGTTACGCCATTCCGCTACTATCTGTCACTGTTCGAGATAGTCTATCACTCCACCCATGATTACATTTAATTTTAAATATCAAATTTGTGCTAAACATTTGTCTGATTAACGAAATAGGGACTTGAATTAGAACCGGAATTGTCATTGATTGTTTAACCAGACTCGTGATCTGGATAGTTGAGCACATTAACAAGTCCATACTCGTTGCTATCAGTCAATGCCAGGCTGATTAATTACAACATTTACTCTTACTCGATGTTCAGACATTCAGATAAGTTTTTACATTCACAGTGCTGTACCAATCTAGATAAGGTACTGTTGCATCTGCACACGAACCTTGCACACTCACACACTCTATTTACTGTCTCCGATCTTGACCATAAGTATTTTATTTTATTTTATTTAAACACATAAGTTTCACTCCTAACACAAAGGGCGATTGCAGGAAGAGAAATCAGAATACGAGATTTTAAGTCGAGTTTCAATATATACTGTTGATACAGAGATATTTGGGGTGAAACCTTCATGATAGAGCCCCTTTACATACCAGGGCACCGATGGGAGCTAATGCTAGTGTCAAATAATTTTCAAGAGGCTGAATAACTCTTAGTCTTAACAAATGTGACTAAGATCACTTGCTGTACGCAGCGTAATAAGGTCTCTCAATATCAGCTGGAATTTTATGAAGTACTGTACAATAAAATCAAAGCGTCATGATCTCTGATACTTATCTTTGTCGCCTGTTACGGCAGGCAAGAAAAATCCGCGGGTCAAGTCCAGCCCTTGTACCGGCAAGAGAAAGCCTGATCAAGAACGCTGCGGGGTACCTGCTCCTATCAAGTGCACTGTTGATCATGGATTAAGTGCCCTGCGCGATCGTTAGCAACACACTGGAGTAACGCATGGACCCAAGAACTTGTGCAATCCGTGCCACAAAGAACCACTGCCTTATTACGTTGAAATCACTCCCCCCCTCCTATCCCAGTCTTCAAACACAAAATTACTTGGCGTTTAATTGTATAATCTGTCATATATAATATATTATACAACGACGTTTCCCCCACCCAATAATATTTTGAAGCAGCTACTCTTCTTTAAGCATACCCATAGCCAGAAACTGAACGCATTCACGGCTTGTGAACAGCGAAGGTATACCATTGAAAATCTTCGACGACTTCGTCGGCCATGAAATATTGTGGTGATGAAATTTATCACAGGGTGCTGAAAATTGTGTGTTGCTCCATCATGGACAAATCACAGGCTTTGTCACTTCTTCCAATAGTGCTGGTAGTTAATCGTGAAGAATTCGGTGATGGTGAAGTGGATCGCATTGTAAGGCTGTTGTCGGCGACTCTCGTAGATTCACTGATATTGGGTCCATTTCGACCCCTCACCTGCACTACTGCTCCAGAATTTGTATCTGCCCACAACTGTCCATTGTGGTAGTACACTATGGCAACTATTTTGAATCCTGCATCAACTATAAAAAAAATTATGTCATTGAACTGCCAATCTTCCACTTCATACACCTGTACAGGCATTGTTTTCAATAGTTATGATAAATTATCTTCTAGTTTTCACAAACAGTAACCTGTATAAGTGACACTTGGGTTAACACTTGTCTAAAACCCGAATATTTTATCACAAATGACCTAGCTTTAAAACAAAGAAGCTTTTATAATGGAGTAGCGCTTACGAGCGCTACGATCGTGGTGAGAAGCGCAGTGGATACTGTCGTGATATGACTTTACCAGCATAGACCCATATGCTACTGCCATTTGGTTTCGAGTGCTTCACAGGAACCATACGATTTTACGCACCTCCACAATACGATATCTATTTAATAGCACGCCATGTAGCAGTATTTCTATTCTTTACTACCTAAGCACACTGTCGGGAAAAAATTATACACCTAAAATAATGACGACATAGTTTTTTCTCCTTCTACCCGATGACGGGAGATGTGACGTGGGTGATTGTATAGACATACTGATAATGACCACTACGTCGTCCGCCAACAGATAGCGTAGTGATATAGCCGTCAGCGCTGCATGTCTGCGTACTCTTAAGTACTGAACGGATATAGCTCTGTAACGTCTGAAGACTCCTCTGCGTCCATAATGACATGTTGCTTAATGTTACCTAGGAACGCCTCGGTCCTGTCACACAGTCGGTCTGACATTCTATACGCTCGCCGAACCGTATCTAATGCCATGCGGAGGTCAATAAACACGGCGTCTACCTGCGATCCTGTATCTACTGCCCTCTGGATCTCGTGGATGAATAGTGCGAGTTGTGTTTCACACGATCGTTGCTTTCGAAAACCACATAGATTGCTACAATGGAGATTTCCGGTGTCCAGAAATGTCATAACACCGTAATATATGTTCTGTTACTGACCGATGTCAGGGAATCGCCCTATAATTTTGCGCAGCTGATTGAGGACCCTTATTGAAAACGGAAGTCAGCTGCGCTTTATTCCAATCCTTAGGAGTGTCAGTACACTGCTGCTAGAAGGGGGAAAGTTTCTTCCCATACTCCGTGTAAAATCTAATCCAGAGACCTTTCCTCTCTTGAGCGATATCAATTGCTTTTCTATCCCCCTGATACTTAAGTAGTTGCAATTTTGTCAAGCGTGCGTTGACGTAGAGGAGGAACTAGAGTACTATCTTTCTCTGTGAAACAGCTTTGGAAAAAGAGCCGCGGTAGAGTAGCCGAGCGGTCTAAATCTCCTCGCTCCGGAGCGTTGACGTAGAGGAGGAACTAGAGTACTATCTTTCTCTGTGAAACAGCTTTGGAAAAAGAGCCGCGGTAGAGTAGCCGAGCGGTCTAAAGCTCCTCGCTTCGGATCGAGCGGTTGCTCGCCGTCGGAGGTTCGGGTCCTCCCTGGGGCATGGGTGTGTGTGTGTGTGTGTGTGTGTGTGTGTGTTGTTCTTAGGTTAGTTTACCTTAGTTTAAGTAGTTTGTCAGCTACGGACTGATGACCGCACAGTTTGGTCCGGTAGATTTACAAACATTTGAACATTTCTGAATCATGATTCTTTACTTCGAATCATGAAAAAGACATTTAATATTTCGACCTTTTCTGCCCTCTGTTTAAACACCACTATGATCATAAAGTGTCTGGATATCTGGTTTCGACCCGTTTATAGATTTGACGTAGGACTAATATTTCTTGGCGTTTTCTACCAAGTCGGTTCACAAAACATTGCTCTCAAAGTCGCTCAACGCCTCTCACATGGCAGCCTTGATGCTAATTTTCGCATCATTTAATATTTTCCTGCCTGCAAGACTTTGGCTATGTTTATATTTGCAGTGCAGTTCTCTTTCTTTGTTTTCGTTAACATTTTCCTAACTCGACTGTCGAACCACTGTGGATCTTTCCCATCTCTCATAATTTTACTCGGTAGATATGTAACTAATGCGTATTGTAGGGTGCACTTGAACTTCGTTCTCATTTGCTCAAAACTGCCAGACGAAACTGTCGAGTTGAGCAGTCGCGTACTCTGAAATCTGACCCTTTTTGATTTTGATAAATAAGAAGATTTTCCTACGTTTCTTGATATTTCTATTTACAACTGTATGATTTGATTCTGTTATAGTCTTATGATTGCTAATTCCCTGATATAAATAAATCGAAAAGTTTGGATCTCATCAGCAGTTCCAAAACGTTATTTCCACGACTTGGCTCTCTGTTTAACATTTCGAGGTAATTTTCGGATACAGCACTTCTAAAAGTGTTGCTCAATTCTCTGTCCCTTTCACCTGCCTTAAACACGTTTGTCTCTCACTCTATATCCAGTAAGTTAAAAACTGCCGGCCGCTATGGCCAAGGAGACTGAGGCGCTCCAGTCACGGCCTGCACGGCCACTACTGTCGGGGGTTCGATATTTGTGTCGTCCTTAGTCTTAGTTAGTTCATAAGTAGTTTGTAAGTTTAGGGACTGATGACCCCGTAGTTAAGTCCCAGAAAAAAAAAAAAAAAAAAAAAAAAAAAAAAAAAAAAAAAAACACCTCCATCTAAAACTATATCATAACTAGAACATGTACGGGAAATATTTTCTATGTTTTCCCTCTGATGTTCCGTCACTACTGCTGCTGACCTGGCTGGTCTATAAAACATCCAATGAACATGTTTGAGCTACATTTAAAAGCTGACTGCCGCCAAAATTGTTATAAATTCCGAATCAATACAACAGTATTTTTTTTCCTCATAGTCACGCCTCCCCTTGAGCGTTCAACCTATCTCTGAAGTGTACGTTCCAGTCAGAATTTGGGATTTCTATACTATTGAAGTGGTCCTCGGTCCTTAACTTCATTTATTATTTTATTATTATTATTATTAATACTTTTTTTTGCTCTATGGGTAGTACTGATCCTTGCGGTTGCTGAACGTGTTTGTTCGTTGTCATTCGATGTGTTCTTGCCTGAGGGTGTTCAAACCTCTGACCGGGCGCGCTGAGCCACGGCGCCCGGCAACCACTGACTGGGAACTGCGCAGCAAGGCGCCTTAGACCGCACTGCTACTCCCGCGCGGCCCTGCTTTCCGTCTCTGATCTATGTGGGTTGTAAATCTATCGGACCAAACTGCGTCGTCATCAGTCCGTAGCTTACAAACTACTTAAACCTAGGTAAACTAACCTAAGGACAAACACACACACCCATGCCCCAGGGAGGACTCGAACCTCCACGGCGAGCAACCGCGCGCTCCGCAGCGAGACGCTTTAGACCGCTCGATCTATGTGGGCATCTAGAATCAAGAGTAGTTCTGTGAACTTTCAATAGTCGCTCCTACTATTGCCAGATTAATCTTTTCTTTCCTATTCTATTGAGAGGGTTTCTTACAAGGGGCTTACTGATTTTCCCTTTGAATTAATATAAGCAGTACATACTTAAGGATAGACCAATGCTGAATTAGGAAATACATTCAGTATTTCAAGTACGCATTGTTTATTATATGCAAAAAGGAACCACAACATAAACACTAGCTTGCCCAACGTAATATTTAAACCATTTAGAGGTAGCCAAGATCATTAAATTTAAGAAAAGGCTTCAACTTGCCTGAAGGGCAGCAACTAAATTAACAAAACAATCTTTTACAATAGGCCTTTGCCAGTAACAGTTAGATAAAATGTCAAACCAACACGCCATTTTAAATGCCCAATACGGGATAGATGCACAAGATTGCCAAACATAAAATTTAAGAAAATACTTCAGCTTGCCTGAAGGGCACAAAATAAAGCCGCGGCGAATCGGCCAAGCGCATTGAGACGCCATGCTCCGATGCGAGGGGAAGTTCCCCGTAGGGGTATCGAATACCCCCTCGGGCATGGATGTTTGCGTCGTCTTTAGTATAATGTAGTTTATAAGTAGTTTGTAAGTTTAGGGACTGATGAACCCGCAGTTGAGTCCCTTAAGCTTAAACTTCACATCATAAAATAAAATTTACATTTCAAATTACAGCGGAGGAGAAGCAACATCAATGGTAAACACTAATCAATTCCTAGTGCAGCAAACTCGAAGCAGCGATGTCTTTCCTAGCAAGAGAACGGCACGTGGCCACAGAGGAAAAAGAAAAGGGAAAGAGGGTGGTTTAAGGCGTGTCCAAATGAATTACGGCGCTACGGTCTTAACCCGAAAGGAAGCTCTAAATCCCCACAACATTGCCCAGAAATACAATTACGGGTTGGCATAATTTGCTCGTTGAAGGAAAACGCCTATGATTTCCGCTCCCCCCCCCCCCTCCCCCCGGTCGGGCAACGAGACAACAGTCGGGTAAAAAAAAAAAAATAATAATAATGCCGCTCCAACAGCCTCAATTGCTATAAGCACGACAACCACTATCTGTCATCAACGTGCATGTGTTCACTAAGACATAGGCGTGGAAAACAGCTGGTGTTCTGCTGACCACGCTAAACTTGGGCACAAACACAGGCAATAACATGGCGACCCAGGAGGGAAAGACGCCACCTAATGCAAATAATTAGACATGACCAAGCGAAGCAACTACTTAACTCTAAAGTCCAATAATAGTTGTACACGATATGCCACGGTGCCTGGTTAAACTACTTGGAGATGGAAGCGAGTCTGTTTCAATCCATGTTGAAGACTCTGGAGAAGCAGGTAGATCCCAGGCTCATGTGTACACGAGGCCGCCATCTAGTGTGGAACACACTAGATGACACCGCTCGCCCGGCAAGTGGCGCACCTCAAGGTAAACGTTGTCAGCACGCCCGACCCATGGTCCGTTCGGAGTACCGCCGCTGAACACACTCCACTTTACGGCTGCCTCTGGCAATCGGCAGCCGACAAGAGAAATGAAAAATAAGATCGACAGGATTGCGCTCCTCGATACTGCGCCAGTACGGCTCATCTATTATGCAAAGAGCTGATTTGACCAGAATCAGTTAGCTGCTTAACGGATCTGTAGAGTGTTTCTATAAACTAAGTACTAAACAATTGCAAAATGACATATTGACCATAGCTGTTTATTTTTTTTTAATCTCAATGCTACCAGTTTCGGTTAGTTCACCATTTTCAAGCGTTAGCAGAGTTTAGCCTATAGCTTAACAGGAATGAACGACATGTGCACTCTACACGTACACCGCTCCGCTACATTCCTACACTCGATTGAGAAAGTCAAGAAATTTGCACATGACATCACCACAGAATCGTCTGAGCCTCTGGTTTAAGCGTTCCACCAGAGTACCGCATTCGGTTCTGGAAACGATGCTGCAAATTTATAAAGCTCCGCTTGGAACACGTCCACTGATTGTGTGGTCATGTTCCATTTTGATTTATTCATTAACGTAAAGTGTTTCTGCACCATTAATATTATGAATCTGTGTGTTAATTATTTTATGTTTTATTAATGATGATTGCCCCTTGTTTATGTATGTTTGTCCCATATTTAGAAATGTTTCCACCCGTGTTATTGAACTTTTATGTTCATGTGAATGTGGAAGGTTGCTCTTAATATTGAGTGACTGCCGCACAATGCCTTACAGTCACTGCCTCACGCTTTAGGCCTCGTTTTGCTGTAGTTAAAAACGCATGGCTTCGTTTGCGTCTGCCCTGGCGTCTGCTGGCTGGCCAGAGACGAGCTTACTTGGCAAGGTTGCGAGGTGGCCGTGTTCTTAGAGTCGTACGAACCTAATCTTCGACGAAAGAGATGGCAGAAGACGTCTCTTGGGGCGGTTGTAGAGGGAATTGTCTTGGACAGGTAGCAAGGGTTGGTACACACTAGTCTCTGAAGCACTCTGCGTCGATTTTAGCGCGCTCTACATCTGGTGAATGGCGGTAGGAGGTTTTTCCGAGGCCTTAGTTTTGGGTCCAATCCTCGTCACCACTTTTGTGTCTCGTTGCCGCCGGTTGTCCTAGGTGTTGGTGGCCGAGTAGAGAGACCGACACGGGAAAATAGGATGCACGCGTGTGCGGGTACAGAATCTGAGGTGACCAGCCAGTGGGACAACAGAAACTAGAAACACTGAGCTAGATTAGTACAAGATATATATTTCGTAGAGATAGTACAATACATAACTTTGTTAACTGAAGACTAGTGGAATGCAGATAAATAGTTTAACTAGGTAGAGGCCTGCCTACTGATGAGTCCTAGTGCCTGTCCTAATGCCAAGTGACCGATGTAGTTCAGTGGTGGCCACGAGCGGAGTGGCAGCAGAGGGCGCTCGTGTCTGAACGCCGCGCCGTGCTTGCATGGCGGTGAGCGGCGAAAGTACGTGGTGCACACTTCAGACTTGTGCGACACCACAGTTAGAGCTTCAGTCTTCACTCTTCATTCTGGCTCCGACGACTGTGGAAGAACTCCGCCGAATCATGCTGAGGGGAAGGCATGCTGTTAGGACTTTACTTTCTTTGTGATCAGGCAGTCTTGGTTTTCAGTGATAGTTTTTTGAGTAATTCTTTCACTATGCGAGGCGAAGTGTTTCTTAATTTACAGAACTCGAGTAAATTCATTGTAAATTTATTATTAGCATTTTCATTCCAGTGATGATTTTGTGTCCGGTTTTGCTCAAGGAGTGAGCAGTTAGATAAATTTCCGTTGCGCATGTATTGTGGCCACTCATAAAGTAATTTAAAGCAGCAGTGAGCGTTTTAACTTACATTCGCAGATTTCAACTCCACAAGATTTTGCTAATTTTAATAACAGGCTACTTTCACGCTTATAGCCACGCCAGCCGCCTGAAGGAGGTGAGGACGACCTCCGAAACCAGGTGGCTGGAGACCCCATCCCCCAGCAAGCAAACTGAGTGCAAACTGGAATTATTGCCCGCCCTTACCGCTATTTCACCAAGGGGTTCCATCACCCGCCAAACATTGGCGTTCCCAGTGACTACCAAACCCACTCTCTTCCTCTGTCCGGATCTCTCAGAAGAATTGACCACCGCCGCAACAGGCGACGCAGCCAATGCTGACTGAGAAGTATTATCAGCAGCCGACAACACGTCAGACCTACTGCAGAGGCGTAAGGGGACAGCCTTATGGCCGGTTCCCGGTTTCGCCTTCTGCCCAGAATTACGTGACCCTTGCAAAGTTCTCAATCACCGTTATTAAAATGTGTACGCAGGGCCGTAGGAAACTGTAACCACTGTAGCATCAGGTATCAGAGACGTTGTTGTAGGTACCAGAGGTATGCCAGCAATCGGCTTTTAATCAAATTGCGTGGTTATGGTATATCGACCCAAATTTGCGACTGGATAGGAGATTTCCTGTCAGAGAGGACACAGTTCGAAGTAATCGATGGCAAGGCATCAACTAAAACAGAGGTGATATAGGGCGTACCACAGGGTAGTGTTATTGGTCCTCTGCTGTTCCTTATTCACATAAACGATTTAGGGGAAAATCTAACCAGCTCTCTTAGGTGGTTTTCAGATGACGCGGTCATTTACCGTCTAGTAAAATCATCTTAAGATCAAAAACAACTGTAGAACGATCTCAATAAGATATCACTATGGTGTAAAAAGTGTGAAGTTGTCCACATGAGTACGAAAATAAATCCGTTAAACTTTGTTTACAAGATAAATCAATCAAAAGTGAAGGCTGTAAACTCCACAAAATATCTAGGAATTACTATTACTTCAGACTTAAATTTGAAAGAACACGTAGATAATGTCGTGGGAAAAGCGAACCAGAGACTGCGTTTTATTGGCAGAACCTTCAAAAGATGCTACAGAACTACTAAAAAAATTGCATACACTACGCTTGTCCGTCCTTTCTTGGAGTATTGCTGACCAGTGTGGGATGCTTATCAGATAGGTTTGACGGAGGACATAGAAAGAGTCCCAAGAAGGGCAGCTCGTTTCGTATTGTCACGATACAGAGGAGACAGCGTTGCGGAAATGATACAGGATCTGGGATGGGAATCATTACAACAACGGCGCTTATCGCTGCGGCGTGGGCTACTTGCGAAACTCCAATCGCCAACATTCTCCTCCGAATGCGAAAATATATTGTTGACTCCCACTTACATAGGTAGAAATGACCATTGGAATAAAATACGAGAAATCAGAGCTCGAACGGAGAGATTCAGGTGTTCTTTCTTCCCGCGCGCTATTCGAGAATGGAAGGGGGGACAAAATAGTGTAACTGTAGTTGGATGAACTCTCTGCCTGGCATTTAAATGTGATTTGTAGAGTATTCCACGTAGATGTAGATGTAGATCGCGCCACGTGTCCAGATAACAATGAGCCTCACAGCTGCTTGCGGACACCAGCCGATTGCTCACGAATCCGTACCCAACAGGCGCAGTCCCTACCTATCTCCGTAAAGTTATCTAAAATTGTCTTATGTTCCAAAACACGCCATAATGTAGCCCTTTAAAACAGAATACTAACGAAATATACTAAATAAGTGAGAATGAAGCTCTTGAAAACAAAATTACTAAAGAAATTACAAACATACTGGTTAAAAATGCAGGAAAGTTAAGGTACGCTAATTAGTGCTTTCAGGTGTGACGCTGGCGGTAGCTGGCAATAGACTCTGGATGGTGAGTGACGATAGGAAGCACTGAACAGAATCCCGTGGAAAAGGAGCCTTATAGCTGCGCATGGATCTTCGGGTCTGATCACCTAAGGTAATAAATATTCGGATACAGCAAGGAGGAAAGAAAAGAGAATTAAAAGTGGTGTCTCACACACGACCATAGCCAACACTGTACTAGAGAGGGAACACTTCTATGATATCATACTACTATATGGGAGGAAAGCAGCCGTGGCTCTTTCAGAAGCAGATCAGATTAAGATGTTTGCAGAGATTATGGGACTTAACTACGGAGTCATCAGTCCCTAAACTTACAAACTACTTATGAACTAGCTAATACTAAGGACGGCACAAATATCCGTGCCCGAGAGGCGATTCGAACCCCCGACCGTAGTGGCCGTACAGACCTTGACTGACACGCCACAGACCGCCATTGTGCCATTAGCATAGAGGTATCTGGATGGCCACGACGGCACACCGATATCTGGATGGAAGACTTGGGAACTGAACCCGGGTCTCTCGAATGCGAGTTGCGGGCGTTAGCTACTACAGCACTTCACTCAGTTCTCATACGGGTGCTGTATCAGTATTGACAGAGCCTTCTTCGTATTTGCCTGCTAACAGAATTTCCAATTCTGCATGCTTGTAGAAGTGATATTGAGACTGGCATTTTAACACTTGTAAACACTTTAGAGCTAAATTTACCGCTTATTCACATTAAAATTTCAGAATATATAATTCAGTCTGTACATTCTTAACACTCCTACAAGTGATATCCGACACCTCTGTGTATCGTTCACTATTCTGGAAAGTTCAATGCAAAACTGCAGTAGCAAGGTAAACGCCGGCATCTTCTGCTTGCTGACGGGAAATTAATGAGAATCAAAACTTCAAAGATTTCCACATGTGTACATATTTCACCTATATAGCTGTTTACCTGAGTATGTTTTTTTTTTTTGGGGGGGGGGTGCTCTAAACGTACTTTTTTTATAATAAAATAAATGGCTACAAATCTATTACTTCTCGGTTGTAACACTTTTATATTTGAATGGAATACAATGCATAAAAATTACTACATCTGGAAGGACGACGTATATTTTGATATTGTGACGGCAGATATGGTGAACACACGTTCACAAAGCAGCTACAGGGCATCTGCCCGAACGTTTCTGTTGGTAAGAGCTGAAAACACGGTGTCATAGACCGAAGTCTAGCGACTAGTGTCGACACGTACGGAGCAGAACTATATAGCGAGCAAAGAGACATTGGTACGGTGGCAGGCGGTAGCAGCTGTTGTTTGTGTTGAACCTCATGGTTTCCTGTTTTTGATTGTATTACGTTTTAGAAACTTGAATTTCAGAACGGTATTTTGTAAATATTTATTTGTCATTTTAACTTTTATATAAAATTTGTATGCAATATAAACACAAAAACTCAGAAACACATTCAATATACATTATGTGCGAGGATAGTGGCAATTGTTTATTCACAACCGATACAAAAGCTTTACATGTTTAACCTGTTACTGTCCTTCAAAGTAGTCACCAGCGTTATGTAGAACCTGTTGCCAGCGATGTGGAATGCGTAGTATACCATTAGCAGAGCCTTATTTGTTGATTGTGCGAATGGAAAGGTGTAATGCGTGTCAAATCTCTGGAACAGATCTGAAGCGTGGCCACGAAGTGGTTCCTTTATCTTCGGAATCAAATCAGTCACAAGGACTTAAGTCCGCCTGGGAGTATGGTGAAAGCTACAGTATTTCCCAGTCCTATCGACCGAACAGAGCAGCCACAGCTTGCGCTGTATGCGCCCGCGCATTGTCGTGCAAAATGATGGGTGGGTTGCGCTGAAAGTGTTGCCGCTTCTTTCACAAAGCTTACGTCCTTGTGACTTTGATTTGATTCCGACGATGAAGGAACCACTTCGTGACTTTCGCTACATAACTGCTCTAGTGATTCGACAGGCAGTAGACCGCCCCATTCGCACCATCAACAGAACAGGCTCTGCTAATGGTTTACTACGCGTTCCACATCGCTGGCAATGAATTCTAAACAACAGTGGTAACTACTTTGAACGATAGTAACACGCGCAAACATTTAACGCTACTGTATCCATTATGAATAAACAGATGCCACTATTTAAATTCGAATACTGTGTATTACACTTAGGAGTAACTGAGAAGAATAGACGAATATTTCTACTGATTATGAATGACATAATAGTTCAAAAATGTTTGTAAATCTGCGTGGTCATCAATCCGAAGCTTACAAACTACTTAAACCTAGGTAAATTAACCTAAGGACAACACACACACCCATGTCCCAGGGAGGACTCGAACCTCCACGGCGAGCAACCGCGCGCTCCGCAGCGAGACGCTTTAGACCGCTCGGCTACTCCACCGCGGCACTAGAATAGTTCTGCAAAGCAAAAGGGTCATACATTTCCCAGAACGTGGTCACTCTTGTGAGATATGCGGACGCGCATTATGGATTTAGCTAAATAGCAACCCAAAGGGAAACGAAAAGCGAATGTCGGGAGGACGCAGACTTGCTGCTCGGGGCCTGGCTTGATTGAGTCATAAAGTGGGAGGGCGCCAGCGTACCCCGCTGTTAGAGACTGATGATGGCTCTCACCGGCTGTTACGCAAGTAGCTCGAAGCCGGTGTGTAAAAAAAAAACACTCTGGAGGAAGGCGCGTTAAGAGCAGAGATAGAGCCATTGCGGCCGCCTGTTTGTTGCTCGTGTTTTGGCCGCCCTGAGGCCGCGGCTGGTCCGCCTCCAGCCACTCACCGGTGCCACACGGTCTGCAGCTTCGCAGTAGCTGCACTTCATAAACCGTGGCCGTGGCGTCACGACTGCCACCACAACGAAAATAAAGATTCCGCACCAAAATATAGCATCAAACTGGGAGTCGCATTTTTACCAATATAACACTAACTTATGTGGAAAATGACGCCGCGGTGGAGTAGCCGAGCGGTCTAAAGCGACTCGCTGCGGAGCGCGCGGTTGCTCGCCGTCGGAGGTTCGAGTCCTCCCTGGGGCATGGCTGTGTGTGTTGTCCTTAGGTTAGTTTACGTAGGTTTAAGTAGTTTGTAAGCTACGAACTGGTGACCAAGCAGTTTGGTCCGATAGATTTACAAACATCTGATCTGAAAAATGACTACAAGGAAAATACAGTTAGGGGATTAAGTGAGATAAAATACGCAATATATATATGGTAACGTATCTTAATATACATAAAAATTGACGTGTTTGTGCCTACATTTCAGACTGCAGCCAAAACTGCACATCGCAAACGAATAGTGTTTGTATGTGGTAGTATGTATCAGTCTGCCATTGTGCACTATGGTGGTAGACGGTTGATAACAATAAGGAGGTGGAAGATATGGGAATTGAAAGTTACCGACTTATACAAGATTCTACGTGTGACTGTCAATATTTTGCTCTTCAGCAAAAACTACACAATGGTGAGGAACGATCTCTCTGTGTTGTTGTAGTACAAAGCCTCTACACCATAGCAGTTTCGTGTCTATAGCTGTAAGATGTTGGAAGATATAGTCCTTTAAAGTTTTCAGCTTATATACAATTCGGAATGAATACCAACGATAACTTTTGACACTATGATAGCAAAGAGGTTATATACAGCGAACGTGATGCACATTCTTCAGTTTTTCTGTAACAAGCGTACGAATAAAGAAAAATAACTGTATATTGCAGTTCCAAAAATAAAACTACCAAAAATGATGCCAAAGCGCAAGAAAGAAATTTCACGTTATCGATCCGTTTCTAAAAGACAGAAAAAGGCGCTGAAAAGTGAATCAACAGATGATAGAAACTTGAAATTTGTAGACGTTGTTTATCTTACACTATAGGCATCAGATATTTTTTGATATTGCCATCCCTAAGGAGTGAAATAGGGGATGAACAGTTCTTTGAAAATACAATGCTATTAAGGTAATTATGAAGCAATAAATACAAAACTTAGGATTTAGATTTTTAATTGGAATTTTAAAAACACGTGTTTCGATATCTTTGGAAATTCAACCATTAAGCGGGTGAAATAAGGAAAAAATCTTTTACGGGTGCTACTAAAACTATTTAGATGCTAGAAATGCGAAAATTTGTATTTGAAACCATGTGTTTTCGGATGTTTTAAATTCTGCCGTCAATGGTGCAATAAGAGGTCGAAAGTTGTATCAAAATACTTGATTACGAAATGATTTTTAAAGCTAATTCTACGAAAATTTATATTTAATAGTCGATACCACTAACGCAGCTCATTGAGTCTACGCGTGCAAAGCAGCGGGTATTAAGCTAGTTTTATTCATAATTATAGTGGTAACAATTGTAATTTCTGTGTGATACAATACGATATTTTACTGTCTTAACTCTTTACTTGAGGTTTAATTGGCGTTTACCGAGAGCGAAGTTATTCTCCTTGCTCTCTAATATGGTTTGGGATCATCTCGGACGGCCAGCAGAGTTTCACAGACAGTGTGAGGTTACAAATCAGCTCTTGAGGGATATTTGGCCGTTCTTCCGTGAGTACAATATCCAGCTCTGGAACCGTTGCGGGAGATGCTGGTCTGGCTGCAGTGCATATGCCATGTGAACCTCAGACATGCTCAGTCCGGTTTAAGTTTGGTGAACGAGTTGGCCACCTCATTCGTTCAAGTCAGTCAGCTTAGACCTTGTTGTCCACCAATGTAGCTCTGTCGGGACTAGCATTATCGTCGGCCAGAATGGAAATCACCGCTTATGGCGCCAGCATAGAGGAAAGCGAAGGACTTGTCTCTAGACCTCTGAGCAATCAAAGCGCATTTCTGGACGACTCTGAATGACATTTCTCCACCACCATGACAAAATAGGGAGTATTCAGAGGGGGAAAGCTGGGGGCGGCGCCTTCTGTATGTGGTCAAGCGTTGCGCTCGACGCCATATTGAAAAATAGTAAACGCGGAACTATAGCCACTTAGTACTATGGCCGCAAAGGGACTTTTTACGAACTGCAGCTAAC
The DNA here is from genome assembly GCA_026315105.1 of Locusta migratoria. Classification (NCBI taxonomy): domain Eukaryota; kingdom Metazoa; phylum Arthropoda; class Insecta; order Orthoptera; family Acrididae; genus Locusta; species Locusta migratoria. The sequence continues at coordinate 62,079,524 of CM048744.1, read as the reverse complement.
CTCACCGACTTTCACGAAAGGAAACGGCTTTTCATTATGCTCTCCTCTATTTTGCGCCTTGTTCTTGCACCTAATTGTAATCCAACTAAGAAATAAGTAGGCCTAAATTTTAATACAACTTCGAAAATGTACGATGGAATCAACGATCGTTTTGATGTGATTCTTGAGTTTCTCTTGGCGTATTTGATAATCAAAATATTCACGGGTTTACAGTGGACGGTGGACACTGTAGACCGGCAGTACACCCGTGGATATTTTGTTGAGCCCTACGCTGGTGAGATGGGTTTGTTCTAGTGGATGATAAAAGATCGTCCCCATAGCTCTAGTCAACATGCTTGAAGCTGAGAGAAGTCAATGAATGGAGTGGCCAGTTTGTTCATCTTTCTTAAACCCGATTGAGCCTGTCTGTGATGCACTTGGCACACACATTGTAGCCAGAAAGTTGCACAACGGTTACAGAGATCGCATGGAACAATGTTGAAATATCTCTCAAAAGCTGATAGATAAGGTCATACTGTGCATGCCACGCAGGTGTGCTTCTTTACTGGCATTCCGAGGTGATCACACGCCACATTAGAGGGCAACGAGAATGACTTTTTTCCTATTATGGTAGCCCCATCGTCCCTCGTTCAAGGTAAACACTATGTAATCCTCAAGTAAAGAGTTTGACAGCAAAAAATTGTACTGTTTCAGGCACAGATTACTATTGTAACCAATATCTGAATAAAATACGTTACCACATGTATATTGTCTATGACATCTCACCTGACCTTTTTGAGCAGTGTACTTAAAGTATGTTAATCTACAGACAACACATGCACTCATGCTCGATGTAGGACTCTAACCTCCTACTGGGGGAAGACGCATACGCCTTAGAGCGCTCAGCCAATACCGCACGGCTGAAAACGTTTTTGACGTCGTTTAAACTTTGATTTATCTTGTAAATAATCAAAAGTGAAGGCCGTATACTCCACAAAGCACCTAGTAATAGCTATTACTTCAGACTTAAAGTGGAAAGAACACGTAGATAACGTCGTGGGAAAGGCGAAGCAGAGACTGCGTTTTATTGCCAAAACCATTGAAAGATCCAACAGAACTACTAAAGAAACTGCATACACTACGCTTGTCCGTCCTTTTTTTGGTGTATTGCTGCCCAGTGTGGGATTCTTATCAGGTGGGTTTGACGGAGGACATCGAAAAAGTCCAAAAAATGGCATCTCGTTTCGTGTTGTCACGATACAGGTCTGGGATAGGAATCATTACAACGACGGCGCTTATCGCTGCGGCGTGGGCTACTTACGAAACTCCAATCGCCAACATTCTCCTTCGAAGGCGGAAATATACTGTTGACTCCCACTTACATAGGTAGAAATGATGATCAGAATAAAATACGAGAAATCAGAGCTAGAACAGAGAGAATGAGGTGTTCTTTCTTCCCGAGCCCTGTTCGAGAATGGAATGGGAGATAAATAGTATAACTGCCAGGCACTTGAATATGGTTTGCAGAGTATACCTTATAGATGTAGATATGACTGCAAGAGAGGAATTAACCGACTTTGGAATGGCAGTTTGAGCTAAGCACAGGGAATGTCTCATGTTCAAAATCGTTAGGTGCATTCAATATTACTAATGTCACAGACCAGAACGGAGTGGCGATGGGTTGCACTTAGTATTCAAGCGTAAGGGCGTTCCCGTAGAGTTGTCATTGCTGACAGACAAACCAGACTGGTTAAAAAAAATGTAAGAAAAATAAAAATACATATATAAATAAAAAATCAGAAATCAATGTGAAACGTGCGACGTAGTGTGAAATTGATGGCCTATGGCAGCCGACGACCGACTCAAGTTGCTGGCAGATCGAATAATGTTAAATGTTTGTAATCCTAAGGGACCAAACTGATACGGTCACGGTCCCCAGGCTTACTTACGAACTTATTCGTGCGACAAAACACACATACTCACTCATACACACGCCACAGACAGACACATGCCCGAAGGAGGACCTAACCTCCTACAGGAGCTGCCGCGCGATACCTAAATAACGTGTCCCATACCGTGCGACGTTTCTTGCAGTGCAGCACACACGAAGGCGCCATGCTTCCCGTACTCCATGCGGCAGAACAACAAGCACAACTTCTAATACACGGCAGGTCACATACATATTTTATTTATTTAATTATTAATTTATCGTGTAGCAAATACATAATCAGTACGTTAATTTGCACATTTATATCTACATTATTTACATAGGAAAACGCTTGTGGCGTCCCCAGAAAAATTCTTCTCCATTGAAATGTCTAAGAGGGCAATCTTGTGTGATGTGCTTCAGAGTTTGTCTGTCAGCACCACAGTCCTTTTATACAGCAGATCTGCACACACTCACTCTCTCTCTCTCTCTCACACACACACACACACACACACACACACACACACACACACACACACACACACACCATGGTTAGTCCGGAACCGGGTCCGGAACCAGGTTCGTCGTTGCGTATACCATCGCAGGCGCTCCTGTCTGTGATGCAGCGTCAGGGGTAACGCCAAGCATGGTCTCCGAGCTGATACTCCATACTGCTGCAAACGTCGTCAAACTGTTCGTGCAGATGGTTGTTGTCTTGTAAATGTCCCCATCTGTTGACTAAGGATCGAGACGTGGCTGCACGATCCGTTACAGCCACAGACATACAGACAAGTAGACAGGAAAAGTCTCCGGTTGTAGTGAAGCCTGACGCCGCCATCTTACCTACATAAACGTCAAAAAGATTGTGTATGTTACTTAGCCAACTTATAACTAAAATGACGTTTTAAGCTTTCCGCATTGGTGCAAACAGGTTCTGAAGTAGAGGTCATATTAGCGTACTAGCTTAATGTAAAACACAAATAGTAAATCGTATAACATGAACATCAAGATACATATGCACACTTTTAAAGTAGACTGCAATTTTTGTAAGAACGCACCAGTGTATCTTCCGTCTGCTGTACTAAAAATTACAGCCAAACACGGCGCATATATTGATCGTTACGTCAACACTACAAAGGTAGCGGACTTCTATCACTGTAGTCCTATTTCTTAAGACTATTTTATGATTAACTTAACAGTTATTTACAAGCCCTGTATTGTAGTAATTATGCGACGACTGCTTCAGCGACACCAATGATACTGCATAAGACATTGCCAGACTAGTTCAAGATTGCCTGTGGTTATAGCCATGCGGATAAGATGCCTGTCTTCTCGACTGCTTGTGATACGAGGCCGTTGGGATGCAGCACGGCGTTCCGTATTGCCCTCGTGAACCTACCGATTCCATATTCTGCTAACAGTCGTTGGATTGCGACCAACGTGAGGAGTAATGTCGCGATACGATAAACCGCATTCGCGATGGGATATAATCCTACCCTTATCAAAGTCGGAAACGTGATGGTACGCATTTTTCCTTACACGAGGAATTACAACAACGTTTCACCAGGCAACGCTGGTCAACTACTGTTTGTGTATGAGAAATCGGTTGGAAACTTTCCTCATGTCAGCACGTTGTAGGTGTCGCCAGCGGCGCCAACCTTGTGTGAATACTCTGAAAAGCTAATAATTTGCATATCACAGCATCTTATTCCTCTCGGTTAAATTTCGCGTCTGTAGCACGTCATCCTCGTGGTATAGCAATTTTAATGGCCAGGAATGTAATTTTATTTTATTACACTAACCTTTTATTATGACTGCTAGCAATGAATGCAAAAAGAAATTGCAAAAGCGAACTAGTAATTGTTTTAAGGTAGTGGTTCCATCTTGGATTATAATTTCAAAATTGCTCCCACAAGTAATATTTACTATCACGGTCAAGTCCGCATGCAGTGGGTGGCGTGGAATTTTTTCTTTGCTCTCCACTTCCTCAACACCCTCATTCATTTTGCAGGGAACTTGTCTTTAGTCACATTTCTATCTTTAACTGTGTCCAAAGTTTTGTTCCATTACCGAAATAAGTATGTCATCATTTATGTCTTAATCACTTAATCCATTGGAAACGTATTGCCTTAAATAGGCAAATGGCCATTTGTGTGCGGATGTAGAAACAAGTTCGATCCATTGCAGAAATTCAGATAAAACAGCAACAAAGTGGAACAGTGGACATTCGTAAGTGTAAATGTACGGTAAGCTGTGTATGTTTTGGCCCGGAACGAGGTCGGAAGCCATCGCCCGACGCATTCTATCTGGCCACACTGTGCTGTGCGCAACATGTGTTTGGTTTCGCCTAACGTCAAAATTTAAAAAAAATCTTAACAACCATGACGATAGGTTTTCTTCCTAGACGGTTTATTTTACGATGATGAGAAATAGCTCACCATATATTTACATAATCTGATGATGCCTGAAAATGGCGAAACGCGTCATTGAAATTAAAAAAGGAATTGCAACTGAGACTTACTCTTGAGATATATTGATAACCAGTTGCATTATGTGATTCTTTTTCCTACTCACGCGCATCACCTTACATTTTTCTACATTGAGAGCTAGCTTCCATTCTTCGCACCAACTACAAATTTTTTCTAAGTCATCCTGTATGCTATTACAGTCAGTTACAGACGACTCCTTCCCATCCACCACAGCATTATCAGCAAACAGCCGCAAATAACAACTTACACTGTCTATGAGTTGATTTATATAGATAGAAAATAATAGCGGTTCTATCACACTCACCTGGGGCACGCCTGACGATACACTCGTCTCTGATGAACACTTGTCGTCGAGAAAAACATACTGCGTACTATTACTTAAGAAGTCTTCCAGCCAGTCACAAATCTGTAAACCTATTCCGTGTGCTCATATCTTCGTTAGCAGTCTGCAGTGTGGCACCGCATCAAACGCCTTTTTGAAGTCGAGAAAAACACAATCCGCCTGTTGCCCTTCATCTATAGCTCGCAAGATGTTATGTGAGAAAAGGGCAAGCTGAGTTTGGTTTGACATATACAGCATAGGAAAACACTGATAAACCTCATTAATCGAACAGTTCTAATTGTGAACACCTGGGAGTGACGAGAAATCAAAGAAATCGACCAGAGATGTGACTTTACTGGATGGTGTAATTATCGTTATAATGAAAATGAAGAGAGTATGGGTGAGACATGCGACTAGGCGAATATAATGGTTAATGGGTTCCAAGAGACATGAAGGGATGTGTGCAGAAATCATGCAGGCACAATATCTGTGGAGCAGCAGGAGATTGTAATACAGGAAAAAGAGAGGGGAATTCTCTAATAACCTCTTGTAAGGTAACAGAAATACCGACGATTCTTTATTATGTGGTAAAGACACACAGGGAACATCGCTTGCCGGCGAGCAGGCGGGAAGCAGGCGACAGCGTTCAGTTGGATCGCCCCTTTGGTCTTCAGAAGAAGGCACCTGGACCAGGGAAGAAGCCACCGCTTCAGCGATAATGCTGGGACAGTGGCCATGGCTGGTCTCGCCGTATGCAAACATGATGGTCAAAATTCAATAATAATTTACCCTCTTGACCTATAAGAAATCCAGATATTAACGCAGTAGGCGTATCTCATGAAGCAACAATATTTTTAATATCTTGAAAACTACAACAGTTAATTTACATAGTATCTGAGTGTAACAAAATTAAAATTACTGACTTTTGAAAGCGTCATGTTATTTCAATAAATCATGTCTTAGATGATACCTTGTTACCTCAAGTTATCAGATTGAAAACAACACATTTTTATCTGTTGATTTAAGGATTTATTACACTTGTTACAATAATTTATTATGAAATGAAGATATATCATTGTATCGTCCACAGTAGCTCAGCAATTGCACGCAGCACGATATGCAGCTCTTATCCTCATTTACATGTATCTATTTAATGAATAATTGTCTATGTTCCCAGTGAATTTACGAAAATATTGTGTGAGTGGTCAAATTCATCAAAGCTAGCTTGTTTATTGATTTATTTCCCACATTATTTGTACAGCTGATAAATACTGGCAATGTTTATATCTTTTCTATTCGGTATTGCAAAATGTTTAATGTGGAAGTAGCCAAAGTTAAATCAAAATAAATTTTATCTTGAGAACTTTGCTACTTGTGGAGGGGATGGCGTTGTGCCAACTAGAGAAGAGAGTTGCTAGGACGGAAGACTACAGAGGTCAAGTGGAATACTTGGACGGTGCGGGTGGAGAAACACTTTATGTGTCGTCTTGGAAGAAGGAGGCTCAGCCTACTTAGCTGAAGACATTCGTTAACTACAGTGATACGTTCTTTGCGGGAAACGGCCGCGTATTGGGAATATAATATCTAACGGTTTAAGGACTTCAACCTTTTCCGATTCCATTTCGGAATTATAACTGAAAAATGTATGTGATTCTACACGAGAATTTGTCGAACTAAAGTTTGAACTGTTTAGAGTGACGATTATTTTGTGTTGTGTAATCGCGAAATGGACTTAGTACAACGCCAGCTAGATACGAGGCCTGTGCGCTGCCTGTCTAGAGTAGTCATAACATAAGCAAACTATTCGTCTTATTTACCTTTGTACTGATTTTTGGAATACATAAGTGTGTTTCAGAATGATATTAATGTTATTTATGTGATTCACATACAATTTTGTTTTGGAATAAGATATTTATGTACTATTAGTAAGATATGTTACCGATATTGGAATCGGACGATTCATATTAGTCATTTTGTCTGATACCAGCAAACCTCTGCATGGAGAATCACGTAAATAACATTAAGAACATTCTGAAACACAGTGTGGAACGCGTACGTATTCCCAAACTCAGCACAAGGCTACGTAAGACAAATAGTTTGCTTGTGTTATGACTACTCTTGGCAGGCAGTGCACAGGCCTTGTACCTAGGTAGCGTTGCTTAGTATCTGAGTATCGTCAATGACTACTTAATTGGAGATTTTGCTATTATTCTAATAACGCAGTTAAAGCATCACTTCAAATAATTTTGAATCTTTATTTCTAATTTAATACTTTTATTTCGGTAAGACTATTTCAGGCAGATAAATCTTTTTCCACTGAATTATCTGACGTTGCCCACTTAATTTTCAAACGTTAGAAAAAAATATCTTTTATTAATTGATCATTATATGTATTTTGTATATCATTAGTATTTCACAAATGTTAGCGCATACATACAGTGTGTGGATGCAGGATCACAGACACAAAATATGATTTGCAGCTATGGTAGTTGGTGGGCATGAAAACAGGGATGCGCGGCTCGGCCCTTAGATCAAATCTAGCCATATTTCATTTACTGAGCCGTACATAGCTCCCTACATGTACTGTGTGGTCGAAACGTAATGTCGCACAGTGGACGTCGAATGGTTATTAATGATGACGACAGAGACGTTAAATAGCTGGGCGTTACCACTTGAAATACACCTGTTTATAAAGTTACTTGTGTAATAACTTGCCCACATGAGTTCACTTTGAAACTCAAAACGCAAGAAGCGCATCAATTCAGACACAATAACGTCCTGCACAACCTAGTAGCATTTAATGCGTATAGTTTTCTCATCCAATTTTTACTTTTAAATATAATTTTTTGTCAGAATTTTGCAGCGTCTTAGGAGAACAGGTTTCCTTCCTCGCAGGTAAGATTATTAATTACTTCCAATTAAGATATAGGAGAACCGGTCCGCTTCCGTCCAAGAAGTGTCCTAAGTAAACGTGAACTGACTGCAGAATACGTAAACCAATTTGCACTGCGTGAAATTAATGCCTGTTAACTTATAAGCTCAGTTTTCGTTAAAAGTTATATGTCCGGTTCAGGACCCTTAGTAACTAATCTTTAGGTAGAGATATGATCCTGACCTGACTTGGCTCGTGAAATCACCGCATAAATTATTGTAATTAGCTACAGAACAGATGTGAAAATTACCTCTACACTTACCTTTTAAAAAGCTAACGGCCGCCCCGCAGGGAAACACACCGGTTCTCCCTGGGTCACGGCAGGGCTGGGCTAGCATTCGGATGGCCACTCTCCGAGACTGCAGAACGCTTTTGGAAAGCTGGGTGCAGCCAACCCTTGCGAGGTCGACTGAGGAGCTGCTTGATTGAGGAGTAGCGGCTCCGGACAGGAAAACCGGCGCAACGGCGGGGTGATGTTCCTCGCCCAGAACTGTCTCTGGCATACGCCAACTTGCGTTGCGTATTTGATGATTTTCTTATTGTAACATTGTCATTTCAAAGCAATGGCGCACTGAAGAATTAACACGTCGTTCTTCGTACGATAAATGCCATATTAGCATCAGTTAACAACGGCCGTCAATAGTATGAGATTAATGAACGCAATTCCTAACTGTTAGCTGGAGCGGAGTGGGCAATGTGTTGGACTGTGAAGCTGAAGGTCAGTGGTTGGGAATCCGCCAGTACCTTTTTTTTTCCTTTAAGGGTTTCAGACACTGTTATTAATTAATTTTTTATTATTTAGATTCACGCCATTCTAGTGACAGATGGCAGTAAAAAGCACGAAACTAAAAGCGACAGATCTCGAGTAAACAGGCTAATGGGTCTCAAAGTAAAGGGAAATTGTATAGTGTTCTAAAATTTTATGTCAAATGTATTGGACGCCAGGTCTGAAAGGGGGTTAATGAGTTTTTCATATTAACTTACAGTATTGAGCGTGTGTAACAAATGAAGGACCACCAGACAGCAATGGCCACAGGAATCGATGACCATTGCTATGCAGGAGGTACAGAATTATGCAGTGGTGTGTACAACTTCGAAGAGGAAGCAGAGGTAAAAGTTGCCCTCATTGCACATCACAGACAGAAGCTAAAGTGAATAAAAAGAAATTTAAAGAAAGTAGAAAATTTGATTGACAAAGAGGGTACCAAGGGGAGAGTAGAAACAAAACTAATGTGATGAGACACTTTTTAATTCTTCGATATGAATCAACTACAATGAAGACGACAACGATCATGATTTCGTTCCGGAATAACTTTTTGAAATCAGCAAAGACTATGGCAAACTGGGACATTGTTTGGTTGTTCATGCTGTCGTAAATTGGTTAATGCTGCTTGTATCGAACTCACTGCGGCAGATACGAAGCGCAAAGGAAATATATGCCTCTTCTGTGGTCAAAATAAAATGATTTTTTTATGTTTATGCAATTGTGTTTGCCTTCGTCAAATACCAACCGACATTCGCCATCTTACCAGCAAACGAGGGTTATGTAACGAGTCTGACATTATTTTAAAAAAGTCAAAGTAATCGCAATGAATGTTACATTTAGGAAAACTACGAAATATGTAGTTGGAAACAAAACTATATGGTTTCTCTGAAGTATTACGTAGGTACCAGGTCTAAAATAAGAGGAAGCTTACTGTCGTCATCTTACCCTCCTTTCCCCAACTAACATCTGTTGAGCCAAAGACTATACTAAAACACACTCGTAACTCAAATCATATCGATATCGCGGTAGAGGCTGACAAAGAGTGTACACATTTTTGTGGTGGACTCTGTAGTAAAGTTTGACAGGAATCCTCAAATTATTTGTTCGTAAAGCTAAGGGACAAAGTTACTGAGGTTATCAGCCCCTAGACTTACAGACTACTTGTACTAAGAACAACACACCATACCCATGCCCAATGGAGAACTGGAACATCCGACGAGAAACGGCCGCGCAATCCGTGGCTAGACACCTTAGACCACGCGGCTAGTCCCGCAAGGCGGAACCGTGAAATTCAAGGCGATTTAGGTTAATTTTGTTTACAATCAGTACAGAAATATTGCCTAAGTTAAATAAAATTACAATAAAACTATAAATTCTTGCACGCAGAAGAATTTAAGCCAAATCGTGACTGTGGACCAAGGAAATAAACAGTATATTAAAAAATGACTAATAGTGCAGTTGAAAACTACATGTATGTCCGATAATGTAGGAAAATCTGTTGTCTAATTAATACTGCTTCTGTAAACCGAGTGAGCTGCCGCACAGGCAACACACTGGAATCGCATTCTGGAGGTCGGCGGATCAAACCGGCCCGAGGCATCCTGAGTTAGGCACTCAGCGATTTCAGTAAATCACTGCCGATCGATTTCCTTCCCTGTCCCTGTCTCTTTCAAAAACTAGCCAAGCGTGTGCTCCGTCTCTAAAGACCACGATATAAATGAATAAAAAGAAAAAAAAATAATAAAAAAAAATCACACGATGTTGATGGGACGATAAGCCATACTCTAATTTTATTTTTGTAAGTAGAATTTCGTGTTCGTGTCTCGTCATATCAGGAACAGCAGAACGGTGTGTTCGCTGTCTGCAATTATCACATTTATTCACGTCAGTAATTAATGACCTCGAGAGCCGTGTCTGAAAATAAGTTCAGTCGGCTTAGCTTTAAATGCGCATGGAGGATTTTATAAGAAACTAGATAATTAGCAAGCTCTTTTGAAATATGTGTATCCTTCAATCAGTTTTTGAATGTCTCCATTAACGGCTTCGTACGACACGCCTGGGCAACCGGTTTCTTAGGAAGTACAACCAGATAGCCCCGATACCTGTTCACTCAGTGCGTGTTTCACTGGTCGTCATTGTGCCGAGAAACGCTGTACTTAAATGGAACGTTCAGCCGTTTATTTAAAGAAAAACTATACTGGATGTTACTCTAGTGTGTATTATATATATGCAGAGTTGTCAAAATACTCTGTATTTGAAGTGTGCTCCTCTGAAATCTCTGAAGTCTTCGGAGCATAATCTCCTGTAATACAACGTAGGAAATTATGAAACTCCAAAATACCTGACATCTCTTCGAGATTTGATGCAGTAATTTAAGAAATTCAATTTGTCCAACACTACGCGATAAAAACCACCAATCCTAGGTATAAATTTCTAAAACATATCTTGAAGTTTATTTTAAGTAGCTACTAACTGCCTTGAAATTATGTATTTGTGAACGGTGCGAGGAAACATCTACATCTACGTCCATATTCCGCATATTTCGCGAAAATGAATTATTGGTGTCAGATGTCCCTTCAGTTGAGTGAACTTAAATGAATGAAATGAGTTTACTCACAGAGTTATGGCCAGATTAAAATATGGAATACACGGAGAAAACGGTTTAAGTCCGCCCAAACCATGGACAGAAAGGGTGAATTCCCAGTGCGGATTTATGAGCTGTATTTATTTTTTGTTTATGGAAGTCTAATGGGTGACACTGTTAAATGCAACATCATTGTTGAATTGCCTTATGTATTGTTAACCTAATACGGAGTAGATTTCAAAACTCTAGAGGCACAACTCACACATGCAACAGATGAAAAGGAAGGATCAGACGTTCAAATTAATACTAAGAGAGAGAAGATTGAATATAAACTGCATCACTGTAAAGCTGATGCATTATCTCAGCTTAAAAGACAATCTTGAGAGACAAACAGAACTTTTACAAACATTTAATCGATATGTGTCGATTTCCAACGAAACTTCCATGGCCAAAAATCAGCTCCAACATTGTTGTAAGCGTCAGCTTTCTCTTACCTATTTAGCATACATCGACCCTCGTACAGTAATGCTGTATTTTACATTTATCTTGAAACTATAGGGAAAAAAGGTACAAATAAAGTAGTTTCTTTTTGTATCCTTATGTTATATCAATTCTGCATTCTGTGGTTTAAAATGTGGAAATGTGACTCATGTGGTGGTCAAAACAGAAACTACACCATTTTCAGTTTTATCCATTACCTTGTCCATCATGCAAAGCGATTTGAATCAATTCATATGACATTCCAAAGTAAGAGGGAAATTAATACCTGGAAAGAGAAAGATATGGACATCATCAAACACAAACAAAAACTGAGTTCACAAAGAACTGGACGCCCATAATTATAGATAAGCGTGCAAAACCCAAACCTTTTCAGGTTGTTGAACTTGATAGCTTAATGATACAAGACTGGACTGATTTCTTGCACCTAAAATGTCCATTTACATAATGAATTATTAAGGAGATGAAGAGGCTTATCAGACATCGTGACACAATGGATCTCGGCTCACATCAATTATCACTGCTACTACTGGACAAATGCAGTGGGGGATTTACCAGTAGGCTGGAGCCTTGTGAAGCAGCTTTTAGTGGCGGCAAATTTAGAGCCAAAATTTGTAAACCGTATGTAAGTGTATGAACTATTAATGAATATCTTACCCCCGAATTATTGTATGTGACTGAGCTTTATTAGCTCACAAATATACACAAAAACTATTTCTAGTGCAATCTAAGACAAATGGATGGGTTTTAAAAATAATATAGGAAGTGACGCTTCGATCCCCTACTTCACAGTCATATTAATTAGGAGACACAAGATGGTATAATTATATGATAGTGCACAAAACATAAAGCAAAAATTTCATTGACAAAAACTTATAATTAGTATGATTGTGAGATAGGATATCGAGTTGTAGAGGTCGGTAGGAGAGGAAAAATTTGAATAGCCTGCTGGCGGAAAATGTGAAACTGAAAAAAAATGGAAGAGTTTTGTTCCCGTCAGTTTGTTAAGAACCTAACCTGGTAAAGAATTTAATCACAGTAATTAAATTGAAATATATCTGTGTCTGAAATAGCAGGTCCTGCTTTATTATAAGAAACTAGTTGCGATACCATGCTATTCAGGAGTACTACCTATCGACTAAGAAGAGTATTGTGATTACAGGAACTGAAGGTGTTCTGCGACACAAAAGTCCAAGAGTACTTTACAAAAATTTCTTTCAGGCCGTAAATTTATTGTTTTAGAGACATTTTTTGTTCTCATAAGTTGAAATGTTCAAATGTTTGTAGAGCTTATGGGACTTAACTACGGGGTCATCAGTCTCTAAACTTACAAACTACTTATGAACTAGCTAATACTAAGGACGGCACAAATATCCATGCCCGAGGGGGGATTCGAACCCCCCGACCGTAGTGGTCGTGCAGACCGCTCGGCCACCGCGGCCGGCTTTCATAAGTAAAAAGTAAAATATGAAGACTGTGGATTATAAAAACTGTGATTTATGCAAATAACTGCGTTTAAGTCCCATTAACTATATTTTATTGTATGTGTGTAACCAATAATTGAATAATATTTTGGTATTTACTTAGCAGGTGATTTATAGGTACAAAAGTTGAGACAGGCGCTTATTAATAGTTCTAATGTGTACGAGTTCATAGAAAATAAAAACATAATATTAATTAACATTATTGTTCCTGAAATACAATTAGTCTTGAACACTCAGTATGATAATGACTAGAAATATCAACACAATATCACAATACAGTGCGATGCCACACGTGGTCTTGCAATATGACAGTCACCAAGCTCCTAAACTATGGCAGGTATCCGCCTGCAACGCTTCAAGGATCTGACGCTGGCTGTTTAGTGCACCGACAGTGAGTACCAGGGGGAGGGGACGGAGTGGTGGAATCCAGTACCAACAAAAATGTATTCTACACGGGTAAAGACAATCAGGGGATCAGTTGAGATATCTAGGTCCTGAAGTACTGACATCGGCAGACTGAACAACATTACGATTACCCGGAGATAGAGGTAATAACAAAGTCTCTGCAGTGGAGTTGGTGTTAGCTTGTGTTTACTCTACCAAACGAATTACACAAGCAGTTGGATTCAGATAGTGTAGTGAGCAGGCAGTTCAATGCAACAACAATATGACTTACCTGAAGCTATGGCTTGGAGAGCTATAGGAAGGTTGGAAGCGAGAGGGAGGTCGTTGCTTTTGTGTCTCGTTGCCGTCGGTTGTCCCAGGTGTCGGTGGCCGAGTAGAGAGAGGCCGAAACAGGGAAGTAGTTATGCAAGTACAGAGTCTGAGGTGACCAGCCAGTGGGACAGCAGAAACTAGAAACACTAAGGTAGATTAGTACAAGATATGTATTTCGAAGAAATAGTACAATAACTAACACTATTAACGAAAGACTAGTGGAATGCAGATACATAGTTTAACTAGGTAGAGGCCTGCTTACTGATGAGAGACTGTTCCAGTGCCTGTCTGATTCCCAAGTGACCGATCCAGTTCAGTGGTGGCCACGAGCGGGGTTGCAGCAAAGGGCGCTCGTGGCTGACGTAAGAACGCCGCGCCGTGCTTGCATGGCGGCGCGCGGCGAAAGTACGTGGCGCGCACTTCAGACTTGTGCGACACCACAATTGCAGTGTCAAAAACTGTAATTTCCAGGACTTGAACGCGATTTGAGGCACAGGAACCGTTATTAAAAGGCAAGGCCAAGGTCGGAAAATTAGCGAGAGATGACCGTAGTTTCCGGTTAATAGCAAGTCGAGACAGGAGGCTGAATGCAACTGAGCTGTAACGAACCCACCAGACAGCCAATAGGACGCGCAATATTAATGCAAACACTGTGAAACCGGTTTCCGGGATGTCACCTCTACGCACGGAGGCCATGCTATGTGTCCCATTAAAACCACGACACCGTTTACCCCGCAGGAACTGGGCGGAGAAACATCAGGATTGGAGTCTTGTCGCCGGCCGCGGTGGCCGGGGTGACTGAGGCGCTCCAGTCACGGTCAGCACGGCCACTACGGTCGGGGGTTCGAATCCCCCCTCGAGCATGGATATTTGTGCTGTCCTAGTTCGTAAGTAGTTCATAAGTTGTTTGTAAGTTTAGGGACTGATGACCCCGTAGTTAAGTCCCATAGACTATACAAACATTTGAACATTTGGAGTCTTGTCGAATGGCGCCGGGTTATGTTTACAGATGAGTCAAGATTTTGTGTTCAGTCGGACAATCGTCTTTCCCTCATCTGGAGAGAACTTGGAACAATCCTTCTCATGTGCAGGAAGCATTACCATATCATGGTGGTGAACGAATGGTGCGCGCAGGAGACACTATTGGAGGACGTACGGAACTCTGTGTCGTTAAAAGTGCTCAGAGGTGTGGAGAAGAGATCCTTTCATCTTTTATATATAGAGAACAGTCTAGAGTGCGATAATTTATTTTCTTCGACTAGTTTCGGTATTCTTTTAGGCCATCTTCAGGAATTTTAGCTCTGAAATCTATATCTATAAATGTGAATGTCTGTTCGGTGTACGTCTATCACGTCTGAACCACAAGACATAAAGAGCTAATAATTTGTACAGTTACTAATGTCTACCCGAGGAAGGCTTTAGGCACGGTTTTATGGCGATCGGATAGCTATTAATCTATATATATATATATATTCATGTGAACGTCTGTTCGGTATACGGTTATCACGTCCGAACGACGAGACGCAGAGACTTGAATATTTTTACAGTTACTAATGTATACCTGAGGAAGGTTTTAGGCATGGTTTTATAGCTATCTGACAGATATTTAATAATTTGAAGAATATAATGCGAAATGCGGAACAATAATTACTCTTTGAAAATTATATTTACTCTTTTAAAAAAGGTTTTATTGGTTGCATTGTTGCTTGAGGGTTGATAATGATAAAAGGGTGTAGTATATTGGGATGGAAAGTTATCGGTGTTTATAAAATTCTACGTGTGTGTGTGTTAATATTTCGCTCTGCAGAGAAAACTACAGAACGCAAACGAATGGCCTGTGTGTAATTGTTATCCGAAGTCTCCTGTTGTACACCGTAGCAGTTCCATGCCGATAGCTGTAAGGGGGGGGGGAAGATATGGTGGTAGAAAGTCGTCAAATTATAAAAAAATTCGGACTGAAGGCCAGCGATGACGTTTGCGACTCTATAGCAAGGAGGTTACATGCAGCGAAACGTGATGCCACAGACCACGATGTCTTCAGCTCTTTCTCTATAAGGAAATATAAGAATAAATAAATAAAGCAGTAAAAAAAGAAATTTCTTTTAATACACCTGTTTAAAAAAATCTATTTGGCGTTTCGCGCATTACATCAAGAGATCGATCTGTGATATTATTACAGTCATTATTGTTGAATTTCCTTTAATCCCTTCAGATATGCCATTTCAGATCAAAAGACTTCAATTTCCCTTTCGTCTAGCTTTTGCCATGACAATTAACAAAGCTCAAGGACAATAATTAAACATCGCAGGAATCCATTTACAGCCCTCATGTTTTTCACATGGTCAGTTATACGTCGCTTGCTCAAGGGTGGGCAACCCAAAAAATCTCTACATTTACGCTCCAAACTATACTACAAATAACGTAGTTTACTAGAAAGCCCTAAAATGAAATTAAAATGAATTTGGACATTACTCTCACCATACGTGTTGAGATATTGCAACACAGGCTATAAGGAATAATGTATGTATTATGTATTGTAAAGCATTAAGCACCTCGCATAATTTTATTTTTTTATTCGAATGTTGATTAAAAAGGTTTGTTTTTAAAAAAAGGTATTGTATTTCATTTCATCCTTCAAAGCCAGTCACATAGCACACTACTGAAAGATAGCTTATCTATCATAATCAACCAACACGCGAGCGGAGCCGCTGGTTTAAGCTAGTATATCATATAGTTACATTTGGAAGACTTTCGAGCAATATACATTAGTGTCAAACTTAACTACATTAATACAGATAAATAAAACGATGTTATACCCATTGACATTGTGGAGCTGTCAGGTAACTGGGAGCCTTCCAGTGCGTCACTGCTGGCTGGAGCAATACAAGGTTTACTGCTCTGCAATAGCTAAGGCTCCGCCCCTTTGCCAGCTCCACCCATCTTTGATAGGCAATGAAAAAATTACATAGATCAATTTAGCCAAAAAATATAAAATTATACATTTCTTTGTCAATATCTAAGATAAAATAATTATAGTCATCTTTCTGATATTAAAACAAAGATTAAAACATTAAAATACTGACAATAAATTGTATCAGGTTCTCATTAATATTTTCAAAGATATTCTATGAGTGGTACTGCAGCGCTGTACGTAATTTTACTGGTATTAAAAAATTAACTACATAATTTTTTTAAAGTTAGATGGAAAAACAATTCAGCATATGATACTTTGCAGAAAACCATTTGATTCATTTGTCGTTGAAATTTGTGTAAAGCTATTGTTTTCTTGATAACGTACAAATAACGGTTGATTTTACTTTATTACAATGCTATTGTAATAAAGTAAGGCAAAGGGAATGTATTTTATATACACATCAAAAGTCCATGATCTAGTGTATAAAGCTTTAGGTTGTCATTAAAAAATATATACTGTGTTGTAACATTGTAAAACATTTGCAATTTAGTTTAACTTTTACACTAATGAATATATTGCTGAAATCCCTCGAAATGTAACTATATGATATATTTCAGAGCTAAAATTCCTGAAGATGGTCTGAAAGAAGACCGAAACTAGTCGAAAAAAGAAATTATTGCACTCTAGACTGTTCTCTATATATAAATTTAAATAAGAGTGCTGTTGCCCAAAAAGTGAAACAAAAATGTTTCCAAAAATATGTGCTTTCATCTTTTGTTGTGCCCTACGTTAGTTCCATAGGAGATGGGTTCCTTTTGGCAGACAATAACGCTCATCTCCACAGAATTGGACTGGTGGACAACATGCTTCGAGGCTAGGGAACTGAACGAAAGAAGTGGCCAGTGGCCCTGTAACCAACGAGAACCCCATTCGTTCAGACGAATGAGGAATGGAATTTCATTTCATGTTTTTAAATGTTAGTTTCTGTAATACTGTGTTAATACAGCTGGGATTTCATTATGCTAATAATTTCTCATTCTGTCTATGAATGTGGCAATATGAGCGGTTTCTCTGTGACGTCACTGTCCCTGTGAGAAAGTGTACTTGCTTTATTCTGTATGTGCGTGTATGAGCATTTTCTAGAAAGGCAGTCTGAGTGTATGTATGAGAATTTTCGTCGTCGGCTGCTGGCTGTTCGCTTTGTATCTCTGGCTTTGTGTCGATAGGTAGTAGTTACCAATTTCTGCTTTTGATGCTACCAAAGAGGTTCCTCCACACTTTGGTTACAACTTGGGTTGTCAATGCCCAGTAGCGAGCCTCAGTAGGACGTGCAAGTCTAGGCTCTCCCCACCATCACGGTTTTCTGGGGTTTTACCAATTGCCGGTCGTGGAGGGGACTGGCTGGCCGTCTGGTCACCCTCTGACTGTGCTCTGACTTGGTAAGACGTTCTGATTTTCTTTCCTCCCTTGACACGGTAGCGATTCGTTGTCTGGGTGGTTCAAGTTACACTTCAGAACTTAGATTCATTTTTCGAAATACGTTTCTCCGATCATGTATGGAAGTGTACTCAACATCATTTCGGTGATTTTGCATAGGTAAACGTGGTGAACATGTAACTTATTCGGTTTGATAATGGCTGGGTATCTGTAACCTTTGTGAGACTAGCTAGCGGTGTACGAACTCGGTTTAATTTCTTTCTAGCTTTGTGGGATGCTTCTAATGTGCGGGTATATTTTATTCTGTATAGTGCGTGTGAAATATTCATTTCCGTTTTCTCCCTCCGCGAGTGATATGGACTCCACGTGGTGTGTTCTTAGAACAAAGCCTTCAACTACCCCTGTGTCTCTTTCTATGCCATTCAGGCAAGAAATTATGCATGTAGCTTTCTGATTTCCATTAGTACCTCGCGATCTCATCTCCGTATATTTTAAATTGTTCTTTCGTTTCTAAACTTGTACTTTGCATTCAGACTCCGTCAGTAAATTCTCTTCTAGCCTTGTACAACCCCCTCTATTGGCTTGCTTATGAAATACTACGTATTTCTAGTGGCTGCATGTCATATGTCTTGGTTGATTTACTCCGACTTTGAATTTATTCCATTTTTCTGATTTTGGAAGACTGGACTTCGTCCATCCGTGCAAAACCTCCCAGTCGCGTCTAACTGTATTTCTTTAGCTTCCTTATGATACTCTACGTATTTCGTAAATCGAATTTTTATTTTTTAATGATTTTCGGAACCACGTGGTTCCGAACTCTGACTTCAAGGGTTTATAGCTAGTCACTTGAGTTCTCGCTACTGCTCATATACCAGTGCTGGGAACAAATTCATATGCAAATTATCATATGTTAATTCCGTTACGCCATAAATGTTCTCTCAGCCACCTTCATGAAATGGTTTACTAGCTCGCGGTGGCTTGTATATTAATAATTGCGTGTAATTCTCGTGATCTACGTCGTGTGTCGGCCACCGTCTCTTTGTTTTCCTGCTGCTAAAGTAAATTTTCAGTCAGTTATAAAGTTTGTTCAAAATGTTCAAATGTTTGTTAAGCTTATGGGACTTAACTACGGGGTCATCAGTCCCTAAACTTACAAACTACTTATCTACTACCTTGTACTAAGGATGGCACAAATATCCATGCCCGAGGGGGAATTCGAACCCCCGACCGTAGTAGCCGTGCAGACCGTGACTGGAGCGCCTCAATCCCCTCGGCCACCGCGGCCGACACTAAAGTTTGTGCCGGGGAACAAGTTTCTGTTGCAGGAAGTAATCCGTAGTTCACGCGAATCCTTTAACTGGATTTTATAACCAGGATTATATGTTTAAAGTTAGCTTTTAAGTAGCTCCTTTCAGCTAGAATTAATTTTACAAATAACGGTGGTCTTACAATTGGATAAACCGAAACACCTGTCGGTACACTGTGAAGGTAACCCAATAACCGAAACAACGACAGCATGTCACCCCACCGGTAACAAGTGGTAGGTAGCCCTAATAACACAGAGAGAGGGAGAGAGGGAGAGTTGATAGGCGTCGCTTTTGTGGAGATCGGCAGCATACAGGACCTGAGCAGCGGATCCCAGGGACCGAATATCCGGTGCTGGCGAGTTATGGAGCAGCCGCTGTGGCAGGCGGTCGTCCTTCGAACCCCAACTGGACCCCGTCTTTCCGGCGGCGGTGGCGGAGGCTGAGGCTGCCACGCAGGGGTATCATATTCAGCGCGCAGCTGGCCTTCCACTAGTGCTAACGCACAAACGTCCAGCCCTCACACTGTAATGTATTTAGCCAGTAGGGACCAGTTTATTTGTAATATTGAAGTATTCGATACCATAGTTGGTCGTAGTACTGTAACCTAATAATCCATGTTTATATTACATAAGCATAAATTTGCTTTATATGTAAGGTCCGCCTTGAGCAAACACAAATATTTTTTGATTTTTCCCATACATGTTTCGCTGGCGTTGCAGCATCATCAGTGGGATGTTTAGTTCGTGTTGTCTTAATACCACATGTAGTTATGTTTGTGGTTCTTCCACTCACAAAACGTCACTGACATTTTTTGACAGTTTGTCATTTTGGTGGATATGCGGTGTTTTTCGTGTTGTGGAAAGGCACTGTGTCACTTTCACTCAATGTTTGAAAGTTTGAAGTTTGAAAGTGACACAGTGCCTTCCCACAACACGAAAAACAGCGCATATCCACCAAAATGTCAAACTGTCAAAAAATGTCAGTGACGTTTTGTGAGTGGGAGAACCACAAACATAACTACATGTGGTATTAAGACAACACGAATTAAACATCCCACTGATGATGCTGCAACGCCAGCGAAACAAGAAAGGGAAAAATCAAAAAACATTTGTGTTTGCTCAAGGCGGACCTTACATATAAAGCAAATTTATTTTGTAAGCAAACACGGAAATTGAAGAGTTTTTCAAATCTCAAGATGATGACATAAGCATTTTATAGCGCTTCTGTCAAGTCACATTGACTATCATGTGAATTACTAGGGTCTTCTGACAAACTTAATTAAATTATTGAAGCTTAATGTCGAACAATAATGGAAACATACATTAACACTGCGCTAATTGTTATTTACTTACGATCTTTTGTATTGTTTATTTTCATACGAAAAACTTATTATTACATTTGTCATGATATTGTGTATCTCCACGTAAAGCAAAATATGAGTATGTTTCATGAACAAAATATTAAATGTAAAACTTTGTAACGTCCGTGTTCTTGAATGTTCTAGAAAAACATAACAGATATTAATACGCGCGAATTGGCGCGAGCTCAGTTTTATAGGAGTAGTAGTATGGAGTCAGTATAATGTTAGTATAATGTCCTAAGGCAATCTTAGAGGAGTAACATTTGAGTTAGTATGGGAGTGTGTTGTGAACCAGTCTTACTTTTGCATTACTTTTGTACTTTATCAAGAATGGATAAATAAATATACGTAAAAAATTAGGCGTGTCACATTGATGGTTCATTCCATTACGTATAAGAACCCGACGTCTTATTATTTTGTGCTGTGTTAATGGCAGGCCAGCTACAAGATCTTCGAGACCACTGAACATCTACGACAGGTGATGTATAGAGAAATGTGTCTTTAATGTATGTCAAGTAAAAAAAGGTACCACAACACGATACAGTATTTATTCCCTCAACCTAGATTACAATCAGTGGAGGAGAAGAGGACGCATTTCTTCTTCGTTTTCTTTGGCTTTGTCCTACATTCGCGGAATGGTTATTTCAGAATCATTCTACCTTTTTTATGGACTTTCCCGTCGCTTTTTGAAACTATATACACATATTAAATAACTGTGATACACTATATATTTGTTCCAAAGTAATATTTATTTTTAGTAATTTTTGAAACTTTTTTTTTCTTGAACATCGATCTTAAAAATTTTTAATAATTAAAATAAGACAGTCTAGATCGCAAGTTGTGGCGTTTATTACTGGCAACCGGTTTCGGTTCTACACAACCATCTTCAGGCCTTTGGCACCTTGTTGGTGGACGGTGGCGGTGGCCAGATCAGGCGTCAACTGAAGATGGTTCTGTAGAACCGAAACCGGTTGCCAGCAATAAACGCAACGACTTACGATCTAGACTATCTCACTTTAATTATTAAAATATTTATTTTGTTCTAAACTAGCTTTCGGCTTCTTAGGCTTTGTTCAGGCAACTTAATACTGCCGATTATCTACATCACGCCAGCTACTGTGTTTGCAGTACAAGTATTTTACAAAGATGTGTGTCCAGTCATAGAGTATGTAACCTTTAAGTACCTTATAACAAACAGAGACGCTTGACTAATTAAAGCGAAACTGTAACGAAGAAGTAACTATAAATTAATTTTCAATAAATAAACTGAAACAAAAATATGGCCGAGAGAATGTACTACTAAGTTGTTGTTGTTGTGGTCTTCAGTCCGCAGACTGGTTTGATGAAGCTCTCCACGCTACCCTGTCCTGTACAAGACTATTCATCTGAAAATACGTACGGCAATCTACATTCTTTTGAATCTGCTTACTGTATTGGTCCCTTGGATTCCGTCTACGATTTTTACCCTACACACTTCCTTCTAATGCTAAGCTTCTTCTAATGCTTCCTTGATGTCTCATAATGTGTCCCACAACCTACCCCTTCTCTTAGTAAGGATATGCCAGAAACTCCTATTCTACCCAATTCTGTTGAGCACCTCCTCATTAGTACCAGTAAATACAATTGCGTATTAAATTATATATACGAACAAAAGTAGGCGGTGGTACAGGTGAGTGGCGAAGACAAAATAATTAAATGTAGGTGCGAGACAAATAAGTATATTTTTGGAATAAGTGAACAAACAAAGGAGCATATTAAAGTATATAATTCATATTAAAATACGCTGGTTCTCACAAGAATCGGGAGAATAGAACAAGTAAGGGAAAACATTGGAATGTGGATAAGAAACATTACACAACTTCAAGAAGCATGGCTGCAGAATTGTACCTAATCTCTATATATAAAAGGCAATGTCCCGATTGACTGATTAAATGACTGAATGACTGACTCATCATCGCCCAGCCCAAACCACTAAAGATAGTAAGGACATTTGTAGAGGGTATTGAGCTTACTCTGTAGGCGTCATTTAAGAAGCAATTTTTCGATATTACGTCTGTAAGGGGATGAAATAGGGGATGAAACGTTTTCTGAAAATACGTTGCTATTTAGGCAATTTTGAAGCTAGAACTACAAAATTTCGGATTTTAATTCAGGATCCGAATTTAAACGACACGTGTTTCGGCATTTTTTGAAATTCAACCAATACGGGGGTAAAATAGGGGACGCAAAAAATTGATGTTCAAAAATATGTTACTGTTAACTAAAATTGAAGCTACAACTACGAAACTTCGGATATGCAATCTTGGTCAGGATTAAAAAAAAAAAAAACACGAGTTTCAGTATTTTTGGAAATTCAACAAGTAAGAGGGTTAAATAGGGGATGCAATATTATTTTTGAAAATACGTTGCTATTCGGATAATTTTGAAGCTAGAGCCGCAAAAATTGATATTTGTATTGATGGTTAGAATTTAAAAATATACGGGTTTCGGTATTTTTGGAAATCCAACCATAAAGGGGGTTAAATTGGAGAGGGGATGTTTTACGAAAATATTTTGCTATTAAGGTAATTTTGAAGCTACAACCACATACATTGGTACATGTTTTCTTGGTCAGAATTAAAAAGAGACGTGTTTCGGTATTTTCAGGAAATTAATGATTTAGGGGGTGAAATAGGGGATGAAACATTGTTTGAAATACGTTGCTGCTAAGCCAATTTTGAACCCAGACTTACAAAAAATGATATTTGCTTACTTGGTTGGAATTTAAAGAACATATGTTGGGGTATTTTTCGAAATTCAAATATTAAGGGGTGCCATAGGGGGTTTCAAGTAGTAAAATCAAATGTTCAAATGTTTGTAAATCTTAAGAGACTGAAGTACGGGGTCACCAGTCCCTAAGGCTTACAAACTAATTAAACTAACTTAGACTAACTTATGCTAAGGACAACACAAACACCCATGCCCGAGGGGCGACTCGAACCCCCGACGGCGAACAACAGCGCGCACTGCAGCATGGCGCCTAAATACGCACGGCCATTCTGCCGCGGCTACAAGTAGTATCACAACATTTCATTATGATAGTACTTAAGCTATATCTATGAAAATTTATATTAAGAGGGAGAAACAACTGGTGCAGACCAACCAGCCCACGTTAAGGTAGTAGCTATATATTTAATATGGGTGAATACTGAAATTGGGTTTGATCATTCAGAATTAGGTTTCGTTTCTGAGATTACTGTTTGTTGATAGAATTTCAAGCAATTTGCCTTTACTCACTCTGTGGAGAACATCACATTTAATGTCAAAAGCATGACATTCATTGAACGTATGTTCTGCAAAGGTGGAATCTCTCTCTTTTTTAGTCTCCAATTCCTCTCATGTTCAGCCA
Organism: Locusta migratoria; assembly: GCA_026315105.1. Classification (NCBI taxonomy): domain Eukaryota; kingdom Metazoa; phylum Arthropoda; class Insecta; order Orthoptera; family Acrididae; genus Locusta; species Locusta migratoria. The sequence goes on along the minus strand of CM048744.1, from coordinate 62,055,420 downwards.
GTCTAGTAGTTATAAGAGGTACAGATTGTTATTAGCAGTAAGATTATTTTAATGTAACTGGTTGCCAGCTTCATGACAGCTGTATATGGTTTTATGTTTAATACTTTTATTTAAACTTTTGTTCTATCATTGAATGCATTCAGAAGAACTTAAATCTTTTGCAATGTAGGCATATTTTATCATGACAGATCTAGGGTCATTGCATTTCATATTAAATGACATACTTCATCAGTTTGCGTCTATTTGAATGCAGTCGTATCTCCCGCCCCTATCTTTGCCGTGCCATTGGTCACCGTCTTAGATATGTGCCTCTAACAGTGAAAGCTGCATTTCATAACATAACATCCACATTTACTACATCTTATCGTTTAGTTACTTTTATAGTTTTTATGTGGAACCTACTTTTACTTTCTTTATCATGTGCACTAGTGCTAACTAGCAATACCTTTCGTTTACGAAGATGATGCTGCCTGCTAATTTGCTTTTGTAAAGTTCAGCAGGGCATGACGTTATACAATTGTATGTTTGCGTGATGGGGTGGAGGTGTTGTGGAGGGAGAGGCTGCACGTGAGAGAGATCATTAAAGATATGGAAGAAAGAGAAGGAGGTGTGGAAGGATATATATTTTTTTTAAAATGAAATCGGTAGATTGTGAAAAAGTCTTGGTGATGAAGAGATAATTGGTGTCACAGCTGCCACCTTAATATGATAAATTTTTTGTGATCAACTGATCATATAAGCTTTGAACATTTTGTTATTTCACATAATTCAAAAGGATATATCTCAAAAGATAGATTAAGGAAAGGCAAACGTACGTTTATAGATCTTGCAGATTTGGATAGAGATTACGATAGTGCTGACTGCAATATACTCATTAAAATTCTGAAGGTATCGAAGGTAAAATGTAGGGAACGAAAATTTATACAAAAGGTAAAGGTCCCAGGTTCGAGTCCCGATTGTGGCATACAATCTTAATCTGCCAGGAAATTTCATAACAGCACACACTCCGCTGCAGAGTGAAAGTTTCTTTCTGGAAACATCCCTTAGGCTGTGGCTAAGCCATGTCTCCACCATATCTTTTCTTCCAGGAGTGCTAGTCTTGCAAGGTTCGCAGGAGAACTTCTGTGAAGTTTGGAAAGTAGGAGGAGAGGTACTGGCAGAAGTAAAGTTGTGAGGACGGACCGTGGGTCGTCTCGGGATAGCTCAGTGGTAGAGCGCTTGCCCGCGAAAGGCAAAGATCACAGGTTCGAGTCCCGGCTGCGACACACAATTTTATTCTCCCAGGAAGTTTCATAGTAGCGCACATTCCGCTGCAGAGTGAAAGTTTCATTCAAGTTATATACAACTTATACAGAAAGCAGGAAGCCGTTACAAGAGCTTAAGAACATAAAAGGAACGCAGTAGTTTGCAAAGGAGTAATACTAGGTTGTAGCCTTTCGCCAGTGTTGTTTATTCTATATATTTATGTCAAGATGTGAAGCTAAGCATGGAGAAATTTGGAGAAGAAATTAAAATTTATGTAGAAGAAAGAAAAAATCGCGGTTTGTCGAAGACAGCAAAGAAACTTGAATGCGACTGAATGGAATGGAAAATGTCCTGAAAGAAATTTATAAAATGAACACATACAAGAACAAAACAAGGGTAAGAGGATGCAGTCAAATGAAATCAAGCAACGCTAAGGAGGTTAGGAAACGAGACGGTAGAGATGGTAGAAGAGTTTATATTTGGGCAGTATAATAGCATCCTATGGTCAAAGTAGTTAAAATATAAAATGAAGATCTGAATGAAAAAAAAAAAATTCCGAGGAAGAGAAATCCATTAACAGTCAGTATTAATTTAAGCGTTACGAAGTCTTTACTGAAGCCCTTTGAATATGACAAGTAGATTTTAAGGTGCGTGTGTTGCAAAATAAAAGGGGAATGAAAGGACGGTATGCAAATGGTTTGTTCACTTGTTATTAAAGGCTATGAATTTATACTCTAATTTCCAAGTGATAAAACCAATCCAAAAATGTGTAAAGAGGACTGACGAATTTGAATGATTTGAGTAAAGAAATTTGTTTTGACTGGTTTTATTCTCTGAAGTCAAATAAACGTCAGAGTTGAAAGCAAGATACATATACAGTTGAAAACAGAACAAATTTTACGTATTTACTGAACAGAATATACACTCCTACTGCAAGTGACTGGTAACTTGAAGATAACTGTATTTGATTGTAAACACTTGTGAAAACCCACATTTAACTGGAAACCGTGGTGTAATCGAAAGGAATATTCCGATACCAGATTTCTGTGAATTTACCTAACGTTTTCAACAGTTCTAAAACGTGAACGCTCCTTGAAACACTAGCAAAAGCACCCGATAGTCTACCAAAACTGTGCTGGCTGGCGATGTCGGCTACACGACGGCTGGACGGCGGCTGTGTGCGTCGATAGCTGCAAGTCGCGGACCCGGAGATAATTCAGCTTCGTGTTCCAGAGGTGATATTTAACTAGTATCAACCAACTTCGACCCCGGCGGATCTTAGTGCCTACGATCTTACTTGTTCGGTTATGTGCTGCCACTACAGACAATTTACGTGTGATACACGAATGTACTGTAGGCAGAGGTGACACCAGAACTGTGACAATCGCAATTAGCGCGTCGGTGCGACTAATATCAGGCAGGATAACCTTGTTCTCGGCTCGCCAATACTTAGCGCTATTAGTACAAGTTTTGGAGCAACTCCAAAAGTTGTACCACAAACTCCAAGTACAGCTGTTCGAAGACAAATATAAACTCAGAGCAAAAGAGAAGCGTCTGCTCTCCTCGGCTGCCCTAACACCAGTCTCCTTCTCTCCTCCTAAAATCTCTGTCTTCTCTCTGCGAAGCCTCCAGGCTCCGCCTTTCATTATTGAAACACCAATACACAGCAAGACTCCAAAGTACGACCAATCACGGCTTGCGTTCGGGAGTCGGACAGCCGAACCCCCTTCTATGAAACAGCAGCCAATGACCGGCTCTCCTGCGGTCAGGCCTTGCTTTCACGGTAGCGGCGGCCGGCCTTCAGGCACCGTCGAAGACATAGCCAGCAAGTTGTTCCCAGCAAACGGGCAGACTCCCTCTATTGTACAATTTCGGCGCCCGCCAGCTTGGCGCCAGAGACGTACAATGTCCTAGTGGGTGCCACCCTGGCGTTCCCAAACTCGGCGCCAGACGTCTCAGCTCTCCCCTCGCAAAACACCGTACGCCGCCTGTGGAGGCACATTGTATTGCTCCAGACGCTCTCGGCCAGACGTCGCCAGCGTCGGTGGCGCCACCCAGATGGCGGTAACGTGTGCGAAAACACTTGGAAGGCTCACGTCTCAGTCCTACCTGCTGTGGCCCTCGGCCGTAAGGCGTCTTCCGGGAACCGCTGACCCTCCGAATAACCGAGCCACTCTCATGCTTGTCACCGGTCGCCGTTAGCTCTGAATGCGTGATTTCCCCCTGATACAGACCTCACACAACCAAGTAACAGAATATTTCTCTTTCACCGCAAATAATTAAATCGATAATCTACGAATAATCTAATAAAATTAAGAAGGTTATGTTGTCCTTTTACTGTTGGAAAGCTACGTGGGAGTACTTTGCCTTTCTTATTTAGAGAACACACTCTGCAAAATCCATTGCCGGCCGCGGTGGCCGAGAGTTCTGCGGCGCGTCAGTCACAGCCTGCACGGCCACTACGGTCGGGGGTTCGAATCCCCCCTCGGGCATGGATATTTGTGCCGTCCTTAGGATTAGCTGGTTCGTAAGTAGTTTGTAAGTTTAGGGACTGATGACCCCGTAGTTAAGTCCCATCAGCTCAACAAACATTTTAACATTTGAGCAAAATCCATTGATCACTGACATCGCAGACGCACTCGCTGATTTACACGCAGGCACGAAAGATTCTGTGCCGAGCTTGCAGATCGCCCAAGATGACGTTTAATCCGGTGTCAAACATGTTCAATGGGAGACAGATCTGGAGATCGTGCTGGTCAGCGTAGTTCAGGTACACCTTGAAGAGCATGTTGGGTGGTACGGAATACATGTGGATGTGTACTGTCCTGTTGGGAAAGCATATCGCCTTGATGGTACATGAACGGTAGCAAGACGAGTTGAATTATGGTTTCATCGTACCGTGCACTGTCCAATGTTCCCTCGACGATCACCAAAACAGAATGGCAAACACCATGATGCGAGGTGTCGTCCTCGTATCCCTTAGCCACAAACACTTCAGATTTCTGCGCTCACCTGCAAGACGCCACACACGCATACGACCCGCATTGGAACCGAGTCAGAATCGAGTCTCATCACTGAAGACAACACGTATCAATTCGTCCTTTCAAAAGTGCCTATTGCGAGGTGGGCTGAACGATGATGGGGAGAGACGCCCTTACCACACACACGGCCGCGCATCAAGGTGTGGGGAGCCACATCCTACACTGGCCGTTCTCTTCGAGTGATCGTCGAGGGAAAATTGAACGGTGTACGGTACACTGAGACCATCATCGAACCCGTCTTGCTACTTTTCATGCACCAACAGGACGATAAGCTTTTCCAAGAGGAGAGTGCACGTCCACATGTATCCCGTACCAACCAATGTGCTCATCAAGATGTGCGTCAACTCTATCAACCTTTGAGCATGCTTGGGACCGCATGAAACGTCATCTTGGGCGGACTGAACGGCCCAGCATGAAATCTTTCCCAACTGAGGAACCAGGTGAAAACCTCATGGCAGGCCATTCGACAAGGCTACATTCGTCACCTCTACGATCGTCTCCACGGATGAACTGCAGCCAGCATTGCTGCAAATGGAGGGTACACACGGTACAATACTCCGTTCATCGAAACGAGAGACGAACTGTAAACACAGTGAGGCGCTACCAGGGGTGGACAAAACAATGGCACTCGCTGAGTATCTTCGCATCCGTTCCAGGTTTAAAGACGCTGTGTGTGTTGTTACATGGCAGACATATTAGAAGCTCACTGTAAAATACATCTTGAAGGAGCACTTGCTTCTTAGTGGCGTAAGTTTTTGTTGTAATTTAGAAGTCATTAGTCTCTTCAGTGGCGTAAGTATTAGAGTCTGCATTCAGCATTCATAATTTGTACAAATGTTTGTAAATCTATGGGACCAAACTACTGTGCTTATCAGACCCTACGCTTAGAAACTACTTAAGCCTACCTAAGGACAACACAAGCATCCATGGTGGATGGAGGACTCCGCCGGGAGCGGCCGCGCAGTTCCTGACATGGTGCCTAGAATCACACGGCCATTTGTATGTGGCATGTTATCATACATTTTGATTCCACCCAAGAAGCGATCTAAGAAGAAATTAGTAAGTTCTTCAGAGGAATGTAAACTGTTATAGTGCATAAAACGAACCTTTTGTGAACAGAAGTGAATGACGTATAATAAAAATACAGTTGCATTCAATGGCGTTTGTCAATCAAATGTTGAAATGTTTGTAAATCTATCATACCAAACTGCGTGGTCATCAGTCTGTAGCTTACTAACTACTTAAACCTAGGTAAACTAACCTAAGGACAACACACAGACCCATGCCCCAGGGAGGACTCGAACCTCCACGGCGAGCAACCGCACGCTCCGCAGCGAGGCGCTTTAGACCGCTTGGCTACTCCACCGCGGCACGAGTTATTACGACGACTGTTGGATCACTGGCAATCCAGAAAATTCTTCGCGTCAGAAGTCTCCAGCACTTGTGGAAACAGGTACTTCCCTGCACTGCACCGGACGTCCGCGCGTGCTCTACGTAGAGACGTACACGGCGCCGGCTGCACGGACTGCACGCTCGGGCGGCGGCTGAGCTTTGTGAGAGTGCCTGCCTGGCCTGCCTGGCTGCCCCACTACTCAGCGGGACTCTGCGCGCACCCGCCAGTGAGTGAGCCGTGTTTGGAAGCGCCGCCGGCCAGCGCGCCTCTCTCAATGGACGCCGTTGCGTAATCCCACGTACTCCGGCGTACCGTACTACTGTTTACCCAGCCGCACACACTGCTGTGTCATCGCTGTCCAGGTTTCCGTGGGCCGTCCCAGTGCCTTACTTCTGTCCACACAGCAGCACACGTCTGCAGTCTCACCGTAACACCGAAAGTAAGTTACACCGCTACGATTTCTGCCATTTATATCTACACAAATACTCTGCAAGTCACAATGAAATACATGGTGGAGGTTTCATCGAACGTAAAACCTTTGTTGACGGACATCCACAGCTGAGATGATACATCTTTTGCTAAAGGGGTCTGCTTTAGCTGTTTACTCTTTTTTAAAAAAAAAGACGACCGCTTTCGCGACTTAAAGTCGCATCTTCGAGTCAAATATCTGAGTAAAAAGGCGTTTGCACACCATATTGTAATTATCGCACCTACTTGGTTTTTGGGTTTGGTCGACGAGGGCAGTTGTTTTATGAGTGTTCTGACAGCCGGGGTTGTTCGTTGTTTGTGTTTGCGAGTCCCTGGTTTTATGTTTTAATTGTAAGTACCATGCCGGCCGCGGTGGCCGAGGGAACTGAGGCGCTCCAGTCACGGTCTGCACGGCCACTACGGTCGGGGGTTCGAATCGCCCCTCGGGCATGGATATTTGTGCCGTCCTTAGTGTTAGCTAGTTCGTAAGTAGTTTGTAAGTTTAGGGACTGATGACCCCGTAGTTACGTCCCATAAGCTATACAAACATTTGAACATTTTGTAAGTACCATACGTTTCAATGGATATGTGTTTCACATCTTTACCCAGATAGGTTTTTCCTGGTCTGTCACTTGCTTATGGTCAGGTATTTCCTTTTCATTCAGGTATTTGACCCGAAAATGCGACTTTAAGTTGCGAAACCGGTCGTCTTTTTTAAAAAAAGAGTAAACAGCCGAAGCGGACCCCTTTATCAAAAGAGGTTTCATCGAACGGCTTTTATGATATTTCTCTACAGTTCCATTCTCTAACATTACCGTGATATTCTGCCCCCTAAAGCGCGATAATACAAAACGAGCTACCCTTCTCTGAACTTTATCTAAATCGTCCATCAGTCCCATCTGGTGTGGATTCCACAATGCGCAGCAATACTCCAAAATAGGATGCACTAGTGTGGTGTAGGCAGTTTCTTTAGTAGAACTGTTGCAACTTCTTTCTGCCAACGAAGCGTAATCTTTCGTTCGATTTCCCTATAATATTTTCTGTGTGTCCTTTCTAATTTAACTTGTTCGTAATTGTTTCTCCTAGGTATTTAATTGAATTTACAGCCTGTAGTTTTGACTAATTTATGGTATAAATGAAGTTTAACGGCTTTCTTTTAGTGGTCATATGGATGAACTCACACTTGTCATTATTAAGGGTCAATTGCCAATTCTTGCAACATTCTGATATCTAAAACATTTTGCAGTTGCTTTTGATCTTCTGGTGACTTCAATAACCGATAAATGACAGCATCATCCGCGAAGTCTAAGAGAGCTACTCAGATTGTATCTTAAATCGTTTTAAAAACACAAGGAACAGTAGGGGCCGTATAACACTTTCCTGTGGAACGCGATGAGTTTCCGTCAATTACAACGTACTGTGTCTTTCTGACAGGAAATAACGAGTCCAATCGCACTGTGGCGATATTCCGTAAGCACTCAATTCAATTAGAAGACGCTTGTGAGGTGCAGGGTCGAAAGCCTTCCGGAAATCTACAAATACGGAAACTCACTGACATCCCTTGTAGATAGGACTTATCACATCATACGAGTTTCACAGGATGAATCCATGTTGCAGGTGATGCTCATAATGCTGCTCGCAGTGAAATTTGGCATACGGAAGATTCAAGTCGCTCAACACCCAACTGCATCATTTACACAGGGCACTTATTGGCGTGCTTCATAATAGGTACATACAGGTAAATAAGTAAATAAATAAATAAATATTACGGTACCTGTGTTTTCTATCCATTTTCCACCACTAAGGCTGACCACTATCTGTAAGGCTGATAATTACCGCTATGACCAGCTGATACTGGTGTAGTAATTATTTATTACACCCTAATTTTCCATGGTAATTAATATTATTTCAGTGTTGGTGAGACACTTTGCGAATTTACCTTGTGACGCAAACCTGGTTCCTCACTTGCCTGCAAGTCTCTTAAACAGAAACATACTTACACATTTCACATCACCTTTTTCTTTCTTGTCTCAAGAGAATGTGCTGGTTATTTACAACTAATTATGTAGATCAGCAAGTGTGTGACAATTGGATGACGCGAACCATCAACCAATCTGAGACACCTACGGCCGATCGCTGTTGACGAGTGAGACAAAAATGTTCAAATGTTTGCAAAGTTATGAGACCTAACTGCAGTGGTCATCGCTCCCTAAACTTACAAACTACTTAAACTAACTTGTCCTAAGGACAACACATACACCCGTGGCCGAAGAAGGACTCGAACCTCCGACGGCAAACGGCCGCGCGCACCGCACCAACGGGTGAGACAATCTGTATCAACAGTCCCTTCCTTTATTGTCTAGTAGACAGTGGGCGCGACGAATAAAGACATGCGTCAGTGCAAGAGGACCTATTACTTAGGGGTACTGGAGCACAAAATCAGAACACCTACGTTCTTGTTGTACAAGTTGTCACTTTCTGTTTGTGTAAAGGTTCATGAACCCCTTAGAATCGTGATGTTGCAACACACTTTTCTTTGGTGTGTCTATATGGACCAGATGGACGAGATTCGTAGAAATAGCTGTCTTCCATCATGTCGATGTACTTAGTTTTCAATGTAACCTGCGTTCTAAGACTCTAAGGGCCAGTTTGTCAATGTCTCGTTAACTGCCAGTTAAGATGTTTCATTATTAGTTAACCTGACGTTAAAAGACCTCAAATTGGCCGTTAAGTTAACAAGTAAAATTCTGCTCGTTACACGGCTAACGACCAGTTAAGTTAGAATCTGTATGAAAATGGCAGGATTCCAAAGCGCTAAAATATCGCAATATAGCCTATTCACGTGACAAAGGCCGATTTATTGAACAAAATAACAGATGCACTACATTTATGAAAAAGTAGTGTGAAAAGCAGCTTTATTGGAAAATTTTATAGTCATATTTCTCGCCCCATCCATGTCAGTAGCGATTAGATGAGTTTTATATATTGCAGATACGTAAGATAACTTTAAAATTGTTGTTGCGATATCAAAATACAAACTTACGGGTAACGACTAGGTAAGTGAGAATCGGTATGATGAAAATGGCTGAAATAAGAAATTTGTTGAAAATTACGACGATGTCAATATTTTGGACTATCCTATAAGGCGTTCTAGACGTATTTATGTTCGTCCAAATCATTTTGAATGCTGGGGTAATGCAGAATTTGTTACTCTATTCAGTTTTCGAAAAGCCACTTTGGAAACGCTGCATGAAAAACTCCACGGCCATCTGAAAAGTCAAACTGATAGTTACGTATTTTGTAAGTTATCAGTCGTAATAGAAAACAGAATACATTATTTATGCCTGCAAGCTTATTAATACAGTATTTACTTACGCTTGTTCCGCCTAGTGTAAGGCCTAAAATGTGATTTCTTCCTCTGATCTACAGGAACAGCGCTCTTTCGCCTTTGTGCAAGTTATTGCTTGCACTTAAGGTACTATGCACTTAGCAATATGTTATCGTACTTAGCACTTTTGCTGTTCTACATGTTCCATGGACAGCATTGAATTCATTTGCCGCAATGTCGCTACCTTTTCCTTCCGTCCTTTTTTTAATTCCAATGTGTCCTTATATTTCTCTATTAAGGACACAAGACTCCAGCGCTAACTTCTTGTAAACTTCGAGCTTCTTTCACGGTTGTTTGCCATAGTGCCAAATAACAACTGTCTACTAACCTCTTTCCTGGTGGTCAAATATGGCGAACAGCTGTTTATTCAGACAACACTTTAATTTATTTTGCGAACATAGTCGAAATATATCGCACCTTCTCGTTTTCTCCAGGTTAGCAAATGAGAGGTGTATCTGGCAATGACAGAGGCAATGCACTTAACGAGCACATTTAACTGGACGTTAAAGGCATCTTCTCGTTTACTAACCAGAAGATTAACGAGAGATGGACGAACCGGCCCTAAGAGAGTAATTCGTACCGCAGGCGTACCGTTTACGGACACTCGAGCTCTAGTGAGTGTTGGTGGCGCCGGCAGTCGAATGCGAAGTTTCGTTTGGAAATCAAACAGACCCCCTGCTGTTTTAGCGACCGAGTGCCAATGTAAGTTGGGGTTTGACGCGTGTCCGTTGGGAGCGCTCCCGTTCTTCGTCATTATACGAGTCTGTGCGTGGGCTTTAGAGGCTGTTGCGTGTCGCTAATGCAGGCCTGGTGGACGCCTTGTTAGCAGGCCCACTTGCTGGCGGGACACATTATGAGAAACCCAACTCATTTCCTGTTCACCCGAGTTAATTTCAGGAGCGGTCGCGGGCTAATGTGCAGAAAGTAGACTCAAATAAAACAAACAGTAAAATAAAACTTAGTTTGGTTGATCTCAGAATGAAGGCTTTCTAGGCAGGTAATATCATCACTTAAAACTTCCGGGCTGGTACAAATTTTATGCATCTGGTGGAAAAGTGACTCTTTGCTGTACCACGAAGTGATTGCCTTTGGTACAGCCATAACTGTTGATATTTGTTGTGAACAACTGAGAAGTCTTAACAGACGGACAGAGTGTCACTCGATGGTAAAGTGACAATTTAAAATTGAAGGCTCATTAGGTGTTGACCAAAGAGGCAACGAACCTAAAATATTAAAGCATAAGAGTGTGGCTGGCTGATCATTGGGATAATACAGGATGAGCCAGACACTCCGCACACACTTAAAATCTCCAGTTAAGAACCAGACAGAGAGTTAATAAAAGATAACAGATTAAAAGTTCTGGAGGGGTAGTGGGCCCCGAGGAATCAGCCATATGTGCCCACCCATAAATAAAACGGTAAAAGCCAGTTGCGCGAATAAAACCTAAAACGCAGTCAGCCATCGAGGCACCGTTAGCTAAAATTGGTGGAAGAGCAGTTGGAAGATTAAAGGAGTGCCTCAAAGCAGCTAAAAGCGGACAGTCCATTAAACTGTGGACCCTGTCAGCAGAGTACCACAACGGCACTTTGGCGGCTCAATGTATAGTGGTCGAGTGCTACATCATAGATGGCTACGTTTTATGGGTGTGAACTCTTAGCTGGGAGCAGGGGAGTGATAAACCAGCAGTTTAGTCCCCTCTAAACACCCAACAACAACAACAACAAATCTTAACAGACACAATCAGAGAACGCACTGTCCTGCTCTGACAAACAACGCTATACAGGAGTTCGTGTGGAAAGTCACTCCGCAGCCGCCTTGTTCACCGAATCAAGTGCCTTCAGCATTTTCTTTTCCTCTCTCTACGAACAACCTTCAACGAACGTCCTTTTGTAACGCCCAGTCTTGTACAACGTAGTTATATATTCTGAAATGTTATTGTTTTTTTTTTTTTTTTTTTTTTTTTTTTTTTTTTTTTTTTTTTAGCCCTTTGGTGGCCTATCGCGTTACAAAAGACCGTAAGTGTAACAATGTACGGTATTAACGTAATATATTAAACGCATATGACTATGAATAGCTTTAGAAAAATTCCTAATAAGGTTGTAGAGCAAGTTAAATATCGTTCAGGATGAATATACGCCTTTAGCTTGTACACCAGTGAAGCGTCAATTAAATACGTTGCCACTACAACGCATACGAGGGCGACGCCACGCCGTAAGTAAAATTTAGTCACCTACGTAAGCGCGGCCTGTAACCAAAGATTACAAAACAACTATCTGTAATTGTATTTTCTATCATGAGTATAATCAAAGTATTTAACTTCACAATACAAAATAAAATTAAGATTACTCTTCAAATTCACTGAAATAACCGGGTGATCAAAAAGTCAGTATAAATTTGAAAACTTAATAAATCACTGAATAATGTAGATATATAGGTAAAAATTGACACACATGCTTGGAATGACGTTACTATATAACTGTTGGGTATTGTTCACTGTGTATTGGTTAGAATGTTGTGTCGCATAATTTGCGAATTGAGACGGCAAAGTTAGAGGAGCAATGGCTCTTACTTAAATTTTATGGAAAACTCAAGAGAATCATAACAGACACAGATAATTATACAGGAAGCATACAGAGATAATTTCTTGCTGTAAGGAGAATAGGCAGGCTGCTACCTTCTTGATGTACAGCGTATATAATTATTAATCAACACTTAAATATACACCTTTAAAAGCGGCAGTTAGTTTAGTATGTGAGGCCAATATTTTTCTAGGCTGATTTATCGATATTTTTGCGATATAACGAGAGTCAGTGATATTTATAAATATTGATGTACTGGATTCCCGATATTTTTTAAAATATCGACAGTCCTACTGTCAATGAATTGTTTATACCGAAGATATAATCCTATAATCAGCCGCAGTCGAGAAGGGCTTAGAAGAATGGCAAGTTCATACTGCAAAGTCGCCAGGAGGGCAGGCCTGCACGCTAGTGGAGATTAGGACGGAATACGAGTACATGGTCCTGGGCAAATCTGCAAGTGACTGGGACCCGCTCACCGTGGACAGCGTTCGTTTCAAACGAGCAACTTCCTACAAATGCCTTGGTAGTGTTTCAGTTACCAGAATCACTGCGAAACTGAAATAAATGAATGGAAGAATAGTTGAAGGCAAAAGGGCATACTTTAGCCTTCAGGAGGTGCTGAACGAAAGATCGCTGTGGAAAAGGTTTAAGATAAGGCTTTATCAACGTAAGATTATTCCAGTGGCAATGTACGAGTTTTAATCCCTCACCTTAGAAGAAGAGAGAGAGAGAAAAGAATAATAATAAAAAAAAACAATTAAAAAAAACACAGAGATTTACGCTGAGTAAGTATCAATGATGAGTGAAGCGACGATACCTCACGACGTGCTTATGTGAGCTGTAGCTCGAAGGAGGAGCCACGGACAAGGCGGAAGGACGACACGGACGAGACAGTGGCACGTAGGCACGGAACCAAGAGCAGGCGAGTGGTGCAGGAGGCAGTGGGGGTGCCATATGGCCACTGAGGCCCAAGCCACGGGCAAGGAGTAGAGTAGGGAAGGATAACGCACAGACACTGAAACTAAAACTCACGAGGGAATGTAAAAATGCAGCAAGTGTAGCAGGGAAAAGGGAGGACAGAGGGCTGAAGAAATGATTTACAGGCAGTGCAGACTAGCTAAGCAGGAGTGCCCAGGGCCGTTCAAATGTTTGTACATCTATCGGACCAAACTGCGAGGTCATCAGTCCGTAGCTTACAAACTACTTAAACCTAGGTAAACTAACCTAAGGACAAACACACAGGCCCATGCCCCAGGGAGGACTCGAACCTCCACGGCGAGCAACCGCGCGCTCCGCAGCGAGACCCTTTAGACCGCTCCCCAGGGCCAGGGCACTCAGTGTTTTGGGGCCCCGTTAAAAAAAAAAGGAATATATATATATATATATATATATATATATATATATATATATATATATATATATATATATATATATATATATATATATACACAGTGGTGTACATGCACTTTGTGGTTTAATTGGTTAAATTATTACAAACCAAATACCAATGATTAGTCTTTGTTTAAAATTAATGATATCTTTAAAGATTTCTAGAGTACAAAATGTACAATTTTTGGATATGTCTATTTCTACACAGGTTAGGGGACGCTACAGCAAAACAGTAATTCCCTTTGAATGAAATCATCAGAAAGATGTACATGTGTTTAGCGGATTTATTGGCTTTTATGGTTACAAATACACAAATAATATACTAGTGATTACTGTTTTGCAAATTGGACTTGTTAAAGGTTTCTTTCAGGATTTCTGAAATGCAAAATCTTCTAATATGTCTTTAAAGTCCAACTGTTGAAGGAAGTCACTTTCTAAGCACGCGATTGACAAAATAGAAGGTCGTTCATGTAGCATAGTCGTTCATAATTCATTTCTGATTCTCTTAAATTGGGATAATGAACGCTCTCCACTGCAATTGGTTACCATTAGACAAAGAAATATCCGGGTAGCAACTTCTACGTTCGGAAAGGTTCCTTATATTTTATCTGCTTTTATTGTAAGGAGAGTCATTTGGAAATTTTTTCAAATATTATTTAAATGAAAATGTTCTGATATGAGCTCATCAGCATTAACGTCTGCATGATAAAATTCTGCAAATTCCTTGCACCTTTTTTTCAACTGTTCAGAATCGATTTGTTTTAACGGAGAAAGGAAAGTAAAATGTTTGCTAACTTTCTCGCATGCTTCTGAACGTCGCTTCAAACTAGAATCCAGTGTGTCGATTATAGGCAGAAAAACTTCTACATGAAATTTTTCTTTGACACTCACCTGGACAGTCTCTGACGAATATTCTGAAAAAAGTGATATGCTTGCTGCAAATAGTCGTCCTTACCCTTATAGTCAGCACCTGGAGTTTTCTCTTTCGCTGAAGATTCATAGCGATCGAATCACTGCGTACAGAACTGATGAAATTGGAAATATATGCAAAGAGTTTTGTTCCAACGTCTATTGCAACGGTACTACTTTGGAAAGTTCCATTTGTGTTGTTGATAGTTCTCAAAAGGTCATCCCATATCTCCGTTAGGAGAATAGTCTCCAGTTTTTTACATTATCTTGCAAAGGCTTTGATTTCTTATTTCCACTGGCTGACCAGTGTTGCTACTAATTGACTTTAAAGCTTCAAAACTATCATTGTAGCCATTATGCAAAGCAGACCATCTGGTTTCAGAGAGGAACTTCAGAACTTTATTTGCACCTAAACATTTTTTCAAAACTTTCCATCGATTATTCGAAGAAGAAAACAGGTGAACAATTTTTGGATAAACTGGAAGTATGCTACAGCTTCAGAAACACATCCAGCCGCCTGAATAACTACTAAATTTAGCGAATGTGTGACACATGGTACAAAAATAGCAAATTGACATTTTTCTTTTGTTCTTGTCTAAGGACCTGAATATTTTCCAGCCATTTTTGCTGCGGCAATGTTTTATTGAAACGTCCAAGCTATCCATAAACTTCATAACAGTATCTTCTATACTTTGAGCACTATGTTCCTCCATAGGCAAAAATTGCAAAAACCTCTCAACAGGTTGGCCATCTTTTACGTACCGAACGATGGAAGTTAGCTGGTCAATATGGGAGAGATCTGGCGAGGAATCCACGCTTATTGAATGCTTTTAATTCGTTAATAATCGTTGTTAACACTTTCTGGCCATTACATTAATAAATTCATTGCAAATATTTGAAGACAAATGTGATGTATTTCCTTTGCCATGACTGCTATACTTTCGTAAATGATCAGCAAGAAAAGGTTCAAATTCGCTTATTAATTGTAAGCATCCCAAATAATTTCCATTGTTTTCATTTTCTCCACGAAACCCTTGTCTCCTTGACGCCAAAAATTTCACAATTGCAACAATTCTTTCCAATATGCTCCTCCCATAGTTGACCTCAGCATTAAACTGGGCCGGCCGCAGTGGCCGAGCGGTCTGCGGCGCGTCAAACACAGTCTGCACGGCCGCTACGGTCGGGGGTTCGAATCCCCCCTCGGACATGAATGTTTGTGTCGTCTTTAGTATACGGTAGTTCATAAGTAGTTTGTAAGTTTAGGGACTGATGACCCCGCAGTTAACTCCCTTAAGCCTAATAAACATTTGAACATTAAACTGGGAAAACAATACAGTATCAATTCGTCCAACAATTTTCTTATTGCAACATAATTCATCATTCATTACCTGTGCTGTAAACTGTTCTCATGCTCCTTTACCTTGTTCTAAGGGGAGGCTGCACCAGTCTGCTTCAGACCTTTCTACTTATCAAAGTTCATGTGTTGCTGCTTCTATATATTAAAGATTTGTATCAGATTAAATGGGCTCTGCCTGAAGCCAAATATTTTTTTTTGAACAGAAACTGTCACACATAGCGCGTCATTGCAGTCTCCACCAGTTGGTGCAGGAAGGGTTCAGCATAACCAGATACGATATATTGTGTATAATGTAATTAAGTTTATATCGTAAGACGTAAAAGACGGAATAAAATCGCATAAAAGAGTTCTCTTGGTAATGTTCAAGCTACTACTGGGCTTTCACTTGGGACTATAAGAAGAGTAAAGAAAGTGGGATCAAAAGTAGGTGCCGGTAGCTGATTTTTTCCGTGCTTCAAGAAAAAGCGGCATAAAAAGAAAAGTTCTTACATTTGTCGAGAGACGGACAAGCAACTTCCACATGACAAGCATCGTCCCACAATAAAGTCACTTCTCCCGGAATAAGAGAAAATACGTCTTCAAGTGAAGTACCTTCTCCACAAGTTAGACTTCAAGTATATCATATCATTGTCTTTAAAGTCCGTCTATTGTTTACACTTCGAAATCTTAGTATAAGTAACTCTTCAGTTATTTACCAGATGTGTTCAAAGCTACAAAAAGAGGCACTGTGCTTGTGAAAAGTTTATATGTGTGTAGTAAATGGATTTACTAAGTAAGATAAAAATATACTGTGAACAGGGTAGGTATATCGTATATGTCAATGACACATATTTGGGCAGTTCATAAATAACACCCTGTGAGTGTAGTACAACGTCTAATTAGAGCACGCGTAGGTAACATAAGCTAATTTACTTCCAATGGCCACAAACATTTTGTAAATGCGTTAATAAAAGTTGTAAGAAATGTTCCTGTATCAAATTGTTGAATTTCATTAAGTGTAGTAGTTCTTGTGCTAAACAAATTTTTAATTTTCAAATGCGGAGCTAAAAGGGAAGATTAGCATGAAGAGATGAATGCTGCAAATTCTTCAAGTCAACTGTTTTATCTTTGACTACCTGACTGTGGTACACTCATATAACTGTTACACATCGACATAACACACACACACACATATATATATATATATATATATATATATATATATATATATATATATATATATAAGGTGCCCAGACCATAAACTGACAGAAAACTTTCCGAGAGACTCCGTCGTTGTTGTTGTTGACGTTTGGTGTGAAAAACCAACAATAATACATAGGGGATAAGATGAAATTCCATATTGGCTAAATGCTCATAATGTTCAATGTGACTAGGAAATCGCAACGATATGCAGTGGAACCTCGTTTATACGTTTTTGTATGGGGATGATAAAACAAACATACAAGTGAGATTAATGCTAAAATGAAACTTTCAGTGCTGCGCTCCAAATAGCTTTGTTAGTTGCATGCTTTTGTCGAAAGCTAGTCTGTAGGCATTATTGCACATCTGAAATCCTTCCTTTCTCACCGTTTGGCCCTGTTTTCAAAGCATTGGATCTTTCCTTTTTTATGAACTGTTCATTTTCGTGTGTTTGAATATTGAAAACTACTGTATTCTGAAATATTAGCTTCACCGTTTATAAAATAACTCCTAGTTCAAATAACCGGCTCTACCATCCATTGCCACTGCTCTGTACATTGCAGAGATGGGTTGTTCACGAGCGAACGGGTCCAAAGGAACGGTTTACAAGAGTGAAAGGAAGGACCGAGGAACTGGTTATAAGGAACGTTCACTTCGGCTGTCCCGGTCTCGTGGCCGTTCTCGTTCCAGCTCCAGAGTGGCCGCGCGGCCGTTTCCTTTCCGATCGAACGGTGCAGATACAACTCAGTATCGAGATGTCGATTTTTTTTTCTTTGACCACGGTGAAGCAGTGTGCTAATTGTTATGGAAGGAACAGCGATTTATACCGGTGCTCCATAGACTGTAGGGAATCAACTTTTGTAAAATCGCTGACGTCTCGTGACGTAAGCGCCTACTCGCTGCTTGGCCGGTCAACAGCAGCCCCGTGTGGCGTCATGTGAAGGCCGGTATTGGATACAATGTTCCGCCAAGTTATATCTGAAACAGACTGCCACAAGGTCTACTACAATAGTGTGGCCGTGTGTTCTGTAGCTAAAGCCTGCAGTAATAACTACGATTTTGCATGCAGGCAGCAAACCATGTCATTTGCCACACCATACATGACACTTTACGAGACAATTTCTGGGTCTTTATAATGAATAAGTGCGACAAAAATTCACTTAAAAAAAGTCATTGCCTAGGAGAAAGGAACGAGTCTCTCGGGGCCCCCAGCAGGCTGGGGGCCCTGGGCCTGTGCCCTTTGTGCCCCTATGGTAGAGACGGTACTGGGAGCGCCTTGAGGACAAATGCAAGACCGTCCATCTACATCTACATAGATACTCTGCAAATCACATTTAAGTCCCTGGCAGAGAGTTCATTAACCACTTTCATAACTTCTCTCTACCGTTCCATTCTCTAATAGCGCGCGGGAAGAAAGAACAACTAAATCGTTCCGTTTTCGATCTGATTTATCTTATTTTATTGGGATGGTCATGTCTCCCTAAGTAGGTGGGTGCTAGCAAAATATTTGCACATTCAAAAGTAAAAGTCGGTGATTGGAACTTCGCAAACAGATCACGCCGCAATGAATAACGTCTCTCTTTTAATGATTTTCATCCCAATTCGTGCAACATTTCCGTGACGCTTTCCCATAACGTGATAAAACAAAACGAACTGCCCTTCTCTGAACCCTATAAATTTCCTTCAGTCCCACCTGGTGAGGATCCCACAAATGGGGAACAGTACTCCAGAAGAGGACGCACAAGTGTGATGAGGCAGGCTCTTTGGTGGAGCTGGTGCATCTTCGAAGCGTTCTGCCAATGAAACGTAATCTTTGGTTCGCCTACCCCACAATATTTGCTATGTGCTCTCTCCAGTCTAAGTTGTTCGTAATTGTAACTCCTAGGTGTTTAGTCGAACTTACGACCTTAAGGTTTGACTGATTTATCACGTAATTGAAGTTCAGCGGATTTCTTTTAGTGGTGATGTGTATTATTCACACTTGTCTTTATTTAGTGTCAATTGCCAATTTTCGCACCATGTAGAAATTTTGTCTAAATCGCTTTGCAATTGCTTTTGATTCTCTGTTGACTTCACTAACCGATAAACAACAGCATCATCCGCGAACAGTCTAAGGGAGCTATTCAGATTGTCTCCTAAATCGTTTATAAACACAAGGAAGAGTAGGCGATCTAATACAAGGAAGAATAGGGGACTCCGTAGCAGCATGTATAACTAGGGTAAGATAGGTAGTAAACAAAATAAAGAGACATTTGGAGACAAGATAAGAAGCTGCGTGAATACCAAGAGATCAGATAGAAAACGAGTAATAAGCAAAGAAGGGGGAGACAAAAGGTGGAACGAATATATAGAGGGGAAATACAAAGGGAATGAAGGCAATATTGTAGAAATGGAAGTAGTGAGGATGAGACAAGGGATACGATACTGAGAATGACCAAACACTGAAAAACCTTAGTCGAAAAAGGCTCCTGGAGTAGATGATTTAGGATTGTTCACTTTCCCCGGTGTTATTCAATCTGTATTTTGAGCAAGGTGTGAAGGGAATCGAGGAGAAATTTGGAGAAGGAACTGAAGTTCAGGGAGAAGAAATAGAAAGTTTGCGGTTTGCCGATGACAAGATAATTCTTTCAGAGACAGCAGAGGACCTGGAAGGACAACTGAACGGAATGAACAGTCTTGATAGCAGAGTTAACGAGACAATTATAGTCTTGGCAAATACGGAGTTGAGAGAAAATTGGAAATACAATTAATTCGTAAAATATTATGTCTTGCTGGAAATAATCCACAGTACGGAGAAACAAATGAAAAAGTGTTAGAATGTGTCACCTTGAGAGTGTCGTTCAGACTAGACGAGTTTGCTAATAGAATTTGTGACAATTGTGTTTCTACCATATGCATACACTCTTAAACGCGAATTACGTTCCTATACCTTTAGGGGCGGATAGAATAGCTTAGAAGAAATTAGTAAATTATACACCTTCCGTCGAATACGACGAGCTATTGATTCTTAAAACTGTGATTACGTTTTGTTTATACGTGTAAAGATACCTACCGTCCTTTTCCTACGGTTCCCTGTCATTAGGATCTCCCAGAAACAGCATTTACGTTCTTGCTCTTCCTGACATGCTCCTCTAAGTTAATATTTTCTGTTTTGTATATAGTTATCCACTTTATTTCTCGCTGTATTGCATAATCGGGAGAAAGAAAACCTATGAACCCTATTTTGGCGTTAAAGCAATCAAAGTGCATTGCACGATTATCCAGTTTGGCCAAACGCGTAGGCTACATGTGATTTGAGAAAATAAGACGTCGTGAATGAATGACGCTATGGGAAAGGTTGACTATGAAAACACAGACAGAGGCGGGCGAGGATTTAGGGGAAGGGGAGGTGTGAAGGGACGCTTGAAATTTTCGCAAGCAGCGGTAAAACCCCTAGAGTCACTTCTGGCTTATTTGAATCCGGAAAAATGCATGACGATAAAGTGTTGTTCTTTCAGAGTAATTATTTAAGATGTCATAACAGTTTTCGGGGTGTTGTACCGCGTCATGATGTAAGAAGGCTATTACTTTAATAACCGACGTTTTGGCCAACGTTACAGTGGCCTTCATCTGGGTATACTGATGTGAGCTGGTTGTTACTATACTTTCAATTAGACATTACGTCATTCTTTTTTTTTAATTAGCGATGTTATTGGTGGACCTTTGGCGAAATAATGGGAACTTTATTATGATAGAATGCTGAGGTGGAGGGTGTGGGGGTTAGCAGTTGCCTATTGCTTCTAGCATAGCGAGACATGATTGGTGTTCAAGACGAATCGGGTGAGGGCTTCCGTTTCTCTCCTGCCGGCCGTGGGCCGCGCGGCGGCAGTTGCTTACTAGTGACGCTCGCGTGTTGAGTTGTCAGTGCGGCCTATTTCGCTGTGATGGCTGGTAGCCAAGAGGGGGCAAGCCTGAGTCCATCTTCTCTGTTCAAGTTAGGATGTCTCGCTATGCAAGAAGCAATAGGCAACGGCTAACCTCCACTCTCTCCATCTCAGCATCCTATCATAATAAAGTTTCCATTCCTTCGCCAAAAGTCCACCAATAACATCGCTAATTTTAAAAAAATTATGACGTAATGTCTAATTGAAAGTAAATATAAAGTATAGTAACAACCAGCTTACATCAGTATACCCAGATGAAGGCCACTGTAACATTGGCCGAAACGTCGGTTATTAAAGTAATAGCCTTCTTACGTCATGACGCGATACAACACGCAGAAAACTTTTATGTCATCTGACTCCGGCCGCGGAAGCCTTCGTAATTATATTTAAGATGTATTTCAGACATTAGCCAACATGTACGGTTAAAATTTTTTTTCTTTGGCCTACGATTGGGACAAGAAAAACTAGATTTTCAGTATTTTATGTAATTACTGAAGTTCAAATATTTGTAGAACTTATGGGACTTAACTACGGGATTATCAGTCCCTAAACTTACAAACTACTCATGAACTACCTTACAGTAAAGAGAACACAAACATACATGCCCGAGGGGGCATTCGAGCCCCTGACCGCAGCGGCCGTGCAGACCGTGACTGACACGCAGCAGACCGCTCGGCCACCGCGGCCGGCGGTTTAACACATACGAATTACAAACTGCGTAATAGATCTTAAGTTTCCCGCAGGTCACTTAGCCCCAATGTCGTCGGTTCCTTTGAAAATAATCTGTGTCCGATTTCAAGCCCCCGCCCCCCGCTCGTCCCCTGCCTTCAGTGAGCTGTCCGTGTACGGGTGGCTCAAGCTCCCTAACCCCACCCTTGGCCTTGTGGCATATCCAGCTTGCAGCGGTCCTATCAGCTGCGCTTGCTCGTGCTGTTACACTTCCCGCGTCGCAACTCCACTAATTACTCTCCATCACCTTCCGATCTCTCCTCTGAACTCGTATTTCAAGTTCTGCGACAAGCTGCGAATATGAATATGTAACGAAGCGGAACGGGATCCGAAGAAAGATCGTTAACTGCCGGCTACGCGACTCAACTGCAGCTGGCATCGGTGACAGCCTCACCCTCAGTACTGTCCGAACCAATTTTGCATCTAATATACCTAGTTAGTTCAAAAAATTCCAGAACTTTGTCCATAAATTTTTCTATACCTACTTCCTACCTAATGTGCACTATCTCCCTCGAAATTGTGCCCTCCATAATTAGCACACCGGTTCCAACTCTGTTTCCACTTCCAGAACCAGACCCGGTTCGCCTCTTACTGATTCGTAGGTGCATTTATATCGTCGCAAATCTTTTTTTTAAGAAAAAAAGTCGCAGGGTCCAGGTTTGGACAGCACGGAGGACGACGCAGCACAGTGATTTCGTTTTTTGTGCGACAGTGGCGCTCCGACAGGGATGAATGCGTCATCGCGATGCGAGAGCCGTGGATCGTCTCGCCACGTTTCACGCTCTTTCTTTCTCACAATTTCTCGCAGGCGTCACAACATGTCCTCATACTATCATCGATTAAAGGTTTCTCCCTGTAGTGTGAATTGCTGATGGACTTTTCCTTCAAAAGAAACCTTCACATGGCTTTGACATTTGAGCAGACGTGACGACCTTTTTTTTTTTTTTTTTTTTTTTTTTTAATTGAATTCCATTATCTGCAGGGGTGTACTCAACGGCCACAAAATCACTTTTATCAGTAATGAAAGGAGCAGCATTAGCCGTAAAATCTTTTGCTTTATTCAGTCAAGATGGTTTCTTGGAAAACCGAAATCGATTTGCCCGAATCAATCAAAAGATTTTACGGCTAATGCTGCTCCTTTCATTGTTGAAAAAGCTTTTGTTTGTTCAGGAGAATCTTTCGCGACCCATAGTGAAGACTGACTGAACGTTGCTCTCAGACCCGTTACTCATTAGCAGATATGATTCTTATTCACCGAATGTATGACATTAACAGCGAATGGGTAAAGTTGAAAATGTGAACCCAGCCGGGATTCGAACCAGTGTCTCTTACTTTCTAGGCAGTTGCGCCGACCCCTACAGCACTGGGGACACAGCGATCATCTCACCTGCATGGGATTACTCAAGAGTAAGGGCCTAGGAGTGCCTCCGCACTGAAGAAAGGATCATTGCCCGTCATCGGAATATTGTATAAGTTATATCTCTATATGAGGTGTCTGTTCTTTCGGACATTTCCGAAAGAACAGACACCAGATATAGAGATATGATTCTGCTAAACAGCCTATAGACGGGCTCTGTGGATTGGCAACCCTCTTGGCACTGTGGTGTACCGGGAAACATACTCAAGAGGCGCACTACCTGCTGCTACTCCCAACAACCCAGTAACGAGTCCCGGTGCACAAGCAGTAAACATGAACGCAAACGCGTCTAATACGTGCTGCTTCTTGTAGGGACAGCCGGCTGCGACAGACAGCGCTGTCAGACCGAGCGCTGCCTTGATGCGTCCACACATTCACTGCCGGCTATGTCTGCGTCCACAATCGGCTCTGAGGCCAGTTCGCCTTCCGCCTTTAGCCGCAGATCACCTTCTTTACTTGATCTGGGGTTCAGCCAAGAGATCCAATAAGTAGACATACCTTCGGATCTTACACATAAAAAAACTTCGACTTGCTACGCCACAACACTGCCGAGAATTTCTTCTCAGCATTGTGGTTCGCCTTCAAATGAACTTCGCCGTAGGCTATACTACCGACTGGGTATAGTAGGGTGACCAACTTTTCTGAACGAAAATTGATATTTATATCCTTGACAAAAAAATAAGGAAGATTAAGAGCACGGCGGAATTTCACAAAAAAATCAAAGCAGTATTTGTAAAAGACATCATATATTCATTACCTGAAGTATTAATGAGCTGTACACAATCGTTCTTGCGCCATGCGCGATGTTAAACTTCCGTTTGCGGATTGAGTACTTTGCTTTGTAAGCATTTGATCGCGCTGATCCTATCCATTAATATAAAGCTTTACACTTCTAAAAAATCAGTATAAATTTGAAAACTTAATAAATCACGGACTAATGTAAATAGGTAAAAAGTGACGCACGTGCTTCGAATGACATGGTGTTTTATTAGAACAAAAAAAGGTTCAAAAAATGCCCGACAGAAAAGCGATAATTATCATAACAAATTAAGACAAAGGAAAGATGATGTTCTTTACAGGAAATACTCAATATGTTCACCATCATTCCTCAACAATAGCTGTAGTCGAGGAATAATGTGAACAGCACTGTAAAGCATGTCCGGAGTTAGGGTGAGGCATTGGAGTCGGATGTTGTCTTTCAGCATCCCTAGAGATGTCGGTCGGTCACGATATACTTGCGGCTTCAGGTAACCCCAAAGCCAATAATCGCACAGAGTTCTGGGGACCTGGGAGGCCAAGCATGACGAAAGTGGCGGCTGAGCACACGATCATCACCAAACGAAGCGCGCAAGAGATTTTTCACGCGTCTAGCGATACGTTACTTTTTTTATGGTTCTAATAAAACCCCATGTCATTCCAAGCATGTGTGTCAATTTTTACCTCTCTATCTACATTATTCCGTGATATATTAAGTTTCCAATTTCATACTGACTTTTTGATCACCCGGTACTTATTCTTTTATGGTGGCGTTGTAGCTTCGTTCTCGCTGCCCATCATAAAATCTTGAACAATGATTCGGATGATGAAGCTTAAAAATCTGAAGGTAAAATAAGAAAAGAGAGTGCCCAGTTATTTATTTCAGAACTAGGGGACAAAAATTAGACAATTTCTTATAATCTATTTAACCTTTATTCATGTTCTGTTTATATTAGCAAGGTTGTCTCGCAGTCAGTGTTTCACGTTGCGCCGTATTGACAGCGCTTTTCGTGGCTTTGTCGTCCTTGCGCCCATACAGTACTGCACTAGTACAGTGGTAGTCATCGTTAATGCAGTATTTCGCTGCGGTCGCTGCCAGGCTGGCGGCAATGGGGCTGCAGCCAACCCCCCTACGTTGCAGGACTACAGTTGCTTCTTGACTTTTTCTAAAATAAAATAAAAGACAGAGAGAGAGAGAGAGTCTTCGTAAGCTACTGCTATACTAAATCTATACTCTCACCCCCACGTTTTTTCGTAAAAGAATCTGGTGCTGCTTGGAATCTTGGCATAGCTACAGGATCGAACAGATATGGCACCTACGTGTTATGTAGCAGAAGGAATTTTGCGAAATTTAAGAACATTCACTTGAAATTTCATATTTTCTGGGGTAATAAAAAAAAAAAAAAAAGGAAAAGAAAACGGCGATATTCCAATTTTTCGGAGGACCTGTCAACAGCGTTAAGCACTGATCCAGAACCAAAGTCACATCTAGTCGTCAAGCGTTGGTCGACCGTTTCTAAGATAATCCATAGACATAATATCGATAATCGGTATAGAATCAGTTGTCACTGCTGCCTTAACGTGTAAACGAATTCTGACAGTGCTCACAAAATTTAAATATTAGAGAATTATTTGTATATATGTAAAAAAATGGAACTGAAGTTAACACGGGAGAAAAACGGACACTAAACTTCAAAATACGGAAGTCGGGACATATGAAAAAATATGTTCCAGTACGGGAGATCCTGGGAAATACGGAAGAGTTGGTATTGATTTGATTTGATTTTTCCAGGGAAGCTAAAACAGTCTTGGTCCAACCCGCCACTGGCCGCACCAAAACTAAGTTTATTGTGCGGTATCGCTCCCTGTATATCTAGTAAAGCCAACCAATGCCCTTGAACAGTGCAAGGAGTCCCTTTACCAGTTCTTTATTAGACACAATTTCTTCGGGTCTGGTTGTCCCATATGTTCTGTGCCTTTTACTCTCCAACGCAATGCATTCGAAGATTAGATGTGATGCGGTTCCATCACCGTCATCACAGATCCTACATTTAGGGTCCTCTTCTGTTATTCCCATTGTATGTAGGTGTTTTTAGAAATTCCCATGGCCTGTCTGAAATCCAACCCTGAGTCTAATCTCTCTCCTGTTCAGACCCAGGATTGCAGAGCATCTTTTAAAACATGGCTTTGGCATCATTACCTTGCCATGTTTTTGTTGATTGACTTTGGTCCAATATTCTACGTGCTGTCTTCTGAACCAGTTACGTAGCTCCAATTTCATCATTGCCTTGGTGATTGTCAGGACAGGTTCCGGTCCAATAAATGGAGTCTCTGCCCCCATCGTGGCTAATCTGTCAGCATGTTCGTTGCCACTGATCCCCGAGTGGCCAGGGACCCACAATAGGTTTAGTCTATTGCTTTCCCCTAGCTCCACCAGAACCCTGTGACATTCTGCAACAATTTTAGACCTTGTTGAAGGAGCTGCCAGTGATCTCAGGTCTGCCTGGCTCTCTGAATAGATATAGATGCTACGATCTTTGTAGCACCTATGCAAATTCTCCTCCACACACGCCCTGATGGCAGTGATTTCGGCCTGGAATACTGAGGCCAGTTTTCCTAGAGAGATGACGCCCTCCAGTCTTGGCTGCACCCCATATACCCTGGCCCCAACACCTTGGTCCGATTTTGACATGTCAGTGAACCAGACAATATACCCTGTACGGTGTCGAACTATTTTCTCCCACTGCTCCCTACTTCCAATTGTTATACTGAAAGGCTTCTTGAAGCAGTATGGGGTTATAATATAGTCAGCTGGCATTTCCCCAACCTTTCCTACATTTACCTCACTCACTATTTTAGTGTGTGATTCTGGATATCCCAAAGATATCAGATTTGAGTCTGTATGCACCAGCTGCTGCCTCCATCTTGACCCAAAGGTGTAATGGGGGCATATCCAGCATGGTTTCCATCCCAGCAGTTGGTGTGCTGCTAATTCCGCCTGTTATGGCTAAGCAGGCTAATCTCTGCACCTTACCAAGCTCCTTAGCAGCAACCTGCTGTTCTACCTTCTTCCACCACACGACCGCCTCATAGGTGATCCTGGGTCTAATCACTGTGGTGTATATCCAGTGCATACCCTTGGGGCTCAGGCTCCAATTTTTGCCACAAGCTCTCCTGGTACTTACTAAAGTACCTTTTGCCTTGGAGCAAATATTCCTAATGTGAGGGGTCCATGTCAGTTTCTCATCTAGGGTAACCCCTAGATATTTCACAGGTAGCGCTTCATTGAAAAGCTTTAGATTCCAACTTGAGTGTTGGATATGTTTCCTTGTGAATGGTACAACAACAGTCTTCTTAGGACTAACCCCCAGATCCTGTTTTCTGCACCAGTCTTGCACAATGTCCAATGCACCTTGTGTCATATTCTTCACTGTGTCAGCAAATTTGCCAAGTATTACTATGACAAGATCATCTCCGTATCCTTGGCAAAAGTACTGCCTAGAGTTTAATTCTGCAATGAGATCATTCACCACTAGATTCCACAATAAAGGGGAAAGAACTCCTCCTTGTGGGTAACCCCTAGTGGTGTTGATTACAATTTTTTCATTCATCATGGTAGCTTCTACCTTTCTTCCACTGAGCATGGCCCTAGTCCACCTACATATAGTGGTCCCTAGGTCATGCACCTCTGCTGCCCTAACCATGGAATCGAAGGTCGTGTTGCTAAAAGCCCCCTCAATGTTCAGGAAGATATAGAGGGCTATTTCCTGAAAGTGTAGTGCTTTCTCCACCTTCCCAACAAGTTGGAGAGCTGTCTCACATGATTCAAATGCTTGTAAAGCTTATGGGACTTAACTACAGGGTCAGCAGTCCCTAAACTTACAAACTACTTATGAACTACTTACGAACTAGGAAGGCACAAATATCCATGCCCGAGGGGGGATTCGAAGCCCCGACCGTTGTCTCACATGATTTACCTGGTTCATATGCATGTTGGTTTGAATGTAGAGGAGCCCTACTTACCCTCCTTTCTCCAACATGCACATTAACCAGCTTTTCCAATGTCTTAAGAATGGAGTAGGACAGGCTGGTTGGTCTCATATCCTTGGACTTGGTATGATAAATTCTCCCTGGTTTAGGAATGAAGACAACCCTCACTGCCCTCCAGGAATGATTCCTGCTGCTGGGCTAACCCTAAATAACCTGCATAGTAATCTAATAAGATTTTCTCCCGCTTGTTGCAGAAGAGCTGGAAAGATTCCATCGGGCCAGGTGATTTGAACGGTTAAAATGTTCCTACCGCTAATCGGACCTTACTGAAATCGACACACTCCTTGGCCAGATCCCAGTCCTCATTGCGAATTCCTGAGAACCGTTGTCTCTCAGGAATCGCATTCTGGTCTGAATTATCCCCCAGAGTATATTGAGGAAAGTGAGTCTTGAGGAGCAGTTCCAGCATTTCATGTGCTGTCTTTGTATACTTCCCATCCTCCTTCCTCAATGTTACTCCTGGATTAGTTGGTACCCTAGTGAGGATTTTATAAAGTCTCGCTTGAGCAGCTGTGCCCTCCACTTCCTCACAGAATACCTTCCAGGATGCCTCCTTTGCCCGTCTGATGGCAAGGTTGTAATTGACAAGAGCCTCACGATACTTTGCCCATTGTCCTTTGCGCCTCGCAAGGTTAAACAGTCTTCGTACCTGTTTCCTTTGCATTTCCAGGTTATTATTCACCAAGGCACACTCCTATTTGTGCACTTCTTGGTGATTCAGCAGATTCCCGGTATGAGGTCACTTTAGCAGAGGTTACAGCCTCTTCTACTTCCTCAAACTCTGCTGGATTCCTTATCGAAGTTTTAATTTCCGATAGGCTGAAGTCAAGGTCTCTCCTATATGTCTCCCAGTCCGTTTTCCTGGGATTCCTATTGGCCATGGTCTGTCTGGTTCCCATTTCAACCTCGAATTTAATATACATGTGATCTGATGAGGATGGCTCCAGGACCACATACCACTGTTTGACGTAACTCCCCATCATCACGGAACCAAAAGTTATGTCAATTACTACTTCCCTTCCACTATTCCTGAATGTAAGTTGATCACCCCTATTCAGAATCTCCAAGTTGTTAGATAGAAGAAATTCAAGAAGGTGCTCACCTCTACTGTTGGTGACCTTGCTGCTCCACGATAGATTGTGGGCATTGGCATCACATCCCACCAAAAGTTCATCACCTTGCCGATGGCAGGCTTCCGTCAGTCTCCTCACTTCGAAAGGAGGAGGAGAGCTGTCTTCGTAAGGAAGGTATACTGAGGCCAAAACAATTTCCCTCTTGATACCTTCCTCACGTTGCTGCATCCTGATGATCACCAAGTCCGTGGAACAAAAATCCATCATTGGTACGAAAGGTATTCCATTTCTAACATAAATGCATGTTCTGGAGTTTTTTAGATTTCTAGCATAAATCAGCTTACCTCCAGTACCACCGAGGCCGATACACCCCCTTTGTATAAATAGGGTTCTTGTATCAGGGCCACGTCCACCTCCTGTTTCCCCAGGCGACGGCTCAGGGCAGCAGTGGCCCCTTTACTGTGCTGCAGGTTTATCTGCAGCACTTCCAGTCCCCAACTTGCTGCCATTATTTCCTTTAAGGTCTTTGATTACCCTGACGGCGACCTGCGAGAACCCTAAAAGCAGTTTCAGGCCTTGCTCTCGCATTGCCTTCAGGGACTTCCGACCTCCACCACCAGGGTTCGTCCTTCCGGAACGACCTTTTGGTTAATTACCCTCCAATCCTCTGTCAAGACTTTTGTGTTCTGAACACTTATTTTCTCAAACAGAGTTTTTGGAGGGGCATCCTTAAGGATCTTTGGTACCCATATTGATACCTTTGCGGTCTTCAGGAGTTTGGTTGCTGTCTTGACCAGCAGCTTCGCATCCTCCCACGGGGATATCATGGGCACCTTGTCCTTAAGCCATTCTGCTGAGTGCTCCCCCTTGCAGTAAAAAATGAGGGCACCGCGATATAGGTAGACCCTCCTGAATTTGGGTCCTGGGCCAGAGTCCCCCCCCCCAATCTCTTCAAAGAGGGCCATCTGCACGAGCTCCTCCTGCTGCGAGGTGATGCTCACCAGTAGGTATCCTTCTTGGACAACCGCCATTCTAAAGACCGAGACTGCAGTACTATAGGTCTGTTTCCCTATTTCCTGCCTCAGCCTTTTAGGATCCCTCCAGAGAGGAGGGAGTATTAGATTCCTCCCTAACCCTCTTGCCACCTATCTTTGACGTTGAGGGGGTCTGTGTATCCCCATCGACTTGAGGCACTTTCTTTTTGGAGGTCTTGGGCTCAAACCCTTTTGATTCCCTCCACTTATGCTTAGGAAGCCATTCTTTTCCTTCCTTTTGCTTCTGTTCCTTGAGAAGTTTCCTCCTCTGAGCCCAGACAAGGCCTTAATCCTAATCTGGTCCAACTTCTCTGTTACAGTTCCCACTTCTTGCTCACGTCTAGACCCTGATTCAGAAGTAGGAGTGCACTCCATCGGTCCTGATCCCGATGTCTGAGTATCTGAGGTCTCAGATTGCCCCTCAGATTCTTTTAAAATACTTTCTATCTCTCTGTTGATCTTGGTCCCACGAGATTTGGGGATTTATATGATCCACACCACGATAACCCTGCGCGGTGCAAGGCTATTTACTCAGGGAGGTCGCCCGGTATCCCTGAGGCTCCGTTCGAGACACATCCACCCATGTGCCACGCACCCCTCAGCACGGATCGCATCACACGTTGGGTTGGGAAAGGAATTGGGAAAGGACTGGGAGAGGATAAGGAAGACGGGACATTGTGGGACACTCTTAGTCAGATCCATCAGCTGAGGCCTTTCCGGCGGTAGGTTCTCTACCTTCGGTATAGCCCTCTGCTTCACAGGGATACGCAAGCCTCTCCACCCGCACGGACAGTGCTTCGTCAAGGTGGTGTCCCCCGGAGAGGCAGCCTATGGTATACCAACTCGACACTATGAGAGCAGTACGGTTTTTCCCGTGACCTCTGTGAGGACGGTTGAGCTACGACTCCTTGTGTTCACGGTCAGGACTCTTTTGCATGACGTTAGGCATTAAACCGTCTTATTTAATGTTTTTTTTAATTCGTCGCGTTCTGAAGTAATCACGTGATTTGATTTGTGTCCTGTGAACGTAAACCAAGAACTGTGTGAATAAATCGTAATCCTAAAATTTTTGTGTTCGGCAGAGTAGATTCTTTTAAGGAACATCTTGCTCTCATTTGCTCGATCCACAATTTTTTCACAAATTGCGGGCCGATGGTCTATTTGGTTTCCGCTCGTGAAACGTGGGATGAACATTACGGGAACACGATCCACACCAAGATGCTGAGTCAGGTATTCATGACATTGTTACAGTCTTTAACAATGTCTCAGTCAGTCTTCCACTGGCACGTGCAATTTCATTGACGTTCCTCACGTAAGTGTTGTCGGTAGACGTCGAAGGGTTTCCTGATGGGGGGTCATCTTTAACTACCGTCCGGCCATTTTTAAACTGGGTGCACCATTCACACGACGAGTGCAGGCTAAGCAAGAATTAAAAAGAAAACCATGTAATGTGAAAATTTGTAAGTTAATAATGGGACCACATTTTTTGATCGAGTGCACTGTTGTCAATTAACAGCTGTTTACATGATACAGTTTCATGAAATATTTCATTCCAGTTCACGTCTCATTACATTATTTTCTTGTCATTTTTACATATCGAACTAAACCTTTTGTCACGCTGACGTTGGAAAACAAAATTACAACAATCGTTGCAAGAAGAAATTTTCGAGTGCTTTATCGAATATTCTCAAGTTCACAATCGGACAAGTAGGTTTACCGTTTCGTCATAGTAGTACTAAGTTTGAAAAACGCATCTATCATTTGGTAACTGTGTCATTTTCAGGAACTAATGTTGTACAATGTCGATGTGAGGAAATCTTGCGTTATTACTACTAGCGTTAAAAATAATTTTTGTAGTGTAACTGGTGCACTATACCTCCCCATCTGAAACGTCTCTCCATTCAACAGCTCGTCTCCAGTGCAGTCCGATTTCACACAGTCAAAAGGTGGACGTGGTAAAAGCTCAAAAAGTACAAAGAATTTTCACACAGTGTAAAATTGTGTTCTACTACAATTTTAAAAGAGTAATATCAAATATTCACCGAAAATAGAGGGAAAAAATATCGACATTCGATATTAGCATATTGACGTCTATAAATATATATGTCAAAATGTTCAAATGTTTGTAAACGTAAGGGACTTAATTTCTGTGGTTAGTAGTCCATAGGCTTACGAACTACTTAAACTAATTTAAACTAACCTAAGGGCAAAACACACACGCACACACAGACCCTTATATACCTATGCCCAAGGGAGGACTCGAAAATCTATATGCCGTTAAAATATAAATATATCGATATTATATCAACAGCCCTAACTGACATGGTGTCGCCGGCCGCGATGGCTGAGGGGACTGAGGCGCTCCAGTCACGGTCTGCACGGCCACTACGGTCGGGGGTTCGAATCCCCTCTCGGGCATGGATATTTGTGCCGTCCTTAGTTTAACGTAGTTGATAAGTAGTTTGTAAGTTTAGGGACTGATGACTCCGTAGTTAAGTCCCATAAGCTTAACAAACATTTGAACATTTTTTGACATGGTGTCTAGAGAAAGTCAAATGGCGTCGGAGTCTACTTTTTGTAACTTAAACTTGAATAATATAGGAGAGAGGGCGTCTCCCAGTCTGAGGCTAGTTCTGATATTAAATTGATTAAATTTTAAAAATGAATAATTACATACGGAGAATCATTACAGAAATACGCTAAAAATAAACTGAGTGTACATATTTTTAATACTAATTATACAAGAAGGACAATGAAACGTACATATTTCGAAGTGTGGTTTGACACAGATGTTGCGAATACAAAAAATATGTGTGCACGTAGCCGTTAAGAATGGTAAAAAGAAAAAGAAATTTTAGGATGATACTCCAAATTGTCCATTAGTTTTGCCACTATATTATAATTCGTTGTAGGTGGCATATTGGTAAAATTAGCTCAATCATGTAGCGCTTGGAGTTGTAATGTTAAGATCTTGGGTTAGATTTCCACTGCCCCCATTTTTTTAAATTCTTCGTAACGTTCAATTCTTAACTTTTAAATATAATTAAACAATTCAGTTTATGGAGGTAGTATTTTATTAAGTCTCAAGGACAAACGTTTGAAGAAGTTGAGATTCTATTAAGTAAACCAGTTTTCACACATGGTCAGCTCATGGTCAGCTAAATTTTGCAGCAAGTAGAGTTCGATCCTTTGATGGTTTGAAATTTTAAATTTGTGAACTTAGAGAACAAGGACATTTAGCGAATACTGAAAGGAATTTTACGAAAAATGTTGTGTTTACTGTAGTAAAGCTAAATTGCGAAATAAAGCAATTAATTCCCTCATTTGTGTCTTTCATTCTCTCATGTTTCCTCTTTGCCCTTTCTTTCACCTGTTCTCATAGCATTCACATAAAACCTATAAATTTTCAGTGCTCAATAAATTCCAATTACATTTTTTTCATATTCACGACTTCGAAAATACAACTGGTCGAATTTCCAACAGAAGCAATAGTAGTTATTATAAATATTTGCACTCTCTCTGCAACGTGCTATTTTTGGTGCGATGGAATGGCCGAGTGCTCTAAGGCATCTTGCTGCGTAGCGTTTGCTTACACCGGTCGGATGTTCTAGTCCTCAAAAGAAAATGTTCAAATGTTTGTAAAGCCGATGGGACTTAATTGCGGGGTCATCAGTCCCTAAACCTACAAACTACTTATGAACTAGTTTATACTAAAGACGGCACAAACATCCATGCCCGACGGGGGATTTGAACCCCCGAAGGGGAACGGCCTCACGCATCGGAGCATAGCGCCTTAATGGTCTCAGCTGCTCCGCCGTGGCGTTCCAGTCCTCCCTCGGGCATGTGTGTATGTGTGTGTGTGTATGTGTATGTGTGTGTGTGTATGTGTATGTGTGTGTGTGTATTTGTGTATGTTGTCCTTACGTTAGTCTAACAAGGGGAACACCAAGTATGGTACCATCGAATTTTGATGAGTCGCAGGTATATTGTGCGGGAACTCCTCCAGACCACCAAGCTAAAAGGATTTGTTCCACGCGCCTTAGTTTCCACGAAAATCGCGATAAAAGTCCAGCGCGTAACAGCTATATCTGTACTGAGTCATCAGCAGCACTTGAGCCAGCTTGGTGTAATTAGCAAAGCGCTAGCCTGTCGCGCGTATGACCCGAGTTCAAATGCTGTTTGGAACCAATTTTTCTTTCACTTGTCCAACGATTGATTGTACATAATTATATGCTTTAATAGCCACTCTTATGTTAATGCTTGAGTAATTGGTCATGATAACAGCTTATGTTAAATGCTCAATATTTATTGCGCACGATTATTTTATTTTATTCCTTATTTCGAAGCATACTTTTACGGCGACTGAAAGTTCAGTAAGCCGTATGTAGTTATCAGCTGTAACATTTGTGCAGAATTTGTTAGTTGCGTTTACAGTCCCTGGCCCCAGTGTTGTTACACCGTCGAATGCAGTGTGTGCCCACTTGACGCGTCCCAGCGGCTTATTATGCTGCGGCCAGGCGGGTAGTCATTCGTAGCATATCGTTCACATGTAACTGTAATTATCTGACATAATCTTATCTTTGCAGTATGAAATAAGGAATATAATTATACACAGTTAATCGCCAAAAAAAAAAAAAGAAACAAATTCCACACACAGGATTTGAACTCGTGTTGTATGCGTGACAGGCTAGCGCATTGCTAATTACACTACTCTGGCTCACATGCTGCTGATGACTCAGTACAGGTATAGCTGTTACGCGCTGGACTTTGATCGCGATTTTCGTGGAAACTAAGGGTGCGTTCGCACTGCCGGCCGGGCCGAGCCGAGCCGGGATGTGCCGAGCCGGCTGGCGCCTAGTCGGCGCGCGCCGACAGCATGGGTGTTCACACTGCGCGCCGGGCCGGGCCGAAACGGAGAAGAGGGGGAAAATCAACTTTTCCGATTTTCAGGTTGCAAAAAATTTTGACGGGATATAAGACCACGCCACATCGATTTCTCAACTTATTTTTTCCTTAAAAGCTTTGCCTTGCCTGTGAAAAAATAAAAAGTCTACTTTTCATTCCGCGTGAATTTGTAGTGTCCTAACGCTCCTAACTGGATGTTGATGAAACTATGCGGTTAAAAAATCTGATTTTTGGACACATGGTAGTACAACATCATAGCTTTCGAATAAAACCTTAACCTTTCCGAAATTCGTAACAGTCGTTTTCAAATGACGCTATTTGTCGAGTGTGCGCACTTGATTTACAAATCGTGTATTGAAAAAGTTCGATAGCGGGCAGCTTACTGTTCTATGCATTTTAGACCATAGTAGTCGCACCGATATCTACCTCCTTTCACAAGTTATTGCGAGTTATTTGAACGGCGTCATAGCGCGATCGCAAGCGTACGAACTCGGCGGCTGTTGCGCGTAGCGTGAAGCACTGCAGTGCCGAAAAAATTATTTGCTGGCCACGTGTGTAGGTCCCTCGTGATGTGTTAATGATCCATAACCAGAAAACAATTATGAAGTAATTTTTCTCGGGTGGCGACCAATTACAATGGAGAAAGATCTGGTACAGTTTTACTTCAGGTCATACTTGAGAGCCATACAGTGGATTTTTTTTCACACTAGTCATTTAGTGGAATATATATTTCGTGTTAGGAAGTAGTAGAGAGGAAAAATTAATGTAAACTGCGACTTTACTGTTGATGGACTGAAATAAAATATTCTAACATTATACTTAATTGCTTTCTAGTTGGATATGATAAAAGAAGAAGCTAAAAAATACAATTATATTTTATTGATGCATCTACTTCAAATACAAAGTATATTCTTATTTTTTCTTTTGTAATTTTCGAAAAATGTTGTACCACAACGTGAAAATAGTTGTATACAACGTGTTCCACATAAAAACGGTACCCTCATGTCTGATATTAAATTAAGAATGAATTAAGTAAAAAACAATACGGAACAGTGACATTAAAAACACGTAGATAACTCCTTATAAGAAATTTTGCAAGTGGTGGTTACGGACGTACATGAGATGTGCCGATTTTATATGCGTCATTCTGTACTATATTTCAGTCCACCAGCACCTTCAAGGAACTCTTCAAAGGTTCAGATTTATTTATTTATTTATTTTGGATCTTCTCTGAACATTTTGCTGAATCATCTCATGAAAATTTTCTTTGTCCAGTTCTTTCCAGTTTTATACTTTAAATGAAAGAAAAATACTCAGTTTAGTTTAGTCTCAGAATCTGCAGGACAGGTCAGTAAAGGATAGAAGCGTTTGTCACTTTTTTTCTTTTTTATTCTTGGTGGGCTTGTTCGCAGCAACATGGAAGCAGCAGAAGATCGAAGGAAACACAGGTGTGAGCAAAACTTTCTCATTGCCGTCTTCTTCGAGCCAGCTAACTGATTTCGTTATTTTAATACCGTTGTTCACTGTA
Source organism: Locusta migratoria (assembly GCA_026315105.1). NCBI lineage: Eukaryota > Metazoa > Arthropoda > Insecta > Orthoptera > Acrididae > Locusta > Locusta migratoria. Next base: position 62,019,054 of record CM048744.1, on the reverse strand, counting down.
GTGACTCGTCAAATTTTAAGCACACAAGAAATTGGTGATAATGGACTCATCCCATGAATTTCGACTAAATTTAGGACAGTTTTTACTTACGCGAACGAGTAAATAACAAAAAAAACCTTCATATTACAGAACTGATTGTAATACAATTAGAAAAAAAAGTGTTCAAATGTTTGTAAATCTATCGGACCAAACTGTGTGGTCGTCAGTCCGTAGCTTACAAACTACTTAAACCTAGGTAAACTAATCTAAGAACAACACATACACACCCATGCCCGAAGGAGGACTCGAACCTCCACAGTGAGCAACCGCGCGCTCCGCAGCGAGACGCTTTAGACCGCTCGGCTACTCCACCGCGGCACACAATTAGAAATAAACAACATATTTTCATAACAGTATATCTGAAAATAAATATCGTGCTGAGGCTTCCCTTGAAAGCAGAGAGGTAACGTGTGAAACTTGTGCTGCAGAAGTAACACCGTAGCCCAATCGGCTCGCGTTGGCGCCGGCTCGCGCCGGAAATATCAAACGTTCTGAATGTCGTCGGCTCGGCGTGAGCCGGCTGAATCGGAGTCCTCTCGGCCCGGCCGGCAGTGTGAAAACGGCCTAAGGCGCACTGGAACAAATCCTTTTAGCTTGGTGGTCTGGAGGAGTTGTTGTTGTTGTTGTTGTGGTCTTCAGTCCGGAGACTGGTTTGATGCAGCTCTCCACAATACCCTATCCTGAGCAAGCCTCTTCATCTCTACATAAGAACGGCAACCTACATCTGTCTGAATCTGCTTACTGTATCCATCTCTTGGTCTTCCTCTGCGGTTTTTACCCCACACACTCCCCTCCAAAGCTAAATTCACAATTCCTTGATGTCTAAGAATGTGTCCTACCAATCTATCCCTTCTTTTAGTCAAGTTATGCCAAAAATTTCTTTTCTCTCCAATTCTGTTCAGTACCTCCTCATTAGGTACATTATGCATTGTTCACAACAATTGAATATACTAATTTACAATTAAGGAACACAATAGTAAAATATTTCATGTACACAAAAATAATCACGTTATAAAATGAAAACTATACATACAATAATTTTAGATGGCGCATATCTTTTTAAGTTGTAATCTCGGACCTTTTCGTTAGACAACAAACAGCAAAGTTAAATGTCAATTAATTAGTTAATGAGTATATCATACATGTTCCTAACATATATTGAACTATCAAATATCTTAGCAATTCTCAAAATAAGGTCAAAATGTCACGTCAGTCAATATATACAAAGAATTACAATATTGAAATCTCGACTATTACATTGATTAACACAATTAGCTGGTCTACACAACTTGTTTATGAGCCTAACATATATACAATGCTATTTATTTTCATGTCTTTTGGGATTTTCACATCTTTTCTGTCTAAGTCTTGAAATAACATACAATAAAGAAACTATTGTTTATAGAACTGTCTGGATAGAAAATATATGAATCTCTTAATTAATGAAATCTATCACTTGTTAACTAATCACATTATCACCGAGACACTGTCCTACGCTGATTCCTAGGCTGGTTATTTCGTTTGTCACTAACTTCACTCGCAACATATATCACTATTAGACCACACGATTCCGGGTCCGACGCAGACGGTATCGTACGATAACATTGAGATGAGAGGGCCAGCAGTATCATCACAAACTGTATTCCGAACAAACAAAAATATATTATAACCAAATATTATATGAAGGTACATTTCTTGTAAATAACAGTATGAATGTTGTTTACATAACGTAAAACAGTTGTTAAAGAATGCGATTGAAATAAACCACTCTTCTACGGTCACGTTAATATCCGGACAGATGGCAGTGTCGCGCTTGTCACCGTTCACGCCGGGGTGACTTCTAGTCAGAAGGCAGGTGTGTGCTTACAAGCGCGGTCGACTGTCCAGACGCAAAGGTAATACCAGCTTTGAGATACGACAACTTGTGATTTTTCACAATGCGAAAGGAAAATCATATCGACAAATTGCTGCCATGCTCAACATGAGTAAGAGTAGTGTGGCAGATATTGTCAGGCCTTTCAAACACGAGGACCGTATAGACTCCATATCACAAATGGGCCAGCCACAGAAGTTGGGGCCGGCCGCGGTGGCCGAGGGTACTGAGGCGCTCCAGTCACGGTCTGCACGGCCACTACGGTCGGGAGTTCGAATCCCCCCTCGGACATGGATATTTGTGTCGTCCTTAGGATTAGCTAGTTCATAAGTAGTTTGTAAGTTTAGGGACTGATGACCCCGTAGTTAAGTCCCATAAGCTAAACAAACATTTGAACATTTTGAACAGAAGTTGAATCCTCGAGACAAGAGGAAGAGGAATTGCACCTAGATTAGCACGTGAGCTTATAAACGAGATATCCTCAAACGATTCTCAACTGAAAGAAAGTGGATACAATGGAAGAGTGGCTAGGAAGAAAACGTATGTGAATCAACAGAATCGACAGGAAAGATTGGACTTTGCTAGGGAGTTTATTACGAAGGATGCAGTTTGGTGTAATGACCTCATTTTTTTCCGACGAAAGTAAATTTAACTTTTTGGGTCGTGTGGACGAAGCATGGTGTGGCGGAAGAAGAACGAGGAATTTACAGTCACAAATATTAAACCAACTGTAAAGCATGGAGGTGGCAGCGTCCTTGTCTGGAGCTGCATATCGACATTTGGACCGGGCGAATTGGTGTTCATCGACAATACTATGGTCATATTGAAGAACTATTTACGAAAAAGTGCCGAAACCATGGGGATATCAAACATCTTCAAGTTTTAACAGGACAATGATACGAAACATAAGGCTCGCATTGTGCAGCAATATTTGTTGTACAACTGCCCCAAAGTCCTACAACCACCACCTCAGTCACCAGATCTCTACCCGATTGAGAATGTGTGGGGAGAACTGAAGCGACGTATTTGAAGTTCACCAATATCTCCCAAAGAAAATCTGAAGCGTTCACTAAAAGAAGAATGGGACTGTCTACGTGCGGACTATTTCAAAAATATCATTAGCAGTATGCCGCAGCGTTTGAAAGAAGTGATAAAAGAGAGTGGCTACCCAACAATATATTGAAAGATTTATTTTCCATAAAATTTTGTCTTGAAATACTTAGTTCTGCAAAGTGCACGAATATTAAAGTAACGTGAATATAGGACCGAGTTGTATTAAAATTGTATTATTAAGGAAGTTATGTAGGTTATCTTAATAAAATTCATATTATTACTTACAAGACACATCACGCAATGTAATAATTGGTTATATGTTTTGTTTGTTTTGTTATAAATAAAGGTCTGCACGGCCACTACGGTCGGCGGTTTGAATCCCCCCTCGGGCATGGATATTTGTGCCGTCTTTAGTATAAGGTAGTTCATAAGTAGTTTGTAAGTTTAGGGACTGATGACCCCGTGGTTAAGTCCCATAAGCTTTACAAACATTTCAACATTTTCTTTTGAGGACTGGAACATCCGACAGGTTGAAAACGCACGCTACACAGCAAGGTACCTTAGAGCGCTCGGCCATACCATCGCACCAAAAATTAGCACGTTTCAGAGATAGTTTGAACCTTTCTTTAATGTGCATATGCGGTAATGGGAGCGCGGACGTCCGCGAGCACTCATGCCGCTTGGCCGCATACCCTGCCAGCGACCAGTTCCCCCTGCAACTACTTGCTAACATTGCACGGTTGCTGACGTGTGCACGTAGACAGGCCTGTTCGTTTTTTGTTTTTACACTAATATTACCAGAGGAGAAGCATACTTGACGTTCAGTTTGTGGAAGCAAACGAAATTATTGAAATATGTTACAAGAGATTACCTCGAGAAGAGTTCCCACACTTGTTTAGACAAGCTGCTCTAATCTTCAGTGTGTTTCGGCCTAATTATTTGTGTGAAAGTGTTTTAAATTAAATTAGCGACATTGAAGGTCAGGAATAATCTTACTGACGTTCAATTCAATGGTGCAATTCGGTCGTTTAGTACTAATAAAAAAATGATGTTGTTGTGGTCTTTAGTGCGCAGACTGGTTTGATGCAGCTCTCTACGCTACCCTGTCCTGTCTGGCCTCTTCATCAGAGAACACCTACGGCAACCTATATCCTTTTGAATCTGCTTATTGTATTCGTCCCTCGGTCTGCCATTACGATTTTTACCCCATAAACTTCCTTCTAATACTAAGTTGACGATTCCTTGATGTCTCAGAATGTGTCCCACCAACCTATCCCTTCTCTCATCAGAATATGCCAGAAACTCCTTTTCTCCCCAATTCTGTTGAGCAGCTCCTCATTAGTTACGTGCTCTACCCATCTAATCTTGTTCATTCGTCTATAGCAAACACATTTTTCTGTCTGAACTCATCGTCCACGTTTCACTTCCATACAATGCTACAATACAAATGCTTTCAGAAAGGACTTTCTAACATTTAAACAAATATTTGATGTCAACAAATTTCACTTCTTCAGAAACACTTTTCTTCCCATAGCTATTTTCCATTTTCTTCGGTCATCAGAAGTTATCTTTCTACCCAAATAACAAAACTCATGTACTACTTTTATCGTCTCATTACCTAATCTAATTCCTTCAGCATCGCCTGATTTCCTGACACTACATTCCATTACCTCCATTTTACTCTTGTTAATGTTCATCTTATATCTTCAAGGTAGTGTCCATCGTGTTTAATTGCTCTTCCAGGTCTTTCGCGGTCTCTGACAGAATTACTATGTCGTCAGCAAACCGCAAGGTTTTTATTCCCTCCCCCTGGCCTTTAATTCCCTCTCCAAATTTCTCCTTGTATTCTTTCACAGCTTGCTCAATGTTTAGATTTAACAGCATTGGGGAAAGGTTACAACCCTGTCTTACTCCCTTCCCAACCTCTGCGTCCCTTTCATGCCCTTCGACTCTAATAACCGCTGCCTGGTTTTTGTATAGGTTGAATATAACTCTTCGCTCCCTATATTTCAACCCTCGACCTTCACAATTTGAAAGAGTGTATTCCAGTCGACATTGTCAAAAGCTTCCTCCAAATCTACAAATGCTAAAAACGTAGGTTTCTCTTTCCTTAGACTAACTTCTAAGATAAGTCGTAATGTGAGTATTGCCTCTCGTGTTCCAACATTTCTTTTAAATCCAAACTGATAATCCCCAAGGTCGGATTTCACCAGTTTTTCCATTCGTCTGTAAATTATTAGTTAGTATTTTGCAACCATGACTTATTAAACTGATAGTTATGTAATTTTCACACTTGTCTGCACTTGATTTCTTTGGAATCGGAATTACAATATTCTTCTTGAAGTCGGAGGGTATTTCCCCTGTCTCACACATCTTGCGTGCCAGGTGATACAATTTTTTCACGACTGGCTCTCCTAACGACATCAGCAGTTCAAACGGAATATCATCTACTCCAGGGGCCTTGTTTCGACTCATGTCCTTCAGCGCTCTGTCATTCTTCTCGAAGTATCATATCTCCTATCTCATCTTCCTCCACTTCGTCTTCCATTTCTAGGATAATGGATTCAAGTTTATTTCCTTTGTATAGGCCCTCTATATACTCCTTCCACTGTTCAGCTTTCCCCTCTTTGCTTAGTACTGGTTTTCCGCCCGAATTCTTAATATTCATACAGCTGGTTTTCTTGTCTCCAAATATCTCTTTTATTTTCCTGTAGGCAGTATCTATCTTTCCCCTAATTATGCATTCTTCTACGGTTCTGAGTTTGTCCTCTAGCCACTCCTGCTTAGCCAGTCTGCACTTCCTGTCAATCTCATTTTTCAGACGTTTGCACTCCCTTTTTCGTGTTTCACTTGCTGAATTTATATATTTTCTCCTCTCATCAATTATTTTCAGTATATCCTGTGTTATCCAGGGATTTCTATTAGGCCTTGTCCTTCTGCCTCTATGGTCCTCTGCAGCCTTCACTACCCTATCTCTCAGAGCTATCCATTCTTCTTCTACTGTATTACTTTACCTCGTTTCAGCCAATCCTTTCCTAATGCTCCCTCTGAAACTCTCAACTACCTCTGGTTCCTTCAATTTGTCCAGGTCCCATCTCCTAACCTTTCTACCTTTCTGCAGTCTCTTAAGTTTTAATCTGCAGTTCATAACCAATACGTTATGGTCAGAGTCTATATCTGCCCCTGGATATGTCTTACAGTTTAGAACCTGGTTTCTAAATCTATTCCTTACCATTATAAAGTCAATCTGGTACCTTCCAGCGTCTCCTGGTCTCTTCCACGTATACAGACTTCTTTCATGATGATTAAACCAAGTGTTGGTGATCATTAAATTTTGCTCTGAGCAAAATTCTACCAAGCGATCCCTTCTTTCATTCCTTTTTCCCAGTCCATATTCACCTACTACATTTCCTTCTCTTCCTTTTCCTACTACCGAGTTCCAGTCTCCCATCACAATCAAGTTTTCGTCTCACTTAACTTTTTAAATAATATCTTTTATATCCTCATACATTTTTTCGATATCCTCATCATCGGCCGTGTATAAACTTGCATTACTGTGGTCAGTGTTGGCTTCGTGTCTATCATTACTACGATAATGCGTTCACTATCCTGTTCAAAGTAACTTATCCGCATTCCTATTATCTTATTCATTATCAGACCTACTCCTGCATTACCACCAACTGATTTTGTATTGATAACCCTGTACTCATGTGACCAGAAACCCTGTTCATCCTGCCACCGAACTTCACTAATCTCTACCATATCTAACTTAAGCTATCCATTTCTCTTTTCAAATTTTCTAACTTACCTACGCGATTAAGGGTTAGAACATTCCACGCTCCGACCCGTAGAATGCGTGTTTTGATTTTCTTGACGTCTTCCTGAGTAGTCCCCAACCGGAGATCCGAATGGGGGACTGTTTTACCTTCGAAATATTTTACCCAAGAAGATTCCATCGTCTATAGTCATACAATACAGCTGCATGTCCTCGGAATAAGTAACGACTGTAGTTTCCCCTTGGTTTCAGCCGTTCGCAGTAACTGCATGGCAAAGCCATGTTAGCTGATGTTACAAGGCCAGCTCAGTCAATCATCCAGACTGTTGCCCCTGTAACTACTGAAAAGGCTGCTGCCCCTCTTTAGGAACCAGACGTTTGTCTAGCCTCTCCACAGATACCCCTCCACTGTGGTTGCACCTATGGTACGGTTATCTGAATCGTTGAGGCACGCAAGCCACCCCACCTCGGCAATGGCTGTGGTTCATGGGGGTGGACTCTTGTTGATGTTCATCTTATATCTTCCTTTCAAGATAGTGTCCATTCAATTAAATGGGGAAATATATACATGTGGCGTCTGTTCCGAAAGAACAGACGTCACTTCTGATCCGGTAGTTATTATTATTTAATATGCACAGAATACATGACATCAACTGCGATTGGGCAAAGCTGAAAATGTGTACCCAGCCGGGATTCGAACCCGGGTCTCCTGCTTTCTAGGCAGTTGCGCTGACCCCTACACCACTGGGGACACAGTGATCACCGCACCTGCAAGGACTACCTAAGCACGCCTCCCGTCAGATACAAATTCCCAGCTTCGCCCTGCCCACAGTACTCAAACTCGTAGTACTCGTGGGAATTTGTATCTGACGGGAGGCATGCTTAGGTAGTCCTTGCAGGTGTGGTGATCACTGTGTCCCCAGTGGTTTAGGGGTCAGCGCAACTGCCTAGAAAGCAGGAGACCCGGGTTCGATTCCCGACTGGGTACACATTTTCAGCTGTGCCCAATCGCAGTTGATGTCATATATTCTGTGAATATTAAATGGGAAAAGACTAAAACCCCGTCTTACTCCATTCCCAAACACTGTGACCCTTTCATGCCCTTCGACTCTAATAATTACTGTCTGGTTTTTGTACGGGTTGAATACATCTCTCCGCTCCGTGTATTTTAGTCGCGCTGCCCTCAGAATCTGAAAATCTATTCCAGTAAACATTATTAAAAGTTTTCTCCACATCCACAAATGCTAAAAAGTAGGTTTCCCTTTCCTTAACCTATATTCTAAGATAAGTCGTAACGTGAATATTGCATCGCGTGTTCTACAATCAAATTAATCTTCCCCAAGATTGGATTCCACCAGTTTTTTCATTCTTCCTTAAATATCTTAAACAGAATTAGAGACAAATGAAAGCACGCTTTTCTTTCTTTCTCATGAGTACCAGGTCAGTTATGAACTTAACACTTTCACAGATATTGTATGTATGAACCTAAGAAATGTTCAGTAAGAAATACATACATTCTTAGCTTTTTATTCTATGTTGCCAGAAAATTAAGTCGACGGGAATGATAGTTTATCGCCATTATTGATTCATATTAGTCTCCCTCACTTCCCTGCTGAACAATGACCTTACGGACAGAATTTCTAAACTAACTGTTGTGAACCTATTCAACGTAATATTTTCCGACACCGCTGTGCTGATTACACCATCGAATTTCCTCTTTATTTGTTCCTTTGATATTGTCTTGTGCCGCTATGTAATATAATGCTTATAAGTTGAAGTTACTTGTTCATTTCATAGGCCATTGTGCATCACAAGACTTGTCTTTAGGGCTATACTTCCTCAATTACTACGCAAACTTCATATGTCATTTGTAAGTATTCATTGTATTGTAGTACTGTAGCAATTATGAAAGTGCAAAGAGTACTTGTAACGCGACTGCAACTTCGCGCGCCTGCTGTCAATCGTGCGTTGTCGGCCGTCTTCGCCGCTGTTCGAGATGTGGTACTATCGATCACCATCTGATAGGGCCACACGTGCTACCACAAAGGCTTACAGGAGAGCGGTATCTGTGTTTCCGGAATGTTACATTACCGGAATTGTTGGAAGACGTTAGCTCGGCCTCTCGTATGAACCTGTGGTAGATGCATGTTGGTACCCCTGCTCACTTTAGCGACACAATGCGACGCCGCCTGGACAATGCCTTCCCTTCGAAATGGATTGGTCGTGGAGGCCCTGTAGCATGGCCAGCAAGATCGCCACTGGATTTATTTTTGTGGGGACATCTGAAATATGTGATCTATGAAGGAGAGGTCGTTGACGTCAACAACCATCAACGCAGATTACCAAATGCCTGTGATATTACGCAAACAGATATTGAAATGTTGGATCGTGTTCAGCATTCATTCCTGCGAAGAGCTCAACTTTGCCACACATATTGTGGCCGTAATTTCGAACAGTAATTATAAAGCGTCACTGCAGCTTCTGATCATGTGTTTCTATATTAGTTTCGATTTGTATAGCTGTATTGTATTTTCTGCATTAACTGGCACATACCTGTGTATTTGTTTTTGTCTTCTGCAACTATCTACACGTTTCTACAAACTAAATCTGGGACACAAATATCAAATTACAAAACATGCATGTACAGTAGTGCAGCCCTACCCCCTCAAGTTCCTTTCCCTGTGCCAACTAGCCACGACACATGATACCGGCCAGCGTAAACGGTACGAGACAGATGTGTGCGCTGTCATTGCTCGCAGTGTCCCACAGACCGTCGCTTGACGCTGCATGCCTCGCCTTCTCGTGAACGGATAGACTACCTGCAACACTCACATGTTGTGCCCTGTTACCGATTTGTCCTCTTGGCCAATGCCGACGCACAGTAATATCCAAAAGTACACTTCATATTTCCCTATTTTTACCATTCAGTTGCATTGTCATTTAGTGACATAGGAACATCCAGAAAACGAATTTATATTTGTAACTCAGTATGTGACAATTTGCACGAAATATTTTTCCTCATTTATGACTTACCCTGTAATATGAAGGTTGGAACTGAAGCCACGAGGGAGTAGCCGAGCGGTCTGGAGCGCCACTTGCGGATCGCGCGGCCTGCCGCGTCGGAGGTTCGAATCGTCCCTCGGGCATCGATGTTTGTGTTGTCTTTAAGTTAGTTCAAAATGTTCAAATGTTTGTACAGCTTATGGGACTTAACTATGGGGTCATCAGTCCCACTTACAAACTACTTATGAACTACTTACGAACTAGGACGGCACAATGCCCGAGTGGGGATTCGAACCCCAGATCGTAGTGGCCGTGCAGACCGTGACTGAAGCGCCTCAGTCCCTTCGGCCACCGCGGCCAGCTTAAGTTAGTTCATAAGTAGTTTGTAAGTTTAGAGACTGATGATCCCACAGTTAAGTCCCATAAACTTTTCAAACATTTGAACATTTTATTTTGGAACTTAAATAGTGGCAACTATTCACTCACTACCAAATCAAAAGCGTTACATGTTTTCACCTGTCACTGTCGTTCAAATTAGTCAAATCAAATGTTCAAATGTTTGTTAAGCTTATGGGACTTAACTACGGGGTCATCAGTCCCTAAACTTACAAACTACTTATGAACTACTTACATACTAGGACGGCACAAATATCCATGCCCGAGGGGGGATTCGAACCCCCGACCGTAGTGGCCGTGCTGACCGTGACTGGAGCGCCTCAGTCACCTCGGCCACCGCGGCCGGCTCAAATTAGTCACCAGCGTTGTTTAGAACCTGTTGTCAGCGATGTGGAAGGCGTAGTATACTTTAGCAGAGCCTATTGTGTTGATGGTGTGAATGGAGCGGTCTACTGCCTGTCGAATCTCTGTAACAGTTCTAAAGCAAATAGCACGAAGTGGTTCCTTCATCTTCGGAATCAAATCAAAGTCACAAGGACTTACGTCCAGGAAGTATGGTGGACGGTACATTATTTCCTAGTCCCACTGACCGAACAGAGAAGCCACAGCTTTCGCCGTATGCGCCGGCGGATTGTCGTGCAAAATGGTGGGTTGTTTGCGCAGAAAGTGTTGCCGCTTCTTTCACAAAGCTGGTCGCAGGTGATAGCTCCGAAAACGAATACTGTGCTTTGACGGTTTGCCGTGGAGGAACGTAATGCGTTAGGATAACACATTCACAGTCGTACACGAGAATCGCCACAACTCTCACCATACTGGGGTTCTGACGAACTTCCGTCTATCGCGGCGACTTATAATGAGACCATTAGTTAGATTGGCGTTTCAGTTTTGGCTCCTCTCTCGAAAATGTGACAATGTTACGTTAGATCGCTCTCTCATAAGTGACTGTGTTTCCTTCGATTGTGGGTGATGTGGGACGGGCGAGTACATTTGCTTGGAATAAGGTAGGTATCTCAAAAACAGTAAATTCCATTGTGTAATGTCTCCACAGCACTGTTGCCACTATTTAAGTTCCAACACTCGTATATATGATTTTATACTTTTTATTTGTTGCTTATATTGTTCATATTTTTATTGCTTTTGACCGAAATATTCGAAAAATTATAAAACTACAGGTAAACTTAAAATAGGCCGTAAAACAAGCAGGTATGTTTTTTTTTTAATATATCTCTTTATTTACTTGTAAAAAGTACTTTCTTACAATATATCCATTCATCCGTAAGCTGAAATACAAAGCTCCAACAAGTCTTTGAACCTATATTAAATGGTTTACAGCAAAAGAATATGGCGTTAGAAGAATCTGACCAATTTTTACATGTGTACCAACTTTCAGAGTCAAAATATAGAGGAAAAAATCCTAACAAACACTGGACAATTTTCTATCCGACGCTGGCGCCCAGAGAATACGTCTGTAACATCTGATGCCGATCGATTGAACGGCGCGACCTAAAAACTGGGAACAGGGTTAGGACGTTATTTGAAATTGAATTACGAGCTGTGAGATAACTATCTGGAACCCTACCGCCCCCCCCCCCCACACACACACACTTTACTAAGCTAAAGTGGTCCAAAAGAAAACTGAGAAGAGAACTACTTCTCGTAAATAGGAAAAGCATCCAAGAAAAATAAATAAATAAATAAACAGATGTGTTTGTTAATGTGAAATCTTACCTTCTCAGTAATCCGTGTACCTTTTTTCGGAACACTGCATGTCTACTATCCTGTATATTCATTGCTGCCAACAGACCGACGTTGCGGTTTCTGTTGGTAGCGCAGATTACGACAGCATTTCCTATCGTATATTTCACCCCCTCCCCACCGCCCCACCCTTCTCCTCCCACCATGAACACCAATCTTTTTTCTCGAGAAACATTGACGTGACCTGACGTGGCGGAATAGTGATGGACAGTCAAAAATGGCCTTATGATTCCTCCGCACAAAGAAAGTAAAATTATGCTCTACTTCAGTTTCAGAATTTTAAATATTTACCGAACATTGTGAAAAATATATATAGGCCTAATAGAAAATAAATGTATCGGCATTAAATACTGGGAATTTGATATCGATATAAAAAAGCAGTCAACAATCCGAAGATTGATTTGAACACCACAGTGCTTTACTAGGCATGGTCCTGTTTGGAGGTGGTATGCCGTTGCCTTCCTCCGACCTTCCAACTGACTTACCCAGCCATTTATAGGGGGACCTACAGTTTAACGTGGATTCCGAACCACGGTGCTACTCGGTATTTTTCACATGAAAAATACTGCCAGAGGTGAAAGAAGTGGAAAGTGACAGATAAAAATCCTAGGACCTGGCGGGAATCGAACCCGCGACCTTTAGATTTGTAGTCTGACACTCTACCACTGTGCAACCGAGGCGCCATCTACGACGTTTGTCGAGTTTTTGAGGAAAAATATCGAAAAATCGATATTAGAACATCAGCACTAACTAGAACCAGGCAGGCCTGAGCGCGGCTACGAGCGAGCAAATTCCCCACTATGCAGGAGTAGTTGGTGGCTGCAAGAACGGCATTCGTCCCTTCCCTTCAATTATCCACGCTTTAGGAAACGGTGGTTTCGGAAAACTAACTGTAAATTTCATAGTGGTTGACCATCAGCTGTTTATGATCGGTGCTACAGATTTCAATCTCAGATCAATATCAAACCTTTCAGCCGTTTGTTTTATGCTGAGTGATGCCGGTTTCGATCTTAAGTCATTACCCCCTCGGGCATGGATATTTGTGCTGTCCTTACTTCTAGTTAGTTCATAAGTAGTTTGTAAGCTTAGAGACCGATGACCCCGAAGTTAAGTCCCATAAACTACACAAACATTTGAACACTTAGTATAAATATGAAAGATTAATAAATCCCGGAATCATGTAGATAGAGAGGTAAAAATTGACACACATGCTTGGAATGACATGGGGTTTTATTAGAACGAAAAAAAAGTATTGCTAGACACGTGAAAGATCTCTTGCAGGCGTTGTTTGGTGATGATTGTGTGTTCAGGCGCCACTTTCGTCATGCTTGGCCTCCCAGGTCCCCAGACCTCAGTCCGTGCGATTATGGCTTTGGGGTTACTTGAAGTCGCAAGTGTATCGTGATCGACCGACATCTCTAGAGATAATGAAAGACAACATCCGACTCCAATGCCTCACCATAACTCCGGACTTGCTTTATTGTTGAGAGGAATGATGGTGAACATATTGAGCATTTCCTGTAACGAACATCATCTTTGCTTTGTCTTAATTTGTTACGCTAATTATTGCTTTCTTGATCAGATGAAGCGCCAACTGTCAGACATTTTTTGAACTTTTTTTTTTTTTTTTTTTTTTTTTTTTTTTTTTTTTTTTTTTTTTTTTCCTAATAAAAAGAATTGAACCGAAGCCATGACGTTATGTTTGGAACTGCAGCCGTCCTTATAGTGACAAAACTTATGGAGAAATTTCTTATTCTTTTTAACATTCTTAACGGCTACGTCCACACATAGTTTTTATATTCGCAACATCTATGACAAACCACCTTTCGAATTATGTACGTTTCATTGGCATTCTTCTATGATTAATGTTAAAAATCTGTGCCTTCAGTTTCGTGTTAGCGTATTTATATAATGATTCTCTGAAGATTCGTTCTTGGAACGTTACAGGTGCTAAACCTCGCATGAATGATATCAAAAACATGAATATCTCAGCCTCGACTATAACTTTCGGCTCCCGCCCGTGACCAGCAGTAGGCTATTTTCTACGGACATTTGGAGCCTTGGTGTAGCCAGAGCTTACGGAGCCGCTGACCGCTGTGGACGGCGGTCCGCCAAAACAACCGGCCTCAAGGTCGGCGGACTGGTTAGGAGGTTCTGCTAGGAGGCGCGTCTCAGCTCCACCAAATAACACCGCGGATGCCGCTGGGCTGTGGCACGGAACCGCTAGCCAGGTACAACGGTAAACGTAAAAATATCGCGGCGTAGGCAAGAGGCAGATGACGCTGCGTTGTCGAACGCTCCCTAAAGAGCTCCAATACAGAACGAAAGATCCAAACACCCGAACATGAACGACAATACACCGAACAACACGGTGATTAATGCTGCATACTCTTCATGAGACAGTTAGGAGGAAATCTTATATATTAAAAGAATCTACGAAAACTAAAGTCAGTCTGCCAGACCAAACTTCCCGGCCGATTTCCTTCATTTCCTTTGTCATCAAGTATCAGAACTTACATAACATTTTCTATACTTTGTCTATACTCAAACGCTATTTCCTTCTGTATATTTCTTGCTGTAAAACTAGAGTCAGTCGGTCGGGCCATTCTATCCAACCGATTTCCTTCATTTTTGCTTTAAACGAAAGGTTTTCATTCGCTGATTTGTCATCAAGTATCACAATTAACCTAAGTCCCTCCATCCTTTATTTTTATTCAAACGCGGTATCCTATCCTTGCACTGAATATTATAATCGATTTCTTTTTCGATATCTTCGAAAGGTACGCAGTTCTTTTTGACCTAATACCAATCTGCGGCTCAAGCTCTTTCATTTGTGCTTTTAAACACTTGATTCTAAATAAAGCTATGCGTGAACATTCAACTTTACTTCTATTTTTTCTCCCAACTTCTTTCTCATTCCACTAACTGTGCAAAGTATTCGCACGGGTCCTCTAGTTATTTTTAAAACACTCTTTGTTTAGTACTTATAGCATCACTGGTCATGATTGGAAATTTTTGTGATTCGACTAAAATTATGATAAAGGCTTAAAATGCGATAAAAGATATTCACTATCTCTGACTTTCTTCAAAGACAGCTGCAGTAAAAAAGAAAATTAGCCTAAATGTTTGTCACTGTACAGTGTACGCTTATTCCTTATTGAGGAACTAACTAAACACCAGGCTTCGCCCTGGTACCTATTTAGTCCCATCTTAAGTGAAGCCATCTCTCTTTCCGTTTTCTCCTTCTTTCTCTCTCTCTGTTCCTCACCTCCCCTCGCTCTGTTCTTCTCCTCCTGTTCCTCTCTCTGCCCATCTCTACCTCCCCCTGTCTCTGCCAATCACCTCCTCGTCTCTCTGTCAAACTCCTCCTCCACTCCCCCCTCTACTTCCTCAGTCCACTACTTCCTCCGTCTGTGAAAAATTACATAACTCCGTTAACTGCCATGGTGAACAGTGAACTGGTGTCTGTTTACTGAAAGATACCCTCCCTCTGTCTGTCACCATCTGCCCTCTCTTATTCTCCTTCTGCCCACCCCCTCTCTCCGTCTCCATCCTCCCCTTCTCTCCCTCCTATATATGAAAACATAGATATATGCGAAAACTCTCCATGATAATAACAAACATTTATGTGCTAACTTTCATGAGACCCAGTCAAATAATTAGGATGCTTGTTGTAACATACCATCCGCCATGCATCTACGGATGCTTACGACTACGCCATGTATTAATTCGGGGTATAAGCTAACTTCATTCCATATTTCATTCAATTCTGTCAAGCCGTTTACACACTGTAAGGTACCCTCCACCTTGCACCGTACTGTGGCATCCTAAAGGTAGCTCGTGCGTTAATTCAGGCTATGAGCTATATGCATTCCAAATTTCATTCAAATCCGTCCACCTGCTTCAGAGTGAAGAGAAACAAAATGTATTAACCCATAGTAAGGTACCCTCCACCACGCACCATAGGGTGGCTTACGAAAGTTGGCCCAAGTATGAATCAGGGTATAAGTTACCTCTGTCCCAAATTTCATTCATATCTGTCGAGCCATTTCAGCGTGAAGGCGTAAGACACGAATTAACTAATTGTAAAGCACCCGCCGCCAGACACCATACGAAGGTAATTTTTGTATGCCAATAATCTTCGCCCGAGTGCAAGCAATCGGATGTACTGTATGTCCGTGCATAAAATTCGGAAAAAAACATTGATTTTTATATATTAGATGAAGTAAGCTTATTTCTCGTTCGATACATCTACCAGGCGAATTAAAACACGTTACAAAACTTTTTTGTTTTAGTCAGTGTTTTCTTTTGGATGGCTAGTATGTTCGAGCTAGTCGGGAGGATTTTAGTGTGTTAGATAATTGGATAGGACGGTCGTTAATTATGGAAGTTATGGAGGAACAATCCTCGTCGCGCGAGGAAAGCCGAGCATTTTAACTTACTTTAAGTAGTTAGTAAGCCGAAGAAATAATGGCCACAGTAGTTTGGTACCACAGAATGACTAATATTGGAACTTTTTTTGCATTTTCCTATGATTATTATTGCCTATGGTTGTGAAATCACCAGCTAGACCAAAGCTAGACCAAGGCGTCAGTTGGTTGCGTTAGAAAAAGTTTGGTGAATTTGGAGGCCAGGGTGTAGAGGAGAGAGCTGTGGAGTGCTCCGTGTTTTACTAAGATTTGAGGTCGACTCAGTAGTCCCGTGAATTAGGAAAGCAATACACAATTTTCCTGTACTCTACACATTGATCCGCCACAACCTGACAGCCAGCTTGTACACATTTGCACACATACGAGGGGCGTTTGAAACGTCCATGCAAAAATAAAAACTACTAACGTATTTCGGAAAAACCATTTTTATTTCTTCGAAGTAATCTCCTTTTAGACCTATACTCTTCGTCCAACGATGTTCTAATTTGTTGATCCCTTCTGAATAATTGGAACTGTCCCAGTCTGCAAAATAGCTATTAGTTTCTGCAATCACATCCTGGTTTGAATGAAATCTTCGTCCCGCTAGCCATTTCTTCAAATTGGTGGACAAACAGTAGGCTGACGGAGCCACGTCTGGAGTGTAGACGGGATGTGAAACGAGTCGGAATCCTTTTTCCAATAATTTTGCGACCACAATTCCTGAGACGTTTATCTCGCAGCTCGGTTTTCAAACGGTCCAATAACGATGAATAATATGCACCTGTAATCGTTTTACCCTGTTCCAGATAGTCCATGAGGATTATCCCTTGCGAATCCTACGAAAACAGTTAATTAATTAACTAGAAAAATGTTCAAATGTTTGTAAATCTATCGGACTCAACTGATTGGTTAACTATTTAAACTAAGGTAAACTAACCTAAGTACAACACAAACACCCATGCCCGAGGGGGGACTCGAACCCCCGACGGCGAGCTGCTGCGAACACCGCAGCATGGCGCCCCAGTACGCACGGCTAATCGGCCTCGCCATAACCTTTCCGGCCGAAGGACCGGTCTTTGCCATTTTGGTAACCCATTGTTTAGATTACTCTTTGCTCTCAGGAGTATAGAATTGTATTCATGCGTGAAGAAACAACGCTTAAAGTCCTGCGGATTCTTCCTGAACAGCTGCAAACCTTCCTTGCAACACTTCACACGATTCCGTTTTTGATTTCTCAAATGTTTCCCACTGGCGTTGGGAAACGTGATTGCCACGAAGCGGCGTACTTGGTCTTCAACCGGTGTGCGATGCACCTTGGCCGTTGTGGTACCTTATACGAATTCCACTATACACATGGATGCCAACGTAAACGTTCCCCCGACTTTAACCGAGCCGTGATGCAGTACAGGTGCCCAGGTGGATTTACACCCTTCCCATGTCACGTTGAAACTGAAGATACACGTCAGAATGCTTTAAAAAGGGCGAACGTGTCATTATTGAAGTAGATA
Organism: Locusta migratoria; assembly: GCA_026315105.1. Lineage (NCBI taxonomy): Eukaryota > Metazoa > Arthropoda > Insecta > Orthoptera > Acrididae > Locusta > Locusta migratoria. The sequence continues at coordinate 62,001,243 of CM048744.1, read as the reverse complement.
AACAACATTTTGTCTAATGATAAATTTAAAAAATGTTAAAATGTTTGTATAGCTTATGGGACTTAACTACGGGGTCATCAGTCCCTTAGCTTACAAACTACTTATGAACTAGTTTATACTAAGGACGGCACAAATATCCATGTAGTGACCGTGCAGACCGTGACTGGCGCGCCGCCGTCCCCTCGGCCACCGCGGCCGGCAATAAATTTATTTTATACATATTAAATGGTAAACGACATTTATGATTTTCTTTAGTCTTGCTGTTAATGACACGTACTACATGCGATTTCTTTGTTTTAGGCATAAGCTGTTTCAAAAATTCAAATGTTTGTTAAGCTTATGCGACTTTACTACGGGGTCATCGGTCCCTAAACTTACAAACTACTTATGAACTACTTACGAACTAGGACGGCACAAATATCCATACCCGAGGGGAGGTTCGAAACCCCGACCGTAGTGGCCGTGCAGACCGTGACTGGAGCGCCTCAGTCCCCTCGGCCACCGCGGCCGGCTAAGCTGTTTCCGCAAAATGTTTGTTTGCATAAGAAATAATTAATTATAAAAGATAGCCAGAAAATGTAAATTCCATTAATTCCATCCAAGCCATATTTACAACAACTCCATACTCTCAGTTTATTACGATCCAAAATGGCCTGAATCTACGAACAAAGTTTTCTAAAATCGATCACATCGTACTTCTGCCAGAGAGTTTCTCTCAGATGCTTAAAGTTTTAGCTTTGTAAGGGTTTCCTCTACAAACAGATTTCTTACCCAATACATTAAAATAGAAATTCTTGAAATGGTATTTCCTAAAAAATATTATAACTAATTTTAAATAACAGTTTTTCATAAATAAACAAGTTTCAGTCGGCAAACCGTAAAATTGTCAGTTCGTAAATGTCTTGAAACGTAAACCTGTAACCATTATTTATTCGATGAAGAATTACATAATAACAATAATAATATTTAAGAAATATACTTATTTCTGTTGAAAAGATATCTTACTTAAATATTTAAAGTAAATTTTAGGTAGTTTCCAATCATTCGTCATTCAGACAGTCATCCAGCTAGTCGCTTAGCAAGATGGACGCTAGACTGATTGAATTTGACTATGAAGTAGTTCACAAACAGGAGTTAAGTACACGAACGCAGACTGTTTGAGTAGAAATGTAGCAGCTGTAAAAGTAGTAGTTGGTAATCAGGCAGATTGGATGAAAGCACAAGCTACAGACAGCGAGTGGCAACTATTTGAGAAGCAACCACGTTTTGAAATATAAGAAGGCTTCCTAAGTTGGTTGACAAAGTACGTACCACGCCTTGTCGTTCTTGCATCGCTAAGAACGGAAATATGAAGTCAGGCTCATGATCACATACTGTACACAATAGTAAGGGAGTGCAAACGCACAAGCATTGGTAAACAAATCGATTTTGAAATTTGATGTACCAGAAACTATTATTTCGCTCCATTTAGTTTTTGTCATCTCTAATTCGTGAATGACAATTAACGGCTCACGATCTTCGTTATGCGCTTCCTTTGTTCACACGCGTCCTCTTCCTTGACTGCTTACTGGCTTTCGTAAACATAGGGGACATTTCGCCAGTTGCTTTCCAATAATGCATCGTTGGATCTTGGAATCGTCACTTCATAGGCAGACGATTTTTCTGAACGACGATTCGTCCGAAACACGATTCGATTCTTACGATTCATTATTTGTATTCCTTCATATGAACAACTCTTTCACGAATCGCCACAACTCTAACATTGAGCCTTATGACTGTAAACATCCCCTATTAAAAGGGAACCCCAGATAGTGTTATGACAGCTATCTCACTACGCTATCGGTTGGCGGACGACGATGAGACCAATGTGAGAACATCCTCCAGGTGCCTTCTGCCCTCATCTAATGAAAATCTATGTCATCTTTTCAGATGTATTACTATAATTTATTTATTTCTTTTCGGCAGTTTGGACAAATTTGTACTGAACGCTAGGAGAGCGAATCGCAATAACACTTTTGTATACATGAAGCTACTCCTGTAAATTACCTCACTTGCTCTGTTGTTATTAAAAAATCTTAATATATATAAAAATAGAGGTATTTGTACCTATATTTCACTAATCAGCCAAAACTACACATCGAAAACAAATAGTGTTTGTATGTGGTAGTAGGTATCAGTCTCCCATTGTGCACTATGGTGGTAGAGGGTTGATAACGAGAAGGGGCTGGAAGATATAGAAGTTCAAAGTTACCCACTTATATGAAATTCTATGTGTGGGTTTCAATATTTCGCTCTTCAGCAAAAACTACACAGCGGAGACGAACGGCGTCTCTGTTTTGTTGTCGTACAAGGTCTCCCGTTGTACACCATAAAGTTTCGTGTCGATAGCTATAAGAGGGTGGAAGATATAGTGCTTGAAAGTCGTCAGCTTATATCAAATTAGGACTGAAGACCAGCGATGACATTTGACACTATAATCGCAAAGAGGTTATATACAGCTAAACGTGATACACATTCTTCAGTTGTTTTTCTGCAACGAGCGTACAAATACAGAAAAATAGGTTCATATTGCAGTTAGAAAAGTAAAACTACCAAGAAAGATGCCAAAGCATAAGAACGAAATTTCGCGTTCTCGATCCGTTTCTAAAAGACAGAAAATGGCGCTTGAAAGTGAATCTACAGACGATGAAACATGAATTTTTTGTTTTGTTTTGTTGGAAATACGGTTCTATTAACTCAATTTTGAAGCAAGAAATGCAAAAATTCTGAATTTGATTTTTGATTGAAATTTTCAAAACACTTGCTTCGATATTTTTGAAAATTCAGCCATTAAACGGTTGAAATAGGCGAAAATCTTCAAAGGGTGCTACTAAGAGCCGCAGCGGAGTGGCCAAGCGTATTGAGGCGCTATGCTCCGATGCGCGAGGCCTTTCCCCATCGGGGGTTTCCAATCCACCCTCGGGCATGAATGTATTGTCTTTAGTATACTTCATAAGTAGTTCAAAAAATGTTCAAATGTTTGTATAGCTTATGGGACTTAACTACGGGGTCATCAGTAAACTTACAAACTGCTTATGAACTAGCTAATACTAAGGACGGCACAAATATTCATGCCCGAGGGGGGATTCGAACCCCCGACCGTAGTGGCCGTACGGACCGTGACTGGCGCGCCGCAGATCGCTCGGCCACCGCGGCCGGCTAATAAGTAGTTTGTAAGTATAGGGACTGATGACCCCGCAGTTAAGTCCCATAATTTTAACAAACATTTGAACAGTTTTGTTACTACTTTGATGCTACAAGCTGCGCGGGAGTAGCCGAGCGGTTTCGAGCGCCACGTTGCGGATCGCGCGGCCTGTCTTTAGTATAAGTTAGTTCTTAAGTAGTTTGTAAGTTTAGGGACTGATGACCCCGCAGTTAAGTCCTATAAGCGTTACAAACATTTCAACTTTTTTTGATGCTAGAAATGCGAAAATTTGGATTTGGAACCTTGGTTAGAAAATATATATATATATATATATATATATATATATATATATATATATATATATATATATATATATATATATATGTGTGTGTGTGTGTGTGTGTGTGTGTGTGTTTCGCGATGTTTTTAATTCTGCCAATAGTGCAATAAGGGGTGGCAAGCTGTGTGAAAATACTTGATTAGGAAAGCATTTTTAAAGCTAAATCTATGAAAATTTAAATTTAGAAGTGGAAACAACCAATGCAGACCATCCAGTCTACACGTGCTAGTACAAAAAATATTCCACAGCAGTGGGCTACTGCTCACCTCGCTTTGCTCATCGGCAAATCCTTTACTAAGGCAACAATCACCTGTCATATTTCTTTTTGGCGCATTGGAGATTCATCAAACACACGTAATATCTGGTAAACATCTTATTATAACTATAAATTAAAGATGCATAAACTGTAAAATTCTTCAGAAGATCCGATCATGAATAATAATGAAGTCACTACTTTCCACGTAGCAAGAAGAGCCGTGTGTTTAGCGGCATCGAGTTTACGCATTGAGACCGACTGCCAGCAAATTTTTTTAAACGCAGAGCCGATTTAGGGATATGCTAAATAAAAATGTGCAAGAACTGCTATTAAATGTAAACTGTATAAACGACGTGAGTGTATTGCACTGCATCTGATGTTAGTTGTGTGTATTGGCAGCTGTGTATTTCGCTGCATTTCGTTTCTGTCCCCTGTAATTAGTGAATGAATTTTGCGCTTCCGTTGTTCACACGCGTCCTTCTGCCTTGACTGCTTACTGGCTTTCTCAATCAGTCGGGACGATTCGCCGGTTGCTTTCAGTCATTAATCGTTGGATCTTTGAATAGCCAGTATATAGACGGACGATTCTTTTGAACGACGATTTGTCCGGAAACCGATTCGATTCTCAGGATTCTTTATTTGTATTCCTTCAAACGAGCGACTCATTCACGTATCGCCACACCTCTAACACTGACTATTATGGCTGCAAACATTCCCTATTCAGGGGGAACCTCAGATGGCTCTCTGGCGTCTGTGTCATTACCAGTGCCGGAGCGTCCTATGTGTTCAGTGATTGAGTGAAACCCTGGAAAAAAGCTCGTAATGAAAAAAAGTAAATAAATAAAAATTGTTTATAACCTATGATTCTTCGTATCGTTCTACAATCTGATAATTTTATATGCACATTCAAAGTATTTTTATCGCATGAGAAAGGCTTTAAGTCGCGGAGAAAGCACGTATACGAGCCGAAGTGCGGTCGTTTAATATAGGCGACAGTCGCCGCAACTTAGCAATACGCAAGCGCGGCTGAGGTTCAAATTCTCTTCTTAACCCCCTAGAGGCAGTATGTGGGCGCTCCCGCGGCAGGGAGAGGCGAGGGGAAACGCCTCTTTTAACATTGGCTATAGAGCTGTTACCAGCTCCTGACTACTCGAGCTGTGGCGGTTACGCACGAATGGTCTCGAAGCAAGACAATGCAGCTACTGCTCACCTCGCCTTGTGCATCGGCAAATCCTCCATTAAGGCAACATTCACCCTTCATATTTGTTTCTGGCGCATTGAAGATTCATCACAAACACGCAATATTTGGTAAAACATCTTATAACTATAAATTAAGGATGCATAAACTGTAAAAGCCTCAGAAGATCCCATCATGAATAACAATAATGTCATTACTTTTTGCACGTAGTAAGAAGAGCCGTGTGGTTAGCGGCATCGAGTTTGCACACTCGAAGGTAGTGGGTTTGAGACCCACTGTTAGCAAAGTTTCGAAACCCAATATTTTTAGCAGATATGGGAACAATGACATTTGTATTCTTACTTGCCAGATATCTTTTGATATTTTCTGCAAATGTTTCGTGAGTTTGAGGGTAAATGACATTTATACTGTTCGTTGTAAAAAATATTTACCCGTTTGAAAAGATGTGGAGGAGAGCAGCCTTTGAGCATGTGAAAGGTTAGGAGGGGGTGCTGTTCACAGTGTCACGTGACCCCAAAGTTCCTTGCATCTTCATCGTAACAGGCTCACGTTTTTACGGTCACTTAAAAGTGTACTCATTTATTTACTGTATTTTACTGTGCATATTCATATGTTCTTGGTGTTTATTATCAAAGAAAAAAAACAATGTTCAGTATCTTTTAGAAACAAATTACTCAGCGATAAGCTTGGAAGAGAAGTGTGAAATAACGAATATTTGTAGGCCGACGCCTCAGATTAAATTGAAACAAGCGCAAGGGGGATGGGAGGGCTCTGAAACTTGGCCTGAAAGAAGTGAACCGCCAGTCATCTGAAGCAGCAGCCTCCACTGCCCGCTGCGCGTTATCCTTATTGCAGTGTTACCGCCTTTGATTATCTGCAGATATAGGACCCAAAGTGTTACTTTCGCGCCGCGGCCGAGTGGCCGAACGGATTGAGGCACTATGCTCCGATGCGCAATGCCACTCTCCGTCGGGGGTTCTAATCCCCCTCGGGCATGGATTTTTGTGTCGTCTTTTGTATAAGGTAGTTCATAAGTAGTTTGGAAGCTTTTGGACTGATGACCACGCTGTTAAGCAAATGTTTCAAATGTTTGTATAGTCTATGGGACTTAACTACGGGGTCATCAGTCCCTAAACTTACAAACTACTTATGAACTACTTACGAACTAGGACGACACAAATATCCATGTCCGAGGGGGGATTCGAACCCCCGACCGTAGTGGCCGTGCAGACCGTGACTGAAGCGCCTCAGTCCCCGCGGCCACCGCGGCCGGCACACGCTGTTAAGCCCCTTAAGCTTAACAAACATTTGAACCAGTTACTTTCGCAGTCATGTGAAATTTTGTTTGTATACTATTATTTACAATAATTTCAGCAGTTATTAGGTCTGTTAGGCTTGTAAATAGCTGGGGTATACTGATATTAGAGGTGATGGACACTGATTTTACAGTAACATTTTTTCTCCATGCTTGGTGGTTGTAGGGAAGACACTGACAATAATGGTCACATGGAGTACCAATCCATGGTAACATGTGCCCTTGGGCATAAAATTTCTATATTTGATTTACAATTTTTAAAACTGTATCCATAGAAATGTACGTTGTGGTGAGAGACAAATAGTAAAAGCAGGATTTTTATTTCGATTTTTTTAATAAAAGAAAAATGTACGGGCAATGTTTGACCATGCTTCGTGCTTGTAGGGATAGGGTCGGTTTCCACATAGCACACCGTGTGACGACTGTGCTCAGTAGCAGTGGAGCAAATAGACGAGGCTGACTTATTTAGTTTTGTTGAGGAGGGAACAACAGAGGGAAAGACAGAAACGTCGAGATCGGAAAACGACATCATTGTATCTGCTACATCTCGGAAAAAAGTCATTAATTTTTTGTTCTCTTGCTCTTGGTAGGCCGACGCCTTATCTTAAGTTGAACAAGCGCAAACAAGACGAGGTAAGACATTCTGCAGATATTGTAACAAAAGTATTGGAAACAATTTTTTTTTTTTTTTTTTTTTTTTTTTTTTTTTTTTTTTTTTTTTGGTTTGGGGGAGCGGCGGGGGGTACGGCGATTTCCCCAGGCGCCACTCGCAGAGGTACGCCAAATTATCTATTTGGACGCCGGGATGGGAGGGGGCGGGGACAGTCGGAACATTGGACCCTATGTGGAAACCGGCCTTTAACCCTCTCATGCGTCGCGTCCTCAAACAAGGACATTTAAATGTTGTCTCATTTCTGTCATCTTTTACATCTGAGGTGACCGTGAAAGCACAGGTACCTCAAATGAATGCTAGAATGTCTCCTAGACAGCAATGTTATTCGTTAGGCTAACAAAGAAATGGAAAGTAGAGATTATAAGGAAGAGTAGAGACAAGCATTCAGATGAATGCGCATTGTTGTCTGTACATCGAAAAATAAATAAATAAATAAATAAAAGCTTGTCATTCTGTAGCCAACGAATTACGCTTCCATGGGATATAAAACTGGCCAGCCAAATCAGGTGATCCCAATGCCAAGACGTGCCTGATCGGGACTGCCAACGTTACGTTTGTGAAAAGTGTAAACTTACTGTGTGCCCTGAGTGCCTGAAACAATTTCATTGTACGAAAAATACAAAATAGTGTACACTCTTCATGTATTCTTTGATATTATTAATAGATGTTCCATGTAAAATGTAGTAGTTTTCGTACTCACTATCCCCATTTGAGGACACTTTCCTATTCGTCTATGAAACTATGTCTTTTAGATAAATTAGGATGAATTCTGCACAAGATAGGTCTTAAGTTACCAAATAAGGTATCAGAAATTTTGTTCATTGTCGGGTTGATAATTCGTGCATGAGAGGGTTAACGGTTTCACTCGTGAGACATTCGTTATTCGTTGCCCTGGTAGCAACTTGATCGGCCCGCTCGGTAGCATCGCTGAGAGAGAAATGCGTGTCACCGTTGTGGTGGACGCTGCAGGCGCCTCTTCCTGGTCCCTGTCCACACGCGCAGTGCCGTGTCCACACGCGGCGTGTACGCTTGGTCGGTGCGTGGCCTTGCGGCTCGGCTCGCCAGAGGTCATTGGCCCCCAGCCGCCCTTACGTAACCACCTGTCTGGCCGGCCTGCGGGTCTTCGCGCGCTGTGACGTCACGCCGCCGCCGCAGTCTTCGCCAGACGCCGCAGCCGGCGCCCGCGCGGCCGTTCCCCGCAAAGTGTTTGCACTGTGCCGACGCCAAACATTCCGCATTCGCACTGACTGCCGCCTGGGAGCAGACGGGAGGGGGTGACTGGCGATCGCAGGTAAGCGCGGCACACGTGGCGGACACCACACACAAATATTTGTTTCTCTCTGCAGACACGTGCGCCACCAGGCAGCTGCCCTCCTGCTTTCCTAGTCCGCCATTTTGTTTTCTGTAGGTTTCTGTCCAGCGAACGTTAGATCCTGCGAAAATCCCCCCCCCCACACCCCTCTTCTACCTGCAAGCAAACGTTAGATCCTGCGAAAATCCCTCTCTCCCCCCCACTCTTCTGTTCTGCATGCAGGACTCGCCCCGCCCAGCACCATACCCCACCTCCCCAACAGCACGTCACGTGACGTCCAACGCTCGCTACTTTTGAGTCGCCGTATTTATTGCACTATTTGGATTGTTTCCGAGTTTAAGGCTAATTTACACGACGACACTACGTTTCATGAAACTGCGCTACTTTGGCGAAACTGATTACGCGTGGTTTTTAGGTTAGGTTATGACCAATACAGAACAAAATACAACATAAAGGGCTGAACGGAAGAAATAATTCGGTTTTTGAAAATATATGCGTTGCGTAGGTGTTTGTGCGATTTTAACGGCTTCTTAGTCCTCTTCTAGCAATTATTTGTGAGATTAAATATTGATGGGTTGACGATTAGTGAATTGCAGACTAAAATACATCCAATTCGCAATACCTATACAAACGAAGTACGGCAATTGTGGATTCCAGAACACGGTACAAGTACTGCAGAGACGATTATCTACTTGACAAGAAACATAATGCAATTTGTAATTTCAATTCTGGTAACAATGCTTCACGCATAACGGTAACTTGTTTCTTTATTGAATTACTAACTCTGTTTAAAAGGAACGTGAACTGCTCTGGTGACATTCTAAGTTGATTAAAATAACTTCTAGCATCTTCAATCAAAATTTCTTTCTGCAAGGTTGCTGAGCAACAGAGCTGACGACATTTTTTAATCCATTCACGAACCTTAAGGCTAGTCTACACGCCGACACTAGGTGAACGTGACCTTGCTGAAAGAAATTGTGATCGAAGATCCTAGAAGTTATTTTAATCAACTCAGAATGTCACCACAGCATTTTAAGTTCCTTTTAAACAGAATTAGTAATGCAATAAAGAAACAAGATACTGTTATGCGTGAAGCATTGTTACCACAACTGAAATTACAAATTGCATTACGTTTCTTGTCAAGTAGATATTCGTCTCTACAGTACCTGTACCGTGTTCCCAAATCCACAATTGCCATAGTTCGTTTGTATAGTTATTTGTAATTGAATGTATTTTAGTCTACATTTCATTGATCGTTAATTCATCAATATTTAGTTCATGAATAATTGCTTCAAGAGCAACTAACACACGTTAGTGTTACACAACAGAAGGTTGGCAAACACTTTTGCAATCGAATAACTTTTACGAAAAATGATGCTTTCGTTTTATCAGTTTATAACAAGAAAGAAAATAAACAACGTAATTATTAATTGATTAAACTGGATTAGTTCGGAAACAGTGTTGGATCAGAGACTAATGTTGCACTTAATTATCAACGTTCCTTCACTAACACTCACCTGCATGAAAATTACGCAGTAGGCAGCAAAACACTCGGTTGGCAGAATAAGTAATATTTACCAAGAGAGAAAGTACTCAGAATAACTTGCATCTAGATCACAACTGGACAAGCCACTGCTTCTTTCTTAAATTTTAATCGTTAAAATATATATATGTTCAAAAACTGAATTATTTCTTCCTTTCCCCCCTTTATGTTGTGTTTTCTTCCGTATTGGTTATCACCTAACCTAAAGACACGCGCAATCAGTTTCGCCGAAGTTGGAAGGTGCCGAATCTGTTTAGTTCCGCCAACGAGTTGCGCGAACGCTTGCCGCGCATGCGCATTGGCCAGTAGCACAGTTTCATGAAACGTTGTGTCGTCATGTAAACAAGCCTTAACTTACCTTCAATCGACGTATTTATTTCACTATTTGGCTTGTTTCCGAGTTTAACTTGCCTTCAATTCCGGTACACCATTTGTAAACAACAACTAAATGCAACTTCATCATAAATACGTTATAAGATATAAATAAATTGTACTGACTATTGGTCGATTATGAATTCCCAGTCAGTGAGTCCAGTGTACTCATGTGGTTAAAGGCATGTGAGTAATTAACTGAACATTCGTGATTCGAATCCTTCAAAATGAAATTTTTTCATCTTTTACATTTGTAATGAGTTCTAATATTTTTTTTATTTAATAGCTGTTTTTTCCGCAATATTTTGTTAATTACATGTGACAGCGTGCTGTCTTTCAGTAGCGACTTTCTTTCTAATTGCCTGACATCTTATTCAGGTTGTTTTATAGAAGGCGATATTTTAATGTAATAGTTATGAATCTCTTTATAAGATCTTTATTGCCATAGATCGCTTAAGGATTTCATATGGTAACTAGTTTGGACTCATTAAAGCGTCATTATCAAATCTTACATGTCCAGGCATGTTAAGAAATATACTTCATATATAAGGAACACATTATTGGGGCGATCTAGAATTGTTTAATAAGAGGTTTTCAGCCAAGATCGCTTTCTTCTTTTAATTGCATGACCGGTTCGGCGTACTAGACGCCATTTCAGACCTAATACATCAAGTTTTGTTACAAAATGAGCTGCATTATATATAGAAAAAGTCTTATTTATCTACAATTACCACCAGCATGTTAGTAAGACTCTACATAACCAGTTCTTGCAACCTTATCTGGTTGCCTACATGACACAAACCTACACATTACTATACCTTGTGGCAGATTTAATTTTCCGTATAATGCAATTTAATGATTATAGTAATACTGTCAAACATTATATATACTTTAAATATAATATAGAATATCACAATAACAAATAGATTATGATATGTAGTATTCATTTTAAAGTACTGGACACAGAAGGCCCACCATCAACTCTCGTAAGATGTTTGGTAATATAATCTAGAATTCTTAGATGGATGAGAATAACCCAACATTTTTGTAATGTAACATAATGTCTGTAAAATGGTTCTAATACCGTTGATATATAAATATGCTTTCTACTGTACATATATATGTATGGAAAGCCTTATGTATTATAATTTGATTTGGTTATACTGTATAAAGTACATAAACATGTCTGTACTTGACCCAAGATGCTAATAGACCACGCCCCTCTTTTTCTTATACATGCGAAATGGAGAACACAAAATATTACACTTCTTGGGATACTGTACCTTATATAAAATTAATCTAGGACAATGACCTAAGCCCTTGTTGCCATTGTCTGCCACACAAAGGGTAGAATGTGGATAGCACATTCTGTGCAATTGCTTCCTTTTCACATGGAAACTATTTTCCAAGGTATATTAAACTTAGATGTAATCTGGTTTTATTCACAGCATTATATAAAAAAATTATATTATAACTTTTTTAAATTTCCTTCTAGTTCAACTGACATGGCACTTACATCCATATCTGATACTTGACAAAGCACCCCATACTCTGTGATGCATAGCATTGTACTTTATACAAATTATTTATGTATGACATGCAATGTATATGAAATGGTATTTTATGTAATCATGTAATTTGTGCATATACCATATTTAATGTAAAAAAAGAAAAAAATTGAGATTGCCTCACAGGCAAAGACCTTATGTAATATATTGCACATATAACATCTCTGTATATGATTTCCCGCTTAATAGTCAATACTGTGCTTAACTTCAGTCAGTACTGAACTTGATTCTGAAGTGCCACTGACTTAGACCTTGAGAAGATGGATTCACTCATTTTATTATTGACGTGTAAATTTTATTTGGATGACACATCAATGTGGATTTATACCAATTTGCTATGTTAAAAATTGTTGCACTAGCAGTGATATAAAACAATTACGACAGGTATGTAACTATGTAATTGTAAATAGATAAGACTTTTTGCTATATATAATGTAGCTAATTTTGTAATAAAACTTGATGTATTAGGTCTGAAGATTGCGTCTAGCACGCCGAAACCGGTCATGTAATTAAAATAAGAAAGCGATCTTGGCTGAAAAGCTCTTATTAAATATACTTCAGATGAACCAACATCATTGTGCCAAGTTATAAATGGTATGCACATCATCAACTGAATATGCCTTTGGGTCATGCTGTTCAAGACCCTGATCTACACTGTGCCACATATCTAGGTAGTGTGTTATCACAGTGAAAACTGTAGATGAATGGCCCAAAGTCATATTCAACTGGTGATGTGCATACCATTTATAACTTCCCACTATGATGTTGGTTCATCTGAAGTATATTTCTTACCATGCCTAAACAAGTAAGGTTTGATAATGACACTTCAATGAGACGAAACTAGTCATCATATGAAATCATTAACCGACCTGTGCCAACAAAGATCTTATGGATTCATAACTGAATTTCATTCATTTGGTGAAATTTTTTTCATCTTCGCATTTCTAACAAATGTTTTGACTTCTCACTCATGTATCGTGTGTACGTTCTTCTATATTCGAAGTCGTTTGCGAATAAGAGCTCCCCTCTATTTGCCTCGATACAAATCAATTGCTTATTTCCTTCCTGTAGGTATGCCTGGAAGGATGTAGATTTTCCTTTCGTATTCCTCATTATAAATGTTCGTACAGCACATTCTGCATTCCGAGAAAAACCACTTCTGCTTTCTAGAAGATCTGCAACAAATTCATGCCACACTCTCAACGACGACTGATGACTAGCAGTTCATCAATCGCCGTTGAGAGTGTGACATAAATAGACAAAGAAATTTACGGCTACCGGGATTAATGGCTACTATGTTCTAATCTGCTATTAATGATAGTTATACAAGGGGGTCTGAAGATGCTGTAACTGAAGCACCGAAACAGGTCGCGCAAAATCAAATAAAGAATTTCTATACAGCTGCTGGTACTTCCATCCACTTACGAAATTTAATCAGCTGTGTCCCATTCCATTTATTATGTCGAGAATGAAACTAGTTTAGGAATGAAAATAACTGTTTTGCATCAAGGCTGATCCACAACTCTACTTCAGTAATAGTAGTGGTTCTTATCACGCATTGAATTTTGCAATACTCCTAATAGCTTTAGCATTTCCTTTGATTCGGCCTACGTTGATTTCCATTTCTTGCTATTTAATAGTTCGTCTACATGAACTGAAAGGTCTCCTACGCTGCATACAGAGTCATTTTTTACCTCCAGATTCAAATTCGTGGTTCATGTGAATGCTGTTCTTGCAAATGAAGTACAAAGTATTTGCAATACATACAGTAAGTGTCTTTGAGAGAGAACGAGGGAGGAAAACACTTAAGTTATCAGTGATTATAGCAGACTTCTCTAGCTCAGTAATACGCCACTCTGTGTGTGATTAACTCTTACTTGTCATTATCATTCTACAACTACAGTGGGCTGCCACAGAGTCTATAAAGCAAGTTTAGAAAACATCGTGTGAAACGCAGTTGCCCTTTTCTCACATGACATCTTGTAAACCATGGATGAAGGACAAAAGGCAGATTGTGTTTGTTCTCGAGCTGAAAAAGGCATTTGACGCGGTGTCGCACTGCAGACTGCTAACGAAGATACGAGCTTATGGAATAGGTTCACAGATTTGTGACTGGCTGGAAGACTTCCTAAGTAATACATCGCAGTATATTGTTCTCGACGGCAAGTACTCATCAGATATGTGTGTATTGTCAGGCGTGCCCCAGGGTAGTGCTATAGGACCGCTATTATTTTCTATCTACAGGGTGGTCGGGAACTCCCATAACAAACTTCTATGACTTGCAGAGGGTAAAGACTACATGACACTTTGAATAGGAACCCATGTCCGCAAACGTATCGTTTCCGCTCTACAACAGTTTCAATTCAGATGTATAACCGGACATGGGCTCCTATTCACAATGTTATGAACTCACTACCCTCTACAAGTACTAGAAGTTCGTAACGGGAATTTCCGACCATCCTGAATATAAATAATCTGTTGGACAGATTAACTTGTAATTTGCGGCTGTTTGCTGATGATGCTGAGGTGTATGGGATGGTGTCGTCAGTAGTTGCCTGTAATAGCACACAAGATGACGTACACATAAACTGAATATTGCAGTTAGCTCTAAATGTAGAAAAATGTAATGAGTAGAAAAAACAATCCCATAACGGTCGAATACAGTATTAGTAGTGAACCTCTTGATACAGTCGCGTCGTTTAGAAATCTAGGCGTAAGATTACAGAGAGCTATGGAATGGGACTAACATGTAAGGACAATTGTGAGTAAGGCGGACAGCGGACTTCGGTTTATTGGGAGAATTTTAGGAAGATGTACTTCATCTGTAAAGGAGACCGCGTATAAAACGCTTGTACGATCACGTCTTGAGTATTGCTCAAGTGTTTGGGACCCGCAGCAGATCGGTTTAAAGGAAGACATGGAAGCAGTTCAGAGGCGAGCAGCTAGGTTCGTTACTGGTAGGTTCGACCAATGCGCGATTGTCACAGAATTGCTCCGTGAACTCAAATGGGGATCGCTGGAGGATAGACGACGTTCTTTTCGAGAAAATGTGGTGAGAAAATTTAGAGGGCCGGAATTTGAAGCTGACTGCAGAACGATCTTGCTGCCGCCTACTTACATTTCGCGTAAAGATCACAAAGACCAGAGAAATTAAAGCTCGTAAAGAGGCATATAGACATTCCTTTTCTACTCGTTCTATTTGGGAATGGAAAAGGAATGGCCTAGTAGTGGTACAGTTTACCCTCCGCCACGCACCTTGCAGTGGATTGCGGAGTATATATGTAGGTGTAGATGTATACACTAGTGCAGTTTTTTTCCTAGTAGCATTCGACAGCAGATTCTACCCCCATTAACCATTTCGGTTTTATTCATTTCGTTCAGTTTGTTTACGAGTGAGACCGGAAACTAAAAATTAAGCTAGGACATATAAAAAGCCGCTTAACTTACGGAACGTTACTAGCACTGACTTGCAACGTGACACAGACGAATGTTGTAATAGTTAATTAAAAAAAATAGAGATCTAAAATACAGCCCTAGAACACTCAACCCAAAAGAGAAATGTCAAACTTTCTTTCAATACTTCAAGCTCATACAAAACGTATTTCTGTTGTTCATAAACGGCTTTCTCATTTCTCACTGATAACAGGACGTTTGATCACGATAAAGATTTTTCATTGACAAGGAGTCCTCATGGGTATCGGATTTTAGAGTTTCTTATATTTATGAAGTTCAGGACGTAAATAACAATTAGCCAAAGCTATTCGACGCAGCCGGCCGCGGTGGCCGAGCGTTCTGCGGCGCGCCAGTCACATACTGCACGGCCACTGCGGTCGGGGATTCGAATCCCGCCTCGGGCACGAATATTAGTGCCGTCTTTAGTATTAGCTAGTTCTTAAGTAATTTGTAAGTTTAGGGACTGATTACCCCGTAGTTAAGTCCCATAAGCTCTACAAAAATTTGATTTTTTTATTCGATGCAAATCTCAAAAATTCTCAAGAAAATCAACTTTGAAGTTTTGCAAAGTACACGTAAGTACCAATAATGAAAACACGTATATATCTGTCGGTGTAACAGAGGTAGTAGCGTTTTGTCATTAGTATCATAGAGTCGGTGGTTCGAATCCCACTGTAACAGATTTTTTTTTTCGTTTTCAGGTTCAGTTATATGAAACATTTTGGGGTCACTAATTCCAAGTGTTATCTCAGTTTTTGTTCATATGTATTGTCGTCACGTAAAACGATGGTTGAGTAGTTTAGCTGCTTGGAAAGCCTTTTGTAGCTGTGGAGATGACTTTCTAAAAACAGTGTCATAGCTCTTCACAAACTGAACAATCAAAGACTACCGTTGTCAACTAATAGTGAAGCCAGTATTGTAAAAAATGTAAGTTATGTTTTCTTGATTGAAACATCATTATTAAGAACCTCATATAAAATACAGAAAATTACGAATAAACAAAAATACGTGCACTTTTCGTAAAAATTACCATTAGATATTAAAACTGTGTAAGTATTCGAATACAACTGTCTATCACGACTGGATTCGAACAAGAACGCTACCACCTTTTTATCTTTTCTATTTATTTATTTATGTTAATATATAATAAGAGGAGCGCAGTATTGTTGCCGCCAGCATAGTTAGAAACGTCCAAATGTGTCTTCTCATTGAATAGGTCTAAAGTTTCGTTGTGGGTTATGTTCAGTCCAGGTGGTTCTGTTAAGATTTATCTTCTGATGGCTTGGACGTTTCATCTGCGAGGTGGGTCATGAAAGACACTCTGTAAGGAGTTTGAAAAATACTGCTGATAATTTGGGGCCGCGGTGGAGTAGACTCGTGGTATAAAGCGTCTCGCTGCGGAGCGCGCGGTTGCTCGCCGTGGAGGTTCGAGTCCTCCCTGGGGCATGGGTGTGTGTGTACATAGGTTAGTTTACCTAGGTTTAAGTAGTTTGTAAGCTACGGACTGATGACCACGCAATTTGGTCCGATAGAATTACAAACATTTGAACATTTGATAATTTCGGTTACAGAATAGGACACAGTGTCGTTCTTTGATTAAGTTCCAATATCCTAGTACTGACTTCTCGCCAGAATCGAATAGATATCGGATCGTGAGGCCACGAATCCAGTTTACCGAGCGTCTGAGCTGAAGCTGCAACAGCTTTAATTATCGGTACTTACGCTGACTTGCAAAACTTCAAAGTCGATTTTCTCGAGAATTTTTGAGAGTTACGTCGAATGGCTTTGGTTGATTGTTATTTGAGTTCTGAACTTCACATACAATAAATATAAGAAAATTCTAAAATCCGATACCTTTGTGGTCTCCTATAGTTTGCTATGTTTGTCCATTTGAACTGTAATTGCTTTGCTTACGACAACTTTTTATTAATTACCCGATGTAATTTATATTCTTTAGGTATATAAAATATAAATGGACTAATTCTAAACGATGTGCGGCTGTAGTTATACTAAAAATATACCAGCAAATAAAGAGAGACTTTTATTTATATTCCATTCCTCGCGGATGCTACGTCATTTTTGCACCGTACCAAAAGTTGCGAATTTTAGTTTCGGTCTAGTGCAAGTCTACTCAACGAAATACCACTGGCACTGTGCAAGGTATTTGCTGATTAATACGTCCAGTTGCACACAGCACATGTAAAATGAAACAGCATCAGCTTATACAAGAAACTATCGATTATGCAGTGCCACCACCACCGCTACCTTCTCCTCTCCCTTCTATTGCCCCTATATCCATTCCCCCTGTCCCTGTCGTTCTGATATTATCGATGGTACGTCTAGAGGTCACAGTAAGATTTCTTACACTGTGTCTTTTATACACCTGTCTTTCCCCCACCCAGTCTGGTGACCAACCTCCCCACAACTGTCATCTCCTCCCTTTCTCTTCTCCCATCTCCTCGCCCCTCCTCCTCCTCCAACCCTCTGTCTTCCTCATCCTTCTCCTCTCTCTGTTTATCTCCTACACCTTCTCTGTATCCATCACTATCACCCCACTATCAGTGAAAAATTTCATGTAATTGCTAGCATTCATGGTGATCGTCCAACGGTGTCGAAATCTGTCTAGCGTACAGAGTCGATGGCTTGGGGAGTAGAAAAACGCTCTACAAGACGAAAAGGAAATTAAAAAATGCATGTGCCAAATTTAATCGTCGGTGATAAAACACAAGATGTCATGTTCCTATCGTCAGTTAAGTATAAACAAAAACTATTATTTTTGCAGTTGTATCAATGAATTACTCGCATTGTATTTTCTGGATGTTTGAAACATGGCCATCGTTCGAATCGTTAGTTATGCAGAACAACAATTCCAATTTTTATTTCTTTAAAATCCTATCTTACGAACATTTGTAAAAGAATCGATGGACTCGTCCTCAGTTGATGCGTTTACCAACGAACGGCATATTATATTTATTTGTATTGGTGTAAATTTACGGCTGTGAAGAATATAAGCGAAACATATGCTATCTGTGATACGAGAGACCGGAGCAGTTACGTAATGATGATATAAGTAAGAAACCATAACCAGTAACGAATGAGGGCAAATACAAAGCAACGAGAAACCTGCTATCAGAAATAGATCTACGTCCTGATCTGTTAACAGAGATTTTATTTTCTTGACCATATCTTGTCGGTTGTCTACTGTAGATTGAAACAAGAAATTACAGAGAAGCAGGGGAAAAAAAGAAGATGGACCGTATATAAGTTGAAGGAACCTGGGGTTCTTGAGAATTTCACAAGGAGTTTGAGGACACAGTTGACGAAAATGGGGTACAATACCACAATACAACACGAATGGGTAACTTTGATAGATGAGATATGAAAGCAGCACAGGACCAAATAAATAAAAACACAAAATATACAAAATATACTTGGATTTCACAGGAAATAGTGAATTTAATTCATGAAACGACAAGATTTAAAAATGTACTACGTGAAGTAGCTAAAATGGAGTACAGACGAGATTGACAGGAAGTGAAAAATGGCTAAGCAGAAGTGGCCAGAGAGCAAAGGCAAGTCTACAGAAGAATGTATAACTAGGGGGAAAATACCGCTTACAGGAAAATAAAAGACATTTGGAGACCTGGAAACCAGCTGTATGAATATTAGGAACTCTGATGGAAAACCAGTTCTGACCAAAGAAGGGAAAGCTGAAAGGTGGAAGGAATATAAACAGAGTCTAAAAAAAGGAAATAAACTTGATGGCAGTATTCTAGAAACGTAAGATGAAGTAGAGGAACATGAGATAGGAGATACGATACTGTGAGAAGAATGGACATGGCATTGAAAGTCGGAAGTCGAAAAATGCCCCTAGAGTAGACGACATTCCCTTAGAGCTACTGAAGTCTCTGGCAGAACCAGCCATGACAAAACTATGCACCTGGTGTACAAGATGTATGAGGCAAGCGAAATACCCTCAGAATTGAGAAATATGTAATAATCCCAATTCCAAAGAAATCAGATGCGGATAGGTGTGAAAATTATGGAACCATGGGTTTAATAAGTCTTAGTTGTAAAATTCTAATAAGAAAATTTACAAAGGAAGATACACTGATAGAACCTCGAGAAATATCGGTTTGGATTTAGCAGAAATGTAGGAACAAGTGAGTCAATACACGGACTTACGACTTATCCTAGAAGATAGATTAAGAGAAGACAAACCTGCTTTTCTAGCTTTTGTAGATTTGCATAAAACTTTTGACAATGCTGACTGGAATACACTCTTTCAAATTATGAAGTCAGCAGGGGTAAAGTATAGGGAACATATATTTATAACTTGTACAAAAACCAGACGCACTTAATAAAGTCGAGGGAACTGAAAGGGCTGCAGTCATTGGGAAGGGAGTAAGATAGGGTTTTTGTCTTTCCCTAATGCTTTTCAATTTGAACATTTAGCAATCTGCGAATGAAAGCAAGGAGAAATTTGGAAAAGGAATTAAAGTTCAGGGAGAAGAAATCCTTGCGGTTTGTTGATGACACAATAATTGTGTCAGAGACAGTGAAGGACCTGGAAGAGCAATTAAACGGAATGCACAGTGTCAATTATTCTTGGAAGTACTCCAAACTGTGTTTCCCTGCCGTGTACTTGTTTGCTTTTCATGTCCTCCCGCCGCGGTGGAGTAGCCGAGCGGTCTAAAGCGTCTCGCTGCGGAGCGCGAGGTTGCTCGCCATGAAGGTTCGAGACCTCCCTGGGGCATGGGTGTGTGTGTTGTCCTTAGGTTAGTTTATATAGGTTTAAGTAGTTTGTAAGCTACAGACTGATGACCATGCAGTTTGGTCCGATAGATTTACAAACAAACATGTCCTCCTCGCTTCGTCCGGATTGCTTCCGAGAAAGCAGCGTACTTTAACTTCGTTGGTTTGATGTTAAGGTTCTCGCTATTTTCATGTTTGCTACTTCTTATTACTTTTATATTTCTACAATTTACTCTCAGTCCACTTGATGTAATTAAACAGTTCTCTCCATTGCAAAGATCCTGTAATTCTTCTTCGCTTCCACTTAGGATACCAATTTCTTCCGCGAAGTCGCGGCGGATTAGCCGTGCACACTGGGGCGCCGTGCTGAGGTGCGCGCGGTCGTTCGCCGTTGGGGGTTCGAGTCCCTCCTCGGGCATGGGTGTTTGTGTTGTCCTTAAGTTAGTTTACCTTAGTTTCAAAAAATGTTCAATTGTTTGTAGAGCTTATGGGACTTAACTACGGGGTTATCAGTCTCTAAACTTACAAACTACTTATGAACTAGCTACTACTAAGGACGGCCCAAATATTCGAATCCCCTACCGTAGTGGCCATGCGCCCCAGTACGCTCGGCCACCGCGGCCGGCCCTTAGTTTCAGTTTTTTGTAATCTGCGGACTAATGATCAAGCAGTTGAGTTCGATAGATTTACAAACATTTGAACTTTTTTTTCTTCGTTGAGTGGTAACATTGATATCCATTCATTGAATTTTCATCCCAGTACTAAACTTTTCATTTGTTACCGCTATTGCTTTTTTCGATATTCAGAATGTGCAGTACCTGCAAAAGACTACATCGTACTATCCAAGCATTTTATTTGCGCACATCGATATTTTGACTTCCCTGATAACGAGTACCATCGTCGGATGAAAAAACGACAGTTAGAAGTAACGACTATTACTTCGCGAGAGGAAACTGAAAGCAGCAGGCTCTTAAGTTGTAAGTAAATGGCGAGTAAGGCGTGAGTGCTAATTCAAATGTGATACAGAGCACGTTTTGTAAACACAGTAAGTAGCAAACTCTGGTACAAATGTGTGTCTTCAATATCCTATTTTCAATTTGCCTTGCAGTTTACTACCTCTATAAAAATAAGGAGTTTTGTTTATATTAACGTAGAAGGAACTGCTTTGAAGAGCGCACCACGTGCGTGCTATGGATGAAGGGCACAGGCAGACTGCATATTTCTCGATTTTCGAAAGGCGTTTGACACGGTACCGCACTACAGACTGCTATCGAAAGTTAAGAGTTTATGGAATAGGTCCCCAAATATGAGAGAGTCTACTTAAGTAATTGAGCACATTACGTTGTCCTCCATGGCGAGTGTTAATACAATGGTAGAGTATCGTCAAGGGTGCCCAGGGAAGTGTGATAGAACCGTTATTATTTTCCATCTGTGTAAATGATCTGACGGACGGAGTTAGTTGCAATCTGCGACTATTTGGCGAAAAATGTTCAAATGTTTGTTAAGCTTATGGGACTTAACTACGGGGTCATCAGTCCCTAAACTTACAAACTACTTATGAACTACTTACGAACTAGGACGGCACAAATATCCATGCCCGAGGGGGGATTCGAACCCCCGACCGTAGTGGCCGTGCTGACCGTGCCTGGAGCGCCTCAGTCACCTCGACCACCGCGGCCGGCCTATTTGGCGATGATGCTGTGGTGTACAGGAGGGTGTCGACATTGAATGACTGTAGTAGGATGTAGGATGACTTGGACCAAATTACTACGTGGTGTGAGGAATGGCCGGTAGCTCTAAATGTACGAACGAGTACTGTTCGTTTGGGATCCGCACCAGATCGGTTTAAAGGAAGATATAGAGGCAGTTCAGAGGCGGGACGCGAGGTTTGTAACTGGTAGATTCGATCAATACCAGAGTGTTACTCACATGCTTGTTGTTACTGTTACTGAATTATTTAGTACAGAATGGAAAAAGTGGACGACGATCGAAGTAAACAATATGATGAGTAAAACAGGTTGACCTATCATATGATTTCCATTTTATCAAACAATGCGGAACACACAATAAGGAGATATTTTTAATTGATTTCGCCTGCTCTGTTTCTATTGACATCTGGGCGTTCACGTCGTGTGATTCCTTCCACTGCGGTTTTTTGCTAATTACGAAAACTCGTGCTGATGCTCTTTCTCTCTCGTTGATATCATAAAACAA
Organism: Locusta migratoria; assembly: GCA_026315105.1. Lineage (NCBI taxonomy): Eukaryota > Metazoa > Arthropoda > Insecta > Orthoptera > Acrididae > Locusta > Locusta migratoria. Next base: position 61,979,060 of record CM048744.1, on the reverse strand, counting down.
CTACCATCAGCAAAAACAACTTTAATTTTTCCAGCATGCTTGATTAAAGAATTCAGGTAAAAGAAAATAAAAGATACGCCGATGGAATGTTAACCGGTTTCTTGGGTATTTCTTAATTCGTCAGTCATAACGAGTTAGGCAAAATTGGAAATCTTATAGCCCGTGAAGAAGAGGAAGCTGTCGATAACTGTAATAACATCTTATTCATGACCCTGGTATTAACTCCATTCAGTTACCGCTTAAGACTTTATACAGCCACTTTGCTGGAAATTTTTCTTAATATCATACTGGGTTCTAGACAAGGTCGCAATTGCAGTTTTTATTTAGTACCTTTTTGTGTAATCTGCAATTGAAAAATAATTTTACTTTCGTATTACACCTAAAAAGGAAAACATTATCATTCCCTATTACATTTATTCATACATTGAGTAAGGTTACGAAATTGATACTTTTGGCTTATCCTTGGATATGTTGTTTAAGTCTTCAAAAAATGTTCAAATGGTTGTAAAGGTTATGGGACTTAACTACGGGGTCATCAGTCCCTAAACTTACAAACTAGGTAATACTAAGGACGGCACAAATATCCATGCCCGAGGGGGGATTCGAACCCCCGACCGTAGTGGTCGTGCAGACCGTGACTGTGTAGCGCCTCAGTCCCCTCGGCCACCGCGGCCGGCTGTTTAAGTGTTCTTTAACTTTTAAATTTACAAACTCACATTCCTTGGCAAATTACTGGAACACACTGCCAACATATTGTTCAGTGTTTTAGCATTGTCACATTTTCGTTCCTTTTAAGTATGATGTATTATGTGAAGAGATGTAATACCCTTATCATGGTTCCATTAAGTCACACTAATAAAACTGAAAAATAAAGCATTGTTGTTCTCCATAATACCAAAACAATGAAGTCGTAGTTCAGCTGTACCACCGTTACGCACGAGAATCCTACCAGGATTGGGACGAAAAGCGTTCAAGCAGTGCAAGCTCCAAATACGTCAACGTAGCTGCGCATGCGTAGTAACGCCTACTTGTTCGCGCTTGAAAGTATGTTTCTGAAAGCTGCTTAAAGAGACCTCAGGAAAGCAGACGCCGCAAAAGAGGCCTTTGTATCGTGATAAGAGGTTCCAAGACAGTACGTTCCATGAAGTCAACTGATATAGTTCTTCTTCCTACGAACATGTCGCGAAGTGACCACAAGGATAAGATTGCAGAGTTTAGAGCCCATACGCAGCCATATAGGCATTTTTTAATTTTATTTATTTATTCGCGAACCACACGCAACTGGAATAGGAGGAAGTGACCATGGTGCGCAAAGTACACTCTGCCACACACCGCGACGTGGATTGTGGAGTATGGACGTGGATGTGGGTTCTGAATGCGTACGTGTTTATGTTTATAGTAACTGAACCGAGCCACGCTTTGCTGTGGCTGAAATAAATAGAAAAGCAAATACTGTAATTCATGTGAACATACAGTCACCGACAGAATGCTCCAGTCAAATCAATATCGTTCGTTGGGCTACTGTGTCTGTATGAAACGAAACTTATAAAAATATAGTTTCGTAGATATTCATTATTTTAGACCCATAAGGTAGATTAATTTTTTTTTTGTTCGTTTTTCCTACAAACTTAAATATCAGTTTACCGACTATGGACCACGTGTCCTTAGTAAAAAGCTTTTGTTTTGTACATTCTTTCCATCTATTTCCCATCCGCTATGTCTATCTCCCATTATCTACCTCTTCATCCTCCCTCTATCTAATCCCCAGCCTCTGTTCATCACTCCCTTTCCTTTCATTCATCTTCCATCTCCTCCTTCATCTATCTCTACGCCTGCATCGTCTTTCGCCCGTCGTACCTATATAAATAACAGACGTCAATGGGTGTCCTGAATGAGGCTCACCTTTAACTTCATTAAACCGCGTGAACCATGCATAACGCCTACTACAGCTTAATCACGTATCGCCGTAACCTTCTTGCTTCATTTGGTCTGTTTGGTATAGCTGTTCTTAAGTTTCACGCAAAATTTTGTGCAGTCACTTTCCTCCTGTAGCTCTCGAAATCTGCAAACTGTGGGACACTGCGTTTTAGTGACTACAGCACTGAACAATAATCAATACACATATAATAGCGAAACTTACGACATTCAACACTGGCGTTTGTAAAGATTCCAGCCGCATTTCGCTCCAGCAGTCCATTGGCACGAAATTACGACTGTTCCGGAATTTTTGAATGGATTTAGTATGTGCACCTGGTTACTCCTGTTTCCCTTTTGTTTCAGACAGTGGGTAGGCTATAAAAATGATAGAAAGTGGGGTAAGACCTCTGATGATGTCAGTGAACGTTTCAGTTGGTTATACGGAAACTGGAAACATCAACTACAGACAATTGTTGCGGAGGGCGAGAAGCCTGGAGCAGATGATTCTTGACATCGATGAAGATGACAAACACTTATAGGATACCACAATTCGCGTAAATGACATATCGATGTTTCGTTACTTGACTGGAAACTGTTGAGTCGCTCTTTTAGCGGCATATGCCCAGAGTAGACGTAAGGAGAACGAAGAGGAAAAACCAGTTCCACCTGAAGCACATGCCGGTCTCAAATTATTCGGAGAAATTAGCATTCGTCAACGAAATACGCTGTTTAAGATCCCTCGTTCCATAAATATTTGCACACTATTAGTAAGAAATTGAATATTTATGAGGCAGATAGGGTAGGAAATGTAAAAGAACGAAGGAACAGAAGAGCGTCAATTATAGTAAGCGCCCACAGTTCTCTTTGCGGAGGAAGCACAGTCCCGCAAAAATAGTTTTAAAACTCCGCGTCTGTGGCGAAGGGTAGTTTTTGTACCACCGACAGTTCTCCTTTTGCGGTTCCAGTTCTCTGAAAAATAAAAAAAAAGACTGCAGGAAAGCCGCAGCGTTGGCTTTTATCTTTCTGCTTTTATCCTCTTGGTCTTTTCTGGAGGTATGCATAGAGGAGGCAATATACTGGCTTACTCTTTATGTGCGTCCTTGGAACATTTACGACAGCGCAAAACGTCATGCAAAACGCCTCTCCCGGAGCATCTGGCACTAGTGTTGGCCTATGACCTCTCTCCCGCTTGCTAAAGCAATCTCTGTCGAGGAGAAAGTTTGAATCTTCTCTTTCTCCTGTATCAGTTCTATCTGGTACGTATCACACTAATGTTAAACTATTGGTCCAACGAGTGATTTCTTAAACTACTTGCTTTCTTAATCAACTTAATTTTCTCAGTTTTCCCCCAGTGAATCTGTGTGGTATCTTCCTTCATTAACTTTCTGTGGTCGTTGCACTTCAAACCGGTCCTTGCGCCTACTCCCAGATATTTTATCTAAGTAACTGTTTCCAATGGTTTTTCTGCAACCGTGTATTCCCACAATATGTTTCTTTCTATTTTTAAACTAACGTCTATAATAACACAATGGATTCCTTTACCAAGGGTGACAGCGTCCCGAAAACGCTCACGACACCGGATTGTCCTGCACTGAGAAACACTCGTAGACTTTGTGCCTCACAAGGAAAGATACTTTTATTCTAAGGAGCCACGAACAGCATTAATTCTGCACATTGTAATGTTTTATTAGATTCTTAAGTAATTACATTTCATTCTACCACTTCCAAATAATATACTTAGCTTTTCAACATTACCATGTATGTGGGTTTTGCTCGCTGCAACATTAGTCTCCTGGAGCGTCGTGGTATAAATAAATACTTAGTATGTACAATTTTTCACTTCTTCTTTAATTTGCAATCAATCTGCTTCTCCACCAAAACATAACAACTTCACAATGCAACAGAACTTAGCTGGTAGTACTTCCATTTCAAAACACAGACTGACATAGCTTCCAGAGCATATTACAAAAGCCAAAACTCGAACTCCCCACGCAATGCGGTGAGGCAAATATATAACATCGGCATTAATGCCCTTACATTATGAATCATTCATAACATTTGAATATACTAATTTACAATTAACAAACACACAAATAAAACATTCCATGTACACAAAATAATCATAATATAAAATGAAAACTATACATACAATAATTTTACATGGCACATTTATTTTTAAGACAAAATAGCGGTATTTTCTGTTTTACAACAAACGGCAATGTTAAATGTCAATTAATTAGTTAATGAGTACATCATACGTATTCCTAACAAATATTGAACTATCAAATCTCTTTGCAAATCTGAAAATAGGTACAAAATCTCACGTCAGTCAATATATACAGAAAATCACAATATTGAAATTTCGACAATTACATTAATTAACACAATTAGCTAGTCAACATAACTTGTTTATGAACCTGACATATATACAATGCTATTTATTTTGATTTACATAAAGTTTTTTTCCTCTCTTCTTTCTAATTCTTGAAATAATGTACAATGACAAAACTATTGTTTATAGAACTGTCTGAAAAGCACCTAAACAAATCTCTTAATTAATGAAATCTATTACTTGTTTTAATCACAGTATCACCGGGACACTGTTTTTAACTAACGCAACACGTATCACTATTGAACCACACGATTCCGGGTATCGTACAATAACATTGAGATGAGAGGGCCGGCAGTATCATCACAACATGCATCGGGTGAAATGGTTTTAGTGGAGAATACGTGATAAATTAGACCCCATGATGAAGACTTCCTGCTAATATTTCGTGGATAAATCGAGACATAGTCGTGCAGGTTAAGGAGAGTACGTCGGGGTGGAAAGTAGAGTGGTATAAGAGCTCTACTCAAGGCACCGTTTGCTACAGTCTGATTGTACTAACCAAAGGGGAGAGTTTTCTTGCCACTGAGAACATCTGTAACGCAGACATGCATTTAATAGCGACTTGGGCCAGTAATAATAAACTCCAAATCAAGGAACAGAAATCAAAAGCTATACTGATCATCAGTAAAAGGAAATGTTCAAATGTTTGTAAGACTTATGGGATTTAACTGCGAGGTCATCAGTCCCTAAACTTACAAACTTCTTTTAAACTACCTTATACTAAAGACGGCACAAACTTCCATGCCCGAGGGAGGATTCGAATTCCCGACGCGGGAGGCCTCGTGATCCGTAACGTGGCGCTCCAGACCGCTCGGCTACTCCCGTGCGGCAAAGGAAATGTGGCTAATCGACAATCGGAATTTACGACAATTACAAGGTGCTTCAACAAGTGGATCATCTAACGTATCTGGGCGTTATAATGGAGAGTAAGTTTACATTCAACGAACACGTTCAACATATTACAGATAAATGCACGGTCTTAATGCTCTTTCACGATCAGCTAGACTCAGCTTGGGTCTGCGGGCTACAGCACTGCGAACTATTTATAAAGGAGCAATATTGCATATATTATTATACAGCTCACCGATGTGTGTAGACGCACTGGAGCGACAATACAACCGTACCAACGTTAATAGAGTGCAACGGTTAATTAGTTTAAAAATGATCAAAGCTTGCAGAAAGACATCCAATCCACGCCCATAACTTTTATGAAGTAAACAAACATTATAACCCGGTCAAAAATAAAAACGCCAGGCAGACAATCGACATCGCCCTAAAGTATAGAAGCTGGGCACACCCGGCAGACTTTTCGCGGATAACTGAGGACGCAAGCAAAAGCTACCCTGTTGGAAGTATACACAGATGGCAGCAAGTCAAACGACGGAGTGGGTTCGGGAGTAGCAATATTTTTTGTCAATAAAATGCGTGAGTCTCGCTTGAGCCTTAGACACGCGCTAGCAGGGCGCCTCATGTGTTTCAAACGTCAACGTCGCTTCGCTGACCCATCGTGATGCAACCGACGCCATTCTTTTTGTGATTTGTCATCCTATGGGTTGCTTAAGAAATAATGTCGGGTATCCATAAAAAAAATAAAAAATAAATAAAAAAATAAAAATAAAAAAATAAAAAAAACAACCATTAGTTTATGTTGATAATAATATTTCTTCACGTTTTAGAGTGTCTCATAGTACCTACTTTTGTTACGGAGATATCTTGGGTGAAACAGTTGTGTGGGACACCCTGTATATAAGTGAATGTTTGTCTGTATGTCGTCTACGTGTTCATAAAATATTCATTAGACTGCAATGAAACTTTGGTGAACTGTTCACCGTACGCCCACGAAGCTTCCTGACCCATAACCAATAGAGCACGACACATAGCTCGGAGATATGACGTCATGAATAATGAGTGGCCACCGCGTGAGAATACCCAGATTTATGCGTCAATTGATGGAAAATGGGAGTAATTAGGGACCTGCAACAAAGTTTTCATGTAATTTTGGACGTTTATGAAGCGTTCTGTAACCAACCCCCCCTCCCCTAAAATGATGAAACGGGCCGCGATGGAGTAGCCGAGCGGTCTAAGGCGCCGCTCTGTCGAGCGCGCGCTTGGTCGCCGTCGGAGGTTCGAGTCCTCCCAGGGGCATGGATGTGTGTGTGTTGTCCTTAGGTGAGTTTACTTTAGTTTAAGTAGTCTGTAAGCTACGGACTGATGACCACGCAGTTTGGTCCGATAGATTTACAAACATTTGAACATTTGATGAAACGGAAATAAGTCTACCGCTCACACAGTTTCCATGTAGATGCCGCAAAACTGTCGCATCACGCATGACCATGTATGAAATAAAGTTTTGTCCAGTAGATTTACAAACATTTGAACATTTGATGAAACGGAAAGAAGTCTACCGCTCACACAGTTTCGCTGTAGATGCCGCAAAACTGTCGCATCAAGCATGACCATGTGTGAAATAAAGTTAGCATTTGCATGTTACTATTTATTTTCGTCAGCAAGTCTCCCTTAATTCTCTCGCATTAAAAATTAAGCAATCTGTTTTCTTAATCTCTATCTATATAGAAGCGAAAGGACACTCACTCACTCACTGACTAAACACGAAACCTCGAAAACTACTTCACCTATGAAGCTTAAATTTGGAAGGAATGTAATATATAGGTAGAAAATGTTAGCTATGAAAGTAGTTTGTGATAGGTGAATGGCGAAGCATAGTTCTCCTACAGATTCACGAAATCTACAGTTTCATTCCGATCTTCACGAAATTTCGCAGGCTTGATCTTCAAAACAAGAGAAAGGTCTGCCTTAAGTTTCATACGGTGCTTGGGGGAGGATACTTTGCAACATAAAAATGGATCCATAAATACCTTGGTCGCGCCATAACTTGAGAAGGAATCCTTTTCTTTTTTGTTTTCGTTATTCTCAGAACAAGGGTTGTGTGAAACAAAACTGGAATATTTGAGAACAACAAAGTGCATTTTTCAGTGTGAGCCGGCCGCGGTGGCCGAGGAGACTAAGGCGCTCCAGTCACGGTCTGCACGGCCACTACGGTCGGGGGTTCGAATCCCCCCTCGGGCATGGATATTTGTGCCGTCCTAGTTCGTAAGTAGTTCATAAGTAGTTTGTAAGTTTAGGGCCTGATGACCCCGTAGTTAAGTCCCATAGACTATACAAACATTTGAACATTTTTCAGTGTCACCCTGCATTTCTATTGCATAGAAATCTATAGTTTTGTTCGAATATTGATGAAATTTTGCTCACTCCACCTTAAAAACAAGAGGAATGTTACTGTCTATATCAAATTTCGTTCGGTGCATGGTGGAGGGTACTTTACTTAAGGAATTTTACAAAATGCATAGTTTTGCTGCAATCTTTATGCATTTTTGCACACATGACCTTTAAACCAAGGAGAAGATAACTGGGTACATAAATGTATGGTACATGGCAGAAAATTTTGCATAAAACTTTGCCGAGAGAGGGAAAGGTGGAAACGAACAGAGAGATGGGAGAGAAAAGGATGGATACAGAGAGAGGGGGAAAAGGCAGGTGGACTACGAGTGTAGGATAAATAAACACCGGGTTTATAACTAGTAAATAATAAAAAAAAGCCCGTATGATGAATCGTGGAGTACAGATATAGCTGTTGACTGTCAAATGCCCAAGAGGCCCTGCAACAGTAGATGAATCGAAAAAAAAAAAAAAACACATATGGGCCCGCCATCAATTTCCATCCAGTAAGGCCACGTAAGAAATTTATCTTCAGTGGCAGCGAAAACGTGTACGTCAAGACAGCAGCGGGCCTGAAGCAAAGACGCTCAAGGACACGGCAGATCAGGACGCAGGAAGTGTTCTCGGGAGGAAACACCGAGGGCCTTGGGAGGAAACAGAATTAAGTAGCTACACGTGAGCTACGGACTCGCCAGTTTAGGAACGCTAGCGGCGAACAGCCCACGATACACGACTCCGGCTCGTACAACAGCAGATCCATCCCCCACCTCTATGAAAAATGCCACTGCAAACTGCCTCACAAGAAATATGAAGCAACCAGAGCGGCAGGTGAAAACGGAATGAAGCTCTTAGAGTTGTCACGCTCTTTCGGTGATTACCTGTGAGCACACACATAATCGACTCGAGATCACAGACAGCACACCGACGGTTGCATGCGAGAAACAGTCGTTTAAAAGAGGACACAATTTGGCAGTTATAAGAGACTAGCTGAAAACCCGGCGTTGCCCGGGTATTTATTTATTTACTCCTGCCTTGAATTAGTACATCTCACATCCCTTCCCTCTCTGTCCATCTCCTTTTCTCTAAAATAATGTAATATTTATCAGAGAACATATAAGAAATAACGCTATCTTGCATGATGTACAAAATTGTAAGTCCAATATCCAAACAAAGAAAGATAGTCAAATACAAATGTATAAAATTCGTACGATTTCATATTTATTGAGGTATATGTTGTACAACTGTATAATTATTCAGGTATATATAATCATATGTATAAGTGCTGTATGTCTGTAAAATCTCTTGGGAATACAATTAGTAGTAAAGACGTTTTTGTTCTTGTTGTTGTTGTGGTCTTCAGTCCGCAGACTGGTTTGATGCTGCTCTCCACGCTACCCTGTCTGTGTATGTGCCCATATCTCATGGACTACGTGTCGTACTGTGAAACAATTTAGAAGGTACATTCAACTATATGTGTTGTATACTGTCTGTAAAATTTTCTACGGCTACAATTTGTAGTTTAGAAATTACAAACTGTAACATCAAAGTAAGCCGTAGTTTTAGTCCTTGAACAGCGGAAAAATAGTAAATGAGAAACTTTTTTCCTTTCATAATTTTGCTATGGTTGTCAGCGAAAAATAGTTCAATAAAGGCTTGAAATTATGTTTAAAGTTTGTTTAAGGTCGCTAAGTACTGTCATTCTCAAACAGTGTATGATTAAAGTCTCGTCGCATTATGTGGCAATTTTTTGCGATTCCTATTGTTTATAACGTTACAGCTCCTGAACCATGTGTAGTATATGGTTCTTACCATTACAAAATCGGCACTCCAGGTAAGGAAGATGTATACCAAATTTGGTTGAAATCGGTCCAGCAGTTTGGAAGAAAATGTGCAAGATTGATGCGTAATGTAGCAGTTTTTCTCGCATCTCTTTGTTTATGACGTCATATCTTGTGAACTGTGTTGTACGTGATCCTTACACTTACGGCGACCATCCTCATGGATTCAATCTGACGAGTGAAAAATTTCATAAAGATTGGAACAAAATTGTAGATTTGTATATAATACGAACACGCACACACACATATACACACACACACACACACACACACACACACACACACACACATATATATATATATATATATATATATATATATATATATATATATATATATATATATATATATATAGGCTAGCCGCGGTGGCCGAGGGGACTGAGGCGCTCCAGTCACGGTCTGCACGGCCAATATGGTCGGGGGTTCGAATGCCCCCTCGGACACGGATATTTGTGCCGTCCTTAGGATTAGCTAATTCATAAGTAGTTTGTAGGTTTAGGGACTGATGACCCCGTAGTTAAGTCCCGTAAGCAATACAAACATTTGAACATATAAAGATAGCTTCCGAGACCGCAGGAAAGAAGTTTTGGTATTTTCCGCTGACAAGGCAGAATTAAAACCTTGGTATTAACCAGAAGTGATTGCGAAGTATAAACAGTCTGCCTTTCCATCCTACCAAAATGATACATAAAATTGTCAATGGTAGTGTGAGACGTCACAGCTGTACTCCATGGCTAAAATTTAAATTCAGACCTCTTACACATTGGGAAGCAACTAACTTGTTGTCAAGAGTACGAATCCGGATTAAAAGTTCATCGCTGTTCAGTTGCCATTTAACTACGTTCAACGCAAAATCCTGCTACACAGACCTCGATCAAAGTTAAACGGCGGAGTTGACAGCATTTCAACGTGGCTCATGGCCCGCTTTCTTGAGCTAACCAGAGTTTCGTATGAAGATGGCTGCGGTTTAAATACAGTGAGTGACACTGAAGAAGAATTCGTATACTTCGACAGTGTGGATCGTGATCTAAACCGTACTGGCACGGTTGTGGAAACGGGAAGCACTTTTGAAGAATATGGTGACAGAAAGTAGGAAGAGAGATGTCAGCAGTTGAAAGAAGTGTGGTTGATGTCAAAACACATTGATGAATTTTCTGTTGACCTAGAACAACTTTTGATTGCTGTGAGGATGTAAACACTTTGAATATCTTTAAACTGAGTACAGTCTAATAGCAAATTCATGAAACACCTGCAGTGTTAGCGGTGTGATGTAACGGTCACGGTCGTGCATCCATAAGGTATGGGTCCTGGGTTCGATTTACGATCGTTTCAATTTTCTTCATTTTATTTTGAACAAGGGAATGTTCAATGATTAATTATGAAATTTGTAATTTATTAATATATTGGAACAGGTTATTTAAATGATAAATTCTGATGGTTGTTACTCAACTGTCTTCGGTTGTAATAACTCCCTCAATCCTATTATTGTCTTTTATGTATCCAGAGAATATGACTCTAGCAACTGAAACCCACAATTTTCTGCGTATATTACAGCCGTTATTAACTTTTGACATCGTCCTCTACAGCGTTTCGCCACGTGTCTGCGATGTTTTTTCATACAAAAGCTAGTATTTCGTTGGAAAATGGAAGCCTGGATAGTATTTTGTACCTGTGAAGAGAAACTTCAACAAATGTAGTTCAAAAACTAAAATTATGCTCTTCATTATTTTTCCAATTTATAAGCAATTAGTAAAGTGCTTGAAATTTGAGAAATTTTTCTTTCAAAATTTCGTCCAATTATGTAAATTAAATACTTAAATTTTGTGATTAATAATTTAATATTTCGAGGGACCCCAACAAATAAAATCTCACAAATTAGCGAGATTCAAACCCGAACCAACTATCTCCCAAACAATTCACTCATACATCAGAGTTCACCTGAAAAATCCCTCATATTCTACTGAAAAATATTTAGAGGATGAAAGTAGCGTTGTCTAGAAAACTTACGTATACAGGCAGCCTTGTGTAAATTCACATCTCCATTAACATCTAGTCTAGGTAGCGTTTCATTGCACCGCGGTGAAGTACACGGTCGACTGACGACGGTTCCGTGATGGACCATTAACGTTGGAGGTCCGCAGGGGATTTTAAACAGGATTTATTTTTAACCATGGTCTCGGGACTTCGGTTCTCTTGATTTTTGACCGAGGTTGGTGCAATCGGCCATTAAAGCGTTTCGAAGGTACATGTCTTCACTATCAGAAATATCTACAGCCAAGCGTCTTTATTTCATGGAATACATTTACAAACATAAATCTTGATTGCAAGATCATTAGATGAATCCCGCACTGCATGGATCTGTGATGCCCGAAACTTTTCATTTCGCTCTTGAGGTTTCTGTGCAGGCCGATTAGATCGAAATTTAACTTGGTTTGTAGCATTTATAATTCTTCGACTGAAATGTCTTCGCCGGTGTCTTATAGACACAGACCTAACAACTAAATTTATCTATCGGGAAACTTGTTTGTTGATTGAGAAGCAACGATTTAAAAACAAGCAAGAAAATAATACGCGCTAATTCAGAATGAAAATCTGCCAAACTGTAAATAATAGAATAAAGGACAATTTAAATTTAAGGTTGCCTTTATAATAATTTGAATGGGTAAAAGAAAAATTGTGTTTATGTTTTGTCTCTACATGAGTACCTTAATCGATCTTCAACAGATACGAGGGTTGGAACTTAAATAGTGGCAACTATTTATTCACAACAGATACAAAAGCGTTACGTGTTCGAACCTGTTCCTATCCTTCAGAGTAGTCACCAGCGTTCTGCAACATCCGTTGCCAGCAATGTGGAGGCGTAGCATACCATTAGCAGAACCTGTTCTGTTGATGGTGCGAATGGAGTGGTCTACTGCCTGTCGAATCTCTCGAACATTTCTGAAGCGAATGCCACTAAGTAGTTCCTTTATCTTCGGAATCGAATCAAAGTCTCAAGGACTTAAATCCGGGGAATATACTGGATGGTACAGTACTTCCAGGTCCCATTGACCGAAAAGAGCATTCACAGCTCGCGTTGTATGCGTACGCGCATTGTCGTGCAAAATGATGGGTGGATTGCACGGAAAATGTTGCTGCTTCTTTCGTAAAGCGTCGATAACTGTCCACTAACGCAGCAACAGTATGCATTTCCTTTTCTTGACAGTCGCTAGGACGACGTTCCCGATGTATTTCTGCCACAGTCTGCCGACCCTTCGTTGAAGGCTTTTGCTGAACGTGCCACTATTCTTTACGGCAATGCCGATTCCCCGCGCGCCTTTTGAAAGTCTTGATGACACTATCGTGCTGTTAGACCTCAGACACATTCAGTCTTGATCCAACTCCATTGTTCCTGTTTTGACAACATAGTGACACCGTTAGAGTCCACACAGGATAAGGTGGACGCTGCGCAGAGACGAGTTTTCGTCTGAAGCGCCGGTCGAGATCATTCCTTCTTTGGGAAGATGAGGCCCCGTCAGTCCACTTCCGCCAGCCGTCCGGTGATCTGGGCACTTCCCCTCCAATGGCCACTACCTGCTCTGGCCACTACCCCAACCACTGCCGCTCTCCTCATGCTTCCCCAGCCGTCTGCGCATCTACCGGCCAATGTATCCTGTGTGCATTCTTACGTTAGACCATTCGCTCACAAGTGACTGTTATTCTAGATTGTGCACACGCCAGTGAAGTGGGACGGGTGAGTCCATTTGCTCGGAGGTATAGGTATGTCAACAATGTGTGCTGTCAAAAAGTAGATTCCATTGCCTGGTTTCTTCACAGCAGTTTTTCCACTGTTTAAATTCCAACCCCCACATAAAAAAAAAATAAATAAAAATAAAAAAAACCCACAGGAAATGTATTCACAACTACAGATACGAATCAGCATCAACTGTTAAATTTAATGGCAACATATGAACATGTATGCCGCAAACATTTCCAGGACTGTCCCAAATTACAGTATGACACACCTGGCTACTGCTCATGAGTGTTCATACATGCCTCAATGTAGGCCAAGTCTCACCGTTGGGGGGACGCTCATTACACATTTCACAGGCTTTTTTGTGCATCATTTAAATATGAAGTGCAGTGTCCGTATTTATCGATGGAACCAATTCAAAAATGTCTTTCAGACATGCAAGCATTTGTGCTTAGCGACACATTCAGTCACTCAAACCGGGTGATCAAAAAGTCAGTATAAATTTGAAAACTTAATAAATAATGGAATAATGTAGATAGAGAGGTAAAAACTGACAAACATGCTTGGAAAGACATGGGGTTTTAGTAGAAGGGGGGAAAAGTTCGAAAAATGTCCGACAGATGGCGCTTCATCTGATCAGAAAAGAAATAATTAGCTTAACAAATTAAGACAAAGAAAAGATGATGTTCTTTACAGGAAATGCTCAATATGTTCACCATTAAAATGTTGTGAACAGCACTGTAAAGCATGTCCGGAGTTATGGTGAGGCATTGGCGTCGGATGTTGTCTTTCAGCATCCCTAGAGATGTCGGTCGATCACAATACACTTGCGACTTTAGGTAACCCCAAAGCCAATAACTGCACAGACTGAGGTCTGAGGACCTGGGAGGCTAAGAATGACGAAAGTGGCGGCTGAGCACACGGTCATCACGAAACGACGCGCGCAAGAGATCTTTCACACGTCTACTTTTTTTTCTTTAATAAAAGGTTCTCAGCCAAGATCGCTTTCTTCTTTTAATTATTCGACCGGTTTCGACGTGCTAGACGCAATCTTCAGACCTGTAAATTTTTACATCACCGCTATAACAACAATTTCTAATAAAGCACATTGGTATACATCAATATTGATGTGTCACGCAATGTATACAAATGTGCTATATTAGAAATTGTTGTTATAGCTGTGATGTAAAAAATTACGACAGGTCTGAAGATGGCGTCTAGCACATAGAAACTGGTCATATAATTAAAAGAAGAAAGGGATCTTGGCTGAAAACCTTTTATTAAACAATTCCAATTTCTTTGTTCTAATAAAACCCCATGTCATTCCAAGCATGTGTGTCAGTTTTTACCTATCTACATTATTCCGTGATTTATTAAGTTTTCAAATTTATACTGACTTTTTGATCACCCGGTATTTATGTAGATAGATTCTATTAGTTAGACACGGAGCTCTGTCACAGGGTGCCGAAGTTGTGGGCACCGGATATATCATCATAGGTGCACTGTCAAATTGCTGTCACATTGAATACCATAAAAAAATACGAAATATTATGTTAAACAGGGAACGAATTTAAAACGTTCACATCACGGTGGAAACATTTTTCGACGTTTTTCTTACGACAGCGACCGCACCAAATGAATTATGTACATTAGATCAGAACATAATTATCTTGAAAATGGCGCAATACTAAAATAAATCTATTGCATAATAAAATAGATCAGTTACGCAACTTTCTGGATTTACTTATAAATATATCATGTCTTTAAAAGACATCAAACGTGCTGCGGGCCCCCAATACAAGAAATTTTACAGACACGTTGTAATAGCTGTACAAGGGGCATTTGTTACTGCGGCAGATTATACAACCTACTTCAGAACTTACAAATCCATAACGTGCGGATATCTTTATTTAAGAGTGTGTTCAATACTGCCTGGAAGGCAAAACTATGTAAGACGCCGTCTCGTGTTCAGAGCATGTAAGAGACAGTCTGATGCAGTTCAGTCCCTCAACTCAGAACAGTCTCTAAGTGTGCGCAGCTGAACTGCTCGAGAATATTGACTCTGATGCCCTCGCCATGCGGGAGAAAACGGCCGGACCCGTTTAACATTACACAAGTAGGAACCCGCTTAGGGCGACATGTTGAGCGAATAACTGCACTATCGCAGGTAAGAGTAAGTAGGATTTCTTGGAACTGATAGGTTGCGTGACTGGAGAGAAACGAATGCGAGCGCTGAAAAACAAATTTCGCAACAAGGTGAAGGCTTCGCTACGTAGAGCGGTTCTAGCGCGACAAACACGAAATAAGAAGGTCGCCGGAACGAGTTTGGCGAGGTCCGTCAAGCGGTCGCCATATGTCTCGAAGACCCGTTGCTGGTGAATGGCGTCGCCGAAACACCAGAAACAAAATCGACGACAGCAAAATCCATTTCACACCTGACCTTTAGACATAGAACTTTCATAACAGCTACACGGAAGCTATGCGGCACTATCTGTGACAAGAAGCGCTGTAACCACGACTTTTTGACTATTCGAATGTTTTGTGTTATGGGTAGTTAGTGATAGTACACTTCAGCAAACCAGTTTTGCAGTGTACATATATAGACGATAACTCCATCACCCACGAGGCTGCAGTTAAATTCATTAACTAAGATGCACACACATAGCCCACTTCCATTTAGCCTGATGCAGCAGTAGTGGTTCAATGTTTCAAAATACAAACAGCTAACTGCAACAGGTGTTGGGACTAGCTGCAAGTCCAGACAATGGTCGAATTTAACAGTATTTCGATTATTATTTGGTTGTTTAAGCCTTTACGGTATCTACAGTAAGCTTTTAAAAAGAGTGTAAAAACTGAATGGAGAAACCTTAAGGACTTAATTTGCAACCACTGTCAGTATGCCAGCTACTGTACTAGAACCCGACAGGAAGCTGTTCGCTTTACCACGGCACAAAAAAACGGAGTAACTCCTGGACAAACGTGTAAAAGGCGACAACTAGCTTGAAATAATTTTTTTTACATGTAGCGCATTTTTTAAGTATCCCATTACAAATATAATGAATCGCTGAATGTGTTGGTAAGTTCAAAGCTCGAGAACGACTGTACCAATTAGGCAATTTTAATTTTTTTTTCAAATATTTTTTGTAGTGCGAGGAAGGTCCTTATCGAAAATAAAAGTAAGGAAAAACAGAAACACGTAAAGACTAAGTTCCCTTCATCAATTTAAACTTCTCTTCATCTGTATTTCACTGAACACCTAAATGGCTGAACCAATTTGCTGAAATTTTGCGTGTGTGTTTGAGTGCCCCTCCCCCTCCTGGATGGTTTAGACTCACATTTGAGACCGATAGATGAGTTCAAAAAACAGAAAAATTGAAACTGGTCATTCGTATAGAGGTCATCACTATGTTTTAGAATCATATTTCTGTTGGTAGAAGTTTATTAATAATGACGCGGTTTGTACACTTAGCGTATCTTCGCTTCATTTTTAACTAGTAACAACATCGCGAATGTATGGCATAAAGTCAGCGCCACACGCCAGACGCACGAGAACGATCGTGTAGAAGGCAGCGGATGACCGGCAGCCAATCACACGCGGCGCCGCGCCTGGAGAGAGCAACGGAGAAGCGCGCCCTCTACAAGCAGCTTTATATAGGCTGACATGCGTCTAGGAGGATACATCTGAACTCGACTCCAAACTAGGCAGTTACTAGGATTCAGCGCAGCTAGCGTCGTGCAAGAAGACGCCGCCGCGAGAACAGACAAACTCTCTCATAAACCAGAGTATACCTTAGTAAATAAAACTTGTATTACTAATCTGTATAACTGTTTTAGCTGTTCACACATCCCATTAAAATGGTCATCTATTCTGACAAATCCCAGTCTCCAACTTTTGAAATCCATCCTTCCCAGTTGGATATTATGCTTCGCATGTAATCGCATTTTTGATACGACATTGTACTAGAATCCACCTTCCAGTTTTATAACCTCAATATGACTATTGAAGGCAACCACACCGCGAAGAATAACTGCTAGACACACTTACCAGTTATCTGATACCATGTCATTGATCATACTAGTTAATCTCAGAAACTTCCTTCATCGAAGTCTGTCTGGGTTCCTGAACGTGGTGAATAATAGATCTCAAAGCGAAGTTACTTTCCCTATTTCAAAATCATTTTTGTAACGCATAATTGACTCTCCTCATGCCTTCCAAAACTCCTAATATTTAACCTCTTCAGTCCTGGTGTAACATATATGCTTCATCCGTTCCTGATTTGTTTCCTCGTGAAATAACAGCTGCAGATAGCGAACGCCGACTGTATACTGTTCTCTGATGTCGCCGCAACACGAAGTTTCTTTGTCAAGCTTTTCCGTCGCATCAACAGCTGGCAGGAGCAGTAAAAAGTTGCGTATTTTCGACATTGGCGCCAAGGGTGACAATAGACGAGGTATATATTGTGTTAATTTGGTGTTTTGAATATATTTAGTGCATTTACAAAACGCTGAATAGCTATAGATTGTGCAAATCCTCAAACTGTAGCTTTATTATTAGTTTTTACTATGATTTTCTTCATTTGTTTAAAATGTAGAGTATATGCTACATTCGGCAGTTAGCATTACAAAGTGCCCTAGAGTTTTTTCGTGCAATGTTTTGCATTTAAACATAGATTGCAGATAAAATACGTTCGTAATTACAATTAAACTGTTGACAGTTTAATAATGAAATGTAAAAATGCAGAAAACTGTGAATATTTCAGTTTGAAGGTTAGATTTCTTGATTTGCTTGTTTGTCAGCGGAAGAAATTTTGAAACTTCTGGAGACATTTGTTTTGGAAACTGAAGAGGATGAAGAAGATGATGAAACTCTTCCAACAAGTTTAGTGGATAGAGGAAGGGGATAAAGAGGTAGAAGAAATTGAATGTAATGAAACTGAAAATCTAGGAAGGGAATCATTGCGCCCACACAGGATCAGGGATGAAATGCAAAAGCGAAGGCACAAATCAGAAACATTACTAACTGATAGGAAAATAGTGGTTACTGGTACAATCATGAGGAACCGAATACTTAGACAATGCCAGTTCAAGAAGGACAGTGATATGAAACGAGAGGGTAGGGGAAGCAATGACCAAATAGTCAGAGAAAATGAAAAAATGGCATTAATAAAATGGTTTGCTAGCAGAGCAATAGACTTATCATCCACAAACCAAGGAATTTTAGCAGTTGAGAAATGTTTGAGGGGGTCAAATAAGGGCAATGCCTACATCCACACTCCACGACCAAATGTTGTAAAGTTATATAACAGTGAGATGGGAGGATTAGAAATATTGTATAGAGTAATAGAAAAATATTGCATGATAAATAGAACAACGATTAACCATTTTTTTCTTTTAATTTGTGCATAGCCAGTGAATAGATTCAGTACAGAGAAATGCTCGAACATTAGGATGGCCTAAAAGACATTTTGTCATACTTAAAAAATTGCAATAACGGAACGTTTGATCTATTTCTAAAGAGATGATCAACTCATTACGGAAACAGATGAAGTGGCAAATGAAACTTGTAAAGTGCGCAATCATACTCAACTTTTGCTGCATACTAGTGCTATGACGAAAATGTTATACATGTGCAAGTAATGAAAACTGATCAAAAAGTAGATCAAGATGGAGATTACAGGGCTGTAAAGGAATTACTTTTATAATTTGTGCTACATGTAAAGTCAATCATTGTTTTACTTCGGCTCATAACTGTTTTTATGAATTTCATAGAAAATAAGTGAGTAATGCATCAATATTGTATTAAAATCAGTTTCATATGTAAGAAACAGTTCAACGAATCTTTCATATAAATTAATACAAATTTATTTTCTCTTGTAGCAACTATCCTCCAACTTTTCATCTATGCAGTATGTACGAGTAGTGACCCAATGTAGCACATATGCTGCATACCATAAAAAGTTACTACAATTTGAAAAAAAAGAAAAAAAAAATTGTGCCTATTTCTGTTATTTGTTACCTACTGGAACTTTTAAAACTGAATCAAGTGGTATTTTTTCATTAAATGTGATGTCGGGTCTGAAGGGGTTAAGTTATCGTGGCAACAGCTATCCAACAATCTTGAATAAAATGAACCCATAGTTAAATAAGCTTATAGCAAAATGCCATACCAAATTGTAATGTAGCATGCTAAAACGGAGTATAATACCATGCAAAATCCGTGATAAGACGCCTCAGACTAGTGGCTATCCCGTGCGGCCAGAATGTCTTACTTAGCCAAACACCTTAGAGTTCTTTGACTGGTTGTACCGCCTAATGAGTACTCCATTATGACATAACATTATGCTAACACATTTGTAATTTGGCGGTAGGCAGGGGTGAGATAAACTTGTAACGGCTAAAGTATGGGTCCGATTCCCGCTGGGGGTAAGAGTTTTTAACAGCCACGAAAATACCATCTGCACCTCCAGTAAGGCCAAGTAAAGAACGCAGAACTCTGCCTTGTTTCAAATCAACATTGCACATGTCCATGCGCTAATAAGTTAAACAGAGTTTTCATTTTTTTCTCAAAATATTAAACCCCTCCGCGCCTCTACGAACGGTGCGAACTACTAGTGAACAATGTGATATTTGACGCCTCATAGCGTCAGGTTAAGAGTGACAGTATGTGCGGTGTTGGAGTCCCCGGAAGAAACAATAAATATATCAGCAATATTCCTTCCTATTATACAATAACAAATGGTGCCGAGTTCGAGTCCCTGAGGAGAAAAAATCAATTGTATCGTCGTTCCAGATACCAGTATAACGCTATTTGTGAACATATTTAGGATCTGATATGTGATTGTGCTTAGTTAACAATTCATCAATGTACTGCATTCTATTCCACAACTATATGATGTATGACATCGTTGTGTTGCACTATATTACATATCTTCAGCGTTTACCTCTCAGCAGTTCTTAGGTTGTCATTTATTTCCGGATCTTGGAAACCGATACTAACTAAAACATCAGTGTTTTACGTCTATTTATGCCTAATCGCGCCTAGATCAGGCACACAACAGTTGTTAAGTTATCAGTGCGTTCAAATTCAGACCACAAAAAAAAGAAAAACAAAACAAATCAAAAACCTATCTAGTCAATAAATAAGTGTGAAACGTTTCTGACTTTTCACTTATCTCAACGAAATTTAATTTACAAGTGTTACTGTCTCATCTCTAATGACGTGTATTCTAATATTTGTTGTACGGCTGTTGGTTTGCACCTTGACTAAATGCCATAAGGAGAAATAGTCTTTAGTGTCTTACGTAGTATCTATTATGGGTAGGTAATAACTGTTCCGTGAAATGATGTGACGACCTGCGAAGCAGCTGTGATATGTTGGTTGCATAGCGTCAGGTGTGGCCTCCACTTTTAGAATTCAGGGGTGATCCACTTTTTTGCTGTCAAGTGTACAAATATCATTATTGCCACAATAGATCCATGAAGTTAACAAGTTTCCATTATGCACTCCAGAAATATTCTGTTTGTTTCCCTTTCCTCACATGACACATTTGTGTAAGGTAGCCCATTTAGTTCCACGCTTTACATCAAGGGTCATCACAGCGGCAGTCACTCATTATCTGTTCTCTTCCAGTCCTCTTGTTACTCAGAGAAAACAGTCACAAGACGTTAGGTCAGACGACTTGTCTGGAATGTCAACACGGATTTAGAAAATATCGTTCATGCGAAACACAACTAGCTCTTTACTCACACGAAGTGATGGGTGATATCGACAAGGGTTCGCAAATTGATTCCGCAGTTCTTGATTTCCAGGAGGCTTTTGACACCGTACCTCACAAACGACTTCTAATCAAATTGCTTGGCCGGCCGCGGTGGCCGAGGAGACTGAGGCGCTTCAGTCACGGTCTGCACGGCCACCACGGTCGGGGGTTCGAATCCCCCCTCGGGCATGGATATTTGTACCGTCTTTAGTATCAGGTAGTTCATAAGTAGTTTGTAAGTTTAGGGACTGATGACCCCGTAGTTAAGTCCCCTAAGCTTAACAAACATTTGAGCATTTCAAATTGCGTGGTTCTGGTATATCGCCCCAAATTTGCGACTGGATAGGGGATTTCCTGTCAGAGAGAAGACAGTTTATACTAATCGATGGTAAGGCATCGACTAAAACAGAGGTGATATCGGGCGTTCCACAGGGTAGTGTTATTAGTACTCTGCTATTACTTATTTACATAAACGATTTGGGAGAAAATCTAAGTAGCTCTCTTACGTTGTTTGCAGATGACGCCGTCATTTACCGTCTAGTAAAATCATCTAAGATCAAAACCAACTGCAGAATGATCTGAATAAGATATCACTGTGGTGTGAAAACTAGCAGTTGACTCTAAAATAATGAGAAGTATGAAGTCGTCCACATGAGTACAAAAAGAAATCCGTTAAACTTTATTTACAAGTTAAATAAATCAAAAGTGAATGCCGTGAACTCCACTAAATACCTAGGAATTACTATTACTTCAGACGTAACTTGGAAAGAACACGTAGATAATGTCGTGGGAAAGGCGAAACAGAGACTGCGTTTTATTGGCAGAACCCTTAAAAGATCGAACAGAACTACTAAAGAAACTGCATACACTACGCTTGTCCGTCCTTTTTTGGCGTATTGCTGCCCAGTGTGGGATCCTTATCAGGTGGGTTTGACGGAGGACAAAGAAGGGTAGCTCGTTTCGTATTGTCTCGATACAGGGGAGACAGCGTTACGGAAATGATACGGGATCTGTGATGGGAATCATTACAACAACGGCGCTTATCGCTGCGTCGTGGGCTACTTACGAAAGTCCAATCGCCAACATTCTCCTCCGGATGCAAAAATATATTGTTGACTCCCACGTTCACAGAAATGATCATCAGAATAAAATACGAGAAATCAGAGCCCGAATGGAGAAATTCAGGCGTTCTTTCTTCCCACGCGCTATTCGAGAATGGAATGGGAGATAAAATAGTATAACGGTGGTTCGATGAACCCTCTGCCAGGCACTCTGCAGAGTATCCCATGTAGATGTAGATGTAGATGTAAAGGAAACAGAGTTACTGTAACGTCACCAATCACCCAATCTAGCTACAACACTCATCTTGCGTTGGGAAGTTGGGTAGCTGCCTCTGGTAGTGACGGAGCAACTGTACACGAGTGGTGGTCGTTGGAAATGTCAAAATCCGTCACCTCTCGCAGTGTTTCCTGAAAGCCACCAGCATGGCGTCTTCAGACGGCTGACCCAGAAGTCGCAGTGCTTGCCCTGGTCGCTGGATACCTCAGAATCGGTGGATGAGGCTGAATTGAAATGAAAACGTGCCAGTTTCAGACACACTTCATTCTGGTCTTCCACACACTTGTTCGGATGCTCCAAGGTGGGATACTTAATCTAAATGTAATCACATGGAACAGTCATCACTGACTGTGGGCAGATACAGGAAAAATTCTGTGTACAGACTTTGCTATGAGGTTGGGTGACTATAGGAAGGACAACTGCTTTCACATACAACCAAGTTCAGACAGATTTCCGTACAGCCTTATCCGCAGACAGATTTAATTATGTCAATTGGTGTGACATTTGACAGGTTTCTGGTTCTGAACTAATAGGTAAATTAAAAAAAATGTTCAATTTTGTTTGTAAAGCTATGGGACCAAATTGCAGTGGTTATCAGTCCGTAGACTTACAAACTACTTGGCCGCGGTGGAGTAGCCGAGCGGTCTAAGCCGCCTCGATGCGGATCACCCGATTGCTCGCCGTTGGAGGTTCGAGTCCTCCCTGGGGCATGGGTGTGTGTGTGTTGTCCTTAGATTAGTTTAATTTAGTTTAAGTAGTTTGTAAGCTACGGACTGATGACCACGCAAGTTTGGTCCGATAGATTTACAAACATTTGAATTTTTTACAAACTAATTGAAGTAACTTGCTGTAGGAGAACATACACATACACAGACATACACGCCCTATGGAGGACTGGAACATCCGACGGGGAGGAACCGCGCACTACGCATCAAAGCGCGTTAGAGCACTCGCCCAATCCCGTGCGACTTGGAATTTTCAGTCAATGTAGAGGAGCTTCAATTTAAGCGTGGGTTCAATTATGAGTGTCACTCAGGATCACACGTAAATGTGAATGTCTTTACTAGCTATTTCTGGTATTTACCTGTCTAAAATAAAAATTTAGAGTTATCATTTACTTTCCATGGGCTGATACCATGCCAAATAAATACCCTTCCTTCCAATTGAATATTATGTCAAGCAAATTTCTAAACCTAAAATTATTGTAAAACGAGGAATTTCAAACTTTGATCTATTCGATATAAAATATCTTAATCGTTTTAATCTAAAACCTTTCTTCTCAGTAATTATTTCATTAGGTTTAATATAATCTCCCTGCAGCTATGAGAAAGAGTGGTAGTATTTGTATGTAAGATGGATTGTTTGTCAGATGCGTTACACGATAGGGTAAGAGCAATTTAAATACATAAACTGCAATCTAATGCTAAGATCCATCATCTTAGGTTTCACGTTACGGAGTATGGTGTGGTGTTTCACAGACGCGCCCACTATAGTAACAGACAATATTCCAGTAAAATTAGGTCAGTTAGGCGCCAAGCACAGCATGCGTCTTGTAAATACCAGTGAGGGGGCGCCAGCAGCAGCGACACATGCCCTGAATAAACCAGACAGTCCAGAGACGCTTCACAGTAAATGCAAGCACTGCAAACTAATAGTCATGAAATGTACAGTATCACGTCTCCTCCCACTGACAGCAACCTCTTCTTGCAGGAATATGTAGCATCACGGGATTCGTGCTACCTTCTTGTGAATCTAAGGTCATGGGGGAAGTCTGCTTTATCAAATACGGACCGTGAAGTGGTCTGAAAATAGGGGACTGGACTAACTTCACATTTGACAACTAACCGAGGAACTGGAAACCAAACCGAACGAGATGGCGCAGCAGTGACAAAAAAATGTTCAAATGTTTGTACAGCTTATGGGACTTAACTACGGGGTCATCAGTCCCTAAACTTACAAACTACTTATGAACTACTTACGAACTAGGACGGCACAAATATCCATGCCCGAGGGGGGATTCGAACCCCCGACCGTAGTGGTCGTGCAGACCGTGACCGAAGCGCCTCAGTCCCCTCGGCGCAGCAGTGACACACTAGACTCACATCGGGTGGTCGGTGGATCAATACCACCTCCGGCCGTCCAGATTTAGTTTTTACCTTATTTCTTAAAATCACTCCAGGTAAATGCCGGGATGGTTCCTTACGAAGGGCAGGGGTGTATGCATTCTACTGCATACCAATCTACAGTTTTGTTCCAAACTTGATGAAATTTGGAACACATGACCGTCGGACCAAGAGGAAGGTTGCCGTGTGTGTAACGGTCACGTACAAAACATAGTTCAGGAGATACGACGTCATAAACAGTGACAGGCATGATTAGCCGTCCACTCAAACAAAAGGTTTTAATTTGGAACGTCTTCCCTAGTAACTCTATCCGCAAACACCTTCAGTGGTACTTTCTAATACTCCACTCTACGCTCTTGGAGATATGCACTCCTCACCATTAAAATTGCTACACCACGAAGATGACGTGCTACAGACGCGAAATTTAACAGAGAGGAAGCAGATGCTGTGATATGCAAATGATTAGCTATTCAGAATATTCACACAAGGTTGGCGCCTACAACGTACTGATATGAAGAAAGTTTCCAACCGATTTCTCATACACAAACAGTTGACCGGCGTTGCCAGGTGAAACGTTGTTGTGATGCCTTGTTTAAGGAGGAGAAATACGTACCATCACGTTTCCGACTTTGATAAAGGTCGGATTGTAGCCTATCGCGATTGCGGTTTATCGTATCGCGACATTTCCGCTCGCTTTGGTCGCGATTCAGTGACAGCAGAATATAGACTCGATGGCAACGCGGAACGCCGTGCTGGATCCCAACGGCCTCGTATCACTAGCAGTCCATATGGTAGGCATCTTATCCACATGGTCCGTAACGGATCGTGCAGCCACGTCTCGATCCCTGAGTCAACAGATGGGGATGTTTGACAACAACCATCTGCACGAACAGTTCGACGACGTTTGCAGCAGCATGGACTATCAGCTCGGAGACCATGGCTGCGGTTACCCTTGTCGCTGCATCACAGACAGAAGCGCCTGCGATGGTGTACGCAACGACGAACCTTGGTGCACGAATGGGAAAACGTCATTTTTTTCGGATGAATCCAGGATCTGTTTACAGCATCATGATGGTCGCATCCGTGTTTGGCGACATCGCGGTGAACGTACAATGAAAGCGTGTATTAATCGTCGCCATACTGGCATATCAACCAGCGTGATGGTATGGGGTGCCATTGGTTACATGGTCACCTCTTTGAACAGCGGCCGTTACATTTCAGATGTGTTGCGACCTGTGGCTCTACCCGTCATTCGATCCCTGCGAAAGCCTAGATTTCAGCAGGATAATGCACGACCGCATGTTGCAGGTTATGTACAGGCCTTTCTCGATAAGGAAAGTGTTCGACTGCTGCCCTGGTCAGCACATTATCCAGATCCCTGACCAATTGAAAACGTCTGGTCAATGGTGGCCGAGCAACTGGCTCATCACAATACGCCAGTCACTACTCTTGTTGAACTGTGGTATCGTGTTCAAGCTGCATGGGCATCTGTACCAGTAAGCTCTGTTTGACTCAATGCCCAGGCACATCAAGGCCATTATTAAGGCCAGAGGTGGTTGTTCTGGGTAATGATTTCTCAGGATCTGTGCACTCAAATTGCGTGAAAATGTAATCACATGTCTGTTCTAGTATAATATATTTCTCCAATGAATACCCGTTTATCATCTGCATTTCTTCTTCGAGTAGCAATTTTAATCGTCAGTAGTGCACATTATTGTGTGTCCAGGAGATATGACGTCATATGCATTGAGCTACGTCAAAACGAAACAACAGCGTAAACATCAGTACAGATACAGGAGAAATGAATAGAGCAGGACACGAAGCGACGGACAGAGGGGCGAGAAGGAGATGGACACGGGTTTTCAGCTAGTATTGCCAACCTTATGTCAGGCAGAACCAGCAAACTGGGCTTGAAATCTATATTACGTCAGCGTTGCGTTTTATTATCGGCCGACTAGTTTCGAACTGACAAGTGGTTCCAATTATATATATATATATATATATATATATATATATATATATATATATATATATATATATATATATATGTGTGTGTGTGTGTGTGTGTGTGTGTGTGTGTGTGTGTGTGTGTGTGTCTAAGCGATTAAATTTTACTAACTAGCTTCTATCCATAATTACACAATGATTAAATAAATAAATTCGTTGTAACACATCAATTTGCTGATTTAGGTGGCAATAAATTTTAACTTTTTGTCGAAAAAGGGAAAAGTGGAAACACATTAAAAGTGGAAAGTTAAATAAAGCGTTCAAAGGAGCTGACCAGTTCATAACTGGAATTGAAGTGGAAAAGCATTCCAGAGGTAACGTTACAAAGTCAATAAGGTCGCGTCCAGACCTCCTCCAGACAAAAGCAGGCTGCGGTGGCAGGCAGGTCCGTTATATAAGAGTTCTCGGCAGGAATGTCGGTGAGCAAGGACTGCGCGGGAGGTCGCTTCGGGCCAGCATCAGTGGACCTTCAGCTGGTCCCACAATCCCAATTCACGAGATTCCGGAAGCGATTTAACACGTGCAAAGGGCAGGTCATTATTTGTACGAAACAAGAACTCATCTCTAGTTCGAAACAGGACAGGAAATGCGAAAATAGAGGCTCCGTAGTGTACATGAACTGAAACAACAATTTCACTACTGTCCGTTCATAGAAAGTAATTTGGAAATCTTTTATGGATATACTAGCTGAAAACCCGGCGTTTCCCGGGTATTTATTTCTTCCAGTCTTGAGTTAGTACTTTTTTCTTCTCTCTCTTTGTTCATCTCCTCATTTACCCCCTATTCCAACCCATTTGTTCCCAACTCTCTGCCCTCCAATCTGCCATTAGTCCATCTCCTTTCCCTTCTCTCTGTTGACCTGCTCCTCCCTCCTGTTCCTTTTTCTGTCCATTTCCTCCTCCCTCTCCCTCTGTTCATCTCCTTTCACCTGTCTGTCACCATCTCATTCTCCTCCTCCATCCTCTCTCTCTCCCGCCACCTCTTTCTGTCCGTCGGCCCCTCCACCTAATTCTCTCCCATCTATATATGAAAACATACATATATGCGCCAAGTTTCATGGTGACTGGTCAAACGGTGTCGAAGTCGCAATGTACCCTTCACCCTGCTAAATTCACTGGATTGCAGATTTCAAAAATCTCCTTCATGAAAACATACATTTATGTGCAGACTTTTATGGTGAAGAGTCAAACAATTTGGATGTTTGTTGTAACGTAGTCTCCACCATACACCTACGGAGGCTTACGAAAGGTAGCCCAGGTATGCGCCATCTTCATTCCACGTTTCATTCAAATCCGTCCAGCTGTTTTAGCGTGAAGAGTAACAAACGTTTTTAACACATTGTAAGGTCACATATTTTTGGAAACATTTTTGTTTCAATCTTATTAAAATTTATATATAAAGAACGGTCTAGAGTGCAAATTTTTTTTCGACTAGTTTCCATCTTATTTTAGACGCACTACAAGGCTACTAGTTTCCTGCTAGTTCCACAACATCAATGAAGCTTAATTTCCTGAAGATGGTCTAAAATTAAAAAATTCAATTTTTGCACTCTAGACTATTCTTTATATATACATTGTAAGGTATTCTTCGCCATACACCATAAGGTGGCTTACGAAAGGAAGTCTATGTATTAAGTCCCTGTATTAAGCTACCTCTGTTCCAAATTTCAATCATATCCGTCCAGACATTTCAGCGTAAAGGCGTAAGAAACGAATTAACTAATTGTAAAGCACCGTCCGTGATGCACCATACCAGGTTAATTTTAGTATGCCTATAACCTTCGCGCGAGTCCAAACAATGAGTTAAAGATTTATCGCAATAGGATGTACGGTATGGCCATGCATAAAATACGAACAAAAAGACAACAAAGAAACAATTTTATACATTAGATTTATTTTCAATTTTTCATTAATACCATACGTTGGTAACAGCAAATTCCTTCTACTGATGGTTTTTCACCCCAATGATTCGGCACGCTTCGATGTCCATAAAAAAGCCGACAGCCAAAAACTCGTCATTTAAAAATGTGAATGAAGAATGCTTTCCACTGAAGCATATTTTTAAATAAATTCTTACTTTAAAATGCTTATATAAAATTCACATGGTGTGCACAATACTTACGTTTTAAATGTTTCTTTGATGATTATCACCCTGAACAATGTAACGTAACTTCCAGAGAGCTGCTAGAATTTCAGAAATTTCATTTCATGCGAAACTTCGTCGAAATCTGAAAATTAACTGTTTAGTCAGGTTAGTTAATTGAAATGATTGTAGGTAATCTAAATATATTAATACTGCACTAATAAACTGAAATGTTGAATCATATTTATAAATTTCATCAGGATCGGAATACAACTATAGAAGCTGACGAAGTGCATATGTTAAGTATCCTCCGTCATGCACCATCCAAAATTTTATGTGACAGTGACCTTCCTCTTGTTTTGAAGGTCAAGGGTCGAAAATGCCAAGAAGATTTTAGGATGAAAAAAGTGTCCTTATTTGCATGTCGGCTGATGACACAGGTTTTAAACCATATAATTGTTTACGACGACAGATGCCCTGAACTATATGTTGTAAGCAGTTCTTACCCCTAAGTTAATTGTTACCTCAAGAAAGGATATGTGTACCAAATTTGGTTGAAATCTGTACAGTGGTTTAGAAGCAGATGTTTGCATGATGCAGTACTTTTCCGCTCATTTCATTTTTTCTTACATCATATCTCCTGTATTATTTGTTGTACAGTCATTTAATGGTGCTTATGGCCATCTCGAAAGTACAAGCAATATGTTGACAAAGTTTCATAACAATCGGTTGAGCGGTACGGCCACGCATAAAATACGAACATACAAAGAAGGTTAATAAACGAACTACATTGTGGAATATATCGGTTTCTTTCCATTGTAATTATCCTAAAAACAAAAAGTTTCGCCCTGCTGTCGTTCGCCTGTGTCCCATCGACTGCCTGGGAACCACTACTACCCTGTCATGGATGGCTCATGCCTCGACTGATCCACATCAAAATTACTATTTTTTTTTTCTAAACGCTTGGCCATCTGGAGCTACCATTTCCGTAGCTTCTATATCCGGCCAAGTACTACTTCACTATATATACAAGTGTTACGTGCAGAAGTTCATACGTTTGCTACTCTTTCAGGCTGAAATGGGTGAATGGATTTAGACTAATTTAGAATGAAGAGAGCTTATATCCTGGATTAACACATAAGACATCTTTGATGGTGCACAGTACGGTTCATAGGAGAGCGTATCTGCCAATAGCCTTTGACGCCGTTTCATCGAAAGTAGGCAGATGTTTGTAGATATTAGGCACGGAAGGAGATAGACTGAGCTAAGACGACGAGGAAGACGAAGGAGAGGAGGTGACGGTAGAAATGGACAAAGGAGGAGGAGGAAATCGACAGAAGGAGAGGAGGAAGAAGTTTAGATGGAAAAAGAGAGGAAAAGAGGCTGAGTTAGAGCGAGGACAATGAGAACATAAGGAAGGGAGATGAGATAGAGAGAATGGGGTGGCGGTTATGGGCAGGTGAAAGGACGGGAATAACAGAGATAGAGGGAGGATGAAGTGATGGACAGAGAGAGGGCAGAAGGAACGAACAGACATAGGGGAACGGGCGAAGAAATAATAAAAGATTGGAATAAATACATAATGCTACTCTGCATTACAAGCACCATCGTTAATAGGAGGAGGAGAGGTGGAGGACGTCTGGAGATCAATAGAGATAACAGGAGGAGGAGAAGGACAGAGACACTGCGAAATAATCTTATAAATTAAAAGAATCTACGAAAACTAAAGTCAGTGGACCAGATCAAACTACTGGACCGATTTCGTTCATTTCTGCTGTAAACGAAAAGTATTCATCCACAAATTTGTCACCAAGTATCAGAATTTACATAACTCTCGTATTGTTTTTTCTATACTCAAACGCGATTTCCTTCTGTATATTTCTTATAAGGATGTCCTTGCTGTAAACTAAAGTCAGTCGGTCAGGCCGTTCTATCCGACCGATTTTCTTCATTTTCACTTGAAATGAAACGTATTCATTAGCAGATTTATCATCAAGCATCATAATTAACTTGAGTCTCTCCATCCTTTATTTTTATTCATGCGCGGTGTCCTTCTGTCCTTGCACTGAATATTTTAATCGGTTTGTTTTACGATATCTTCGGTTCTTTTTGACCTAGCAATACTCAGCGGATCAAGCTCTTTCATTTGCGCTTTTAAACACTCGCATTAATTGATTCTAAAGAAAGCTATGCGTGAACATTCAGCTTTACCTCCATTTTTTCCCATTTTTTTTTTGTCATTCCACTAACGGTGTGAAGTATTCGCACGCGACCTCTAGCTGACTGTGAAAAGTAAGTCCGCTCTGATTGCAATAAGTTCCTAATAAGAAGCTTTTTCATAAAAGCTTATTGCAGTGAGGGCGGACTTGTTTTTGACAATGATCACATTTGCCTACGGATGCCTGCATTTCACGATAACATTGAATTATTCACATATTTTGTGGTTCATTTTGTAATTACCTGCTTTTCCGTGTTACAGGTGAGTTGCGAGCGACACGAGTTCTCTCAGTTGGCCCATTTGTCTCAGAAAGTGTTTCACTTATGTGATAATGCAGATGCACTAATGGTGAGTTTCAGCAGTAACATTTTTACTTTTTTTCCATCATCAGTTGCCTGTAACAGTTAAAACATTTATATACATGTGGCGTCTGTTCCGAAAGAAGAGACGTCACTTCTGATCCTGCAGTTATTACTATTTCATATTCACTGAATATATGACTTCAACTGCGAATGGGCAAAGCAGAAAATATGTACCCAGTCGGGATTCGAATCGGGTTCTCCCGTTTTCTAGGCAGTTGTGCTGACCACTACACCACTAGGGACACATGATCACCGCACCTGCAAGGACTACCTAAGTACAGACGTCACTTCTGATCCTGCAGTTGTTATTATTTCATATTCACTGTATATATGACTTCAACTGCGATTGGGCAAAGCTGAAAATGTGGGGAGGGGTGGGCAAGTTTGTGGCCCTTACTCATAACGGGAATTAGTTTCATAGCTACGAGTTTGAGTACTGTGGGCAGGGTGAAGCTGGGAATTTGTATCTGATGGGAGGCGTGCTTAGGTAGTCCTTGCAGGTACGGTGATCACTGTGTACCCAGTGGTGTAGTGGTCAGCGCAAGTGTCTAGATAGTGGGAGGCCCGGGTTCGAATCCCGGCTGGGTACACATTTTTCAGCTTTGCCCATTCGCAGTTGAAGTCATATATTCAGTGAATATGAGTTAAAACATTGTTGTCTTCATGACACCAGACTTAGGCAAAAATAAAAAAAAATGGTAATTTTTCGACACCGCCCGTCTCCTCACTGTGATGCAGAAATTTGGTGAAACAGCTTGCCGACCCACGACTTCGTCGTAGCTCTTGGTGACGCAGACAGATAGGTGTCGTGGACGCTCGCGGCGAAAGACCACAGCTCAGAATTTCGTGTGAGCGCTTAAGGTTAACGATGTCACACTGCACTGAATTTCACCACAACTCTGTCTAATCCGCCTAACACCGTGGATGTATCACACGAGAAAAACACGTTACCCTTAGTTCACCTCCGTCATGAAGATCACAACCACGTGTTTTCCGTATGGCTGGCCAAAACATTTTGGACACGTAGCCGCTCAGAATCAAGTGTGTAAAGGGCGACAATGAATCTACAGCCTTCTCTTTATAATTCATTCCATATATTTGACCGTCGAATGGTTTTCAGTGCGATCGACAACAGGACGACGTGCTTAACAAAGTTGGTCCGCCGGCCGCTGTGGCCGAGGGGACTGAGGCGCTCCAGTCACGGTCTGCACCACCACTGCGGTCGGGGGTTCGAATCCCCCCTCGGGCATGGATATTTGTGCCGTCCTTAGGATAAGCTAGTTGATAAGTAGTTTGTAAATTTGGGACTGATGACCCCGTAGTTAAGTCCCATAAGCTATACAAGCATTTGATTTGAAAGTTGGTGCCTGCAAATAAACACTAGACGAGTAAACCTCTTTCTAAGGACACCGTGACTTTGCAACCTTATTTTTCGTTATTCGACTCGTTTGCAATATCTTAAAGCGAACTTTTCCTCTGGAGTAGAGGGCCGAATCGTTAGCTACGTAATTTGACTAACGCTTCTTTCTAGTAAGCAGGAGATCCCGGGTTCGAATCCCGGCCTGGCACAGATTTTTCAGCACTCTAATGACTATGGAAGCAGCATGAGGAGGGTATGCGCATCCCATCCGCACATGTTCCTTCAACTTCTTATGAGGGTAACTTCTTATGCAAGCGATTTCCATACCCATTCAGGTCCACAGCTGTACCAGCTTACATTACTTTTTTGTACTACTAAGTAGTTGACCAACCACTGGGTTTGAAAATACCTACACATCTTCGAGGAACAGATTCGTAAAGTGTATTTATGGTTTCAAACAGAAGGTTATCCACTCTTGAATCAAACGCTCGCCAATTACTTCAAATTTGGCCTTCTCTCTATGATGTAAAACTGCCCATAACGGTTCATTTATGTTGAGTCGCGGCGATTTTGTGGAGCAGGGGTGATGTCTGATAACTTTCTGATTCTGTATAACACACGCATTAACCTTTTTGGCTGATTTTCATTTGGGGATATGGCAGTCTTTGTCATAGTCCTTATTCATAGCAAGCAGTTTGTTCTCGAGGCTGGCATTCATGAATTCACAGTTATCCGACCAGTGAGGGTAATACTATAAACAGTTGAACACCAGGATATAGGCGCGCTAAACATAAAGGAACCACGCTTGACTGCAGGAAGGAAGCATGCCGAATCGTTATCTTCTTTTAAGTTTCTCTACACATAAACCCTCTTATTTGTAGCAAGCAAAGTAAACGATGATTTATGCCACCGTATCACTTACTCCCTTCATCAAGTAATCTGTTCAGAGAACTAAAGATCGTAAGCGCTACTTTCCAAACTATTTATTTATTTATAAAATTTGTCATAAAGTATACCGTACGTCTTTTTTGATCAATAATTCCATCCATAAATTAAATACTAGAAATATGGCTAAAAGATTTAATATGCCTACTTTTGTCCAGACCGTTGGCAATTCTTTACTAAGAGTTTGGAAGACTTGACAGTAGTCATACGAAGTTTAGCTTATGTTTAAGTTTAGTTTAAGAGGATAGTAAAGAATTTATTGGTGACCAACTCTTCGTACTCAGTTGACAAATTTCAAAGTATGACAATTTCTTACTAAGTTTATAAATTTTCAATGGTATCTAAAACCTGACTTCTGTACAGCTTCAATGCAGTAAAGTGACCGGCCGCGGTGGCCGAGGGGACTGAGGCGCTCCAGTCACGGTCTGCACGGCCACTACGGTCGGGGGTTCGAATCCCCCCTCGGGTATGGATATTTGTGCCGTCATAGTTCGTAAGTAGTTCATACGTAGTTTGTAAGTTTAGGGACTGATGACCCCGTAGTTAAGTCCCATAAACTATACGAACAATCAAACAAACAAGCAGTAAAGTGATCAACGGGTAGAA
Organism: Locusta migratoria; assembly: GCA_026315105.1. Lineage (NCBI taxonomy): Eukaryota > Metazoa > Arthropoda > Insecta > Orthoptera > Acrididae > Locusta > Locusta migratoria. The sequence continues at coordinate 61,945,145 of CM048744.1, read as the reverse complement.
ATGTTGTGAAGTGCTTTCCGTCTAATGAATCGTGGCTAAGCATACCCCAAGTATTATGGCCTAAGAACCTCATTGTATAGATCGTGTCCCGTGACAGCTGGTATACAGGTATATGAGAGAAGACGATTCGTTCTTCTAATGCAACTCGGCTAGGTTTCAGCTAGCTTTATTTTTGGAGAATATGAAACGTGGAAAAATTGTTTGGTAAACAAGGGCTCTAAAACGCCTACCTCAAGAGCTATGAGCACGTTGTAGAAGACATCTTTCAAAGGATTCAAGACAAACATGTATCCACTTATGTTAATGTATGAATATTATAGCCCATGTGTTCTAGAGTTGTTTTTCTTTGAATGATCCTTCTTGTCACATCAATAATTATTTACTATTTCTCCTGGGACGCCATATATATAATCACATGCTTTTGACAAGATTATTGATGTCTCCTTAATTCAAAATATGGCACAAAACTTTTGACTTATTCTGCATCCGTCCCGCTCACTGTTGTAGAAATACTACCGTGTAGCCATTTTTTTTTATAAATATTCGATTAGTGTTCTGCTTTATGCCATCTTTTATGATCGTGGGGATCTCAATAAAAGGAAAAATTAATGAAATATACACTGAAGAAAAATGCATCTAATCTAACGTATCTAGACTGCTGCCAAGTCTTGAAAATTACATGTTTCTGGTTTTACTGCCTACCGCTTAAAGTCACATATTTCTGCAACTTTGTTTGCTCCTGTGATAAATGCCTACTCTTGACAGGTTCCACCAGATAATAGTCAGTTCGTGACTTTTTTTAACAATCAATAGACTACACCTAGACTAGTAGCCGCAGTCAGGAGCACGTGTCGCTACCTTTATACTGACCAATGTTCAAGGACGGTACGTATACGGCATCGAGTGCATTGAGGCGTTATGCTACGATGCGCGAGGCCGTTCCCCGTCGGAGATTCGAACCCCCCTCGGGAATGGATGTTTGTGCCGGTTTAGTATAAACTAGTTCATAAGTAGTTTGTAAGTTTAGGGACTGATGACCCCGTAGTTACGTCCCTTAAACTGTACAAACATTTGAACATTTGATACACGGCATAAACCGTCAGCACAGCCCTGAGCACCGGAACGCTGTATACAATTATACATTTTTAACGACGTTCCCCAGCGTTCATTTTTAATGAAATAAATCGCAGTTTCCGATCACTTATGGCTTCACTTTACTAGGTTTAGATGAAATACCAATGTGCGGTGAATGAAAGTTTGTGCCTGTGTCCTCGGTGGCGGAGTGGTCAACGCGTCTGCCTAGTAAGCAGGAGATCCCGGGTTCGAATCCCGGCCGGGCACAAATTTTTATTCGCCGCACATTTGTATTACATCTAAACCTAGTACAGTGAAGCTATAAGTGATCGCAAATAGCGATTTATTTCATTAGGAACGCTGTATTGTCGACAAATCATTCGAAGTAATAGAGAGTTACAAATATGCACTTGAACTTAATTCATGTTAGCTTCAATACCAATATCCCTGTTCTTCCCTCATAAATACAGGGTGTCCCATCAACTTTTACATCGAAAATATCGCTGGAACTACAACAGATATTGAAAAACTACTTTGACGCTCATGAACGTTCGGTAGGGGCTTATGAGAGTAAGTACTATGACAAATCTAAAACGAGAAACAACTTTTATTTTCATCACAAAATTATGTTTTTATATTTTTTATTTTACATTATTTTATATTTAATGGATGCCCCATATTATTTCTTATTCAACCGACAGCATGAAAATCACAAAAATAATGCCGCTGGTTGCACCCCAATAAGTCAGTTAAATCCGGAGAAACTGCGAAGTTGACGTTAAATTATTTTAAAGCGTCGCGAAACTCAAGCTAAATTCACGGCAGAATCTCGAGACGCGCTATCTGCACGCTTCGTGTATTTCAAACGTCAACTTCGCTCCACATTTTCTCCGGGTGTAAGCGAATTATTGAGGTGCAACCAGCGCCAATGTTTTGTGATTTTTCGTACTGTCGATTGAATAAGAGATAAAATGGGGTGCCCATTAAAAGGACAAAATTCTGTGTTAATAATAATATTTGTTTACGTTTTAGACTGTTTCATAGTACTTACTTTTACCATGATACTTCTGTTCTAAAGAAACAGATTTGCGGATGGTCCGCAGCTATAAATGTTAAATATACAGATATTAATTCGCAATTAGTGAGAATTTCCGACGTTAGCGGCTCTTCTTAAGTCGGTCTATCATTTTTTAACATACAAATTTGTGCCGGACCGGGACTCGAACCCGGCTCTCCCGCTTTTCGCGAGCCGTCGCCTTAACCGCTCGGCCACACGAACACGTTTCACGGTCAGACCCAAACTTTCATATGTTACACTTGCCTACTTCCCCTTGTACTCGCATGCTTTTAGCGTGATAATTTTCACATGTTGATTGATTTTTTAATCAAATATTTGTTAAGCTTATGGGACTTAACTGCGGGGTCATCAGTCCCTAAACTTATGAACAAACTTCTACAACCGACAGCACAAACGTCCATGACCGACGGGGATTCGAACCCCAGACGGGGAGCGGCCTCGTGCATCGAACCATAGCGCTTCAAGGCGCTTGGCCACTCCACCGCGGGTGTTACAAAATGATAGACCAACTTAAGAAGAGCAACTGAAATCGGAAATTCTCCCAAATTGCCGTTCGTTCATGACCGTGATAGTCTGTTTTCAGTAGTCTCTTAAAGAGTCTGTGTAGCATTACACGTTAGGTTCTGTTACCTGAGCAGTTAAAGCGTCTGCTTAGTAAGCAGAACGTCCTGGGTTCGAATACCGTCCACAGCACAAATTTTAATCGAATGCCTTTCCTTGTATTCAATACCTTTGGTGTAATGAGACAAAATATGTCTCGAGGAATTGTTGATGTTTGAATCAGCGCTGCCTGAGGAAACGGCGGTAGTGTTCCGAATCACGTTGTTTGCTGGGGTGCTATTCCGATACTGGCGAGTTTCGTAAGGAAACATTCAGGCAGAATTAAGGTATGTGGTGTGCTTTAAGACTGTCCGTGTAGCCGCATTGTATCCATAATGCTGTGTTAGCTGAGCGGTTGACGGGCGCCGTGGCTCAGCGCGCCCCCTCAGAGTGCTGAACGCTCTCTGTAATGAAAAACCTGAGACGAGACCACAACGAACAATCACGATCAGCGATACCAAGGAACATAACTGCCCATAGAGCAAAATAAATAAATAAAATGGTGGAGGGCGGTTATAGCATCTGTGTGGTAAGCAGGTGGCCCCAGGTTCCAATCTCGGCCATAACGCCGGCCGCGGTCGGGGGTTCGAATCCCCCCTCGGGCATGGATATTTGTCCGTCCTTAGTCTTAGTTAGTTCATAAGTAGTTTGTAAGTTTAGGGACTGATGACCCCGTAGTTAAGTCCCATAAGCTATACAAACATTAGAATATTTTTGATTTTGTTGTCAAAGAAACTAGCAAATGAGATCAGTAATAATTTCAGAACAATCTCGAATAAGAAACGAGCAACAAACGCATGGCATAAGAATTGGTACAGCTGTTGTCGAGCCTTCAGTACAGCTGTTGCCTTGTGGCGCTCATATTCAGACAGGCGAGTGCACGTGCAATGCGCAAGACTCGCCTCCGTCTGGTCGTACGGCAGTTGCTGGCTGTCGTCACCGGGAGTAGTTTGTGTTTTAAATGGCACCATCCAGAGTATGGAAGTAATTTGAATTTGTCTGCCATTTTTATGAAGTAATTTCAGATAAAGGACACTACAGCAACAGTGATAAATTAGAAACTTAGCCATACAATCATACTTTATAATATAAATACAAAAATTCAAGTAGTAAAAAACCATCAGGATGGCAAAAATCCCATTTATTAAAATGACGAATTGCTTGGAAACAGTGCTCTTAATCTGATGATAGGTAACTGAATGTGCCGAAAGTGGCAATTTTAATAAATAAGTCATCTTGTGATCTTGACTGTTTTTACTACGGAAAAAAATCGCACTGACGTGTTTTACAGCCCACTTTAGATTTGTAGTTCTGTAAGTTTTTTGCAAACATTTTTTACCAAAATGATAATCTAAATAATAAAAAATTATTTAATAAGAGTGTGTGAAATCCTTTTAGGGAAAAAAAAAATATGTAGTGGAGGGTTTCGTACTACAGACCTTTAGAGTCCAACGCCTTGCCCACTACAGTACGACTATCAATCAAGAGACGAGTCCTTTAATCTCCTACTATTGATGGCCTTTGTTAACTGATGCTAATATGGCATTTGTAGACACTAGATTATCATTTATCGTACGAAGAACGATGTGTTTTTATTAATTCTTCAGTGCGCCATTGCTTTGAAATGAGAACGTGTAAGTTACAATAAGAAAATCATCAAATACGCAACGCGTATCCCAGAGAGAGTTCTGGGCGAGGAATGTCACGTGACATCTCCGAACGGCTGGCTTTCGTTAATTCAATGGAGGGTGTCAAATTTCCGTTATTTTTGCAAATATGTCTCAGACGATACGAGATATGAAAAAAAACACAATGGAGCTACGTTCTAGAGAATTTTCTCCTCTGCCAATCATGCTATTCAATTTTCGTGTCAGATGAACGGTTCGTTTGCAATTACAATTATATTACAAACGGCTTTTTTTGGTATTACTACCGTATTTTTCGTCAGAAAAATTTGAAAAAGGGAGGTTCTGGTCTCTTGCGACCTAAAATCATGTCTGTAAAATTTGGTGCTGATCGGTTGAATGGTTCCTCTTAAAAACAAGGAACACGTTACGGACAGACAGACATACATACATACATCCAAAAATCGCTGTTATTTTTGCAAAAATATCTTTGAAACGCTACGAGATATGAAAAAACACAACAGAGCAAAGTTGTAGAGAATTTTCTCCTCTACAAATTCGGTTGTTCAATTTTCGTGTCAGATGAATAGTTAAGCCGTTATTCTCATTTAAAATTCGAGCTGTCAAAAGACGATCGCAAAGGCCCACTTTAAATGTTACTACCGTAACCTAAAGTGGGGAAAAAAACCGAAAGAGTGGTACTAGTTATCTTTTTTTCCGGCAGTGTATAGGCCCTCCCCCTAACCATTAATTAGATTGAGAATTGTGGACGTCATTTTGTGTTGGTGGGGTCGGTGCCTGGTAGCCTCCACTCACTGTCCCTCCCCTACACACGGCCTGTGGGACAGGGCCCGTGGTCAGCGCAGCCAGCCAGTGCGAGTGCAGCCTCTGTGATTATATAACGCGTTCCGGCTGGCGCGCGCCCACTCGCGGAAACAGGTTTGTTGTTTACATAACAGCGACGCCCGCGCTCTCTTCTGGACCACGCCGGAAACGATCACTGCTTGTTTCGCGCATACCTCTCAAAAACAGTTTTATCACTGTCTGTTTTTCTCTCTCATCCTTGTGACAAATTTCTTTCCATTCTTTACGCACATTACTTTCCTTGCTATCTATTCATTAATCTTTAATTCGAAAATTACAAATAGAACAAGATGTCTTGTCTCACAGATGACACGTCTGCTGTAGAAGCAGGGTGTCATACTTCAGTGCAGACTGGCTTCATCACATGTGTTTTGAATTAGGGCAGGTTTCTCGTGGTCTAAATTTTTTCTGTACATAGCCAAATTTTTCATGTCTGATTATTTTTTGTCTTGGATGATATCGAGCATTTGATATATTATCTCCTTACCCTCTCTTTCATTTCAGCATTCCTTCTATTGCTTCCTTCACTAAACTGTCGCTCCTCACTACACGCTCTAGTTAACTCTTCTCCTTGTAATGATATCCAACATCATTCTTCAACCTACATCTACATCTACATTGATACTCTGCAAATCACATTTAAGTGCCTGACAGAGTGTTCATTAACCACTTTCATAACTTTTCTCTACCGTTCCATTCTCTAATAGCGCGCGGGGAGAAAGAACACCTAAATCGTTCCGTTTTCGATCTGATTTCTCTTATTTTATTGGGATGGTCATGTCTCCCTAAGTAGCAAAATATTTTCACATTCAGAACTAAAAGTCGGTGATTGAAACTTTGCAAACAGATCACGCCACAATGAATAACATCTTTCTTTTAATGATTTCCACCCCAATTCGTGCAACATTTGCGTGACGCTTCCCCCCCCCCCCCCCGTAACGTGAAAAAACAAAACGAGCTGCCCTTCTCTGAACCTTCTCAATGTCTTCCGTCAGTCCCACCTCGTGAGGGTCCCACAAGGGGCAACAGCGCTCCAGGAGAGGACGCACAAGTGTGATTTAGGGAGTCTCTTTGGTGGAGCGTTCTGCCAATGAAACGTAACCTTTGGTTAGCCTTCCTCTATGTGTTCCCTCCAGTAAAAGTTGATCGTAATTGTAACTCCTAGGTATTTGGTAGAATTTACGACCTTAAGGTTTGACTGATTTATCGCGTAATTGATGTTCAGCGGATTTCTTTTAGTGGTCAAGTTTATTACTTCACTTTTCTTCATTTAGTGTCAATTGCCAATTTTCGCACCGTGTAGAAATTTTGTCTAAATCGCTTTGCAGTTGCTTTTGATCCTCTGTTCACTAACCGATAAATGACAGCATCATCCGCGAACAGTCTAAGGGAGCTATTCAGATTGTCTTCTAAATCGTTTATAAACACGAGGAAGAGTAGGGGACCTATAACGCTTCCCTGTGGAACGCCAGATATCACTTCTGTTTTACTCGATGACTTACCGTCAAATACAATGAACTGTGTCCTTTCTGATAGGACATCGTGAATCCAATCGCACAATTGGGGAGATATTCCATAAGCACGCAATTTCATTAGAAGCCGCTTGTGGGGTACAGTATCACCTTCGTAATACCTTCTTATTCCTCAACCGGTCTTCAAATTGCATCTGTTGCAGTCCCGGCGCTATCCACATCTCTAGTGCCACCAGTCTCTTTCATTTTCCTTAATGGAGTTTCTACGTTCCTGCGCCATACAGTGCAATATTCTGGAAATAATTGCGAGTCTTTTCCTCGAATACTTGTTTAGCGGTTCACAAACTAATTTCAATTTTCGCTTAAAACGTTCTCTGTTCTTTGCAGTACCTACCATCACTGATTTGAATTTCCAAATGATTTGAGTTATGCACTTGCTCTATATTAGTACCACATTTTCTACCTGTTGCTACAATTGTGCGCCTGCATGGCAGACTGGTAGAGTGCCAGACTATGAATCAAAAGGTCGCCTATGATTTTTATCTGTGACTTTCCACTTCTTTCCCCTCTGGAAGTATTGCTCATGTGAAAAATACCGCCGGCCGCGGTGGCCGAGGTGACTGAGGCGCTCCAGTCACGGTCAGCACGGCCACTACGGTCGGGGGTTCGAATCCCCCCTCGGGCATGGATATTTGTGCCGTCCTAGTTCGTAAGTAGTTCATAAGTAGTTTGTAAGTTTAGGGACTGATGACCCCGTAGTTAAGTCCAATAAGACTTACAAACATTTGAACATTTGAAAAATACCGAGTAGCACCGTGGTTTGGAACCCACCTTAAACTGTAGATCCCCCTATAACTGGCTGGGTAAGTCAGTTCCAAACAGGACCATGCCTAGTAAAGCACTGTGGTTTTCAATCTTCGGATTGTTGACTGCTACTGATGTCATATTCGAATGATTTTAAATTTGAGAATTTGTTTTTACTTTAGGGCAAGTTTGAGAGAACAGTCAAAACTTATAAAATTTTATTGATCTCTTGCACATTCTGCCATCACAACTGTGACAACACCAACACAAACTCCTCTTTTTCCAGTAAAACTATTTTCTTTCATGGAAATAGAATAGTGTTTGCGATAAACAACAGCGCTGTCTTACACTTATTTTTATTATTTTTATTTACTCATCATTCCTTCTATTTTTATACTAGTCAGACCAGGGAACACGTTTCCAGTCATAAACAGTACAATTATGTGTTGACGGGCTCAGGTAAGGCGTAAAGCTTTGTATCGTTCAAACTCACTTAAAACGTGACTCGGTAGCAGCAATAACCGGCCTGCGTTAGACACATGTTGTCTTGAAAAGGCACTGCCGACCGCAGCGCCGTTTTCTGAGTGTTTACGTATCTCTTTGAAACTTCCTGGCAGATTAAAATTGTGTGTCGGAACCGGGACTCGAACCTGAGACCTTTCTCTTTTGCGGGCAAGAGCTCTACCGACTGAGCTATCCCGACACGACTCACGGTGCCGCCTCACAACTTCACTTCCAGCAGTACCTCGCGTCCTACTTTCCAAACTTCGCAGAAGCTCTCCTGCGAACCTGAGAAGACTAGCACTCCTGGAAAAAGGATATGGTGGAGACATGGCTTAGCCACAGCCTAAGGAATGTTTTCAGAACGAAACTTTCACTCTGCAGCGGAGTGTGCGCTGATATGAAACTTCCTGGCAGATTAAAATTGTGTGCCGGAACCGGGACTCGAACCTGGGACCTTTGTCTTTCAAGGGCAAGCGCTCTAGTGACGGAGCTATCCCGACACGACTCACGATACCGCCTCACAACTTCACTTCCACCAGTACCTCGCCTGCAGAGTGAAAGTTCATTACGTATCTTTTTGTTTGCATACGGATGCCTATATCTGTTGCTTTGGCTCTTCAGTGAAAGAAAAGATGGAATACACACTTGTGCAACACCGAAAACGAACGTTGGTAGGACATATAAAAGAATATGTTTCAGAAATTACTGCAACCAGTCGCCTTTTGTTTCTTCTTAATGAAGATTTATTTAGACCATTACCGGTTTCAAGCTGCCTAGCAGCTCATATTCAGATGATATACAATTATTACAAGTTACATTTGAATCTGTGGTAGGACAGAAAACGAGAAAATGTTAAACACTAATTTTGGTAGGCTATACTTAATAATTACAATATAAGTTTGTCTTCAAGACATACTTACAGTTATGCACTTTACATTTAGTTTGTCCATATTTGGTCCGCTTATTGATAGGACTTCACAACACTTCCTTTCCATCAACACGCCACAACAAATCCCACGACTTTTAAGTGGCATTTGTGGGATTTGTTGTGGCGTGTTGATGGAAAGGAAGTGTTGTGAAGTCCTATCAATAAGCGGACCAAATATGGACAAACTAAATGTAAAGTGCATAACTGTAAGTAATGTCTTGAAGACAAACTTATATTGTAATTATTAAGTATAGACTACCAAAATTAGTGTTTACCATTTTCTCGTTTTCTGCCCTACCACGGATTCAAATGTAACTTGTAATAATTGTATACCATCTGAAGATGAGCTGCTAGACAGCTTGAAACCGGCAATGGTCTAAATAAATATTCATTAAGAAGAAACAAAAGGCAACTGGTTGCAGTAATTTCTGAAACCTATTTCAATAAACAGTCGCAGGTTCCTACACAATAGATAAAAGTTTCATATAAAAGAATGTTTCGTTGTCTTTGGTAGCGTAAGTAATTTACTTTGAGATTTTAACCCTTTCAGACCTGCCGTCCAATATATTGGCCACCGAAGTTTTATTAATTTTACAACACTATACGAATTCGCTTTACACTGAGACCCAGTGGACTGTTTAGTGGATATCTGTCGCTTTTAGTTTCGTGCTTTTTGCTGCTATCTGTCAACGGAATGGCGTGCTACATTGAAAAACAGTGAACATGGCGAACCCCTTGCGGAGTGCGTCGGAATTGATACCAGTGGTTAAAATTATTTTATACTAGCTGGAAACCCGGCGTTGCCCGGGTATTCATTTATTTATTCCTGCCATATTTCAAGTATATATTCATTTGTATAATTGCTGTATGTCTGTAAAATACAATTAGTCGTAAAGGAGTAATAGAATAAAACGTGGTGCCTGATGGGGCGATTTTCCATGAACGTTACTGTTTATGTGCTCATATCTCATGAACTACGTGTCGTACTGTGATACAATTTATAAGGTACACTCAACTATATGTGTGTGTACTGTCTGTAAAATTTCCTGAGGCTACAATTTGTAGTGTAGAAATTATAAATTGTAACGTCATACCAAATGCTGTAGTTTTAGTCCATGAACAGTGGAACGTTCCTGTTTATGTGCTCATATCTCATGAACTACGTGTCGGAATGTGATACAATTTAGAAGCTACATTCAACTATATATGAGTATACTGTCTGTAAAATTTCCTGTCCCTACAATTTGTAGTGTTGAAATTATAAATTGCAACGTCATACCGAGAGCCGTAGTTTTACTAAATAAACAGCAGAAAAGTAGTAAGCGAGAAACCTTTTTTCTTTCATCATTTTACTATAGTTGCCAACGAGAAAAAGTTTAATAAAGGTTTGAAATTATGTTTAAAGTTTGTTGCAAGTCCCTAAGTACTGTTCTTCTCATACAGTGTCTCGCCGCATTATATAGCATTTATCGCGATTTCTATTGGTTATGACGTAATATCTTTTGAACCATGTGCCATATGTGATTCTTAACCATGCAGCAATTGTTACCTCACAGTAAGGAATTTTTGTACCAAATTTGGTTGAAATCGGTTCAGTGGTTTAGGAGAAAATGAGCAGCATTGTCGCAAAATGCAGCAGTTTTTCGCGCATCTCATTGTTTATGACGCCATATCTCGTGAACTATAAGTCGGATGTGATTCTTACAGTTACGGCGACCGTCCTCGTGGATTCAAGCTTACGTGTACAAAATTTCATACAGATTGGAACAAAACTGTAGATTTGTATGCAACTCGTACAAATATACGGACATTCTGCTTTATATATTAGATATAAATTTATGAATTTTGCCCAAATTCCACTTTGAGACATCAGTTCCACAATCAATATGGAGTGACATACATAGCAGTTGAATCCTTATTTCACGTCCTTAACTGCCATCTAGGCTCGGTGTCTAATTTATTTCACATATTTTATTTTGGAAAGCAAGTATGACAAATTTTAATGTCGCTCAAATATACAAGAGATAGGGTGTTATAGACATGAATAAGTGTAAGAATACCTTTTATCCCATTTTTAAAATAAGTCAGGACTAAAGGTGTTAAAGCCGTCTGGCGGCCCACCCGAAAAGATAAAGCTGCCCATCGCGTGGAAATCACTGATCTAAAGCATGGGTGGGCACACGGGAGCGCTTTTGGTTTCAGTCCGGCCCAGGGCAGAAATTGGCAGGAGAGGGAGACGGATATCGTAAAACGTCGCAAGTAAGGCATTAACTTTCGAGACGCGTAATTAAATTTAAACTTGTGAAGTCTGTGGACGTAACACAAATATTGGCTCAAAATAGCAGGCCCGTGAGGTATAATTCGTTGACTTGGCGTGCACGATTGGTACCGGTTTCGCCACTCCGCAAGACGAGGCGGTTCGTGTGCCGAAGCACCTGCAGCCGACCCGCGGGTCGCCAAGCCTGCCCAGACCTGGACTGAATTACTGGAACCAGTTGCCAGTCGTAATAAACCTGTACTGCGATCGTGACTGCTTTGTCGATTTTTAAAGCATTATTTTTCAATCTTAACTTGCATCGCATTTATCTTCTCATACCACTTAATGATTAATTTCCTCTTTTCTGCTGAAAAACAAAATTCTCAAGAGAATCAACTCAGTTGCATCTGTAGGCTATGAAACTGCCCTCTCTCGCAGAAACATAACAAGCTGAAAAAACAGGTGCCATAGAAAAATAGTGGTAGTCTAATATATAAAGCAGAGTGTACGTATATTTGTACGTGTTGCATACAAATCTATAGTTTTGTTCCAATCTTTATGAAATTTTGTACACGTAAGCTTCAATCCATGAGGACGGTCGCCGTAAGTGTAAGAATCACATACGATATATAGTTCACGAGATATGACGTCATAAACTATGAGATGCGCGAAAAACTGCATTTTGCGACAATGCTGCTCATTTTCTCCTAAACCATTGGACCAATTTCAACCAAATTTGGTACACATTCCTTACTGTGAGGTAACAATTGCTGCATGGTTAAGAATCACATACGGCACAGGGTTCAAAAGATATTACGTCATAACCAATGGAAATCGCAAAAAATGCCATATAATGCGGCGAGACTTTCGAAATACACTGTATGAGAATGACAGTACTTAGCGACTGGCAACAAACTTTAAATATAATTTCAAACCTTCATTAAACTTTTTCTCGCTGGCAGCCGTAGTAAAATGATGAAAGGAAAAAAGCTTCTCGCTTACTACTTTTCCACTGTTTATGGAGTAAAACTACGGCTCTCGGTATGACGTTACAATTTATAATTCGAACACTACAAATTGTAGCGACAGGAAATTTTACAGACAGTATACACATATATAGTTGAACGTAGCTTCTAAATTGTATCACATTCCGACACGTAGTTCACGAGATATGAGCAGATAAACAGTAACGTTCATGGAAAACCGCCCTTCCCGCGCCAAGTTTTAATCTATATTTCTTTACTACTAACTTTATTCCCAAGAGATTTTACATGCAGGCCTTACGAAAATGAATATATACCTGAAAAGTGGCAAGAATAAATAAATAAATACCTGGGCAACGCCGGGTTTTCAACTAGTACTTAATAACCCGAAGAAAGCATGGCTATTTCATTTTATCTCTATGACGATCTGCCTTGAACAAAATACTCGTTTTTTTATGTTTTTATACCTCGTTTTTACATCTTTTACATATATAAATGATTTTCTAGACAACAATATAAAGTTAAAAAAATGTACAAACTGAAATATTTACTGTTGTTCAATTTAAAGGATTAAAAAGACCCACTGACGATGCTATAACTGTAGCGAAACATATATGGGTAAATAAGAAATAAACACCAGTGTTTTACTTAAGGCAGGTCCTCATAGAGGAAAACAAAACGAATTATTCATAAATCAAACACAGTTCAAAACAGCTTCAGCATCCGCATTCACCTGTGTAAGACCTGCGTATTGTTTTGGTAGCCAAACCTGTACAATTAAGAAAAAATAAATAAATAAAAATCATCATCATCATTATCATTAGAGACTGATTATGCCTTTCAGCGTTCAGTCTGGAGCATAGTACATCTAATAAAATTCCTCCATGATCCCCTATTCAATGCTAACATTGATGCCTCGTCTGATGTTCTGCCTTTTATTTCAAAATCATTCTGCACCGAATCTAAGTACTTTCTTCTTGGTCTACCTCGACTACTCTTACCATCCGCTGCCGAGCTCATGAGTCTCTTAGGTAACCTTGCTTCTCCCACGCAAGTAACAAAAATAAAAATAAAAGAATGTGAAAGTATTAACAGGCTGTGAAATCAAATTCTTTTAAAGTACAGTTCGTGACATCAAATCGAATCAGGAAAGGAATGAAGATGTCTTGGAAGAACTTGAAATGGAACTTCTTAGACATTATATTGAGAGCCGCAAAAAGAACTGCAGAAAATATATACAAAGAACGACGCCAGAAAGGGTCCTAAAAAGATCCGAAATGAAATATCAGTCAGGTTCGCAATGCGTCTTATCAATTTATTTATAATAAATAAACCCACACACGCCCAGAATTGGCATAGAGCGGCTCTAGTAACACTAGTGAGTTTAAACACCTCCGCTGGCCAACAAACTCCCCAAACATGAACATTATTGAGCATATCTGGGATGCTTTGCAACGTATTACTTACGAGACATCTCCAGTGCCTCACACTCTTACGGTTTTATGGACAGACCTGCTAGATGCACGGTGTCAGTTCCGTCTCCTCCAGCACTACGTCAGACCTCAACCGAGTCAATTACATGTCGTTTTCCGCCACTTCTGCGAGCTCGCGGACTCTACACGATCTTCGGCAAGTGTGCCACTTTCTTTGGCTAGGTTCACAGAGTGAAATATTAGGAAACTGTCTGCGAAACGTTCTACGTTTGGGCCGTATTGACGACAAAATACATTACATGATGCGTATTCAGGCGGCTTTTCATGCATTTCATTGGTTTTGGTCTCATATATTTTGTACCATGAGTCCAGCGTCACGATTTCGAAAATGCATACTGTCTGAAAAATGTGTCGCGAATATACTTCTTGGTAAAGATGCGAGAAATACTATATGGGGCAAACCGGGAGAAATTTCGAAGTTAGTTTTCGTGAACATGTTCGACAAACTAATAACAACCCATCCACTTTCTTTCACCATCTAAAAACTGAACATCACACAGTAGACAATCTTCAAAGCGCTATTGAAGTGTTACACATTACACCTAAAGGACCAAAAATGAACATCTTGGAAGAATTGGAAATACTTTTACACCTGGAAAAAGAATCAGTTCTCGTAATTAATGAACAAACAGATCTGAAACACAAAAGTTTCCTCGAAAGTTTTATTGAAATATTCAAAGCGGAACCAGGTTAATAACAACACACCCAGTGATAAATTTTAACGCATATTACAGCAAAGAGCACCTTCTAAATTATTTTCGTATATCGTTGGTAAACAAACCATTGGAGGCATGCAATATCGTTGCCTATCATAATCATAGACAAAATTTAATACACACTTTGACCTGTTTAATATATCGTTGGTTTACGTATAAACAAGCTATTGTAACCATAGAATGTCATTGACATACACCAGCAAATGACAGCTACAGCAATAGCTAGCTACAGCAATTTATTATAACTGTACCATATTGGTGGCATGACAACGATCTTATATGGAAAACCACATTACAGGAAGTATGTATAATCAAAATTTATGTAAATATAGTACCAAGTGACGTTTATATTATCTCACGATTTTTATATTACACTATTGCTGTTAACCTGATGATGGCTTTGTAGCCGAAATGGCCATTGTTAAATAAAAATAAAATATTACGCAGCGATTTGGAATCATTGAAAATTATATTATGTCTTACAGACATACATACACAATCATACACATCCATCCATTTCTATAACATGTGTACATCATTTTCGTAACATTGTCACCAAACAAAGAAAAGTAACACTTAAATGCTACCACTTCTTTATTTAAATGATAGTCTAATGGTTACGAATTAATGTGTTTAATTTAATGCTTTATGAAGTTATAGTTTTCATTAGAACTACTGAAAATTATTTGTTTATCCAAGAGTTTTACTTAAATTTAAGTCACTTTTTTTAGAGGTTACATCCATCTTTATTGATATCAGTTTGTACAAGATAACAATAAAAAGTAAAAATTGTCATTATCTAAGGAAGACTCCCTGGCAGAACTATCATGTAATTCTTTTTTGTAAACATTCTTTAAAAGTGAAGTGAAATCACATTTTGGATCAGATATAGCTTTGAAGGAATTTAGGTGACTGACAACTATCTACTTACACGAGAGAACATTTTAAAGGTTTTCTTTAATATGTAAATATACAAACAAATATGCTTTGTAAAAGATTTACAAGGAAATTATCATAACACCAACACCTAAGCATTTCATAGATCTCACTGAGCTTACCATTTAATCTGTACAGAGTAAATTTCTTATAGGAATAAATGTTGTTTATTTTCCTTGATATGTTCTCTACTCGGTTTTCGTTGACTTTTGGAAGGTGTTCCATGGGATTTCGCATTGTCGCGTAATTTTGAAAATAGGAACGTACGTAGAAAAGTCTTCTGATGTAATAAGTAATATCTCTGATAAAAAAAAAACACTTGACGGTGAAGTTGTGTCAAGAGCCCAATTTGTATTTGTTTCAAAATTCTTTATTTTCGCGTTTACTGGTTTCGAAATATCACAATCAATATTTTCAAAACAATTTATATAAACAAAATTATAATTAATGAAGTATATCGAATCTAGTAATCAGTACTGATTAAACTGCATTAAATATGTAATAGTTTAGGTCTAAGCGTAGCTGCATAAGCCCACTAGTTTTCTAGTTGTGGAACATGAAAGACGGCTGTCAGTCGCCTTCCCTAAATTTTAATCTTGTGCACTGTGGTGTTCAAACCAATCTTCGGATTGTTGACTGCTTTACCTTTTTTTTATTTTATTTAAAGTTGCTTAAGGACACTATTCGTTTTCTGAGGCATGAGGAGTAACGTAGCCTTTCAGTTCTTGTTTTTAAAAGTTATTATTAGTAATCGTATTTAACTTCATTTGTGTTAGATTTATGTTATTAATTTATTAGTGTGTCAATCAATGTGGCAACATGAACGGCTCTCCGTCTCGCCACCGTGCCTATAAGGGTGTAAAATGTTTTGTCTCTGCATGTGTGAGTATGAGAATTTTTTGGCATGCTAGTGTGTCTGGAAGTATGAGAAATTTTGCCTTCTGCGATGATCTCTGGACCTGCGGCGATAGGTGGCTAGTACCAACCTCTTTCTATGCTCTCCAAAGAGGTTTCCTCACCCTTTCGTTGCATGTTAGGTTGGCAAGAGGCTGGTGTGAGCCTATAGGCGCCTTTGTGCGAATCTCTACGTTTCCCCACCACCACTTTTGGTGGCTTTGCCGATTTCCGGGCGGAGGCCCACGTGGCCCGCCAAAGTCTCACTCGTTCCGTGGCTGTCCTTCGGAATGGTGAGTTAGCTCTGCTCTTTCAGCCTGGAGATGGCAGCAATTCGTTGTTCAGTTAGTTCAACTTAGGTTTTAGAACTTGCATTTATTTTCGGAATAAGTTTCTCCGAGCATGCATCGAAAGATGCGCGACTACTAAGCAGGATTTTTGCTTCTTGTAACTCGTGTACAGTTTTACTGTTCGTTTTCTTTGTCCCCGAGTAACATGTACTCCACGTGGTGTGTTCTCAGAATAAAGCCTTCAGCGGAACCCGTGTTTGTTCTGTGCCCTTCAGGCTAGAATAACTGCATGTATCTTTCAATTTTCTGGTAGTACTGCGCTATCTTCCCTCTTCTGCCTGTTGTAAATTGCTATTTTATTCTCGAACTTGTACTCTGTCCCCAACTGTGGTTTGTAAATTCTTTACTAGCTCTGTACAACCTTTCTCAGTTGCTTGCTTATGAAATGTTGCGTATTTCTATAGGTTGCATGCCGTATTTCATATTTGTTTTTCCGCGACTTCGGATTTATTAAACTTTGATGATTTTTGAGATAGGATTTCACCCTTCTCTGTAAAGTTCGTGCTATCGCGTATATCTGTGTTTCTTTCGTTTCCTTACAACATTCTAAGTATTTCGATGCGTTGCATTATTTTGTATTTGTTTTACCTCGAAACTGAATTTATTAAACTTTGATGATTTCTGAGAGCGGACCTCATCCATCTCTCGAAAGTTCTCCTATCGTGTGGAACAGTGTTTCTTTCGTTTCCTTGTAACATTTCTATGGGTTGCATGCTATAGTTAATTTTCGTAATATTTTAGTACCTGATTTTCTTCATTTTACTGGATTTCGGAACCACGTGATGCGCACCTCAGTTAGTTTGCCAGCGCTTGGTTTAGCTTCAAATGCAAACAGATTTTGTTGGTATACGCGCCATCTCCAGTTAAGAAAGAATAGAACTAGCCACGTACGAAAGTTATTTTTATTGTGTTGTGTCCTTCGCCTTGGCTCGCTGAAACCTTTCCTACGAGATCGACGGCCGTTTCTGCTTTGTTAAGCACACTGTTTTTAGTAAGTTTCGCTTGTATTGTGTGTGTGTGTGTGTGTGTGTGTGTGTGTGTGTGTGTGTGTGTGTGTGTGTGGATGAATGCTTGTTATTTGTAAATCCTCCCCCAACTAAAATTCAATTCAGTGTTTATAAATTTAAATTTCTATTATGGGCATTTTTAGCATAAGATATGATAGTGCTTTTGAGCTAATTTCAATGGGATGCGTTTTTATTGTGTATCTAAATTGGTTCCCCCCCCACGTGCTTGTGCTTACACTGAATAAAAGCATTTTGTTCAGTAAAATCTTATTTTATTTTTAATGCAGTAGTTTGAGAATACCTACCCCTTTCTTTATAAATATTGTTTCACATGTGCTGAGAACAGATTCTGATGCTGATTATTGTTAATATTTCCGTTGCGCCTCTTGTTTCGTTCGCCACTTTCATAAAGTAATTTATTTGTGGTGGCTCATTTTATAGTAAGTGTGATTCCCTGAGCTACAAGTCATATGACCGCTGCTTTTCTAACTTGCTGCTGTGAGAGTAATTTAAGGTCGAACTAGTTCTCAATTTGGGCCAGGGAACGAGTTTCAGCAGTGCATCAAGTAGTTTACACGAATCTTTTAACTGGCTTGTACACCCAGAACTATAATTTTAAAAGTAATCTTTCTATGTTTTCTGCTACTTTAAATTAATGTTGATCTTGGTTTTGGCTCCTCTCGTCAAGACTCTATTTACTAATTTTATAACTGTGAGTTCTTCATTAAATTAATTGATGCCAGATTTGATTACACTATTTAAGCAGTGCATTTTTGATTATTTACCGAAACTAAGATCAGTTTATTCTAGTAAGCAGACAGATACAGTGAATATACTCAGCTAAAATAGCTAAATATCACATTACATCTGCAGTGGTCTACTTTCAAACGTTAAACATGAGCAATTCTATATAACAAAATTTAAATTTTTAACGCTTTGCTCTTGTTTCGAGATTAATGTCAGAAACATAATTATCATTGAAGTAACTATTAATTGTACAAAAACGAAATGTTAGGAATATGAATTTGTGATAAAGGAGTCTAAACACTAACCACTTACAAATTATGGCCATTCTACTCCGGAGAGTGACAAAGGTTTTTACTATTTTCACTAAAAGGGACTTCACGATTTGCAGATCTGATAAATTTTGGCCAGGTCTGTGGACAGATCTATCGAACAAGCTGTATTGAGACCAATGAAGAAACAGGGAGGATTCACATATCTTCATGGTATATCCAGCTGTGTGCGTCCGCGTTCTACTGTAGGATTGGTATACGTGTTAAACCTTTTGCGATGTAGTGGGTGCAGGAGGACGATCTTCCGCCTTCGAAATGGTCACAGCCCGAAATGGACACAGCAACCCAGCAACCTCATGCCTTGGATCACGGCTGTGAACCACCTGGACCCTCTAAAGAAACTATAACACTGAGACTTTTCTGTCATCAAGATGTATTAGTTTTTCATAACATAACTGCATTTAAATAAACTTTTTTTAACGACAGTGGTGTACTTTTCCTTTCGTTGAATGTCCTCATTTCTTCAAATACTCATTTCTATGGCATTTTGTTTTTGTGTCAGTTTTTGCTTAAAATAAAGTCAATAAAATTTACTAAACCTTCAATTCCAAAGACTTTTATCAGAGGATGAGTTATTATACCGATATTCAGCTCGAACAAGTGCAAAAATTAAAATTTTGGGCTTAAATTGTTACACATTTAAATTACTTTAATAATGGTAAAACTATTAATATCGGAAAGTGCATAGCTTATGAGTTACAAGAGCGTAACTAGAAAATTTTCAAAAATGAAGTACAGGCTTCTCGAAGTTCCAAACTTGGGTTCATACTATTCTAACTGGACCTAACAACAAGTAAAAAAATCAGAACTTCGATTTTAACGTCGATTTGACTGGACTACATAGAAAGAAAGGACAGTCCATTACTGTATGAGTACAGAATTGCTGTGCAGTCCCTAGAAGGTTTTACTTGTGTAAAATATCTAAGAATGTGCATGTGGAACGATTTGAAGTGGAGTGACAAGATAAAATTAATCATTAGTAACGGAGATATCAGACAGAGATTCATTGGAACAATACTTCAGATACGGAGTATACCCACAAAAAAAGTAGGTTACAAAACCGAAGAAACGAATTTGTTGACATCGAATATTAGTTTAGATGTTAGGAAGTCGTTTCTGAAAGCATATGTCTGGAGTGTAGCATTGTATGGGACTGAAACGTGGACAATAAGGATTTCAGACAAAAGGATGCTAGAAGCTCTCGAAATGTGATGCTACAGATGAATCATGAAGATTGTATGCGTAGATGACGTAACTAATGAGTAGGTGCTCAACAGAATTGGAGAGAAAAGGAGTTTCTGGCATATCCTAAGAGAAGGGATAGATTAGTAGAACATATTCTGAGACGTCAAGGAATCGTCAACTTAACATTAGAAGGCAGCGTGTGGGGTAAAAATCGTAGAGGGAGACCGAGGGACGAATATAGTAAGCAGATTCAAAAGGATGTTGGTTGCCGTTCGTATTCTCAGATGAAGAGGCTTGCACAGGACAGGGTAGCGTGGAGAGCTGCATCAAAGCAGTCTGCGGAATTAAGACCACAACAACAACAAAACTAATTCGGAGAACAATGCTCCTCAGTGTGTTATTCTTATCGGGCGGCTGTTAAAGAAGAGCCAAAGAAAGCTTCTTTGCAAGTTTCTTTACCATGCGTGAAAGCGACACCGAGATGTTGGACCAACTGCAGCGGCAGACGTGGCAAGAGAGGCGTTCTGTATAACGGTATGGGCTACTGTTAGACAGCGTACGTTTCTCGCAGAGTCGTCCAGTATAGTGCTTCCTGCATTAGATATCTCGCGGAAAGACTGCGAGGATCAACTGGAGAGATTAAGAGCCCGCTCGGAGATTTCCGGACAACCTTGGTTTTCCTCGCTAGCCACACGCGAAAAAGCAGCTACCCTCCTTCACGAACCGTGAGGCGGCTTCGGAATACAGATGTAGGAGGCCGCTAAGCTTTCGGTTCAAATGTTTGTAGAGCTTATGGGACTTAACTACGGGTCATCAGTCCTCAAACTTACAAACTACTTATGAACTATCTAATATTAAGGAGGGGGGATTCGAACCCCCGCCCGTAGTGGCCGTGCAGAACGTGACTGGCGCGCCGCAGACCGCTCGGCCACTGCGGCCGGCAAGCTTGTCGGTCTCCACGGCTACGTCTAGGTGGAGCGTGACAGGTTCCGACAGGCCAACAGGTCCCTCTGTTTGTGTCGCGCCCACCGTCATAGTTCTGTACACTTCGGGGAAGCTGCTTTAGAATAATAATAATAATTTTAAAAAATAAAAGTAAAAACGAAACTGACCGGTATAATACGAGGCGCGTCCAGAAAATAAGTTCCGTTTGGTTATATAAAACGAAGGGGTATAGATACAGAAAAGATATTGATTGTACAAAAATCTACAACTGTTAAACTACTTTTCTACATATCCTCCGAAATGTTGTAGGCAATCGTCATACCATGGCGAAGGTTTTGTGTGCCTTTTTGGTAGAATGTTGCCGCCTGTGTATTCAACCATGTGGTAACATGTTCTTTCAGCTCGTCACCATCGTTGAAGCGTTGTCCACCAAGGACAGATTTTAGTTGTAAGAAGAGGATTACTGTCAAAAGATTTTTTTTCACGATAATGCCTGAACTCACACACCGAATGTGATTAAACAATTCTTACGGAATTTTCGATGGGACCTGTTTGATCATCCTCCATACAGCTCGGACTTCTCTCCTAGCGACTTTCATCTCTTCTTACACCTAAAATCTGTCCTTGGTGGTCAAGACTTCAACGATGATAAAGAGCTGTTGTCACATGCTTGAATCCACAGGCGGCAACCTTCTCTGAAGGATGCATGCAAAAACATGTGGCACGCTATGACAAGTAGCTACAAAATTTCGACAGTTATGTGTAAAAGTAGTTTAAGAGTTGTAGAATTTTGTGCAATAATAATTTCTTCTGTACCTGTGTACAATTTCATTTTATTACCAAACGGAACTTACTTTCTGGACGCGCCTCGTATTTACACGTCCGGCACGAGATAAGTTTCCATTTTAATCAAAGTGGAAAATTTCTGTTTACACAAGGTGTTGGCTACCGCTGACGTCAGAGCGGGGCCAAGCAGCTTTTTGTCAACAAGGACAGCGTGTTTACGTCGGGGAGAATGGAGGCGATCACGATTGGACGACCACTGCACGACCCTTTGTCGGTGTTCGCCACAGTTCGTTCGTATCTGTGAGCAAATGGTCCCCCCCCCCCCCCCCCCCGGTGCTGGGTCCGGATTGGCGATCCTACAGAGAAGCTCGAAATTTAGAGAGGACTTCAATGCGAGATGCTTACAATACTTTCCACAACAAAAATCTTTCTTGACATTTGACTGAGAACCCAAAGAGATTTTGGTCATATGTTAAATATACTAGGGGCAAAACACAAACAATACCCTCAATAACTCATAGAAACGCCGATACCACCGATGATAGCACTACTAAAGCATAGTTACTAAACATAGCTTTTAGAAACGCATCCACCAAAGAAGACGAAACCAATATTCCAGATTTGGAATTATGAACAGACGCCAGAATAAGTACCGTAGAAGTAGATATCATAGGAGTAGTGAAGCAACTCAAATTCGATTACGTTGGTGCGATAGATACTTACTTAACAGCCATATACAACCGCTCTCTCAACGAAGGATCTGTACCAAAAGACTGGAAAGTTGCACAGGTCACACCAATATTCAAGAAAGGCAGTAGGAATAACCCACTAAACTACAGGCCTATTTCATTGACGTCAACTTGCAGGGGTTTGGAACATATCCTGTACTCAAATATTATGAAATATCTCGAACAGAATGATCTATTGACCCAAGGTCAACACGGATTTAGAAAATATCGTTCCTGCGAAACACAAATATGTTTCTTTAGCCACATGAAGTGATTGGTGCTATCGACAAGGGTTCTCAAATCGATTCCGCATTTCGTGATTTCCAAAAGGCTTTTGGCACCGTACCTCACAAACGGCTTTTAATAAAATTGCGTGGTTACGGTATATCACCCCAAATTTGCGACTGGATAGGGGATTTCCTGCCAGAGAGGATACAGTTTGTATTAATCGATGGTCAAGCATCGACTATAACAGAGGTGATATCGGGCGTTCCACAGGGTAGTGGTATTGGTCCTCTGCTGTTCCTTATCTACATAAACGATTTGGGAGAAAATCTGAGCACCTCTCTCAGGTTTGCAGAACGATCTAAATAAGGTATCTCTGTTGTGTAAAAATTGGCAAATGACTCTAAATAATGAGAAGTGTGAAGTCGTCCACATGAGTACGAAAAGAAATTCATTAAACTTTGTTCACAACATAAATCAAATGTGAAGGCCGTTAAGTCCAGACGTAAACTGGAAAAAACAAGTAGATAATGTCGTAGAAAAGGCGAACCAGATACTGCGGGTTTTTATTGGCAGAAACCTTAAAAGATGCAACAGAACTAGTAAAGAGACTGCATACACTACGCTTGTCTCTCTCTCTCTCTCTCTCTTTGTGTGTGTGTATTGCAGCCCAGGTCTGTTTGACGGATGACATCGAAAGAGTTCAAAGAAAGGCAGCTCGTTTTGTATTGTCGCGATACAGAGGAGACAGCGTCACGGAAATGATACATGATCTGGGATGGGAATCATTACAACAACGACACTTATCGCTGCGGCGCGGGCTACTTACGAGACTCCAATCGCAACATTCTCCTCCGAATGCGAAAATATATTGTTGACTGCCACTTACATAGGTAGAAAAGATCATCAGAATAAAATACGAGAAATCATAGCTCGAACGGAGAGATTCAGGTGTTCTTTCTCCCCGCGTGCTATTCGAGAATGGAATGGGAGATAAATAGTATAAACCCTCTGCCAGGAACTTAAATGTGATTTGCAGAGTAGATGTAAAAAGACTGCGAAGATATATTGGAGAGATTAGAACTCACACGGAGGTTTCCGGACAATCGCGTTTTTCCTCGCTAGTCACACGCGACTGGGACCGAAAAAGGAAGTACCCTCCGTCACGCCGCGAGGCGGCTTAGGAATACAGATGTAGGAGGCTGGGCTGCTAAGCTTGGCCGTCGCCGCTGCTGCGTCTAGATGGAGCGAGACAGATGCCGACAGGGCAACAGCTCCCTCTGGTTGTGTCGCGCCCATCGTCGTAGTTCTATACACTTCGGGGAAGCTGCTTTAAAAAGAAGCAGGATAGCGAAAACAAAACTGACCGGTATAATATTTAGAAGTCTGACACGAGGTATGTTGCCATTATAAGGGAAGTGGAAAGTTTCTGTTTACACAAGGTGATAGCTACCGCTGACGGCAAAGCGGGGCCGAGCAGCGTTTTGTCAGCAAGGACAGCTTGTTTACGTCGGGGAGAATGGAGGCGATCACGAGCGGAAGAGCATTGCCAGATTCTTTGCCCGTGTCGGCCACCATTGGCTGCTATCTGTGAGCAAGCGGTTCCCTCCACGTGCGCGGTCAGTGTGGTAGCTTCATTGTTCGCTGCTCACTGAGACTCACTGGTGACTCCTTCCTCACAGTTCACGCGGTGTTTTATAGGCTCCCTCTGCAATGCTGGTCGCTTCCTGCCCGTCACTACAGGAGTTCTGATTGCCTTAGCTGCAGCTGTTGCAACGTGTTTGCACTTCACATCGCCGACTCGCGATCTGAGCAGCCTCACAGCGGCGTACGTGGTCCTGGTGGGGTTGAAGGGCGACACCCAACGACCAGTCCACTTTCGACGAAACTTAGCTCTCCGACGGTTTGTAAACAATGTTCAAATGTTTGTTAAGCTTAAGCGACTTAACTACAGGGTCATCAGTCCCTAAACTTACAAACTACTTATGAACTAGCTAATACTACGGACGGCACAAATATCCATGCCCGAGGGGGGATTCGAACCCCCGACCTTAGTGGCCGTGCAGACCGTGACTGAAGCGCCTCAGTCCCCCTTTTTTGTGCTTCTTCAGGTAGATCTGTGCTCTGCGGTCGTTCATTTCGTTCGTTCTTGATTGTTCGTTGAATAATTGGCTCAGCTTTTTTATTACAGAGGGCGTTTTGCCCCCTGACAAGGCGCGCTGAGCCACGGCGCCCGGCATCCCCTCGGCCACCGCGGCCGGCGACGGTTTTTAATCTGTGGTGCATAGGGACGTGCGAGCGAATAGCTAAAACACTTTAAAAATGTGATTAAATAAAACCTCTCATCTCCGTTCTGTACTAAAACCAGTTAAGATGTCCAGTCTCTTGCCTTCAAGATGTTATGGTGCAAGAGTTGTGCGTTTATCTTAATATAATCTGAGATTTTTGTGACTATATTTCACTATTCAGCCAAAACTACACATCGCTAGCGAATGGTGTTTTATGTGGTAGTAGGTATCAGTCTATCATTGTACACTATGATGGTAGAGCGTTGATAACGATAAGGGGTGGAACATATGGGAGTTGAAAGTTACCGTCTTATATAAAATTCTACGTGTGGTTGTCGATATTTTGAAGGTCGTCAGCTTATATAAAATTCAGACTGAAGACCGGCGATGAATTTTGACACTATAATAAATAGCAAAGATGTTATACACAGCGAAACGCGATGCACATTATTTAGTTGTTTTTCTGCAACAAGCAGAAAAATAACTGCATACTCCAATTTGAAAAGTAAAGCTACCAAGATGGATGCCAAAGCGTAAGAAAGAAATTTCACGTTTCGATCCGTTACTAAAAGACAAAAAACGGCGCTTAAAAGTGAATCTAGCCGGCCGCGGTGGCCGAGGGGAATGAGGCGCTCCAGTCACGGTCTGCACGGCCACTACGGTCGGGGGTTCGAATCCCCCCTCGGGCATGGATATTTGTGCCGTCCTAGTTCGTAAGTAGTTCATAAGTAGTTTGTAAGTTTAGGGACTGATGATCCCGTAGTTAAGTTCAAAATGTTTGTTAAGCTTATGGGACTTAACTAGGGGGTCATCGGTCCCTAAACTAACAAACTACTTATGAACTACTTACGAACTAGGACGGCACAAATATCCATGCCCGAGGGGGGATTCGAACCCCCGACCGCAGTGGCCGTGCAAACCGTGACTGAAGCGCCTCAGTCCCCTCGGCCATCGCAGCCGGCCCGTAGTTAAGTCCCATAAACTATACAAACATTTACAAAAGTGAATCTATACACGATGGAAACTTGAAATTTGTAGATGTTCTTTATCTTACACTGTAGGCATGAGCGATTTTTCGATATTTCCATCCCTAAAGGGGTGAAATAGGGGATAACGGATTTTTAAATACTTTGCTGTTTACGCAATTTTCAACCAAGAAAAACAAAACTTCGGATTTAGATTTTTGATTGTGATTTTAAAAACACGCGTATCGATATTTTTTGGTAATTCAACCATTAATCGGATGAAATAAGGGAAAAACTTGTAAGAGTGCTACTAAGATGACAGAAATACGAACATTTGGATTCTGAAACATAGAATTAAAAAAAAAAAGTGTTTTGGGATGTTTTGAATTCTGCCATCAATGGTGCAATAGAGGGTGGTAAGTTGAATCAAAATACTTGATTAGGAAAGCATTTTTAAAGCTAAATATGAAAATTTATATTTAGAAATAGAAACAACCAATGCAGACCAACCAATCAACTCGTGCGAAGCAGCGGGAATTAAGTTAGTTTTAATAATATAAGGGTAAAATTATCAGTAGATTAAAATGTCTGTCAAAATGATAAAGGTATAATTCATGCACAAAATCATCTTGCCGAAAAGAGGTGGACATATTGTTTGGCCCAAAATGCTTAGTTCGGAGCACACTTCAGACTTTCCCGGTTTTCGTCTCTCGTTTGATGCCAGATAGTGACTTGATTGATGTATTCGAAAATGTTCAAATGTTTGTAAAGCTTATAGGACTTAACCGCTTAACTACTTATGAACTAAATTATACTAAAGACGGCACAAACATCCATGCCCGAAGGGGGATTCGAACCCCCGACGGGGAACGGCCTCGCGTATCGTAGCACAGCGCCTCGATGCGCTCGGCCGCCCTGACGCGGCGATTGACGTGTTACTGGGTAGTTTGAGGAATATTTGGACACAATTAATCAATTAATCTTACCTTCATTCTAAAAGGAACCATTCAATTTGTTTGAATACTGTACGATGTGCATGTTGCTCTGCCGCGGTGGAGTAGCCGAGCGGTCTAAGGCGTCTCGCTGCGGAGCGCGCGGTTGCTCGCCGTGAAGGTTCGAGTCCTCCCTGGGGCATGAGTGTGTGTGTTTGTCCTTAGGTTAGTTTACCTAGGTTTAAGTAGTTTGTAAGCTACGGACTGATGACCACACAGTTTGGTCCGATAGATTTACAAAAATTTGAACTTTTTTTTTTTTTTTTTTTTTTTTTATGTTGCTCAAACATGTATGCAGGTCTGAAGGAACGGTCACAGCGCTGTCTATAGTTGTCTAGAATACAAAAAATACATTTTCAGTTGCGAATATCAACCAGCATGAGACATATATTTTAATGGTGACATACGGAAATTTTGTGCTGAACCGGGAGTTGAATCTAGATTTTCCGCTTTTCCTGGAGGATTGAAAATGCCCCTCGGGCATGGATATTTGTGCCGTCCTAGTTCGTAAGTAGTTCATAAGTAGTTTGTAAGTTTAGGGACTGATGACCCCGTAGTTAAGTCCCATAGACTATACAAACATTTGAACATTTTTGATTGATAATGTTCAAATGTTTGTAAATCTAAGAGACTTAACTACGTTGGTCATCATTCCCTAGGCTTATAAACTACTCAAACTTATGCTAAGGTCAACACGAACACCCATGCCCGAGGGAGGACTTGAACCTCCGAAGTCAAGCAACCGCGAAGTCCGCAGCGAGGAGCCTTAGAACGCTCGGTCACTCCACCGCGGCACCTACAGCTTAACGCAATCTTAACGGTGACCACTTACCAGTCATGCGCCATGGCTAGATAGTCAAATTTCGTTATATAAGAAGGTATTTGTTCAAAATTATCCTTGAAATGGAAAATAGCCAATAGTTCGTTAAACGTTCCACTACCAGACGATCAAGTGCTTAGGTGTAATGTTTCCTGACGTGCCAGATAACTGTGTGATTTCTTGAAGAGTAACGTTTTAGGCGTCTGTAAGACCCCAATTCTGCAAAGAAGACGTTACACATTTAAGCTGAATTTTTTTTTCTTTCTTACAATAAATTAATTTTTCGAATTTTCTTCAATCCTGCTTTTTGTAATTATAAATTGTGCTGTGAAGTAATTGTTATGGGCACAAAATAAACCAAAATTCCTTTGTATTACCACACATCTGTAATACCATAAACTCATTTTTTTTAAAACAGAAATGATGTGGCCCTAATCACCTCACACTGTATTTGGATGTTAAGTAAATTCATGGCTTTACCTCAACCACGGACGGATTCAGGGGCTCAAAAAATTATGTGTACAAGAAGAGGTATAGCGTATTTTTCTGTTTGTGGTATGTACAGTCTGAACAGCGTTACACAGTATAAAATATTTTATTCATATAGCAATAAAAAAATTAGGAAAAAACACAAAAACTGTCCGTATTCGCCCCTGGTTCCAGTACTGCTTCTCCACTGACAACACGAGCCTCCCCGCCTTCTTCTATAATGTAGCGGCGTACTCTGATCACACCCATTGGTCAATTCTGCATTACTTACGAGTGGCCTAACAATTTCGACCAGATAGTGTCCAAACTGACGAAATTTCGAGACAGATGAATAAATCACATCCCATTGAAGGTAACGCATGGCGAACTGAAACAGATCACTCGTGTTTTTGCATCAGGGCGCGCTGGCTGTCAGCAGGATAGATCGCCCCGCACACCGGCAGGCTGTCACATCAGCAACATACGCCCCCAACCAAATCAGATGTTCAAATGTTTGTTAAGCTTATGGGACTTAACTACGGGGTCATCAGTCCCTAAACTTACAAACTACTTATGAACTACTTACGAACTAGGACGGCACAAATATCCATGCCCGAGGGGGGATTCGAACCCCCGACCGTAGTGGCCGTGCTGACCGTGACTGGAGCGCCTCAGTCATCTCAGCCACCGCGGCCGGCCGCCCCCAACCTCCTCACGCCTGTGCTCCACTGTCACCGACTATTATTCCATTCTGTAGCTTCGCATTTCATGTGCATTAAAATACCTACAATCCGTTGTAGACATTGAATCGTGTCCATAAAATTTTTTTTGTAAAAAAATGTCTAATATTGTGCCTCCTGTTTTGTGTCGAGTAACTTGTTTGCAAGAAAATGTATAATATTGCTTCTACTGTGTGTATCGATATGTGTACTTAAGTCTGTGAAGTTTCATCTTTGGCAAAGATTATGTATTGCATAGCATTGTAGCTCGCGCAGAGAGAGTGGATTTGTGGTTTAGCTCGCTTAGAGAGCGGTTGAGTTGTGTGTATGGCTCCGATGTAGAGCAGAGGCTGCTGTGCCAGCAAGTTGATTTGATTGTATTTGGAATATCTATTGTATTTTTTATTACTATCACCGCTGGAATGAAGGTAATTGCATTTCATGTCGTTATAAAAAGTTGTATTATGTAGGTAATGTAATGGTGATTATTAATAGTAAGTAAGAAAGTTGACCTTTCTTTCCTGTTTCATTTACGTAGTTAGAAGATTAACCTACCTCCTTCATTTGATAATTATTTATTTGTGGATTTAAAGTGCAGTATTGATTTTGGTAATCTTGTTAAACAGATTTCGTTATTAGTGCCATAGTAAATGATTGTTATGCAACATTGCAGTTAATTGATTATGATACTGAATTTTGATAACCAGGTACTGATCTCCATAAAATTCGCACAGTCAAACATTACCAAAGTGGTTAGTAGTTTTTAATATCTTTCTCGCAGTCAAATTTTTTTTAGTATAGTCAGTGTCTGTTTCATATGGTCACTTGCCAGAGCTGTTTTGTTAAAAGATCCGTTGCACACATAATCAGTTTAATGCAATGTTTCTTATTTAACGGTATATACATCAATATCAGAGCCATAATTGAACCAAATTACTGTATTAATGAACAATTTGTTGTCTGATTTAACGATAGGTTCAACATTAAACAACACATACACAGCTTTTAACATTAATGCGTATACGTTGGAAGAGGGGCAACGCACCTATATCCGTAACCAATAAGTAATAATGTGACTACGTAGGCCTTCTCGGCGTATGTCATATTGCGCCGTATGAATAAAAAAAGAGCACATGCTACAGAGGAGATTCTCAGAGCAAACGAACGTTCTCTGAGTTAGTTCTCAGTTTCGTATGAATAAAAACTTGGAAGCATTTGCTCTGAACAGGACGTTCATTCTCGCTATCTCCCCTCCTACTTGAGTAACTTCTCCGCGTGTCATGTCCGCCACAGATCAGCTGTTCAATCGTGTATTTCTTTAAACTAGCCCAATCAGGCAAATTACTGAGTGTGCAAATCTACGTGCACGGGAAGAACTGTACTATGTTCAGTTATTAGTTTGTTGTGAAGCAGCATATTATTTAGATAAATATGCACTTTTTACGAAAATGTATTCCTCTGGCGATGTTACAATATTTTGGTCACACGAGAAACTTTTTTTGTTATTGAAGTTGGGTTAGCATAATTTGTGAACAAAATTTTAAGAATGCATCAGATATTCATCTGTTTCAACGTGGAACGCAGTCGGAGCTTTCTAACACGAGGTACGTGCTACTTTTTATTAAATATGACACTCAATGGTCTGCTCATAAGCGATAGGCCATACGATTTTATTACAGGAAACAGGCTACTAGGAATGTAATTAATCGGTTATTTATTTTCCTGTCGTGTCTACTTACATCTAACATAACAGAAATTACGATTAAGAAGTCAGAAAATGCATTTTAAATAGGACAACCGGTTTGGATAGAAAGAATACTTCAGCAGGCCTACCTGGTATTGCAGCAATATTTATTTTGTGATGCAAACTGTGAAATCCTGGGATGCGCTTTATTTGGAACTAACATCCTAAGGCCTTATTAATAGACCCTATTTAAAAACACAATATTATTTTGCTATGTAGCTGTTTAGAACTGTAAATATTCATTCGAAACAAATGGGTAAAACACGCAGCTCAATCGACTTGTGTTTCATTTCTATGTCGGTAATGCAAACATTCTGACATCACTCTCGTCATTATATAAACTCCTTGAAGCTACAAGTCAACAAAATGTTTTTATTTGCATTAACTTTTTATTTTTAGTTTCCCTCGTACTTCTTAAGACTTTGTATAAAGAAACTTATTTTTACCTTCTAAGCAACACAAATTTTGTCATTTTTATTATAAACCACAGTGAAATGTAACGTTAATAGAAATTACTCAGCACGAAGTATGCTAGAGGTCACTTCAGAAAACGGAGAATGTCCTCCGGTCGTGAGAAAAGTCTCTAGTTTTATTCATACAAAATCGGAGAATGTTCTCTGTTTTGAGCAACTTCCCCAACCCTTTTACTCACGCTGAGAAAATATTCTGTCGAAGTATATTCTCCGACTCGCTTTATTCATGCGAACCTTAGTATGTTCTCTGGAATTCATAGTATAAAGTAGATACTCCGTTTTATACATACGGCCTATTCTTCTCGCGTTGTCTGCCGGATCATGACGTCATCTGGAGACTATGTTTCGGCGATCCATGTGGCCGCCATCCTCAGGTGCGTGTGCTGTTACACCAATCCGCCGAGATGAGTACAACCCGCGAGCGGCTGCCGCTAGGTACGCCGCGGATGGCCAACAGCACGCGCGCAAGTATCGACGGTATGTACCATACAATGCCACAGTCGAACCCGGCGTAAACGATAAATCGCTGTCCATTACTGTTATTTGCTGCTCGACTGTCAGACCGTTGTTTTTATAAGATATTTATATGGCTGAAACATCCGTATGTATGATCAGTACATGTATCTTTAATACTTCTAATTGACTGACCGATATAAAGTTTCCCACAATCACAATGATGTTTGTACACACCAGGCTTCCTCAGGCCTAAATGACACTTCACTGAGCCCATGAGCGCTGTGACCTTGGCTGTCGGACTAAAAACATTTGTTATCATATATTTTTTAAATTCTGTCTATTTTTGAAGACATCTTTCCAGCAAAACGTAGGAAAGTCAGCGATTTACGCCTTCTTGGCGTTCCCGCGTAAATCCAATCTGAAAGTCAAGTCATATCTGTTTATCTGCATACCAATTCTGCTTAACCACGTCTTTAAGATGATCCAGCTCTTTTGTCAAGGCTTCTGAGTCTCAAACGTCAAACTATCTGTTTTCCAACGTTCGCTGAACACCAATACGTTGATATGCAGGATGACACCTAGTTGCATGTGTCCAAATCTCTCATTATCTTTACTGTACACCATGACATCCAGAACCCGCAGCTTTCCATCCCTTCCACCTCTATCGCTAACTTGATGCCACTATGCCATTACAATGTTTTAGGGAACGGTTGAGAGCATCTCTCCCATGTCGCCATACCACGAGCGTATCGTCAACGTACCTCCAAAAACAGGTTCGTTTTAAGAGGCCGTCTTCAGCACCATATCCTCAAAATTCTTCCATAAATAAATAAACCGAATATAGGGGAATAATGAACTCCCCATAGACACTCAGTCACTTTGTTCAAAACATGTAACTAGCTGTAAACCCGTTGTTGCCCGGGTCTTCATTTATCCTACACTCTCGTAGTCCACATCACCTTCCCCCCTCTCTCTGCATCCACCTCTTTCTCTCCCATTTCTCATTTTCCACCTTTACCTCTCTCGGCAAGGTTTTCTACAAGGTACCCTCTGTCCTGTACCATACAAACATTTATGTACCCGGTTATCTTCCTCTTGGTTTAAAGGTCATGTGTGCAAAAATTCACAAAGATTGGAGCAAAACTATGCATTTTGTAAAATTTCGTTAGTACTCTCCACCACGCAGCGAACGAAATTTTATACAGACAATGACATGCCTCTTGTTTTAAGGTAGAGTGTGCAAAATTTCATCAATATCGGAACAAAACTATAGATTTCTATGCAATAGAAACGCAGGTTCAAATAGAAAAACGCATTTTATATTTCTCAAATATTCCAATTTTATTTCATACAACCCTTGTTCCGAAACAAAAAAACTGATGTGAAATCGGTGAAGCCATTCTCAAGTTATGACGCGACCAATGTATTTAAGGATTCATTTCAATGTTGCAAAGTACCCTCCCCCATAAACCGTATGAAGGTAGACGGTGACTTTCCTCTTCTTTTGATGGTCAAGCGTATGAAATTTCTTGAAGATCGGAATGAAACTGTAGATTTCGTGAGTATAGGAGAAGTATGCTCCGCCATGCACCTATTACAAAATACTTTCTTAGCTGATGTTTTCCACCTATAAATTACATTCCTGCCAAATTTCAGCTTCATAGGTGAAGTAGTTTTCGAGATTTCGTGTTTAGCCAGTGAGTGAGTGTCCTTTCGCTTTTATATAGACAGAGATTAGGAAAACAGATTGCCTAATTTTGGATGCAATAGAATTAAGGGAGACTTGCAGACAAAATATAAATAGTAACAAGCAAATCTGTAATGCTAACTTGATTTGATACAAGGCCATTATTTATAACATCATATCCTGTACTATGTGTCGTGCTCTTTTGTTTTTGGGTCAGGAACCTTCGAGGAAGTACGGTGAACAGTTCACCAAAGTTACATTGCAATCGAATGAATAGTTTATGAACACGTAGAGGACATATAGACAAACGTTCATATATAGATTAAGTAAAAAGGATGTCGACGTTAGTACATGGCGACAAACATTCGTCACTCCCTCGTCTAGTTTTTCACCAACTAGCTGCAAGGAATTCTTCCAGAGGAACCCGGATAAAAAGCGACACTACATCGGAACTGACCAAGAGTGGTCACTCTGTGCCTTGCGTAACATGCGTATGGTTTCGCCTAAAGCCAAAATTTTAAAAAAATTTCACAACCGTGACGATACGTTTTCTTCCTAGATGGTTTATTTTTATGATGATGACTAATAGATGACCATATATTTACATAATCGGATGATGCCTCAAAAGGGCGAAACGCGTCAGTGAAATAAAGAAAAAATTTTGCAACTGAGACTGACTTTTGTGATATATTCATAACCAGTTGCTGTACCAACCACCAGTATGGAGTGGAACCAGTTTTACTCAGACATTTTCTGTCACTCCTCCCATCTCAAGAAGCGCTCATACGCTGACCCAGGAGATTCAAGAGTGTGTGGATAACGCTATCGAAGTTTCTCTTACCTTAAAAAACTTTGAAATGTACGTAACTTGCTATAATACGAGAATGCAACGAAGAGTGATAGTGTAAACACACAATACCTTTCTTCTTCGCGCGACTGTCTGCTTTACGCGGTTAACTTGACCGATGGGCACTCAGCAGTGGCCTTCAATGAAACGTACCAATAATATATTAAATGGTAGAAATTCTGAATTTGATGGATGAGATGGGCTGCAGTCTACTTGAAGGTCCGTAACTATTACTGATACGTATGAAGGATTTATATAACGTCCACGCTACACATAGAAAGGGGGGAAACTTGTCTGAGAACACGTTTACAGGCATCTGTTCTAGCTTTCAACTCAATGCTAGTCTTCTTTCAGGGCCACACCCTCAAGGTCACAATGGTGCCGTATCACCATATATTGGTTTGATTTGTGGGTTGAGGGACCAAATCATAGAGGTCATCGGACCGCCCATGTATTGGTATGTTACCGTACTTCTCATTCAGACTGATTACAACCCTAACGACTTCAAATCCTGACCGAAGTGACACCCTAACATTCTGTACAGGGAGTTCTGTTTCACATATTTTTTGAGAATAAATCGGATCCATAAACTGCGCCTTTTCCGAATTACACTAAATTACGTAACACTCTGAGACTAAAAATATTTCTGAAGCTAATTTTAAACTTAACAACGTAAGGTTTGGAAGTTGTACCTCGAATCCTGTTGTACCCCCTCTATCCGAATGACAGGGGTGTTGGAGAAGAGTAAAGATAACAAAATTATATTTTCATTCTGTTGCGGACGGTGTGCTAATATGAAACTTTACTATCGGTTTAAAACTGTATGTCGCTACCGGGATTCGAATCTGAGACCTTTGACTACGAATAGCAAAGGTCCCACGTTCGAATCCCCGCTCCGGCACAGTTTTCAGCCGCCAGAAATATTTCATATTAGCGTACCGTCAGGAGCAGAATGAAAATATTCTGAAAACATCTCCTAAGCCATGTTTCCACCATATCCTCTCTTCCTTGGGTTCTATTCTTGCACGTTTCGCGGGAGAATTTAAGTTTGGATAGTAGGAACCGAGGTGTTGGCAGAAGTAAAGCCGTGAGGACGGACCGTGAAGCGTCGGTGTCGTCGCAGTGGCTCAGCGCTTGCCCGCAAAAGGCAAAGGTCCCACGTTCTAATTTATATTCCAGCACGGAGATTTAATCCGCCAATACAGTTTCAAGAAACTACTGAGTTTCTGAGCCATCAAACCTTGGTATTGTACGAACAGTGCTGCAGTCAACTAGACTTCTTGCCAGACGTTCATCAGATATGCTATATACAAAAAACTTTTTTCCCATGATTGTACAAGAAGATATGGAGTGACGTCAGAACACGTGACCGATATCGATAGAACATATCATGGAACTTGAATCGCAGGTGTTCGCTAACAATATGCGTAATGGGACCTGAGCGCCCTTCTTTGTTGGAACCACGCGGCAGCGCGGGAATGGTGATGCGTTCTGGAGCGTCGGAAGTTCGAGTCCTCCCTCTGGCATGGGTCTGTGTGTTGTCCATATTGTGAGTTTGTTTAGTTAGTTTGTATGTTGAGGACCATGATCAGAGTAGTTTGGTCCCTTAGAATTACAAACGTTTGAATGTTTGATTGGAACCACACACGTTCATGAAGATGTATTGTGCAGTGCCTCTGACATATAGTATATATACTGAGGCAGAGAGGTAGAAGACATGTATACGATGAGTTACACCACGAAGCAAAAGTCCAGTTGTTGCCAGACTTTATGGTGATATTCATTTTCATAGTGTAAATGAATTTTATTTTATTTGTAAACTGATGTCAATTACCTATATTAGTATGAGTTGTAATGCCAACTACTGTTCGTTGTAACATGGACGCAAACAGCTCCCCCACAAAAAAAAAAAAAAAAAAAAAAAAAAAAAAAAAAAAAAAAAAAAAAAAAAAAATCATCTTCAGGAACTTCGCGAGACTCACAGTTGAGTCTCGGGACATGTGCTAGTCGCGTGCTTCATGCATTTCATACGTCGATTTTGCCACGCAATTTCTAAGTACGTAATTAACGCATTACGATGCAACGAGTGACATTCTTTTTCTGATTTTTTTTATGCCAATGTTTTCATAAGATATAATACAGGGTACTCATATAATAAGCGTTAAATGTAACAGTTGTTTACGTTTTAGACTGTTTTTTGAGGTTACGACAAAGCGTTTCACAGTTATGCAAACGGTCACGGGTTCGAAACCCGCTGGTTTCAAGGACCTTTAGACTCTGCATTTTAATATAGCCTTCAACTCACCAAAAAAGACACGTGGTTCGGATTCCAGGTTAAACTGTAGCTCCCTTTTTCCCGGTTGGATTAGTGGGGTAGGTTACGAACATACAAATCTGGAAGCGGCGTACATTTCAAAGATTTGCATCAAGTCACACACCCACACGAAATTATTTTTATAATCTATTTCAGGCGTTTCCTTAGAGCTACAGTTTAATAAACATTACAATTTTGCAAATTTACATGAGATAACTTGCTTTTTTAATTTTTCGTGTATTTCATTTTATTGCAGTTGTTCTGTACGTTTATTTTCAATGAAATACCGCGAAGGAAGATAAAAGAATGTCTGTTGGCTTGTTTGTTGGATTTTATACATATCTACAGTTTTATTCAATTTTGATGAAATTTTGCATACTTGACTTTCAAAATAAGAACGCGTCACTGTCTAAATGTAATTCCATATGGTGTATGGCGGAGGATACTTTTTATGCAGAACTGTACACCAGTCTACATTTTTATTCCGATCTTGCACACTTTACCTTCATATCAAGAGGAAGACCACTGTGTACGTAATATTCAGAACGATACATGGAAGAAGGAAGTGAGCTTAGTGTTTAAAGTCCCGTAGATAGATGTGTCATTGACAGTTTCTAATTGAAACTTGCTAATTGAAAGTTTCTTATTGAAGGTGAAAGTTTTTAATTTAAAGATTGCTATTTAAAAGCTCTAATTAAATGTGCCTGAAAGAATCTGGTGAGAGACTGTCACGAACTGAACTTATAAAAATCTAGCACAGAGCTGGAACAGTATTATTTCTTTGCTTTCCGTTTGCCAACAAATATTAAACACTTATAGCCCTGTAAACTGTCCATAAAATCACCAGTCTTTCTAAACATATATGCGTTACGTCTTAAGTTAATTAGGCCCTATAATGCTATTTTCTACACAAAAGAAAATGAAACAATGGGAGCTGCGACTCTGTCAGTCCACCTGCAATTTTATACTTATAAAATAATTTGTGCTTCTGTGAGCATTACTTTTGGAAATTAGATTTCAGTGGCAAGAACTGATTACTTTACTGGCACGTGAACATTTACATTGAAAGAAAATCGCAAACTCGACACGTACCATGCAATGAAAATAGAAAAATGCCTCAATCAGGAAAATGAGGGACTAAGTTGAGCTGAAATAAGAAAATTAGTAATCATTTAATTATTTATTTTTGCTAAAGAAACATACCTTTGTTGTTGATTTGTCAATAACGGTGATTACAATGGGTTTGTACAATATCGTTCCAAGCAAATATTCTCGTCCTCTTAATACAAAATTCCTCTTTCAATATCAAATGAAATTTCATTACCATCTGGCGGGATACATTCATAGGTACATAATCCAATCAACCAAACTCGGCACGTGAATCGTAGCCGGCCAACCGAACCCTACAACACGGTGACTACCATACGTCTGAACTCTAGCCTAGCTTCCACTCCACTCCATTGCCTGCCTCAGCGGTCAAAGATGCTACATCGCAGTTACAAAGATATTAGTGTGGAGTGGTTATAAACATCAAC
Organism: Locusta migratoria; assembly: GCA_026315105.1. Classification (NCBI taxonomy): domain Eukaryota; kingdom Metazoa; phylum Arthropoda; class Insecta; order Orthoptera; family Acrididae; genus Locusta; species Locusta migratoria. Next base: position 61,907,307 of record CM048744.1, on the reverse strand, counting down.
TGAGTTATCGAAGCATATAATAGATGAATTTTGAGATACCAAATAAAGTCGTAAAATGTCCAGATTCACCTAAATATCACAGAAAATTCGATAAATATTGATCTTCAGGCTACAGCTGCCTACTTTCATTATTGGAAACTGAGGTCACGCTCGGAATGTTTGGATAATGATGAGGAAGGAAGTCAGCCGCGCCTTTGGAAGGAACCACACAGGTTTTTGCCTGGAGTGATTTTGAGAAATCACGGAAAACCTAAATCTGACTGGCCAAACGTGGATTTGAACCACTGTCCGCCCGAATGCGAGTCCAGAGTGTTACGACTGCGCCATCTCGCTCGGTTACGGTGCTTGGGGAAGGGCACCTTGAAACAAATTGCGGCGCCGTTTCACCGATCACCGTGGTTACTGTCAGATATATGTGACTGTTCATCGACGTATGGAGGAGGAGATGGGCAGTGAGAGAGACTGGCAGAGGAGGAGAAAATGGGCAGGCAGAGCGGGGAGGAGACTGACAGAAAGAGGGGATTGGAAATGATGGACAGGTGGCAGGAAGAGAGAGAGGGTAGAGCAAGGCCAAGAGGGAGGGGAGGAGGAGATGTACCAATGGAATACTGTTATAAATACTAACGTAGGAAATGTTATTGTGAATTGCATATAGTATCGCTTATAACAGGAGTAGACCATGAGGCGGGGCGATGAATAGATTAGGAGGAGATGGTGGCGGAGGAAGAATGAAATGAGATGGAGTGAGATAGATGAGGAGGAGGATATGGGAAAAGAGAGGGGATAAAGAATAAAATTGAAAGAAACAGGAAGAGATGGAGAGTGAGGGGAGGATTTGGCTCGAGAGAGGGCGAGGAGGAGACGAACAGAGATGAGCGGTGAGGAGATGAACAGAGAGATAGGAGGGGATATGGTAAGATTGGGATAAATAAATACCCGGGAAACGCCAGGTACTATTGTTAGTAAATATACAGTTATCTCCTGATTTCTGGATGCCACACGCAACAATTTTATTATTACGCTCACGCGTTACCTCCCGTTTCATTCAACTCGATCACACTCATAAACTACTCACTGTATGAACCTGGAATTTTCATCAATGTCTTCGTTAAGAACTACACTACATTTTGCTTTTAGTTATATTTATGGAAACAATTTATAAACAGCATATACTGATAGTTTACCACCATGCACTTTCTGACGACGTTACGGAATTGTCGACATGCGAGGAACTTTTTCTCTGTTGAAGTTAGGTGAACACATTAAGCGAATGAAACGTTCAAAATACATCAAATTTTCATCCTCTCCAAACAGAAACTCTGTGAGATATGTGTATCTTCAAATAATGTCAGTTAAATGTTACACACTGGGATCCGCCCGCTCGTCTAGTAGTAACACGACTTTCGTATTAGAGCTCCTAATAATTAGGCACATATTGTTACTGCATAACATCCATACTTCAAGTTAATGGTACTGATTTCTTTTAACCCATTAAATTTAATAGTTGCACACCACAAAAGTGCTGTGTCTCTATGTAATATGCAATGTCAATTTTTCAGTTGTATGAAAAGGATATTCTAAATATCTCAATACAGAGTGCTATAGAATGTGAGGAAATGAGAACAAGTCAACTCATTAGCTAGCGAAGAAAGCCTTGCTATCTGTCAAGTATTCTCACGTAAAATCCTCATTAGATCTAGTAACTTCCGTTCTGTTTAGCGGTATGAGTGAAAGGTAAAAAAAAAATTAAAAAAAAGATAAAAAATAAAAAGAAAAAAACCACCTAAGTCTAAAATAAAATTCAATCTGTTAGGAAAATTTCATCCACAGCAACAAGCACCAAACGGAATATCATAGCAGCCTCTATTTTTTACTGCAAACTTGTTCTAATGTAGCGCAGACTCTTATTTCGAGGTTAATATCTTATTAAGTATGACTATTAACGAAATGACGAGCATTTTCGTCACAATGCTGACGTATAAAGATTTAAGTAGCGAAAAAATTAAATATTTCTACTAATTAGATTTTGCAAAATCGTTTGTGAAAGGGCATGCGCCTCTACGCTGTTAGTGGAGCGCGATTCCAACCATGTTGGGGAAAACATGGCGGACGATTCATCCTGGGTATTTAGGAGCTCTTCCGTCGACACTCTGGTCTGCGATGACGTCACTGCGGCGGCACCTGCGCCGTGGTAACAAGCCACCATATATATATATATTGCGAGCAGAGAAGCAACAGCGGCAGTTCACCTGAAGATGACGAGCAGCTGTCTCGCAGAAACATTGTGTGATTATTACAATACGATCCGACGGTACTCCCGTGAACCATTCAAGAATATATTACGTCGGGAAAGCCTGAAGCACTACAGAATAGTTAATTGAATCCCATTTCTCAATATTTTGCTAGAAGAATTGCCCGCAGTACCCTTCAAAACTATACATGGCCAGTATTTATCCATTCTAAGAACACTGCAGGATGTTTTTTTCCCTACATCATAGCAGGCGTCGTTATCTGCTCATGTTTTTATTTCTATCTGCATCGTTTACCTGCAGGGTGGGCGGGAGCAACTAGTTATTGAAAATGACGTGTCACTTTTATGTTTGCACAGTTATACAATTGGAATTAGTTCACGATATGAAAAAAAAACAAAAAAAAAAAAAAAAAAAAAAAACACTTAACTACGTAGTAGGCACCTGACGCGTCGACCGATGATCTAGAATGGAATCCACAACTTTCTGGAGGGGGTTGGCTTGGGTGTTGGTAATAACTTCGCGTAATCGCGCTTTCAAATCATCAAATGTGCGAGGTTTTGTCAGGTGCACCACCTCTTTTGCGCATCCCTATAAAAGTCATAGGGCGTCAGGTCTTGACTACCTGCAGGCCATTCTTGAGGTATACGTCTCCCCAGACATCGTCCTGGAAACGTCTCATCCAATAAGTTCCTCAAACATATGCAATATGGCATGGTGTGCCGCTCTCGGGGTTGTGTGTATGTGTGTGTGTGTGTGTTTGTGTGTGTGTGTGTGTGTGTGTATGTGTGTGTGTTTTTCCTTGACTATACTAGTTTGGTCCAACATGTTTATAAACATTTTAACATTTATAATATACAATTTTTCGCACTAAATCCTACTCTATCGACACTTTCGTAGTTATGGACGGCTTGAAGGGAAGCAAGCTTTCCTTACTCTCGTACATGCAGCTGAATATCACAGGATGTGCGTCTGCTACATAGCCTCAGTAACAAAACATTTCACAACAAGACATAACATCCCATTCACATGTGGTTAAAGCTAAAAAAATAGCCGCCCTTACCAAGAATTACACTTCTCTGCATAACTTTGTATCACCACAGTGTTAATGATACAAAATATAAATTATAGAATTGAGTCTGAATGCAAAGGTTTCGTGATTATATTTTACTGAATTCACTAATTATCAACAAAAAATTATTTACAGTAGATGTTCAAAATGATGTCCCTCTACGGAAAGAGCGGCATGTAATCTTTTAAACACATTTGCGAACACTCGACGAATTTCGGCTGCCGAAATCTAGGAATTGAGTAGTCGAATCCTGTCTTCCGACTCTTCGAGTGTCTTTTAACATTCCTCAAAGATAAAAGTCACAGGGATTTAGATCTGGAGAACGAGGAGGCCAATCAACCCTTCGTATTGCTGGCATAGAGAAGCATTGGCAATGTGTGGTCTAGCATTGTCCTGCATGAAATAACCGTACAGCTTTTCCTTCGGTGATAGTTCTTGAAAAATGGATGCAGGATATTGTTCACATACCTGTCAGAATTTATTTTTTCGTGAAAAAATTCGACTAGTCATTTCCCAGATTTCGACAGCCGAAATTCGTCGAGTGTTCGCATATGTGTCCATAGAGGGACATCATTTCGAACATCTACTGTAAATAAAGGTAAGCTTAGATTACTCAGATGGCAATGTTTTTTAGACTTGAACTCAGTGTATGCAATCGCGGCACAATAGAGTCCGAGAATCGGGTGCCGGCCGCGGTGGCCGAGGAAACTGAGGCGCTCCAGTCACGGTCTGCACGGCCACTACGGTCGGGGATTCGAATCCCCCGTCGGGCATGGATATTTGTGCCGTCCTAGTTCGTAAGTAGTTCATAAGTAGTTTGTAAGTTTAGGGACTGATGACCCCGTACTTAAGCCCCATAGACTATACAAACATTTGAACATTTGATTTGAGAATCGGGCGCTGCCGTGGCCGGCGGATATGGTGGCGGCGGTCGCGGACGCCTGGCAGGCGTCTTTCGTGAGACACCCTGTACTTCAGTAAACAGCGGCCAATGACGCCGGTGGCAGTTAAACTACACCGCCAGGACATCCAATGGGCAACTGCTGTCACTTATCTTGGAGTAACCCACGACCAACACTCTTTCCTACACAAACACGAGGAGGCATTTCGGAATAAGGCGTTCGGGATGTTGAAGAGCTTATTCCCCTTCTTTAGGAGTACCGACCTTAGCACCATGGCGGAGCTTCGCCTTTACAAAGCCTCAGATCCCTCAAAACTGTTACACGACAGGTCTGAGGACGCGCCAGCACTTTCCAAAGACAAATCTTGAAGAACGTGGTCATACGATGGATTTTACTGGCAACTCACTACACCAGGATAGGGGACGTCTACAATGCTCTGGACATCGATCCTACAGTGGAGGCTGTTAGAAAACGGACCACCAAATTACTTCGTAACATCGACAGTCTACTGGGTTCGATATACCGTATCAGACCTCTCGGCAGAACAATACCACTCCCATGGCATCTCTACAAGGTCCCGTTTTCTTTACTATAATAAAGTCCAAATGTTAAAATTGTAAAGGTTACTACATCAAGCAGCTGTACCTTACGGCCCAATGAACAGTCCCTAATAAGTTAACCGCCAAAGTTTATTGTAATAAAAATAAAGTGAGCATGTTCACCCCAAATCCTTGTTATCCCTTGACGTATACGAGGGTTGTCCACAAAATAAGTTCCGTTTCGGTTTCTATCCGCGGCAGCGCTATGGTAGGAATTCCGAACATGCGCGACGGTTACTGTCACTCAAGGAGAAGTCATGTACCCTATTTTCAGGTCGCTGCTGCCGACGTGTACTTTGTAGTGCTTCTTCACAGTGTGAGCCGTAATTTAAAATGCCGACGCGTGTGAAATCAGGTCTGCGACTCGTTTTCTAAATGCAAAGATCGTTAAACCAAAGGAAATTCGTCGGCATATCTGCGAGGTTTACGGACAAAATGCTATGAGTGATTAAATGGTTAGAAGATGGGTCAACTGTTCAGTGAAGGACGTGATCAAGTGCACGGTGAATAACGAAGTGGACGCCCGTCTGTGTTACTGATGAACTGGTTCACACAATTGAAGATAAGATTAAGCACAACCGTAAGTTTACACTTAGTGCCCTTGCTAAGGAAGTTTCGCAAATTTCACGATCACTAATTCACGAAATTTTTACTGAAAAACTGCAATTTCGAAAACTTTGCTCACGTTGGGTACCCAAATTTCTTACTGTATAACACAAAAAAAAAACAACAACAACGGATGGTCAGTGGACTTCAGTTTTTGACACGCTACAATAAAGAAGCCGATGGTTTTCTTTCTCGTATAGTCACAGGGGATCAAACTTGGGTATCGTAGTACACGCATGAAACAAAGCGGCAATCAGTGGAATGGAGGTACACTTCATGCATAACGAAGGTTAACACTAAGCAAATCTTGACACCTCGAAAAGTCATGCGCACCGTCTTTTGGTATTGAAAAGGCATTTTGCTGTTTAATTTCTACCTCGAGACCAAACAATCAGTGCAAATGGTTACTGCGAGACCATTAAGAAATTTGCCGTGCAATATAGAAGAAGCGCCGAGGATTACTGTCAAAAGGTGGTGTTTTCTTCCACGATAATGCCCGATCTCACACGGCGAATGTGACCAAAGAAGTCTCACGGGAATTTCACTGGGAAGTGTTTGACATCGTCTGTAGAGCCCAGACCTCACTCCTAGGGACTTTCAACTCTTCTTACACCTAAAATCTGTTCTTGCTGGTCAACACTTCAGCGATGATGACGAGCTGAAAGAACATGTTGCCACATGGTTGAATACACAGGCGGCAACCTTCTATGAAGAAGGCAAACAAAAGCTTGTGCCAACCTATGACAAGTGCCTACAAAATTTAGGAAGCTAACATAAAAGTAGTGTAACAGTTGTAGATTTTTGTACAATAAATAATTTTTTTCTGTATCTGTACACGTCTGTTTTATATCTACATCTACATGGGATACTCTCCAAATCACATTTAAGTGCCTGGCAGAGGTTTCATCGAACCACCTTTATACTATTTACCTCTCTTTCCATTCTCGAATAGCACGCAGGAAGAAAGAACACCTGAATCTTTCCGTTCGAGCTCTGATTTCTCGCATTTTATTCTGGTGATCATTTCTACCTATGTAGGTGGGAGTCAACAATATATTTGGCATTCGGAGGAGAATGTTGGCGATCGAAGTTTCGTAAGTAGCCCACGCCGCAGCGATAAGCGTCGTTGTTGTAATGTTTCCCTTCCCAGGTCCTGTATCATTTCCGTAACGCTGTTCCCCTGTATCGTCACAATAAGAAACGAGCTGCCCTTGTCTAGACTCTTTCGATGTCCTCCGTCAAACCCACCTGATAAGGGTCCCGCACTGGGCATCAATACTCGAAAAATGGACGGACAAGCATGGTGTATGCATTTTCTTTTGTAGTTCTGTTGCATCTTTTAAGGGTTCTGCCAATAAAACGCAGTCTCAGGTTCGCCTTTCCCACGACATTATGTACGTGTTTTTTCCAGTTAATGTCTGAAGTAATACTAATTTCTAGGTACTTAATGGACTTTACGGCCTTCACTATTGATTGATTTATCTTGTAAACAAAGTTTAAAGGATTTCTTTTCGTACTCATGTGGACGACTTCACGCTTCTCACTATTTAGAATCAATTTTTACACCATATTGATATCTTATTCAGATCGTTCTGCAGTTGGTTTTGATCTTTAGATGATTTTACTAGACGGTAATGACGGCGTCCTCTGCAAACAACCTAAGAGAGCTACTTAGATTTTCCCGTTCATGTAAATAAGGAACAGCGGAGGAACAATAACACTACCCTGAGGAACGCCGGATATCACCTCTGTTTTAGTCGATGCCTTACCATCGATTACTACGAACCAAACGGAACTTACTTTGTAGACATACATCGTATATCGTCAGTGACCTGCGAAGACTTGCAACGACTCGAGTGCACGGCACAGCGTATTGCTGCAATTCCTCGGGCAAAGGAGGTACGACATGTAGTTATATAAGTGTATATCGTTTGCACACGCTGGGAATATTTTAGAAGTCACAGCATTTGTGACTGTCTGGAAGACTTCCTAAGTAATAGAACGCAGTACGTTGTTCTCGACGGCGAGTGTTCATCAGATACGAGTGTATCGTCAGGCGTGCCCCAGGGGAGTGTGATAGGACCGCTATTATTTTCTATCAATATAAATGATCTGATGGACAGAGTAACTTGTAATTTGCGGCTGTTTGCTGATGGTGCTGTCGTGTATTGGAGTGTGTCGTCTTTAACTGACTGTAATAGCATACAGGATGACTTAGACAAAATTTCTAGTTGGTGTGAAGAATGGCAGCTAGCTCTCAATGTAGAAAAATGTAAGGTGATGCACATGAGTAGGAAAAACAATCCCATAATGTTCGAAAACAGTATTAGTAGTGAGCTGCTTGATGCTGTCGCGTCGTTCAAATATCTAGCCGTAACACTGCAGAGCGATATAAAATGGAACGAACATGTAAGGACAGTTGTGAGTTAGGCGGACAGCCGACTTCGGTTTATTGAGAGAATTTTGGAAAGATGTACTTCTTCTTTAAAGGAGACCGCGTATAAAGCGCTTACGCTCAAGTGTTTGAGACCCGCAGCAGATCAATTTAAAGGAAGACATAGAAGCAGTTCAGAGGCGAGCAGCTAGGTTTGCTACTGGTAGGTTCGACCAATGCGCGAGTGTCACGAAAATGCTCCGGCAACTCAATTGGGGATCGCTGGAGGAAAGACGACGTTCTTTTCGTGAATATCTGTTAAGTAAATTTAGAGGGCCGGAATTTGAAGCTGAGTGTAGTACGATCTTGCTGCCGCCTACTTACGTTTCGCGTAGTGACCACAATGATAAGAGAAATTAGGGCTCGTACGGAGGCAAATAGGCATTCTGTTTTTCCTCGTTCTATTTGGGAATGGAATAAGAAAGGAAATGGCTAGTTGTTGTACAGTGTACCCTCCGCCACGCACCTTTGCGGAGTATGTATGTAACTGTAATCTGAGTATGACTTCATGTCTTATGATCTATGTGTCGTAATGTCATATAATTTCGAAGGTACATCTACATCTACATGATTACATGCTCCGCAATCCACCGTAAAGTGCGTGTCGGAGGGTTACACTGTACCACTACTAGGCAATTCCGTTCCTATTCCACTTCCAAATACCGGGTGATCAAAAAGTCTGTATAAACTTGAAAACTTAATAAATCACAGAATAATGCAGATAGAGAGGTAAAAATTGACACACATACTTGGAATGACATGGGGTTTTATTACAATAACAAAAAAGTTCAAAAAATGTCTGACAGCTGGCGTTTCATCTGATCAGAAAAGCAATAATTAGCATAACAAATTAAGACAAAGCAAAGATGACGTTCTTTACAGGAAATGCTCAATATGCTCACTATCATTCCTCAACAATAGCTATAGTCGAGGAATAATGTTATGAACAGCACTGTAAAGCGTGTCCAGAGTTATGGTGAGGCATTGGCGTCGAATGTTGTCTTTCAGCATCCGTAGAGTGTCGGTCGATCACGATACAACTGCGACTTCAGGTAACCCCAAAGCCAACAATCGCACGGGGACCTGGGAGGGCAAGCATGACGAAAGTGGCGGCTGAGCACACGATCATCAACAAACGGCTCGCGCAAGATATCAAATGTTAAAATGTTTGTAGAGCTTATGGGACTTAACTACGGGGTCATCATTCCCTAAACTTACAAACTACTTATGAACTACTTAATTCTAAGGACGGCACAAGGGGGATCTGAATCCCCGACCGTAGTGGCCGTGCAGACTGTGACTGGCGCGCCTCAGTCAGCTCGGCCTCCGCGGCCGGCGCAAGATATCTTTCACGCGTCTAGCAATATGGGTTGGAGCGCCTTCCTGCATAAAAATCGTACGTTCCAGGAGGTGTCGATCAGCCAGGCTGGGGATGATGCGATTCTGTAACATATCGGCGTACCTCTCACCCGTCACGGTAGCGGTCACTGACGTTTTGCTGTCCAGCGCCATCTGTCTGACATTTTTTGAACTTATTTTTTTGTAAATTTTTACCTCTGTATCTATATTATTCTGTGATTTATTAACTTTTCAAATTTATGCTGACTTTTTTATCACCCGCTATAACCAAACGGAACTTAATGTGCATCTTCATGTTTTCGCGGCGCCTTGACTGTTAAGATTCGGGCGTGCAGCCGCATAAAGTTTTCTTCTAATATTTCGGCTGAGAAACGTTCAGACATCTTCAGAGAGGGTCCTAGACTCACGCTCCAGCACGCGCTTCGTGCTTATAAACGCGCGGGCCGCGCTACTGCGCATGCGGCCACAGATACAACTAGGCGCGAAAGACGTCATTCGGCGGCAAGGAAGTACACGTATGTGTAAATTATGTCTGTGGCTGCATGGTCGATTACTGCGGAAAAATCTATGTATTATGATCTGTGCTGTGGCGGCGTCTTTGTAAATTTATTAAAGAAAAGTGCCGGATTCCATGATTTATCTAAACTGAAGCCACTGTCTTTGTTAATTAAATTCGTCCCCAAGCGAATTTCTATTGCTTCTTTCACTACTGAGTCCCAGAAAGATGAAGTGGTAGCTAAAATTTTGACGTTTTCGTACGTCACGGCCGCGGTGGAGTAGCCGAGCGGTCTAAAGCGTCTCGCTGCGGAGCGCGCAGTTGCTCGCCGTGGAGGTTCGAGTACTCCCTGGGGCATGAGTGTGTGTGTTTGTCCTTAGGTTAGTTTACCTAGGTTTAAGTAGTTTGTAAGCTACGAACTGATGACCACGCAGTTTGCTCCGATAGATTTACAAACGTTTGAACATTTCGTACGTCATGGAGTGTCCAGTATCAATACAGTGGTCTGCCACTGCCGATTTATTTGGTTGTAAAAGACGGGTATATCTCTGGTGTTCAAAAAATGTTCAAATGTTTGTTAAGCTTATGGGACTTAACTACGGGGTCATCAGTCCCTAAGCTTACAAACTACTTATGAACTACTTACAACTAAGGGCGGCACAAATATCCATGCCCGAGAGGGAATTCGAACCCCCGACCGTAGTTGCCGAGCAGATCGTGACTGGAGCGCCTCAGTCCCCTCGGCCACCGCGGCCGGCCACAGCATTGAGAATGTTAGGACTGATTACGAGGCCGTTTGGATTTTGGCAATCCTCTGAATTGGGAATCAGGCCGTGGACATTGGCGAAGGGAATCAGAAACTTTCCACTGCACTCGGGCATCGTTTCATAACGGAGTGGATCGGGCGCGCGGGCGTCCGCGTATGGTTGGCCCGGCCAACCAGCCTCAGCCTTCGGCGTGTTTACGGCGGCTGCTGCTGGCGGCCATGGCTTCGCGCCCGGCCTCCAGACCGTGACCCGCTTTCTGGGGGCTCGCCGGCCCCGCCCAGCCCAGCCTCTGCCGACCAGCGCGGTTTCCTGGCCACACCACTGGCCGACGCTACGGACAGGAGCAACTTTCCACGTCCAGCCACGCTCCTGTCAGATTCCAGGTCACCAGAACCAGCAAGTTACGTAAAGCACCGTGCAAATGCCGTGTCGGAGAAGGTTACAATGTATCTACTTAATCTGCACGCCTGCATCTGCAAGAGCAACTAGGCGCTAACGTGTCTTATTACGCGCAGTTATTCCAGTAAACCGCCAGAGAAAACTTCTTTCTCGAGCGCCGCACGGTAATTGGAATAAATACGGCCAAGTAAAACTTGAATAAGTGAGTAATTCTAAGGTAAAGGTAATCGTCGCGGCCTTGTAAATTACGACGCAGTATTCGTCCAACTGGAAACAAGAATGAAATATATCAGCAGAGGACGAGTGAGGCTATTCAAGGTTGAGTGAAAAAAACTTAAGGCTGAAAGGCACTTCCTGTTACTGATAGCAATCGATACCGACATCCGTAAATGCCAATTTGTTTGATGTCTGTATCAACCACAGGTATTGCTGAGGTGGGGTGGCTTGTGTGGCTCAACGATACAGACAGCCGTACCGTAGGTCCAACCACAGCGGAGGGGTATCTGTGGAGAGGCCAGACAAATGTGTGGTTCCTGAAGAGGGACAGCAGCCTTTACAATAGTTGCAGGGGAAACTGTCTGGATGATTGACTGAGCTGGCCTTCTAACATCAGCTAACATGGCTTTGCCACACAGTTATTGCGAACGGCTGAAAGCAAGGGGAAACGACTGTCATTACGTTTCCCCAGGACATGCAGCTCAACTGCAATCACGTAACTTTATTTATTTATTTAATCGTGTCTGAGGTACATCTGTAATTAATTAATAGGTTACATATACTAGATTACAAATAAAAACTAAGTACTAATTATACATCCATATATACAGTCATGATTTTCACAAATCATACGTAACTGTTGTTCATAGCGGACTCATATCTATCTCTCCAGTGTTCGGCACACTTCACTGCAGCGTCGTTGGCCAACCACAGGTCTTGGAAAGTGCATGGGGCCGACAAGGATGGACTGCTCAGTAGGTGTGTCATTGTTTGTTTTTCTCCACATTGGCAGAGCTCGTCTTCTGCGTATCCCCACTTGAACAGGTTATCCTTTGATTTCCCATTCGACACCTAAATCTATTTAGGCTCTTCCAGACTCTCCATTCCAGTTGAGATCCAGCCGGAAGTTTTTCTTTAATGTTCCAACATTGCAAGCTGTTTTTTTTTTTTTTTTTTTTTTTTTTTTTTTTTTTTTTTTTTTTTTTTTTTTTTTTTTCAATTACTGTGTACACATTGATTCTCTGGTTGTAGCTTGACTTTCATTTAGTGGATGTTCAAACTGAATGAAATCTTTTCTCGATTTTAATCTTGCCACCACTGGCTCAATCCGAACAGGGGATGTCTTCTATCCTCGCATCCTCGCACTGTCTGATTCCTTCAGCCATCGCCAACGTTTGCCGCCTGATCTGTGGGGGAGCTATTCCAGAACAAGGAAGATGATTTTACCGTACATGTACAGTCCGGCGTCCCCTGGGCAACGGTAAATACTAGCAAATCCTTCCACATACTGAGCTACGTCTAAACCGACATTGTATTCAAAATTACGTAACTAATGAAGAGGTGCTGAACAGAAATGGGAAGAAAAGGAGTTTCTGGCACATCTTGACTAAATGAAGGGATCGATTGGTGGGACACATTCTTAGACATCAAGGAATTGGAGGGAAGTGTTTGGGGTGAAAACTGCAGAGGGAGACGAATGCAGTGAGCAGATTCAAAAGGATGTTGGTTGCCGTACGTATGAGGAGATATAGAGGATTACTCAGGGTAGAGCAGGGTGAAGACCTTCATCAAACTAGTCTCCGGAACGAAGATCACAACAACAACATGTTAAATCACTCCTGCCGATGATCATTTACGTTCCTCGTTTTCCCTTTACCCCTGTACTCGCTGTTTGATTCCCACGTGACTCGTATTTCTTAATTATCGAAGTTCCCTGAACAGTCTTCTACTACATTCTCTCGTCTATCTTCTGAATTGTTTCTTCTGTTTCCCATGGTTCGCAGTCACCTTCCTCGAACACAGTAGGGTTGCGTTCCATGATTTGTGATGTCTTTCTCCAGATACGACAATTTTTCTTCGGTTGTACTGCCTATCTATTTCTCAGAGCATTATCTCCATCTTTAACGAACTTCTTAAGCGTTTCATCATTCCTACTTTCTTCCACGCCGGTTCTTACGGATCATTCTCTTAAATTTAACTATACTCTTCATCGTTACTAACTTATGACAAGAAGACCACATAGGAATCGGATTCTAGAATTTTTTTTATATTTATGGTACGTGAATTTCAGAACTCAAATAAAAAATCAGGCAAGGCATTCGACGCAGCTATCAAAAATTCTTGAGAAAATAGACTTTCAAGTTTTGAAATGAAGCATAAGTACCAATAATTAAATAAATTGTAGCATTTCTAAGAGTAGCTCAGGTGGTAGCGTTCTGGTCTTACAATCATCTGGTAGGTGGTTCGAATCCTGTTGTCATAGATTGTTTTTCTTTGTGTTCGATTACTTACACAATTTTAATACCTAATGGCAATTTTTACGAAAAGTGGATTAATTTTTGTTTATACGTAATTTTCTATGTTTTATAGAAGATTGTTAATTATGATGGTTTCAATAAAAAACCATAAGTTACATTTCTTAAAGTATTGGCTTCACTATTAGTTGACGACAGCAGTCTTTTATTGTTCAGTTTGAGAAGAACTATGACATTGTTTTTGTAAAGTGATTTCCATAGCTACTTAAGGCTTTCATAGCAGGCAACCTACTCAACCATTGTTTTACGTGACGACACTGTTTACAGTTCGTCTACACACACACAAACAAAGAATGACACAACATGTGGCATTACCGATCACAAAATGTTTTATATAACTAAATTAGAAAAAAAAAAACTTGTCACAGTGGGATTCGAACAAACGACTCTTTAGTTGAGAAGCCAGAACGATACCACCTGCAATTTATTTAATTATTGGTACTTACACTTAATTGCAAAATTGAATTTCTATTTTCTTGAGAATTTTTTAGAGCTGCGTCGAATGGCTTAGGCTGATTGTGATATATGTTCTGAAATTATGAAATCCGATACCCATGTGGTCTCCTTGTGAGTATATACCGGTATTTGGTTATGTTTTACAATACAATATCTGATTTCGGAATCTGTGTGACCTTGTGATTCTTGAAGTTTTCCCGGCGTACGGAATATTCCATAAAGTTTCGGGATTGCAGCCGGATTCCGTCGACTTCTTGCCACGATATTTAGGCTGACAACCGTTCAGCCATATTCAGGTGAGTGCGTTCTACTGGAGATTGTTAGTTCCCGACGACGCCTTTATGGTAAAAATTGGCGCGTAGGCGCTTGCGCATTAGTGGCCGTCACAAGCGCGGTATATTCGAAAGCGGGCGCGCTTGTGACGGCCACTTATGCGCATGCGCTTACGCGCCAATTTTGAACATCGGCTGTACAGCTGTTGGAAACTGTCAGCAAACGCTTCTTGTGGAATCGCTCCAAGCACTGAGGTCACGCATTGTTGGATCTCCGAAACCACTCGAAGACACACACTTTTTACTCACTCCTTCATACTCTTCCATTAACATGCCGTTTTGCCTAATTTGAAACAAAACATGATGTTAACGCTTTGTTCCATCTCATTCTAGTCTGCGTGGTTTGTAAAATGTAGGGCCATTCATTGAACTTTTCAGACGCACCCCGTACATCAGTTCCTCTTGTGCTGCTAGAACTCAGTTATGGACATTACCATCTAACCTTTTGTTATAGAACTTGATTAGTCTTTCTCTCATTCGTAGTGCCAAGCCCATATCCTACTACAACCCTATTTCTATCCCTTCACCCATAATAACTCATGAAATTACATATTCATCCCCCTTTACCTACCGTATTATTTTTCCCATATCCTTATATACATTCTGTACCATTTCATCGTCTGCTTATCTGCTTGCCGGCTGCAGTGGCCGAGCGGTCTGCGACGCGCCAGTCACGGTCTGCACGGCCGCTACGGTCGGAGGTTAGAATCCCCTCTAGAGCATGGATGTTTGTGTCGTCTTTAGTGTAAGGTAGTTCATAAATAGTTTTTAAGTTTAGGGACTGATGATCCCGCAGTTAAGTCCCTTAAGCTTAACAAATATTAGAACATTAGCTTATCTGCTTCTAAGCTAATGTTGTCGTTGATGGTTTGCTGTCGAATCTGATGAGAACAGTAATACCTATCAACTGTTCAGAGCAGCTTACTTTTTACCCTACTTTCCTATTCATTAGGAATCCTACACCCGTGGTACCATCTTCCGCTGCTGTAGACATTGTCCTAGATTCGTCTGACAGCAAATTCTCATTTTGTTTCCGTTTTATTCCACTGGTTCCCACTATGTGTAAATTCAGCCTTATTATTTTCCGTTCCAATTTCTCTACCTTTCCTACAAGTTGAAGAGGAAGGAAGCTTGATTCTGATATCCCATAAGCGTCTGCAAGTAAATCGTCCGCGCCCTTTCAAAGGAACCATCCCGCCATTTGCCTGGAGTGGTTTTGGAAAATCACAGAAAACTTAAATTTGGGTGGCAGGAAGGTGATTTAAGCCACTGACCTCCAGAATGTGAGTCCAGTGTGTTATCACTGCGTATATAAAATACCTTGTGAGTGCGGCAAAAAATACATTGGCCAGACTGTTCGCACCGTCAGTGACAGATGCGCTGAACATCACCGCCATACGCGATTGGTGCAGCCTGAAAAATCCGCGGTGGCTGAACATTGTCTCTCAGAGGGACCCTGGACGCTATACGACGAGACACAAGTTGCAAACACCTCACATTACTGGGATTGTGTTTTGAAAGAATCGATTGAAATCAGAATAACAGGTAACACAATTAATCGTGACAGTGGTTATTTTCTGAGTAAATAGTGGAATCCAGTGTTGTCAGACCTAAAGAAACATCGGCATCTGCAGCACATAGCAACGAATGACAATCTATAACGATCTATAGTTTTTGACAATAGACACCACTGGAGGCGCTACAACGTCTCTGGCGCCAGGGGTCAGCAGCTACGAGTAAACTGACACCCTCTGTAATTAGCGCATGCGCCTTCCTACTTTCGTTGCGTATATAGAGCCAGCCGTTCTACAGTTTCAGTCAGTAACGGCGAGAGAGGCTTAGCTTCCTCACCTGATGATGACAGCTAGCTGGACCGCAGAAATATTGTGTTCAGATGACAGCATGATCCGGCTGGAAACCCGTGAAGGATTTGATCATTTAATACGCCGGGAAAGACTACATAGCCTATTTCTGATGATGTTCCGCATTGACCGCTCTATGGCGGTGTCGTATCGGATACCTCGCAGGCGTTCTTCTACATTGGCAATGACGGTATTCACAGCGAACCAAGTCGCGTGAGTACGGTGGATATTCGAAAATCTCAGTTTCAATTTCTATTTTGGAAATTTTATACGATGAGGTAGCATAAATTATTTCCGCTGAGAATGAACACGTAGGATACTTACTGAAAATATAAAATATGATGAAAATTGTTTATGAACACACCTGAATTTAGCAGACACACTACTTACCTATGTGTAGTTTAGAGGGATGACACGCACATGAAAGTTTTACATCTATGATGATGATGTCATGGATATGGCGTAGATACATGGCAGATAGTACTGGAAGAAGTTACGAAAGAGCAAGCAGAAGATACGAACGAGAGCCACAGGCGGCAGTCTGAGTAGCACAGTTGTGAGTGGAACAGAGAATGAAATATCTAGAATCGGTACAGCAGCAGGGTAAACTGTTTGCCTGTGCTTCAATACACATTTTATGAAAGTCGTGAAATACACTGGTGCTGAAATAGTTAAACATCTGGACTTATTGACGTGTTTTAAAAGAGGCTGTGTACCTCAATACAGTGAGAAATGTCTTTCGGTAGAGGGCGTTTCATTGCTAACACAAGTTGATACTGATTATTCAAAAAATGTTCAAATGTTTGTATAGCTTATGGGACTTAACTTCGGGGTCAGCAGTCCCTAAACTTACAAACTACTTATTAACTAGCTTATCCTAAGGACGGCACAAATATCCATGTCCGAGGGGGGATTCGAACCTCCGAACGTAGTGGCCGTGCAGACCGTGACTTGAGCGCCTCAGTCTCCTCGGCCACCGCGGCTGGCGATACTGATTATTTCCTGAAGGTTTATTCAAACTTCCAATGGAACTATATTACACTATTTTATGTTCATGAGTCATTGTTACTTGATTGTAATGGCCGATTCGATTGAGAGGTTGCAAACTAATATTTCAGAGCTTGATCAGAGGTACAATGATTATGATATGAAGATCAGCATCTCCAAAACGAAAGTAATGTCGGTGGGAAAGAGATTTAAACAGATTGAGTGCCAAATACGAGGAACAAAGTTAGAAAAGGTAGACAGTTTCAAGTACCTGGGATGTATTTTCTCACAGGATGGCAACATAGTGAAAGAACTGGAATCGAGGTGCAGCAAAGCTAATGCAGTGAGTGCTCAGCTACGATCTACTCTCTTCTGCAAGAAGGAAGTCAGTACCAAGAATAAGCTAGCAGTGCACCGCTCTATCTTTCGACCAACTTTGTTGTATGGGAGTGAAAGTCGGGTGGCTACAGGTTACCTTATTCATAAGGTAGAGGTTACAGACATGAAAGTAGCAAGAATGATTGCAGGTACTAATAGATGGGAACAATGGCAGGAGGGCGTCCATAATGAGGAAATCAAAGAAAAACTTGGAATGAACACCATAGATGAAGCAGTTAGAGCGAACAGACTTAGATGGTGGGGGTCATGTTACACGTATGGGAGAAGCAAGGTTATCTAAGAGACTCATGAACTCGGCAGCGGAGGGTAAGAGAAGTCGAGGTAGACTAAGAAGAAAGTACTTAGATTCGGTGCAGAATGATTTTGCCTCAGACGAGGCATCAATGTTAGCATTGAATAGGGGATCTTGGAGGAATTTTATTAGAGGTACTATGCTCCAGACTGAACGCTGAAAGGCATAATCAGTCTCTAATGATGATGATGATGATGATGATGATGATGATGATGAGTCATTGTTTATGTTTCCCTCATAATACTCATCGTGGTCTTGGAAATACATTAAAAATGAGCAATTTTACGGAGTATTTCCAAACGTTTTTCGTTGATCTACTAAGCTAGACCATTTTCACAGCTGAATTATTATTAATAATAAACAATCAAATAAATCTTTGTGTTTCGATTTGTAGAAAAAGGTCAGTAATCAGGTGTTAATATTTTGTTTATTCAGATCTAGATTTCGACCACTGTGTGATCATTATTAGTACCAAGACCAAAAAAACTAGTTAGATAATATCCATGCCAAGTTATAAACCAGTAGTACAAGGTTTCAATTACAGTCTATGAAAAAATACTTACCTTAAAACAAACAGTTAAAACGTATAAAAGTTTTCGACCTCCATGTTGAAATTTGCCGTGGTGGAGTAGCCGAGCGCTCTAAGGCGCCTCGCTGCGGAGCCCGCGGTTCCTCGCCGTCGGAGGTACGAGCCCTCCCTGGGGCACGTGTGTCTGTGTGTTGTCCTTAGGTTAGTTTACCTTAGTTTAAGTAGTTTGTAAGCTACGGACTGATGACCACGCAGTTAGGTCGGATAGATTTACAAACATTTGAACATTTTTTGAAAATGTTGAAGTTTACGTTCATAATGATTCAGTTGTTACAATTTTTACGCAATTGACATCAGCGTTCGTCATTGGTGACTGTGGCACCCTCTATAAAGGTTAGTATATAAAAAATTGTATTTGTGGTATGTTTTATTACAATAAGGGTTATATTTTAAGTTTAATAGACCTTTTTTTACTTTAAAAATCTTCTTTATTAATAAATATCATTTATCTGTTAGATGGGATTGGTGATAACATGTACTAGCTGGCGCGTTAAAACGTTGTTTTAAACCGTTACTGTAATATACATTATTAACTACAACGTTTTCAGGCACCAGCTAGTATATGTTATTATCACCAATCCTGTCTAACAGGTAAATGACATGTTAATAAAGAACATTTTTAAAGTAAAAAAGGCCTATTAAACTTAAAATACAACCATTACTGTAATAAACATAGCACAAATACAGTTTTTGAAGTACGAACCTTTAAAGAGGGCGTCACAGTCGCCAATGACGAACGCTGACGTCAGCTGTCTGAAATTTGTAACAGCTGCATCAGTATGAACATGATCTTCAACATGTAGGTCGAAAAATTTTTACATGTTTTAGCTGTTTGTTTTAAGGTATAGATTTTATCATTGACTGTAAGTGAAACCTTGTATATCTGGTTTATAACTTCGCATGTATATTATCTATCTGGTTGTTTTGTATTTGTCTTAGCACTGATAATGATATACAGTGATCGAAATCTAGATCTGAATAAACAAAACATTTACGACTTATTGCTGACACATTTATACAAATTAAAAATAAAAGTCGTTGAGCACAAGTGGCGCAATGGAATCAAGCTTTATGTTTCGTTACAAGCAGGTACAAACTTCTTTTTATATATCTAAACAAGTTCCACCATAATTATGGCTCTTGCAACTGCACCGCTGATAAATTGCTACAGTAAACGCCTCCTTTCTTTTGCGTATGATTTTCCTAATGACTTGTCAGAATGCTTGTTACACACTCGCTTTCTGCAGACTGTTAATAAAGACTTCTAATTCGCAACTGTTGATCATCTATCGTCTTCAATGGAAAGAAGAAACACAAGAAAGTAGGCGTATACATGCGATCTACCTTATCTCTGGTTAACGTGATCTCAGACCGAGGTTAATGGCTGAATGATTATTTCGACCTTATTAAGAAATTTTTACGAGTGTAATTACTGACCGCGATGTGGTGTAGAAAGCGCACTGGATGTTATCTCGCAAAAGCCTGTCAGGTATCTGGCAGTCTGCAAGTGTGTGGCTCAAGTCTGCAGCTCATTCTCGGGCCTCACCTGCCCAGAACGAAAAACAAGCAGCTGACTTTTTACCACGCAGCTCCTGTGCTTTGCCGAGTCACTTCCAGACTTGAATAGGCTTTGTGTTTGGCCAATTTGGAGAGGTGGTGCTGCAGTGTCGGAAGGTTCAAGGAGCCGCTATTTTAGGCACTGGAATAACTCGAAACTGCCGCTCTATAATTTCTAAGCTTTCGCATAGTGTAGTATTGTTCCTGCATTTGCAGTTTTATATCTGTGCACTGCGCAAAACGTTTAAAGTGCGACATTTTTGAAAGCCTGCTGTTGTTCTCTATTGAGTCGGAGAAGTGCCAAATTTGGACCAAATGCGTCCATACCTTCCCATGCGACATCGCCCTCGCGCTTCAAACAGCAAGGTGTCGAGTATCACGAATAAAAGGCCACAGCTTAGAAGTTGAGGTGAAGTCGAATGATATCACATTAGCAACAAATTGGATCAGAATTCCGCCTAAAGCCATCGTGCACGCGTTGCACGATGGGAAGGTCGTGACATGTACACTCTCAGCCAGCATTTCGCGATCGGACTCGACAGTGCGACACTGTGATATGCAACACGACGATTATAGTCCGACTGAAATAACACGCTCGTTGACAATCAGGGAGCTCAACGTCCCACCCCGACCGTTCACCGTCGCCAAACTGACAAAAGCCGTCACTTCAGTTCTAATTCCTTGCCTCGCTTTCTATTCCAATTCATAGTCTGTCCGTCTTATTTCGCAGTTCATCACACGGTAACCATACCAAAAACAATAGGCGCATAACAAATAACAATGCTAATGAAATACACACGTTCAACACAGCACTGACTAAACACTGATGCATCAGGACCCTTTCCCACCAGCTGCGCTATAGCGTGCCGTATTCATTTATTATAGTCAGAGATCAGTTTACATCACGCGAGCATAAGCTGCAACTCATCGTTGTCAATAAATGGTTATAACATAATGAGCCTGTATCGCAAAGTTGTGGCATAGCGCCGGCCGCGGTGGCCGAGGAGACTGAGGCGCTCCAGTCACGGTCTGCACGGCCACTACGGTCGAGGGTTCGAATCCCCCCTCGGGCATGGATATTTGTGCCGTCCTAGTTCGTAAGTGGTTCATAAGTAAGTTTAGGGACTGATGACCCCGTAGTTAAGTCCCATAGACTATACAAACATTTGAATTTTGTGGCATAGCATGACAACGAAAGGTTATGAGTTCCAATCTCGACTTGGTTATTTTTTTATATTTCTAAATGTAATTCAATTGTTTTATATGTCATACTTTGATGCGTCGGTTTCATAATCGTATTCACTTTCTATTTTATTCTTATTTTTCATCTTTTGTTGTTGTTGGGGTCTTCAGTCCGGAGACTGGTTTGATGCAGCTCTTCACCCTACTCTATCCTGAGCAACCCTCTTCATCTCCTCATAAGAACGGCATCCCACATCCATCTGAATCTACTTACTAGGTCTCCCTCAGCGATTTTTTCCCCCCACACACTTCCCTCCAAAGCTAAAGTTACGATTCCTTGATGTCTAAGAATGTGTCCTACCAACTGATCCCTTCTATTAGTCGAGGTATTCCAGAAAGTCCTTTACTTTCCAATTCTGTTCAGTACCTCTTCAATAGTTCCTGGATGTTCTGTAGCTCTACATTTCAAAAGCCTCTATCCTCTTCCTGTCTAAACTATTTATCATGCAAGTTTCACTCGAGTCCAAGGCAACACTCCACACAAATGCCTTGAGAATGAACTTCCTTACACTTAATATTCGATGTTATCAAATGTCTCTTTTTCAAAAACGCTTTTCATCCCATTGCCACTCTGCATTTTATATCCGCTGTACTGCGACCGTCATTTTTTATTTTACTGCCCAAGTAACAAACCTCATCTACCACCTTAATTGTTTCGTTACCTAATTACTTCAGCATCACCTCATTATCTAAGACTGCATTCCATAACTTTTTTTTTTTTTTTTTTTTTTTTTTTTTTTTTTTTTTTTTTTTTTTTTTTTGCTCTTGTTAATGTTCATCTTATACACTGCATTTAACACACTGTCCATTCTTGTTCAATTGCTCTTCCAGGTCCATTGCTGTCTCTGAAAGAATTACAATGTCATCAATATCTTTTATCAATTGGAATTTACGTGTGGCGTCCATATAATGTAACTGTAAAAACCCAGGATATTCATCTTGAACTATGTACCGAATGCAAGTAGCACTTCTCAACAGTTCGTGCGCAGCAGTTTGTGTATCCAGCCAGTCTGAGGATATTTTCAGGTATACAGTGATACCGAGAAAGTACAGTTTGCTTTTAGCGCTGTAGCTGAAGGTCTTCTGTGTTGACTTTCTTTAATCGTCATGAAAAAGCATCGTGATCTTAGTTCTGTCGCATATTTTTGAACGCTGTTATCTCTTTAAGCATCGCACATCACCAGGTTCTTGCTTAGGTCAGGAGGTGTTTAAATTTATGAATACAAAAAGCTTCCCGTACCAAATTTGAATCATTGGTCACTTAAAATAAGCTGCCGCGTTCCCAATATAACGTCCAGCGACCACTTCTAAAACAGTGTACAGTATACTAACAGAATTTTTGTAGGACCCGCCGTGTTTTAGACGAGTGCTGGCCGTAGGCCTAGTGTGTCGACACAGAGGCGGCTCGTGACAAAAAGTCAACTAGCGAGTGAGTTGATGAAACTATAGTTTGTCTCTGTTAACGATTCAGTCCTACTCTAAGGGAATCGTCTGTAATCCCAGTGAATTGTAACTGATTAACGAGTACTTGGAGAGCCATAATGTCTGCTCTGTAAACACGATGGGGCCACTACAGACATTTCAGAACCATACGACGAAATTTGACCGTGATCCGAAGCAGTAAATGACGTTCATGCTTCTCAGCCTTCCTGCTCCAGTAGCGTGATCATGGGGTTGAAACAGTCATGGATGTGTAAAACCACATAGGGTCCTTCCAGTATCGTCCAGTTCGGCAAGAGATTCAGTGACACCCATACAGCTTTTTCTACATGCAGGTGAGGCAGGCAACCGTCTGGACGGAAACGCCAGTCCTGCGTGACTCTAACTGAGGGGGATTCTTAGAGGGGCATTTTGTGGTTCTGTTCACACGTCTAAATGAATTTAACGTTTTTGGTTTCATTTACTACTAATTTAGGTTCATATTTTGGTTATATTACTTCTGATTTTAATTATTCTAGTAGTTTTTTAAAATATTTTGTCTTTCGTTATGTTTGCTGTTTTCATATGATTTATATCTTTCCTTTCAACTAATTATATTAGAGATTTGCCTTTACGTTTTGGTTATTATAGGATTATAGTTAGATATAACATTTGGTTTGCAACCAAAGAGTATTGAAATATCAATTACCTTTAACTCAAAATAAAAAGCGAATTGCGGCAATCAGTTTCGACCTAAAATGTGGCACAAAATGCGCTTATTTATTAAATAAGCCAAATGTCAGACCCCATCTCAGGCGTCTTTCCTTGATTACGCATCCTGTCTGCTCAAAAATCACGCACACACTTTCGCGGTTCAGACAACGTTCAAATTTCGTCCAGTGTTTTGATAGGTTTCTAGTGGTTTCACCTTTACAGGCTACCAGAGCAAAAATTGTGATTGTGTTACACTCCAAAGTGCTCCGATCACGTTCATGGGGTCGCAGCCGTGAGACGTTCTTAAAAGGGGTATTGATCGAGGGGGGATGTATTGTCAGTAGTTTTAAGTATGTCCGTCTGTTACACATTTCATCGCTAATTTGTTGTTATAGGCTACGAAATGTGTGAAACAAACACTTGCGAGTTAGAAGTCTTTGCAATGTGAAATATTCGGAAAAAGGTCACTGAAAAATGCTTCTGAAAGGGAATCACAGAAGAACCAAAGAAACTGGTACACCTGTATAATATCGTTTAGTGCGCCGTGAAGACGGAGGCGTGCCCCAACACGACGTGGCGTGGACTCGACTGATCTCTGGAGCAATGCTGGAAGGCTACAGAAGCAGCTGATGACCGCTGCTTACGGATTTCATCTCAGAGGAACCCATACTGAATAATGATTTACACGTAGCCACAGGATTGTAGGTAAGATTTTGTATTCAAATATTATGAATTATCTCGAACAGAATGATGTATTGATCCAAGGTCAACACAGATTTAGAAATTTGACTGAGAACCGAAAGAGAGTTTGGTCATATTTTAAATATACTAGGGGCAAAACACAAACAATACCCTCACTAAATCATAGAAATGGCGATCCCACCGATGATAGCACAACTAAAGCATAATTACTAAACACAGCTTTTAGAAACTCATTCACGAAAGAAGACGAAACCAATATTCCAGATTTCGAAGTACGAACAGAGGCCAGAATGAGTGCCGTAGAAGTAGATATCATCAGAGTAGTGAAGCAACTCAAATCAATTAATTTCGATTTGATTATGTTAGCGCGATAGCTCCTTACTTAACAACCATATACAACCGCTCGCTCAACGAAGGATCTGTACCAAAGCACTAGAGAGTAGCACAGGTCACACCTGTATTCAAGAAAGGCAGTAGGAGTAACCAACTAAACTACAGTCCTATCTCATTTACGTCAATTTGCAACAGGGGTTTGGAACATATCCTCTATTCAAATATTATGAATTATCTCGAACAGAATAATCTATTGACCCAAGGGCAACACGGATTTAGAAAATGTCGTTCATGCGCAACACAACTAGCTCTTTACTCACACGGAGTGATGGGTGCTATAGTCAAGTGTTCCCAAATCGATACCGCATTTCTTGATTTCCAGAAGGCTTTTGACACCGCACCTCAAAAATGGTTTTAAATCAAAATGCATGGTTATGGTATATCGCCCCAAATTTGCGAGTGGATAGAGGATTTCCTCTCAGAGAGGACACAGTTCGTAGTAATCGATGGTAAGGCATAAACTAAAACAGAGGTGATATAGGGCGTTCCACAGGGTAGTGTTATTGGTCCTCTGCTATTCCTTATTTACACAAACAATTTAGGGGAAAAATCTAAATAGTTATCTTAGATTGTTTGCAGATGACGCCGTCATTTACCGTCTAGTAAAATCATCTTCAGATCAAAACCAACAGCAGAACGATTTAAATAAGATATCTGTATGGTATAAGAATTGGCAGTTGGCTCTAAATAATGAGAAGTGTGAAGTCGTCCACATGAGTACGAAAAGAAATCCGTTAAACTTTGTTTACAAGATAAATCAATCAAAAGTGAACCCCGAAAACTCCACAAAATACCTAGGAATTACTATTACTCCAGACTTAAACTGGAAAAAGCACGTAGATAATGTCGTGGGAAAGGCGAACCAGAGACTGCGTTTTATTGGCAGACCCCTTAAAAGATGCAACAGAACTACTAAAGAGACTGCATACACTACGCTTGTCCGTCCTTTTTTGGAGTATTGCTGCCCAGTGTAGGATCCTCAAAATGTTCAAATGTTTGTAGAGCTTATGGGACTTAACGACGGGATCATCAGTCCCTAAACGTACAAACTACTTATGAACTAGCTAATACTAAAGACGGCAAATGTCCATGCCCGAGGGGGGATTCGAACCACCGTCCGTTGTGCCCGTGCAGACTGTGACTGACACGCCGCAGAACGCTCGGACACCGCGGCCGGCTGTGGGATCCTTATCACGTGGGTTTGACGGAGGACATCGAAAGGGTTCAAAGAAGGGCATCTCGTTTCGTATTGTCATCATACAGGGAAAACAGCGTTACGGAAATGATACAGGATCTAGGATGGGAATCATTACAACAACGGCGCTTATCGCTGCGGCGTGGGCTACTTACGAACTATCACCATAATTTTCCAAATGCGAAAATATATTATTGACTCCCACTTACATAGGTAGAAAAGATCATCAGAATAAAATTCTAGAAATCAGAGATCGAACGGAGAGATTAAGGTGTTCTTTCTTCCCGCGCGCTATTCGAGAATGGAATGGGAGATGAGTAGTATAGAGGTGGTTCGATGTACACTCTGCCAGGCACTTAAATGTGATTTGCAGAGTATCCCATGTAGATGTAGATGTTGCATAATATGCAACTTCATTCCTGACGCCCATGACGAGGTACAGCTTTCACACGTAGACACCACGCAGCGCAGTACAGATGGGCCCAGCAGCATGCTGAATGGACTCGTCAGAATTGACATCAGGTGCTGTTCACAGATGACGCTGCCATCCTGGCCTTCAGTCGTCGGAGACTTTCTGAAGGCAGCCTGGTCAGCTTGAATGTCTTAAACACCTTCCAGCGAGTGCAGAAAGGTGGTGGTTTCCTCATGTTTTAGGGTGACATTGTGGTAGTTGTAGAAGGCAATCAACGGCTATGCGGTACAGAGAACACATCGTCCGACGTATAGTGCTACCATATGGGCAGCTTATCGGTGAGAGATTCGTTTTAACAGACACTTCTCGCACTCATCGGGCACATCTCGTGAATGCGTTCCTTAACGAATTAGAATGGTCACCATGTTCTCCACAGATGGACTGTATCGAACATGCCTGGAATACATTGAGAAAGGATGTTTTTGGACGAAACGAACCACCAACCAGTCTGATACATCTACTCCGTATCGCCGTTACGGAGTAGGGCCAACAATTCCTTGGTGATGTTGTGGACAGTATGCCACGAAGATTACAGGAAAGCATCAGTGGAAGAGCACCCTTTTCCTGGGTAATAGAGGTACTAGTGAATGTCGCAGTCTGGAACACAAACTCACAACGTCTTGTTTATTGTCGTACAACTTGTCCATTTCTGTTTTCATGATGAATAAAGAGAACTGAAATGTTTTTGTATATCTCTGTTCCATTTTTGAGTAAAGAGTCATGAGCGCCTAGGATCGTGGTGATGCAACCAATTTTGGATCTGTGTGTTATTGATTATTCTTTCTGTCCGAAAGCACAGATACTACTGATTAACACAAACGGCCGTAAGTTAACGAATTCGGAGTGATCAGTGCTCTGTAAAACTCGCAATTTTATAATATTTCCGAATTCGTTTAGTTACCGCTGTTTCTGTCAATCTGTGGTGTTGGTACTTTTGGACATGTCCGAAAGACCAGACACCATATTTCTAATCATATACAGGGTGTCCCACTCAACTGTTTCACCCCAGATATCTCCTAAACTACAAGAGATATTGAAAACGACATTCACGGTCACGAACGTACGGCAGGGGCTTATGAGAGTAGATACTACGAGAAACTCTAAAACGTGAAGAAATATTATTTTCAACACAAAATTATGTTTTTTAAATGGATACCCCATATTATTTCTTAAGCAATCGATAGGATGAAAAATCACAAAAAGAATGGCGTCGGTTACATCGTGATGCATGAGATTCGTAGAAACTGCGAAGCGAAGTTGACGTTTGAAATACACGAGACGCCGCTGCTAGCGCGTGTCCGAGGCTAAAGCGAGACTCACGGTTGAGCCTCGGACACGCGCTAGCAGCGGCGTCTCGTGTATTTCAAACGTCAACTTCGCTTCGCAGTTTCTCCGAATGTAATTGACGCATCGCGATGTAACCAACGACAGTCTTTTTGTGATTTTTCATCCTATCGGTTGCTTAAGAAATAATAAAGGGTATCCATTAAAAAAAACATAAGTTTGTGTTGAAAATAATATTTCTTCACGTTTTAGAGTGTCTCATAGTACCTACTTTCAAAAGCCCCTGCCGTACGTTCACGACCGTGAAAGTGGTTTTTCAATATCTCTTATAGTTTAGGAGATATCTGGGGTGAAACAGTTGAGTGGGACACCCTGTATATGTCTCCAACAGGTCAATGACAATTTTTGTGGGATCAAATACGCCCTATCCCTAGCAGGAATACAGTTAAAGCTCGAGAAAAAGGAAATAATGCGCAGGCGGCACTACACTTGTAGTGAGCGAAAGGTTGAGAAAATCAAATATTCAAATGTTCGTAATATTGTGGGATCAAACTACGTTGGTCATCAGTCCCTAGTCTTAAAAAATACTTAAACTAACCTAAGGACAACATACACATCCATTCCCGAGGGAGGTTTCGAACCTCCGACGCGGGAGGCAGCGCGATCCGTAACATGGCGCTCCAGACCGCTCGGCTACTCCCGCACGGCGAGAAGATGAGAATTTCGGTTGGATGGGAAGAGTGTCTCGTTTGCGTAGTTGGTTAAGATGATCGCCCGTTCGAAGCGGGAAACCCGGATTCGAGCACAAATTCTCAAATTCGCTAATGAATTTATTTCAGTGCTCTACAACAGTCGAGATCTCTGGATATATCAGATTCTAAAATATTATTTCGAAGCGACTTCAGTTTAACGCGAGTTCCATTACACACCTTCGGAAGGGTTGAGTTGCGAACCAGTATGATTAGAATACTTACTTCTAGAGCAGTGTTACACTTCGGGAAGCCGGATGCTAACGTGTAGCTTAGAAATTCTACTAGATAAGCAAGTAGGTAGAAGAATGTATCATTAGGGAAAATATATATACTGCCTACATGAGAATAAAACAGACATTTGGAGACAAGATTATCAGCTGTATGAATATAAAGAACTCAGATGGAAAACCAGTTCTGAACAAAGAAGGGAAAGCCGAGAGATGGAAACACTATATAGAGGGGCTCTATATATGAACTTCCAGACATTATAGTAGGAAGAGAAAGAAGATGGAATAGGCGATACTATACTGAGAGAGTACTGAAATATCTTAGTCGAAACAAGGGCACTGTACTGGACGACATCCCTCAGAACTACTGAAGTCTGCAGGAGGGCCAGCTATGACAAAACTGTATCGCCTGTTGCGTAAGATGTATGAGATAGGGGAAATACCCTCAGACTTTTAAGAAAAATGTAATAATCTCCATTCCAAAGAAAGCACGTGCAGACACGTGCGTGAAAAAATACAGAACCATCAGATTCATAAGTCATGGTTTCAAAATTTTAACACGAATTATTTACAGAAGGATTTACGGAATTATTTACAGAAAGCTGATAAAAGCCAAAAGCGTGGTAGATCAGTTTGGATTCATGAGATATGTAGGAATACGGGCGGCAATACTCACTTTACGACTTATCTTAGAAGATAGATGAAGGAAGGGAAAACCTACATTTCTAGCTTTTGTAGATTTGGATAAAGACTTCGACAATGTTGATCGGATTACACTCTTTCAAATTCTGAAGTCATCAGGGGTAAAATATAGGTAACGGAAAGTTATTTACAACTTGTACAAAAACCAGACAGCAGTAATTACAGTCGAAGGGGATGGATAGGAAGTATTGGCTGGAAATCAGTACGACAGGGTTGTAATCTTTCTCCAATGTCATTAAATTTGTATATTGATCAAGCTCTGAAGTAAAGTAAGGAGAAAATTGGAAAAGGAACTAAAGTTCAACGTGAAGAAATAAAAACTTTACATTTTGTCGATGAAACTGTAATTCTGTCAGAGACAACAAAGGATCTGGGAGAGTAATTGAACGGAATGGAGACTGTGTTGAAAGAAGCGTATAAGATGAACATTAACAAGAGCAAAATAGGGGTAATGGAATGAAGTCTAAGAAAAGCAGGCGATGCTGAGGCAATTAGAGTCGTTTACGAAACAATGAAGGATATGGTTTTCGTTACTTGGGCAGTAAAACAACATATGATGGTCACATACAGAGGATTTAAAATGCAGAATGGCAATGGGAAGAAAATCGTTTTTGAAAAAGAGATATTTGTTACTTCGAGTATTAATTAAGCTAAGGATGTCTTTTCTGAAGGCATTTGCGTGGAGTGTTGCCTTGTACGGGAGTGAAACATGGACGATAAACAGTTCGGACAGAAAGAGGATAGAGGCTGTTGAAATATTGTACTACAAAATAATGCTGAAGATTAGGGCGTGGATCGCGTAACTAATGAAGAGGTACTGAAAAGATTTGAGGAGAAATCGATTTTGGCATACCTCGACTAAAAGAAGGGATCGATTGGTAGAACACATTCATAGACATCGAGGAATCGTGAATTTAGCGTTGGAGGGAAGTGTGCGGGGGAAAAATCGCAGAGGCAGACCAAGAGACGCATACAGTAAGAAGATTCAAATGGATGTGGGTTGCCGTTCTTGTGATGAGATGAAGAGGCTTGCTCAGGACAGAGTAGGGTGGAGAGCTGCATCAAACCAGTCTCCGGACTGAAGATCACAACAATAACAAATAGTAGCAATCGTCCGATGCAAAACTGTTAAACGAAATCTCTTATAGGAAATCATAACACTTTTATCACTTATATCAGTAAAACATTATGGAAAGCTCTCAAGTAATATACCATAGTGAATTCTAGAGTCACCTTGAAAAAAGTAAATGATAATAGTTTTAGTGTCGACTCGACAAACGTATCAACGATAATACAATAATTCAGTAATGAATTCAGGAATATCTGTGGATAAAGGCATCAAACTGTTAACATTGTTATAACGACAAAACCTTACAAAATACTACTTTTTAATGGATTTGTTTAGTTTTAAAGAAACTTCTGCAGACCCTATCTCTTCCTCCAGTATAATGGGATGATCTTAACACAAAGCTGAGTCGCTCCACACTCAAAAACTACCAATTTTACTCAATTCCATGGACAACTCGTCCTTAACCAGAAAAAATGATTATGGTAAAACTCTTTCAGTAAAAGTAAGCTCCTAAGGTTCTTAAAACGGTTTTTCTGTAGCTTCTATAGTTTCCGATTTCCCGGTATTGGACCAGCTAAACAAAACACCTTCTGTACATAGATAAGCGACTCATACAGATTTAAAATATACCAGATATTAAGTTAAGCCTCCAACTATAGTAATGTGAAAGCAGCCTGCAAGTTCGAGCAGTAATTACTGACTGATGTACGTAATAACACAGACAGACGAATATTCTAAAACTAATTGTTTGGCTACTATTGCTGTTATAAATACTCCTCACATTAAGCGTTCTTAAATACCTAAATACCTGCGATGGACACATATGAGCAAGCTACAATTTTATGATACCTTGAAATAGTTTTATCATGTGTTGTTTCCCCAGCAGTCACTTCACTCCAAGGCAGAAACAGCCTGTGACCTACAACTTTTCTGATTTTTTTCAATACATATTTCACATTCTCCTCTTCAGAGATTCTTTGGTATTGGCCGCCCGTGTAGTTTCTTGTTACTTCGTCGCCCTTGTAGAACACAATTACCGTCCTCTGTGTCTTAACTATTTTAATAGCCCCGGTGTGTTGATTCCAATCTCTTCATTTATTGACTCGAAGTGATCTAGCGTGTTTGCCGCGTGCAGATGGAACACGTTTTCCTTGCCTGGTGGGTTATCTAACCAACGGCTCGAGCTAATTTTAGGGAAACACGTTTGGTTAAATCGCGGCAGAATCTCGGCTCCTCGCTCTCGTTCTAAAAGACAACGTGTCCGAGTCTACAGGTATCCGACTGGGATCTCGCACTTGCACCGCCACATGATATTTGTCACGTTTTGGAGCACATCCGCATTTGAAACGTTTGTGGGATTAGAAGCTGAAACTTCGTACGATGAAATTAAAGTGACGTCTAGAATTGAATTATAATTAGAAATGACCACCAAAGGGCTGGGAAAGCTCTCTAATGCCGGCCGCAGTGGCCGAGGGGACTGAGGCGCTCCAGTCACGGTCTGCACGGCCACTACGGTCGGGGGTTCGAATCCCCCATCGGGCATGGATATTTGTGCCGTCCTAGTTCGTAAGTAGTTCATAAGTAGTTTGTAAGTTTAGGGACTGATGTCCCCGTAGTTAAGTCCCATGAGCTTAACAAACATTGCATTACATTACTTTCTAATGACTGCTGTAATTTAATAAACAACGGAACTATTTCCGTATTAAAAATGACAAGCTACTTCTAAATATTGTTGTTGTGATCTTCAGTTCGCAGACTGGTTTGATGCAGCTCTCCACGCTACCCTATTCTGTGCAAGTCTCTTCATCTGACAATAAGTTCGGCAACCTACATTCCATTTCCAATGAAAGAAATTGTAGAAAAGTATAAAAATTACAGAAGTTTAATAAGTCATGGTAGCAAAACACTAACACCAATTATTTACTGACGAATGGAAGATCAGTTTGGATTTACGAGAAGTAGGAACAAGTGAGACAATACATTACGACGTATCTTAAAAGATTGCTTAAAGGCAGGCAAACCTTGGTTTTTAGCTTTTGTAGATTTTAAGAAATTTTTTGAGAATGTTAACTGTAATACACTCTTTGAAATTATGAAGGTACTGTAGATAAATTATGGGAAACGAAAAACAAATAGCGGTTATGAGTCGAAGAGCATGAAAGGGACGCAGTGGTCGGGAAGGGAGTAAAACTGGGTTGTAGATTCTCTTCAATGTTATTCACTCTGTACAGCCAACAAGCTGTGAAGGAAAACTAGGAGAAATTAGAGAAGGTATTAAAGTTCATGGAGATGAAATAAAATCTAATGGTTTTACGATAACACTGCAATTGTCAGAAACAGCAAAGGATCTCGAATAGCCATTAAACAAAATAGATAGTGTCTTGAAAGGAAGTAATATTATGAACCTTACAAAGAGCGTAATGTGAAACGACTAACAGAAACAGGCGATGCTTAAGTAACTAGATTATATAACGAGACAATAAAAGTAGTGAGTTTTTTTATATTTGGACAGCAAAATAACGTCTGATGTCTGAAGTAAAAAACGTACACGATGCAAAGTGGCTGTGGGAAGAAAAGCATTTCTGAAGAACAGAAATTTTTTGACATCCAATATTAAATGTTACGAAATCCTTTCTGAAAGCATTCGTCAAGAGTATAGCACTGTAGAGAAGTGAAACCTGATCGACAAGGAGGTGAGACTGAAAGGTGATAGAAACTTTTGAAATGTGGATTACAGGCGAATGCTGAAGATTAGATGGTAGATCGTGTAACTGACGAGGAGGTCCTCAACAGAATTGATGAGAAAATACGTTTCTGGCATATATTGACCAAAAGAAGAGATCGATTCGTAGGACACATTCAGAGACATTAGGGTATCATCAGTGTGGGAAGTGTGTGGGGTAACAATCACAGAGGGAGACCGAGAGACGAATACAGTAAGCAGATTCAAACGTATATGGGTTGCCGTTCATATGAGAAGGTGAAGACGCATGCACAGCACATAGTAGGGTGGAGAGACGCCTAAAACCAGCCTCCGGGCTAAAGACTACAAAAGTAACGGGCAATTTATAGTAAAAAATAAATAAAAAAAATTTAAAAATAAAAATGGAAAAAGGATTTGTGAGACATTTATACTCAGAAATTTCTTAACTAAAAACTTATATGCTGATTTAAATTCTGACTCCATCATGCACTGGAATTGTAGTAACCCATATTCTGTGTCAATTTCAGAGACTGATTCCGACAATGTTGGCCTCCTCTGCCTCTTCTGCCTTACTTCTGGGTACGCACCCTTGATCCCTTGGACCTGCAATTGATCACGACTGGTCAAAGTTAGGACTATTACTTCGCAGTTTTACTGTTAAGAAACGTAGTAAATAATGCTTAATTTTGAAACGTTCACCATAGCCTGCACTAAAATACTTGCGATTTAGCATAGAATCATGTAGTAAAGGAGCTGGAGCGAGGAATGGATGAAACGCCGCAGCGTGGTTGACGTAGGCGACTGCGAGGCCAAGGCGAGGAGCGACTGGCTGGTCGGGCCAAGGCCTGCTGCTGTCTCAGGTGGTTTAGTGGCTGGACCTGCCTCCGCGGTAGGTCGACGACACGGACACGTCTGCGCCGCGCCGCGGCCGCCGCCCGACTGACCTACGGTAGGCCAGCGACACTTAACATAATATGCGGCCGAAACCGAAACCGTAACCGAATATTCGGCTCCTCCACTATTTTCGGTCGAAACCGAAACTTGTGTAATTAAGTTAAAATTTCAGTTACATTTACTGGGTAATCAAAAAGTCAGTATAAATTTGAAAACTTAATAAATCAGGGAATAATGTAGATAGAGAGGTAAAAATTAACACACATGCTTGGATGGCAAGGGGTTTTATTAGAACAAAAAAAAGTATTGCTAGACGTATGAAAGATTTCTTGCGCGCGTTGTTTGGTGATGATAATGTGCTCAGCAGCTTTCGTCATGCTTGGCCTCCCAGGTCCCCACATCTCAGTCCGTGCGATTACTGGCTTTGGGTTACCTGAGGTCGCAAGTGTATCGTAATCGACCGACACATCTAGGGATGCTGAAAGACAACATCCGACGCCAATGCCTCACCATAACTCCGGATATGCTTTACAGTACTGTTGACAACATTATTCCTCGACTACAGCTATTATTGAAGAATTATGGTGAACATAT
The DNA here is from genome assembly GCA_026315105.1 of Locusta migratoria. Classification (NCBI taxonomy): domain Eukaryota; kingdom Metazoa; phylum Arthropoda; class Insecta; order Orthoptera; family Acrididae; genus Locusta; species Locusta migratoria. The sequence continues at coordinate 61,873,056 of CM048744.1, read as the reverse complement.
TGAGCATTTCCTGTAAAGAACATCACCTTTGTTTTGTCTTAATTTGTCATGCTAATTATTGATTTTCTGATCAGATGTAGCGCCATCTGTCGGACATTTTTTGAACTTTTTTGTTTGTTTTGGTTCTAATAAAACCCCATGTCATTCCAAGCATGTGTGTAAATTTTTAGCTCTCTATCTACATTATTCCGTGATCTATTAAATTTTCCAATTTATACTGGCTTCTTCATCACCCGGTACATTACACCATAAATCATTTTTCTACATTTCTCAGGATCCCCTGTCTGTATTAACCCTACTTGAGTGTGTGTAAGCTTAACCAGGAGTCCGTAGAAGTTGACATGGGAGGCGAAGAGTTTACACAAATCGACGGTACTTTTATTAGCCCTTTATGTGGCAAGCACAGAAATCACGGGAAGAAAAAGTATTATGTTACTTAAGTTAAATGTGTAGGGACTTATCAACAGATTTATACCTTTTTTAATTAATATAGTTTCTGGTTTGTAAGTAACATTGCCTAAAAACTTCGCATGGTGGTACAGTATCAGTACTAGAGTGTTGTTCTTCTGACTGTAGAAATTATTGTATTTTGGACTACTTCATGTGAAACGTGAGAAAAATAGTCGTTTTCGGTGCAAAGTTCAGAACAGTCCCATGATTTCCACATTTTACAGTCAAGTATCCCTGAAGAGAAAACTTGCAAATTCCTTTTGGCCCATAATCTGTCAAGTGACAACATATTGTGGTATCTGTCATACCGTACATCATTGACTGGTACAGGAAATGCTGTTTTGTTCTTTTTTTTAGACTTGTAGCTCATTTTGTAGTGGTCTACCAGGCCTCCTCTTCCCAGTAAATGTAAGTCCATTTTCAGTCTCCCAGATAAGAACTCATCAATTTTCCATAATAATTGAACATTAAGGCTTTCTTTTTCCCTTTTGTGAGCAGTTTTCCATGTATCACGACAAATAGAAACTGAAACAAACATGTACCTCGGTAACGTAAGCTTGGAGTGTCCTCTCAAGATTCAGTTTATTGAAAAACTTTTCGCAAAAGTCAACGAAACTTCACTTTATTGGAGAGCTTAAATGTTAGTTTCAAGCACTGTTGCACCTCCAAGGATGAAACTTTAAACATGTTTCAGAAAACCACGCGCAATTTTGATTTTGCTTGAGAGCAACATTACCAAATGAGGGTAAAAGTAATTCCAAAATGAATTCTGTTCTCCTCTTTGTAACATTTTGTATCTAAAGAAATTAAAGTAAGTTGGATAAGAAGTAAACTGAACTCGATACAGTGGAGTCCCGATATTTCGTGTCTCGGAATTACGTGCGTCATATACCAAAGACTTTGTGTCTTCACCGAAAAAGGCACTCCACCATTATACGTAAGCAAATACTTAAAAGACTTTAAAACCTTTAGGGTGCCAATGTAAAAGCCTTTTTGAAAAAGTTCATATTTTTGACACATACTCTCTTCAAGTTCGATTTACTTCTTTTTCGCACATCAATTTCGATAGTTGGAGACCGAATAGCCACCACAAAAAATTCCACAGTCCTGCATATTTTCTTGTAGGAAGAGGCTCTTTAGGTCTACAACAGACATGCCAAGTCGACAATTACGAAATGCTGGAGCCTGGACATGACTACCACAATATAAAATACGCAGAAAGCAATCATTTGTTTGCTTCCACAAACAGCCTCTTAAAAAAAATCTTAGGAGCGCTAGCCTTCTATTGCCGTCTTCACAATCGACAAACAACTTTACGTATCTTCTATTCGGCATTCCTAAATACATAATGCACCTAAGTTACAGTCAGTAAATTAGCTTCAATCAGTGCTGTAGAATGTATTTCGAAAAATAAGGTCACAGTTCCGATTAACAGTATGATTGTTGCCAGTATAAATTTACTCATAGTGAACAGGAAAAGCTGTGTACCACATGATCAATCTTTCCTAAACTCATATTAGTTATTAAAAAAAACTCCTCGCTTTCACATTAATAAAAATTTTCAGCATAACAACATGATAACCCGTTCCATTATATACAGTACTGAATGAGTTAAATTGTAAATAACTTAGTCTAAGAATATCACTGTAAGATACGATTGCGTTAAATTGTGCTTAACGACTAAATATCCACAATTTTTACTCGCGAGGGGACTCCTAGCGGTTAATGGGTGAGCCTTCGACTGAGATAAGCCGTTATTGTTGAGTGAATCCACCTCGAAAGCGACCCCACTTCATAAGTAAATTCAAGAAACCTAGTTTCGGCAAAGCCTAAGATTCGGCCGATTCCTTGCCGAAACCGAAATTGCAGCCAAACCAATATTTCGGCCGAAATTTGTCGTAACCGAAATCGAATGATCGGCCGGTCCTTACTGAACACTATAATTGGAACCACGAACGATGGCGGGTCGCGCATGTCTAAGCACAGGCAGGGAAAGCACTGTTGCCGGTTTCAAGCAACAACTATAGTCGAGACGAAATAGGATGATGCCTGGTGCTTGCGCCAATTGGCATTGAGTGCTGACTGCGGCAGCAGACCATTGGAGCAAGTCAAACGCGAGCTTTGCTCTGCGCATGCACGCGTTCGGCTGCGCTGTTGACTTTTACCAGTTCTGTCAGACAACAGCGACCGGTAGCTAACAAACTACTTGGCAACATGGCTGCATTCAGTTTCCGCGGCCGGGGCGGTCTCCCAGCCCAGTAGGTGGAGCCAGGGATCATCGTATTTCGGACTGACTATACGTAATGCGTACACATGCGTTTCGTACTTGATAAAAGCTTATATCGCCTGTTTTACGCATACCAGAACTTTCAGTGATGGCAACTTGCAACAAATACTATGAAATGACTAAATAACTCACTCCAATCACGTTGTACGCTGTCAATGGTTACATCATTCACAACAGAGCGCTCAGAGCAGTAGTGAACCCTCATTGGCCGTCGGGGAACGCGTGACGTAGGTGAGTAGAACCAGCCTGAAATCGACCGCCGTCGTTCCTGGTTCCACCAACTATACTAACCCGTCCGCTAACTGACAACCAACACCAACCAAGTTCCACTCGCCGATTCCCATACACTTGAAATATGTTGTGCTCTGGGTCAATATATATGACGCACGTGTCTTTTTACACGTGCCCCGGCGGCACGTTGTCGCATTTTTGCGCACACATCGTCCAAACAGTAGAAGGTATAACAAAATGTTGAAACATAATTTACATGGTTGCTACTGAACTTTACAGCTCTGTAATTATATCTTTAAAGATTCTGATATACTGTACTTCGAAATCCATCTCACAATTTTTGAAACGGAGAATCTAATAGCATATTTAACAACAAATTCAAACACACATGATAAAGTTACATCCCGAAGTAGCAGTAGTCACAAACAAGTTAGAAGTACAGCACGTATCACGACCGTACAGTATCATGAAATTTGCCCCTCAAAAGCAATATTTGTAAAATTCAATCCTTGAATCGTTATCGGTTTTCAAAAAAATCTTTGTAAATCTATCGGACCAAACTGCGTGGTCATCAGTCCGTAGCTTACAATCTACTTAAACTAAGGTAAACTAACCTATGAACAAACACACACACCCATGCCCCAGGGAGGACTCGAACCTCCACGGCGAACAACCGCGCGCTCTGCAGCGAGACGCTTTAGACCGCGCGGCTACTCCATCGCGGCTTATCAGTTTTCATTCCCTCGATTTACGAACACGTTTAGTTATGCAGAGTTCAAGACCGGATATATTACATAACAACCAATAAATGTAAACCTGCTGTTAATTATTGCTTTAAAAATTGTGTTCCATGCCGTAAATGTTGAAATAATGTTGTCAATAACGGATGGTGCGTGGTGCACAATGTGTGTGTGCGTATGCAACACTTACTTTCAAATTTTCGATACAGATCATCCGAGGGTGCATCTGCAACTGACGGAAAGCAGTCGTCACTTTCGATCAAAGTATTTTACAGCCAGTGCGAATCATTTCATTCAAAATGTGGAAATATGGCTTCGATTGCCCGTAATCTACGCATCTTATAAAAATGGCTGTATGTATGTTTCTATGTTCCACATATTCTCTTAAACTACTGGAAAGATTTCAGCCAAACCTGGTACACATGTTCCTTACTATCAAGCAACTATCGCTGTCGGAGTAAGAACCACCTACGACACATACATCATGATACATTACGTCATAAATAATGACATTCGTGAAAAGCGTCCGCATTATGCGACAATATTCTACATCTACTCGTAAATTAATCGATCAATTTCAATTAATTTGGTACAAATACTCTTCAAGGACAGAAATCATTCGATATGGTGGCAAAAATCACCTATGGTATACGGTTCGTATGCTATCACGTCATAAACAATGAAAACTGCTCCTTCTTGCGGCGTGTGATAGCGTGATTTTATTCGACAACTGAAATTGAGAGCTCTTAGCGACTTCCAATAAACTTCGAACATGATTTCAAATCTTTACGAATTTTTTCTCGCTGACAACCCCCTACAAAATGATGGAAGAAGAAAAGTTTATCGCTTACTAGTTTTCAGATGTTCATGATGTATATCTGCGGCATTTGGCATGACGTTAGATGTTATTACTTCTACACTGTTAAGTGTATTCGCGAGACATTTCACAGATAGTACACATTCGTACCACTGAATGTTTCTTCGGTATTATATCATGGTTCAACTTCATTAGATATATAGAGAAAAATAATTTGGTTCATGAAAAAAAAAATGTTTAAATGTATGTTTACCTTATGGGACTTAACTACGGGGTCATCAGTCCCTAAACTTACAAACTACTTATGAACTAGCTAACACTAAGGACGGCACAAATATCCATGCCCGAGGGGTGATCCGAACCCCCGACTGTAGTGACCGTGCAGAACGTGACTTGCGCGCCGCAGTCCCCTCGGCCACCGCGGCCGGCTTGGTTCATGAAAAACCACATAGTCATGTATGAGGTTTCGATTTATTCGTCTTTACTACTAACACAATTCACGACATATTTTGCAGACATTTGGCACATATACCTCTGAAAGTAGATTCATATTTACATCATAGTGCGACACATATTTCAGGAGACATGACGTAAACAATGAAATTTCCGAATGACTGCTACATTAGGCGCTATTTTTCCACATCTAGTCCTAAAATAATGGACTGATTTCAACTAAATGTAGTAGACATATTGCTTACTATCAGATAACAATCGTTGTGGGGTTGAAAACTACCAACGACACACGGTTCAGGGAATAGTAAAGATAAGTCACAAAGACGATCCGATCACGCGATACGTGGTTTACGAGACTTCATTCATCCACTATTCCTTCATCGCAGACAGTGTCCTAATATTACATTCTACAAATCTGGAAAATTATATTATTTTAGAGCACATAGTCAAGGACATATGATGTCATAAGTTTTGAGCTGCATGAAAACGAAATTTCAGTGGACAGACATTAAGGTAGAAGCAGATGGATAGAAAGTGAACGAGATGGAGTAAGATAAGAAAGGAATAAATAAGTGTAGTTCATGAGATATGACGACATAAACAATTACGTTCATGCAGAACCACCACATCACACATGAGGTTGCGATTTCTTGCTCCTTTACTGCTAACTCTATTGGTTACTTATATAAGACTGGAAAAATACATATATACCAGGGCAACACCGGGTTCAGCTGCTAGTTCAAAATAAAATGCTTGTTGGTTTTGTTTCATCGTCGTTAGGCAACGACTGAAGCGATATTTCTCTGGCTGGCGTTTATTTTCTCGGCGCTGAAGACAACAACACGCAGTGAGACTCTCGCCCACGGATACTGGTTTCGCCCAACCACACAGCGGTCGGTTCGTGACATCAATAGACCTTCGCAGAGGCGAGCCTACAGTGATGAAAATTGGGCGCTGTTTGCTTTATCTGGCACTAAGACTCACAACTTGAATAATCCAGTCCTTTATCTTTTGTATCAACGTTGTAATTGTATTTGTAAATTTCTAATGTGTCTTTCTATATTCTAGTATATGAGGGACAGTGAAATGAGCATATGCTGCTGTTATAAATATTTACCAAACACAGTAAAAACACGTTACAGTTATCGTATTTTCTGATTTATAAATGGTACATCCACATACGTTTACAGTAACGAAGAGTTCCACACGAAAACAGTTCAATTGCGATAGTGTACTTCCCATATTGCCCCCCTCTAATGTCTCGCATATTTTACACACACCGTATTTCAGAGAGGGTTTTACGTCTGGTTTCGTTAGATAAACAAACCGAAAACTGCGAGTACTTTATGTCTTCACCGAAAAAGGAACTCCACCATTATATCGCTAAGTAAATATTTAAAAGACTTTAAAACCTTTACGCTGCCAATGTAAATGCCTATTTAAACACTTTGTTTAAAAAAGTTCGTATTTTTTTACACATACTCTTTTCAAGGTCGATTTACTTATTTTTCGCATATGCATTTCGATGAATAAAGTCTCCCTGGTAGCATGCAGTTTGAAATAAAGTGAATTTTGCATGCCGAGTTATGAATTTAATACCTTTCATATACGACTTCTTTCCTGTTCCCATTCCTTGCGAAGTTCAGTTTATTGTTTTTATTTTTCAGACATCCTGTTCACAGCTTGGCTTAGGTTTACATATTCCCGTGAACTACTGCGAAATAATATCATTCAAAAACCACTAATTGCATACAGTCAGCTGCACTCATGCATCACTTAAAATACAATTAAAGGCACTTAGAATACCTCATTAGTTGGTCTAAATAAAATCAAGAAGTACAACTTTAAAAACACTGTATGTCGTGTTATAGGTCTATTAACAATCTAGCAAAATTAAGATAAACCAATGCTTACATGTGAGCATAACTATTTCGAACACTAATAAAAAGTACTATGTTTGGTAGTGTGGCCATCTTCGACAACAGCTATTAAAATTCACTGTAATAGGTAATACGTCTTATGCTGACTGCAATTAAAAACATTTGTTTTACACCAGACGTGTTTCGCTTTTTATCTTAAACGATCTTCTGTAAATGATACAAAGGTTTGTACAGTTTGTTTTGTATACATACATTAAAAACAGTTTTAAAAACCTTTATGTGCTTTAGGCCTATGGGTTTTTACATTGATATTCAGACTACTAAGCCGGGCCGGCCGCGGTGGCCGCGGGGACTAAGGCGCTCCAGTCACGGTCTGCACGGCCACTACGGTCGGGGGTTTGAATCCCCCTTCGGGCATGGATATTTGTGCCGTCATAGTTCGTAAGTGGTTCATAAGTAGTTTGTAAGTTTAGGGACTGATGACCCTGTAGTTAAGTCCCATAGACTATACAAACATTTGAAACATTTGAAACATCAGTCTACTAACAGTGATGTCACTTCTCAAATAAAGCGGAAGAAACGCCACACAAACTGGCGAAAAGTGTCGTACACAACCCGAAAAAACACGCCATGAACACACCAACTCCAGTCAACAAGTCGGAGAAACAGCAGTGAGATGTAAAGAAAAGTCATCAACGCCCTGAGTAGACTGAATGTCAATTCAAAAACACATAGGCCTAACGTACACAAAGGTTTTAAAAACTGTTTTTAATGTATGTAAACAAAACAAACTGTACAAACCTTTGTATCATTCACAGGCCACAGAAGATGTTTCAAAATGTTTGTAGAGCTTATGGGACTTAACTACGGGGTCATCAGTCCCTATACTTACAAACTACTTATGAACTAGCTAATACTAAGGACGGCACAAATATCCATGCCCGAGGGGGGATTCGAACCCCCGACCGTAGTGGCCGTGCTGATCGTGACTGGCGTGCCGCAGACTGCTTGCACAGAAGATGCTTTTAAAATAAAAAGCGAAACGCCTCTGGTGTAAAACAAATGTCTTTAACTGCAGTCAGCAAAGACGGATTATCTATTACAGTCATACTCGGCGTCTGGAATTTACAAGCCACCTTTTACGCCGAACTGTGTTTGAAGAAAACTGATAAAACTTATAGCGACCGTGTCTGCAATTATTTGAGCAGTTCGGAGCTGCTAAGACAACCATTCACACTGTGAAGCAATAAAATCACGAAATATTCGCTGATTCACTTCGCTACACGACACAAAGCGCACAGCACTGTCGTCGGGTTGGGATAAAAAAAATAAATAAAAATAAAATAAAAAATAAAAATAAAGTTCAAATGTTTTTAAATCTATCGGACCAAACTGTGTGGTCATAAGTTCGTAGCTTACAAACTACTTAAACCTAAGTAAACTAACCTATGGACAAACACACCCACCCATGCCCCAGGGAGGACTCGAACCTCTATCATGGCGAGCAACCGCACGCTCCGCAGCGAGTTGCTTTAGACCGCTCGGCTACTCCACCGCGGCTGGGATTCAAAATGGCGGATTGTTCAGCTCGTTATATCCAGTGCTTCAGTACCGTGCGTCTCGTCAACCTAAAGCTCTTGCAGAACTACCTCAACACGTCGAGGCGGTGTGGAACAGCGTTACCTAGGACAGTGTCAGCCACCTGATTGATTCAGTAGATGTCAGAAGCAGAGTCTGCATTACCGACGTGGAGGCTGCACCATCTACTAATATGATTGTTTCATCATAGATCTGCACCTGGCAGCTGAGAACCGCTTAAGCTGTTTATGTAACTTTGAATCGGTTGGTATCAAGGAGGTTAAAATAAGGGGAGACGGCGCTACTATGAAAAGCTTATCTGTCGCTTGAAAGCAGTCCGCCATCTTGCGGAGTCAACGAAATGTGATTCAGATTAAAGCACGTTGTGGTTCTTGCCCTATTAACTTCCATACATTTAAATAACTGTCATTTCTGGTACATGTTCGATGTATTGAACAAATTCAGTTCTGTCAGACAACAGCGACTGTTGTGGCTGTACTCTCCGGTAGCGAACTCACTATTTGGCAACACGGTTACATTTCGATTCTCCGACCAGGGGGGTTTCTCAGCCCAGTAGGTGGGGCCAGGGATCATTGTGTTTCGGCCCGACTGTAATTGGCTGGAGACGAGATGGATGTCTTCGGCGGCCGATGTGCTCGGGCCGAGTCAGACTAGAGATATCTGCCAAGTGTGGAATTATTGGTGAGAAGGAGAGTTCGTGTTTTATGAATGTGATAACTTGTTTTGAGAATACGATATGATGAATTTTGTAAACTAACAAACTTAGATGAGATGGGGTAACAATTATTTTAAACAAGAATCGGTTAAAGTAAACAGACTTTGATTTGATTCTTGAGTTTCTCCCGGCGTATTTGATAATCAAAATATCCACGGATGTACTGCTGGTCTATAGTGTCAAACGGGCACAATATTTCGGGGACCATACATGTCGCCATCATCAGGTGAACTGACGGACTGAGCTCCTGGAAACGCGCCGGCACGGAGATCCGCACGCTACGGCTGCTCGAAGGGAACTGGGTTGTAGCCCGGTAGCGGGCCATTTAAATACCCTCGGCCCGCGAAGCGACCCCTCCGTGGTCAGCGCCCTGCGCCGCAGTCCCTCAGTGGAACCGACTGCGACGGCGTCTGAGATGACATCGATGTGAGGGCTCTGTCCGCCGTGGTCGTCACTTCGTTACGTTTGCTAGATTTGCGTTAGCATTCGCTACAGGTAGGCCACTTTGTTATAATTTTGTATCTGGTTGCAAACTGTGTAGATTTGAACCAAGGCCCACATAAAGTCAGATAGTACACTGTTTTACATAACAAACAGGTACACAGTGTCCAACCAGTGCACCAAGAAATTTCCTAAAGCAAGTAATTTTATTATACACTTTCACACTTCTTGCAGCAACAGCAGTAGGAATATGAGAATGGATGTGAGACTATTGATATTAAAATCTGTAGCTCCAGTTCAGTAGCTCTAGAAATCGGCCTCGTTGATTAAAAGGGCATGATAATGACGTTTGTGAACGCGTTGCCTGTATAAGTTAGTTACATTCGTGGTACCGTCAACATCAATGCTGGAGATTGCGTTTCAGAATGTTTCGAATCTTATTTATTTGATTCACAGTTCAGATTTGGGTTTTCAGTACACTATTAACAACTATTTGTACAGCTATCTTAACGAACTTTATGTCTGATTATTGACTATCAACAAAATCTGAAATGCACATTAGATAAATAACATTAAAAACGTTTTGAAACGTTCTGAAAGATACGATGAAACAGTGTGGTATTCACAAGCTGAACACAGTGCTACTCAACACCTGTTACTTGATAATGTTATGATAACTGTTTGTAGGCAGTACACAGGCCTTTTTATCTACGTGTCGTTGGATCCACTATTTCAGTAGCCCCCAGGCTCAACTGCTTGCTGAAGAGCAATGTCATGAGTTTGGGTATCAAAGTCCGGATAGTAAGAAACATACATGCTGGGTTGGCACCACCAATTCAATAGCCTGTGTCTTAACTTCGGTGATATAGTTGGGTAGGATAATGAGATCGGTCATCTCACTGGTCAATAGGGAATCCAGACGAAAGCTGTGCAACATCTGGAAAGGGTGCGATTTAATTCACAGCGATGAGCCAAAATACTTGGCAGTAACACTGAAACGTTCCTTAACTTCAGAGAGCACTGTATGGACATGAAACAGAAAGTATGCGCTACGAACAGCCTCGTCCGCAACCTCACAAAGTGGGTACTATAGCCTAGCGTCCCCCGCACATCTTCTCTTGCCCTGTTATTTCTCCTGCAGAGCATACTGATTCAGTCTGGAGGAACTCTACACATGACTCTTCATGCATAGTAACAGGATGCCTAATACCAATACTGTCAGTAAGATGTTTCAAATGTTTGTAAATCTATCGGACCGTACTGCGTGGTCATCAGTCCGTAGCTTACAAACTACTTAAACCTAGGTAAACTAACCTAAGGACAACACACACACCCATGCCCCAGGAGGACTCGAACCTCCACGGCGAGCAACCGCGCGCTCCGCAGCGAGACGCTTTAGACCGCTCGGGTACTCCACTGCGGCTGTCAGTAAGATTTTCCCGCTTTTGGAAGTAGCCCCGCCAGACTTATGGAGACAGGCAGTAACGGAGGTTGAAAAAAAAAAAAAAAAAAAAAAACAGCAGCTACAAGGCATCCAGTGTTTGGAAACCAGGCTCGACGAACACGGCTGAAATCAATAGGTTCCTCCTAGCAACAACATCAATTGACTTCATCAGAAGCATGTCGAAATGGGATGTGGAGTACAAGATCGTCAGCGTGATCGTGGACAGCAGAGGAGAACTTAGCATGTACTGTATGGAATCTGGAAGAGCCTCAACAGGTTGAGAGCCAGAGAAACAAGGTGTAAAACTAACGTGGAACTTTGGTGTGAGACAGGACTCTGATCCCTTGTTGGTTTGCAGGAAACCTGTTACCAACAAGACTTGTTCGCTGCTATTCTGGCGTCATGCTACTCGAGTAACAAATTGACCCTGTAAGCTAATATTTAGCGGCGTGTTGCGCCTGTCACAGAGCAGGTGGCCTGCAGCCTCGGCGTGTCTGTGGTCAGGACTGCCCCGGCAAGCATCGGGTTGCTCGCAAATACCGCCACTGCCCGGGCCTCGCCTTTCAACGGGTTTACCACCGGCTCTGCTGCTGGAAGTGCCCAACCACCGCAGCCCAGAATACATGTAGGCAAGGGCGTCGCCAGCCAGAGGACTGGAGGGGGGGGAGGGGGGCCGGATGAAAAAAACGAGGAAACTATTGTCGAGCCGAAATAGGATGATCCCTGGTGCTTGCGCCAATCGGATGTGAGCGCCGGCTGCGGCAGCACATCATTGGAGTAAGTCAAACGCGAGCTTTGCTCTGCGCATGCGCACTTTCGGTTACACTGTGCACTTCTGCCATTTCTGTCAGACAACAACAATCGGTAGCTATACTCACCGGCAGCGAACTAACTACTTGGCAACACGGCTGCTTTCAGTTTCCGCGGCCGGGGCGGTCTCCTAGACCAGTAGGTGAAGCCCGAGTATAAACTGTTTAGTGGAAAGAAAAGTTAATTAAAATGAATATGTATATTGTTAAAATTGAAAGTGATTCAGTTACAATATACATGGCCCAAACAACCCCCTGTCTGTTGGGAGGTTTGGGTCTTAATGACTTTCTAGTCCGCATTATACATTCTTCGCACTATTTTGAAATGTCTACACGCCCCTCGATCACTTAAGCACTCCTTTGTTACGGGTTAAGGGTGTGGTTTATATGAGGGTAACGTTATGGGAGAAGGTGAAATGGGAGTGGTTGTGGAAGAAAATGGTGATGGTGTCAAGTTGGAAAATGGATCGGGCGGCGAGGGCTATTTGTTGGAGAGTGTGGGGACACTGGAAAGGGTGGATGTTCTGGAGGACCGTGGCGACAATTTGGATGACGTCGCCACGGTAGGAGGGGGACGGAGAGAACTTTTGGTGTAAGTAGGGGGACTGTGAGCTCAGGATTGACAGGGGGGAGGTGGTGGAGGGAGTGGAGGCTGTGGTGGACAGGACTTTTTTGGAAGTGTCACAAGTGGGCTTTGCGCTGGACCGCTCGGAGGCGACTTTTTGGTATAGATCTGGGACGTGGAAGGAGCGAGGAGTAGTAGAGGGATGGGGTGATAAGGATGTGGCGAGGAGTGTGGCTGTGCCTGGTGTTCAGGGCTGGGGAAGGACAAAAACTCAGCCACCACGGCTCAGGGGTGTTCATTATTGCTGCGGAGAGTAGGAGGTAGTCCTGAGTATACGTGACTGGCGGTGGAGGAGGGCGGGAAGTAAGCAGGGAGTGAGGGAGAAAGTTGATTGGTGACGGTCGTGGAGGGGGAGGTTGTGGTTGACAGCAGAATGGAGAGGGGAACAGGAGATTGGGGGAGGGAAAGACTCCAGGTTGTGGTGGCGGTAGTGGTGGAGGTGACGTTTGGAGTGGTGGCCATAATGTGGGACTATCAGGTGTAAGGAAAGGGTGAATAAAAGTACGAAGAAGATCGGCGGAAGGTCTGGACAGTCTCGAAGATGTCGTCGCTGGCTAGTAGGCGGCTCGAAGTGGAGGGCTGCGACTCTTTGCCGTTGGGCGGTGGTCCTTGGCGCAGGGTTCCGGGGCCGGGTGGAGTCTGCAGGCGAGGGGACGGGGAGTGCCGAACTGCGGCGTCGGCGGCGGCGATGAGGGGTCTGCAGGGTGGTAGGGTGGTAGGGTGTGGCGGCGGCGGGCAGCGCCCAGCGGCGGTCGTGACCAAGCCCGTAATTTTTTCTTGAGGTTAGTTATATAGGAAGAGACATTCCATCCAAACGGCATCTTTCCGTCAAAATGCGCCGACGGCCGCTTCCGCACTGTGTTTCCTCTGTGCAGTTCCAATCGCCATCAACGGATTGGAAGGTTGTCTGGTCAAACGTTACTCTTCCTGTATTTCCGATGGTATCAGTTGGCCAATGATCTAATTCCTACCGATGTTCGACTTTTTCGTATTGGTAGGTCTAGATAAGACAGTGACAGGTGACACGTGCAGGCTGCCACCTGCGTCCATTCACGTCCAATGTGCATGCCGACAGACTCGGGAAATTCCAGCTGGACACGTCCAGAATTAATACAGCGTGATTTCAATAACATTCTTCTGATTTTAAACTAGGGTGACCATATTTTCAGAAACAAAAACTAGGATCTAACGATTACGCTACAATAGTAACAAATTTACCACACTTCTTTTACTTGCTTTATATAATTATTAGAAAATTGAAAACGTTAAGCCATTCACTAAACTTCTTTCGAACATGTCGTAAAGAACGGACACGATTGGTTGACATCAACAACTGTAAAATACTATGTATGAGTATGTAGGAACATAATAAAGTATATTTTTCGCTTCAAAAATGTCGAAGTGTAAGTAAACTTAAGGGAACAAACTGCTGTGGTCATTAGTCGCTAGACCTACAAAGGCTAAGGACAACACTTACTCACACCCAAGTCCAAAGGAGGACTAGAACCTCCGACGCGAGCGGCCGCGCAGTCCCCGACATGGGTCCTAGAGCCGCACAGCCATTCCAGCGCGGCTATTTTTCACTTGATCGAATTGGTTTAGACATTTTAGAATTCCTCAGACTCTTCTCTTAGAACCCTACACAGTTTTCAATGAAATTACTGTGGTGCCGCACAAGTCTGAAGTGCGCGCCACGTACTTTCGTCGCGCGCCGCCATGCAAGCACGGCGCGGCGTTCTTACGACGTCAGCCACGAACGCCCTCTGTTGAAACTCCGCTCGTGGCCGCCACTGAACTGCATTGGCACTTGGTTACCGGACAGCCACTAGGACAGACCCTCATCAGTAGGCAGGCTTCTACCTAGTTCAACTATGCATCAGCGTTCTGCAGTCATGATACTTGTAAAAGTTAAGTATTATCCTATTGATACGAAATACATATCTTGTTCTAATCGAGACTGTTTCTAGTTTCTGCTGTCCCACTGGCTGGTCACCCCCGTACCTGCACACGCGTGCATCCTATTTTCCTGTGTCGGTCTCTCTCTACTCGGCCACCGACACCCAGGACAACCGACGGAAACGAGACACAATATTGGCGACGAGGATGGGACACAAAAGTGGCGACGAGGATGGGATACAAAAGTGGGGACAAGGATGGGATACAAAAATTATAATTCATAATATTCAACTATTTCAATTTCTCCAACTTACGTCTTGAGTTTTCTTGGCACCACATATTGTTCATTACAGAAAATTTTCGTTCTGTTGCTACATTTGTAGCAGGCAGCAAGGAATAAACTCTACAATTTTACCAACAATAAGATAATTCAGATTTAACTCAACAAATTTTGCAAATTATTTTAACCCGTCTTAGGTGAGTTGGCTTGTGACTGTAGTATTGATAGAATACACTCTAACATATGAAACATCATCAGAAAGATTTGTCATTACTTTCCTTCTCATTGTATTCAAGTATAAAATCCAAACATCTTTTAACTTCAAACCATTCATACACAGAAGTCAGGTTAGCTAAACAAGACTGCCAGTTCAGAAAAATACTATTTCTCTTCCTTGCCTACAATAAATATATACAAAGATCGCAATCCGGCATTCAACGTACAGTTTTCTTTCACTTTTGTCATCTATTTGCCGCGTCATTATGATATATTCTTACAACGTTTCGGATCCGTTACACGAGCCTTCCTCCCTGAGGAAAGAATCAGAAACGTTAGAGAAATATATCATCATGACGCGGCAAATAGCTCAGAAGAATGGAGGAAGGTTCCTGTAACGGATCCGAAACGTTGGAGGAATATATCATCATGACGCGGCAAATAGCTCAAAAGAATTTCAATTTTAACAATAATGACCGCGAAAGCCTACGTTCTTACACAGCTAGAAAATGGGTTGCGTAATCTACCACTTTCAGTTTTGTCATCAGCTCTTAATATTACTAGTGGCGGGTATTTTACGTCTCTGGTCGGTGAGAACGATGTTTCCTTCTGCAATGACAGCAGACGATGTACTGTCAACGATACTTCCTTTCCTCCTCAGAAGAGTCTTGTGTATTGGATTCCATTCTTCATTAACTGTATGATTACTGATTTCCATAGAATACGACGATAATCCAATTTCGCAGGATGGCTTGCAGGATAATACTCAAATACAGGATATTTTTAAGAAATTCGTATCTCGTGTAGGACCGCATGATAACGCTTCATAAAACGAGTATCCTGCGAAATTCAGGATATCTGGTCACCCTACTGAAACACCTCTACTGGCCATCGAGCTCCCCAGACATGAACATTATTGAGCATGTCTGGGATGCCTCGCAGCGTGCTGTTCAGGAGACATCTCCACTGATTTATGGACACACCTGCAGCGTACATGGCGTCAAATCCCTGCAATTCAGAGATTAGTCGAGTCCATGACAAGTACCTATTGTTGCTGCTCTTCTGCATGCTCGCGAGGGTTCTATACGATATTAGGCAGATGTGCCAGTTTCGTTTCCTCTTCCGTGTTTTTTTATAACTAAAGCTACACTCTGCAGATCACTATGACATAACTTGCGGAAAATATTTATTTTATTCATACGTGTGTTTCATTGCATTTCATAGATAATTACAGTTGGATGTTATTGTGAAGTGTTACCATATAACACACGGAACTGTAATCAAACACCCATTATGGTCATCTTTTTTATTTATAACCAGCTTTGCTTGCCATATTTGTAATTCTTCTCTAAGAACATTCCGGGTTATCAGAGAACATTGAAATCATCATAAAAATACACATTAAAAATATCAGCTCAAAAGTACTGTAAAATGGTCCAAATACTCGTCAATATTTCTCAGTCCACTTAAGTATTCAACAATCTTTAATTTGAAATAATTTACTCTATTACTCGCTTATTGACTTCTTTATAGAACACAGAGAACTTTGCAAAGCATTCGCAATTATTCAACTATGTGGAAGAAAACTCCAACTTAACACAATCTTCTACGATATTCCCAAACACATAAAATCCTTCTGTAAGGTTACACAGCACTGCAGGATAACCTACAATACTACTGAGTACTGCAAAACATTCGAGAACACTCTTCAATACTCACAAGGAAAGTACGTGGGCTCGAAAAAACACATATACACCAAAATCGTATGAGAGATAATGTAAAGATCACTTATTGCACTAGTGATACTCCCACATCTACAAAACTCTGCAGTCGTCCGTTAGAGGCCTCTGCGTGTGCCATGTCGCATTGAACTTTGACCTGTCGGTTCGCCAGTAGGGACGGTGCAGTGTGCCTCCGAAGTTGCGTTTAGTGACATTTGTGTGGTGAAGCGTCAGATGGAGAGGCGATTGATAATCCTGTTAAGGTATTGCGATTGGTTGAGATGAAGTTACGGAGAACCATTCTTCGCGAAGATGGTATTAGTGTAGAAGATGAATCATTCGCATTCTTTCTCGTATCTGTTATGGTACAGAAATAAAAGCATAAGTTAGATACTGTTGTAACACTAACCCATAATGATGACAATAGGAATGATGACCAAGAATTCATTGCTAGCGGTAGTGCTACGGTAAGTGCGGGAAGAGGCGATGGAAGCAGTGGCAGTGAATACCAACAGTCTTCCGAGAAGAAGGTTAAAGTTGCAAATATCATCACGGCTTTTTATGGCAATACGCTAGGGAACATGTACGACGATTATTACATAAGTTATAGTTCAGATATCTGCATTACGTATGGCGTCTACAATTACATCTACAGTGCTATCTGGAGCATGATTGCAAAGTTTCGCATAAAAACTACACCCACCAGCACATTGTGGTGTACGTAGAGATACTGTAACCAAATGTTTATACAGATATATTTGTTCGAGCCCAAGTTCTTTTCTTGTAAGTCGTGTTTGGAAATATTTTTTAAAAATAGTTGAAAGCACTGTCATAACAAATATGTCCTCAAAGAGTTTGTAAAAGTAGCCCCTTCTATGAAATCCTTTAATGAAAGGATCAGCCGCTGTGTCCAGCTGCAATGATGAGAGCCTCCGCTTAGACTCGGAAACTCCTTTCTACACGACTTAGCTGACGATTTTTCAGTCAGACGGGCAGCGGACATTACTCGAGTGTCAAGTCTGCGAGCGGTGAGTTAGAAATGGAAATGAGAGTATGGCTTTCTTGGCCGGGAGATCCCTTGCGGGTTTGTTTGGCTGCCGTAGTGTAAGTCTCTTTATTTGACGCCGCGTGGGCGTGCCAGTGATGATGAGATGATGATGATTAGGACAACACACAACGCCCAGTCCCCTGCCGGGAATCGAACCCGGGCCCCCTGCGTGGTAGTCAGCGACGCTACCGCTGAGCTACAGGGGCGGACGGTGAGTTATAAAATGATGCGACAGGAGCAGCTGGCGAGGGAACGGAGGTGATACCTGAGGTGCATTGAGCGTCCTTCCGTCACGAGTGGCTGCGGCCCTTGTAGTGTAGGTCACGCCATTAGCAGAACGCTTGCTGCTCGCCGACCTACTTGGTGAAGGTATGCGGCTCATATTACCGACCTGATCCGCACGCTGCGGTCAGCGCCGAAGCGTCTAGATGGCGGGGTACCGCGATCGAGTCTCCGCTAGGTCACATAACATTTGCTCAGTGACTCGTTCTGTATACATATACAGGGTGTTTCACTAAGTTCACAGTAAGCAGATTAAGACAGATGTAGGTTGCCGTTCTTATGTGGAGTTGAAGAAGTTTGCTCAGAATAGGGTATTGTGGACAGCTGCATCAAACCAGTCTCTGGACTGAAGACCACAACAACAAGAAAAGGGGAGAGTTGTACACAGTGAAACAAAAATTACCCTTTTGATTGTTTTGTATAAAATACTACTCAAAAAACAAATTTTCCTTATTGACTTGAAAAAACAATACTTTGTCAATATTTTGGAACAAAAATGTAATAATTTTGCTACTAATTAATAAGTGAAATAACTTAAACAACCTCCGCAAATGTTTCACTGTTTACTGTGTGTAGTACACAGTGAAACAGCTGTCATTTTTTATATTTATTACTTGCTGAGTGACTTTTAAATATCTTTGTTAAATACAAGTACAAACATTAATATATACTAAATTTTATTCAGTGAATATTAATTCCCCCAAAATTGATTGGAAAACGAATATACCGGTGGTTGGAGAGTGTCTTAGTAGCTATAGGCAATGCAGGTGGCAAAATCATTAAAATATCATAGTATTAAACACAGACTGTCTTCTGCAACTGGGAATACAAAATCAGTATTTTTTTTTTTTTTTTTTTTTTTTTTTTTTGCTTTTCCGGAGGTATGAGAAAATGTTCAAATGTTTGTTAAGCTTATGGGACTTAACTACGGGGTCATCAGTCCCTAAACTTACAAACTACTTATCAACTACCTTATACTAAAGACGGCACAAATATCCATGCCCGAGGGGGGATTCGAACCCCCGACCGTAGTGACCGTGCAGACCGTGACTGGAGCGCCTCAGTCTCCTCGGCCACCGCGGCCGGCAGAGGTATGAGACTTCATACTGAGTACCACATACTACTGACTTGAAGACTTTAGCTACAAAATATACATTGTTTTGGAATTTCACCAAAATGTAGTCACCAATCATAATGTCCCGCTTTAAGTTGAATCTAATGAAACACTTATCTCTGTTTCACGGGATGGCCTGCATCTTTGTCACTGTCTTCATCACTTTCACTTAAAGCTGTTTTACTTACACACCACTTATTTTTTTCATTGTTGACTCTGTTCATACTTCTTTTCTCCTTTTCTTCCAGCTCTGCCCTTTCTCTCAAAGTCTTTTATTCAATAGCTGCTCGTTCTGGTGTTGATGTCAATATTATGCTTCTGCCTTCGGAACGTCCACTTGTTTTTCTGGGAGGTGCTTTGGGCAAACCACGAAACTCTTTTGGCGAGATGTATGGTTTACTGTTGTTACTGCAACTGGCTGCCTCAACATTTTCCAAGGTATCCTTCAAAGTGTTAGGAGGAGTCATGCATCCATCTGAGGCCAATGGTCCGGTTGCACTGTGTACCACATACAAGTGTTTCACGGTGGACCAAAGTCATCATAAACTATAAAGTTAGTCACAACTCTTAACCTACATACCTACCAAATCTACAACTGGTGAATATATTGCTAAAGATCTGATCACAAAACATAATATTTCTTTTGGCTGTATCCTATATCGAAAGAGAAGTTAACTGTGACTTCTGATCACCGATAACCAATAATAACGTATAGAAACAAGAATAATCAACCAAACTGTCCAACATTACAGTCAAAGATGTCAAAGGTATCATAATAAACATACAGGGATACCACAAGTATAAAAATATACTAAAAACAATTGAGATGGAATGTTTTACTGTGTACCGTGTTTCACTGTGTACTACTCTCCTCTATTATAGTCGAGCCGAAATAGGATGATCCCTGGTGCCTGCGCCAATCAGCTTTGAGCGCCGGCTGCGGCAGCAGATCATCGAGGTTAGTCAAACGAGACCTTTGCTCTGCGCATGCGCGCGTTCGGTTACGCTGTACACTTTTGCCAATTCTGTCAGACAACAAGGACCGGTTGCTATACTCGCCGGCAGCGAACGAACTACTTGGCAACAAGGCTGCATTCAGTTTCCGCGGCGGGGCGATCTCCCAGCCCAGTAGGCGGAGCCAGGGATCATTGTATTTCGGCCCAACTATAGTGATCTCAGCTCAGCCGTTTTCAAGAGCATTGCTCCGTTGGAATTTCAGCGATCTGAATTAAATCTTTTGTTTAAGAACAGTCCCTGGCCGCAACTTTATTATCGCGGTTACCGGTTTCAGTCTGTTCGGGCCACTTGAGACCTGTGATGGTTGCAGTGGAGGCTGGCGGGGCAGCTGACGTAAAGCACTATCTAGAGACTGCCAGACCGCCATCTATCATACGTCTGAAGGTGGTCTGCACAGCTTGAAACCGGTGATCATAATGATAATTGCAGCCAATGAGTACTGTTAATCAATCATAAAACTTCATCTCACCTTCATCACAAAGACAAATAGAAAGTCGTGTACTAAGCGCACAAACTGCGTCTGCTGACCAATGTCGCACGACGCTCATTTCTACTAGGGAACTCACCTGCAGTAAATTAAGCCATGCTCCTTGATGAAATAATTTATTGCTTTTGCTTTATCCCAAACACTTCGCTCAATTGTGGTTTCCAATAAACTTGTGTTTCTGTCCATGGATTCTAGGTTTGTAATCCTTCGAAGGTATCTTATGCTTGCCACTGGAAGTACCACGTGGGTCAATTTTGACCCATGGGGTTGTTTCGACTGCCCTAACCACTTCATATTTATCGTAGCACCAAAACCTTTCATAACTTTAATGATTTATGGATTTGTAGAGCTCACCACAATTTCATCCCCCTAGTCCACTTGGAAGTATGAAACATTTATCCGTTATACCAGTAGTACCATGTGGGTCATTTTTGACCCATACACAGTTTAATCCATCCCCATGAACCACAGACATTGCCGAGGTGGGGTGGCTTGCGTGCCTCAACGATACAGACAGCCGTATCATAGGTGCAACCCCAGTGGAGGGGTATCTGTGTAGAGGCCAGACAAACGTGTGGTTCCTGAAGAGGGGCAGCAGCCGTTTCAGTAGTTTCAGCGGAAACAGGCTGGATGATTGACTGAACTGGCCTTGTAACATCAGCTAACATGGCTTTGCCATGCAGTTACTACGAACGGCTGAAAGCAAGGGGAAACTACAGTCGTTACTTCTCCCGAGGACATGCAGCTCTAACAAATCAGGCGATGCTGAAGCAATTAGATTGGGTAATGAGACAATAAAAGTAGTTGATGAATTTTGTTATTTGGGTCACAAGATAATCTGATGGCCGAAGTAAAGAAGATATAAAATGCAGAATGGCTTTGGGAAGAAAAGTGTTTCTAAAGAAGAGAAACTTGTTAACATCCAATATTAATTTAAATGTTAGGAAGTCCTTACTGAAAGCATTTGTCTGGAGTGTAGCATTGTATGGGAGTGAAACGTGGACGATAAGGGGTTCAGATAAATAGATGATAGAAGCTTATGAAATGTGGTGCTACAGACGAGTGATGATGATTTTATGGGTAGATCACGTAACTAATGAGGAGGTGCTTAACCGAATCGGGGAGAAAAGGAGTTTCTGGCCTATCTGACTAAGAGAAGCGATAGATTGGTTGGACACATTCTGAGACATCAAGGAATCGTCAACTTAGCATTAGAAGGAAGCGTGTGGGGTAAAAATCGTAGAGGGAGACCGAGGGACGAATACAGAAAGCAGTTTCAAATGATGTAGGTTGCCGAACATATTCTCAAATTAAGAGACTTGCACAGGACAGGGTAGCATGGCGATCTGCATCAAATCAGTCTGCGGAATGAAGGCCACGACAACAACACAGTTTAACACAACTTGACGTTAGTAACACCAGTTTTTAGACATGAAGTAATATCTGAACGTTTTTCTGGACGTTATTCATGACATGTTGGAGTATATTACGACACTTTAGGCCACAAAAAACGTGAAATACGAAACATTTGTACCTTGGGCGACCCCTTATATCAGCGCGGATTTCGCTATTCTGTGGGCTCACCAGATCGTTGAAGGGATAGTCGGTAGCCACAGAATAATCACACCTCTGTCTGAGTCGCTAACAATTGTTATGACACTGCAGCACACGTCAGGCGCGTCACCCTTACGGAAGTTTCCTCTCTGCTTATCTTTGTCCCTGGTCAAGCTGAGTGGGCTCAGGCATTTGTGGTAGCAGCGACATCGCACTGTGGTTTATTTTGATGATAAATTGGTGTCATTGAATCTACGATGGCAAGACGACGCAGTCTTACATACACTGAGATTCTTTACTACCTACACTTCACAGAATGAAACCAATGGTTGAGTTAGTGGAGATGACCAAATGACAAGACATTACAGGTGCGAGCTGGCCTGTGTATTTCTTTTACATTCTTGACTTTGCAATGACCAGTGCTCACACAATTTAAGTTATGCATCTAAGAAGATGACAAGGCGAGAATGTATTCTCAAAGTAGCAGCTGAGGTTGCTGCCCCCTACAAACTGCCCAGGGTAGCCAACCTCTAATTGCAAGCACACGGCGGTGGCTCTGGCCAATATGGAAATAGAACGCATTTTCAAATCCAGGATTTCTACAAACAACAAAAGAGGAATAAAGAACGTATGTTACAAGTGCAGCAAGTACGTGTCTAAAATTGCTAAGCCAAAACACTTGTGTAACGTCTCAACTGTGAGCCCATTGCAGTTTAGACAGTGCTGTCAACTATTTGTTTCTAAATATTTCCAAACACGACTATAAACCTAAACTGCTTTTTGTTATATTTTCGTCCCTTGAATGCAATAAGGAAAAAACATGTTCCATGTTTATAAAGACTCGACACTTGCCTTGCACCTTTCGAGTCTTTTCCAGTCATTTTATTTACTTCTTTTAATGATGTTTGAGGGAAGACTGGAATTTATTCTGTAAAATTTAAGTAAAATAACATTTACTACTAATATGTACTTTTTGCTGTTCGTAACGCGACAGTTCGTATCTTCCCATCTCTTCCCTCATGAAGATCTTCTATCCGCGCCTTCTTCCACATGTGACGTGGACGAACATCTTCCTGTAGAAGTACAACATCACCCAAATGTAGTCTCGCAGAACCTGTCCTAGGTTGATGAGTTTCATGGAAGTTTTTGATCAGGATCAGGTATTCTTTCTTCCACCTGTTCCAGAAATGCTCTACCATGTGTTGCTGCCGTTGGAACTCCTTGGACAAATCCTTCCTGACTGTCGGTTCTGGACCTGTGGGCAACGTTGTCAGTCGCTCACCTACAAGAAAATGTGCAGGTGTCAGTGGCTCAGTTTCTTCTCCTCCTTGTGTAATTGGTCTTGAATTTAGTGCTGCTTCTATGCTGACCAGGGTTGTGCTGAGACCTTCTTCATCTATCTGTGACTGTCCTAAAACCTTTCTCAGACAACGTTTGACTGAACCCACCATTCGTTCCCAAACTCCTCCCCACCAAGGCGCTTGTGGGGTAATGAATCTCCATGTTATAGATTGCTGAGCAAGGTACTTGTATGTAATGCTGGCCATGAGAGCCTGCCGGAGCTCCTTTAATTCTGTGTGGGTGGAATGGAAGGTAGTAGCATTATCAGTGTAAATTGTACTAGGCACGCCTCTTCTTCCCACATATCTTTGTAGAGCTTGAAGAAATTTATCAGTTGACATATCTGAGCATAATTACAAATGTAAGGCACGTGTTGTTGCACAAGTGAATAGAGCAATATATGCTTTCTTTGTTATATGTCCTTGTTTGACGTATAATGGACCAGCAAAATCGATGCCTGTGACTTCAAATGGTTTCAATGGTGAGACCCGTTCAGCGGGCAATGGAGCCTCTATTTCTTGAACAGAACGAGCTTTCACCATCTTGCAAGGTAGGCAACAGAGTAGAACACGTTTTATTGTCTGACGAGCTCTAAGAATCCAGAATTCTGTCCTCAGCTCAGATAACACTATGCTTACCCCAAGGTGGTGCAGACGAATGTGAGTCTGCCGGATTAGTAAATGAGTGAAATGATGCTGTCCATCAAGAAGTATTGGGTGAATTTGTTCTCTTGTTAATTTTGCAAACTGTAGACGTCCACCAATACGAATAAGGCCATCATCGAGGAATGTATTAAAAGAGCTATTTTAGAATTTTGTGGCAGAGGCAAGTTGTTATTCAGAGCATGCAGTTCAACTGCAAAATGTTTGTTGTTGGATAATACGAATCCAATAAGTATGTGCTTCTTGCAATTCTGTTGCTGTTAATTCTCCTAATCTCTCATTTTGTTTCATTAATTGTCGTTTAAAACGAAGAATCCATCCTGTAACTCGTAACATTTTGTAATAGTTACTATTCCGTGTAGCTGTTAAAATTGGGGGTCTTGTTTTTACCATGAAGACTTGATTTGTTGTTTCTTTCTTTCTGGCAGGGAATAATCTTCTGTCTAAGTCCTGGCCAATGCATTCTTTTCTCTGTTAACCAAGCAGGCCCGTGGAACCATGTAATGGATTTTGAAGTTTGTCTGCTGTGGTACCCCTGGAGAGTAGATCAGCTGGATTTTCATCACCGGGGCAATGTCTCCAATGTGATGGATTTGTTAATTTTTGTATTTCTGTAACACGGTCTGAAACAAATGTCTTCCATCGATTAGGGTCATGTTGTATCCATCCTAAGGCTACAGTTGAGTCAGTCCACAGTGTTGCGTTATTTGCATCATAGTGTGTTGCCTTGCAGAAATAATGAAGTAACCTCGACCCAAGGAGTGTTGCCAGAAGTTCCAGTCCTGGAAGAGTTATTTTCTTGCTTGGGACTAATCTGTTTTTACTGCAAACTAAATTTACTGATGTCATGTTTGAAGTGCCGCATCGTAGATAAAGCACTGCTCCATAGGCCTATCCTAATGCATCTGAAAAGACATGTATTTCTGTTTTTGTCTCTTCAGAAACACCAACCCATCGACTTTTTGTCCAAACATGATGGTAAGGTTGATACCCACATTTGCCAACGTTTACCAAGATCAGGAGGTAAGAAGAGCTCATCCCATTCAATCCCTCTTGACCAAATTTCCTGGAAAATTATTTTTGCAGCCAAAGAGACAGGTGACAACAGACCCAGTGGGTCATAGAATCTTACAGTTCTTCTAAGAACTTCTCGCTTAGTGGCAGGACGATCTATTATATAGTTTTTGACATTAATGTGAATAATACTGAACATATCAGTCCATGTATCCCAGTGAATTCCTAGAACCTCTGTATCTGTAACATTTATGACACCTTTTGATTGCCATATTTCAATCAGTTGTTTTGAGTTTGTGGCCCATTTTGCCATTGGTAGGCTAATGATACCCATAAGTAAGGTAAGTTCATAATATAAGGAAGTCACAGCATTGTCATCTTCAGCACCTGCTAGAAAGTCATCCATATACATGTTATTTTCAACAAGAAAAGCAGCTTGAGGAAAATTCCTTTTGTGCATTGTAGCAAGTTCTTTTAGTGCGGCAGCAAGAAGAAAGGGGCTACAAGTTAGTCCAAAACGTAGTCGGGTGAAGCGGTATGTAATATTTTCATTCGTTGTAATGTAGTTTCCTTGTTGATCCATGATTATACTAAAAAACCTTGTTAAGTCTCGGTCTTTTCTATGTAGAACTAACTGTAGAAAAGCTTGTTTAATATCAGCAAAAAAAAAAAAAAAAAAAAAAAAAAAAAAAAAAAAAAAAAAAAAAAAAAAAAAAAAAAAAAAAAAAAAAAACGTTCAAACGTTTTGTAGATCTATCGGACCAAACTGCGTGTTCATCAGTCCGTAGCTTACAAACTACTTAAACCTAGGTAAACTAATCTAAGGACAAACACACACACCCATGCCCCAGGGACGACTCGAACCTCCACGGCGAGCAACCGCGCGCTCCGCAGCGAGACGCTTTAGACCGCGCGGCTACTCCACCGCGGCTTAATATCAGCAATTAAAGCAACTGGATATAAGCGGAATCTTAATAGCATTGAAAGAATATCTGGGAGTAAATTAGGACCAATTTCCAATTCCCATTTTCATGGGAAGAACCATCAAATACAATCCTCCATTTGATAACACCTGTGGTCTGCTGTGATTCCCATTGTTTATAAATCCCAGAAACGTCTTAAAATATTGTCTGTTGATGTCATTGAATCTAAACTAACATAGTTTGTTATCATAGGGTTTGCCATGGTGTTTGACTTACACCCACTAAGAATCCAACCCATAGTTGAAGGTATCAGTGCAATAGATGGTGTTAAGCGAAGAGGTGGGGAATCTTTAACGATTTTCCAATAGTGATCTGCTCCAATAAGGATCTCAATAGGAAGATCTTCTGTGTCGTCCTTTGGGTCTGCTAACTGAAGTTTTCGATCATACACTTGTTTTGTTATTTCAGGTGGGACAGTTGCGTGAGCAGCAAATGAGTATGTGCTTTCAAATGCAGTCAGAGACATTGTGGAATTTTTTAATATCCCTTTCAGAGTGAATTCTACGACTCTACGACACGTTGAAGTTACATATGGTTTTTCAAAGGCATTGACAGATATGTCACGATGTTCTAAAGTTTTTAAATCTAGTTCATCAATGAGAAACTTTGAAATGAAACTCGACTGACTGCCACTATCTAGAACACAGCGAGTGAGTCTGCTTAATCCTGTTGGTCCACTGACCCAAACTCGAGCTGTCTGAAGATATGTAAAATCTGCTGAATTTATGTCAAATTTCCCTATAGAAGTAGTGGTAACTTGCTGAGAAGGTGAATTAGAAGTAGCAGTGTCAGTACAAATCGCTTTATGGTGACGTTTCTTGCACTTAGAACACGAAATCTTCCCCCTCTTACTGCAGGTTTTAGCATTATGACCTCGTTTTAGGAATATAAAACAACGATTATCTTGCTTTAATTTGTCAATACGGTGTTGGATGTCCGTTACTATATTGCAGTCTTGAGCCCAATGAGTGCGAGCGTCGCAAAATATACAATATGGTTGTACATCTTGTTTAATTTTCCGAGAGGTTTTAGCTTGTTTTGAATTTATGTGAAATGTCGCAGCAGTGGACGTGTAGTTGGAAGATAGTTGCTGTTCTCCACGAATTTTTTGTGCAGTAAGAGCACCCTGAACTTATTCCTCCTAAAAAATAAGTAATTTCAGTACATCACCTTCCGATATTTCGGCACATTTCGGCAGAAATGCTCGTAAAATTTTCGATGTGAGAACTTTGCCGTATGTTACAACATCTTCCTCCAGGGAACGCAGCGCTTGAATACGACGGTTACACTCTAGGAATGAACAGTTCGGTATTTCAGTTGTCTCTGACTGTACTGGCTTTAGCGCATCCAAATAATCGAGGTGCGCCTGTATAATGCGGTCGTTATCTCCGTACCGATGCAGTAAAATTTTCTTTGTGTCTTCGTATGTGCTAGCTGTAATAGGTATTCCATCTACTAACAACTTCGGTTCTCCTGACAAATACCCTCGAAGGAAAACATGTTTATTAACTGTAGAAAGCGATGGGTCTTTATCAATAATTGATTCAAACTGCTCCCAGAAGCGGGACCACATTTCGATATCTCCACAAAATGGTTCAAGCTTAATGGCAGGTAGCTTGACTGAATGCATGCCTGCAGTGGAGTGTATGGGAACTTTAGGTGACGTGATATTCATTTGTGATGTTACGGCTGAAAGCTTGCAATTGATTGCTTTTGTAGCATTATGTATTGCGTGTTTAATTTTGTCTATATATTCCTCACAGATAGATACGTCTGCGTCATATTCATCATCACTTAAGAGGTCGTGAGTAATTTCATCTAAGGAAGTGAGCTTCTCTAAGTATCTTGAAGACGTTCTATGTAGTGTTCAAAATCGTCCATTGGATTTTCTGTCGTAAGTTCATCGACAGCCGTACAAAACCGCGTAGCATTCGTCCTCTCCCTAGTTCTTTTTCTTTTAAAGTTTGTTAGCTGTTTTCCGGTATGTACCTCGTCTGGCATTATTACAGAACTGCTTTTGTGCTGGCGTAAGCGTAATTGAATCTTGTGCTATCAATTAGTTATTCAAACCGAAAGATTTCACACTTTTGATATAAGCAAATTTCATGAATTATGCCGTTACTGATAACATTCTTTTGGGGCAAGGAATTCATAAAATTGTGATGTGGTCCGACTTCGTATCCCGCCTCCAGCAGCGTGAAGTAAGCTTTTTATTGTCAAAATTACGTAAAAAATCGTAATTTTTACACAAGTTTCGGCACCAGATATGACGAACACACAACACCGTGATTCCAACCCTTAACAACCACTGTTTATTTCTCAGAGCAAAATACATCACAGAATACATAACATAAATCTTGGAACATCAATATATATAAAGAGATTTATAAATATATCAAAAGTTGACCCGCAACAATACCAATAACATGGTATTACTAGGGGTACGGAAAAGTCTGGTACTTCCCGGCCTTGATTCATTCCATGTAACAGAATCACCACCCCATTTCAAAAAAAAAAAAAAAAAAAAAAAAAAAAAAAAAAAAAAAAAAAAAAAAAAAAAAACTTCAATAACCGGTAATAATTATTCGTCACAGCGAATACCATCCTAAAACACTACAAAATAGTTATTGTCAGTAATCTACATGTGAAAATGGATGTTTTTATGTCTCTCGTCTAAGCATTCCTGACCATTTATTCTTCAGAATGCGAACATATATTGTTACCACCCACCTACATAGGGAGACATGATCACCATGATAAAAAAAAAAGAGAAATCAGATGCAAAACAGAAACACTTAGCTGTTCCTTTTTCCCGCGAGCTATTAGAGAATGGAACTACAGAGAAATATCATGAAAGTGGTGCAATGAAGCCTGTGCTATGCACATCACTGTGACAGAGTATCGCTTTAGATGTAGTTATTATGAAGCTTTGATGAGTTGTTCTCCGCACGACCCCGAATTTTCCTAGCCAAAATAAAAAGAGGTCGACCCATAGTTCAATTAATCAATTATCAATTAAATGTTTGTAAACCTATGGGAGCAAATTGCTGACGTAATCTGTCCCTAGACTTACAAACTACTTTAACTTATGCTGAAACAACATATATGCCACGTTCGAAAGAGGACTCTAACCTACGCCGGGAGCGGCCGCGCAATCCGTATCATGTCACCCCAGACAGTGCGGCCATAGCCGCGCTGCACACACAGTTCAGAAGACATGACTTCATAAACAATGAGGCGACACCGAAGTATCAAGGTTGATGCTCTCAGTACTTGAGAATGAGAGCACTCGACTAACAACTAAAATTTATGTATAATTTCAAACCTTTACGAAATTTTTTTCTCGCTGACTCGTCGTACAAAATGGTAAAAGAAGACAAGTTTATTGTTGACTACATCTCCATTCTACATGCGACATGCCTTAAACCTGCCCATCAGAAATGGAGTTTTAATATCCTGCTTTGTTAGCACTATTTCTATTCGCAACATATTCTGCATACAATATTCATATAAATCACCAACAATATGTGCCGGCTTGTTTGTATCGTTATACGAATCGACATATGATGCTTCTTATACAGTACAAGTAAATTGTTTTTTCTAGAGACATTTTACACATACAATATACCACTGAATATACCTTGGAATTTCTACCATAATAAGACACATAGTTCAGGAGAGATTACAATGAGAGGTCGCAATAGCTTGTAATTTATTACGGCTTTACTATTTAGTCTGTTCGCTACACATTTCGCAGGTAGTGTCGTAATATACCTCTCTACGTACTTGTAACGTCATATTATTGTTCGACACATTATTCAGGAGATATGACGTCGTATAGTTTGAGCTGTGCGAAAACGCACCTGAAAAGTGCAGCGGGGGAAAAATGGACACGGGGGAAGAAGGAGATGGGTGGCGATTCTGTTACATGAATTGGTTTGATATTAAAGTCTAAGCGTGTTTCAAATTTTCCTTCCGTTAGGTGCCCACAGAGTATCCTCTTCTAAACCTTCCGTT
Organism: Locusta migratoria; assembly: GCA_026315105.1. Classification (NCBI taxonomy): domain Eukaryota; kingdom Metazoa; phylum Arthropoda; class Insecta; order Orthoptera; family Acrididae; genus Locusta; species Locusta migratoria. Next base: position 61,842,933 of record CM048744.1, on the reverse strand, counting down.
TGTCTTTCTCACGTATGCTGAATGACCTGTCATCCAAAGTCACTTTAATTTCGTTCGCCATAATCGACGTTTCTGCATGTTACTATATCATTTAAATAGTGAAGAAATGACGCAGTTGCGTTATTTTTATGCTCAACAGAACGCATTTCTAGAATTAATTCTCATTTTCTAGTACAGCAATTTAGGCCAATACATTTGAGGTTTCCATGCGTGAATTCTTGCACTTCAGTTGCCTTTTGAGGTTACTGTAATCCGGAAAATTGACCAGAATAAATCTTGGGACGTTTTCTAATATCCTAAATTTAGAAATAGTCTTTTGACTGTGCTGTTTAAAGTATTTTGCCTCTTCGCTTACATAGAATATCATACCACTTTGTGTTGGTATAATGTTAAGCTATGGTTTCTGTATGTAATAGTGTATCTGTTACAGGCCAAATCCGATTTTAGGATGAACTAGTTTCGCCTAGGCCAATCCAGTTCTCCCTACATGCGATAGGACAAACCAGTTTAGCCTAAGTCGAATCGGTTTATCCTAGTTAGAATTTACATGCTTTAGGACAAACTGGTACGTCCTAGTCTAGGGTGACCAGATATCCAATATTTTACGTGATCGTCCCTTATTTACCTTAAGTGTCCTCTTGTCTTGACAAAATAAATACGGGATGTAGATGGTCCCGTATTTTATTAACCGTCCAATATATTTTGAAATTACGTTTGTCAACAAGATCTTCCAGTATTTCCACATACCTTTCATGCATGTTGAAGAACCAAGAGACTTTCCGGACTTTTCTGAAGTGGAATACTAACAGATGCTTGGTAGTATAAAAACGAAATTGCCATTCCTTCGAACCGGCTGTTGATAGAAACATCAAAGCAATGTTCGGAATCGAACCTAGAGTAGGACTTTCCAATTCCTCGTTGCTTCAAGAAATCATTACTGATATTCAAGATGAAGATGACCTGAAGAAGGCAATTGAAGATGGCAGCAAAACTGAACATTACGAATACAGTGACGATGTTGACATTGTGAAAATTGACACAAACGACATTGAAAATACTAGAAGAAAGGCGACAGAAAATTTACAAAAACAAGCAAAAAGAATGAAAGCTTCAACTGACAAATCCGATCCACAGCTAACATTCGAGACAACGTAACCACACCGATCCCAGATTTAGACAAAGGCAGAGGTGACCTTCGAAACATAATTGGAGTTGGCACCAAACATGGCGTACTTGAAAAACATTATTGCAGGTACAATTTTATTACGATTTCCCATACTTTCCCGTAAAAAATTAAAAACATTTGTTTTAACTTTTTTTTAAATTTGTTTTAGGACTGATTTCGACTTCTGCATTCAGAAGGTTTTAGATGTGGGAGATATTAACCAGGATATTGAAATATCTTTAAGGACTGCAGCCGCAAAACATTCTGTTGGTTAAGGGTAAGACTTCGTGAAATGCAGCTGCATGAAAGACTGTGCAACAAACAAATGCATTTGTAAGGAAAACAAAGTACTGTGCAATTCTAAGTGCCACCAAAGTAAACCTTGCAAAAATAAGTAAATAAGCAAATTGCAGGTAAAGTGATATATGTGGATGAATATACTGTAAGTTGATACAGCTGCGAAATTACTGATTCGGGTAAAGTGATATATGTGGATGAATATACTGCAAGTTGATACAGCTGCGAAATTACTGATTCGTTAATAAATAACTTTTATAAATCACATTGACTATTCTATTTCTATTCCTTTATTCATTTTGCTTTGAAAAGATTATTGAAGATACAAAGTAGGCTAAATTAGTTCAGACTAGGACGTACCTGTTTGTCCTGAAGCATGTAAATTCTAACTAGGATAAACCTGAATGAAACTTTCACTCTGCAGCGGAGTGTGCGCTGATATGAAACTTCCTGGCAGCACATTCGGTAGTGCGCTTGCCCGCGAAAGGCAAAGGTCCCAGGTTCGAGTGCCGGTTCCGGCACGCAATTTTAATCTGCCACGAAGTTTCATATCAGCGCACACTCCGCTGCAGAGTGAAAGTTTCATTCTGGAAACATCCATTAGGCTGTGGCTAAGCCATGTCTCCACGATATCCTTTCTTCCAGGAGTGCTAGTCTTGCATGGTTCGCAGGAGAGCTTCTGTGAAGTTTGGAAAGTACGAGGCGAGATACTGGCGGCAGTGAAGTTGTGAGGCGGCATCGTGTGTCGTGTCGGGATAGCACAGTCGATAGTGCGCTTGTCCGCGAAAGGCAAAGGTCCCAGGTTCGAGTCCCGGATCCGGCACACAATTTTAATCTTAGGATAAGCCTATTCGACCTAGGCTAAACCAATTTCTCCTGTCGTTAACAGGATGAACTAGTTTGGCCTAGGCTACACTGGTTTGTCCTATCGGTAACAGGATGAACTAATTTGGCCTAGGCTAAACTGGTTTGTCCTATCGCATATAGGGAGATCTGGTTTGGCCTAGGTGAAACTAGTTTATCCTAAAATCGGGATTTGTCTGTAACATATCGGGCACACGCTAGAAGGCTGCAATGTAATAATCTGTTTTAGACTGAGATACTAGTCTAATCTAACCGGCAAACCACCGATGTAAAGTAACGAAGAATATTGGACGCAGTGTGACGAAGCTGGGATGTGCTAGTAAACCACCAGTAGTTGGCTGCCAGGAAAACCAGGCTAGTGGTTGTTACTGCCGAGTCAGTATACACGCCACATAAACAATTCAGCTGTCATTTAAACATGTTGAGGGTATGAAATTCAGTAATTGAACGAGGTACGACAACAGAATATACAATGTAAAAAATAAATAAATAAATAAGAAAAAATAAAAATAAAATAATACCGAATTATTTTCTTAAAATGACATTAAAAGCATTTCCTAACGGTTTCACGTACCTTTGGACAGAAGGGGGCACATTGCGCAGATTCGTCCACCGGATCAACCAGATGAACTACCGTTGTGCTTCCAGTTCTTAATCAAATACGATTCCTCGTCTACATATGATATCCTTTTTGTATATAAGCCAAAATCAAACAAATGTAAAGTATATGCAGTGTCTTTTTACCTTGAAAACTCTTTCAATATTTTGTGCAACACTTAATTCTGCACATTGACTGATAGTAATAACGCAAATTCGCTCATGTATAGAAAAGAAAATCGCACTGGCGTGTTTTACGGCCCACTTTAAATGTGCCTGTATTTTTATGACTTTTTTCGGACACAAATGATAAAAATTGATGGAAGATACGATTACGACTCTACTATTGTGGTAATATCTATGCATCCAACACGTAATATTCTTTCTCATTGTATTTTAACAAACAACCAAAATTACTCGTATTTGATGTCTGAGTTTAGCTTTGGCAAATATAGTTTTCTGAACTTTTACCTCTTTAAACTATTACTTTTATATCTCTCCCACATTTTCATTATCACTCAATTTACTCATCTTAGGGAACTATCTTATTGTATAAACAGGATAGACGTCAAGATAGCAATTTGTATTTTATTTATTCAAGTCGACCGGTTTCGACACTCTGTGGTGTCATCATCTGGTCTCATTGACATTAAACTGCTTATTATAGTGCTCCACATAAAATCTGGTAGGTGTACTGGATGATAGTTATATAGAAAATAATGTGCTGGTGGATAGTCAGATATAAAATGGTTGATTGGTGGAAATTAAAACAGTAAAATATACATAAAATAATAACCACCATAGTGCACATGTCTAGTTGGTTTTATGGTGGCGTTCAACATTTGGCGTCCAGAAATCAGACACGTGTCATCCCGAAACCTTGCCAGAAACACTCTTTTCTATGCACCATCTTGCTTTCTGTATTTTATGATTTTCTTATTATAACTCAAGCGTTGTCATTTCAAAGCAATAGAGTACTGAAAATTATCAAAAACACGTCATTGTGAATTACGATCTGATGTTTAAAAATGCCAGATTAGCAGATAACAGCTGCAATCGAAGGTACGAGGATTACGGATTACTCTCGCAGTTAGTTTGTGATGTACGAATATCTCACTTGGTGGTTCGATACTTTGGTAGCTCAGTGTGCTCAGAGTGCTCGACGCCTTATGTAACTGAAAAACTGAGTCAACTACGCAGCGGTCAAAATTAAACAAAATATACCAACGTCCACAAAGGACAGATCAAACCGATGAACCAATGAAAAGAGGGAAAAAGAAAGAGGGCTGAATCCCATCTGTAATTTAAAAAACTGAGCAAAATCCTAAACGAACATCCCAGAACGAACATTAACAAACGACTGCAAAGCATCGATCTATCTGAAGAACAAAAAATATAATTAAAAAAAAATAATAATAATAACCCGCCACTGTCATTTTTTTTTCGTCTTGTTTCCTAAAAGGTTTTGACACCCACACTTGTTAATTGAACACAACTATATCTTGCAAGATTCTGAGTTTTTCAAAGGTAATAGGGCTTTCTCTGAAAAGTGCATTTGTTCTATTTTGTGAACATATCATGAAATACATAACAAAGAATTGCCAACGTAGACATCTTTATCACATGTATGCATACTGGGGAGATACTTTTACAATGACTGTTGTAAATGTCGTAATGATAATAGCAACTTTGTATATAGATTAAGTACTAGAGCTTTGTGGAATTAGGTATACCACACTTAATCCGTTCGCTATTTTAACTGTAAAAGAAAAAGTAGTTACGGTTTAAAGTAGAATATTTGCGCAGAACAAAGTGACATGAACAAAGTCATATCTGAACTACAGAAAAGGTAATACAATCTACGTTGAAAGCGTCCACAGAAACCATGCCAAAGACAAACACATTAGTAGCCGAATTGAATCTAATCAATGACTATCAACATATTCCATTAGTAGTGAATAATTACTTAGGAAAAAACAGGTAATTTGTTGCAACTTATAAACTTCCCTTTCGTTTCACTAAGGGACGACAGTTGCCACAGAAATCTAGGACTCCATCCATATATTCAACTACCATCACTAGCACGTTGTTTAAAATATTCATTACCACAGTATCCTCCCCGTTGTTGTGCAGATGTTTCAGACGACCAGTGTTCAATTTCTTGTTCCGTATTTCACGGCATGTTCACGAAATAGAACAAACGCACATTTTAAAGGGAGCCCTCTTACATCTGCAGAACTCTAAACATTGCAGAACATAGCTCTAATTAATAAGATTGCCCGCCGCGGTGGAGTAGCCGAGGAGGTTCGAGTCCTCCCTGGGGCATGGGTGTGTGTGTTTGTCCGTACGTTAGTTTACCTAGGTTTAAGTAGTTTGTAAGCTACGGACTGATGACCACGCAGTTTGGTCCGATAGATTTACAAACATTTGAACATTTGAACAATAACAGTGCTCGAAATTATTTTAGGCAAAAAGGCGAAAGAAACGTTTTGGTTGTGATAGGATTGGAACTACCAACCACAAGCACCACAACATTACGCAATACCCACTACACCACGGCAGACAACTATGACATCGACCCTTTATTCTCGTACTATTACTAGCAGTTGCTAACAGCTATAATGACATTTTAGACACTAGATTGTAATTTATCGTACTATAAATGACGCGTTTTTGTTAATTCTTCATTGTGCCACTGCTTTGAAGTGACAACGGGTAAGTTATAATAAGAAAATCATAAAATGTACGAAGCAAGATGACATATTCCAGAGAGAGTTTTGGGCGAGGAATGTCACGTGACATGTCCTACCGCCTGGTATATGTAAAATCTAGTTGCGAAAAACGTAAGAGAGTTATGTTTAGAGAATTTTCTCCTCTACAGATTCAGATAGTCAGTTTTCGTGTCAGATGAACGGTTTGTTTGCAACTACAATTACATAACGAACGGCTTTTTTTGGTGTTACTAACGTATTTTTGAGCGAAAAATTTAAAAACGAAGGTTCTGGTTCCTGGCAGCCAACTATTATGTCTGTGATTAGTGTCACTAAATGCAAATGACGACTACATCCATCTCTTTAAACTGGAAAAAATGACATAACCATACGTACTTGGTTTTTTACATTAAACAAATGAATAAGGTAATAACACGAAACAGCTTTGTTAACATGAGATCAGCTGCTCATTACAAGCTGCACTCATGAAAGGAGAAGTCACTTGAATGACTTGGTTTCCGTGGTGGTGCGACTGTACCACGCCCTCCCTTTCATGATCTCAGGGTGGTGTCGGGTAGTGCTTCTGCCGGGTAGTTAAGTTGTTTTCGGAAAGGTGGTTACCTAGTGTCGCTGTAATATTCTGTAGAGACCTACGCCTGTCCAGAACGCCAGCAAGCTCGCTGCATTTAGAACCGTGCCATTTCAGCATTGGAAATTAGGAACCGAGACCAGATATTATTCAGACGAATATTGCAGAATGTACCTTTCTCGAGGAAAACAAGGTGTCACTTTTGTTCAGTGAACTGACATCGGTCTAGTTTGCATAACGAGTCAAGCTGCCATATATGTAATTTCCGGTGTCGAGCGACTGAGCATGCAACCACAAACTCTGCATTTACTAAGATCAGAACACAGAAACACCTACATCTCTACTCGTTAGCCAATCTAACGGTGTTGGTCAGGGTACTTTGTCAAACACTGTCGTTTCCCCATTTTTCTGTTCCAGTCGCTTATGGTTTGGGAGAAAAACCACCGCCAGTAGGCCTAAATAATGAGAAAAAGTTTGTAACTCTATGGAAGTTAACTAATGTCTCTAAGCTTACAAACTAATTAAACTAACATCAGGCCAAAACACACACACACACACACACACACACACACACACACACACACATGCCATGGGGAGGACTCGAACCTCCTATGGAGAGCAACCGCGCGCTCCGCAGCAAGGCGAGTTAGAGCGCTCGGCTATTCCACCGCGGCCCGGTAAGCCTTCTTGGGGTCACTTACCTCTCTACTTTTACCACCGTGGTTTTTTCTCAACATTTTTGCAGGAGGTAACATATGGGTTGTCAAATGTTCAAATGTTTGTATAGCTTTTGGGACTTAACTACGGAGTCATCAGTCCCTAAACTTACAAACTACTTACGAACTAGCTAACACTAAGGACGGCACAAATATTCATGCCCGAGGGGGGATTCGAACCCCTGACCGTAGTGGCCGTGCAGACCGTGACTGGTCTCAGTCCCCTCGGGCACCGCGGCCGGCTATGGGTTGTCACTTCGAGAAACATACGCTCTCGAAGCTCCCATATCGCGATCCGGAATGCCTCTCTTGCAGCTTCTTCCACTGGAGCTGATCAGCTTCGTGACGCTTTTGCACATTCTAAACGAACATGAACTGAAGCATGATCCTCTTCTTTGCATCTCTTCTATCTACGGTGTTCGTATCACCTACGGATGCCTCTGTGACGAGCAATGCCTTTATAGGCATTTTATAAATTGTTTACGTAATTCAAAATATTTTACTGTTTGCTCCTTACAGCATTCTGCTCTCACTTGCGGACGACTTGTGCAATAATGCGCGATTCTCTTGTTTCTGCTGAGAGATCTATATATCCGTCTACAACAATTTACTCTGTAAAACGTATTTCCACCTAATTTAGATAAGTAAAAATCTTGATAAATAGCTAAGAATAACAAAAATAATACGCAGAGAGAGCAAATGGAAAAGTGAAATAATTATGTGGAGAATACGACAGCTCTTACGACATTGTCCGCCCGTTGCTTCGCAACAAAATACGCGAACTGTGGAACGCTGAATGGTCCGCTCTGGACGTGCCCAATAAGCTGCGGACGAAAAAGGACACAACATCTGTCTGGAGGTCCTCGCAGCTGGGATCCCGTAGGGACTCCGTGGTTCTCTGCCGTCTCCGCATTGGTCACTCCCATCTGACGCATGGTCACCTCCTCCGTCGAGAGGACCCGCCCGTGTGCCAATGTGGTGCTCCATTGACGGTGGTCCATCTCCTACTCGACTGTCCCATTTTAGCCCCACTGCGGATTTCTTTTAACCTCCCAAACACTCTCTCTTTGGTGCTCGGCGACGATGCCTCTGTGGCTAATTTGGTTTTACGATTTCTCCGTGCCGGGGGGATTTACCAGTTGCTATAACTCCTCTGGGAGGTCTTTTAGATTCTTATCTCTGTTCTCCTTGACGGGTCTTTAGACTACAGCTTTTCACGTATATGCTATGTGGCTGGCATTTCCCATTTTATACCCACGGTCGGCCAGCCACATTCATCGGTTTTATTATAATTTTATCTTATATTTGTTACTGTGTGTCTGGGGTCTTAATATCGTCCCTTGTTGACTCTGTCAATATTTCATTGACAGTATGTTCTTTTCTTTTGCCCTACTTTAAAATGTAGCTCAGGCGCATTTATAGACGACTATGTTTTTCTGTGTGTCGCCTAGCTATGAAGCGGGGGACCGATGGCCATAGTAGTCTACTCCCCCTAAAACCCCCATACCAACCAACCAACCATCCAAGTGGTTGTAAGTAATCAGTGGGGACAAGATAGCGAAACCTCGTGGATCAGAAAGTCAGTTAACAGTGTGTTTCTGTATTTACCTCAGTAATGGAGAACCGTGCTCCTTTTCAAAGTACGAGTCGGATACGAGGACCATATGACGGCTGGGGCAGCTTCGCTCCACTCTTTATTTTTATTCCATTGTTGAGCCGTCCCTATTGTCCACCGCAGGCCGTATCCTCCAGTTCCTGACACGCTAGCTTCTGGGTGTGAGAAAGTAGCACCTCTCGCGTTCAAGAAGACAGATTTTGCTCATCAAAGAGTGCCCTGAAGCTGCTGCCTCCGCCGCGCGGGAGGAGCTGAGCGGTGTGGAGGGCCACGTTACGGATCGCGCGTCGGAAGTTCGAATCCTCCCTCGGGCATGGTGTTTGTGATGTCTTCAGTGTAAGTTAGTCATAAGTAGTTTATAAGTTTAGGGACTGATGACCCTGCAGTTAAGTCCCATAAGCTTGACAAACATTTGAACATTCTACTGCCTCCATTCTATAATCAAAGAGTCAAGCAGTAGATTCCATTAAAACTGGCTTTCTGTTATAGAAAAGCTGTGAATGTAGACTTCCTAGGCCAATTCTACAGATGAAAAGGTCTTGATTTTCCGACCGGGTGGTGAGTGCCATACAAATCATCTTTTGCTGGACCTGAAAGTTACCACTCGGCACTAAATCTCAAATATGTTCACCAACACTAATGTATAAAAGAAAAGGCAACACTAACAAAGGAGGACCAAGACAGAAGCGCTAGCATTAACTAGGATGTGAAGCTGGGTGAGGTTTCTCCCCTTCATTTGTTGAAACTGTATATCAAAGAAGCAATAACGAACTAAAATGCAGATTAAAGAGATGAATTAAAGTAGAGAGTGAAGGAATTACATGATAAGATTCGGTACTGACATTCTTATCCTTAGTAACAAGAACTGCTGCCGGAACTGTTGTAATGAAAAGCTAGCTACAGGGCGCCAAAAAAAAAAAAAAAAAAAAAAAAAAAAAAAAAAAAAAAAAAAAAAAAAAAAAGCTGTGTCGAATATGTGATGATGTTATGCCGAAATAATATTAGGAACCCTTCGTTAAAATATTACATTGTGAACTGCTGCTACAATTAAATATTAACATGATAATCTGCATACTAACTAAACAAGTTACTGCAGTGGATGAACAAAATAATATGAATTCTTGCTGCATAGGCCTTGTACGTGTTAATACCGGGACGCAACCGCAGTGCACAATTGACGTATGAAGTCTTCCACGTTATCTAGCAGTATTTAACACGTTTTGCGTGCATACAAATGAATGCTGAAATACGTGATCTTTCGGACTCCAAAGACCTCAACTCAGTGGCGTAACTGCGCAGGAATAGCCATGTGCGACTTGCGCTGCTGTTCCCCGTCGGAGGTTCGAGTCCTCCATCCGGCATGTTCAAAATCGTCAAATGTTTGTCAAGCTTAAGGGACTTAACAGCGGGGTCATCAGTCCCTAAACTTACAAACTATTTATGAACTAGCTTATGCTAAAGACGGCACAAACATCCATGCCAGAGGGGGGATTCGAACCCCCGACGGGGAACAGCCTCGCACATCGTAGCATAGCGCCTCAATGCGCTCGACCGCTCCGCCGCGGCTACCCGTCATGCATGAATGTGTGTGTTGTTTATAGAATACGTTAGTATAAGTACCTTGTAAGTTTAGGAACCGATGACCATTCCAGCTAGGTCCCATAGCTTTACAAACATTTGAACAATTGACTTTTTTTTCGATGTTGCACAGTTAATGGGAGTATTCGCAACGTAAACTGCTATAAAAAAATGACCACAGTATCATTCGTAATGCCAGCGTAAGAAAAGGAGGTAAAACATCATTGTCGATGAAGAAAACTGGGCGAAACCCGAAGTTAATTGACAACAAGGACGAGCATTAAGAACGATTGAAGCCACACAACATAACACTACCACAGCAAAAGGTCTATGCTAACGTCAACAGTCACTTAAGTAATAATGTTTCAATAATGACAATAATACTAGAGCTTAACTTCCATGTAAGGTTACAGTTGCTGATTCCGTAACGACGGAAAGAAACGCAACACTGCGAACAATTGATGATTGTGATTAAGTGGTATGCCCGATGAATCATCGATTACATTGGTTCCTACAAACAACGGCATGCATGCTTCCTACAGTCAAGCATGGGCCATGTTCCGTCATGATTTGGGCATATATACCGTGATATTCAATTGTTTCTACCATTTCCCGCACTGGTCGAATAATCGTGAATGAAATATCACCACCCTTAACAATAAAGTGGTTACTATATTGACATATTGCTAACAAACACTGCCATATTCTAAACACACACACAGAAACACAGTATCATTATCAGTAAATTATCAAATCTTCTCTGGGCAGCAAAATCGCCATGTCTCAACATAATTGAACAGTTGTGGGGAGTGTTAGAAAAGAGACTGAGGACCATACTTAGAGCTACAACAACGCTGAAGTAATTGGCGGATGTTTTGGTGCAAGAATGGATACCATTCTTTTGCAAACTATAAAAGCACTTTACTAATCCTTTCGAAGAGGTGCAGCTGTTCCCAAAGCCAATGGTGGGTTGACTCCTTACTAACAAACAACACCGTGTCTATATTAGGTGTTCATATTACTTTGCCCACACCATCTACATAATTTTTACTCACCTATTTACGAAACGTTATCATAAGGTTTTGTTTATACTCACCTATTTACAAAACGTTATCATACAGTTTTGTAAGATAATAATGACGAATTTTCTTCTTGGAGGTTTGATGTTGTTGTTGTTATGGTCTTCAGTCCACAGACTGGTTTGATGCAGCTCTCCACTCTACTCTATCCTGAGCAAGCCTTTTCATCTCCTCATAAGAACGGCAACCCACATCAATTTGAATCTGCTTACTATACGCGTCTCTTGGTCTCCCTCTGCGATTTTTACCCCACACACTTCCCTCCAATGCTAAATTTACGATTCCCCTATGTCTAAGAATGTGTCCTACCAAGCGATCCCTTCTTTTAGTCAGGGTATGCCAAAAATTCCTTTTCTCACCAATTTTGTTCAGTACCTCTTCATTAGTTATGTGATCAACCCACCTAATCTTCAGCATTCTTCTGTAGCACCACATTTCAAAAGCCTCTATTCTCTTCCTGTCTGCATTGCTTATCGTCCATGTTTCACTCCCGTACAAGGCAACACTCCACACAAATGCCTTCAGAAAAGACTTCCTTACCTTTAAATTAATATTCGATGTTAGCAAATTTCTCTTTTTCAAAAATGCTTTTCGTCCCATTGTCATTCTGCATTTTATATCCTCTGTACTGCGACCATCGCATGTTATTTTACTGCCCAAGTAACAAAACTCATCTACCACCTTCATTGTTTCGTTACCTAATCTAATTCCTTCAGCATCGCCTGATTTTCTAAGACCACATTCCATTATTTTTGTTTTGCTCTTGTTAATGTTCATTTTATACGCTCTCTTAAACACACTGTCCATTTTATTTAAATGCTCTTCCACGTCCTGTGCTGTCTCTGATAGAATTACAATATCATCAGCAAAACGCAATGTTTTTATTTCTTCCCCCAGAACTTTAATCCCTATTCCAAATTTTTCCTTGCTTTCCTTCACCGCCTGCTCGATGTACAAATTGAATAACATCGGAGAAAGGCTACAACCCTGCCTTACTCCCTTCCCAACTGATGCTTCCCTTTCATGCCCTTCGAGTCTGATAACTGCAGTCTGGCTTTTGTACAAGTTGTAAATAACTCTCCTTTCCCTATATTTTACTCCCGCTGACTTCAGAATTTGAAAGAGTGTATTCCAGTCAACATTGTCAAATGCTTTCTCCAAATCTACAAAAGCTAAAAATGTAGGTTTGCCTTTCCTTAATCTATCTTCTAAGATAAGACGTAAAGTGAGTATTGCCTCCCTGGTTCCTACGTTCCTCCTGAATCCAAACTGATCTTCCCCGAGGTCAGTTTCTACCAGCTTTTCCATTCTCCTGTAGATAATTCGTGTTAAAATTTTGCAACCATGACTTATCATACTAATGGTTCTGTAATTTTCACACCTGTCTGCGCCTGATTTCTTTGGAATGGGGATTATTACATTTTTTTTTAAAGTCTGAGGGCATTTCGCCTGTCTCATACATCCTACACACCAGTTCAAATAGTCTTGTCATGGCTGGCTCTCCCAGAGACTTTAGTAGCTCTGAGGGTATGTCATCTACTCCTGGGGCCTTGTTCCGACCTAGGTCCTTCAGGGCTCTGTCAAATTCATCTCTCAGTATAGTATCTCCTATTTCATCTTGATCTACTTCCTCTTCCCTTCCCGCAACATCGTCTCTAAGTTCATTTCCTTTGTAGAGCTGCTCTATGTACTCTTTCCAACTTTCAGCTTTCCCTTCTTTGCTGAGAACTGGTTTCCCATCTGAGTTCTTGATATTCATAGAGTTGCTTTTCTTGTCACCAAATATCTCCTTTATTTTCCTGTAGGCGGTATCTACTTTTCCCCTTCTTATACATTCTTCTACAGATTTGCATTTGACTTCTAGCCACTCCTGCTTAGCCATTTTGCACTTCCTGTCAATCTCATTTTTTAGTCGTCTGTACTCCATTTTGCCTGTTTCATTTACTGCATTTTTATATTTTCTCCTTTCATCAATTAAATTCAGTATTTCCTGTGATATCCAAGGATTTTTTGCAGGTCTTGCCTTTCTACCTATTTTGTCCTCTGCTGCCATCACTATTTCATCTCTCAATGCTATCCATTCCTCTTCTACTGTTTTATTTCCCCCTGTTTCTGTCAATTGTTGCCTAAAGCTCCCTCTGAAATTCTCCAGAACTTCACTTTCCTTCAATTTATCTAAGTCCCATCTCCTTATTTTCCTACCTTTCTGCAGTTTTTTCAGTTTCAGCCTACAGTTCATGACTAACAAGTTATGGTCAGAGTCTATATCTGCCCCTGGGTATGTCTTACACTGTAAAACCTGGTTCCGGAATCTATGTCTTACCATTATAAAATCTATCTGATACCTTCCGGTGTCTCCTGGTCTCTTCCACGTATACAACCTTCTTTTGTGATTCTAACCACGTGTTTGTTACGATTAAATCATGTTCCGTGCAAAATTCTACCAGGCGGCGTCCTCTTTCATTCCTCCTGCCCAGTCCATATTCACCTACTATTTTTCCTTCTCTTCCTTGTCCTATTACCGAATTCCAGTCTCCCTTAACTGTCTGAATAATTTCCTTTAGCTCCTCATATATTTCTTCGATCTCCTCATCATCGGCAGAGCTAGTTGGCATATAACCCTGTACTAGTGTTGTCGGTGTTGGCTTCGTATCTATCTTGACAATGATAATGCGATCACTGTGCTGGTCATAGTAGTTTACCCGCATTCCTATTTTCTTATTCATTATCAGTCCTACTCCTGTGATACCCCCAACTTATTTTCTATTTATAATCCTGTACCCACCTGACCAGAAATCCTGTTCATCCTGCCACCGAACTTCACTAATCCCCACCATATCTAACTTCAACCTATCCATTTCCCTTTTTAAATTTTCTAATTTCCCTACCCGATTAAGCGATCTAACATTCCACGCTCCGATCCGTAGAATGTCAGTATTGTCTTTTCTGATGACAACATCCTCCTGAGTAGTCCCCGCCCGGAGATCCGAATGGGGGACTATTTTACCTCCGGAATATTTTACCCGAGAGGATGCCATCATCATATGTTCATACAGTAGAGCTTTATGTCCTCGGGAAAAGTAACGGCTGTAGTTTCCCCTTGCTTTCAGCCGTTCGCAGTAGCTGTGTGGCAAAGCCACATTAGCTGATGTTACAAGGCCAGCTCAGTCAATCATCCATATCGCATATCGATTTCATTCAATGATTGAACATCATCAGAGCAGTTACGAGTCCTGAGGACTCATATACACCGGATTTAAACTTTTAATTTTCAACTCAACACACCACCAAGAGGAAATTTTTCAATATTATATTGCGGTGATTGGACACACAACGCATTATGCAGTTGTCACATTTACGTGAGAAATGAAAATAGCCGTTTGAAGCAACGTCAATGATTAGATTATCCAGCTATAATGGTAATGTCCTTGATCTTTCTCGTTTGGTGAACACAGCGATGTAAAGTCAATCATGCTTGCGCAGTCGTAGTGAGTCCAACGGGGACCGCCGGGCGGTGTCAGCAAAATATTATGTTTAGCGGGAGAGCCAGGGCAAGTGTCAAGTGGCAAGTCGTCCAAATGAGTACGAAAACAAATCCGTTAAACTTTGTTCAAAAGCGAAGGCCGTAAACTCCACAAAATACCTAGGAATTACTATTACTTCAGACTTAAATTGGAAAGAACACGTAGATAATGCCGTGGGAACGGCGAACCAGAGACTGCGTTTTATTGGCAGAACCCTTAGAAAATGCAACAGAACTACAAAAGGAACTGCATACACTACGCTTGTGCGTCCATTTTTGGAATATTGCAGCCCAGTGTGAGATCCTTATCAGGTGGGTTTAACCGGACGACATCGAAAGAGTCCAATGAAGGGCAACTCGTTTCATATTGTCACGATACAGGGGAGACAGCGTTACGGAAATCATACAGGATCTGGGATGGGAATCATTACAACAACGGCGTTTATCGCTGGCGTGGGCTACTTGCGAATCTCCAGTCGCCAACATTCTTCTCTGAATGCTCAAATGTGCAAATGTTTGTATAGCTTATGGGACTTAACTACGGGGTCATCAGTCCCTAAACTTACAAACTACTTATGAACTAGCTATCACTAATAACGGCACAAATATCCATGCCCGAGGGGGGATTCGAACCCCCGACCGTAGTGGCCGTGCAGACCGTGACTGACGCGCCGCAGTCTCCTCGGCCACCGCGGCCGTCCCTCCGAAGACGAAAATATATTGTTGACTCCCACTTACATAGGTAGAAATGATCATCAGAATAAAATACGATAAATCAGAGCTCGAACAGAGAGATTCGGGTGTTCTTTCTTCCCGTGCGCTATTCGAGAATGGAGTGGGAGATAAATAGTATAATGGTGGTTCGATGAACCCTCTGCCAGGCACTTAAATGTGATTTGCAGAGTATCTCACGTAGATGTAGATGTAGAAGTGGGCTTTTCAAAAACTATTCGCAGTTAAACAACAAAGTTCAACAGTTATTATTGTATAAGGTCCATCCATATTCTACTGGTAAGTAATAACTAACATTTCAGTACTAAGCATCTGAAGCAAGGGAATTTAAAAAAATATATATATCTTTTAATTCGATCGCTTCACCGACGGTTACTACTCGGGTGATCGAGTCGCAAAACTGACAGGACCAAGCGATCTCTTGGAGGGACTTAAAAGCGGTGTTAAAATCTTCCTCTACAAAAACTACAAACTGGGAATAGATTCCGAATGTTTATAGACAGTAATATTGAGGAACTAAAACTGAAACATTTGAACAATTCAAAATTTACCTAACTATTGTATATTTTGGCTTTAATGAGCGCAGTGTCAAATGTTGTTCTTGTCGAGGTCTACAGTCCGCAGACTGGTTTGATGCAGCTCCCCCATGCTGCTCCTTCCTGTGCAAGTCTCTTCATCTGATAATACGATCTGCAGCCTACATCCTTTTGAATCTGCTTACTGTATTCGTCCATTGCTCTTCCTTTACGATTTTAACCCCACAAACGTCCTTCTAATGCTAAGTTGACGATTCCTTGATGTCTCAGAATATGTTCTACCAATCTATCCCTTCTCGTAGTCAGGATCTGCCAGAAACTCCATTTCTCCCCAATTATGTTGAGCACCTCCTCATTAGGTACGTGAGCTACCCATCTAATACTCATCATTCGTTTGTTGCACCACATTTCGAAAGGTTCTATCATCTTTTTGTCTGAACCCATTATTGTCCACGTTTCACTTCCAGACAATGCTACACACCAGACAAATGTTTTCAGAAAGAACTTGCTAACATTTAAACTAATATTGTATGTCAACAAATTTGACTTCTTCAGAAACGCTTTTCTTCCCATACTCATTCCGCATCTTATATCTTCTTTACTTTTGTCATCAGAAGTTATCTTGCTACCTAAATAACAAAACTCACACACTATTTTTATTGTCTCATTACCTAATATAAATCCTTCAACATCGCCTGATTTTATGAAACTACATTCCATTATCATCGTTTTATTCTTGTTAACGTTCATCTTATATCTTATTATATTTAATTGTTCTTCCCGGTCCTTTGTTGTTTACTATGCCATCAGCAAACCGCAAAGTTTTTATTCTCTCTCACTGAACTTTAATTCCTTCTCCAAACTTCTTCTTGCATTCCTTCAAAGATTGCTCAATATACAGATTGAACAACATTGGGGAAAGGCTACAAACCTGTCTCACTTCCTTCCCAACAACTGCGACCCCTTTCATAACCTTCGATTCTAATAACTACTGTCTAGTGTTTGTACAAGTTGAATATAGCTCTTCGCTCCCTATATTTTATCCCTGTTACCTTCAGAATTTGAAAGACTGCATTCCAGTCAACATTGTCAAAAGCTTTCTCCAGATCTACAAATGCTAAAAACGTAGGTTTACTTTTCCTTAACGTATTTTCTAAGATAAGTTGTAATGTGAGTATTGCCTAGCGTGTTCCTACATTTCTCATAAATCCAAACTGATCTTCTCCAAGGTCTGATTCCACCAGTTTTTCCATTCATCTGTAAATAATTCCTGTTAATATTTTGCAACCATGACTTGTTAAACTGATAGTTGTGTAATGTTCACAATTTATCTGCACTTTTTTCGGAATTGGAATCACTATATTCTTCTTGAAGTGACAGGGTGTTTCCCCTTACATCTTGCATACCAGGTGGAACAATTTTCTCATACTGGTTCTCGTAACGATGATAGCAGCTCAGACGAAACAACATCTACCCCAGGAGCCTTGTTTCTATTCAAATCGTTTAGTACTGTGTCAAATACTTCCCGAAGTACAGTATCTCCTATCTCACCTTCTTCTACTGCGTCTTCAATTTGTAGAATACTGCATTCAAGTTTATTTCCTTTGTACGGGCCTTCTATATATAATGCTTTCACCTTTCAGCTTTCCCTTCTTTTCCATCTGAGTTGTTGATATTCATACCGCTGTTTTTGTTGTATCCAAATGTCTCTTCTGTTTTCTTGTAGGCGGTATCTATCTTTCCCATAGTTATACATTCTTCTACGTTCTAGCATTTCTCCTGAAGCCACTCCTGCTTACCTCATTTTTCAGACGTCTGTATTCCCTTTTCCCAGTTTCACTTTATGCATTTTTATATTTTCTCCTTTCGTCAGTTAAGTTCAGTATCCAGTATTATCCAGAGATTTCTTTTAGGCCTTGCCCTTTTGCCTATATGATGCTCTGCGCCCTTCACTAGTCTGTCTCTCAGAGCTAACCGTTCTTCTTCTACTGTATTACTTTCTTCTGTTTCAGACAATCCTTGCCTAATGCTCCCTCTAAAACTCTCAACCACTTCTGTTTCCTTCAGTTTGTCCAGATTCATCTCCTTAATTTTCCACCTTTTTGCAGTCTCTTAAGTGTTAATGTACTGTTCATAACCAATAAGTTATGTAAAGATAAAAATTGTGGTGTCTGCACAGGTCCAAAGTGCGCGCCACCTACTTTCGCCGCGCGCCGCCATGCACGCACGGCGCGGCGTTCTTACGACGTCAGCCACGAGCGCCCTCTGTGAGAACTCCGCTCGTGGCCACCACTGAACGACATCGGCACTTGGGACTGAGTTAGGAACCAGTAAAGACTTCGGAATCCGATAGGCACCAGTGAAGACTTGGCTATCAGTTAGGCACTAGGCAGGACTCTACCTCAACTATGTATCAACATTCTGCAGTACTATGTAAAAGTTAAGTATTGTATAAATTCTGTGCAATATATATCTCATTCTAATTTACTCTAGTGTTTCTAGTTCTGGCTGCTCCCCTCCGTACCTGCACCAGCGTGCTATCTTTATTTCTGTGTCGGTCTCATTCCACTCGGCCACCGACACCTACAACGGAACGAGACACAAAAGCGGCGACGAGGCTGGGACACAAAAGTGGGACGAGGAGTGATAGACGATCCGTGGACCAGCCCGCTTGCAGCAGCCAGACAGCAGTAGTAGTCGGAGCACACAGAAATTGCTCCCGCCCACCCACCCTTATTATAAGAATTTTGGGGGAACGTATTTTGTTACGTGTTTTGTGGACTTTTTTGTTGCAGCGCATCCTCTTTCATATTGCATTTGTGTTTTGTTATAATTTACTTGTATGCGCGGCGCCTAATCGGTCAGCATTGCCACTACCCCGAACCCAAACTTAATGGAAATTATTCAGTTACAGACGGCGCAAATAACACAACTCCTGCAGGCTGTGGCCCAGCTCACTGTGCAAGCAGCTGACCAACAACAACAGCCGCCGCTTCAGCAGCCCACACCTGCCGCCGCAACGCTTCCTACGTTTCGCCAGTACAACGAACGTGAGGAAGAATCGAGCGACTACTTCGCACAGTTTCAAGAACTCGTCGCGGCTCATCAAATTACAGGTCAGAAAGTGAAGCATCTGCTATTATCTGTGGTTGGCACCAACACCTTCGTGTTACTGAAAAAACTTTTCCCCGACGTATCTCCTCGTGATGTAGACTTTGAACAAATAGTAGAGACACTAAATGCTCATTATGAGAGAAAAGTTCTCGTAGCTGCGGCACGGTACCGATTTTTCAGACTTAAAAAATTACCGCAGAAGTCACACCAAGAGTGGATTATGGAATTGAAGGGCTTAACCCGCAAATGTAAATTTACTTGCTCTT
Organism: Locusta migratoria; assembly: GCA_026315105.1. Classification (NCBI taxonomy): domain Eukaryota; kingdom Metazoa; phylum Arthropoda; class Insecta; order Orthoptera; family Acrididae; genus Locusta; species Locusta migratoria. Next base: position 61,823,551 of record CM048744.1, on the reverse strand, counting down.
GTGGACTTTCGTATAGTGACGTGATGTTGAGGGATGCGATTACACAGAATATTCAGGACCCCAGAATTAGAGCAGCAATTCTGAAACAGTCTGACCCCTCATTAGACAGTGTACTGCAGCTTATAGAAGCGCATGATACTTTTGACTTAGCAGATGTGGAAATGCAAAGCCACAGTGTTAATTCAGTGCGCCGTAACGGACGCTTTCCTAGCCGTAATTCTCAGTGTAGCACTAGTGATTCTTACAATAGTACAGGCTGTGCTGAACAGACAGTGAACAGTAGCCAGTGTAAAAGTGCGACACAAAGGTCGCCCCGTCGTGTTAGAAACAGTGATTTGAATAACGGGCGCCAACGCTCATTTCAGAAAAATGTACGTAAATCTTGCCCCCAGTGTGTGTCTCGCCACAAGCTTGCTCACTGCCCTAGTCGCAACGCGACCTGTTATCAATGTGGCAAATCGGGACATGTGCAGTCTGTGTGTATGCAAATTAAAAACTCGAACAGTAACGTTAGACACAGTGCGAGAGCAGTGCATACAGTCAATGTCATAGACGCTGTGGAATTGAACAGTGTTTTCCTTGGATCTCAATTGCAAGAAAGTAGTTCTGCGCCTATGGCAAAACTATATAGTGCACCACGTAGCAAGCGCCGACGAGCGCGTAAAACAGTGCAACGGAAACAGGTTCGGGACAAGCAAAATGACTATGAACAGTGCATTCCTGTAGTGAAAATAGTGCAACTGCTCCTTGTAATAGTGCCCAGTACTGTGTAGCTAGTGACTGTAGACATCAAGTAGCTACTCAAAAGTGTAGTGCAGTAGTTAGTACATCTGGAGTAGCTTCGCATGCTTGCGCGGACGCCGATCCGGCGGTAGTGCCATCTAGTGATAGTAATATTAATCTGCGTGCCGCGTCTGCGCCGCTTACTTCACTACGCGGCCCGCGCATGCACCGCAAACAAGTTCTATCAGACGTTGCCCACATTCGCGCACCTGTCGAGCGCCACAAGCAAAAGCTTTTTGTGAATCTTTGCATAGAAAATAAGACTGTGCAATTTCAGCTTGATACTGGTTCCGCTGTTACTTTACTGAATAAAGACACTTATGAACTTCTGGGTTCGCCAAAATTGTCGCCGTCACAGCAAGTGTTAACAGCTTATACAGGTCAAAATATTCCCGTGCTAGGAACGTGTAGCCTGCCTGCCTCTTTTCAAGGTGTTACAAAAACAGTTGCTTTTGTAGTTCTTCAGGCCAAATCTACGCAGAATATTTTTGGACTAGATGCATTCGATTTATTTGGTTTATCAATTCAAAGAGATGTGCTTCAAATTTCGTCAATAGTGCCTCGGGATAAAATCAATGCATTGTGTGACAAATATAGTGACTTGTTTTCGCCGGAACTAGGTTGTGCAAAAGACTTCGTGGCACATGTAACTTTAAAAGAATCTGCAGTTCCAAAATTTCGTAAAGCTAGACCAGTGCCTATCGCCTTGTGTGATACAGTTGCCGAAGAACTTAAACGTTGGCAAGATAGTGGGGTGATTTCTCCTGTTTCTGCGAGTCAGTGGGCCTCGCCTATAGTAGTTATACCCAAGCCGTCAGGAAAACTTCGTCTCTGTGCGGACTTCAAATCAACAGTGAACAGTCAAACAATTGTAGACACTTATCCCCTGCCCAGACCTGACGAACTAATGGACAAATTAGGACAGTCTCGTTTCTTTTCTAAGATTGATTTAGCAGAGGCATACTTACAGATTCCGCTTGATGACGAGTCAAAAAAGTTTTTCGTGATTAATACTCACATGGGCCTTTTTCAATTTCAACGCCTACCCTTTGGCAGTTCTTCCGCCCCCGCTATTTTTCAGCGTTTTTTGGAACAGCTGACAGTTTCTGTACCGTGTTGCTCGAACTACTTAGATGATATTGTGGTATCCGGACGTACAGTTGAAGAACATTTAGCAAACCTGGAGTGCCTTTTCAAAGTTTTGACTGCAGCAGGTCTACGTTGCAATAAAGCAAAGTGTTCGTTTTTTCAAACTGAAATAGAGTACCTAGGCCATGTGATTAATGCCCAAGGAATACATCCCTTACAGTCACATCTTCGAGCAATCAAAGACTTGCCTCCTCCTAAGAATGTGCACGAATTGCAAGCAGTAATGGGAAAGCTGAACTATTATTTCAGGTTTATTCCCAATGCCTCTCAGATTGCAGCTCCACTGCATCAGTTACGTAGGAAGAATGTTCCTTTTGTATGGTCCAAAGATTGCCAGGTTGCCTTTGACAACTTAAAGTCTGCACTAATCAGTGATGCATGTTTGATTCCCTTTGACCCACAGAAGCCTGTAGTGCTAGCAGTTGATGCCTCGTCGTACGGTGTGGGTGCAGTTTTGTCACATCGTATTGGATCTCACGATCGACCTATTGCCTTTGCATCCAAGCTACTGACGCCAACGCAACAGAATTACAGTCAGATAGAAAAGGAGGCCTTAGCAATCATTTACGGCGTCACAAAGTTTTGTCATTATCTCTATGGCAGAAAATTCTATTTGTTGACAGACCACAAGCCTCTCACGTCGTTGTTCTCCCCCACAAAGCCAATTCCGCCACGAACGGCACAAAAGCTTCAGAGATGGTCCTTGATATTGTCTAATTATCAGTATGAGATTTTGTACCGACCTACCACTAAACACGCCAACGCGGACACACTTTCCCGACTTTCGGTTGGCCAGGATGTGTCATTTGATTCTTCGGAAATGGCATGTTGCCAGATAGATTCCAGAGATGCTACCTCTGTCGCAGACTTCCCTTTGAACTCTCGTCGGGTTGCACAGGAAACAGCTGCGGATGCAGACCTAAGTGTGGTAGCACGTTTTGTTCGCTCAGGGTGGCCTGCCAGAGCCAAAGACATTGATCGGCCTCTGGTTCGACGTTATTTTGCACAACGTCATGCATTATCTTTAAGTCAGGGTGTTCTGTTGTTGCATACCGACAACAACCAAGCAAGAGTGATTGTTCCTCGTTCCCTGCAACGAGAAGTATTACGCCTCCTGCATCAAGGACATTGGGGCATTGTTAGGACAAAGCAACTGGCCAGACGTCATTGTACCTGGGTTGGTATGGAAGCCCAAATAGAGAACATGACGTCACAGTGTACTGTTTGTGCGGAGCATCAGGCGGCTCCTCCGCAACGTTTCTCGGACTGGCCACGCCCCAAGGGACCATGGCAACGTTTACATATTGACTTTGCCGGACCTTTCTGGAATACGCGCTGGTTAATCGTTGTAGACGCTTTCAGCAAGTTTGCTTTTGTGATTGCCATGAACTCAACGACGGCTTCTAGTACAATCAGTGCCTTAACATCAGTGTTTTGTATCGAAGGCTTGCCTGAAACTATCGTCAGTGACAATGGACCTCAGTTTGTTAGTGCGGAATTTCAACAGTTTTGTCGTGTGAATGGCATTCAGCATATCACCACCGCACCTTTTCACCCTCAGTCCAATGGTGAAGCAGAACGTTTCGTTCGAACATTCAAGTCTCACATGGAAAAGATGAATGGTCAGCACTCCAGGCAGCAAGCTCTTCAAATTTTCCTGTCTACGTATCGATGCATGCCACGTGACGGCCCGTCTCCTGCCGAGCTGCTACACGGCCGCCGTCACCGCACTCTCCTTCACCTGCTGCAGCCTCCCACGCACCGAGTCGGTTCGTATGGCGCTACGCGTTTTCAGGTTTCTACGCCGGTGCTGTACAGGGTGTTTGCTGGTATGAAGAAGACATGGTTGCCAGGCACCATTCAGCGCGTGCTCGGTCGCAATATGTATGTTGAACGTTCTTCCACAGGGTCGGAGCTGCGGCGCCACGCAAACCAATTGCGCTTGCACAGGCCGCGCGATCCTGTCTCCGGTTTCTTGATTCCAGACCCAGTTCACCGCCAGGAAGCACAGCCACATCGCTCACCGCCGGGCCCAACTTCCCCGGGCTACGAGCTCCCGATGGATGTCGACGTGCCTCCTACGCAGTCGGCCCCTCCGCCTCCGTCGCCGCCGCAGATGACAGCGTCACCGAGAGGGACTCCGGGACCGTGCGGGCCCCCCCCCCCCCCCAGCTTGGGCCACGCACCTCAGAAGATGACCTGCTCCCGCTGGGCGGGGGTGTGCGCCCTTCCTCAGGTTTCGCCGGGTTTCCTGGAGGATCGCAAGGCGGATGCCGGGGCGCGGACGGCGTCTCGATCCCAGCCTCAGCTACGACGCCCGTCCCACCAGTAACGCCCCCGCCCAGGCCCTCCTCCCAGTGCCGTCGCCGTGGCCCTCAGCCCTACGCCACGACGGCGCGGCGGTTTGGGGTGGAGGAGTGTGGTGTCGCACAGGTCCAAAGTGCGCGCCACCTACTTTCGCCGCGCGCCGCCATGCACGCACGGCGCGGCGTTCTTACGACTCAGCCACGAGCGCCCTCTGTGAGAACTCCGCTCGTGGCCACCACTGAACGACATCGGCACTTGGGACTGAGTTAGGAACCAGTAAAGACTTCGGAATCCGATAGGCACCAGTGAAGATTTGGCTATCAGTTAGGCACTAGGCAGGACTCTAGCTCAACTATGTATCAACATTCTGCAGTACTATGTAAAAGTTAAGTATTGTATAAATTCTGTGCAATATATATCTCATTCTAATTTACTTTAGTGTTTCTAGTTCTGGCTGCTCCCCTCCGTACCTGCACCAGCGTGCTATATTTATTTCTGTGTCGGTCTCATTCCACTCGGCCACCGACACCTACAACGGAACGAGACACAAAAGCGGCGACGAGGCTGGGACACAAAAAAAAAAAAAAAATAACAATCTTGTTCGCAAAATTTTACAATTTATTACTACAGGTAACCGGTTTCGATCTAAGATCAGATCATCTTGAGACCTCTCGCTGTAGATGTTCAAGCAGTGAGCCTGTAGTAATACATTTATCTTTAAATAATTTTAATTTCACTGTTTTTTCCAAATAAGGAAACCATGTTTTCCAAACTGATCAATAAGTTATGGTCAGAGTCTATATCTGCCTCTGGATATGTCTTACAGTTTAAAACCTGGTTTCTAAGCCTTTGCCTTACCATTATAAAGTCAGTCTGATATCTGCAAGTGTCTCCTGGTCTCTTCCACGAATATAACCATCTCTCATGATTATTAAACCAAGTGTTTATGTTTATTAAATTGTTCTCTGCATAAAATTTCACCAGACGATCTCCTCTGTCATTTCTTTTCCCAAGTCCATAGGCCTATCCATCTACTACATTTCCTTCTCTTCCCTTTTCTACTGCCGCGTTCCAGTCCCCCATCACAATTGAATAATTCCTTTTATCTCCTTATACATTTCTTCGATCTCCTCGTAATCGGCAGAGCTAGTTGGCATATAAACTTATAATACTGTGGTCGGTGCTGGTTTCGTGCCTATCTTTGCTACGATAATGCGTTCACTATCTTCTCAGTAACTTACCCGCATTCCTATTTTCGTATTCATTATCAGACCTACTCCTGAATTACTACCATCTGATTTTATGTTTATAAGCCTGTTCTCACCTGACGAAAAAACCTCCCACCGAACTTCACTAATCCCCACCATATCTTATTTTAACCTATCCAGTTCTCTTATCTAATTTTCTAACTTACCTCTCGATTAAGGGAGAAAACAGTCCACGCTCCGATCTGTAGAATACCGTTTTTATTTTTCTTGGTGACGACCTCCTCTTTAGTAGTCCCTTCCCAGAGATCCGAATGGGGGACTATTTTACCTCCAAAATATTTTCCCAGAGAGGATGCCGTCATCATGTATTCACACAGTGGAGCTGCATGTCCTCGGGAAAATTGACGTCCGTAGTTTCCCCTTGCTTTCAGCCGTTTGCATTAACTCCACAGGAAAGCCATGTTAGCTTATTTTACAAGGCCAGCTCAGTCAACCATCCAGAGTGTTGCCCCTGTAACTACTGAAAAGGCTGCTACCCATCTTCAGGAACCATATATTTGTCTGGCCTCTCCACAGATACCCCTCCGCTGTGGTTGCACCTACGGTACGTCTATCTGTATCGTTGAGGCACGCAAGCCACCCCACCTCAGCAATGTCTGTGGTTCATTACAATGGAATACAAGTTTATTTGCAATAAGCACAATTATATAGTCCAGTGTCCATGTGCCCACATGCCGCACTGGATACACTGAATCCAACTTTGTCCGTTCGTGTTCGCTGAAAATGGGCTGTCGCAGAATACGTACGATACATTGGTTCTAGAAGGCGTGCTCTATTCAGAAATCTCAGAATCACTTTCCTCGTCTTCTAGGAATTTAAGGGTTAAAATTTTAAAGCTGATCATCTGATGAAATTTTAAAATAATTTCATTGGGATAAATTTGAATAGTTCTGGTAATAATGTGGAACAGCAGTTTAACAGTAACAAAACTGTCAGTGGCGAGCTGTCGTCCCTGCACTGAAGCTTCATTCTTCCACTGACTGCTAAATCCTAATACACGCCGAGAATCGTTTGTACCACCTAAACACGCAATACTTAAGGTCCTAAAAAGTGGCGAAGAAAACTATTTCTTCTTTTAGAAAAAAAGAAAACAGCGTGGTCTCAGTTTACATCCAAGCATTGTGGCTGTGAGAAAAAAGACAGAAAAAACCGAAGGCGAGCGCGTGTACGCCCCGCGCCACTTTGATTTATGGTGGAGCTGTCGTTGAGACCGGCAGCGGCGCGGCTTCGGCTGGCATTATAACTCGTGTCACTGGCTGTAACCACAGAGTAACATATACAGAGGAGCAGCCCCCTCTAAACCACTGTCATACTCCCCTCGTAGTTCCATAAGATGCTAGCAGATGTCAGGCGGATCGCTGGCTTAGGGTGCTTCTCGCACGTCAGAGGGTAGCGTGGAGGGGAGGCTGAGGGGAGAGCTCGTGCCTCCTGCCACGAGGCCACGGCTGTGTCCAACTTGCTGGCGTTTGGGTGGAGGTGGTGGTGGGGGCAGCCGCTACCTGCCGCCTGCTCTGGCCAGTTTAAAGGGCTGCTTCTGACCGCAGCACCATCATGGGACATCTTATGGAACTGCTGGAAAACCTCCCTGCCTGCACCCTTGAGCATAGTACCAGGCCCTTACGGAGGAAACCTACACGCGCAGGCCTCATCCACTTAACATGTAAATCAAATCAAAATGAAATAAACTGCTGTTATTTATCTCGTACAGTCACAGTTCAAGTTAAAGGTTTAGTTTGAGATTTAATATTTGAGGGTTAATTATACTGTGTAGGTTAGTAATGTCATGTCAGTGAATTGATAACAAAATCAGGTTAATTAGAAACGTGAAATATTATCTGGAAACGACGTCTGTTGAGATGAGCTGGCTCGGTTGCTGCAGCGACTGCAAACAGCTCGTCATCTTACATTCGGTGATCGCCGCCCCTGGAAATATTAATCTAATCAAATGTTTGCAAAGCTTATGGAACTTAACTGCGGGGTCATCAATCCCTAAACTTATAAACTACTTATGAACTAGCTTATACTAAAGACAACACAAACATCCGTGCCCGACAGAGGATTCGAACCCCCGGCAGGGACCGGCCTAGTGCATCTGGGCACAACTCCTGGATGGGCTCGGGCACTCTGCCGCAGCATATTAATTAATCTGGGTTTCCTCATGCTCAGAGAACAATGTTGGTATGACTAGTGCAATTCTTGATGAATAAAGCAAAGTCTTTCCTTCAGTGGTATACCCAGCACTGGTGAATTTATCACAAAGTTCACTCTCTTTAAAGTCTTGATCATCTAGGAGTAGGTTCGCGTGTATATCCACTTAAGTTACCAAGCTGTTTTGTGACACATACAGACAGTGATCACTCCAAAATGTCTGATAGGTCCAAAGTACTAAAGAGAAAGGCACACCTTTTCAACAGATGAATTTATTCCAGTGCGCGGTCTCAGAACTAGACAATCTCGATTACATAATCTTCTTTTATGTAAATAAGCTGAATTACTTTGCAATCCTTTAAGATATTTCAGAAGAAGCAAGGTAGCTATCTATCACCTCAAGATGTAGTATATGATCGAATTCTATAATATATTTTTCCCCTTTCTTTTTTTATATAGAAAACTAAGCATAGCAAAGCTACCAAAGAATAGGCAGAATGGCAGTATTCTTCGATCAGGGTGCGTAGCATATATCTGAATGCACAGAGGTGGAGAATGAAAGTAATTCGTGATTTTATATCCACCTCTACAGTTTGCATCAACGGAGCGACAGAAAGGGTCGAACGGTACGTGGTGTGTCCCTCGAGCGGCATGTTCCATTGTCTTTTCGTATATAATGTACGATGCTGTTTTAAGAAAGAATGGGATAGCAATGGCGTCTAATATCTTTGTCGAAAGTCGTTGGACGAGCAGGTGCAGAACTGAAAACTGAAACAACGTCTAAGAAGAATATAACGAGAGAGAAGTATGCAGGAGATCCACAGGGACTGATTGGCGCTCTTTCGACTCCAGGGAACACCACGGTGCATCCTGCTGCAAGATTTGCAGGGGCCTCAGTACGGGGACACGCGTGTCGCTATTACTCGTTTACAGAATATGCGCCAAGGAAAGAAGCTGCTTCTGTCGTTACGATTTTCGAAAGAAACCTTTTCAATGACAGGAAAGAAGATAGATTTCCGATAACATTTTTTTGAAAGAAGAGTACCGTACTCGATGAAAGGGTGCATATCGTTACCTCGAGATGGTTTTTGTTGACGGACGTGCCTAAGTGCTAAATCCTTTGGTTAACGTAACGAGCTAGTACTGACGATTCCAGACTGATAGCGTCCACTGTCGACATCGCAAGACAAGAAATGGAACTTCCAGTTGGTAAACCCAGCCATCACATTCTACTAAATGAAATATTCGTATAGAGACACAGAGTACTTCGGACGCCTTGTTGCAAGCCTTTTCAATCGACGCCACGTGGGCTACTTGCATGTCGATGAAATTAATTATAGGGACATGAGTCAACCACTGTATCTCTCCGCCTATGTATATCTCGCGAAAAGACCACAAGAATGAAAAGAGAGGGAGATTGGAGGCCTCAGCGGTGACATACCGACAGTCTTGTTTTCCGCGAACTATACGCGACTCGAATAAGACGAGGAAGCGACCACGGTACACAAAGTAACCTACGCCACACACCTTGAGGTGTATTGCGGAGTGTGGATGTAGACGTATACCCCACCCAGTATGCATCTCTAAAGCATTAGACCGTTTTGTTCTCGCGTACTTCCGTAGTTTGCCGGCAACCACATTCCAACAGGACCAAGCACGACCATCCGTGGTACGCAATGTCAACGACTACTCCATCGCCCTTGGCATCGCTTTACTGTCCCCCATCCCCCTGTGCTCCCGAAATCTCTCCTATCGCAAACGTCTGATGGATGACTGTGGAGCGTCGTCTGGGATGTACCAGCCACTTTAACACCAGGCAACTTTGGCAATGTGTGGAAGCGCCATGCGCTGCTATACTCCTACAACAGACCCACGTTGTGGCGTTGCTATTCGTCACAATACCGGCGGTCTACTTAACTCGCCGCGCCACTTCAAGAAGACGCCATAAATCGCTGTATGGTACTTCGACCGCCGGGTCGCCCGCAGTCTCGGTACCTCTTTGCCTGCTTCTCGCGCCGGCCAATAGGAAGAAGGGGGCTCGCCTAAATATGCCGGCGTACCACAGCAGCGACAGACAGTACGGGAGTTCCAGTCAGTACGAGGCAGTCCCAGGAATACCACAGTTCCAGAAGTTCAACAGAGGAGAGCCAGCCGTCTACATAGCACAAGCCGGCACTGTATTGCCCAGAATTGTAATATTAACTAGCAGAATTGATTGATAGATAGGAAGAACTGTACCAACACAAGCACATCAAAGTCAAGTACACGCCTAGCCATTAAAATTGCTACACCACGAAGATGACGTGCACCAGACACGAAATTTAACCGACAGGAAGAAGATGCTGTGACATGCAAATGATTAGCTTTTCAGAGCATTCACACAAGGTTGGCGCCGGTAGCGCCAACTATAACGTACTAACATGAGGAATGTTTCCAACCGATTTCTCGTACGCAAACAGCAGTTGACCGGCATTGCCTGGTGAAACGTTGTTGTGATGCCTCGTGTAAGGAAGAGAAATGCGTACCATCAGGTTTCCGGCTTTGATAAAGGTCGGATTGTACCTTATCAAGATTGCGGTTTATCGTATCGCGACATTGCTGCTCACGTTGGTGGCGATCCAATGACTGTTAGCAGAATATGGAATCGGTGGGTTCAGGATGGCAATACGGAACGCCGTGCTGGATCCCAACGGCCTCGTGTCACTAGCAGTCGAGATGACAGGCATCTTATCCGCATGGCTATAACGCATCGTGCAGCCACGTATCGATCCCTGAGTCAACAGATGAGGACGTTTCCAAGACAACAACCAACTGCACGAACAGATCGACGATGTTTGCAGTAGCATGGACTCTCAGCTCGGAGACCATGGCTGCATTGCCGTGTATCTCTCCTCAAGGTGTGCGGCAATCCACCTCAAGGTGTGTGGCGTAGAGACCTTTGTGTACCATGGTGGCTTCCTCCTCCTACTTGAGTCGACTGTTTGCAGTAGCATGGACTTTCAGCTCGGAGACCATGGCTGCATTGCCGTGTATCTCTCCTCAAGGTGTGCGGCAATCCACCTCAAGGTGTGTGGCGTAGGGACCTTTGTGTACCATGGTGGCTTCCTCCTCCTACTTGAGTCGCATATGGTCCGCGAGGACAAGACTGTCGGTATTGTCATTGCAATACAGACCCTTGACGCTGCATCACAGACAGGAGCGCCTGCGATGGTGTACGCAACAACGAACCTGGATGCACGAATGGCAAAACGTTTTTTTTTTTTTTTTTTCTTTTTTTTTTTTTTTTTTTTTTTTTTTTCTGATGAATCCAGGTTCAGTTTGGCGACATCGCTGTGAAAGTACATTTGAAGCGTGTATTCGTCATAGCCATTATGGCGTATCACAGGCGTGTTGGTGTGGGGTGTCATTGTTTACACATCTCGGTCACCTCTTGTTCGCATATACTGCACTTTGAACAGTGGCCGTTACATTTCAGATGCGGCTCTATCCTTCATTAGATCCCTGCGAAACCCTACATTTCAGCAGTATAATGCATGTTGTAGGTCCTATACGGATCTTTCTGGATACGGAAAATGTTCGACTGCTGCCCTGGCCAGAACATTTCCAGATCTCTCACCAATTCAAAAGGTCTGGTCAATGGTGGCCGATTAACTGGCTCGTCTGAATACGCCAGTCACTACTCTTGATGAACTGTGGTAACCTGTTGAAGCTGCATAGGCATCTGTACCTGTAGACGCCATCCAAGCTCTGTTTGACTCAAAGCCCACGCGTATCAAGGCTGTTATTACGGCCAAAGGTGGTTGTTCTGGGTACTGATTTCTCAGTATCCATGCACCCAAATTGCATGAAAATGTAATCACATGTCAGTTCTAGTATAATATATTTGTCCAATCAATACCCGTTTATCATCCGTTTATCTTCTTGGTGTAGCAATTTTAATGGCCAGTACTGTATTCAGTTCATCTGTAATAAAAGTATATGTGAACTAGTCAATACTTTCATTTGCAGACCAGTGTCCACATTCTTGCTCTCACGTCCACCTCTTGAACCCACTAGAAACCAGACACACATCACACAGCCTGTTTCATTCAATGCCGAAGCGTCTACAGTGGCTAGAGTCAGCAACTGCGGCAACAATGAATACTGATTGCATCCTCGCTTCAAATGGATACGTATTTACAATCATATATTTGTACGAGAAGAATGTATAAGAAGGGGAAAAGTAGATACCGCCTACAGGAAAATAAAAGAGACATTTGGGGACAAGAAAAGCAACTCTACGAATATCAAGAACTCAGATGGGAAGCCGGTTCTCAGCAAAGAAGGGAAAGCTGAAAGGTGGAAAGAGTACATAGAGCAGCTCTACAAAGGAAATGAACTTACAGACAATGTGGTAGGAAGGGAAGAGGACGTAGATCAAGATGAAATAGGAGATGCTATACTGAGAGATGAATTTGATAGAGCCTTGAAAGACCTAGGTCGGAACAAGGCCCCAGGAGTAGATGACATACCCTCAGAGCTACTAAAGTCTCTGGGAGAGCCAGCCACGACAAGACCATTTGAACTGGTGTGTAGGATTTATGAGACAGGCGAAATACCCTCAGACTTTAAGAAAAATGTAATAATCCCCATTCCAAAGAAATCAGGCGCAGACAGGTGTGAAAATTACAGAACCATTAGTTTGATAAGTCATGGTTGCAAAATTTTAACACGAATTATCTACAGGAGAATGGAAAAGCTGGTAGAAGCTGACCTTGGGGAAGATCAGTTTGGATTCAGGAGGAACGTAGGAACCAGGGAGGCAATACTCACTTTACGTCTTATCTTAGAAGATAGATTAAGGAAAGGCAAACCTACATTTTTAGCTTTTGTAGATTTGGAGAAAGCATTTGACAATGTTGACTGGAATACACTGTTTCAAATTCTGAAGTCAGCAGGGGTAAAATATAGGGAAAGGAGAGTTATTTATAACTTGTACAAAAGCCAGACCGCAGTTATTAGACTCGAAGGGCATGAAAGGGAAGCATCAGTTGGGAAGGGAGTAAGACATGGTTGTAGCCTTTCTCCGATGTTATTCAATTTGTACATCGAGCAGGCGGTGAAGGAAAGCAAGGAAAAAAATTGGAATAGGGATTAAAGTTCAGGGGGAAGAAATAAAAACATTGCGTTTTGCTGATGACATTGTAATTCTGTCAGAGACAGCAAAGGACCTGGAAGAGCAGTTGAATGGAATGGACAGTGTGTTGAAGAGAGCGTATAAAATGAACATTAACAAGAGAAAAACAAAAATAATGGAATGCGGTCTTAGAAAATCGGGCGATGCTGAAGTAATTAGATTAGGCAACGAAACAATGAAGGTGGTAGATGAGTTTTGTTACTTGGGTAGTAAAATAACATGTGATGGTCGCAGTACAGAGGATATAAAATGCAGAATGGCAATGGGAAGAAAAGCATTTTTGAAAAAGAGAAATTTGCTAACATCGAACATTAATATAAGTGTAAGGAAGTCTTTTCTGAAGGCATTTGTGTGGAGTGTTGCCTTGTACGGGAGTGAAACATGGACGATAAGCAGTGCGGACAGGAAGAGAATAGAGGCTTTTGAAATGTGGTGCTACAGAAGAATGCTGAAGATTAGGTGGGTAGATCGCATAACCAATGAAGAAGTACTGAACAGAATTGGTGAGAAAAGGAATTTTTGGCATACCCTGGCTAAAAGGAGGGATCGCTTGGTAGGACACATTCTTAGACATCGAGGAATCGTAAATTTAGCATTGGAGGGAAGTGTGTGGGGTAAAAATCGCAGAGGGAGACCAAGAGACGCGTATAGTAAGCAGATTCAAATTGATGTGGGTTGCCGTTCTTATGAGGAGATGAAAGGCTTGCTCAGGATAGAGTAGGGTGGAGAGCTGCATCAAACCAGTCTCCGGACTGAAGACCATAACAACAACAACATATTTGTACGACGCATTATCTGCCAGATAAATTTCTCTAGGATACATCCAGTCCTTCTTTGTGCTGCATTTCGGATGGCCTGTACTGTAAACTACTGTGGAACTTCAATGATTAATGACAAGTAGAAGTCTGAGAGTTTCAGTATACAGAAACTTTTATTTTGCATTTTCACCGATTGAGCTCTTACGATGTTAGAAGTTTCCGGAACTCTTTATACATGAGAAACTGGAGGCAAATACTAAAACAGCAAAGGCAACATACAAATACAAATCGCTGCAGTAAAGACAACATATTAATGCAGAACCTAACACATCAAAAACACTAACTAAATGGTCTAGGACACAAAAACCCTTACTTGAAAACGAATATTATTTCCCGATCGCGTCGTAATAAAGAAAATATAAAAAAATCATGACTCGTAGGTGACTTGTTAATTCAAATGTTCAAATGTTTGTAAATCTAGCGTACGGAACTGCGTGGTCATCAGTCCGTAGCTCAGGGTTGCCAGGTGTGGTCATTTTTTTCTTATAATAGTAGCCATTCTAGCAGTCTGGCGACTGGCGATTAAATTTGGCTATTAAAGAAATTGGCTGGCGACTTAATGGCTATTTTATTTTACATCAAATACAACGAATGTATAGCAATCACTCTTTAGACATTGCGTCAATGATACCGGCTAAACTTCGGTAGAATGCTGGGGAAATGTTATCAACCTACACAAGTTAGCACAAATGTTTTCAAGTATCATGGATATGTGGGAGAGTGTCACAAAGATGTAAACAAACTCAACTTACAGACTCATGAAGATAGACGTAAGCTACCTCATGCACCCTACTTACGATGTTTCACGAACAGGCTGTAAATGATATCTCGAAGTATACTACAACACCGTATGTATGGCTCCCGCTGAGAACACGAGGATAAGTTTATATCAATTACAGCATGCAAGGAGGCATTTAAACAGTATTTTTTCCGCGTTCCATACGACAACACAACAGAAATTCGTAACAACTGCTACTGTGAAGCGAGCCCTTTGCTACGCACTTAACAGTTGTTAACAATGGTTTACAGAGTATAAATGTCGATGGAGAACACGCGGTGATTTCCCAGTCTTTCTCATGGCTGGTTTTTCAATGTATAATGACGCATTATTACGAATTAAAGTCCATCTCACCTCAAAGTATGAAATTCTTAGTCTACAATTATAAATTACCTCACCTCAAAAGTTGTAATGATTTTGTGTGTATTAAAGAAATGTTTGAAAGATTTAATAACTCTATTTAACATCTGTAAATATTTGTTTTTAAGAAGATGAAAGTGATTGGTAATCGAATCTATGCATGAGAACATCCCTTGTGTAAGTGTGATAGAACGATTCTTGAACAGTTTTGTTTGTAATTTTTATAAGTTATGAAATTAATAAATGTGATAGTTAAATGTAACTGAATTTCCGGAGTCTCTCTATTACATTTACAATGTGACAATATTTTGACTGCCCTCATTGTCAGTTGGTGGTGTGTCTGGGTTCAGTTCTTGGATGGACTCAGATAAATGTTTCTGTGAAGTATGAGTTTCCTTGGAAAGTTCAGTTCGATGTCTGTGAATGTGAGAGTGCCACAGTTTGTGTTACTTTTTACTCAGTAACCAGCTTACTCCCTGAATTCCAGGATTATTATTGTCGAGTAACATGCCATAATTACCATAGCTTTATAATGTTAACATATTAAAGGTTGCGATACTTGGATATTTTTACTGATGAAAAGATGGTTATATTTTGGTATTTTATTGATGAAAATATGGCGATATTTTGGCTACTTTTTGTTTAAAATTTGGCGACAGAGCAATAGAAAAACCTGGCAACTCTGCCGTAGCTTTCAAACTACTAAACCAACCTACGGACAAACACACCCATGCCCCAGGGAGGACTCGAACCTCCATGGTGAGCAACCGCGCGCTCCGCAGCGAGACGCTTTAGACCGCTCGGCTACTCCACCGCGGCAATTGTTAATTATAAACAAACCCATAATCGATCAGTTTGTATTTGTGTGCGTGTGAATGGGTGTGTGTGTGTGTGTGTGTTTGTAACTCCCTTTTTAATTGAGACACACAGATATTTTCGTTTTTGTTCTTATTGTTGTGGCATTCTATAGTGTCAATTACTAAGAAACTCGAGGATCCATGCGAATACTTCGCACCGTTAGTGGAATGAGAAAAAAGTTGGGGAAAATTAGAAGTAAACTTGAATGTTCACGCATAGCTTTCTTCAGAATCAATCAATGCAGGTCTTTAAAAGCACAAATGAAAGAGCTTGATCAACTGAGTGTTGTTAGGTCAAAAATAACTATGTACCTTAATTAGAACCGAAGATATCGTAAAAGAAACCGATTAAAGTATTCAGTGCACGGACAGAAGGAAATAAATAATGGATGAAGAGACTTAAGTTAATTCTGATACTTGATGACAAATCTGCGAAGGAATACCTTTCGCTTAAATAAAAAATGAAGGAAATCTGTCGGATAGTTTGGTCTGGACGATGACTAATTTTCGTAGATTCTTTTAATACATACGATATGTGGAGAAACAGCAACGGCTTCGAATTTGTCTTACTGATGTGCCACAAATCCATAAAATATATTGACAACCAAAAATATAAATTATACGAACTTGGTCAGTTCTGTAATTATTGCTCAACTTTATTCATCTGTACATGTTAAAGCTAACCTTAACATACAAAATTTCGGAAGGTCTCAGGCCCTTCGCTACAAAGTAACTGCATTTGGTCTTATTTGTTACCTTCGTGTATATGTATACTGATACAACTTTGTAAGTATCTGAACAACACTGGAAAACCTGACGGTCGGTGTACACCGAGTAAAAATGATTTTATTTAACTTCTAAGGGGACAAGGAGAGGGAAATGATTACCTTGGGCGGCTCCAGAGCATTGAAATATTTCAATGGCGACGAGTGAAAATTTGTACCGGACCGTGGTTCGAAGATAGGGCTCCAGTGCTCGCCTTAACCCCATGGCTATCCACAACATGCCTCGTATCTGATCCAAATTCTCACAGGCCGCACGCTACGGAAGTAGCGTCTTCATCGTCGATAGTTCTCAAAGCTAGCCATACCAGATTTCCGCATGCGATCAAACGATTTTTCCACATTTACAGGGAAGAAATGAGTCCTGACGTCATCTCTCTCTCATCCTCTCACTCTCTCAGACACACACACAGCACAGCACACCACATGGAGCTGATAACAATAACACCCAGCTTAGTGGAGGCTTCTACCTCGGTTTTGTTTTCCCAACGTTGTTAGCTGTGGCTTAACAGTGATAAACCGCAGTGTGGATAGGTTTACTGGTGCAGTTATTGTTCTGCTGCTGTGTGGGTGCGCTCAATGCTCCATGACGCTGCCTCAAACAGCGGCATTGACAACACTTTTCTTGTTTTATTATACGTTTGATGTTATACGTTAGGCCATAACATATTGCAGGTTTTTTCCCACTTTTACAAGGCATTTTTACGGGAAGAAACGCAAGTATTCACTGAGCAGATAAATGTGATTCCTGCTAATAGCGTTTCGGATCTCCTCTCCCCAGTGGAGCACTGCAGCTCGACAACAAATCGAAGTCTCTTTCAGGAATACGGAACCGTTCTGCCTCTACAACCGGTCATTATTGCGAAAGTGTTGGTGTTGCATGTGCACGATTTTCAGCACGGACTGATACCTCGTTTGTCTCCAACAGATGTCCGATGGGGTTTACTCCTAGCGATCTGCTTCACCTCCTGTGCATAGGTGCCACCACCGGTCTGTACCAGTCGGAACATACACGTCAGTAATACGGATCCCATGTACAGCCAGCGCCAGTCGCCTTGCTGACGGCAGATACCCCATCTCTTCGGTTTCTATACCTTCGCGTAAAAGTAACTTCGTTCTGCTGCCGATATTACTGGATTGTGTAATATACGGGATCAATCTAAATTCGCACACTCGGGCTTTGCAGCGCGATTCCTCACATGCTAACAATAAAAAAATAATGTCTGTCACAAAATTTATTCCTGCGCATATTACTGGCAGTAAATGGACGTCGAAGATTAAGATGGGTGTGTGTCCCATACGTCAGTGTGTTTCAGAATTACACTACTACAACAAACGTCTAGGGGATGTGGGAGGTGTCTTGAGGAACAAAGTGAGCATGGAAACCCATGCCCGGGAACATCATCCAACGACGCTACAAAGCGTGGCAGTTGCTGGAGGGGATGTCTAGGGCAGGAGCTGGTGCTTGTAACTTGCACTCTCTGTAGCGTTGTTGAATGGCGTTTTTGGGCATGGGTTACCATGCTCATTTTGTTCCTCAAGACGCCTAATACAACCCTTACACTGACGTATGGAACACACAGCCATCTCATTCTTTGACGTCCATTTACTGGCGCAAATATGCACAGGATGAAATTTTGTGGGAGATATTTTTCATTGTTGGCAGGTGAGGAATCGCGCTGCGAAGCCCAAGTGCGCGAATTTAGATTCACCCTGTATATATATATCGTATCTATACAGAGCGGTAAAACTCTCGACACAGACTTCTTGTAGGAGGAGTGTATCAACCTGAGATGCTCTCAACATGTCCATTATTACAGTAACTTGACGTGCACTCGTATCAGTTTTATTAGAAGCTATTGGCGATGTCTGCAGCTGTATCACAAGATGGGAGGTGTTCAAGGTGTTTAAATTAATCGGTGTAGTGTTGACCGTCTCCGGGTTTTCTTCGTGACCTTCGTCTCCTTCCGCATCGCCTGAGTGCTCAACGTCGAGAGGAGTCGCAGCAGCTTTCGCGTCCGCGTCGCCAATCATTGACTCTTCATCTTGATCATCGGCCCAGTCCCCATGAAGAAGTTCCATCTCTCGCCGAGACCCGCCCACTTGGCTATTCGGCGACGTTGTTTCTGCACCAGAAATGGACTCAAGACCCACTTGATGGTCTACGACGAACGATTTATTGTCTTGCATTGGCTGGTCCGCATCGTTCTGTTTTGCGATGAGTGCCCACACGTGCGCCTTGAAGCTCATTATCTTCGCTTTGTGCTTTATCGTTTTCCATTGAGCAGGTGTCGGAGGGTTCGGCGATCGTTGCTCGCGCGTGTGTGCCTCCGTATCAGAATGCGGTAGCGACCCGCAGGACGAAAGCAGCTGTGGACGCCACCACCTCAACGTTCTTCCCAGCTCTGGAGTCGGAGAAGTTGTGGGCGGCATTGTCGACATCATTGCTGTGATGCTGTGTACTATCTGATCTTGAGAAAGGGGTAGGTCATTATTAGGAGCAGCGTCAAAGCACGACTGTGGTAGTGAGGTCGGCGTGGGCGCAGGCACAGCTTCCCCGCCGATACTTGCACATTCCTCCACTACATCCATTCAGAGAGAAAGTGACCTTCCTTCCGCATCCGGAGAATGTCTCCGGCTGGCTGTCGTATATCATTCCGCCCTGCATCGACCGATGAACTGGTAGGACGGGACTGGTTTTGTCAGTTCAGTCCGGACCTGTCTAACCTCTTTAAGAACGGGATTGTCGTAAAAGTCGACCACTTTTCAGCAACGTGGATTCGTACCACCCAGTTGCAGTGCCCAATCACTAGTACTAATGAACCCTGAAAGGGGAGTTCGAAAATGCGAAGAGTACTTAATTCAAGCCGCGCATAATAACTAAATGGCCGTCTGAGTGTTTAAATATAAATTCTTACTTATTGCCTTGAATAATTATTTCGGTAAGGTATGTTCAAATATTTGCACAACTGCTAAGGTCATCAGTACCTAAACTTACAAACTACTTATATTAATTCAAAACTAAATACCCGCGGGAGGGTTCGAATCTCCAGGGGGTGCTGCCACTCAATCTGTGACAAGACGCATCAAACTGCATGGCCATTACTGAAATGTTTGTAAAGCTATGGAACGAAATTATTGTGGTCATCGTTCCCTAGACTTAAAACTACTTACAGTATGTTGAACCTATCCTAAGCACAACACAAGCACCCATGCCCGAGAGAGGACACGAACCTTCGGTGGGAGTGGCCACGCACTTTATTAGTAAGTTTCACTTAGACAACACTACTCAGATGTCGGCGAGATTCAGCAGCAGCAGTTTCTCCTGAGGATGATGTACCACCGAAACATTGAGTCAGCTTGACTTAAAAATACGGGAGCAGACCCAAAGAAACTATGAAGAAGTATTACGCCGGGAAAGCCTATGAAACTGCAAAACTACTCAGAATTCTAACGTGGATATCGATAACATAATAAAACGGCATATCGTATAAATCTTTCGATTTCATAGGCTTTGGGGGAAGGGGGAACAATTCGTTCGCAAAACTGTTCTTTATGGTCTTCGTAGTTACAATGGCATATTTTGTATTATATCAAGTAATACTAAAGCCTCGATAACGCGTGCTTGCGAAGCTTGGCTGCGGGACGTAAACACATCCTTTCTTACCGCTTCGTTGCCTGACGAGTTCAAATGTTTAAGCCAATGGGACTTAACAGCGGGGTCATTAGTTCCTAAATTACAAACTAGATATAAACTAACTTATTATAATGACAGTACAATCATCCATGCCCGACGGGAGATTCGAACCCCCGACGGAGAACGGACTCGCGCATCGGAGCATAGCGCCTCAATGCGCTCGGCCACTCTGCCGCGGCTGCCTGACGAGAATTTGCATTGGACCACAGAGTTACAACTGAAATATTTATGAAACCTCGATTATAATGTGGAATACGAATTATAAAAATATAATCACTAATCAAACCAATGAAGCATAGCCTCACTCACAAGCAACACCACCCAAGTACCACTCGCCGATTCCGATACAAGCTATATGAAACACGTGTTTTTTTATACGTGGCCATAAAGCCGCTGAAGTGATGAAAACACTTCCGAAAAAAAGCGGAGTGTTAACTTTCCGAGCACACATCGTCGAAGCGATCGGAGATATAACAAAAACATTGAAACATTATAACCATGGTTCTACTGAACTTTACTCCTGTGCAACCATGTCTGGAAACATTGTGATATATTAAGAAATCCTCCTCTCACCGCACAATTTTTGAAACGGTAAATATTTCATTTATGGTAAATCTAATAGTATAATTAATAACAAATTCAAAGTAAATAAAAAAATTACATCGGAAGTGACAGTAGTCAGATATAAGTTGCAAGTTTCCCTATATACAGCAATAAAGCAATATATTGTTTCCATTTTCACAGAGCAACCATAAAAGACGGTCTCCTGAAGGACTTAACTGAAACAATAAAGCACCGCTTTCTGTCGAGTCGGGGAGAAAGCAACGTGGAGGTCGCCAGAAGTTATTTCCGTTTAACGTCAAATCGTTCAAAAGTTTGTAAACCTAAAACACAAATCGCTGAGGTCCACGGTCCTTAGACTTACAAACTACTGGATCTATATTATGCTGAGAACAAGAAACAAACATCCATGTCCGAGGGAGGACTCGAACTTCTCAAAGGGAGCAGCCGCGCAATCCGTGCCTTGACACCCCAGACCGCACGACCTGTTTGAATGTTCATGGTTTTTCGTTGATTTGTTTGTTTTGTTTCTAACTACTGCGACTTTGAGATGTAACTTTCTCATTTACGGTTAAATTTCTTCTTACATATGTTATTACATTTATTACTTATAAAAAGTTTACCGTTTCAAAACTTGTGAGGTAAGAGGAGAGTTTAGAAATATATGAACATAAACAACCCAACCTTCGTTTATTAAAAGCACGTCAGCCAACCTCGCCTTTTTTTCAGTCACTCTGCAGCTTCTGCACACAGTCGCTAGTTTCGGAGAAACCATAGACTCTCGAGAAGCGTCTAATGTTGGAAAAATGATCCGCATTGTTACAAAGTGTTTACTCACACGAATGTTGCATTATTTACGAGGGTGAGGCAGTAAATAAGCCACAAACTGAAGGGCGGCCGCGGTGGCCGAGGTGACTGAGGCGCTCCAGTCACGGTCAGCACGGCCACTACGGTCGGGGGTTCGAATCCCCCCTCGGGCATGGATATTTGTGCCGTCCTAGTTCGTAAGTAGTTCATAAGTAGTTTGTAAGTTTAGGGACTGATGACCCCGTAGTTAAGTCCCATAAGCATAACAAACATTTGAACATTTTTTGAACAAACTGAGGTAGACACGCCAATACTGTGTTTACAAGCCTGAAAATTGTTTTACTTTTCAGGTGACCCCACCTGTAAACACTTGTCCCATCGTTCGAGATGGCTTTAAAAGTCTGGAGCTAGGAATTTTTCTGGCAGTGTTTGCATCCTGTAAGTGCCGCTCTTGAGCTGTAACTTTGTTTGGTTCCTTGAGCTGCTGCAACCCACAAGACGAATGCGTCATTACCCCTACACAACGCGCAGTACTTGCTTGTCTGCCTCAGTTTGCGACTTCAAAAATGTTTGTAAAGCTTATGGGACTTAACTGCGGGTCATCAGTCCCTAAACTTACAAACTACTTATGAACTACCTTATACTAAAGACGGCACAAACATCCATGCCCGAGGGGTTGGGGGAGGGGATTCGAACCCCCTACGGGGAAAGGCCACTTTGCGGACTTATTTGCTGACTCACCCTCATATTATCTGAATGGGGTCGTTCTCTTTCCCTGACAATAACAACTACCTACGATTGCAAATATCGAAGTGTTTAAAGAGGTGATTCCACAGATATTGTACAGTAGCAGCAGTGGAAATTATTTTCCAACATTTTCGTTATATCTCCTACTGTTTAATCGATATTTGCTCAGGAAGATAAAAACGCGTTCTTCGAAAGGGTTTTGACCATTTCAACGATGGACGCGTATCAAAAAAATACTTCTCATATTGTGAACTATGTCTTTTGTTATATATGGACAGCAATTAATTATCTTGGATCGCCACCAAATTTCTCCAAAATATGGAAAATTAAAATGTTACTGATCATCTATGATGAGATCATAGCTATTTTCAAACATATAATAAATATTCCTACTCTATTGCAATGTATCCGTTGTACAAAAAATGTACTTGAAAAATTATTGGTACACTGTGGAATTTAACTATTCTGTTTACCCTCTAAAACAGTGAAAAAGGAATGTTCTTAAATGAAAGACGATCTGCTCAAAATCAATTTATTATAATCAAACATGAAAAATCCTATCTTGACACAAAATACATTAATGTAAAACAGATAATGGAATTCAAACAATCTTTTAGAAATGTTAAAATATTGAGACACAAAAGTGACTGGCTGAGTCAAAGGTCGGAGGTTTTGCAAGAGAGAATGCTATTAGATTGGCTACACAGGGGCTTGAAATTATCGTTAACCCTAAGCTCACCAGAATGCTCAAATGGAGACTTCTAGCAAAACGAAAACCAAACTGTGCCCGCTCACGGCGTAACCACTGGACAATGTAACGTTCCTGAAGTAAACACAAGTTCTACAAGCTCCGAATCTTCGGAATCAAACACAATTCTAACCAGAGGACCATTTAAGACGATGTCCTCCCTGCGAATCTAAACGGAGTCTTGCGTGTCTCCCGAGGTCCGTACACTTCGGACGCTCAAACAGTAGTCTCCAGAGGTCTGTATACTTCGGACGCTCACACCGGAGTCCCCGTGCCTCCTCGCGCTCTGCCGCAGGTCACGGCAAGTGACGGGCGGCCACACCCACGCATAAAAGACACACCAATCTCTGCTAACGGCTAGTAGTCAAACCAATCGGATGGCGTAGCGCCATTGACAAATTGTTTAGCTGTCATTCTAAAATAATTTGCCGAATCAGGACGCGCTCTCTGCGGCTGCCAAGAGGCTCCGCCCATGCCACCGGAGCTTCCTGCGGATTTCACCGTTCCCAGGGTGAGTGCCCTGCAAGGAATTTCAGCTTGCTCCTAGCTACAGTCACACGACCTAAAAATGTTGACGTTGTGCTATATATACAGCCACTGGAGCCAAACCCCTGGGGTTCCAGACGGGCAGAAGGCTTTCCTCTCAACCATTCGTCACACTAACTATGTTCAAACTCTGCTGCCTTCAAGGACGTTTTTTAGGTAACGCCTAAGGGCAATACGTCTCCATAAACAGCCCGGGGCCCAGAGCACTCTGCTATTGTTTGTATCCGGTAAATTCCTCTCTTGCGGATCGGCCGAATGACTAAAAAGGCAGTCCCCGCTATCGCCCACCGTAAACCGCGGCCCAGCATTGTGTTAAGCGTCCCACTCACTCTAAAAAATTCTGCCAGGTATACTCCGCCCGCCGGACGTAGCGTTGGCGCCGAGCAGGTCAAGCCGAGTTTGTGACACTTGCGGGGAGTGACAGTTGCGGGGAAAGGGAATGTGTAGATACTTGCGGGGAGACCCGGACGCTGCAGGTAGTGAACAGGGTGTTCCAGAAGTAGGGATACATCACACCTACACCACGCCCTCCAGCCGCTACCTGTGCCGTATTCAGGGAAAGGCCCACCGATTGGCAAGGCCTTGTTAAGTTCTTAGAATCAAAATCTGCATGGGCGGACACCGAATATCAAAATACATATTCAACAATTATATGTAAAAAATAAATCTGTTTCGATATATCTCTGATAAAATAGTTAATTTAGAAACAATTCGCTAAAAACAGCGTATATTACAAGATTCACGTCTCTCGCATTCCGGCCCAAAATTAGCATGGGCCTATATTTCGCATTCATTGAAAAAATGCGAATTTTTCCGGTACTGTTTACTTTGTACATATTTAAAAGCAGAAAATAAAGTTATCTCGCAATATTTCTGATAAAGTAGTGTTTCACACCAAAATACCATTTATGACAATTTCGGATTTACTGCATTTTGAGTCAGAATTCGCATTTATCGCAAATGCGAATTTTTCCTGTCCCTAGTAATACCTCTAAAAATAAACAGCTGATCAAGGCACTAAAAGCAGGGGCAGATCTTTGGGTGTATTACTACAAATAAATAAAACACAATTTGATCGTGGAATTATATACAATCTCATTAGAAAGGTTTTATGTAGGTGGTTTTGAGCAGCTTTTAAATATGTTAGGAATTGCATTATGAAATATAGACAGCTACACCTTATGTTTATTATGAGATATCGATTTTGGCTAATTTCAGGTCATCTTCAAGTCTCAAACAACAGGTGTTACTTATGCATTTTTCCAGTGGCACTCATAACCTTTAACTGTTTACACACGAGGTCTAACGTTGATAATCGCGTTAGCGATGAAAACAGATCCCAGAATGATGTGATGTCTTATTTCGAAAGAACAGACATCACACCAATACATATATAGCTCTCGGTAAAATGGAACGGTACGATGTCGTTACGTAGCACAGCAAGGCCGACTGGAAACGCAGGAGAAGTGCAAACAACGTTCTCTCCTCAGAGGTATGACTATAATTAGGATCGGCGTAGACTTCTACAACAAACACGGCGAAGATTACACCAAAAAATTTAACTTTTCGTCTACTTTGGAGATAGCAACCAAATTTTAAAATCGTGTCTACTATGTAAAGATTTAGCAACACAAAACGCTTCAAGTCCATAACTTCACTGGTTTTCCAATTCTGAATTTTTAATATGTTTTTAATGTTATTATATTATATATTATATATTATTCACTAGACATAATTCAACGGTTCTGTGCATTCATCTTATGAGAAATATCAATCATTTGTTTTCAGTGTTTATTTCAAATTTCTACAATTTAAGTTTCTTTAATTATTAGTACTTAAATGTGGGCCGCGGTGGAGTATCCGAGAGGTCTAAAGCGCCTCGCTGCGGAGCGCGCGGTTGCTCGCCGTGGAGGTTCGAGTCCTCCCTGGAGCATGGGTGTGTGTGTTGTCCTTAGGTTAGTTTACCTAGGTTTAAGTAGTTTGTAAGCTACGGACTGATGACCACGCAATTGGGTCCGATAAATTTACAGACATTTGAACATTTGAACTTAAATGTGGTGATGAAATAAATAAATTACGTGTATATGTGGGGTTTTATGCGGCCAAACTACATAGGTCATCGGTCGCTAGACTTACACACTACTTAATCTTACTTAAAATAACTTAGGCAAAATGCAAACAAACATACCCATGTCCGAGGAAGGACTCGAACCTCCGACTGGACCGGCCGCGCAATTTGTGACACAAATTACATGTTTGATAATATTAATGCATAGAAGTATGTAATCACGTCAAGACTACTTCCTGAAAAAATGTCGACAAAAAAGTTGGCACTGAGTTTAGAAAAACAAAATTCTGGTATATTGGATTTTAACATTTAAAAAAAAATGAATGTTTCTACAAGAGGTACAGCCATTCAAATTTACGGGCACCATAACGTTTTCCCTTCCTGAGTAAATGAGCTGCTTCTTATAGTTTCATCACCTTAGTAGCCTTTTTCTTTAATGTTCTGAATATAAATGTTCACACAGACTTCTTGAAGAGGAGAGTGATACGGATACCTGGTTGTAAACCACTGCCTATTACCTTAGACCTTTTTGACTGTACTGAACAGGAGTTCCGCGTATTCCGTAATTTATATTTATACAGTTAACAGGCAATGTAATTTGTAACCAACTATTGGCTGCCAATTTCGCTTCATTTTTCCTGGAAGTCTTGCAACTTGTTTCTCTTTATTGGTTTATGTCAACTTCAGAGTAAAAATGGTTCTATATGACGATGATAGAAAATAGAATTTATCTTTAGCATTTTTCGGTGTGTGACATTCCCTTACACATTCCGTATTTCATATATTTCTTAGATGTATTTGTCAATTCGAATACAGCCAAATCGTTTTGGGGTCTACGAATAAACGCGTCAAGTATGTAAAATACTCATTGACTTATTATTAACGTTTTTAATTGAAGGTTTAAGGTTGCGTCTCCTATTTAAAAGCATAGTGGCTATTTTTAAAGAGATGGAAGTTGCGTGATAGTGGGGTTAACTACATAGCGGTCAATTACATCAACGTATCTGTGCAGGATGCCTAATATATTTATTGCTTGCGCAGGTGCCTTGATATGCTTAGTGTTCTGAATAATATGCTTTTAGGAGTTATGACTGTGGAAAGTCATCGTCTTGTAGTAGCAGAGAACGTCTTAATAACTCTTCAAACATTATCACTATTAAAATACCTTTTTGTTTTCAGGAGGACCACTCAACGAATTCATATGTAGTTAGAACAAGTTACTATATTGCTCTTCAGCTTGCAAAGGGTTGAGCAATTTCACTGAGTTTCGTGTTATGTTGACAGTGTGGAAACTTGACAACAGCAGTGCTAGACTTCTTGGTGTCCCTGTACCCAGGAAAAGCCATTAGCCGCCCCAAGGGTCCAGGGTTCCCCGCAAGTGTCACTCCCCGCAAGTGTTCCAACGCTGGTCAAGCCAGCCCCTCTCGTCTTTCCCCAAAGGCGAGTGAAAATTGGTGGGAGGGGGAGACCTCCAAGAGCATCTGTGCTCTACACGACCTGACCATACCCATCATGGAAAACTACTTTTTAGCAGCCAAGCTGCACCAATAAACATTAAAATCCGAAATTTTATATAAACATAGAATATACTACAATCCCAGGAGCCCATCACCCCTGATGTGTCCCCAAAGGCACAGAAATCAAAATGAAGAAAGATCTACAGAGAAAAATGTAATGTATTTCAAGCATTAGCATAAAGAGAAAGAGACAGTAACACAATGTTGGTATGAAAAAAAGACTAATTACAGCCCCCGTCTCACAATATTTTGACCTAGACTGCAGTGGTCGTCAATCGGATTCGGCGAGAGGCACTTCGGTATCATTGTTGGTGAGTACATTTTGCAAGATCTGAAAATTAATTTTCACAATAAAGTGACAAATTTAAATTGCGTGAATGATGAGCAGCAACCAGCCGCAAATATTTATTTAATATTGCATATCCAAATGTCGGTCACTGTGTCACCATTATCAATACTTTAAAAACGTGAAAGCATTCTTCAACATGAAAACAGAAAATTTTATATGTTCTAAATCACGTTTTTTAGGCATGATAATGGTGACAAAATGACCGAAATCTAGATATGCCATATTAAATAAATATTTGCGACTGACTACTGCTCAATATTTACATAACACTCACTGGGCATGATGTTCCAATATGGATCGAAACTTGGAAAACGTAAATTAGTTACAAAAATGCAGCTGTTCCCAAAATTTTTGTTACATACGATCGATATCGGCTCAAATCTGACCACCTTTGTGTCTCAAAATAGATATCAGCTGTACATTTCAAAGTGGCGACTGTGATGACACTTCATAAGGGCCGCGCGGAATAGCCGCGTGGTTTAAGGCGTCATTATACTGACTAGGCGGCCGTTCCCGCAGAAGATTCGAGTCCTCCCTCTCACATGGGTGTGGGTGCTGCCCTTAGTTTAAGTAGATTGTAAATCTACCATAGCAATCGTTACTTTACTTATTTACAAAAGATTGCAAGCTTAAAACTACTCTGCAGCGTTTGAAGTGTGCCGGTAGTTACAATCCTAGGTGTTTACAGCCAGTTCACCAACCTAATCCCGAGGAGCGTGCCCCTGGCACTGGGTGGCCCAGACTGAGCATTGTCGCTGAAATCCCCCAAACTCGTTTTCGTCAGATCTGCGCCAAGATCCAGAGGATGGCGGATAACAGACATTGACGGCGACCAATCCATCCTCCGGCAGCATGGTCACACCTGGCGGTCTTGGTCAGTGGAGGTCAAATTCGGTAACGAGTCTGAATTGGTGTGTTGTCTCGTGTGGTTGATTGTGGTCTTGTTTCTGTGGGTTTCTTGATTGGTGTGTTGTTTAGTTGTTTCTAACACAATCTTGTCTAACTTTGTTGGAAATTGCCTCCTCAAGTTGATTGAGGACATTGAAGGTGTCTTCTGATCTTGTCAGATCATGTATGACGTTGCTGGGCACTTGAACTCGCAATTCTCTCGCTACATTGTCGAATAAGAGCCACTCGACGTGCTCCGGATTGCCTTTCCCGACTCCACATTGGCACGCGGTTGACACCTGTTCCCCAGACCGACAGAGGTATGTCGGGTAGGGCCCACGGCCTGTCAGAAGGTGCAGTAAGCTTCTTGTATGTTGGAGCCTGTCTTGTATGCTGGACAGAAACTGGTGAGTTCTCCTCCCGGTGTCACCACTGTCCAACAGTTTCTGCCAGAGCTCCAACCCTTTCCGTTTAACGGCAGAATGGAATATTGCTGCGCATTTTGGGGTCAAAAGCACGTGGGACTGACGCGCGATTTAGAGAAAATTCAGTGAAGGGTAGCTCGTTTTTCATTGTCGCGATATAGGGGAGAGAGTTTCAAGGAAATTATGCAAGAGCTGGGATGGAAATCATTAAAATAACGGCGTTATTTATTGCGATGAGATCTATTTGCGAAATTTCTTTCACCAACTTTCTCTTCAGAATGCGAAGATATAGTGTTAGCACCCACCTACATAACATGATCACCGTAATAAAATAAGAGAAATCACGTCGAAAACAGAAAGATTTAGGTGTTCCTTTTTGCCGCGAGCCAGAGGTACCCACATGGGTGAGGAGGGGAGGGGGGGGGGGAGTCATGACGAAAACTGCGAATTAGTACTTTCGGTCAGCGTGGAGGGGCTTTATGACATAATGTTTGAAGTTATTCATAATGGACATATTTGTTAACAATAAAGCAATGTGTATATAGAAAATGAATTAATCTTCCGAATCCAAGACCTAATCTTGTCGGGTGTGTATGTGTGGGGCGGGTTGGTCGCGTTTCTTTTTTTTAGGGGGGGGGGGGGGAGGGAGGTGAATCATTGGCCAAGGG
Source organism: Locusta migratoria (assembly GCA_026315105.1). NCBI lineage: Eukaryota > Metazoa > Arthropoda > Insecta > Orthoptera > Acrididae > Locusta > Locusta migratoria. Next base: position 61,794,104 of record CM048744.1, on the reverse strand, counting down.
GGGGGAGGAGTGGCAACTCTGCCGCGAGCTATTAGAGAATGTAACTCTAGAGAAATATCATAAAAGCGGTCCGATGAATCAGGACGTGTGGGATGCGTGGACAGCTGAAACGGCTATACTAAATAGTAATAGAAGTTTTATTCACTAATATATATTCACGGCTCCTCAGCTCAGTCTGTTCTCGCAGCGGCGTCTTCTTGCACGATGCTAGCTGCGTTCTCTCATAGTTACTGCCTATTTCGGATCCGAGTTCAGACGGGCTTTTCGGGTGTTTTCATGCAGCAGCCGACTGTGCGTTCTAGAGCTTCAACTGTCAATCCATGGATTCAGTTTCTAACCTCCATTATATCAATGTTTTGTCAGATTTTTTACATGTATTATATAATATTCTCATATTGTAATACTTTTTCTTGGCTTATTTTGAAATAGAGCTTCGGAAAGTATACCATTCAATTAAGTGTATTATCTGTTTACAGTTGTTTCATTTGTAATAGACAGTAAAAATAAAAATAAGAAATACTTCGTATTTTCTTTTTCATCCACCAGAAAACTGATTCATTCATAAGAAATAAATTGTATTTTCTCTTTCATACAATTAATTTGCCACAGAACCACCGAGAAGTGTTACACCTTCGTAGACCATATCGGTAGCCGTAGAATTAGACTGTCGTTGCGAAGTTACTGTGCTGGGATTCCTGCCTCCCCTCACTGCCCCTCACGACTATAGTCGGGCCGCCGAAAGAACGACCCTGACAGTTCTCGCACGGGGGCCACAGAGGGTGGGGGGGACACAACTATCAACCTGAGCTCTGGAATTCGTAAGCGTTGCCAGGGTAATGGTGCCGCGTTGCCACCCCGCCACTCAAGGTCGCATGGGGTGGCATGCTCAGTCGCTGCAAAGTATCTGTCGTGTGTTCATCGTTACCGGTTTTGTTCTTGCCTTGTTACGTGTCGTTAATTTCAGACGTGTGTGAGATGGCTTCTTCCTCTAACCGTAAGAAAGTCACTTCTGTGACCAATAGACTGGCTGTCGAAACTGATCTGATAAGATATTACTCGGTCACTATACTATGACAATCAACAGCGACCGAAAAACAAATGAGGCATAAAAATGCTCTTCTTTTTATGTAAGAAGACAAATAATTTCACTGGAAGAGGCGATTTTACTACTTGTAAAGTGGTTGTCCTTATTTGTTTACCTTCTCGACAGACTGCCAGAATACAGTGTCCGGATCTGCGCACCATACGGCAGTGCCGACAACTGTGCCACCCTGCCACATGTAGCACAGCTGCTCCGGTAGTGTGAGTGCAATAATTAAATAATTTTGCAGACATAAATGTATCCCAAGTTGTTTCATAAAATAGCCTAAATTAGGGGTCATAAATATTATTAGACCCATCTGGCTGATAGTACTAGATTCAATAACTCGCTGAATGCATAGACAAAGTTTTAATAGCGTGTGGGCCACACAAATCTGCAATATAGTTTTTGAAGCTTTCTGTCTAAACCACCCGAAGAGTAGTTATTGTCTAATAATTTTAGAGATATGTTGACCATGATATTAAAATTATCTTATTGAAAATTACCTTAAACATTTTACATCACAATTTTAAGTTAAAATTACAATATTGTAAATGTTTTGTATTTAAGTCCTCCAGAAACGAGCATTGAATGAAAAAGCGATGGTTCAATTTGGACAATGAAATATACGATGAGCTAGTTTGCGTTTTTCACGCTAACTTAGGATAACAGATAATTTGCTCATGGCAGGGAGCGATCTTATATTTCAGTAAATCAGGAATTGCCAACATCGCGGTGTTATTATGTCTTTATTTACAATAGACGACCGCTTTCGATGTTCATTGACATCATCTTCTGGTCTCTGCACAAAGTTACAACATTATTGCATACTGTAGCGAGTTGGGTACTATTGATGGGTCGTGAACTCGCTACAATATGCAATAATGTTGTAACTTTGTGCAGAGACCAGAAAATGATGTCAATGAACATCGACACCGTCGTCTATTGTAAATAAAGACATAAAAAAACCGCGATGTTGGCTTTTCATGATTTATTAGGATAACAGCTTTATTGTTAATAAGATATTTCGCTGTAATTGTTCATTCACAGTTCCTTGAGCATTGCAGATTTACATGTAAATCCTATAATAATTTATTCAGAATATTAAGGGAAAAACAGTTTAGACCCTTCAAAATGCCTCATAGGACGCAATTCACCAACCCCCTAGCCTGAATAATTCTTACTGCCTTACCTGAGAGTTAAAGAGAGAAAAGCACAGACCCTAAAATAATTCTTGGTTCACAGATATACAACTGCGAACTTTCAGCGACAGCTCATCAAAGGATTTGGTCGACTTGCGATGAAAATTAAAGAATTTACCCTCCCTCAATTTTCCGTATAAATTTCGGAACACACCATCAATGTGTCTAGAGCACATTCCATCATCTCGTTTTACGTTTCTTCGCTTTTCCAACAAGGTAAATGTAGTACAACACTGCAGGGTCCATTGCGGAAGGCGAACTCTCAGTGACTGACAAGACAGGTGGCACCACTGTTTACCCACACCAGGCAGGAACAGGGCCCCACGGGCAGCTGGGGCTGCCCTGCATCACAGAGTAACATATACAGAGGAGCAGCCAACCCTAAACCACTGTCCTACGCTCCCCTCGTAGTTCCGTAAGATGCTAGCAGGTGTCAGGCGGATCGCTGGCTTAGGGTGCCTCTCGCACGTCAGAGGGTAGTGTGGAGGGGAGAGCTTGTGCCGCCTGCCACGAGGCCACGGCTCTGTCCGGCTTGCTGGCGTTTGGGGAGAGGTGGTGGTGGGGAGAGCTGGTACATGCCGCCTGCTCTGACCAGTTTAAACGGCTGCTTCTGACCGCAGCGCCATCATGGGACATCTTACGGAACTGCTGGAAACCCTCCCTTCCCGCACCCCGGAGCGTAGGACCGGGCCCTTATGGAGGTTTCCCGTCTGTATATATTTGTCTGTGCCCGCGTGCTGTTAAAAAAGTTCGAGCGGTGCCTCCGCCAAATCACAGCGGTTGCCCTGCCGCGGAGGCACCGCTGTCTATAAACGCAGCCTAAGGGAGCTATTCAGATTGTATATATACATGTGGCGTCTGTTCCGATAAAACAGACGTCACTTCTGATCCTGCAGTTGTTATTATTTAATATTAATAGAATATATGACATCAACTGCGATTTGTCAAAGTTGAAAATATTAAATAATAACAACTGCAGGATCAGAAGTAACGTCTGTTCTTTCGGAACAGACGCCACATGTATATATATAATATGCCGGTGACGGGCAATGATCCTATCGTTAGTGGGGAGGTGTGGGCAAGTTTGAAGCCCTTACTCTTACGGGAATTAGTCATAACTACGAGTTTGAGTATTGTGGGCAGGGCGAAGCTGGGAATTTGTATCTGGCGGGAGGCGTGCCTAGGTATTCCTTGCAGGTGCGGTGATCACTGTGTCCCCAGTGGTGTAGGGGTCAGCGCAACTGCCTAGAAAGCAGGAGACCCGGGTTCGAATCTCGGCTGGGTGCACATTTTCAGCTTTGCCCAATCGCAGTTGATGTCATATATTCTATGAATATTCAGATTGTCTCCTAAATAGTTCATAAACACAAGGAAGAGTAGGGGACCTATAACGCTTCCCTGGGGAACGCCAGATATCACTTCTGCTTTACTCGATGACTTACCGTCAATTTCTGTCGGAGGAACGCCGTCGGCCGCCTGACTCGTGCGGCCGCGGCACGTGACCTGCCGCCACACCCCCCGCGGCACACGTGACCGCGCGTCCCCGTCGAGGAAAATCACGTGAAGGTGCCCGCCGCCGCCAATTGGGGATCGCGATGACCGCAGCCACCGCGGCAGCTTACGTAAGGGCGCGACCGCGGACACCGGGCCGTTATGTAAGGCGAGGTGCGAGGGAGGCCGAGCAGGGCAGAGGAGACTGGAGGGGGTAGATGGGTAGGAGGCGGGGGGGGGGGGGGCGGCGCCGCGTGTGGCGCACCGCACACCGGGCAGCCGCAGTGCATGTGCGCCATGTGCCGCAGACACTAGACGAGATGCCGCCGCTCCCCGACAAAGGACGCGTCTCCGCCGCCAGGTACGTTCGTTCACCACCGCGGGGGCGGACCGGCGTCGGCGCGTCACCGGCCGCCGCATCACCACGTGGCTCATTCCACCGACACCTGCTGCACTGCTGCCCGCTTTTACTCGCCGACTTACCTCTCGCTTCTACTGCTCTCGGTGTCTACTACACCACTCGTGGCGAATCCCGTGCAATATGATACCTCGGCGACAAAACTGTGTGTCTTCCGTTCTGTGAAAGTGATGTTATGAGGGACCAGTCTTGCGAAACGATCGAATACAGCCTACTAACAGCATTACTCATGCAACTACCACAACAGACAATTCTCCTTCCTGTGGTTCCGAAGTGCTGTACATATTCTTTTAGAAGACCATATTCACCATGGACTGTAATTTATGGTTTTTAATGCAGCAAAATACAGGTTGCCCTATTTTAAGGGCTTGATGATGATGGCGTGGTGTATCAAGACTGGTTGCCAGTAAATAACAATATGAAAATACCGCTGTCGGTGGTGTTATTCATTGTTTACATTAGATATTTGGTCCCAGACGCTTACAAAAATTTGATGATTTTGGTTCACTGTGCTTTTTATGCATTCTGTGTGGATATGTTTTTCATATTCACCATGGACTGTAATTTATGGTTTTTAATGCAGCAAAATACAGGTTGCCCTATTTTAAGGGCTTGATGATGATGGCGTGGTGTATCAAGACTGGTTGCCAGTAAATAACAATATGAAAATACCGATGTCGGTGGTGTTATTCATTGTTTACATTAGATATTTGCTCCCAGACGCTTACAAAAATTTGAAGATTTTGGTTCACTGTGCTTTTTATGCATTCTGTGTGGATATGTTTTTCTGTAAGATAGTTGAAAATGCCCTTAGGCAGAAATGAAGAATTTTATACAATGAAATGGTTGTACTTTCACTCAAACACGTATCACAATTTCATAAACAGTGCCACAGAACATTTCTAAACATTCAACACAACTCGGAGGCGGCATTTCAGCACCTGTAACCACTCGAAAATGTCTTGAGATCGGACCGCAATTGCGGATAATATGAATCAATATACAGGATGAATCACCTAGCACTTGCACCGTAAATATTGCGGAAACGAAAATTGCGATTGATGTGCGGTTTCCACAGAATGGATTGGTAGTCAAGGACTCGAATTTTTAGCCAATAAACAAGTTGTAAAATACCTAGAAAATATATGTTTTATGCAAACAACCAATTTTTCAAATGGAACAATCGCTGTTTCTATCACGCACTCGAATTTTTGACACCAGCTGTGTACAAAGAATTTTGAATGACATATTTATCAAGTTTAGTTTGGCAGCTACAACCAATCAAAGTTTTGGGGGCGGAGGCTACGACATCGTAGCTGAGTGGCTGGTGGTCATGAGACAGGGGGCCGTGCCCCAGCGGCTAGCCACTCGGCCAGTCAGATACGATATCGCAGCCTCCGCCCCCGAAACTCTGAATGGTTGTAGTAGCCAAACAAACGTGATAAAAATGTCATTCAAAATTCTTTGTACACAGCTGGTGTCAAAAAATCCAGTGCATGATAGAAACAACTATTGTTCCATTTGAAAAATTGTATGTTTGTATAAAAAATACACGTTCTATATATTTTTACAATCTGTTAATTGGCTAACAATACGAGCCCCTGACTACCAATCCATTCTGTGAAAACAGCACAACAATCGCACTTTCCGTTTCCGCAATATCTGCGGTGCAAGTTTTAGGTGATTCGCCCTGTATATTGATTCACATTATCAAGACATTTTCGAGTGGTTACACGTGCTGAAATGCCGCCTCCGAGTTGTGTCGTCTGATTAGAAATTTTCTGTGGCAATGTTTATGAAAATAAGAAATATGTTTGAGTGAAAGTTTAACCATTTCATGGTATAAAATTCTTCATTTCTGCCTAAGGGCATTTTCAACTATCTTACAGAAAAACATATCCATATACAATGCAGAAAAAACACAGTGAACCAAATTTTTGTAAGCACCTGGGACCAAACAGCTAATGTAAACAATGAATAACACCACCGACAGCTGTATTTTCATATTGTCATTTACTGGCAACGAGTTTTGATACACCACGCCATCATCATCAGGCACTTAAAATAGGGCAAACTGTATTTTGCTGCATTAAAAAACAACAAAAAGAACCGAGGTCGCACAATAATGGAACGATTGTGCGACATCTGTTGTTTTTTAATGCAGCAGAATACAATTTGCCCTATTTTAAGGGCCTGATGATGATGGTGTGGTGTATCAAAACTCGTTGCCAGTAAATGACAATATGAAAATACAGCTGTCGGTGGTGTTATTCATTGTTTTCATTACTATATACACAGCGAGATACTATTGTAGGAAGGGAAGAGGATGTAGAGCTACTGAAGTCTCTGGGAGAACCAGCCATGACAAAACTATTTGAACTGGTGTCTAGGATGTATGAGACAGGCGAAATACCCTCAGACTTTAAGAAAAATGTAATAATCCCCATTCCAAAGAAAGCGGGTGCAGACAGGTGTGAAAACTACAGAACCATCAGTTTAATAAGTCATGGTTGCAAAATATTAACACGAATTATATACAGAAGGATGGAAAAGCTGGTAGAAGCCGACCTCGGGGAAGATCAGTTTGGGTTCAGGAGAAATGTAGAAACATGGGAGGCAATACTCACTTTACGGCTTATCCTAGAAGATCGATTAAGAAAAGACAAACCAACATTTCTAGCTTTTGTAGATTTGGAGAAGGCTTTTGACAATGTTGATTGGAATAAACTCTTTCAAGTTCTGAAGCAGGCAGGAGTAAAATATAGGGAGCGTAAGGTTATTTACAACTTGTACAAAAACCAGACAGCGGTTGTCAGAGTTGAAGGGCATGAAAGGGATGCAGTGGTTGGAAAGGGAGTAAGACAGGGTTGTAGCCTTTCCCCAATGTTGTTCAATTTGTACATTGAGCAAGCTATAAAGGAAAGCAAGGAGAAATTTGGAGAAGGAATTAAAGTTCAGGGCGAAGAATTAAAAACATTGCGTTTTGCCGACGACATAGTAATTCTGTCAGATACAGCAAAGGACCTGGAAGAGCAATTGAACGGAATGGACAGTGTGCTGAAAGGTGCATATAAGATGAACATTAACAAGAGTAAAACTAGGGTAATGGAGTGCAGTGTAAGAAAATCAGGTGATGCTGAAGGAATTAGATTAGGTAACGAAACAATAAAGGAGGTAGATGAGTTTTGTTACTTGGGCAGTAAAATAACAAATGATGGTCGCAGTACAGATGATATAAAATGCAGAATAGCAATGGGTAGAAAGGCGTTTTTGAAAAAGAGAAATTTGTTAACATCGAATATTGATTTAAGCCTAAGGAAGTCCTTTCTGAAGGCATTTGTATGGAGTGTTGCCTTGTATGGGAGTGAAACATGGACGATAAGCAGTGTGGACAGAAAGAGGATAGAGGCTTTTGAAATGTGGTGCTACAGAAGAATGCTGAAGATTAGGTGGGTGGATCGCGTAACTAATGAGGAGGTACTGAACCGAATTGGGGAGAAAAGAAATTTCTGGCATACCTTGACTAAAAGAAGGGATAGGTTGGTAGGACACATTCTTAGACATCAAGGAATTGTGAATTTAGCGTTGGACGGAAGTGTGTGGGGTAAAAATCGCAGAGGGAGACCAAGAGACGCGTATAGTAAGCAGATTCAAGTGGATGTGGGTTGTCGTTCTTATGAGGAGATGAAAAGGCTTGCTCAGGATAGAGTAGGGTGGAGAGCTGCATCAAACCAGTCTCTGGACTGAAGACCACAACAACAACAACATACACGGCTGAGGCCCCAACATCCATACATAAAATGGACAAAATCAAACAGCTAAGATCATTGGTTCCTAGACTTAGAAAGACAAGTCAACGCTTTGAAACAGCGATTTAACAAATTCTCCTCCTGAGTGCTTCAGTTACCAAAATTGTTGACATAGTTATGGAACATTTTTGTTTCACTTTTGGGATAAACAGCAATTTTTAATTTAAAAAACGATCAAATGTTTGTAAATCTAAAGGACGTAACTACATTGGTCATCAGTCCCTAGCCTTACAATCTACTTACACTAACTTAAAATAACTTATGGTAATGTCAACACAAACACCTGTGCCCGAGGGAGGACTCGAACCCCCGACGGCGAATGGCCACGCGCACCGTTGCTGGGCACCTTAAGGCGCACGGACATTCTACCGCGGCTTTTAAATTTAAATTTGTATATCAAAAACAGTCTAGAGTGCAATGATTTTTATTTGTATCAACTAATTTCGGTTCTTTTTTGGGCCATCTCCAGGATTGCAACTCCATTGATGTCGTGGAGCTGGGAAGGTGCTTGGAAGCCTTCCAGTGTGACACTGTTCCTCTCTAGACCGTTTTTTATATATAAAATCAAAATTGTTTACTCACAAAAACCACACAGACGTACACATAGAGACAGAGAGAGAGAGAGAAATTTAAAATGTAATTTACTGCCCTCACCCTTGTGGGGGTAGGCAAACTAGAAAAATCAAATGTTTGTAAATCTATCGGACCAAACTGCGTGGTCATCAGTCCGTAGCTTACAAACTACTTAAACCTAGGTAAACTAACCTAAGGACAAAGACACACACCCATGCCCCACGGAGGACTCGAACCTCCACAGCGAGCAACCGCGCGCTCCGCAGCGAGACGGGAGACAAACTAACAGCGGTTGTATTGTTACAATTCCACCAACAACATTACCACAGCTGCATTTTACAAAGACACATAATGATGAAAGTGGATGATTATACATATGAAATCGATCAAAGCGATCACATAAAAAAGTGGTGTGGGGATCATGTGATTGGTATTCTGGTAACTGCTCATTGCAGACTGGGAGTAACACGTAGATTCGGAAACACTTTTTTGAGGACAAAGTATGTTTGTGACAGGAGGGACGCAGTTATGGGAAAAAGAAGGCAAGTACCAGCTAAGCATTCATCGACCAAAGGAGTGGCAGTGAGAATTAGCGGTGGAGTATGAGTTAGTAGTTATGTATGGGAAGATCGTGGGAATTCCTTTCAGAAAGGATATAGAGGTTGTGGGGGATGGTAGGAAGAAGGGACCCGAGGCGCAGCAACGGTCCGGTATTCTCCAAATTTGGGGTGACGATGTCATGGGAATCAAGCATTTGAAAGAAATGAGAGAGGCTATGTGTTCCAGGTGTTTGAGGAAATACGGGAAATTGATTAACTGATAGAGAAGCTGGTTGGGGAAGGAGAGTTGGATGTGGAAGGCAAGACGGGAGTGCATAGCACTCTAGGATTACAAGGGAGTAGTAAAAGATCCCTGAGAATGAATTCTAAGCAGCGTTGTCATAGATGAGGGTGGGACTACTGACCGTTTTGTAGGGGCCAGTTAGGACCATGGTTCGGGGTTGTTCGCCGTTTACTAGCTTTAGTCTATTCTTGTATTTTTTCTGGATTGTTAGCAGGTGGTGTTCCAGGTTAATTCCGATCGAAGGTTAGTCCGAAGTAGTTTAGTGTATTAGGTCGGGATACAGCACGTTTTTGGGTTGCTAGGTGGAGGTCATGAAGAGGAAGGTTCGAGTTGTTTTTCCTATAATTTTTCCTGGCTGTTATTGAGATTGTCATCATTGATAACATTTAAGCTCAATATAAACTGGAACTATCTGGATATGAACGAGAATATGGCGGCAATATATAGTGTAAATAAAACACATATGTTTGCTCCACATTATATATATATATATATGCCCCTCAAAATGACCAGTAAACAGAATCGTCACATATGCAGGCACTCTAACGAAAGCGGCACTATCGAATTTTCTACAGATAAACGTCACACTCTGTTAGCCAATGCGGCACCCTCTACGACTGCATCAAAAGCAGTCTTCCAGGCAAAGATGAGATTTACAGAAGTAATGCCGCTGAATCTTTGGAAGGTACATTGGTATAATTGTACATTAGTTCAACGTAGATCCATAATATACGCAACCTAACGTAAACTATTAGTCCAAGTGCATTGTGAGACGACATGACGATCACATGAATTGGTACCACAAAACAGCATCGAAACATATCATACAATGCATCACTATTTTACTTAACAATCATGTAGTTACTTCAAATGGAAATAAACAGATACTCGAGCTAGAGATTCGGTTGCACTGCCTTATGGACAGGACTGATGAACTGAATCAAGAAGCTTTGAAGTTCAACCGCTACCAGTAACAGGTTCTTAAGCAGATTCAGTATAAAAACAAATGCCTACAAAAGAGTGCAAACGAAAATGGCAGGTGAAAATGAGCCACCTCTACCGAAGAAAAAACCAACCAACTGTTCAGGGCAATTCCAGCAGCACAGAGCCTTAGTCCTATGATAGTATTTGCCAAGATGAATACAGCCAATACAGATCTGTTTTGCTCAGAAACTCTTGGAAATTTGTATATCAGTCAATCTCTGCAGAGTGCAAAAGGAAGTCGAAACCATTGTGCAACATTTGTGTGCTTGATTCCATCATAAAATAAATGTTATAAATAGTAAAATAATAAAAAAAATCCGTGCAGATCGAATAACTGCAATGTGCAGGGCTTGTGTTCGATTCCTTCCTTAGTGCCATGGCCGGCCGCAGTGACCGAGGGGACCGAGGCGCTCCAGTCACGGTCTGCACGGCCACTACCGTCGGGGGTTCGAATCCCGCCTCGGGCATGGATATTTGTGCCGTCCTTAGTGTTAGCTAGTTCATAAGTAGTTTGTAAGCTTAGGGACTGATGACCCCGTAGTTAAGTCCCATAAGTTTTACAAACATTTGAACATTTTTCTTAGTGCGATGACTGTAATTGCATCTTAATGCCGACGGAGGAACTAGCTGGGCGAGTAATAGCGTGACAACATGAAGTGGTGCTCTGCCTACATGCCCCTCCAATCGCTTCCAATGACGCCACTGGCAACGGATGACAAGGCGATCGGTCGGGCCCGATTCACCAGCTCGGGGCCAGAACGTGGAACAGTTTTACTTTACAGCTGTTGCAAAGACCGTTGCAGTAGTAAACGTAATGAAACTCACGGCTCGCGTCAGTCTTTGTTAAATTGACCGTTAAATCCGTCTCACAAGAGATAAAAACTCACGAAGCAAATTACATCAGTTTTTGCCTCGTACTGCTGGTGTCTGTGACAATAGCTGACATGACCCATCAAGACTCACGTCATTTTCATTCTGTTTATTCGCCTTGACTTCTGCTGCGTTTTTTCTTTTTATTCGGCAACCGTAACCACTTGCAAATGATATATATGAAAGTTTGTCTGTATGTCCTCTATGTGTTCATAAAGCATTCATTCGATTGCAATGAAACATCGGTGAACTGTTCACCGTATGCCTACGAAGGTTCCTGACCCAAAAACAAAAGAGCACGACAAATAGCTCAGGAGATATGACGTCATAAATAATAAAATGCCACCGCGTGAGGATACCAAGATTTATGCGTCAATTATAGGAAAATGAGAGTAGTTAGGAACCTGCAATAAAATTTTCATATAATATCGGACGTTAATAAAACATGTTGTAATTGATCCCTCCCCAAAATGATGAACAGTTTCGCTGTAGGTGCCTTAAAACTGTCGCATCAGGCATGACCTTGTATCAAATAAAGGTAGCATTACAGATTTGCATGTTACTATTTATTTTTGTCTGCAAGTCTCAATTAATTCTCTTGCATCCAAAATTAAGCAATCTGTTTTCTTAATCTCTCCCTATATAAAAGCGAAAAGATACTCACTGACTGACTAAACATGAAATCTCAAAAACTACTTCACCTATGAAGCTGAAATTTGGCAGGAATGTAGTTTACATGACGAAAACGTCAGCTAAGAAAGTATTTTGTGATAGGTGCATGGCGGAGCATACTTCTCCTACATATTCAAGAAATGTACAGTTTCACTCCGATCTTCACGAAATTTCGCATGCTTGACATTCAAAACTAGGAGAAGGTCGTCGGCTACCTTAAGTTTCATACGGTGCATGGGGGAGGGTACTTTGCAACATAAAAATGGATTCCTAAATACCTTGGTCGCGCCATAACTTAAGCACGGCTCGACCGATTTCACAGGTGTTTTTTTTTTTTTTTTTTTTTTTTTTTTTGGTAGTGTTCGTTATTCTCAGAACAAGGGTTGTATGAAATAAAACTGGAATATTTGAGAACAGCAAAGTGCTTTTCTCAATGTGACCATGCGTTTCTGTAGCATAGCAATCTATAGTTTTGTTCCGTTATTGATGAAATTTTGAACACTTTACCTTAAAAACAGAGGAATGTCACTGTATAAAATTTCGTTCGGTGCATGGTGGAGGGTGCTTAACTTACAGAATTTTATAAAATGCACAGTTTTGCTCCAAACTGTATGAATTTTTGCACACATGACCTTAAAACAAAGAGGAAGATCACTGGGTACAGAAATGTTTGTATGGTACAGGACAGAGGGCACCTTGCAGAAAACTTTACCGAGAGAGGGAAAGGTAGAAACGAACAGAGATATGGGAGAGAAAGAGGTGGATGCAGAGAGAGGGGGGAAGGGGATGTGGTCTACGAGAGTCTAGGATAAATAAAGATCCGGGCAACGCCGGGTTTACAGCTAGTTTTAAATAAATAATGCAGTCTATGTAGAATCTGATGTTGGTTTAGAATGTATAATAGAGCGTATTATCCCCAATGACTAGAACAGACATCATACTGACTTTTTTTAAACCTGGGTCTTATGGGAAATTCCCCATACTACTGATGACCGTGGTGCGGCATTTATGGCCGTTAGACCAACTCGGGTTGTGTTCAGACTGCCGGTTGCAAGTCTTCTTATCTGACGCCACTTTGGCTACTTGCATATCAATGATTATGAAATGATGATGAGGACGACACGACACCCACTCCCTGAGCGGAGAAAATCTCCGACCGGTCCAGGAATCGAACCCGGCCCCCCTGTATGGCAACCCTTCACGCTGTCCGCTAGACTACTGAAAGAACAGCAAACATGTCGTCAGACTGTTTCTAAAAATCAGCACTTATTTGCTCAATGGAAGTATACAGCTAAACACACAATACGAAACCGAAGGCTCTACAAATCTTTTTATTATTTTACTCTTTATTGGCATTGTTTACTTTCTGCATTATATTGGAATTTTCGGCGGACCGTATTACGAAGGAGGAAGGAAGCTTAGAGCTTAACGTCCCGTCGGCAGCATGCTCATTAGCGAAAGCGACATTCTGGAATCATCTGTTGATGAAGACACTTTAGCCATCTATCAATCAACACTACCGAAGTCAATTCGAATCTGTATTTTATAATATACTCCGCTTTTAAAAATACATCAAAATCGTGAGCTCCATTGTTATCGTTATGGTTTTCGGTGATGAAAATCCTCAGTATTTATATTCTGAAATTAATAACTGCTCAGTCCGTTTCTGACAGATCCGCCCCCTAAATGTTTCAAATAATTAATCGTGAATTTATCGTCAATGTTGGCAACAAGTTAACGCCTGAAAGGAACCGCAGGTGAACCACAAATAACCATGTAACGGAGTACAGTACTACTGAAAGTGGGGAAAGTATTTTTGTTATTTGCGTTTTGATGTTAGTTAGGCTCTTGGTTTCCTTAGATATTTTTCGTTTCAGATATTTATTCTTCTTTCTGCGAGAAACCCTTAGTCAATTTTGAGCAAAAATTAGTTGCTGTGAAAACATCCGTTACTTGGTTATTTGTGGTTCACCTCCGGTTTCTTTCAGGCGTTAACTAGTTGCCTATATTGACGATAAACTCACAATTAATTATTTGAAACATTTAGGGGGCGGATCACAAAGAGTTTGGAGTTGCGTAATTGACACTCCCAATTGTCGCGGCTATGTTTTACTTAATTTTTTTTTCTCTTTAAAGTTAATACATGCTACAGTCTCTCCTACTAACGTTCCATTATTTTTATTATTGTAATTTAAATAAAGAGGTCATTATCTTCAGTAGCCAGAGTGTCGTGTAGATTTTCAATTATACTGCTTTTGTATGTCTTATTTACTGCAATTTTAGTATTAAACTTCAGCGACGTGATAAGCCCTCGCTGTCAGATAGTTTCAGGAATAGCAATCAGGTGTGGTTTTACATTATAATAATACTCTTCAATCCAACTTCTATATTTTTGTGTAAATGAACTACAACGTACAGTTATATTTGGCTATTAGGGCAATCTCTGTGGTTCCCATCATGTGACCATAAAATGAAAAATGTACTACCACTGCACTTATCTAAAGTCCGATACCATTATGAACCAAATTATAATCTTGAATTTGAGTAATTCCTGTCCATATTTTACTAACTCGGATAAAATAATACTCATGAGAAATCTATTTTTTTATTATTCTGACGATCGGACATAAATTTTCGTAAATATATGATCAATATATTTAGTGTGTTTCAAAGCCTTTTTGACAAATTTCTAGGGTTGATGATCACGTCATACTGAATAACTTCCGTCAGAGATAAACTGTTGTCAGACGCCTTCGGGCTACTGCGACGTACTGTAGTATTCGCCTGCCCTACTATACCAAACTAGTGGGTTCTATTGAAATGTTCAAATGTTTATAGAGCTAAGGGACCAAACTACTCTGTTCATTGGTCCCTATATTTACAAAACAAAGTAACTTATCCCAAGGTCGACATACACACACACCTACACATACACACTCATGCCCGAGCGAGGATTCGCACCTTACGCGGGAGCGTATGTTCTACTAACCACTGCAGTAAATTGATGTAGCACTTAGCAAAAAGAGAACCCTAATACTGAGTGTAACTAGGTAGTGCAAGATATTTTAGTCTGGCGACCTGGAGGGCCAAGGAAAAGGGCTGACATTTTGTCACACCAAGAAGGCACGTGTTCGGGCAGCAACATGTGGCTGTGCATTGTCCTGCTGAAAATGGCGTCTGGCGTTTCGTGCAGATGTCATTCAAGTAGGTCAGACTGGTCACAGTGCCCTGGACACGCACCGGCTGTGATTTGCAGTTGTACCCAATATGTGTTCTTCAAATGGAGTCAGTCACTATGATGCCGCTTCCCTTATCTGCGGTGAAACAAAATTTTCAGACAAAAAGAACCTGGGTTGGTTCGAAGACACTACATGATGCCATTCCCAGTGATTCCGCTCAGTGCACTATTGCCGTCTAGAGTATTTCTGCACGTCAGTCAAAGGTAGGCGGAGAAGTGGAAGACGCGCAACTAACGCGAGTCGCAATAAACGGCGACGGAGGTGTCACCCATGACAGAGCACGTCGTGTTCCACTGTTGTGCCAGAGCTGAGGATTGGTATCCACCTTCTCCAGGCTTGGTGCGAGTTGTTGTTGTTGCTGTTGTGTACGAAGAATATAAACAAAAGACAAAAGGAGTACAAAAGGAGACAATACATGAAACACGGTGACAAAATGGAAGACGAGCATCATTAAAATGGGGTTTGGTGTGCAGTATTACATAAAATCACATGGCGTCGAAAACAGAGAAACACTACACTGAAGAACTTAGTCACACAGATAGTTAAAATTGCAAAGCGACATATTGACCATAGCTGTTTATTTTTTTATCTCAGTGCTATCGGTTTCGGTTAGTTTACCATTTTCAAGCATTAGCCGAGTTTAGCTAATAGCTTAACATGTCGCAACACAAAAATGCAAAATTGTAAAATAAGTATTTCTCATCATTACTGTACTCCTTATCGATATTTCCACAGCGGCTGACTGGAACAGTTTTTAGCAGTCAGCCACTGTGAAAATATCGATAAGGAGTACAGTAATGATGACAAATAGTTATTTTACATTTTTGTGTTACGACATGTTAAGCTATTAGCTAAACTCGGCTAGCCCTTTAAAATGGTAAACTAACCGAAACCGGTAGCATTGAGATAAAAATAAGCAGTTATGGTCAATATGTCGCTTTGCAGTTGTGTCAAAGCTGTTAAGCCTCACCTGTTCACCTTACTAGACAGTTCAAAGACACAGGCGTCGGCTGCGGAATGGCCGTTCGCTATTACATTAAAAAAAAAAAACACACAAAACACTGATGATTTACACTCTGACGGAGACACAGGTGATGCACACGCAGTTGATCGTAAATGTGACGGGTGTAGATAGGGAGGGAGAAAGAGAGGGAAGGGGGAGGGAGCGGATGAGGGACTACAGCTAGTTTCAGGAAAAGCAATCAGTTGTGGTTTTACATTATAATAATACTCTCCAATCCAACTTCTATATTTTTGTGTAAAAGAAACATAACGTACAGTTACATTTTGCCTATTATGGCATTCTCTGTGGTTTCCATCATGTGACCATAAAATGGAAAATGTACTACCACTGCACTTATCTAAAGTCCGATGCCATTATGAACTACAGGTTGGGACAGGGTGAGGAGGGGCCACAGGGCCAGGGGAAAGGCAGGAGGTGGCTGTGTCCAGAAGCCGTAAGAAGTGAGTGGTGGGATTCAGGAGGGACTGGCAGGAGGAGGGGGGGCCAGAAAGGAGGGGATCAAGGACCGAGGGGAGAGGAGGAGAAGGGAGACTATCAGAGCTACTACGAGGGATAGATGTCAGGGCGGTGGCACAGACAAATATATACAGACGGGAAACCTTCGTAAGAGCCCGGTTCCATGCTCAGAGGTGTGGGGAGGGAGGGTTTCCAGCAGTTCCGTAAGATGTCCCATGATGGCGCTGCGGTCAGAAGCAGCCCTTTAAACTGGCCAGAGCAGGCGGCAGGTAGCAGCTCTCCCCACCACCACCTCCCCTCAAACACCAGCGCAGCCGTGGCCTCATGGCAGGGGGTACGAGTTCTCCCCTCACCCTCCCCTCCACGCTACCCTCTGACGTGTGAAAGGCACCCAAAGCCAGGGAGCCGCCTGACACCTGCTGGCATCTTACGGTACTACGAGAGGAGCGTAGGACAGTGGTTTGGGGGGGGCTTCTCCTCTGTATATGTTACTCTGTGGCGGAGGGCATCGTCAGGGAGGGGGAGGGTGCGGAAATTGCCACAGGAAAGAATAAAGCGGGGATACAGTGGTAATGGCGCGGCAACGGACCAGGACTGGTGAGGAGAGGATGGACAATAGGTGAGGGGGAATCAGTTTTCGGTAGGGGAAACGGAGACGAAAGTGCTCAATGAAACGGACAAGGCGGGGGAAGGGAATGAGGTCATCGAGAGGTGCGAGTTGACCCATCTCAATTTTTCTACGACCTCCCGAGAACGATTCTACACAAGCCTGTTTCTCTGTCGAAATACTTCGTCCCATACGACCAGCTATTTCCTGGATGGACATATAACATTCACTCATGGCAACAATGTGTGGCCGCTTTCAGACTCACTGCTTTGACGGTAAGATTCGCGCATACGTCTGCAAGGAATCCTGCATGTCTTGCCAAGTCTCACTGACCCATTACCGTCGCAGCCGCGGATACATTTTACCGGTAGGTGGTGTTGCCCAGCTACATCGATGCTGACCTTGAACTCGCTACCTACTCATCTTACACATACTACTACTTGGAATTTTCAACGTTTTCGAATTCCTCCTTTGTGAATTTATATCACAACTTTCTTAGTAGAGTAAGGTGGTACAATTTCGATCATTTCGGACAAATGTTATTATAACTGGAAATAAATTGAAAAAAGGAATAATTTTAACTATGGCACTTGTTCTTGGATGTTTAATGAATATGTAAAACAAATATTATACAGTTACAAATGTTGGTATAAACACAAAAAAAGGTTACAGAATTGAGAAAAATTCGATCGAAATGTACCAAACTTGGTACAATTGTGATCACTTCCTCGTGTAATTTTGATTACGGGCATCTTCCACATAAAAAGCACTTTTTCTGTCACGCACTAACGCATACTTCGTGGCACCAAACATTGCATTTCTGGCAGCGAATCCAGTCACCCTTAACTAGATGATTTATAACAGCGCGTTAGACTAAGTAGTTTCACTTACCTCTTTAAAGGGAAAAATTTTATATCTCCTTACCGCTAAGCGGTGTATTCTTGGAAAAGACAGGAGAAGCTGTAGAAACCTGCTACTCTACGCAACGAGACACTACGAGACAGAAAAATGGCGCTAAAACTTATGTTGTTCGGAATTGTACCTATATCGAATTTGTACCACCTTACCTTACCAATAAAAACTAAGTTATCGCTACTTTTTGGTTAAAACTCACTGTCAGCTGATGATTTTTTTCCCGTCCCCTTCCCAGTCTCCTCCGATTAGGCACACAACGTATTGATAGTGACAACGAACCATGTTAAAAGTTCTAACTATTGATGGCTGGACGTTTTACAATTATTATAAATTTGAGTTGTTCATCGTTCGTGACTTGATAATGTATAACTAACATCTGTCGTACCTCTCTGTTCATTTAATTTTTTTTTCCACATCTAACGATGGGAGCAGTTGAATTTACGTATTACGAAGAAGGATGTATGCCTAGAGTTTAACGTCCCGTCGACAGCATGCTAATTAGCGAAAGCAACCTTCTGCACTCATTTGTTGATGAAGACACTTTAGAGTTCTATCAATCAATACCACCTAAGTCAATTCGAATCTGTATTTCCTAATATACTCCGCTTTTAAAAATATATTAAAATCGTGAGCTACATTCTTCTCGTTATGGTTTTCGATTATGAAAATCCTCAGTATTTTTTGTTTTTACAAACAGGTTTTCGGCTGTTACATCATCAGGTAAACATGTTTACCTGTTGGTGGTGTAAAGGCCGAAAACAGGTTTGTAAAACAACGAAATTGCAGAATATTACGCATTTATCTCACGTGTTTCATTCAACACGAATCTCTCTTTTTTTCATTCATGGTAATTAATATTTTTATTGAATTAGTATAAACTCAGAATGAATGTAGCAGTAGTTCACATCAACTTTGGTGTCTGTACCCTGATATCTTACGGCTTAATATTCTTCTGTTGCTAATCATACGATCCACGTTGCACGGTCCTAGAGACTACCACACATCCGGCACGCGCATTGAATCACTGTGTAGAAAGCTACAGCGGCCGACGCGTCTCGCATTTCACAACAATCAGCCAGCGACCTTCAGAAACCCTGAAACTTTACCGGTCTGGTTTCCTTCCTAGATAGCGAAGTCAACTTTCACATTGGATTCATATTTTTCTTACATATCGGAATACAAGTTGATATCGATTTGGCTGTATGCAGTTGTATAACACTTATTATGTAATAATCTGCGCTACTTAGCTATAGTTCAGTGAGACATTTTTTGTGCGGGTGCAAAAATAATGGTGAACAAAATTAGAAGTCCATTACCGAAGTTTTTCGTCCTACAGATTTAAAACAAAATTAATTTAACTGCGTAAACCTTTATCTTATGTAACGTTGACGTTATATAACAGATGTTTTTTCGTATAATTATTACACTTAATCAACCAACACACTGAAGTTAATGTGAAACTTCTGTTATATAGCCGTTCTACTTGGAGTGATCACGTGAAAAAAGTTGTTATAATTACATAACGTTAACTGATTTTCTTTTTATAATAACCATTAATTTATTTCCGTTTTTATGCAATAATGATTCATGTAATGAACTGTTTGAACCAACATTGCTTCATTTTTTTTAATGTACGAGCAGTACATAAAAACGACCGTACACTGTATGAAGAACAGAAGCTGTGATATGTAACGAAGCGCTGAATGCTGCTAACATACAGAAGAACACAGGCAATGGAACAGCTGCACGCCTCCATCAGACGCCTCAGAATGATTTTATACGAATGACTGACACTACGGAACACACAGCCTGAAGTACGTGGCCGCCTATTCCCTCAAATGTCTGTTAACCTATTGCACTAAACTGCTATGGTCGTCAATCGCTAGAGCTACAGGTTACTTAAACTAACTTTCACTAAGGACAAGACACACACCCATGCCCCAGGGATGATTCGAACCTCCGGCAGGAAAGTCCGCTCAGTCCGTAGCAAGAGCTTTAAGCCACGCGGCTATTCAGCTATTGTATGTATTATAAAATTGCGTAACACTCCGTTTACAATTTTTAGGCAATATCACTGTTATTCGTTTTTTTATTACTTCAGTTAGACTTACGGTACGAGGCTTGTTCACACCTGGTAGTGATCCTACAATGATGAGCAACATGCAAAAATTGTTGATGAAATGTACTTTCTCCAGATTTTTCTATTTAATCTAGTCCGGTAACTGCTTTACCCACGATTAACTTTCTGTTAAAGCAGTTACCATGAGGAGTAAAATATAGGGAACGGAAGGTTATTTACAACTTGTACAAAACCACACAGTAGTAATCAGAGTTGAAGGGCATGAAAGAGATGCAGAGGTTGGGAAGGGTGTAAGACAGGGTTGTAGTCTTTCCCTAATGTTATTCAATTTGCACATTGAGCAAGCTATAAAGGAAAGCAAGGAGAAATTTGGAGAGGGAATTAGAGTTCAGGGTGAAGAAATAAAAAACCTTGCGTTTTGCTGATGACATGTAATTCTGTCAGAGACAGCAAAGGACATAAAGGAGCAATTGGACGGAATGGACAATGTGTTTTGAAAGGAGCATATAAGATAAACAGTAACAAGAGCAAAACAAGGGTAAAGGAATGCAGTCTAGGAAAACCAGGCGATGCTGAAGGAATTAAATTAGATAATGAATCAATAAAGGTGGCAAATGAATTTTGTTACTTGGGCAGTAAAATAACATATGATAGTTGCAGAATAGAGGATATAAAATGCAGAATGGCAATGAGAAGAACAGCGTTTTTGAAAAAGAGAAATTTGTTAACATCGAATATTAATTTAAGCAAAAGGAAGTCCTTTCTGAAGACATTTGTGTGGAGTGTTGCCTTGTATGGGAGTGAAACATGAACGATAAGCAGTGCGGACAAGAAGAGGATTGAGGCTTTCGAAATATGGTGTTACAGAAGAATGCTGAAGATTAAGTGGGTGGATCGCGTAACTAATGAAGAGGTAATGAACAGAATTGGGGAGAAAAGGAATTTCTGGCATACCTTGACTAAAAGAAGGGATAAATTGGTAGGAGACATTCTTAGACATCAAGGAATTGTGAATTTAGTGTTGGAGGGAAGTGTATGGGGTAAAAATCGCAGAGGGAGACCAAAGAAAGAATATAGTAAGCAGATTCAAATGGATGTAGGTTGCCGTTCTGATGAGGAGATGAAGAGGCTTCCTCAGGATAGAGTATTGTGGAGAGCTGCATCAAACCAGTCTCCGGACTGAAGATCACAACACAACATTCTGTTTTAGTTCAAATTATTCCGTATACATACTCACAGATACTTTATGAATAATAGCTTTCAGTAAAAATTCTGCAATCGTGTTATCATACAACTAAGTGTTTCTCTTTCTGTGTTTGCAATATGTTTGCTTGAGGAACGATCGCTACTCCTTGCACCAACAGATTCAGATACTGCATATTTTCCTGCATTTTACTACAGTTTTCCAGTGTTGCGTCTTCTCGATATATGGCAGGATTACCCGCGTAAAGTGTGATAGATCTGCTGATCTTGCTCTACTGAACGCAGGTTGAGATGATGTCAGAACCTCGGTTAGACGGTGGGTACGTCTGACTGGGTCAGGGTCACTCTACAAATGCTCGTTGATAGCTACAAGCATTGCATATTGTTTCTATTTCAGAAGCAATCTTTGATACCGTTGCGACGTTGGCTGCTTTTAACTTCATTAGGTCTTCTACTGCATGGCGTAGTGAAAACTAAACAATATCTCAAAAACACAACTGTTCGTCATCTTCAAGAGCGTCTATCCATAGCTGCAGCTATTTGGCAATACATTCACCACAAAAATGTAGGCGCCTGCAGACGAATTTAAGACATCACAGGACGGAGCCTCCACAGCCCTTTGCTTGAGAAAACAACTCCATTATCTGACAAGGAGAGGACGCCTACTCGGCATCGCCGAATTCGTCCAAATTTATGGTATATGTAGGGCGTGGTGAAACACGAAAGTGCCCCAAGTGGGAAGTGCAGATGGCCAAGCGTTTAGGAAATAAAAGGAACTTTGATACGGATCTATCACCATATGCAGCTTATCAACTGTCCCTGTGACCGCTTATTTAGGAAGCAGTGTTTGGCTCAGGGGGCTAAACGCCCTCTGTAATAAAAAAGCTGAGCCACATATTCAACGAACAAAAAAAGAAAGAACTGAACTATCAACCGCAAAGCATAGATCTACCCAAAGAAAATAAATTTAAAAAATTAAAAAAGCGGTAAGGCATTTTTTTTCTCTTTGGCAATGCGTACAGCTACATATTGTTCCAGTAGGGATCGTGAGGACAAGATTAGATTAATTATAGCACGCACGGAGGCATTTTAACAATCATTCTCCCCACACTCAGTACGCGAATGGAATGGGAACAAAACCCTAATAACTGCTAGAGTGGGACGTACCCTCTGCCATGCACTTCACAGTGGTTTGCAGAGTATTGATGTAGATATAAACTGACGTTACAATTAACCGCAACATCACATAGGTTATTTTATTAATTTATATAAGCAAAAAAAGAAAGGTCTTTGGATGAAATTCGGGACTATAAACATTTAAAAAGGGACTGTAGTTAACACGTGCTTGGGCACGTCGTATATGTAAATCGATACTCATTCTTTTGCAATTGATCAATTATGTGTACCGGGGTGATGTACATCGAAGAAACAGGGGAAACAATAATTTTGACCACATCTTGCGCACGTTATAAACGCCACCCTTTTGGAGTTACTTTTTTTGTTTAATGTCTCCATAGAAAAAGAAACTTGATTGACATTCTGGGAACAGCTTCTTTCATCGCACAGTCCAGCAGCGAACCACGGGCGTAACGCAGCATGTCTCTGAATACTTGCTAGGACAGCTGGTGATGTATAATGGAATGTGGTTTCATGCAAGCTTCTCGGAAGTGATTTCTTCTTCTTTCTAATTTTTTTAAAATCTTTTTACCTGACGATAAAAATATACATTCCATGCTGATGTTGTGCACATATAAATACAAAATAACATATATTATGTTGCGGTTAATTGTGAAGTCGGTAGTGTACGCATTGCCAAGGAGCAAAAAACTATTTGCCAACGGGCGGAATCGAACCTGCGCACCTGTCAATAAAAATCTTATCGCTTACCGCTGAGCCAAACATCGCTTTTTAAACATATTCTCTCAGGGGCAGTTTGATAAGGTGCATATGGTGATAGATCCGCATCAAACTGCCTTTTATTTCCTAAACGCTTGGTATTCTGGAGTTCCCACTTGGGGCATTTTCGTGTCTCAGCACGCCCGACAAGTACCATAAATTTGGACGAATTCGGCGATGGCGAGTAGGCGTTCTCTCCTTGTGAGTCTCGAGCGCCATCGCATGCATACTTCTCTCGATGCCTGAAACGTTCTCCAACGTGCGGCTATTTCTGCTGGCTTAAAACAGGCGAATAAGTCGGCAGTTTAGATGTATTTTTAACAACCAGGCATTCACTCCTGTACCAGTATATTTGTCGTCGGTGGCTGGATATCGGGGAGTGTGACCACGTAAAACGAAGCCACGATGTTTTACCAATAATTCGACACACGATATCGTAAACTGATTTCTACCTTCAAAACTAACTACACCAATCAATATCGATCTCAAAAACTCCAAGTGGTCGTACTAGGTTCAAATATTAACACGATGGATATCTCCCCTGCTGGTTGCAACCATTCAAAATTTCTTTCGAAGACGTAAAGATGTGACCTGATTCTCACAGCCTATAATCTAACATGGAAACTGCGGTAGTACGTATACATTCAAGGTACTCATTGCATTATTTTACGCCCAAACCCCGTGTAATATTGCCGAAAATTGTGACTTATTACACACCCACGGCACTTTAGACTATAGAATAGTCCTGCAATAAGAAGCACTCATCGCAACAGTTCTGTCCAGTCATCTTGCGTCCTGTCATGGACGTACCGCTGGTTAAATTGGACTGAATCACAGCCTCTTTCATCCACATTAAAACACGCATTGGAGTCGGTGTGACTGAAAGAAGTTTGGTTTACTCTTCATAATTAGTACCCTGAAGTAGCCAAAAAGGATTCTTTAATTTGGCTAACTTTGGTCTCAACACATCGTTGTGGAACAGGTTTTTCAGGTTACACTTCTAAATAAATATACAGTGGATAATGGGTGCTGCCCTAGACAGATATAATACCGGACTTTTAAAACAATCTTTAGCAAAACAATGAATCAGTTCCATGTTCCACATTAATAGTTACTGTGAAGAATGGAATTACAGCAAGGAGAAAATATTTCTCACAAAGTTCCTTGTTCTTATTTTAAATGACAGTATCTATGATTTATACTAATTTGATGTGGTGTTTTATAAGACAAAAAGGACTTTTTTCAGAGTTACGATACCTCAGAATCTTAGGAACCGCTGGTGTACGGTACAAAACACTCGCACTCTTTAAGACGCCACTTTCCGGCATTGGGAGGTGTGTCAGCCTAGATGTGGTTTTGGCGATTTCCCGCATCCGACTAGGTTAATGCTGGGATGGTACCCAACCAAGTCTCCTCTCCGGTTCGCACTGTAACTAGGCGGCTGGAGTATACGTATGTACTTCCGTGGGGAATGGGAATCGGGACGGGTTTGGGGTTTTTATTGGGAGTGCCCTAAAAAAATTACCCACACCTAATCCGGCTTAACCACGGCGATCTTGACACAGGTGACAAAAGCGAAAGAGAAAGAAGAAACAGCAGAAGTCTGTATGGTATAAAAGGAGTATGAAAGTACACATAATGTGTCATCGATAGATGACAGTAGGAAAAATATAGAGACAACACGTGTTAGACTGAAAAGATTATTGCGTGAAAAGTGTAGAGGAGGATTTTTCCCAGTAATGTCTATGAATGCGTGATGAAGATGAATATCAAAAGTTGAGAATATTTCACATTTACCTCAAAATATCACGTTATACAGAGACGCAGTACAACTAGAATTACAATAAATGCTACAAAAAATAACTACAAAAAGCGCTCCACTGCCACGAATAGAGGTAAAGTTAGCACATTTGAAAATCCGGTGTCGTGGGGTGTCCGGACAGGGTGCCGCAGGTTGCGTAGCTGTTTCGGATAGGAACGTCTCATATTAAATCTGTATATCATGATACATTGCAATAATCCACGGAACGAACTGAGAGTAATTAACTCGTTTCTAGTGAATTATCAATTGAAGGCAGTCTAGTTGACGCCAAGAACAGCTGTGCTGTTCACGAGTTTAGATTCCCACTTGATACTCTGTGCCTTCTGAACCAGTTACGTTTCTCACGCTAATTTCCAGTCATTCGGAACTTCCAGCTCGCGTTACCTTTTCCTTGTCCCTCTACCATTGTCACTTACTAAACGAGAAACTACATTATGTCACAAATTTTACCAAGTATAATTACAGTTTCGTTAAGTTAAAAATTGAGCAAATGCCAGATTTCTTATTAGAACTTTAGAAATGGCGTGTATTTTCCTAAATACAAAGAATTAGTTTCGTATGAAATATTTCATGAAACTCCAGAATCGGCAAGTTTTCTTTGCGTAATTATTTGTACTAGTGAAATGTGTGCTGCATTTACACATAACGTGTTCATACAATATCGTTTATCATTTAATTCTTCGAATCTCTAGGGATCCTTTTCCCTGGTCTTGGCCACGCTCGTTTTATCGTCTACTAATGAATGTAAAAGTGAACTTTCTGACATTCTCACTGACTTGGTAATAAGAATATTCCTTCACATTTTATCCAGGTTAAGGACAGGCTATGCACGTAGTACATAGACATTTAAATTATTAAAGTTTTTTATTTTATCTTTTATTTGTCTTTGTTAATATTGTTGGAAATTAAAGCAGCAAATTATTAAACTTTTTTCATATTTTATCAGTTTTGACTTCTTATTCGATTTTTCAAACGCTAGAAATTTTAAACACATTTTAAATCCCCATTATTTTTATAAAGCCTTAAAATCTTCTGTCAAGATCTATGTAACTCTCCTTTTTGCTTTGAAGAGGCAACCCAATGGTATCTCTTTCAGATTTTGAATTAAAAATATACACATTTGGATGTTACTGATTTATTGAGGAATCCGGTTTTCAATGCCAACGTTCGACAGCGTTCATCGTTCTGTCGCGACGGTTAAAAACATTCCACATTCATTGGATATCTAGGATTTTCCATCTACTGATCTACGATGTAGTCCGCAAATGCTCTGATCTTCTCGCTATTGAGCATATGTTCCATTATTAAAAACCAGGCATCATCTTCAGTGTTGTATGGAATACGTGCCAATGCAGCACACATACGACAAAACAATCGGACTTCTAACCTATCTCTGTAGTCATCCGATACTCCCGGTTCTTGAATATTCTTCAATAGGCACTGGTTGAAATGGAAATTAGAACCGGAAACTGATGTTTCAAGGAACATTGTATTCATTTTTTTAATTGCAGCCATTTCAAAATCTAGCACTGGAGTTTCTGGTGAACACTACTTTTCAATCCAGAAAAAAAGTATTTCGTATGAATTTTTACTTTTGTCTTGGAGGAAAGCAAATACAACAGGAAACAGCTGCGTTACTTCTTCTGTACTTCCAACGTCAACATGGATTGTGTACAACTGTTTGAACTGTTCCCAACAGCAGGCAATAATTTTCTCAAAGGATTTTTTCTGCTTCTTCAAAAGCAAAGGCTGAAATTCTCTTGCCTGACAGTGACCCATTATCGATTTTCAAAAAAAAATTATTACTTTTCGTTGATTTCAAAAGGTCTCCGCTGAGTTGAATTTTCGAACTACAGCCAGTCTTCTAGTTGTGCCATTAGCTCTTCGTGTGACAGTATACAATTGTGTCCTGGAGCTGTAATTAGTCGGAACATATGCAGTGAATGTAAGTCGTTATCTTTGTGAACTTGCAATTCCTGCTTCGCGAACTCTTTTTCTGCAACTATGCCTTTCTTCCTTTACCTCCATTACCTCCACAGCTGTTTGTCAGGTGGGCAAGAATGTTGCTGTTGAGCAACGATTCGACCATTTGCGCCGGCCGCGGTGGCCGAGGGGACTGAGGCGCTCCAATCACGGTCTGCACGGCCACTACGGTCGGGGGTTCGAATCCCCCCTCAGACATGGATATTTGTGCCGTCCTAGTTCATAAGTAGTTTGTAAGTTTAAGGACTGATGACCCCGTAGTTAAGTCCCATAGACTCACAAACATTTGAACATTTTCGACCATTTGCCATTTTTCAACGGCGTCTACACATACTAGGTTCGGAGTTGACGTATACCCAGTTTGTATACCCATCATTTTTTTCTGTGGATACGGTAGCGAAAAGACACGGCTCCCCTTTCGTTGTTGTTATCTCTCCCATGATGTACAAAGCAGAGAACAGAAGTAGCCTACGAAAATGCGCGGAAGGAATACTGTCGGCGACGACACTGAGAAACGATGACAACACATGCATTCGTGGGAACCGAGTGAGGTACACAAGGCTCTGTTACGGGAGCGGTTGTTCCAAACAGCTGAGCTACCTGCGGCAAACTGTCCGGAAACCTCATCCAACCGAAAATCCCACGCGCATCTAACGGCCCGAGGTCAAGTGTGGATGCTGTGTTCGTTGCTGACGAAACTGGCATACCACAGCATGGCGGCACTCGTAAAATCCGATTACTCTCTAGGGTAATGAGATGCTTCTTGCAAGCAAAACATTGCATCAGTTGTATCCGATGCAATCTTTTTTTATGTCTCTATATCTGATACCAGTTAAGTAGCTGTCGTAGAGTGAGTAAAACTAGTCTTATTGTAAGCCAGCTTACGTAACGCGGTGTTACGTCGTTTGTAAATGTCGGCGCCAGAGCAGGTTTGCACATGCTGTCGACACGCACGCGTATCGCAATCCACGCAATCCAGGCCCAGAGTTACAATGCGTGCAGTCCGTGTTTCTAATTTTATTCATCGGAAATGCTTGATACAATTGCACAGTTTGTAAATACTACAGATTTGTTAATACGATGACTTATTCTGTTCCCAGATAAAATTTTACTTATATTTATCTCGTGCACGGCGAGTTATCGGAAAGAAATAATAACGAACACCTCAGTTCTTACTGCTGTCTGTTATTAAATCATTCACAAATGTACATAAATTGTGCACATGGCAAATGAAACAGGAAAGAAAATGGTGAAACAGATTGTATTTGCCAATGACTTCATTACTTCTATAGTTGACTTAGTACTAGAACCGGATACAAACTTCACTGAACAGGAACAAAAACAGCCTAGTTTCTCGTACATAGGCATGGCAGCAGATCGGTTTGAAGGAAGACATAGAGGCGGTTCAGAGGCGAGTAGCTATATTTGTTACCGGTAGGTTCGAACAATGCGCGAGTGTCACGGAAATGCTCCGGCAACTCAATTGGGGATCGCTGGAAGAAAGACGACGTTCTTTTCGTGAATTTCTGTTAAGTAAATTTAGAGGGCCGGAATTTGAAGCTGAGTGTAGTACGATCTTGCTGCCGCCTACTTACATTTCGCGTAAAGATCACGAAGACAAGATAAGAGAAATTAGGGCTCGTACGGAGGCATATAGGCATTCTCTTTTTCCTCGTTCAATTTGGGAGTGGAATAGGAAAGGAAATGCCTAGTAGTGGTACAGTGTACCCTCCGGCACGCACCTTACGGTGAATTGCGGAGTATGTATGTAGATGTAGATGTAGAAATTTCAAATAGTTTCAAAAGCTAGAAGGTAAAAATTAGTTTCTGATCATGTAGCAAACTACACAGCTGACCATGCAAAATGCAGCACCAGGAAGGAGCGGAGATATCGCAGCGAAATTTATTTTGAAATAATAAACGTTTTTGCTGCAGAGTAGTTTATTAATCGTCAACGACGCGTTTCGTCCTCACAACAGGGCATGAGGTTATCTACGTGACAGATGTAACACAAGAATTTTACCAAACAGAACAGTGGCAGGAGGAAAGTGATGTGGACTTATTTCGTGTTAAAGAAACTGTATAATAACTGTGTCTTGTAAGGGTTTTCCCTGTTTATAAATATATCTTTAGCACAAACTAAGTCCGTGCGGCCCCCCTCCCTTTTCCACTGTTCTGTTTACTGTCATGCAAATAATCTGATGATGCCCTGCTGTGATAGCGAAACACGTCATTAGGGATTAATAAACTACTGTGCAACCAAGACGGTTTTTATTTCAAAATAAAATTTCAGTGTCTGTTGTACGATCCACGTCATCGATAGGGAAAATTTTTACGCTAAATTGTTTTGGTAGATAATACGTTATGCAAACATCACATCACATGATGGAAACTACAACCCCATGTGAAGTGAGGAAAACGGTGAATCAGTATTGAATGCTACCACCATTGTTGGCAATAACCACTGCTGCAAGTCTCAGAAATGTGTCCAAAAAGCTCTGGATGTGTTATTGTGGTGAACAGTGAACGCCGCTTCCACATAGTGCCAAAAATAATTCTATAGTCCACGTAACGTTGGAAGTTGGCCGAGTTTTCAGCGGTTCTGCGCATCCCCCTCCATTACCAAACTGACAGCCAATAATGTTCATTCCCTAGGCGCGAGGCAGGTCGCATGTTAACGCAATGCTGCTGGCGCTCGGCCGTAGCTCCTCCCCTCCACGCCTCGCCTATCGCTCCGCCTTCCTACATGACGCCAACTATAGTGCAGCAGCAGGTGATGTATCTCGGGCCTGTCGTTCACCTGTCACCAGACAGAAATCGGGAGGAGGGCAAGGCAATAGTGTAGGCCGATGACCGACAAAGCGGCCTTGAACTTCGAGTGCCACATTTTGTCACCCATAATCCTGCTGCAATGTGGCACTTGAGAAGTCCTGGTTGGGGTGGTATTTCATTCCACTCCCAAATACCACCTCCCCCCTCCACTTTAGTCGTCAGCGAACATTTTATCTGACACAGTTGTTCCAATGAGATGATTTAAAATCCCAAGGCTTTGAAATGCCTGCTGGCCGAGTGGTCTGCGGCATGCCAGTCACGGTCTGCATGGCCGATGCGGTCGGGGGTTCGAATCCCCATCGGGCATGGATGTTTGTGCCGTCTTTAGTATAAGCTGGTTCATAAGTAGTTTGTAAATTTAGGGACTGATGACGCCCTAATTAAGTCCGATAAGCTCTACAAACATTTGAACATTTTGATTTGAAATGCAATCGACTGGTTGCCCCCATCGGGCATGGATGTTTGTGCCGTCTTTAGTATAAGCTGGTTCATAAGTAGTTTGTAAATTTAGGGACTGATGACGCCCTAGTTAAGTCCCATAAGCTCTACAAACATTTGAACATTTTGACTGGTTGCCATCACCTATGTCACCGACATTTCCGCCACCATCGACATCGCTCCATCCTCATCACCGATCGTCCTCATACAATGCACTGCGTTTTTGTTCGCCGATTTTATCTCCCTAATGTATTGTCACGTCTGCCACTTTCGTCTCCCTCTCACCATTTTTATCCTCCTTTATGTATTTTTCTTTGTTTATTTTCGTAAATTCATTGGCAGAAGAAAGGCTTATGAAGCTGCTGCCAGCCCTCCTTTCTTGTACTAAAATGAAACAACAATAAATAAAAGAACGAGGTTCAGAACTCAATTACCAATCAGCATGGCCCCCACATTCGATTGCGGGCCTCGGACCCAGACTCAGAGGTAGGCCCTACCCCCTGTCTTTTTTTTTTTTTTTTTTTTTTTTTTTTTTTTTTTTTTTTTTTAACTGTTGTGTGCAGTAGTTTGTAATTGCAAGTTTATATTTTAATTATGCCCTTTTTAGAATGCACTTTAACTTGGTATAACAAGGTATAAATATGAAACGGTAACAGTGGCGGACTAAGGCTGTCGGAGGCCCGGGACGGCGGCAAAACAAAATGAAATTCCCCCGCCCACCTGGATTACTATAAAACAGTAACTTTTGAGATTTGGAGGCCCTCCAGCATGAAAGGCACAGGACAATCTAAAAAAAGAGCTTTCGAGATTTGGAGGCTCCAGAACGAGAGGCGAAGGGAGGTCCCACCCAACCCTCCCCACCCACCACCCCAAAAAAAGTGCTTTCCAGGTATTTGGAGGTCCCCCAAACGGGAGGTCCGCGGGGTCCGTCCCCTCCACCCCTCCCCACTTAGTCCGCCACTGAACGGTAAGATTCATTTATAAAATTATTTTACTTAAAATTGAGACTTTATTTACAATGGCTACAGCAGGCCCGTAGTCAGAATTCGGTTTAGGGGGGGGGTGGGGGAATCGGACAATTATGACGTATATTCTAACTTGTGAAGCCTTACAACATAAGTTGAACTAAAGGCCCAGATGTATTTCAATAGAGACAATATTAAATTTTATTCAATAAAAATCTCGAAGGTGCAACTTCAGCATACTTTTCAATAAGTTCATCAGGAATTATGTGAATAGTGAGGCTTTTCGGGGTGGGGGGGACGATTAATCCACTTCATCCTTCCCTTGGCTATGGCCTTGGGCCACAGTAAGCCCTAGTTTAGCTTAACAGAACACTTGTTCGTACTTCTGGCAGACGCTGCGCCAATTAAGGCGGAATCGCTGTACACACATGAAAATATGATCCTCGCAGGTAGTTGGCGAAAAGAAAAAAATCTATCATTACATTACACCGAAAGCTGATCCATCAATTCCTTTTCAAGCCACCCCAGAAGTAACGTCAAACTGCTGCGCCAACGGCGTGACTCGAGAACGAATACCTAAGCGGTATGACAACCGGAGTAAAATGGGCAAAGGAACTAATTATATCATGTTTTTACAGCTGCTATCTATTCTACTTGGTATTTAATACTA
The DNA here is from genome assembly GCA_026315105.1 of Locusta migratoria. Classification (NCBI taxonomy): domain Eukaryota; kingdom Metazoa; phylum Arthropoda; class Insecta; order Orthoptera; family Acrididae; genus Locusta; species Locusta migratoria. Next base: position 61,762,031 of record CM048744.1, on the reverse strand, counting down.
GGAGGATCGCATGCAAGCTACTACGTACAAGAACCTCTGCGGCCAAATTGGCCCCATGCAGTTTTATTACTTATAGGACAGATTGTGAAAGATAATTCATTGTAACCATCATATGTACTTTTATTGATTTTTAACAATGGAAGGTCCAGATTGTAACGTTGAAAATATGATGATAGCTAGCAACTCACCATAAAGATGATCGCTTTGCTGCCAACAAACCCATATTCACATTCGCACAACTTGTAAATTTCGGCCATGATCTTCGTCAGAAAGGATCACAATCACTCAGGCATAACTCAGCCATACATGACCACCATCTCCAGCTGCCCAACCGTAATCAGTGCTGGAATGTATGTCATTGTTGCCGCATATTGAAACGACAAGGAGGCAACAGTTGGTTTTATTTCATACACAGTGTTACAAGGAAACATGCCGAAAATACAGAGAAACGCTGAGAGGGGCCAAATTGGCCCTGCGGTCCTTCTAGTTGGTAATCTTAATATTTAGGAATCTATTGGAAGTAGAACACTCTAAAACAGGGTGCACAATACTTTGGCCACCTTAGTTAATACACACATACAGTACCAACCAATGGCAATAACTAAGAGCATCAGTCGTAGTAATCCTTTAAGATAAGCGGTTTAACATCTACTACAATTGCCTGTAGAATCTTCTAAAATTTCGTCGAATGAAAAATATTCAACATGTTTTTTTCTAGTTTATGTTTAATTTCAGTAACCAAAAAATTGAATCATTTAGGGCTGGGCTCGGGCCCCATGGATCCACCCAGCCCCACTCTTGTGGAACACATGCCAGTCAACCAAAGTCATTGGATGCAACTCTGAAAAATTCTCGATAAAATCGACTTTAGCATTCTTGAAGTCCTATAATTACGTATAAAATCGGAAAAATTTCTACCATTCGTAGAGTTTTAAATTATTAATCAAAAGTTGGTAAGGTCGTTGCTGTGAATCTCGCCATTCTTGTTTATTCCTGGTTGTGTTCAAATACCTACACCAATTAAATATGAAATTTATCAAACATATGGTAATTCACTCAACAGTAATAGTAATTTTTCATAACAAATGTCTTTTTCTGTTCTGAATTTGCAATGTTTCATAAAAGGTTGTTGATAGTTATGGTTTAAATTAAAAAGAGGTCACAAATTATATTTTTCGCGCAATTCTGGATAAAACAAACCAGGCATCGCCAATTAATAGTGAATTTCAAATGTAATTTGTGGCTTTTTTTAAATTTTAACCGTAACATTATTAACAGACTTTCATTACACGTTGAAAATTTAGAATAAAAATCGTACATTTTTCATAAAAAATAACTATTACATTACTTACTCATATATTTTATGAGCGTTAATTTCACATGTTAATAATACAACAACAAAAATTAAAAAGTCAACAAGATACAGCGAGAGTGGAACTATCGTACCTACAATTTTCTCTATTGTCAATCTACCCACAATTTTATTTTATTTATATATTCATTTTTACGTTATCGATGAGCCATGGTGACCGTGTAAAATTTCGTCTCTTTGGCATTTACCTAAAGGTCCTCAAAGCCACGCGGGAAATACCATGCAGTCTGGGGTATGTGTTGTCCTTAGCATAAGTTACTGTAAATAGTTTGTAAGTCTAGGATCTGATTACCTCAGTAGTTTGATTCCTTAGGGATACAAACCTCTACACAATTTTTGAAGGGCCTCAAAAACTTTCAAGGTCGATTTTCTCAAGAATTTTTTGAGAGTTGCATCGAATGGCTTTGGTAGTTGCTACCTGTGTTCAGAACTTCACGTAACTTAAATTTAAATATATATATATACAATTTCTGATAACAGTGTGGTCTCCTTGTGAGATGAGCTGGACACATACTGCTGTCTGACATGCAAGCCGTCTGTTACAGACAATTCTATCGGAAATCCAACTGACAACCCGAGACTTAAACGTTGTTGACCTTTCTTTTGCAGGTTTCAACATAAAATTACATGTTTTCCGATACATTGCTCCACATGTTGAGGGTGTCTCATTAGAGCAGTTATATAATTCGTTTGTACATTAAAACAGAAAACAGACGTGATCTGAATCATTCGGCCAAGGTTTCGCGCATTTCAACATTAGTGTCTGCAGACAGCACGTGCAAACTTGTTCTGTACGCGACATTCCAGACTCACGTAACTTGGCGTTATATAACTTAGCCTATAACAACATGCTGCAGTTGGTCTCCAAGGAATGACAGCTCGATTTCCGCTATTAGACAGATGCAAGTTCTTCAAGTACTACTACTACTACTACTACTACCCACTTTCACTTACGTGACATATTTTTTGTTGTTGAAATCTCTGTTGCTTGTTGCTCTGAATACGAGTTAAGGTATTACCTCACAAACATTCGTTTGTTTCTAGAAACAGTTCATGCTACTTTTCAAAAATACAATAAATGCCTGTGTTCTAAGGATTCAACGTCATTAGTTCGAATATTTGGAAACATGCGTATGGTGTTACATCAGGTACAATCCTCTCAAAGCCTAAAACCGACGATGCGTTTTCTTGTAGACGAATATTAACTTCACTCAAACGCAAAATACGCCCACTGTCTAAACTGAAGTAGTTATGAAGACACGTTGCCCTGGTGTGACACCTGCTTTACACTTGTCTTCTAGGAATAGGAAAGAATATAACTACTTAATTTTACAGATTAAATATCACCCTTTCTTTCTTTAATCTAGCCACAGTAAAGAAAAAGAACTCGTACATTTTCATTGAATTTTATTTATTACAGTCAGTTTTAACAGAAACCCTGTAAATTATTGTATACAAAATATGTAGCCTATTTCCGTTTGAATGGTTAGTAGAATATCGTGTAAAAGTTTAAAAGTTTTAGCGTAACCTGAAGAGTCCGACATATTACATAGCTGGTTGTAAAACGCGGTGACGTAGCGTTACACTTTTGAAGTTACTTAAAGTTAAAAAGTGAAGTGGTTAATAAACGTGCTGAGTACATTCCTTTCGGCGAGTGCTCCAGTAGTTAACACGAAATCAGAGGGGGGGGGGGGGGGGAACGGTGTCGTCTATCGTTGATAATTTTTTAGGAGACTAAAAAAAATCTAGCAACTAACATTATCCAGATCGTTAAATAGTCTTAGGTTGTCGTTTTTGGAATGAAAAGGGAATAAATTGTGATATTTCTTTACTTTATTCGATTTTAATGGTAGAACATAACCTCATACAATGCTAAAACAACGAAGTTTGCTTCCTATATTTCTTTTCGCGATTATCGTTCATGACTTTTCACCGCTTCTATGTCGGGTCCGGTGTGGAAACCGAAGGGTCGCGAGTTCAAAACCCGACTGAATCTCGGATTTTTTCAGTCTGTGTTTTAACCCAGCCTTCACCTCTCAACGATGTGAGGAATCGCTAGAAATGACACGTGGTTCAGGTTCATGTTCAACTGTAGGTCCCCTTTCCCCGGTTGGATAAGTGGGGTAGGCTAGGGACTCGCAAGTCGCCAAAGTGGCGTCGAATTTAAAGACTCTCACCAGGTCACCAAGTCACAAGAAATTATTATTATCACCGCTACTATAATGTGACTTATCAGTATAAGCATTGTCCACGTTACTTACTCTCAGAGTTGAGAAAAATTCGTGCCTTCTTTGCCAATACGAAATGCACGATTAACAAATCATACGTTTCGGATTACTGATACATAGTGGTCCTGCTCGCAGCCGTTGAAAATAAAGGTTTGAAGGCATTTGCTCCTTGCGTGTTCTCAAATCAAATGTTCAAATGTTTGTAGAGCTATGGGACTTAACTACGGGGTCATCAGTACAAACTACTTATGAACTAGCTAATACTAAACACGGCACAAATATCCATGGCCGAGGGGGGGATTCGAATCCCCGACCGTATTGACCGTGCAGAACGTGACTGACACGCTGCAAACCGCTCGGCCACTGAGGTCGGGTGCGTGTTCTATAAGGCCTGGTATAAGTGTATAGTACTGCTAAAAATGGATGTCCATTCGGCTCAGGAGGTCTCTCTGGAGTTTACCAAGTGGGGTGGCGCAGTGGTAACACACTGGACTCGCATTCGGGAGGACGATGGTTCAAATCCAATTTGTTTTGGAGATCAGTGCGTAGATCTGATCGCTGGAGAGGTAAAAAAAAGTCCTAACCTGCAACATGTGAGTTCTAGTATTGAACATATTCAGGCACTGCACAGAGAGGTGAGGGAACTTAATGATGAGTTGATTCTTGTTGTAGCCAGGGACCCATCGCATTCCAAAATCAGACCCTCTCTCTTTTATTCCAAATGCAATGGCAAACATATTACCTCATTTTTACCTCAGGATGCTCAACATTTTCACAGAAACAACCATGTAAAAATAATGGAAAAGGGCTCTTCTGTAGAATTTCGAATTATCTGAATACCAATATTTCCTACCGTGGGCTAGTTTTGTCAAGACTAGTGTGGTAGTTTAGATATGGTGTTTTCTTCTTTTTTTTTTTTCCTTTTTTCTTTATTGAGTTTTAAAACCCCCACCAGGCAAGGCTGGCAGCGACATCGGCGCCGCTCTTCAGCCGAGAGGCTTCCATTGCCCAGGATACAAAAACATCAACATGGAGACAATAAACAGAGACAATGACGCACTTAATGGAGACACGTATCAGTGAATGTGAACTTTAAAAACGGAGCACAGAAAACTGCTAGTTAGCTTAAAATGTTTGCCACGGTGGCTAAAAACGGCTGAATGTTAAAACAACACGTAGACAGCGATGAAGAATGCAGACACTGTTTAATAAACACAAGCATCACTGGTTCCGCCGGTGATGGCGGTTGCGGTCACTAAAAATTCCAGATCACAATATCACAACACTGACACCAAAGGTTAAAATCACGCAGCTTGAAATGGTGAACCGAGACCCAACAGGAGAACAGCAATGGAAAGGAGGCGCGGAGGAGAGGGTGAAAAATATGGTGTCAGCAGCTCAATTTTTGTAAATTCTGATCAAGGACTGTTTTGTGAGAAACCCTTCAATTAGTATCAAAGTTGGCCACCAGATGCATATTTCTTCGCCACGGCGGAGTAGCCGAGCGGTCTAAAGCGTCTCGCTGCGGAGCGCGCGGTTGCTCGCCGTGGAGGTTCGAGTCCTACCTGGGGCATGGCTGTGTGTGTGTTGTCCTTAGGTTAGTTTATCTAGGTTTATGTAGTTTGTAAGCTACAGACTGGTGACCATGTAGTTTGGTCTGATGGATTTACAAACATTTGAACATTTTTTGAACATATTTCTTCTATTTTGTTCTCGTCGGCGTCTTCGGCGATCCTACTGCACGAATAGTGTTAGCGGAATGTAATAATAGGATGAAAGTTGTGCCAGTATGACCTTTCCTGCCGACCTCCCCCTCCAGATCTGTTACGTAAGTCAACGTTCTTGATCCCCACCTGGTGGCCAGTATGGGCACTAATTCCTTCGCAGCTTGTATGGCTCGTGCATTAACGCGCTAGCAGGCCTGTCAAGTTTCACCGCCATAATTATAGCCATGCAGGACGTGTTTACGCGGCTGCCATTGAGTTTGAGTTATGACCAGCCGGCACCTAGCGCAGCGCACTGGCGCAGACGCGCACGTCTGCATGTGGCGGATGATGCTCGCTCGCCCCACAGTCTAACACACACAGCCGCGACACTCACAGCTGACACAGTTGTTACCAAAGAGCTTAAATTTCATACGGCTACAGCGGCAACCTGCGGCAACTTTGCGGCAACCTGCGTAAACTCAGCCGCCATATTTCTGGTGGTCAGTAGACTTGAGAGTAGTCTATCTATAGCATATTGTTGTTGAGCTTGAATTGTTGTATTTTGTATTTAGTGTGTTTTGTGTCTCGTTTCCGCCGGTTGTCGTAGGTGTCGGTGGCCGAGTAGAAAGCGACCGACACAGGAATAAAGGATGCACACGTGTGCAGGTACGGAGGTGACCAGCCAGTGGGACAGCAGATACTAGAAACACTAGAGTAAATTAGAACAAGATATATATTTCGTGGAGTCTTGGTAATACTTAACTTTTACATAGTTCTTGACTTCAGAATGCTGATACATAGTTTAGATAGAGGCCTGCCTACTGATGATTCCTAGAGCCTATCCGATAGCCAAGTCTTAACTGGTGCCTGTCTGATTCCCAAGTGGCCGACGCAGCAGTCGTGGCCACGAGCGGAGTTGCAGCAGAGGGCGCTCGTGGCTGACGTCGTAAGAACGCCGCGCCGTGCGTGCATGGCGGCGCGCGGCGTAAGTAGGTGGCGCGCACTTCAGACTTGCGCGACACCACAGTGTGTATTGTCTGTACAATATTTGCTGCTAAAATATGCCTAAAGTGTGTTCAGCATTTAAATGCACAAATCGAAATGTTAAATGTTTTGTCTTGTTTGATCTGAGTCTGTCTATACTCAAAGAAAATTCCTGACTAATAGCACTTAGCTGCCTCAAGAGTGAATCTTCAGATGACCTATCCTGTAATACCCTTGAAGTGCACAGCATAAAAAAGTGCTTAGTTTTCTACCTAGTGTTGGTGTGGTTTCTTCTTCTGTCGCTCCTTCTTTAAAAATATTTCCATTTGTTGTTGACAATACTTGATCGAGCATGGTTGACATGCAACCAGTGCAAAGTGTGGAAGCAGTATTGACAGCCAGAATTTCTTCACAGGTATACGTCTGTGGTCTTTGCAACAAATATGTACTTATTTCAGCGTGGCAACAATGAAATTAATTAATAATATGTAATTTCGGTGTGTAATGTTTTTCTGGCAGCTGACGCAGGCACATTTTTATTGCAATATTCTATTGTCACTCCCGTCTTTGTAATCAAATTTCACGTTCCAAACGTAACATGTTTCAGCATGGTAACAAGGAAAGTTATTAATGACATCTTATTTCGACGTGGAATGATTTGTGTTGTGTTCTCACCTTCGGCTTTGTACTCAAATTCCGTCCAGCAAAGTTTACAACCAAACCCTTTAACAGCAATTTTACAGGTTTCGAGACTTAATAGGTTTAGAAAACACAATATAAGCGTATACTATACTTTACGAAAGCAGTTGTTACAAATCATTAACAGCAGATGAAGAGCCATGGTCATGATTGTTCGTCATAACAATTACTGTTCACTGTATGATTAGCAGCTCGTTTACACCATGTACTTGCATTAAAATCAACACAGGTATATCCGCAGCAGCGTTTTCGTTGTTACTGCAATTCTCAGCTAACCATTATATTTCGAAATGGAACTGCAATACTGACAGGTTGGTGATATTTCATTACCGCATTTTTAGGAAATTTACTACCAGGCTCGTCAATGCGCATATTCAAAAAAGTCTGACAGAACTTGATGCACATCCGTATTCTATAGTCAATCTTTATTTAAAACGTGGAAATGCAAATAGATAAAATTCTCGAGTGAGTGGGGCATACCAGCTGTTAGCCGATACCCCAAATAAAATGGCGGACGCCAATTCGGATTTCCTCAAACACGGCGGACGTATCGCCACTCTATGAAATTCAAGCTCGTTGGTTGTTACCAATTGACAGTTGCAGCGACACTAGCGCTCCTAGTGGTGGTCAAGGCGCCGTAAGAGAAATGTTCGTTTTAATTCCGTTACTAAACAGTTTCTGTAATTTTTGCGTTCCAAACATTAATAAAACATCGAGAAACATAAACAATAGTGAAATTAATGTAAAAACACTCGAATTTCCCTGATTCAGTGATACAATCAACAAATTATTCAAGAGGAAATACTTACGAATATGTTTATATTCTGTAGCTAACCCCGCGGAAAGTGAGAGAATACAAACATTAATTTCTGTTATGGTGTGTTTCTATATGACAGGACTTTCACTGACGTTTAAAAATTCGACTGGAGGTTAATGATACGAACATTTTCACACTTCACTCGTCTGTTATAAACACATATAGTTTTGAGTAGCCGCGGTGGAGTAACCGAGCGGTCTAAAGCGCCTCGCTGCGGAGCGCGCGGTTGCTCGCCGTGGAGGTTAGAGTCCTCCCTGGGGCATGGATGTGTGTGTTTGTCCGTAGGTTAGTTTACCTAGGTTTAAGTAGTTTGTAAGCTACGGACTGATGACCACGCAGTTTGGTCCGATAGATTTACAAACATTTGAACATTTTTAGTTTTGAGTACAATTATTTTTTATTATAAAACGAATGTCTTGAAGATTCTTGCCGTTTCTTGTTCAGATGTAGTAACATTTATGGAATTGGTATCTGCTTTGCTGAGAAACTGTCTTTTTGCTTTCGATGTTTTATTGTCACGTTCATTGCGGTTTGCCGATGATATAGTAATTCTGTCAGAGACCGCAAAAGATCTGGAAGAGCAATTGAATGGAATGGACAGTGTCTTGAAAGGAAGATATAAGATGAACATTAACAAGAGTAAAACGAAGGTAATGGAATACAATGTCAGAAAATCAGGCGATGCTGAAGGAATTAGATTAGGTAATGAGGCAATAAAAGTAGTAGATGAGTTTTGTTATTTGGGTAGCAAGATAACTTCAGATGGCCGAAGTAAAGTGGATATAAAATGCAGAATGGCTATGGGAAGAAAAGCGTTTCTAAAGAAGCGAAACTTGTTAAAATCCAATATTAATTTAAATGTTAGGAAGTCCTTTCTGAAAGCATTTGTCTGGAGTGTAGCATTGTATGGGAGTGAAACGTGGACGATAAGGAGCTCAGATAAAAAGATGATAGAAGCTTTTGTAATGTGGTGCTACAGACGAATGATGAAAATTAGATGGGTAGATCACGTAACTAATGAGGAGGTGCTTAACCGAATCGGGGAGAAAAGGAGTTTCTGGCATATCCTGACTATGAGAAGGGATAGATTGGTTGGACACATCCTAAGACATCAAGGAATTGTCAACTTAGCATTAGAAGGAAGTGTGTGGGGTAAAAACCGTAGAGGGAGACCGAGGGACGAACGCAGTAAGCAGATTCAAAAGGATGTAGGTTGCCGAACGTATTCTCAGATGAAGAGACTTGCACAGGACAGGGTAGCGTGGAGAGCTGCATCAAACCAGTCTGCGGCCTGAAGACCACAACAACAGCAACATTGTCACGTTTGTGAGGATTTCCCTTCAGCTACAGCTGTAAAAAGTGGCTGATCTGGTACATTTAATAACGTAAGTAATGCATTTCATATAAGTTTGTTATGTTCAACACTCACTGATTTGGCTGGGATTGTAGTGAAAAAAATACTAACGTTTTTGAGTAGAAAACCGGTTTCTTTCTGTAGATATTTGGGTCTTCTGTTGTTCATTAGGAATTTTTGCTCTTAATAGAAACTGAAATTCTTGATTAAAAAGTCATCGATTTCAAGATAATCTTAAATAAGCTGCCTGCAAAGTACCGTTTCAAACTTTACAATGGTTCTTAAGAAAGCCCATCAAGACAAATTTGATTTTCTTGTTATTACCTAATTTTATGGCATTACATACCTTCCCCGTTGTAAAAAGTATGTTAAAATCAATTTAAACGAGACTGTTCACAATCATCCGATATACCGGGTGATCAAAAAGTCAGTATAAATTTGAAAACTTAATAAATCACGGAATAATGTAGATGGAGAGGTAAAATTTGACACACATGCTTGGAATGACATGGAGTTTTATTAGAACCACATCTACCGCTATCGGGCCTTTTTTCTTCGGGGAACTGCGTGATTCTGGTTCTGTAACTGCTACCGTGACGGCTGAGAGGTACGCCGATATGTTACGGAATCGCATCTTCCCCAGCCTGGCTAATAAACGCCTGCTGGAACGTACGATTTTTATGCAGGATGGCGCTCCACCCCATATTGCTAGACGCGTGAAGATTTGTTACACGCGTCGTTTGGTGATGATCGTGTCCTCAGCCGCCATTTTCGTCATGCTTGACCTTCCAGGTACCCAGACTTCAGCCGTGCGATTATTGGCTTTGGGGTTACCAGAAGTCGCAAGTGTATCGTGATCGACCGACATCTCTAGGGATGCTGAAAGACAACATCCGACGCCAATGAACCTCCGGACATGCTGCACAGTGCTGTTCACAACATTATTCCTCGACTACAGCTATTGTTGAAGAATGATGATGAACATATTGAGCATTTTCTGAAAAAGAACATCATCTTTGCTTTGTCTCGATTTGTTATGGCAATTTTGGTTTTCTAATCAGGTGAAGCGCCATCTGTCGGACATTTTTTTTTTTTTTTTTTTTTTTTTTTTTTTTTTTTTTTTTTTTAATTTAAACCCGATGTCATTTCAAGCTTGTGTGTTAATTTTACCTCTTTATCTACATTATTCCGTGATTTATTAAGTTTTCAAATTTATACTGACTTTTTGATCACCCAGTAGTATTCAGAAATGTAGCTCGCCAGCGGCTTGGAGCGCTGCTGTCGTGGCGTATAACAAACATCACTGGAAGTGTCATGACTGTGTATGTTAGACTGTGTTGGTACTCGGTGCTGTGGGCTGCGTTCGCGCTCGGCTAGTTGTAGTGTGGGTGCTAGGAGCGGGCAGTACAGACACCGGTGGTCGGTATGTGCAGTAGAGGAGGCAGACAGGGGGAGAAGAGAAGGGTCGGAGACCGGCCGACCTTGCGCGCTCGCTACAACTCTGTGTGTTTGTGTCTGCAGGCTGTACTGGGGCTGAGTCCTATACACTGCACTCCCACCAGCTGCTGGGACGGTACACACGTCCATTTAGTTGCGCCGCACACGACTAGCCATGCGTGTCAGTGGCTAATGCTCTAGAAAAATTAAAATGGAACCATTTGAAAGTTTCGTGGATCACGCTGTGTGTTACGTAAAACCTCCACGCCAGTTCACTCACATAAGCAAATGATTCTCCATTGCAATAAGTAATCGCTTAATGAAAATTTCGCATGTATTTACAGTTTTCTGATTCTGCACGGTTATAATTGCGTTCCGATACCATAGGCCGTATGAATAAAACGGAGTATGTACTTTATACTCTGAATTCCAGAGAACATACTCAGCTTCGCAAGAATAAAGAGAGTCGGAGAATATACTTCAGCCGAGTATGTTCTCAGCGTAACAGGGAGTGGAAAGTTGCTCACAGCAGAGAATATTCTCCAATTTCATATGAATAAAACTACAGTAGTTTCTCACGACCGGAGAACATTCTCCGATTTCTGAAGTGAGCTCTTTAGAATACTTCGTGCTGAGTAACTTCTATTAAGGTTGCGTTTTACTGTGGTTTATAATAAAAATGACAACATCTTCGTTACTTATACGTAGTCTTTAAGAAAAACTGGGGGATCAAAAAAGTTAATGCAAATAAAAACATTTTGTTGGCGAGTAGCTTTCTTCAGAAAAATCGTGAGTGTGACACTTCAAGCATTTTATATAGTGACGAGAGTGATGTAAGAGGAATGTTTTCATTACCTTACCGACATAGAAATGGATTCAGTTGCGTGTTTTATCTATTTGTTTGGAGTGTTATTTACAGTTGTAAACAGCTACATAGCAAAATAATACTGTGGTTTTAAATATGTCTATTAGTAGGGCCTTATGATGTTAGTTCCAAGACTTCACACTTCCTATTACAAAATAAATATTGTTGCAATACCAGGTAGGCCTACTGAAGTATTGTTCCTATCCAATCCAGTTGGCCTATTTAAGATGCGTTTTCTGACTTCGTAATCGTAACTTCTGTTTTGTTAGAAATAAGTAAACACGACAGGAAAATTAATAACTGATTAATTACGTACCAATCAGCCTGTTTCTTGTAACAAAATCGCATGGCCTAACGTTTATGAGCAAACCATTGGTTGTCATATTTAACAAGGCCTATCTCATGTTAGAACACTTCGACAGCATTCCACGTTGTAACAGATGATATGTGATGCAGTCTTAAAATTTCGTTCGCAATTTGTGCTAACCCATCTTCATTAACAAAAAAGTTTCTCGCGTGACCAAAATTTTTTATCATCAGGAGAACATATTTTCGTAAGAAGTGCTCATTTAGTCTTAATAATATGCTCCTTCACAACAAACTAATATCTAAACATAGTACAGTTCTTGAACACGTAGATGCCTACTCCATATTTGCACAGTTAATAATTTGCCTGATTGGGCTAGTTTAAAGAAATATACGATTGAACAGCTGTTCTGTGGTGGACATGACACGCGGAGAACTTACTCAAGAAGGAGGGAAGGTGGCGAGAATGAACTACCTGCTCAGAGCATATGCTTCGAAGTCTTTTATTCATACGAAATTGAGAACTAACTCAGAGAAAGTTCTTTTGCTCTGAGAATCTTCTCTGGAGCATGTGCTCTTTTTTATTCATACGACCCCTTGTTCTGATAGCTAGGAAATCTTTTGTAGACTCATTCAATGTTTGACTCGAAAACTTTTATATAGTTTCAGCTACATTTCAATTGCAGTAATTAGTAACCTCCGTCATTGTGATCAGTAAATTAATAGGCTGTTATACATTTTCAATACGAGATATGATAGTCAAGCGCACTGTTACGAATTATGAAAACGTAAATGGTTTACTGAGATTCACAAAAACACGCGCGAAAAAAAATCGTTGACGCTTATTTTTTACGAAACATTGTAAAAGAGAGGAGAGAGAAGAAAATCGTGTGAAATGAAAACTAGAAACCCCTGTTAGAAAATAGGAGGTTCGATACTAGCAACGGTCATAGCAGCGGAAGATTGTCAGGTAAATCTACGTGTTAACAGAGGAGCAGATGTTGGACAGTTTTATTAATTCTAATAACTTCGTACTTTGATGAGTGCCGAATCTTGCAACAGCTACACTCTCAATGAATCCCTTACATATGAACTGTAAACGGCAATTTCTAAGCCTGTAAGGAGAAGGAATAAACCGCGTGCAAAGAGCGAAATCTATGACTGACATCTGCAGTCGAAACAAAAAATAAAAATCATCGCACGCCTTATCTAACTGGCAGTTTACACTTCGGAACAGATGTTTCATAGGAGTTCACACTACGTTTTAAAATATGCAAATGGGTCACTTCATTCTGTAGTGCCGCGGTGGAGTAGCCGAGTGGTCTAAAGCGTCTCGCTGCGGAGCGCGCGGTTGCTCGGCGTGGAGGTTCGAGTCCTCCCTGGGGCATGGGTGTGTGTGTTTGTCCTTAGGTTAGTTTATCTAGGTTTAAGTAGTTTGTAAGTTACGGACTGATGACCACGTAGTTTGGTCCGATAGATTTACAAACAAACAAACAAACAACATTCTGTAGACGCTCTTTATGTTTTAAAACGAAATACATTTAGAAAGAAAAAAATTACGTACAGTAAACATAGTTGCAAGTAACATAAGAGTATTTTGTTCTCTCTGTGTCACGTGACATTTTTTTAATTTTTTTTATTATTGAAAAACGTCCATATTTATCTATTTATTTATTTACTTTTAAGCATGAAAATCGCTGAAGTAGATTTATCCCTTTTATCATAGTAGACGGTCGGTCAATTCGAGTATGGCACGTTCGAACAAGCAATGCAGTTCTCGGAGCGTGATAAACAACTATACTGAAATGTATCGGACTGGGGGTTGGAACACTTGCGGGGAGTGACACTTGCGGGGAACCCGGGACCCATGGGCGGCTAATGGCTTTTCCTGGGAACAGGCACACCAAGAAGTCTAGCACTGCTGTTGTCACGTTTCCACACTGTCAACATAACACGAAACTCAATGAAATTGCACAACCCTTTGCAAGCTAACGCGATTAACAACGTTATACCTCGTGTGTAAACAATTAAAGGTTATGAGTGTCACTGGAAAAATGCATAAGTAACACCTGTTGTTTGAGTCTTGAAGATGACCTGAAATTAACCGAAATCGATATCTCATAATAAACATAAGGTGTAGCTGTCTATATTTCGTAATGCAATTCCTAACATATTTAAAAGTTGCTCAAAACCACCTACAAAATCCTTTGTAATGAGATTGTATATAATTCCACGATGAAATTGTGTTTTAGTTATTTGTAGTAATACACCCAAAGTTCTGCCCTTGCGTTTAGTGCCTCGATCAGCTGTTTATTTTTTAGAGGTATTAATAGGGACAGGAAAAATTCGCATTTGCAATAAATGCGAATATAGATGCGAATTCTGACTCAAAATGTAGTAAATCCGAAATTGCCATATATGGCATTTTGGTGTGAAACACTGTTTAATCAGAAATATTGCGAGATAACTTTATTTTCTGTTTTTAAATATGTACAAAGTAAACAGTAGGTACCGGAAAAATTCGCATTTTTCAATGGGAAATATAGGCCCATGCTGGACGGGCTGTTAACCGGAGATAACGATTACCTCTTGCTGATTTTCTCACTGGACGACCTTTGCCTTGCGTGGAGTAGGGGTGGTGTATCCCTAGTTCTGGAACACTCTGTTCACTACCTGCAGCGTCCGGGTCTCCCAGCAAGTGTCTACACATTCCCGTTCCCCACAAGTGTCACTCCCCGCAAGTGTCACAAACTCCCGGACTGTCACGAAAGCTCGCCCGTATTCCCGTTGCAGCGAGCAGATGCAGACTTGAGGCGCCTATGGCCGGCATTACACTGTAATAGGTCTTCGTCAGAGATCTTCTACAGTGTGATACCGGCCTACCGCCAGAACTGTAGCTGCAACCCGGACCCCTGACTCACAGCACGCGCTCTGAGACACGGCGGACATTCCAGCACCCGCTACCTGACAGGCGGCCTCGGCATTCCTGGAATATCGCCGACGGTTCAGCGGCCGCGGCGCTCTAGCGCCTCTGGCAGCCAGCATACTGATCTGCCACCAGAGGCACGACATCCGGTGCGAATCCCAACTCAGCTGATCAAAACCAGACGGCCACCCCTTCTAGTGCGGAGTGGACCACTAGACGTCTCCAGGTGCCGTGGCGGTAATTATTGTGCCGTCAGTTCAGAAGCAGTAATACTAGAATGACATCACTAACTGTGTTATCGTGTTACTGGATATCAACTGACTAACAAATCAGGGATATCATTATAAGTAGAAATTTATACACCCTGAGACTGGGGAATCAAACCTGGACCTCCATGATTAGCAGGCAGATGTCTTACCGCTAGACCACCGCGTCACCAGCGATTAAGGCGCCTCGGAATAGTCTAAGCACTATTTCTTTTGTGTCTCGTTTCCGTCGTAGGAGTCTGTGGCCGAGTAGAATGAGACCGACACAGGAAGGTACGAAGGTTAGCAGCCAGTGGGACAGCAGAAACTAGAAACACTAGAATAAATTAGAACGAGATATATATTGCACAGAATTTATACAATACTTAACTGTTACATAGCTCAGTACTGCAGAATGCTGATACATAGTTGAGCTAGAGGCCTGCCTAGTGCCTGTCCGATAGCCAAGTCTTCACTGGTGCCTATCTGATTCCGAAGTGTTGACCGGTTCCTATCTCAGGCCCAAGTGAACGTTGTCGTTCAGTGGTGGCCATGAGCGGGATAGCAGCAGAGGGCGCTCGTGGCTGACGTCGCAAGAACGCCGCGACGTGCGTGCATGGCGGCGCGCGGCGAAAGTAGGTGGCACGCACTTTAGACTTGTGCGACACCACAATTTCCCTCCAGGTCACAAACTTTAATTCAGCTTCTGTGTTCCTATGAAACATTGTCACATCTTCCAAGGCTGTCCATGCGGCGGACAGATCGGAACATTCCTGCCTTTAACTTCAGGCTAAGGTGATACGAATATCACTATAAGCAGTTTCAGGGTGTATACATTTCTATCATAATGATATTCGTATCACCTTAGCTTGAGGTTAAAGTCAGGAATGTTCCGATCTGTCCGCTGCACCATTTATTAATGTCCATGAGAATTTCATTAGCCGACCTTCCTAAGGCTATATGTGATTGACTATTTATTACAATGTTTGTGTCATCTGCAAATGAAGCAAACTTCACATCCAATAATGTTGCGGATGAAAGGTCAGGGATATATACAAGAAAAAGCAGTGACCCTAAGATGGAACTACAGGGGACCCCTCAAGTTGTTAGTTCCCAATTTGATGAGGCCTGATAGTTCAGTATACATATCTTTCCTATTGGCAACCTTTTTTTCCTGTTAGAGATATATGATTTGAACCATTCTGCAGCACTTCCTGTTACACCATAATATTCTAATTTGCTCAAAAGAATATTGTGATTTACACAGTCAAATGCCTTTGACAGATCACAAAATATACCAGTGACCTGTAATTTATTGTCTAATGAATTAAGTACATTCTCACTGTATGTGTAGACAGCCTTATCAATATCAGAACCCCTTAGAAATCTAAATTGTGACATGGATAATATTTTATTAGTGGTAAGATACTAAGATGCTGCATTTCCAAGGTGCTATTCCGCTGCATGGAGAGACTTGGCAGATGTGACGTGGAGGGAAATCGTGCTTAGACTAGTCCAAGGTGCTTTCATCGCTAGGGAAGCGGTGTTGTAGCGGGCCGGCCGCGGTGGCCGAGGGGACTGAGGCGTTCCAGTCACGGTCTGCACGGCCACTACGGTCGGGGGTTCGAATCCCTCCTCGGGCATGGATATTTGTGCCGTCCTTAGTATTAGTTACTTCATAAGTAGTTTGTAAGTTTAGGGACTGATGACCCCTAGTTAAGGCCCATAAACTAAACAAACATTTGAACATTTGATTTGTTGTAGCGGTAAGCATGGAGCATGGAGTTCCGGGTTCGATTCCGGGCCGCATCACAAATTTTAATTCAATGCTTCACCTTTATCACTAATGTCTCTCACAAATCAGGGATATTTCAACTCCTCAAAAGCTGCCCCAGACGACTGCTGCCAGTGTGACTGTGAACTGTGAACTGGGAACGCTACTTGTTGCGCAATAAATTACTTATATAACTATAAAAACATGCCGACTGATGTAGCAGAAAATTTTTGTTGCGTAATTTTGTGTGAGCGCTAATTGCGCTCGCGGTGGTGTGTAGGAATCAAGAGTCTTGGAGGCCAGTGTGACATACCCAGTGGCACTTCTCTCGTTGGACAGCAGCGTATGTCGAGGTCTCTGGCTGACGCAACATGCAGTCACCACAAGCACTGGCTGTGGCAGCCTTAGTCACGAAGCTTCTGGAACACGGGCGGATTCATACTTCCGTTGAATTCTTCTTTTAAGGATTTACGAAGGACTCCCCGTGCCTACAAGAAATCAATCATCCGTAAGGAATTAGCTGCCATACTTCTTGGCAAGAAAGCGTTGTGGCTGGTACACCAGAATATTTTGCAGCTCTTGTTTGCATAATGTACTCAGCTTTAATTCCCTCTGTTTACATAGATAATCCAGTAATTACGTAACAAGTGGCATAAAACTGGTCTGAGCAGGAATGAAGTAACTCAGTGCAACGCAATACGTATTTCATAATTACCCCCACGTGTTCTAAGCAAAATGCATCGTTATTACGTAAAACCGTTTGTTTTGGGATATCGGTACCAGACATCGAAATTCGAAAGTGAATTATAACCGGAGCTACATTTTAAGTTCATGTCCTTCATTTATTTCATAATATTAGCTGTACCATTTCTGACATTCATTGTCCATAAACCACATGTCCCGTAATACTAGTCCAATCTATTTACAAAAGTCCAATAATTTTCCACCTTCCTCGTTTCTTCTCCTCCACATTTCCACTGCCGTTACCTCCTCAGACCCTTCTCTTTCCGCGCCCATGAGTGCATTCAGATCGTTTCGATGATCTTCTGTCGCATTACTTGTTTCCGCATTCCATCCTGAAACTCGTCCTCCTCTTTAGCATCTCACTTAGTGAATGAACGCCGCGGCGGAGCGGCCGAGCGCATTGAGGCGCTATGCTACGATACGCGAGGCCGTTCCCCGTAGGGGTTCGAATCCCCCCTCGGTCATGGATGTTTGTGCTTTCTTTAGTATAAGGTAGTTTACAAGTAGTTTGTAAGTTTAGGGACTGATGATCCCTCAGTTCAGCCCCACAACTAATTGAAAAAAAAGTTAAAATGCTGCCATAAACCACGCATTAAGAAGTAGAATCTTATGTTACATGCATTACAATTACATAATGAGAGTTTGTCTTGAAGGTGACGGCGCTCAAATATTCCAGATTTGTTGATCCATTACTCGAAAATAAGAAAACTTTGCGATTTCTAACGAACTACACATGTAACTTTAAACTCTTATGAAATTCTTCTCGCTGACAACGTCCACATAATAATAGAAGGGAAAGTTTGGTCGCGTACCAAATTTTCAGTTTCATGCGGTGAAACTTCAACATCTGCCGTGACGTTTTGATATATCATTTTTTATCTACTGACTCTGTTCCCAAAACAATCTGCTTACAGTATCTACATATATCACTTAATGAAAGATCAAATTATATTACTGCATGGCAAATAGGTGAGTAGACATGACATGTTCTGCATACAATGACAGGTAGGAAAACTTTAATTTCTGGCAGGGAAAGAACACATTACCGGATTCGGCTGGGACTTTATACTGGTTCTCTACACTCGCAGCCCATAAGCTTAAGAAACATTAGAACATTCAATACTCGCAAATGATCTAGTGGGTCGGCTGAGTAGCAGTTCGCACCTTTTTGCCATGCTTTCCTGGTCTGTGGTAAGGATGGGTGAATCTAGGAGGAACAGCATTACTAGGACTGTTTAGTAGCAAAACGCGAATGAGTAAGAAAAAATTTCCGCAATGTTCCAATAAAGCTCTAGTTAGGCTATTTGCCGACTGCATAGTATTCTCGATTAAAAATTCAGTCGTGATGTTGCCGAGAGATATGAAATGTGGGAAGAGCAGATTCGGCTTCGGTTTACTGGGATAATTTCGGGAAGATGGTGTTCATCTGTAAAAGGGATCGACTATACAACACTAATGTATGTATCTCTCTAAGAGGTAAGTACCACAGGAAATTATTCCATAACCTATAACTGATTGGGAATAAGTAAAACATGTCAGGCTACTGATTCGTTTGTTTTGAAGAGTATAATTTATCCGAAGAGCAAGGAGAATTCTTCATTCCTGTTCATGTGCTACATTAATTGCGATTTTATTCGCTCTACAGAATATACGATGCAGTGCTTTATCAAAAATTTCCAGAGAATCACTTAATATTTGTTTGGAAATCATTAAAAATCTCAACATTTCTGTGCCCCTAATGCAATTTTCATAACACTAGTACCGTCTGCAAAAGCTATCAGTTCTGTCTAATGTTAATTTGAAAGATAATAAGGATCACAGCTTCTTCGGTAGGCTATGTCATTACGACCCTTTCAGAGGTTTTAATTTTGGAGCCTCCCACTCGTTTCTTTGAGAAAGACAGAAAGGATCCTAATATTAATACGTAACCACAAAAATTGAAGTACTAATTTCTATTATTAACTATACGGGGCCAATGAAATTTATAGAATTCTAAAGGTACTTTGTCGTAGACGGACAGAAAATAAAAATAATAGGTGTTCTATAGGTATTAACAGTAGTAAAAGGATGTTGATGCTTTCATACCTGTAACGCTGATGTTACCTTCCGTACCATGCATTGAAATCTCCAGTAGTAATATGTGAGCATCGAAAAGCGAGGTGCTACCAACTTCTGTTTACTGATCAGTTGCAATGTGTGGAAAGACACACGACAGCAGTAGCATTAGGTTGAATCGCATTTCCGGAAGTTCAGTTCAAATGGTTCTCTTGAAGTAACACATGCGTACACTACAGTTCCACAGCTGCTTGGTCTATGATGTCAGCAGAGCAAATAAAAATATTGTAGTAACGTAGTCTTTAATAAAAATGTGTAACGGCATAGTTATTTCGCTTACTTCGCTTGCCATGTTGTCAAAATTTTACTCGACGTCTTCCTGTTAAGTAAAACGAATTGTGACCTGCTTCACGGGAGATGTCGAATACAGTCTCGCAAGACACCACAGAAACACAGTTTGATTGGACGCTGCTTGTAAGGCCATGCATCAAAAGATTCCGGAGATGAAGGCACGTAGAATGCATTTGACTGGCCCTGTCTATAGCACTTGCTACTTCGTGAGAATAAAGAACCAATAGTGTTGAACAATAATGATGCTTTCTGATTCCGCGTTGACTCTGTGTTAATAAATAGCTTTCCTCAAAACACTTAATAATTATGTTCAGTGCATATGCGGTATCCGAAAGAACAAATTATTTTTAATCTTATAATGGCCGCGCGGTCCAAGGCGCTGTGCAACAGATTGTGCGGTTACTTTTGCCGGAGGTTTGTGTCTTCCCTCGATCATCGGTCTGAGTGTTGTCTTTAGTGTAAGTTTAAGTAGTTTGTATCTTAGCAGTTTGGTTCCTAACACACATTAATGATGAAAGTTAAAATTATTTGCTGGAATTGGATTGACAAGCGGTTGTCCTGATTATGAGGTAGTTACGTTGACAGTGATCAACACGGATTTCCAAACCCAAAGCAGAATCAGGATTCGGGGGTATAACGAATGTCATTTCGGTCATGATCTGCCTGGCGAAAGACTTTCTTTTTGCCTTAACACCACGTCCTGAAACAGGTGTTGTGATTTCGGGCGGTAATGTATTTTCCTCTCGTAGCTTTGTAGTAGGCTTACGCATTGTCGACGGATGATACGAAATCGGCAACTTTTACCTGCTGCTGGTAAACCAAACATCCGAACTCGTCAACTTCATACCTGCTACGGAGAGAGTGTATTCCTGTTCACCCTCCACCTTGCCTGTCGCCAGGTCTGGTGAAGCGTGACGTCAGCGGGTGGGTATTATGCTTACTTTCTGCAGGATGTGTGCTGTTGTTTCTCAAGTTGTGCACTCGCATAGAAGGAAGGTTGCTTCGGGTTCAATGTTCGTTCTGCAATTATGTGAAAGCTGTTATGCCCCATGTATTCACCTTTAGTTCACAAGAAGTTTGTAAGTTTAGGGACTGATGATCCCGCAGTTAAGTCCCTTAAGCTTGCCAAACATTTGAATTTGAACCCGTGATCTCTCGACTTCCAGTCGAGTGCTTTGTCTCGCCCACCATTGTGCTCTGGGCCTCTCGTCTTGGGGCGCCTCCCAAAGGCCTCGATAGTAGCAGATACTTTTTTTCCCCTAGCGCACTTGGCCTCTCTCGTTCTGGGGCCTCCAAAAGCTATTTCTCTTAGACCGTCCCGTGGCTCTAAAGTTATTTTTTTATAGTAATACATGTATTTGCAAGTGGACGGGGGGCCCTGATATTGTATTGCCGCCTCCCCGGGCCTCCAACAGCCTTAGTCCGCCACTGGATAGAGTGCGACCATTCCTGACACGCAGTCTCCAGACTGCTTCGTCGCTCATCGGACTGCATTCCTGCCTTCGCCTCCCTGTGCTCCCGATCTCTTATGGAAACGTCTGGTCGATAACTGCGAAAGCACCCGCTGTTAACCGACGTGAACAATATGTGGAAGCAGCGTGGACTGCAGTGCCGCAACAACACGCCCTGCTTCCATCACCTTCCTCACTCCATAAGGCGCCGTACTTGCAGTCACGTCTCCTTTGTACAACGTGTTGCCTCCCAAACAAATTTGGCTGCAATATCTGCGGTGGTTCTCGGTGTTGCAGCGTTGCGCCTTGGTGTGGGACGGCTGCCAGCGAGCACGTGGCAGAGAGTGTGGGAAGCCGTGCCGTGCCTGTAGTAGGTGCTGGCTGGCTGGCAAGCGCTGCCGCAGACGCAGTGCAGCGAGGCCAACGGGTTCTGCCATGACCCCCCCCCCCCCCCCCCCACCACCACCTCGCTGCGCTTCGCAGGCGGCCAAACAGCCCAGAGGCGTCGTTCACTGCGTCTGCCGCTGCGCCTGGCTCCCACGCCACCCTCACAACCGTCGCTCCAGCCGTGTTCAAATGTTCGTAAACCTGTCGGACCAAACTACTGTGGTCATCAATCCCTACACTTAACACTCCTGTAAACCCGAGCTGAACTGTCCGCCATTTTTTCCCCAAGCTGTAGTAGTTGCCACGTTCCGGACGAGCTCTCGCGTTACCTCGCGTTTCATTGAACTCGCTCACGCTCGCAAACTACTCACTGTATGAACGTTAAGAACTACACTACATTTTCATTTTAGTTTTATTCATGGCAATAATTTATAAACAGCATATACTGATAGTTTACGAATATGCACTTTCTGGCGACGTCACGGAATTTTCGACATGCAAGGAAGTTTTTTTCTGTTGAAGTTAGGTGAACACATTAAGCGAATGAAATGTTCAAAATACATCAAATTTTCATCCTCCCCAAACAGCAACTTTGTGAGAAATGGCCGGCCGCGGTGGCCGAGGAGACTAAGGCGCTCCAGTCACGGTCTGCACCCCCACTACGGTCGGGGGTTCGAATCCCCCCTCGGGCATGGATATTTATGCCGTCCTAGCTCGTAAATAGTTCATAAGTAGTTTGTAAGTTCAGGGACTGATGACCCGGATGTAAGTCCCATAGACTAAACAAACATTTGTATAACATTTTTTTGTGAGAAATGTATAACGTGAGATAATGTTAGTTAAATATGACGCATTGGGTTCCGCCCGCTCGACTAGTAGTAATACGTCTTCCGCCTCCGTAGCTCAGTGCCAGCATCACTGATTACCACGCAGGAGGCTCGGGTTAGATTCCCGACAGGGGACTGTGTGTTCTGTGTTGTCCTAATCATCATCATCTCATCATCATTGGCACGTAAGTCGCCCACGCGGCGTCAACTAAAAAGACGTACACTAAGGCAGCCGAACAAACCTGCAACGGATCTCCCGGCCAAGAAAGCCATACGCTCGTTTTCATTTCCATATTCCATATTAGAGCTCCTAACGATTAGGCACATGTTGTTACTGCATAACATCCATACCTGAAGATACTGGTACTGACTTCTTTTAACACATTAAATTTAATAGTTTCAAACTACAAGAGTGCTGTGCCTCTAAATAATATTCAATTTCAATTTTTTAGTTACATAAAAAGGATATTCTAAATATCTCAATACAGAGTGCTTTATAATGTGAGGAAATGAGAACAAGTCAGTTCGTTAGCTAGTGAAGAGATCCTTGCTATCTGTCATTTTCAAGTATTCTCACATAAAATTCTCATTAGATCTAGTAACTTCCGTTCTGTTACTGCTAGGCGTTAAACTGAAGGAAATGTAACTATTACGTTTTGGAAACGGGTGTAGTGGCTCTGAAACACAATGGACAAGAAGCAAAGAAAGAAACATTTGTTAGTGACGAAGGAATATCTGCAAATCGAATAATAAATCACTAACTTTACTCTTTTTCATTCTACAACTATATATACACCCTTGAATAACGCGACAGTTAATGAAGTTTTTCGTAGTAACCATGTGGCAAAATACTCCCCTCTTTGCATGTTATCATTTGTCAAAATATCATTTTGATACCTCTAACCGTGTATGAGATACGCAATGATTCATTCGGGCCTTATCACCATCGGAAATGAATGCGCTAAATAAAATAATGTTTAGCGGCATGACTGAAAGGTAAAGATCTCCTCCGAAGTCGAAAATAAAATTCAATCCATTAGAAAAGTTTCACCCTCAGCAATGTATGGTGCAACATGCACCAAATGGAACACCATAGCAGCTTCTATTTTTTACTGCAAACTTTTCCTAACGTAGCGCAGTCTCTTATTTCGAAGCCAATATCTTATTAACTATGACTATTAACAAAATGATGAGCATTTCGACACAATGCAGACACATAAAGATTTAAGTAACGGAAAAATTAAATATTTCTACGTATTAGTTTTTGCGAAATCGTTTGTGTAAGATGGCAGGGCATGCGCCTCTACGCTGTTAGTGCAGCGCGATTCCACCATGTTGGGGAAAACATGGCGGACGATTCAGCCTGGGTATTTAGGAGCTCTACCCAGACTTAAACTGACGTACTACCCGCCCGTTTACCTTACATTTGCCGAAGGCAGAACGCGGAACTAAGCTTTGTTTAAGACCGAATGGAGTCGAAGACGTCCGACAATACGCAACTGTACACGACCGACGCGTGTGGGTCGACATTGTACAGTCACGTTTTTGTAAGTGCGGTTGCGTATTCTTACCGTCTGCTGAAATGGAGAGGCAAGGCGCCAATATACGTATCATAGAGTACGTTCAGGTGGAAACATTCTAATAAATAATGTTGTTCAGTTGGCCCTCTTTCCAGAGTAATTATACAGACTTTTGGGCAAGATTCTAAAGCCGTAAAACACAACGTCTATTTCAGTGGCTAGCCTATCGCAATGGATACCTCGTCTGCCTAACGTGCAGCTGGTTCAGGTCTTGTTATGTGCTTCAACATTCTTTGTTTCATGTCTTTAGATAAAGAACTTTGAATTCAATTTTATTGATAATTACATAAAATTGCGACCTCCCTCCACAACCGAGATATTAGGTCCTGTTTTGCCATTTAATATTCAAATTAATTATCTTTTAAAGCCCCCCCGCCATCAGACTGGCCAAAATTACTCATTTGTTTCCCCCCCCTCCCCCCCCCCCCCCCCGAAATTTCAATGACGCAGTTTGCGTCATAAACCCCCTGTGGGCGCCTCCGCTTTATTTATTTTTTATTTTATTTTATTTATTTATTTATTTATTTTTTTTGTCAAAATCATTTTTCAAGTTATTGTAAACATTGTACCAAATCTTTTTGTCATTAAATGTCACTTTTATTCCTGTCATTCTTTACGTGTTTGGATTCTTTGTGTCTATAATTTATCTTTTATATATTAACTGCGATTTAATAATTTTATTATGATAAAAAACAGTCGTTTAAAATAACTGAGTAAAATAGTCATCAAAGTAATTTCGATACAGATTTGAAAATGAAAAATTGTGCAGGAGGTGATGAGGTTCGAGCCTATACACCTACTCACAATAAGGAGACAAGCGATCCACTACTCAAAAACAACCTACGCTTTCGCATTCTGTGACAAAGTCGTAGACTACCAAATTAAATTCCGACATTTGTTTTTCAGCGAAGAGTTCTATTGTTAATTTCATACGCTTTAGTCTAGAACTATGTATTAACTGCAAATGTTTGTGAGCTACACGCCAGACTCAAATTAATAGATCGCAAAACAAGAGTTCCATTTTAATTTCATACGATTTGCTATAGAAGAATGTATGCATAACAAACGTATTAAGGGAGTTCGGTTCAGTTATTCGATAGTAACACAGGTTTTTGTTATTTAATTTCACATGTAGCGTTGTTCTGTAAACGCGCTGCTGCATTATTTCACCGTAAAACTACAGTTTATATTCTTGTTGTTCAATTCGAGTGTTTTCTGTATGAGAATGAATCAACACAGAAAGTACATCTGTTTTATCTGCTGTACGTTCAGTTCAGGAACCGTGTTAAATTTTATCTGAGAGTGGTTATACCGATGGCGCGTCATTCCAAACGACCAACAGCAGAGCACGTCAACAGTTCTCAGCGCCGTCAGCTAAAACTGCAAATGTAAACTGAAATGTAATGCACTAAAGCCAAAACAGACACACACACACACACACACACACACACACACACACACACACACACACATGCCCGAGGGAGGACACGAACCTCTGGCGGGAACGGCCGCCCAGTCCGTAGCATGACGCCTTGGACCGCGGGGTCATTCCTCGCGGCACTGTTCCTTGTCTAAAGCCCGTTTTACAGGGGCACGCAGAAGTGCCGCATCAGGACGTAATCCGGAATCGACTAAAGTCCGGAGTAGTTTTGGAAGGAATGGACACCATGCATCCTGCAGGCCTTCTGGGCAACATGTTGCAAGGCATTGCAAATATACTCAATACTATTCATGTTCAGGGAATTTGGTGGCTGGCGTTGTTGTTTTTACCGGGTGATCAAAAAGTCAGTATAAGTGTGAAAACTTAATAAATCACGGAATAATGTAGTTAAAGAGGTAAAAATTGACACACATGCTTGGAATGACATGTGGTTTTATTAGAACTAAAAAGAAAAAAAAAGTCTTCGAGTAACTGCGTGATTCTGGTTTTGTAACTGCTATCGTGACGGGTGAGAGGTACGCCGATATGTTACAGAATCGCATCATCCCTAGCCTGGCTGATAAACACCTGCTGGAACGTACGATTTTTAAGGAGGATGGCGCTCCATTCCATATTGCTAGACGCGTGAAAGATCTCTTGCGCGCGTCGTTTGGTGATGATCGTGTGCTCAGCCGCCACTTACGTCATGCTTGACCTCCCAGGTCCCCAGACCTCAGTCCATGAGATTATTGGCTTTGGGTTGTATCGTGATCGACCGACATCTCTAGGGATGCTGAAAGACAACATCCGACGCCAATACCTCACCATAACTCCGGACATGCTTTACAGTGCTGTTCTTAACATTATTCCTCGACTACAGCTATTGTTGAGGAATGAGTGTGAACATATTGAGCATTTCCTGTAAAGAACATCATCTTTGCTTTGTCTTAATTTGTTATGCTAATTATTGCTTTTATGATCAGATGAAGCGCCATCTGTCGGACATTTTCTGAACTTTTTATTTTTATTTTATTTTATTTTATTTTATTCTATTTCTTTTTTAATTTTTTTGTTCCAATAAAACCCCATGTCATTCCAAACATGCGTGTCAATTTTTACCTCTCTATCTACATTATTCCGTGATTTATTAACTTTTCAAATTTACACTGACTTTTTGATCACCCGGTACTCAGAAGAGAGTTCCTGTAGCCACTCTGTAGCAATTCTGAACGTCCTCCTGGAATTTCCCAAGTCCGTCTAAATGCACAATGGACATGAATGCATGCGTATGAACAGCCAGGATGCGTAAGTACGAGTCAAATGTCACAGTCGTATCTAGACGTATCAGTCCAGCTGCACGCGCCCCACATTATTACAGAGCTTCCAGCAGCTTGAAATGTCCGCTGATGACATGCAGGTTCCTCGGATTAATGAGTTGTCTCCACAGCCGTATCCGCTCGATACAATAATAAACGAGACTCTTCAGACCAGGCAACTTGTTTCAAGTCATCAACAGTCCAATGTCGGTGTTGAAGTGCTCAGGCGAGCCGTAAGGCTTGTGCCGTACAGTTAGCAAGAGTAGACGATTGGGCCTTCGTCTCCGAAAGTCCATATCGATGATGCATGGTTCGCACTCTTGTTGCTGGCCCAGCCTTGAAAACCCATAGTAATTTGCGGAAGGATTGTACACTGCCAGAGGCTGAAAGAAGTGAAAAGTGGCAGATAAAAATCCTCTTACCTTCCGTGGATCGTACACTCAACCTTTGGATTCTTAGTCTGGCGCTCCACTACTGTACTACCGAACCATTTAAGATGAATCTTACTGGAGTTAAAATATTGATTCAACAACATACTGAAATATTCATACAGTCCACAGTGCGTACTGATAATGACATCATAAACACATGTACGAAACTCATTCAATTCGTATTTCTCAGTTGTGATGGCGTGGCCCCAGCTTCATAACTTAATGGGGAATTTGCGTGAGCTCACGGTCAAATATCCAAGCAGTAGTCGGCCATGTTCCACGTTAGAAAGTTCATCGTTCTATGTGTTTTTTATTATGATGAAATCTTTCACCTTGTCCCCAATTGTCTTTAGGACCCAGGTTTGCAGGAAAAGAGTAAAGGTAAAAAAAATGTAGCTTCAAACTCATTGAGAATCTCAGCATTTTGAATTTAGTTAGACTCCGAACAATGTCAACATACTCTGATGAATCTGTTAAGATGGGGAGACGAGCTACCTTCGGGTCACGTAACACTGGAAGCAACACCCTCTCCTAACCTTACGCATGCGCAAAGGCTGCTCTCCCCCACATCTTTTAAAACAACTGAATATATAAATATTAGTTACCCTCAAAACCGCGACGCATTTGTCAGAACGTCCAAAGATACGTGGTAAGTAACAATCGACAAGTCATTGTTGTTCCGTATCTGCTAAGAAGACGATTGATTTAAAAAAAATTGTTTGCAATCGGTCTGGAACCTACTACCTACGACAGCACAGCTTTTTTATTACAGGGCGTTTAGCCCCCTGACCGGGCGCGCTGAGCCACGGCGCCCGGCTCACTCGGCTATTGTTACTAGTTGGAGAATACTGACTTCATTATTATTCACAATCCGATCTTCTGAAGGCTTGTACAGTTGATGCATGTTTATAGTTATATTTTAGCAAATATCAAAGGCGGCTGTTAGCTTCATGGAGGATTTGCGCATGCGCAAGACGAGGTGAGCAGCAGCCATTGTCTTGCTTCGGGACCATTCGTTCGTAACCAGGAGCTGGCATCTGTACCAACTCCAACGGCAGTGTTAAAAGCGACATTTCCCCTCGCCCCTCCCTGCCGCGGGAGCTCCCTTTTGCTGCCACCAAGTGGTTCAGAAGAGAAATTGAACCTCAGCCGAGCATGCACATTGCAACGTTGCCGCCACAGCCTTCTGTATTAGGCGGCCGCGCTGCGACTCCTATACGTGCTGTCTCCGCGATGTAAAACGTTTCTCATGCGATAAAAATATTTTGTGCTTGCATAAATAGGGTGTTTCACTAAGTGCGTTTGCCTCTGTTACTTATAAAATAATAGGTCACGGGAAATTTTAATGCGGTAGGTCAACATAAGAAAAAGAATGTTCAAATGTTTGTATAGCTAATGGGACTTAACTACGGGGTCATCAGTCCCTAAACTTAGAAAACTAC